>JAQPPZ010004624.1:2989166-4346250 GCA_028583015.1 Wollemia nobilis
GTTTCAGATGCAACCAGTATGGTCACAAGGCAATTTGTTGTGGATTGAATAATAAATCAAAGAGTTATGCTGGTAGAAATACATCTATGTTTTTGAGTGAACACTATGTACAATGTTTTCAATGTAATGGTCATGGGCACATAGCAAGGTTTTGTCCAAGCACTTTTGTATCTAATCTAAGGCAGAACAGTAGATTTCATCAGACGCAAAGAACGCAACATAGACAGGGAATAAATCATGTACATAAAAGAAAGGAAAATAATCATTCATCAAGGATGCACAAGAGACAACCACACAAGAGAAATGTTCGAGTTCACGAAAAGGTGCAAAACAGGGATGTAGTTGAAAAATCCAAGCCCGAGTTCAAGAAATTCTGGAGAAAGATAGAAGAAAGGAAATCGTGTCTCCTTGGTCTGAAGGAGACTACTCCGCTATTGCACTAAGCAACTCCAGGTAGCACATCCTCAGGGGGAGCAATCTTGAAGTTTCATTTTAATGCTCCTATGTATTTGTTTGATTACTTGAGGATGAAAGGCAAGAAGTCAGGGAAGTTGTCGTATAGTTGTCGAAGTATGTTTTCAGTTCATGTAGTTGTTTGTGGAAGTGTCGTGAAGGGTGGTGATTAAATTGAGAGTTGTCAGTATTGGTAGTATTGCTATATGTCATTGTTGTACTGATGATGGTTCTTACTGCCACTGTCCAAAGTTAAGGATTATAATAGTTCAGATAATTTGTTAGTGAAAGAATGTTGCCCCAGCCGCATATATGTGTTTCGATAAAAGCAGTGTGTATTTGAACCACTCATTGATGTGAAGATTGTTAGATCTATTATGACGCTGTGGTGAAAAATATTGAAGTCTGATTATTGATTCATGTTTAGCTCATCAAGATGAGAAACTTTGCTTTGTGAATCATACCTGTCCGAGGTCCAGAAGTATAAGTTTGAGCAAGGTGCACTACAGTTGGCCGTGAAGTGTTTTGACAAAACGTTGTCTCCTGATTCGAACAGTTGAAAGTAAGGTGTGACCAGCGGTGACTGTAGAAAACATAGACCAAGTTGAAAATGTAAAAAGGAATTTGATTGGTGTTGAGGTACAGTGTTTGATGCTTGCACAGAGTTGGCAGTAATATTACAGTTTTGAGGACAGTGTTGGGACAGATTTCTAGAGCAGATTTGGACTGGTTTTGTATAAGCTTGTTATTTAACATTGGACAAGTTCTATGTGAGCTTGTTAAGCAGGTTCTTAGTGAGCCTATTGATAGAGCTTTGGAGGTGACAGAATACAGAGGACAGAGTCTCAATGGATAGAGATCCAATAGCCAACACAGTTGAAGATAGATCTGAGTGAGGATTCCTCAAGTGGAGAGAGGTCCACCAGTCAGTGCAACAGAGAGATAGAGTCTTCTATAATATCACAAGGGTACTATGGAGTATGAGTTATGGTATCCTAAAGATGCAGATTGGGCAGGATGTGTAGATGATAGGAAGATTACTAGTGGAGGTGCATTCTATCTTGGAGACAGTTTGGTCGCGTAGAACAGTAAGAAACAAGAGTCAGTTTTCTTATCCATAGCAGAGGCAGAATATATTGCAGTGACAGCATGTTGTACGTAGGAGAAAGTTGCAGAAAGTGAGGTTAAGTTGGATTTTCATTCCAACAACAGATTGTGGAGTGGTCACGTTTCCCAAGAATTGACTAGCTACAGGGATCACATTCTCAGGGGGAGCATTTAAGTATTTGTTTATCTTTTTGCTCATGTTCATGATTTTTGCTAAATGTAATAAATTTTGGCTGAGAATGTTGTGCATGGACTCAGGGGGAGTCTACAGTAGCCCTTTGGTATTATTGTCAAAGGGGGAGAAGAATTACAGAAAATTGCACATGTGTTGCCAACAATTCCAAAGGGGGAGATTGTTGAGCAAGGTGCAGCAAACAGTATTGTCATTGTTGTCAACACGATCGGACAGATCTGTTGATGCAAGGAGAAGTTCAAAAGCTAGTCAGATGCAGAAGACAAGAGTTCAAAGGTTACTCAGAGTATGTACAGTGATTCTCCAAGAAGACCGAAGTGGACCACTTGCAAAAGGTCAAAGAAAAAGACAAGTAAGAAAAGTGTCACGATATCGCGACATATACAGTAGGCAAGAAAAACTGTCACGATTTCATGACATGTTAGAAGAGAGAAGAAGAAAGAAAAACTGTCATGATTTCGCGACATGTTGGAAGAGAGAGAAGAAGAAAGAAAAACTGTCGCGATTTCGCGACATGTTGGAAGAGAGAAAGAAGAAAGAAAAACTATCACGATTTCACGACATGTTGGAAGAGAGAGAAGAAGAAAGAAAAAGCATCACGATTTCACGACATATTGGAAGAGAGAGAAGAAGAAAGAAAAACTGTCGCAATTTCGTGACATGTTGAGAAGCAAGCAAAACTGTCATGATTTCGTGACATGTTGGAAGAGAGAAAGGCAAGTAGAAAAAGTATCACGATTTCGTGACATATTGCAAGGAAGGTTGTACGGATGAAAAAGTGTCACGATTTCATGACATATTGCAAGGAAGGTTGTACGGACGAAAAAGTGTCACGATTTCACGACATATTGCAAGGAAGGTTGTACGGACGAAAAAGTGTCACGATTTCGTGACATATTGCAAGGAAGGTTGTACGGACGAAAAAGTGTCGCGATTTCATGACATATTGCAAGGAGAGGTTGTACGGAGAAAAGTGTCACGATTTCGTGACATGTTGCAGGAGAGAGAGTCCGAAAGAAAAAGTGTCACGATTTCGTGACATATTGCAGGAGAGAGAGTCCGAGAGAAAAAGTGTCACGATTTCGTGACATGTTGCAGGAGAGAGAGTCCAAGAGAAAAAGTGTCACGATTTCGTGACATGTTGCAGGAGAGAGAGTCCGAGAGAAAAAGTGTCGCGATATCGCGACATGTCGGGTTTTCGTGACCCAAAGGCAAGAAAAAGCGCTAAGGAGAAAAAGTGTCGTGATATCGTGACATGTCGCATTTTCGTGACCCAAAGGCAAGTAAAAGCGCTAAGGAGAAAAAGTGTCGCGATATCGCGACATGTCGCGTTTTCGTGACCCAAAGGCAAGATAAAGCGCTAAGGAGAAAAAGTGTCGCGATATCGTGACATGTCGCATTTTCGTGACTAAAGGAGGAGAGAGAAAGTAAGAAGGCAAAAGTGTCATGATATCGTGACATGTTATGTTTTCACGAGCCAAAGCTAAGAAACAGAGCAAAGAGAAAAAGTGTAGCGATATCGCTACATGTTGTATTCTCATGGGCCAAAGTTAAGAGAAAGCGTACGGAGGAAAAAGTGTAGTGATATCGCTACATGTTGTATTCTCATGGGCCAAAGCTAAGAGAAAGCGTACGGAGGCGAAAGTGTCACGATATCGCGACATGTGTTTTCGCGGCAACAGCAACAGAAGAGTTACAGGGGCAGTTGAAGCCGACGAAGACCGATGTTAGCCGATGAAGATTAGGGTTTGCAGCTGACTATGATTAGGGTTACAGTCGACTAAGATTAGAGTTTTTCATCATGAAAATGTTGTTATAAAAGCATGGCTATTTGGAGAATTGAGTGTTGTCGTCGATATCGTTGAATGCATGTCGAAGTGTGAAATGCGGTCGTAAGAGCGCAGAAAGCGCAGAAGCGGCGAGATGATGGCGAAGTGCGCAAAGTGAGCGAAGAAGTCATGTCAAATTGTTCTAAGTGCATCTGTGAGTGCGCAGAGAGAGCAGAGTGCACAAAAGGGAGAAGACGATCGTGAGGTTCGATCGCGATGAAGCAGAGTGTGCAAAGTTCGGTCGTAGTGCGTAGAGAGGGAGAAGACGATCGTGAAGTTTGACTGTGATGAAGCAGAGTGTGCAAAGTGATTGCGTAGAGCGAGCAGAGTGCGCAGAGAATGCAAAGGTGAAGTAGACCAATCAAGGTCTTGTAAAAGCGAAGGTATCTTACTGTTAAACCCAAAGATTCAATTTGAAGTCCAGGTTGGTGCTTGGCATTAGGGGTTGGTGCTCCTTCCAGTTGGTGCTAGTAAATCAGGGGTTGGTGCTCATTCTGGTAAATCAGGGGTTGGTGCTCCTTTCTGTTGGTGTAGATAAATCAGGGGTTGGTGCTCCTTCCAGTTGGTGTTGGTAAATTAATTGTAAAGTTGGTGCTTTGCAAAGGCTGGATTTGGATGGTAGTCCAAGAAGTCCTTTTTGAGGAGTAGCCACATTGGTGAACCTCGTTAAATCTTGTGTTGTGTGATGTTCTCTTGTGATACTTGCTTTATCTGTTTTTAAGGTTTCATTATTTCAGTTTTAAGAGCTGTGAATTTAAGTTTAAAAGTCTACACTGATTCACCCCCCCTCTCAGTGCCATTGTAAGAATAACAAATAAAATCCTTGTATAGTTAGTATGTGATGTTTGAGAAGTCTACTAGGGTGTTTGAGTCTCATGGAGAACCTCAAAAATCTCGTTAATAGCAACAAAAAACCAAATATCACAAACCATATAGAATAAATTCATTCAAATCATCAAACTGCAAAGTATCGAATCCATGATACATCATTACATAAAGCACAATCAATATATAGGATAGATAACGAATGGATATCAGAAATGATATCTATATGTCCACTAACTATATTGTGCATATTTTTCAAAATTGTAAAAAGAAAATAGAATAACATATTATATCATTTGCATCATACCATGGCATATAATTGCATTTCATTTATAGGTGATTAATTGAACAAATTCTTGTAATGAGTATTTTCAATTACATTCATGATTTTTACACATTCTGTGGTGTCATCCATTAGATTGTTAAACTCATATCGCATTCATTCCTTATGTTTTAAGTGATTAAAGCATACAGGTTCATTTACATTAGCTTACAATCATGTAAATAATGCATTACATATATTGCATCAGCATATCGCGACATCATTATAAATTAAATAGCAATAAATAGCATTAACTACCAGAAAACCTTAGAAAAAATAAAAAAATTTAAATTTTTTTTTCAAAATATGCTAACCGCGGGTTAGAGCTACGGTCTGCATAACGGTCAAATTTTTGACCGTTGGGATTTGAATCCCATCACGGATGATAGTTGCGGCCCCCAATCTGTCAATTATGAATTGCAGCTGCCAGCTGCAGCCTAGGAACATGACCTTTTCTGGGTCACTTCCTAGCCTGGCAGACAAAAAACTAAATCCTAAGTCTAGCCTAGTCTAAGGTGGGGTTCATTGCCAACTGTTTAATGAGATTTATTTAACCCATTAATTAATGTGTTTCATTTTAATTTGGTAGAGAGTGTGAGGTCTTAGTTTCGAGTTACCTTACCTGCTCTAAGGCCTCTACTAGTATAAGGCTACCTAGGGTCTGCCATCAGGATGTGTGGAGGTGTCAAGTTGTAGTTTTAGTAGTGCTTCGTGTCAAATTTACTTCCTAACCTCTCAGAGCTCTCTCAATTTTAGTTTCTTGCAAAAGTGATAATGAAATTTTCAAATAGAAAAATTATATATAATTTTCCTAATTTTTACGAATCGCAACTGACAATTGTTGTCCCAAAATTAGGGTTTTTCGACCGCGGGTCTGATCTGCGGTTCCCAAATTTGAAATTGCTAACTGCAGCCCATGTACATAGTTTGCAACTGGCAAAAAATGCACTAAAACCCAACATGGTAAGGTCTTAACTAACAAATTAATGACTCCTAATGGATTATAATATCAATAAGAGCAATAAAATTAACAAAATTGGTGATTTACAAGCACCAGGATCAATAAAAATTTCAAAAAGTCAAAAAACATTAATTAAACAACTAAAAAACCAAATGCACCTCTACACTCGATGGTTGCAGCGACTAACGCTCCATGCAATCTAATAAGATGAGTAAATAACCATAAGGACATTTGGGTTAAAATTATCATCGTTGATTTGACATGCTTCTTTTCAAACCTGAAGGCCTTCAAGGCTAGACCACTCCACAGGAATGAGGTGTTTCATGTCATTTATCCTATGATATATTTTCAGCACATCATTAAAAAATTGATTCAACATAAATCGAATTGGAATTGTATTATTTTGATTTCCTAAGAAGGTTTTTTCAGCCTGACTGCTCCATGGGATAGGAATGTGCAATTACTATTAACAGTTGCAATCATACACTGAACTAGGCCTAGCCAAGTAATTAAATGTTCAAATCTAAGTTTGTGCATATTATTCATTATGGTCAAGTGACCTCATCACTTTATTCATTGTCATTACCCTCATTGACTCATCATTTGAGGGGGTAGTCATAATATCATAATCATAATAAAAATCAACAGAAGATCCCTGAAATCGTAGATCCCTTGATCTTGTCAAATTGCATTTGTCCTTGTGAATCATTGTCAATAGCTATCATAATATTACACCTTTTCTTGGGGTAAATAGCATATATGAAAATTAGTTTGTAACTCTCATCCTTTCGGTTATATAGGCCTAACTCCTATTGTAGCACCAAAGCTACTCCTTTCATCCAGTTGGAAGCAATGATTCTAAGATACGCGTCCTTTTGCAGGACTTGGGGCATCTAATGTTGATCCGACTAATGATCATCATATAACCTTTGACATCATTTTAGGAGGTCTATTTTTGCTCAGCGTTGTTCAATCTCACAATGCATCTCAAAAGGGGCATATGTAGACACCTAAAACGTGTCATGTCGAGGGTGACTACTCATATGGGACATGCTACAAGACCATATGAAAGATCTTGGATAGACTCCAAGATAGAGCAGTTGTTCTAACCACTCAATTTGGGCTCCTTGGCCTAATCAATCTGAATCACAGCAGTCACCCATGGTCTATAGTCTAAACCATGGTTAAGACCTGTGGTCTAAAATCTAGGTCACAGCTGTGACCTGCGGTCTAAACTAAAGTTTAGTTGACCTTCGTCAGAGCCAAATCGGTTGGAACGGCTATGTGATCTAGAAGAAGGTAGTTGAAGGATGAAAGATTCTAGAGGCTTCCAATCCAACTGTCCCAACTACATCTTCTTAATCTTGGCTTCTCCATGAAGCCACACCTAGCCCTTGGGTAGTCCTATAAGTACCCCTAAGAATTAGAGCAAACTATCAAAGAAATAATTGGAGATTGAAGCAGTGAAGCCCTATCAAATTGTGGACTCACTTGAGTGCATTGAGAGGGAGTGTTGTTATTCAATTGCCAACTAGTCAAGCATCATGAAAATTCATGCCATGGATGCCCTAAGGATCTAGAACACCAATAAATGCTAATTCGGGAAAAAGGAGGCCCTATCGAGCAATTCAACCGCCAAACCTATCAGAGGACACCGAGGCAACCCTTGATCATCAATTTTACAAGGAGGATCAAGCCCATAGCACTAGAATTGGAGGTAAAAGCTACCTAATTGTTTGCCATGGCTTAAAGTAGCGATGTATAGTGCAGAATGCTCATCAGAGCTATGGTTTACAACAGGTGACAAATCTCCTTACTATTTCTATTTCAGTATGCTTAATTAGGTTAGATTAGTTATTTTAGTGGGTTAATTCATGTTTAGAGATAATCTGACCAGTATATTTAGGGTTTAATCAATCTTGTTTTCATTATAGTAAGTAGGACATTAATGGCTTCTTTTCATGTTAACTTGCTTAATTTCATGCAATTGATCAAGTAGATAGATAGCTGCACTTCTTGCTTTCATGTTTCTAACAATATTTATGAATCTTGCACAAGTTTAATATGTTTTATTCATCTTCTTTATTTCATAGTTGTTATGATAGTTTTATGCATGTTTTCCTCAAAGGGCCTCATCATGAGAGGTTGTCTATTCGTTTAATATTTTTGTGTTGTTTCTTGACAGCAGGAAAGCAGGTTCGAAGGAGATGCAATCATCGAATTCCTTCCTCAACACAAATAAGAGGGTCAACTCCACACTAGAGCATTTTGTGACTATTTTGAGAGCATTAGTATTGTGCCTACCCCGTTGGGGGCTTTGGAATTGTATCAACATTTGGGTGACCCTAAGAGGGGCATGATTGTAATCGAGATTATTTTTTATATTAATAAAATAAGCATCTATTTTCTCATTATATGCAATCTTGTATAATTTTATGCTTTTATGTTGATTTCGATTGATATATTAGATAGGCACATTACTTTTTGGATATGTCATTAAGATAGGTAGGGAAGTGAGATACCTTTTGTGTTCATTAAAATCTTGTTGACACTTAGAATCCTGATGGAACATTGTCTTTCTTAAGGATCTTAAGAAAGTGTTGATATTTATTGGCTAACTAAGCTATGAATTAATGAATAGCTTAAATTTTACCTTGCAAGCTACATAACTTAGTTAGGTTACAGGGACGAGGCATATCGATGATGGCCACTATCTTAGAGGGATTTACTTCAATGCCTCACCTAGACACAATGAAATCTAACTTGCTATACGTGACTCCAAACACACACTTACAGGGATTAAGATAAACTTTGTATTATCAAAGCCTTTCAAAATTTTACCTTAAATCTTGAACATGGTTCTCTTGATGTAAGGAACAACCAAGAAGATAATCCACATAGTATTCAACAATGTCATGCATCATGTCATGAAAAATATAAGTCATGGCCCTATGATATGTGGCACCACTGTTCTTCAATCCAAAATACATGACTTTATAATAGAAGGTACCCCATGGAGTAATGAAAGTTGTCTTAGCCTAGTCTTTAGGGGCAACCATGATTTGATTGTATCCTAAAAAATCATCCATGAGTGAAAGCATTTCACATTTGATAGTGAAATCTATGATCATATCTATGTTGGGTAGAGGAAAATCATCCTTGGGACATGCTAAGTTAATTTCCCTAAAGTTGATACATATTCTAATTGTTCTTACCTTTTTAGCCACAAGAATGATGTTGGAGATAAAATAAAAATAGTCGATGGCTTTGATAAAATCAACATAAAGGAGTTTTTGGAGCTCCTCATTAACTAAAAGGGTGAACTTGGGATGCATTTTCCTAATTTTTTGCTTAAAAGGATTAGCAGTAGGCTTAACTACCAAATAAGATATAAAAGTGGGTGGATCAAGCCTTGACACGTTGGCATATGACCAAGTAAAAATATCATGAAATTCCTTTAAAAAAATTGGTCAATTTCTCCAACTCGTCCATGGATAGGGCTTTGCCTAACTTAAGGATTCTAGAGATCTCCTTAGAACCTATATTAATTTCTATGATCTCCTCGATGAGAATATGAGACTCATTCTCATAAGGAGGTGGGGTGGGGATCACTCCTAGTTTCTCAAGGTCCTCGAGAGGCATAGGGATGGAATACCCTTGAGAACTAGAAGATATGGCATGCACAACACAAGGTATTGACCCATAAAAAAATAGGATATTTTGCAAGACATCCTCATGATCCACATCACAAAGAGTATCCCCTTTATCATACTACACTAGGGTCATAACTAACTCAGGATGCACCAAAGTTATCACATTGAAAAATAAAATGTTAATGGGATAAGGTGGAACATCATCCTTTTCACTTCATTTCAAACCTTAATGATCCAAATATTCATCATTAATAATGAGGTGATAATTATAAAATGGCAAAGGTTGATTTTTACTGGGTATGTAGCCTATGCCACATCTCCCAAACAAAAGCTAAACTTCCAAAGGTTCTTGAATTCCATTTTGTTGTGGCCCTAAACCTTTGCCTACATATCCCATACTAGACAATATATACTTATAAAGTGGGTAATCATTGGATAAATAACCATAGGAAAAATACCGCTCTATAGAATGAGGGTTGCTACCATAGATATTTGAAGTAAAGAAAAAGACCATACATCCAAGCAAACAAAATACTGAAAGATAGCAATAACAATGAAACCACAAATATTAAGAACAAGATATGTATAAAATGAATGATGGTGCCCTTTTATTAATAATAATATTTGTTCCTTTCAATGAGGTTACAATAATATCCCTCTTAGGGATTTGCTACCGATATTGATACAATGATTTACAATAAAGATATTTCGGATGTAAATCTTCTTCACACCCATGAACCATCTTGAAGCGGGTTTCTCATGACCATCGCAAGGGTTGATGATATTAAGTTCTTGCGCTCTTCCTCTCTCATAGAAAACCTGTAGTCTATACACAAGGAAATTAAAGCAATTAGTAGCATATTTGAAGCCCTTCAAGATAGGGCTCAATGTAATGATAGTGAAAGCGATAAATAAACTAAAATATGATAGATGCATGCATAAAATAAAGTCTAACTATGCTAAACCATAAATAAGAAAGTTGCTAAAACTTATTAGAACAAGAAATAAAAAAAATAGATCTATTCCCTAGAGGCCATATCTATGCAGGATGACCATACCTACAAGACGTATTTGAGTGAGACAGTCGTTAACTTGTAAGTCATTTTCTTGAGGCTAATGTGGGTGCAAATCTAGGTGTAATTCATGACATTTTCAACAAATTGGTGTGCTTCATGGAAGCTTCTTGATGGGTCTGATCAATCATCAAAGTTGAGGGGTTTGATTACATGGGAAATGTAAACATAGTCTTCAACCCTTGGAGTAGTCCAACAACATAGCTTTTGAATGTGAAAGCTTGAGATCATGTGATTGGGTTTTGATAGCACTTTTTTGCTTGAAAAATTTAATCTCCCTATATTTTTGAATGAGGGTGAATCCCAATATATAGATTCCTCGAAAGAAACCTAATAATTGTATCAACCCTTTACATGAAAAAGCAAATATGCAGTTCGCATTAAGAAAAGTGGATGCTTTTTTTTGAAATATAATGTAATTGATTAATGCATGTGTTTTTGCTATTTTGGATCATGCAAAGTGCTAAATCATGGTGCGAGATCATGCGTGGGATCTAACTGGTAATTTTAGGTGCCAATTGGGTCCCACTTGACTTTTTGGCCAAAATTTCTTTGTGACCATCTCAAGGTAGGATGGTCCCAGAGGCCATATCAAGGTAGGACAAGTTTGAGGCCATCTCAGGATAGGATGACCCCAAATTTTAGGTCATCTCAAGGTAGGATGACCCCAAATTTTATGCCATCACAGGGTAAGACAACCCCAAATGTTTATGAAAATGTGCCCTATTTGAGTGGTAAGAACCATTGTTTTAGCCCTGAGGTTGCCCAAAGTGGGTCATATGGTCTATAAGATTCCAATTAGGTAGTCTCTTCAATATGACATGATTTTAGTGTCTACAGATACCCCTTTTTGGGATGTGTTGTGCGAAGACACAATGTAGAGCAAAAATAGGACTAAAATAGTCAAATTGATTAAGGTTGTTCATTAACCTAATCAATGTTAGATGCCCTAATCATAGAAATAGCATGTGTTATTGAATCATTTCTTTTGAAAAGTTGAGGAAATTGATTTTAGTAAACTTTTAATTCATTGGTAGACATTATGATATGAGTCTACACTTTAGGCTTTGAGTATACTAAGTTTTTGGTAACATTTGGGGCATTGGAATACAAGCTTGAGTCTACTCTTTAGCCTTTGGGGCATTGGAATATAAGCTTGAGTCTACACTTTAGCCTTTGGGGCATTGGAAGACAAGCTTGAGTCTACACTTTAGCCTTAGGGGCATTGGAAGACAAGCTTAAGTCTACACTTTAGCCTTAGGGGCATTGGAAGATAAGCTTAAGTCTACACTTTAGCCTTAGGGGAATTGGAAGATAAGCTTAAGTCTACACTTTAGCCTTAGGGGCATTGGAAGATAAGCTTAAGTCTACACTTTATTGGAAGATAAGCTTAAATCTACACTTTAGCCTTAGGGTAATTGGAAGATAAGCTTTAAGTCTATACTGTAGTCTTAGGGGCATTGGAAGATAAGCTTAAGTCTACACTTTAGCCTTAGGGGTATTGGAATATAAGCTTAAGTCTATATTTTAGCCTTAGGGGATATTGATCAGGTATTTTAGCCATCCAATTTGTTTGAATTTATTTTTACCCCTCTTTTTTTTTGTTTGCCCTAAGCAAGGAGGGTGTATGATTGTCTTTGGCAATAATTCTCAAATAAATACAATTAGTGATGATTGAGTGTTTGATTGTTGATTTTATTTTGAATTTTTGTATTTATATGACTACCCCCTCAAGCAATGAGTCAATAGAGGAGATGAAAAAAATAAAAGCGATGAGTCACTTGACCAAGATGACTTGATTTTGGGCTTGATCAGGTGATTACAAAATTTTGAGGTTTCATTTTCTTCTGACCTTGATGATTTTACCTATTTTGTTTTTCTAAATTTCTTTTGTTTTGTTTTTTCTTTTAATAAGAGTGACCTTATGGTAATATACTCATCTTACCATATTACATGGATAACTAATCGTTGCAACCACAAAGTGACTAGAGTAGATCACTAGGTATGAGGTTCACTTGTGATGAATTGGACCAAAGGAATTTGGGTACCACTAGAGCTTTTGAAATGATTTGACCAAAGGGGTTAGGTGCCTTTGGGGCCTTTTGAAGTGATGTGACCAAAGGCCTTAAGTGCCTTTGGATCATTTTGAATTGATGTGACCAAAGGGCTTAAGTGCATTTGGAGCTTTTTGAATTGATGTAACCAAAGGACTTAAGTGCCTTTGGATATTTTTGAATTAATTTGACCAAAGGGCTTAAGTGCTTTTGGAGCTTTTTGAATTGATGTGACCAAAGGGCTTAAGTGCCTTTGGAGATTTTTGAATTGATTTGACCAAAGATTTTAAGTACCTTTGGAGCACTTTGAATTGATGTGACCAAAGGGCTTAAGTGCCTTTGGAGCTTTTTGAATTGATTTGACCAAAGGGCTTAAGTGCCTTTGGAGCATTTTGAAGTGATTTGACCAAAGGGCTTAAGTGTCTTTGGAGCATTTTGAATTGATGTGACCAAAGGGCTTAAGTACCTTTGGAGAATTTTGAATTGATGTGACCAAAGGGGTTAAGTTCCTTTGGAGTATTTTGAATTGATTTGACCAAAGGGCTTAAGTGCCTTTGGAGCATTTTGAATTGATTTGACCAAAGGGCTTAAGTGCCTTTGGAGCATTTTGAATTGATGTGACCAAAGGGCTTAAGTTCCTTTGGAGCGTTTTGAATTGATGTGATCAAAGGGCTTAAGTACCTTTGGAGTTTTTTGGATTCAGATGTGAATGCAATGATGGATGATGGATGAATGTATGCCTAGACTTCATAAGATGTATGCATGTATGTGATGTACTAATGACATGATGATGCAAATTTTTTATTTTTATTTTCACTATTTATATGTGAAATAGAATGAATGAATTTTAACATGCCTAACAAACTAAGTGTAAGCACCACAAAATGTATAAAATTCATGAATCAAAATGTTAACCTTTTCACAAAAGTCATACATTTGATGTATGCAATGAAATGTGATATGACAAGATGTAAATGATGTATGTGGAACAATGAGATGTTATGAGGGATAAGAAGGCTTTTCATTAGACTCACACCCTAGTTGACCAATCAAAAGTTGTATACTAGCTATACCTGACTCTATAAGATAAAAATCACACAGGAAGACCCAGATATTCAATATCCCTATGTGTGCATAGTGTGTTCATTAAGATAATGCATAAGACTACCTCATTACCAGGCTGGCTCTTAGAGCCCATTGCTATAATAAGGATCACCTCATGGTCATCATTATCTTGATTTTGGATGTAGTTGGACTAGACTACTAGGCAATACAAGCCACAAAAATCTATCTCATCCGTAAGCTAACATTGGTTTGTACAAAATAAGGTCACTAATATGATAGACATATTGCCACACGTAAGACTACCCCATTGTCAGGCGGGTTTCATTCAACCCATTGCTATAATGGAGATCATCCCATGGATTTTGAATATATGAGGATTCTAGGGATTCAATATCATTACCCCCTTATTTTATTTTGATTTATTTCTTGGGATGCTTGCTCATTTTTGATGAGAAGCAAGGGGATTTATTATAGTGGTGAAAACCACTTTTTTCTGGATACTTGCTTTTTTTTGTGGAAGAGAAAGGGATTTTATTTCTTTGGGTAGGGGGGAGCTTGTAATTTTTTCAATTCTTAGCATTATAAACCATGCACATAATAGGATGAGCAAGGGAAACCTTTCGCTTAAGGTAGCAAGGACTATGTTGTAGTTTTATCCTTCCTTGTTCAAAATTCAGATTTTAATGTGTGAATGTGGTTGGGATTTTGAGATATGAAAGGTACTATAAAATAAAAATCCTACCTTATAAAAGCCATGATAGCTTTCTACAAAATATAAAAAGATAACTAGGGATGGTTGAATGACTAAAAACCTTAGTGAACACCCTATAGCAACTTATTGATTGTGTTGAAAAACATAGTTACTCGTAAATGGGAATGTGGATGGTAGTGATATGTGGGATGTGGGGGTTTTACTACGATATTTATTTAATTAAAAGGTGTGTGTAAAATATTCAGTGACCATCTAAACATCATTGTTGATGGTCATTCGGTATCTACCCTATCTTATGAGGACCCCTTAATTTACAAAAACTCATAAGGAAAAGTGTAAATGATGATGATGGAAAAGGTTTGATTAAGACTCATGATAGTCATACAAGCATGGTGCTATTTGTGGTAATGCAAGAACAACATATTCTAATGCAAGTGCAATGAATGAATATGCCTAATACAACTAGTCAATGAATGCAATGATGTGAAATGCATGATGATGTAAGCATTGCAATGTTTTTTGTGATTTTTTGATTTTATATTGTTTTTTTTTTTTTAATTGACCAAAGGGTTTAAGTGCCTTTGGGGCTTTTTATGAATTGACCAAAGGGCTTAAGTGCCTTTGGAGATTTTTTTGAGTTGACCAAAGGGCTTAAGTGCCTTTGGAGATTTTTGTGAATTGACCAAAGGGCTTAAGTGTCTTTGGAGCTTTTTGTGAGTTGACCAAAGGGCTTAGGTTCCTTTGGAGATTTTTATGAGTTAACCAAAGGGCTTAAGTGCCTTTGAAGCTTTTTGTGAGTTGAAAAAATTGCTTAGGTCCCTTTGGAGCTTTTTATGAATTTACCAAAGGGCTTAGGTACCTTTGGATATTTTGTGAATTAACCAAAGGGCTTAGGTGTCTTTGTAGATTTTTGTGAATTGACCAAAGGGCTTAAGTGCCTTTGGAGCTTTTCATTTTGTTTTTTATTTTTTGAATGCATCTTGTGTCATCTAAGAATGTACATATCCTCTATACTAGACCAGAGATGTTCCATGTCTTCTTGCAAATTTTGGGCAGCACTAGCTCTTGATTGAGCTTAGTTGTGAGTCATTACCATGAGTGAATTAATTGAATATTAAGAAAAACACAAACATACAATGTGATTATCTTTTTTAAGTTTTATTTGTGAGTACCTATAACTGTTTGAGTAAGTTTTAATGTTGAAAACCCCTAGCTGCTATGAAACTAAGGCTAAACAAAAATAGAAAACTACTAAAGGTAGTTCAAGAACACCCCTTGTCGAGGAGTGTAACCTAAACAACAAAAAGTGGCTTCCTATGCATATTGTCTCAAGGTAACCTTATGGGAACAAATTTACCCTTGAAGGGGCCACACTGTCTAATGTTCTGGTACTTGCAAAGCCTCGCTTTCCCTTAACCCTCATGTTTAAGGTATGGACAATAATGACACTTGCATCCACTAATTATTTTAAAGAACCTCGTAGTAAAATAACTTTTCTAACCTTCCCACTTTAGGTGCACACAAGATTAGGGAACTTTCTAGTGATGAATTCTATGAAGCCACTTGCTTTTGACCACTAAGTTGCTAGGGTGTGAGCTAGAAGATGGAGATGAAGCCCACCATCATTGGTCTCCATCAATGTTTGGTGATGAATTCTTACTCGTTGATGTTAAAATGAATCGTGGTGTGTGGGGTTATCTTTATTTATGTAGAAGAAAGTAAAATCACAAAGCATTCCATGATCTTTCACTAATGTATAAAAATAATGTTTCATTTTCAAAAATTCTACAAAAGAAAAAAACTTATAAATGCAGAACCCTACATGATATGAGCCTATGAGCAAGCAACAATAGGTAAGCCAAATAGTAATATATTCAGAGCCATACCAAATAGATATGACTACTAATAGATGCTATCTCAAATATAGCCATAGAAAGGGGTCATTTGAACCATGGATAGCCTCATACAAGGGCCATTTGGACTAGAGATGGTCACATACAAAGCTCGACACTATAATAATTTTCTATTCTAAGCTCTGTAATCTGAAATATTTTTCTATAAATTTCTTTATAAAACAAATACAGAGAACATATGTACTCACCTTGATGTCCTACATTTGATGAAGATACTATTTTTCTATCTTGTGTATGTTTTTCTCTTGATCAAGGACTGTCTCCTTTTTCACGTGTTTTTCGTATACGAAAAATGTCCAGGAAGGGGGGTACCCAATTTTTTTTTGCCATCTGTATGATCATCAAAAATAATAGATCTAATTAGTAACTATCTCAAGGTTAGACAACTTCAAACAGGGGCTATCTCAAGTCCAAATGATTGCAAAATAAGGGTTGTCTCAAGCAGAGATGATCGTAGAATAGGGGTTGTCTTAGGCAGAGATGGTTAAACCTACAAAATACAATAAAAAAAATAAACAACAATTAGTAATGCTATATAAAAAAATACGGACTAGGTCCCACCATGATCGCCACTGAATTGCAAAAAAAGACCATACATCCAAGCAAAAAAAATATTGAAAGATAACAATAACAATGAAACCACAAATATTAAGAATAAGATATGTATAAAATGAATGATGGTGCCATTTTATTAATAATAATATTTATTCCTTTCAATGAGGTTACAATAAGATCCCTCTTAGGGATTTGCTACCAATCTTGATATAATGATTTACAATAAATATCTTTTAGATGTAATGTGTAGGATCTTCTTTACACCCATGAACCATCTTGAAGAGTGTTTCTCATAACTGTCAAAAGGGTTGTTGATATTAAGTTCTTGCACTCTTCCTTCCTCGTAGAAAACCTATAGTCTGCACACAAGGAAAGCAAAGCAATTAGTAGAATATATGGAGCCCTTCGAGATAGGGCTTGATGTAATTATAGTGAAAGTGGTAAACAAACTAAAATATGATAGATGCATGCATAAAATAAAGTCTAACTATGTTAAACCATAAATAAGAAAGCTGCTAAAACTTATTAGAACAAGAAATTAAAAAAAATAGATCTATGCCCTAGAGGTCATATCTATGCGAGATGGTTGTACCTACGGACCATCTCTGAGTGAGACAACCGCTAACTTGTAAGTCCTTTTCTTGATGTTGATGTGGGGGTGAATCTAGGTATGATCCATGGTATTTTCAATAGATTGGTGTGCTTTGTGGAAGCAGCTTGATGGGTCTGATCAATCATCAAAGTTGAGGTATTCAATTATGTAGGGAATTTAAATGTAGTCTTCAACCCTTGGAGAAGTCCAGTGACATATCTTTTGATGGTGAAAGCTTGAGATCTTGTGATTGGGTTTTGATAATACTTGATTGCTTGAAAACTTGAATCTCCCTATATTTTTGAATGAGGGTGAATCCCAATATATTGATTCCTCTAAATAAACCTAATAATGGCATAAACCCTTTGCATAAAAAAGTGGAGAGGTAGTTCACATTAAGAAAAATGAATGCTTTTCTCCAAAATATCATGCAATTGATTAATGCATGTGTTTTTTCTATTTTGGCTCATGCAAAGCACTAAATAACAGTGTGAGATCATGTGTAGGATATAACTGGTAATTTCGAGTGCCAATTGGTTCCCGCTTGAATTTTTGACCAAAATATCTTTATGACCATCTTAAGCTAGAATGGCTCCAGAGGCTATCTCAAGGTAGGATGACCTCAAGTTTGAGGTCATATCAAGGTAGGATGGCCCTAAATTTTAGGTTGTCTTAGGATAGGACGATCCCAAATGTTTATGAAAATATACCCTGTTTGAGTGGTGAGAACCATTGTTTTTACCTTGAGGCTGCACAAAGTGGGTCATGTGGTCTAGAAGAGTCCAATTAGGTAGTCTCTTCAATATGATATGATTTTAGTGTACAATTTTCTTCGAGGGATATACTCGCATAGATAAAGGTACACATTCCATTATATACTACTTCACCCTTCTTATGAGGTAAACCCATAGTCTGAGGTAAATGTGGTATCTTAGCTAGATCTAGAAGAGGTTCTTAAATAAAAGGATTGGTCTAATATTGTTATGAAACATTGATTAGTGGTTCCTTACTTATTTTTAAATTTTCAAGTTGCTTGGTGATGTGAGATGAGGAAATTGATGGACATAAATTGAGACTAGATTGAGCTTGCTCAACCATTGAACAATATTGAAATGGATGAGGGTCACCTGAAATGGTGATAAGTTGATATTTGAATTCAAACTTCAAACATTAATGAATAAGAGAAGGGACAACCCTCATTGCATTAATCCAAGGGTGTCCAAGAAGGAGATTAAAATATGTGAGGCAAGGTACCACATAAAACAAGATATCTAAGATCTTAGGTCCAACTCTAAGGGAGAGGGATATAATGTCGTAGGCCTCTTGGTACTTGTTGAAATATTTTATGATGGCATCGGATTTAATTAGATCTTACTATTTTAAACCAAAATTTTAGAAAAAATAAAAGGTGCATAGATTAAGGGAGGAACCATTATCTATCAAAATTCACTGATAAATTTTTCCCCAATATATGCCATGATGTAGAATATCATCATCCAAAAATTTTATATGATGTATCCCAAGGCAACCTACAACATTAGCTATAGCACCAGGGGAAATGTCTTGAGAGACATATTGTTTACTTAGAATATTTAACAAGGCTTCTCTATGAATAGGAGAAGTTTACAAAATGTCCAAGAGGGAAATCTTGGCTAGGGTGCTAGCTAACTATTTTTGAATGTTGAAGGAGACTTTTGGTTGTGGATTCAACACTAAGGGTGGGTTTTCTACTCGTGTGCTTCTTTTTTGGGTACTCTTCAAAACTAATGGTGGCTTAGAAGGTTGGTTGTATTTAGAAATCATCTCCTATCAAGATTGTTGAGTTGGTTGAGATTTTTACCTTGTAGTTGCTACTATCATACCAACCATATTATTATAGGGAGGTGGCATGTTATGATATGATACTTGATTAGTTTTATGTTACCCATGATTAGGTAGGGGATTTTGGAAGATCCCCATGTCTTTATTAGTTGTGGGTACTTATTGAGTAGGAGGTTGATTGTTTGTTGGAGGATTGTGGTTAGGAGTAGGTTGATAATCCTCTATAACAAGATGACATGCATCAATTAAGTCCTAAACCACATGTTTCAACCTCTTACATGAATGTGTCATGTGCCCCTCCACTCTATGATACTCACAATGTTGACTAGGTTTATACCAATCAACCATGGTATCAGGTTGCCTTATGGGAGGTAACTCAATCATATTAGCCTCCAAGAGTTGTTTTAGGATCAAAAAAATAGGTTGGTTGAGTCTTGTAAAGTTTCTTGGTGGGGGTTTTTGAGGTTTTCTAAGTACCATATTTTGCAAGGTGTTAGCAACAATGTTGACAGATCTACTAATCATTACCCCATCACCAACTACATGCTTGTTCTTATATAATATTTTTGTGGTCCTATATTCTTCTTTCCTTGGTTTAAGTTGACCTCTTCAAATAAGGGCTTTCTCTACCCTTCTTTCTATATCTATCACTTATTTGAAAGAGGTAATAGTTTTTTCCAATTCATATGATATTTTCTATTGTAAATTTTCAATAAAGATATATAACATATCTCAGGGAGGTAAGGTATATCTTAATTTTCCAACTAAACTTCTCCAATGAGAATAATTTTGTAAAAATTTCATCTCTACCTTGCTTCAACAAATAGATATCTTTCATGGTCACACCCTTTTCAACATAAGCTCCAAATTTTTGAACAAACAACTTTGTTGTCTCCTCAAAATTCCTCAAATAATGATTAGGCAATTGATAATACCATTCCAATGCCATACCACCAAGGCTCTTAGGGAATGTCTTTAGCAACAACATGTCATCATATATAATATCATGGCATGCTATCCTAAACATCCTTAAATGTTCAATTGGGTCCTTTGTTCCCTTATAAATAGGTAAAACCAACATTAGAAAATGTTTAGGGTAGGGCCTAGAGGTGACGATAGGGTCTAAGGGTTGATTGCACATTTACTTATAGTTGTAGGTGAAACTTGGAGGTTGAATCATATCTATTCTTGAGACCAATTGTTTCACCATGCTTTTCAAGCTTTGCATATTGGTATTGTTGTTGTGCAATACCCCTAGGTTCCCTAAGGGAGGGTTATAGGTAGGATATTGAAAGGTAACTTGGTTAATTTTGGAGGTATTAATATTGTTATGATATGATTTATGATGTGTGATATCTTGTTGTGGAGGATAACTAACATTTTATGGAATAGAAGAATGAATGTTGAGATTAGCAGAATGAGGAGGAAATTGAGCATAATTTTGGGATGCACTACTAGTTAGAGGAACTTGTGGAATTCCTCCAACATTGGTGATTATAGTAGTAGCATATGTTGGTTTATGAAATGGATTAGCATGATGTGAATATTTGAACAAAGGATTGGTGTGAATGTTTTGAGGAGAAATGGTTTGATGATGAGATGTCCTAGCCTCTTCGAGTTGGGCTTATTCATCCATAGCCTTATTCAAGGCATCCCTATGATGCTTAAATAAATTCTAGATATGATCAAATGATTTAAAGGTGAGGTGTCCATTAGACCCCTTGGTAGGATCAAGGTCATTACCAGTTTCTACATTTTCTTCCTCTTCTAGATTAGGATTCTCCCTATCAATCTGGTCATCTTCTTGAAGAATCTCACTAGATTCTAAAATCCTTTGCTTACTCCTAAGGTTGGGAACCATAGGAGAAAGGGAAAGGATAGAGGAGAAAAGGAGGATCTAAAAACTAGAAAAAGACACACAAAAAAATTCTTAATATGTTTTTAATGTTTTTATTCTAAGAAAACAAATTTAATGGTCTTGCTTAAAGTTTTCAAAAGAAAAGCAAAAGGAAGAGGCTTCCTAATTTGGCCACTAAAGATGTGTTTTCATGTCGGGTTCACCAAATATGTAGAGGGGAAAACTGCCCTATCGCATACGATTCTCAACTGGATCCATTGGAAAATGAGGTGACCACAAGGGTGTGTTATATTCTCTACACTTAGGGCTTGGGGATCAAGGGGTTCACCAAGAATGGTTTAAGTCCAAGGATGGAATGTTTGATGTGTATATTGAGTAAGCACCTATGTTTGGGTTTTCTAAGATCTAAGCTATGAAGAATGAAATAATAATGCAAGGCCAACAATGATGCAAGCAAACAAAGACTAACCCTAAAATGATTCTTAATTTTCAATGAGGACTAAGACTCTAATTTTCAATAAAGTAAGCTTTTTATTTTCAACAAGGGTTCAAGAGAATGCACAAACAAATTTGACCTAAAATGCACACTATATACTTTTTAACTTTCAAATGCCTAGAAATAAAATCAAAATATCTTTTCTTTTCTTTATGATCTAGATTTGTAATAGGAATAGATAGAAAGTAAACATCAAACAACATAATAAGTCTATTTGGAGCACTTACTTGATTTGGTGGTTGACCCTAGCTTTGATTTTACATCCAGATATATCCAACTTCACAACCTACAAAGCAACTTCACAAACCTAAGAAAAATTAAAGAGCATTTGGGGATTTTCTTATGCCACTATGTGACTGAGCTTGGAGGCATAGTAGTCAAGCCCCCTTGGTCCTTTTAGATGACCATTTGAAAACAAAAGTGATTTTTGACCCTTTTGGAAGTGAACAAGACAAGATGCAATGAAATGAAACAATACAAAAAATAGAGTGCAAACAATAATATTATGAGCTAAATGAAGCATGCAAAAGCAAGTTAAAGGTTTGGGAGTGAAACTTTACACCCAAACCTAAAGGAGCCAAAATCGTGCCCCATAAGGGGAAATCATGAATTTGAGCCCTATATGGGTAGGGCATGAATTTGCAACAAGAATGCCAAAATGATCTATTAATGTAGAATGAAATGCAAAATGAGTAATTAGAAATCTATGAAAATTAAAAATGTAAGAAAAAACCTAGTGGCAGCAAAAGAACAATCAAAAGGATGAAGATCCTCATAGATGTTAGACTCCTCCTCAAGGATCCAACACTTGTCCACCAAGAATAACAAATCACAAAAGTATAGCAACAAAACACCATAAGGCACTTGATCTTGCTAGTAGAATTCATCAAAAGTACTTGGAACTTGTTAGAAAACTTGCTAAAAAATTGTTAATGGAAAAGAGGATCCAAACCCTCTACTTATAAGAGGTTTGGAGGGAAATAGGGTCGGGAAACAAAGGGAAAAATCTAGGGGAGGGCTGATGTCCTAGTGGTTGGCCCAAAAATGTGTTTTTCTAAGAGAAACACCTAATTTTTCAAATTCATACCCCATACTAGGTGACAAAGAATTGTTAGAGTATATTACATGATTTGGGTCATGTAAATGTACCACCATTGGTACATAACTAGAGTAGGAAGCTACTTGATAGTAAATTAAAGTAGTTGCTTGATGAAGAAGCAATAAATGCACAAGTTTCAATGTACAACTTGTAAATTTACAAGGTGTCCACTTGTACATCAAGATAGAGTGTTGACCATGAAATCCATATTCTTATATAAGGGGTCTCATAGTTTATGGTAGACATATAGAGGTGAGATAGTAGTAGTTAATGTTGTAGTGTTGTAGATATAAATTAGTTATGGAGTACAATGTAGTCCTATAAACATCAATTACTGGAGTGTCCATTTCCTCCATTATATTACATTGTGATATTATTATAATTTCCAGTTATAGCATATTTTAGTATTGTACTAGAACTCCATAACTGCTCATCTCAATATAACTTACATCTTGTGATTGATTGCTCCCATATCATCAAAAGCTAACAGTGGTATCAGAGATACCGTAGGTCTGTAGGAATAGGGAGAGTCACAAGAGAGGTGACAAGAAAATCTCAATTCCAAAATTTTTGAGATTGCATTTGGCTAGAGTCTTTCCACAGAGTTACGAAAAAACCTATGAAGACCAGGACTCAACACAAAACTCATATCACTAGTTTCAAGAATAACTAGTAAAGTTGAAAAGGTCTAATAAAAGACCCCATTGGAAACAATAGATTAAATATATGTTCTAGAAGAAGCTGAAGAGACTCACATAAAGTCTTATTGAATAACTTCCAAAAGAAAAAAGATTGAATAAGGACGAGCAAATTCCAGTACCTAGTTTTAGAAGAAATAGAATCCAGAGATTCAATAAAATGATCCCATCACCAAAACTTCTACAATAGAAGGTTTAATAAAATGTCTTATCAAAAATACCAGAGCAACTGCAATATAGAAGACCTTGGAGAGGTTTCAAGGAGAAACAAGAAGAAGGCTTGGAGAGCCTTATTATAGAGTTAATTGAAGCCATAAAAGGATTTCCTAGAAGAACTCATTAGAGAAATTCATCTCCAAGGAGAAGCTCATGATAGCAAAATATTTGGTACAATTTTCACCATCCAACAACAAACCCAAAGGAGAAATATTTGGCAAGAAATTTACCAAATATTGAGGAAGATTCATGAAGACCTCAATACTATCAAAATATTGAGAGGAAGGCCCTATTTGAAGTTAGAATTTAACAAGAAATTTTAAGAACATAGATAAAAGAAGCCCAAAAAATCCAAGATATTTGGATATTACCTTTCAGAGCTAAGAAGGCACATTACAGAAGATAGATTGTCTACCAAAAAGGGCAGCAATTAGAACAACAGTACTAGCTACAAAAATTTAGAGTTGCAGAGGTTATATTGAAGATTAATTAATTCATCTAATACAAAATCAAGCAGAAATTCAAAAGCATTAGAGAGTTGTATATTAATGAATATAGAAGGACTATTTTAAACAGTCAAGAAAAGCCACAAATTCATCCAGTGTCAAGGCAGTAATAAGGTAAATTGAATCACCTTGCAATCCTTCCTCTACAAATCAGTAAAGGTAAGCAACTTGGATGCAAATAAGTTCATTAGTTTAACTTTGATTAGGGTTATTATCCAGTTCCATTAAAGTACCATTATTAGAATTTATAAGTTGCAAAAAAAAGGTTGCATTATATAGTCTTAAGGTGTGCAGAAGGAAATTACTTTTAAGTTTATCACCTGCATAATAAAATAGGAGTTGGGTATATTTCTATAGAAATAAAAATATCACCTGCCTATTGTCTATCTAAGAAAAGACTGCATCCTACAATATTGATTGTAGTGCAAGTTTTATATTACTTTTAAAGAAAGTATTATTTAGAAAATATTTTTCTTACTTCGAATTTCCATATATTATTAAGTGCATTATTTAAGAGTTATTAGTGTATTGAAGGAGTAATAAGGTAAGTCTACTATTTTACTATTCTATATTTGTTAACTCATTTAATCTTAAATATCATTATATTCATTCATTATTAGTTTGAGGAGAAAACTAAAAGAGCACAAAATTTGCAAATATCAAAGTTTCTAAAGACACTAGTCAGTACTCAATATATGCAATCTATTGTGGCCTATATAATCCATCAAGAATATTAAAATCCCTCCAAGAAGTGGAGAAGAAGAAGGAAGCCATTAAAGCATTGAAAGAAGTTACAAATCAAGACTTGGAGAGTCTCAGATCTAAGGTGCACTAAAATTAGTGCATAAATCATTCTTTCAAAATCTTACTATCTACATGATTATTAGATTAGATTCATTACAAAATTAACCAAGCAAAGGAGAGAGTTGTCTAGAAAATAAGACAACATCAAATCATCCCCTTCCTACAAGAAATAGTTCAAAGGAGCCATCATCAAAACTAGTAGAAAAGAAGCTTACAAAAGAGATTTGAAGATCTCAGGTAAAGGTGCAAAATCAAAGTATTTTATTCTAACTATTTAAAAAAAAATTACATTAATATCTTGCACCATCCTACGTAGCAAGAAAGGACAAGGATTGTGTATCTTAAGGATACATAAGCACTAGCAATATTTATCACAAAGTGACTAGAGGAAGGGCTCGATCTGAGCAAGAAAGAAGAGTTAACATAAAGCACTTAATATGGTGTCTAAAGGCACCCTTACAACCATGAAATTAGGTGTATCCAGCAAGTAACCTTAAGCACATAATATCAAAAAAATACCATTGTTTATCTATGTTAGCCATCATCTAGTCTACATTGCAAAGGAGCATTCAAACCAACATATTAAAGGCACAAAGGGGATAGTTTGTACATCCAAGCAAAAGGAGCTATACCCAAAATCTAGCTTGAGGATGACATTCATAAAGTAGGAGTGCTCATATCAGCCCTTGGACCACCATAGAACCATATTCAAGCTCCTAAAATTTCCATCAAACCAAAATCCAACCTTCAAAAAGCGTTGAAGAACAAGAACCATTTGGATGTATATTGGCAAGAAGAATTTTATAGAAGAAGAAAGGTATTGGAGGGAAAATACAGGCAAATTGCTACTTGTCATCTCCAACACAAAATGCTCATTCTTTGAGCAATAAAATACCCAAACATTATAAGGAGAACATAATCCACTTAGATAAAAGTGTTACAACATCTTTGGAGTGTTACAAACATCAATTGAAACTCATAAGCCACTTGGAGAAGGTGTTAGACATGCCCAAGCGTTACTCAAAGAAGTCTCATGTATGTTGGATCTTAGAAAGCCACTTGGACATCGCTCAAAGTAAGCATTAGACTAGTCATAAACATTACCTAAGGTACACTTGCCACTTGGAAGCTATCAAGAAAAGCTCATAGCTATTAAAGCACCAAAGTTCTGAGGAGAATAGAACGAAGCCTCCAACTAAGTAGAATGAAGCCTACAATGAAGTAAAACAAAGCCTACAACAAAGCAGAACGTATCTTACAACAAATAAGAGGGTATATTTAGAGTCAATATGTCATAAATATCATTAGTGAATAAGAGCATTAAATGCTCATGGTTGTAAGCACCCATTGAAGAAAAGCCCAAGCTAGAATAGCATTAGGAGGCACATAATTTGAAGAAATAGCACGCAGGATCCTCTTTGTACAATAAGGTCAAAGTAGCATTGAAGAGTTGACAAGAATATTCACTAAGCCATCAAATTATATGGAGCTACTCAAGGATATGTAGAGAAACAAGCCTTGCTAAGGTAAATATTAAATTTACTTGCTTTAATAAATTATTGGAGTTATAAGGTATATTGGTTGATTATTAGAAAGTAAGAAAGAAATCCTAACAAAGGAAGAAATAATTAATAGATAAGGCTAACCACATTAGTAATTATAAAAAATTTTGCAAATACTATTATTGCTATTATTTTCTAATATTAAAAAAAAAAGGAGTTATGAGGCATGCTACATCAAATTGTAATATTTTAAAATTAGAAAACTAAAGATTAAAATATTGAATGTAGGAGAAAGAATTTCATTAAAGCATCATATAGAGTTGGAATTAATTAAAGGGACAATCCAATCTAAAGGAACTTAAAAATTGATAAGTGCATAAGTTCAATAGGAGAAATACGGATAAATAGAAGTTGATTATAAAACATTACAAAATCAACTCAAGATTGAACTATTACTTCCAAAATCACTTATAACATAACATAACAACTAGGGAGATATAAATAATTCTACAAAACCAATTTTTTTTTATCAAATTAGATCATATAATCAAGATAGATATAATATTCTACAAATTCAAATACTAAAGAAGCAAAAATAATACTATAAACTTAATTCACTAGGGGGTCATAAGGTAGACTACTTCAATAATCCACTAGAACTAAGGAGGAAGAAAGATGTCAACCTCAAAGAATATAGTGAACAATAACATGAATAACATCATTAGAAAGGAAAGAGCAAGTGCCATAAAAATTGGAATAAGGAATTTACTTGTAAATTTTGAAGAAGATTTAGATCTTGCTTCAAAAATAATTCATAGTGAAGCCTTAAAAGATAATTTTGAAACTATGGAATATTATCTACATGCTCAAATCACTGAAGCAATTGATAATGGAAAGAGTGACATTCAAATTCCTTTAGAATTTGATAGCATATTATACATGGCACTACTTACATTCAAATGTTACAAGGATGAGAATGTAGAACAAAAAGGAGTGATAGAATCACTGAAGAAAAAATATAAATAGATGCATCATATTTAGAGAAGATATTTCAATCCTCATGTTGTATTGATACTTCAAGTTCTACTAACTCAAGATCTTATCATGATGCCTTAAGTGATTGTACATAAGTCTCCATTCACAACAAGAACAAAGACAAAGTGGAAACTTTTTTGTAGGAATCAGGTGATAGTACTACCACCTATGAAAGTACAGAAACTACATTTAAATACAAGAATAAAGAAGAAGAGGAACCGGATCAAGGAGGCATACAATGCAAAGTGAACTAAAAGGGCCAGTTAAAGCCAAAGAACATCTTCAGGACAAAGATCTGTATTGAATATTGAAGAATCCAATGCCCAAATAATTTAGAGTATATTACATCATTTGGGTCATGTAAATGTACTACCCTTGGTACATAACTAGAGTAGGAAGTTACTTGAGAGTAAAGTAAAGTAGTTTCTTGATGAAGAAGTAATAAATGCACAAGTGTCAATGTGCAAGGTGTCCACTTGTACATCAAGATAGAGTGTTGGCCAAGGAATCCATCTTCCTATATAAAGGGCCTCATAGTGTGTGTTAGATATATAGAGGTGATATAGCAATAGTTACTTATGTAGTGTAGTAGATATAAATTAGTGATGGAGTACAATGTAGTACTATAAGCATCAATTACTAGAGTGTTCATTTCCTCCATTATACTGTATGGTAATATTCTTATCATTTCTAATTACAACATAGTTCATTATTGTACCATAACTCCATTACTGCTCATATCATCATAACTTAGATCTTGTGATTGATTACTCTCGTATCATCAAAAGCTAACAAGAATTTGGAAAAACTAGGAAAAGAATAAAAGGAGGGAGAGAGAAATCCAAACTTGTATTTTAAAAGTTGAGGGACTTCTCAAAGGCTCTAGGGAAAATGGATTGTTTAGGTAGGTCAATTTTCCATGTCTACAACTACTACAATATTTTTATGTTACTACTACTAACAAAAAAAACGAAGCTAATGTGGTAGCTAACTTCTTATCAAGATTAAACATTATAAGTGAAGAACTGATGGAGGATTTCTTTCCAAATGAACATTTATTTGTAATATCAGCACAATCACCATGATTTGATGATATTGCTAATTATATAGCAACAAGGAATGTTAATTACTATTTTACCTACAAAGAGAAATGATAATTAATCAGACAAAGTTCATCTTTCAAATGAATCAATGATCTACTATTGAAATGTGGATTTGACGATGTTTTATGTAGGTTTGTTTAACAAGATGAAGTGTATGAAATCTTCCATGCATGTCATGATGAACAAGTAGGATTACATTATTCAATAAAATGTTTGGGTGAAGATATTATTGACCATCACTTCATCATGATGTGAAAATGTACGTGCATCATTGTGATCCATGCCATCAAATGGGGAAAAACCAACTGTAACAAATAAAATGCCCTTACAACCTTAAGTGGTTCTAGAACCATTGAAAGGTGGGGTTTAGAACTTATTGGACCCATTGACCCATATTCTCAAGGAAAACTCAAGAAAAGGTGTAGATTTCGTGTATACTCAATTTTTTTATATTTTGGTATCCCTTGTTCTATTGTTTCATGCCAAGGACCACAATTCATGTCCAAGGTAATACACAAATTTTCTAAATTCTATCATATTAAGCATAAAATTCATCACCATACCACCCCCACCAAGAAAATGGTCAAGTAGAGGTCACTAATAGAGAATTAGATAATATACTAACAAAAACAATGGCTTCTTATAGGAAAGATTGGATGAATAGGTTGCTAGAAGCTATATGGGCTTACAACACCATGTGAAAATCTACCACAATATTCACACCATATGAATTGGTCTATGGTAAGAAACCTATTCTTTCAATAGAGTTTGAATCACAAACACTTCGTACAACTTTGGAAGTAGGCATTGAGTTGTCATAGGTTTAGCAAGAAGGGTATTGAATTTGGACCAGGAGGTAATATTAAAAAATTAACTAAATAATATTAATTAATAAACCTTGCAGAGCTATTACATCGACAACCTTAGAACATAGGCTAGAAATACTAATTTATAAGAAAGGAGAAGGGAGGAAGTCGGCGGAGAGGAAAGGAAGGGAGGTTGGAGGAATAAGGGGAAAGGAAGGTGGAGGGATAAGGAGGAAGAGGGAATAAAGGAGGGAATGGAGGGATAAGGGGAAGAAGAGAAAAACTAAATTAAAAAACATGCCGACATTATAAACTTGCCGACAATTAAACTTAACCTAGCCTAACCACTAAGTGTTCACACTTGCTACATTCTCCCCCTTAAAGTTGAGAGGTCTGACAATACAGTCTCTCAGCTTTACAAATTGAGCTTTAGCCGGCGCCTTGGTGAAGATGTCCGCAACATTCTCCAAAGTGGGGCAATAGTGAAGCTCAACAGTTTCAGTTTCCACCATATCTCTGATGAAGTGGTACTTCATATCAAAATGCTTTGATCTACTATGGTGGACAGGATTGTATGCCAACTGAATGGCACTAATGTTGTCACAGAATAACCTTGTTGGACCACTTTGCTGCTCTCCAAGTTCTTCTAATACCTTTCGTAGCCATAGAGCTTGAGTACTAGCATGAGTGACCGCTATATACTCAGCTTCTGTTGAAGATAGTGCTACTACTGTCTGGTTCTTGGAACTCCAAGTTATTAGTCCCGATCCCAGGACTAAAACAGTTCCCTGAGGTTGATTTTCTGTCATCAATGTTGCTACCCCAATCACTATCACTGAAGCCTACAAGCTTGATAGTGTTACATTTATGGTAATGGATTCCAAAATCCCATGTACCCTTTACATATCTAAGAATTCTCTTAGCTGCCTGCAAATGCAACTCAGAAGGGTTAGACATAAATCGAGAGACAAGAGAAACAACATACTGAATATCAGGTCTGGTGTTGGCGAGAAACATCAAACTCCCAACCATGCTTCTGAAAGTGGTCACGTCAACTTTTGATGCTCCATCATCTTTGCTTAATTGGATCCCATGTCCAATTGGAGTTGCAAGCTCGGTTTGCAATGCTCCATAGCAAACTTCTTAAGCATGTCCCGAACATACTTATGTTGACAGATGAAGATCCCTGTATCCGATCGATGAACCTCCATTCCAAGGAAGTAGTGCATTAAGCCAAGATCCTTCATCTCAAAGCTGCTCCATCATGGAGTGTTTGAACTTCATATTCAGTTTTTCATTACTACCCATGAATATGAGATCATCCACATACAAGCAAACTATGAGGATGTCATTTCCTTGCTGTAGGTAGTAAAGGGTGGGTTCATTTCTACTTTTGGTGAACCCAAATTCTTTGAAGTACCCATCAATGCGTGAGTACCAAGCTCGTGGTGCCTGCTTGAGGCCATAAAGTGCCTTCTTCAGTTTGTAAACAAGATGTTCCTTGTCTTTTTCCTCAAATCCTTGTGGTTGCTCAACATACACTTCTTCTGTCAAGTAACCATTTAGAAATGCACTTTTCACATCCATGTGTTGGACTTTCCATCCCTTATTTGCAGCTAAGGCAAGAACTGTTCTAATAGTCTCCTGTCTGGCTACAGGAGCAAAAGTCTCTTCATAATCAACTCCATATTTCTGAGTGAATCCCTTTGCAACTAGTCTCGCCTTGTGCCTTTCAATGCTACCATCAGCATTAAACTTGGTCTTGTAGACCCACTTACATCCAACACATTTCTTGCCTTTAGGAAGCTTTACCAGCTCCCAAGTGTCATTGTTTTTTATAGAGGTTATCTCCTCTTTCATGGCATCTTGCCAAATTTTTTGAGTACATGCCTTCTCATAACTAGAAGGTTCAAGTTGTGCACTAGTTAACAAAGCATAGTTAACTTGATCTCCCCTAGGTTCCTGCTGGGAGACATCATCACCATACAAGTGCATACTTTCTAATCTATGTAAAACAGAATCCATTTCACTAGCTTGACTCCTAGTGTATCTTCTTGAAAAATTTTATCCAACATCTGAGATGATGGATGATACTGTAGAGTTCTCTTACCTTTGGATGGAGAATCAATGTCCATTGGTGAGGAACGTACAGATCGCTGTGGAGAAGGACTTGGTGAAGAAGAGGAATCAGAAGATGAACTTGGACTTGTTGGAGGAGACTGCTTTCCTTTCTGTGGTGTCTGTGGTTGCACCTGCTGAGAAACTACATCAGTGGATTCAACATCACTGAATATTTGGGGCTTACCCCATTCTCCCCCTTCATCAAAAATTACATCCCTGGAAATCACAAGCTTTCTAGTCCGGGGATTATAGAGTCTGTAAGCTTTTGTATTCTCATAGTATCCTACAAAGATACATGCCTGACTCTTTGGATCGAGCTTCTTCCTAAGCTCATCAGGAATGTGAGAATAGGCCAGTGAGCCAAACACTCTGAAATGCTTAACATTTGGCTTTTTACCATACCATGCTTGGTAAGGTGTCAGTCCTTTCAAACTTGAAGTAGGACTTCTGTTCAAGATATATACGTTGGTCCTGGCTGCATCTGCCCAATATGAATTAGTCAAATGCTTCGTCTGAAGCATAGACCTTGCCATCTCCACAATGGTGCGATTCTTCCTCTCTGCAACACCATTCTGTTGTGGAGTGTAGGCAGCAGTGAACTGCCTCTTAATGCCATGTTGCTTACAAAAATTCACAAACTCATTAGAGGAATATTCTCCTCCCCTATCTGATCGAAGACATTTTACAAAATGTCCACTTTCACTTTCAACTCTTGTTTTGAAATCGAGAAAACATTCATATGCTTCATCCTTATGTTTCAAAAAATATATCCAGCACATTCTAGTATAATCATCAATAAAGAGTAGAAAGTAAGAGTTGTTACCCAGACTCTATGTCTGCATCGGACCACAGATGTCGGTATGCACTAGCTGGAGTGGATAGCTGGCCCGCCATGCTTGTCCATGAGGAAACTTTGATCTGGCATGCTTTCCAAGAGCACACCCTTCACAGACTTCTTTACTATCCTGAACTTTAGGAAGTCCAGTGACCATGGCTTGGGAAGTTAGCATTTTCAAACTAGCAGAATTCAAATGGCCATATCTCAAGTGCCATAGAACACTTGGATTGGAAATAGCAACACTTGCTAACTTATCTCCCCCTGGCTGGCCAAACTTTAAAGGAAACAATCTATTCTTTGACATTGGCACTTGAGTAATGATTCTATTATTGTTATTTTTATCAAAAATAGTGCATTTACCCTCATCAAAAAGCAACTTGTAGTTCTTTTCTAACATTTGTCCAACACTTAAAATATTATGTTGGAGATGGGGTGTATAATAGATATCACTTACTTGTTTGACTCCTTCTTTAGTTGGAACTGCCATAGCTCCAATGCCTTCGATTGCCAATGATTTATCATCTCCCAATTTGATGTTGGATTTGTAGGAGGAATTTAGAGTAGCAAAGAGCTCTTCTTTGCCACTCATATGGTTTGAACACCCAGTGTCCAAGATCCATGTATCATTCATGTTTTGATCTGCTTGACCATATGAGAGAAAGAGATTTGTGGCCTCTTCCTCTTCTCCAAAGTTTCCAAACTGACTGCTCTGGCTGCTACTAGCTCCTTGTGAAGTCTTAGTCCAACAGTCACGAGCATAATGGCCAAGTTTGCCACAATTGTAGCAAGATTGTTTTGACTTATCTCCTCCTTTACCTCTGCCTGATTGTTTCCCTCTATTTTGTTGTCCTCCTCTATTCTGCTGTTGTTCACTATTGTTTGAGAATCCTCCTCTGTTCTGATTTCCTCCTCTGTTAGGAGTTCCACCTCTCTGATTATTTTTGCCTCTTCCTCTAGACTTTCCTCTGCCATGACCTCTACCTCTGCCTTCTTGAGAAGCAAAGGCTTTATCATCTCCTCCATAACTTGTGGAAGGAGATGGTTGTAATCTCTCCTCATGTGAGAGAAGTGAGCCAATGAGGGTTTCAAAAGACAGAGAAGTTAGGTCTTTAGATTCCTCTATAATGATGGCTACTGAATTCCACTTAGGAAGAAGTGTCCTCAACACTTTCTTCACTATAACTTCAGGCTTTACATCTTCTCCTAAAGTGACCATCTTATCTACTACGGCTTTCACACGCACGCAGTAATCACCAACCTTTTCATTTTCTTGCATTTTAAGAGTTTCAAACTCTCTTTTCAAGGTTTGGAGTTTAACTTGTTTGATTTGGTCACTACCCCTATAACTTTCTTGTAAAGCATTCCAAGCAGATTCAGCAGTTTTAAAAGAAGCTATTCTAGGGAAAATACTTTTATCAAGGGCGGCGTGAATGTGATAAAGGGCAAAAGAATTATTCTTCTGTGCTTCTTTTCTAGCCCTTTTATCAACACCACTCAAAACTGCCCACTCAGCAACTGAAGGTTCAGTATATCCCTCTTCAATCACATCCCAAAGACCTTTGCCAATCAACAGAGTTTTCATTTTAATTGACCAATACTCGTAATCACCACCATTGAATTCAGGGATTGGTAAACTAGTATTGGAAGCCATTTTAGAAAGCAACTTTTATTTCAACTTCAAACAAACTGTACAAAGAAGTACAAAATAGATCACTGATTTACTGATTTAAATCAAATCTAGCTTTCTTAAAATGCTCACTGATTTGGCGTTCTTCTTCTTGAGGATTTCCCAAAACTGGAAAGGTGAAGTTGTCTGCTTCGTCGTCACTGATGATAATGACTTCTTTTGTTGCTGTTGTTGGCTCAAGACGCCTTTTGAGAACAACTCGTTCTTCAATTGCAGGTTTCACCTCCACTGGTTCTTTTTCCTCTGCTTCTGCTTCTGTTGGTTCTGGATCAGGAGAGCGAGGTGTATAGCTCTCACTCGTTTCAACTTCAGGCACTGTAGGAGTATAACTGTCACTTGATTGTCCTTCAGGTATTGTTTCAACCGTCTCGGATTCAACTACTCTTTGCCCGAAGATATTATCTTCAGAATCCGCCTCGTATCCAGAATCTGGTTTTCTCTGATGTGCAATCACTTGGTTTTCCAACTGACAAAACACAGTATGAAGTCCACTCTGCTGGACTTTCCTGTCAAAGGAATCAGGATTCTCTCTTCTCAACAGAGAGAGCAATGCATAATAGCATCCAGATGACCGAATCATCTACCCAAAAATACACCGCATGCACTGGGTTACAATAATGATGCCAAAAAAAACTTTTCACCCTTTTATTTTTAAACAATTTTTCAAAATTTGTTTTAATAAAGCCCTTAAAATTTTAACAATTTTTTTATATATATTTTAAATTAGTTTTTTTAAATAAAAGTTTATTTTAAAAAAACTTAATAAAAAATATAAATAAAAATTATTAAATTTTTAAAAAACTTTAATTAAAAACAAATAAGAAAAATTTAATTAAAAAACCTTTTGTTTTTTTTTTCGTCGCGAAATCCCCGACGGGATTCGAACGCAGGACCTCCGCGTCCTACCCGCAGCCACTAGCCGCTACACCACGCGGCGCCGGTGAAACAAATGGTGACGTCCGCCGTTTTAAATTCATCGGCGTCCAAAGATTTAAAAAAAACAAAAAAAACTTTGTTTTAACCCCCGACGGGATTCGACCCCGGGACCTCTCGTCCGCCAGCAAACAACACAACCAACGCCGCTACAGGCCTCGACGGGTAAACAAAGGAACCTGCCGTTCCTTATACTGTCAACGGCGACAATTTTAAAAAAAAACTGGGGATTTATCCCACATGCAGTGGGAAGAAGGCAGAACAGCCTTCAAATATGCGCGAAGGCACATTTACCTTCGATTGCCTTCGGGCAATCGCTCCTCAACACTATGCTTGCTCGTCGGCCAATCTGCGACCGCCACGTGTCTGCTTCAGACGAATCCGCTTCTGCCACGTGTTCCAACCAATTTTTGCCACCGCACACGCTCGACCACCTCGCCACGTCAGCGCGCCACGTCAACCGCCACGTCGATCGCCACGTCAGCACCACGTCGACCGCCACGTCAACACTCTGTCAGCACCCGCCACGTGTCAGCTATCGCCACCTCAGCATCCACCTCAGCACCTCGATCCACGTGTCCACGTCAGCTGTTCGCTCTGCGACTGCTCTGCCATGTGTCACCTCAAAATGCATGCCCAGCTCTGCCACCTCCTCGATCCGATCGCCAGCTCCTCGAACACAGTGTGCCCTCGGGATGCGTGCCCAGCACGCTCGCCAGCCAGTCACCGTGCGACCTCGAGATTCGTGCCCGTGCGACCTCGAGATTCGTGCCCAGCACGCTTGCCCGGTTGGCTCTGATACCAAATATTGAATTTGGACCAGGAGGTAATATTAAAAAATTAACTAAATAATATTAATTAATAAACCTTGCAGAGCTATTACAACGACAACCTTAGAACATAGGCTAGAAACACTAATTTATAAGAAAGGAGAAGGGAGGAAGTCGACGGAGAGGAAAGGAAGGGAGGTTGGAGGAATAAGGGGAAAGGAAGGTGGAGGGATAAGGAGGAAGAGGGAATAAAGGAGGAAATGGAGGGATAAGGGGAAGAAGAGAAAAACTAAAATAAAAATATGCCGACATTATAAACTTGCCGACAATTAAACTTAATCTAGCCTAACCACTATGTGTTCACACTTGCTACAAAGGGATCCTACAATTGAATGCATTGGATAAGCTATCATTGGAGGCACTTCATCAAAAGAAGGTCAATGAACAACAAAGTAATATGTGTCATGATAGTCACATTAAGAGCAACAAGTACAAACAAGGAGTTTGAGTACTAATTTTTTATTCTCGGTACTTTGATTTTCTTGGTAAATTACAAAATCGATGGATAGGATCGTATGATATAGAGGAAGTTTTTGATAATGATGTTGTATGACATTTTATTTCAATGAATCTAGGTGAATATTGGTAGTGAATGAACATCACTTGCAATTGTACCATAAGCCACTTACTAAAGAAGAATTCTCAAATATTTACTTTCACAATTAGATATTTCTGTTGTAGAAGAGGTTTCCTCTTATAGAATAAATTATGAATGATTGTATCTTCTGAGCATAGAAAAAAAAGAGAAAGAAAAAATATGCAAAAAAAATAAAATTACAAGAAAAAACCTGCTTGAGGCGCTATTGAATTAGGCTTACATAAAAACTTGTTTTTGACATGTTTGTCTTGAAAAAGAAAAAGCTATAACAATATTTATGATAATTATAGATACCTAAAATTGGGTCATCCAACTAAATCAATCTAATAGAAAATCCATAGAACAATTAAGTTAATAACATCCCACATCTCCAAATCCAAAATTTATAGACAAGTTTAAAGCTAATGAATTCGCCACCTTAGAGGTAAATTTTTTAGTGATGAATTCACCGTCTTAGCAAGATAATTCATGCAATTCAGATTTACTACCCAAATTTACTCTTTGCCACCAAATTTGACCTCCAACAGTTAAAATTCATGAATTTTCTAATGGGAAATTTATTTCAAGTGCACAACCAAAATTTTAGCCTACTTACAACTGACAATTAGCTCCTCAATGTTCCTCCAATCATCCTTATCAACTATCCACCTAAGCATTTGACTCATCAATCATAATTCCAATCAAGCATCTCTAACTATCAATCAAGCTTAATCAAATATACCTAACTACCAATCAAGCCTTAATCAGCCCCTGTGACTACCAATCAAGGTAGATAACTAGCAATAATCACCCTTCAATTCACTTGAACTTGAAACCTCATCCTCCCCTTGGGTGGTTACCTTTTCCTATATAAGGACCCCTTGGGGTGGCATTTGATCATGTCTTCTTGAAGTAACAAATTGTTGCTTAGATTTCATTTGAAGATCTTTGCAAGACATTAAAACTCTACTACATTTTGGTTACCTATTTGTGAAGTTTGGATCACATGACATAGTAGTCTTAGTAATCTCATTTTCATTCTATTTTTGCATTTATCTTCCTAGTTTACTATCTCTCTTCATTCTATTTGAATTTAAATTATCTTATCTTATTTGTTCTTGTGCTTCTAACAAGTTTCTTTTGTCTAGCTTTTTTTTGTGTAAGTTTATTTTTATAAGCCACTGGAGGACATTTATAGGATAACAAGTTGGTTGCAACCCTTCCTAATAGCATCAAGCAATAGGACCACACCTGATTCTGGTCAACCTTGCTCTATTTTCTTCCCTAAGATGAATTTGCTACCTAGAGCTTGTTTAGGTAGTGGATTTATCCTTACCACTATTGCTATAGAACTTCATACCAAAGTTGCTTTTGTTAGTTGAAGTAGTTCCCTATAGTATATTGACATTGTCTCTCCCCAACTCCCCATATTTTTTCCCTTTTCCTTATAGTATGAAAAAATATAATATTTTATTAATATTGAAAGATGTTATAATACAATATTTTACAATGTCCCACGGGCTACAATGAAAGTTTTCAATGCATATAAAAATAAATATTACGCAAATTTAAACTAGTTTATTAGAACCATTAGATATAAGAACCAAAAGTATAAGAGTTTTAAACAAAGCTTAAACCTAGAGCAAGCAAAAACCTTAACATTAGAGAAAGAAGAACAAAACGCACTACCTTAAACCCCTAGAAAATTCTTCCAATATAAATAAAATATACTATATTTTATAAGAAATTTACACATTCTAACTTTTATATAATCCATTTTAACCATTTCCTTCCCTTTGCAAATTCTTTAATGTTTTAGAATAATTATAAATCAAAGTATACTCACCATCTTAATTTATATATATAACATGTCCTCAAGTATTAGGTGGATTGGTAGTTGTTTATCTCGCGACGATACAAATCCTTACAAATCCTTAGTGATCGATGATCCCCTTGTGTCGGATCAACTATAACAAGATGGTATAGACTTGTTGGAACAACTCCTACACTTAACAATTATAAAAAATAGTGTGGATGTAACCAATTCTATATAAAAAATCTTTGAATTACTAAAAAAAAAAATAGTGTCCTATATAAAAAAACTTTGATATATAAAAATGACTTTTATACCTCAATCTATCCATGTACTGTACACAGGCATGACAGCTTTTAAGGATTTTCTATTGTCTTATGTTTCATTTGTTTGGATTTTAGTTCTTGCCTGTTTGTTTATGGAATTGCGTGTAGATTTGTAAAACGTATAGGCAATTGCAAACGTCCTTCTCATCTTTGTCTTATCAATAAGTTGAGGCCCAAAAAGTCAAGAGAGATCACACTCAATTAGTTATTTTGAGATTTTCTCCGTATATTCATCAATCATTTCTAACAGAAAAAATAATATTATATTTAAGTGTCTTTCAAGGTAAAATCCCATCACTTTATCATTAATCTATTATTTAGGTTTGTTGAGGAATATAAAGATAATTTATGTCACAAAATTAATTAAACGTTAGTGATAAAGTAGCTGAATGGCTTACTAGGCATACCTTGTTCAAAATGGTTTTATAATTTAAAAAAATATATAATGGAGTCCTATCATAGACTTATTATTGTTGAATGGCTTACTAATGTTTTTTTTATTAATTAATATTTATATTTTTTTAAGTGGTCTGTTGGGAATTGACAAGATATTTTTGGAAGTTCACTTGACCAAGTCCATGTGGCTTTATACAATCAATGTAATGTCTTCTAATTAAAAAAAAAAAAGTTAAATAATAATAAATATTTTTTTTTCAGAATTGATCGTTCCATTTATATTATTTAGTGATAATGTTTTGACACGTCTTATCGAGTTAAGTGCGAATAATTAATTTCAAAGGAATAATTAATTTCAAAAGTATAACACTAAAGAATAGTTTTGGTGTTTATTATCTAAAGATTTTAGAACTTTAATTAAGAGATTTAATATTTAAATTTAACACATATATTCTAATTTTATTTTTTATTTGTAACCTTTTTTGTGCATAGCATATTTGCAGCAGGTGAAGGAGAGATTTGAACCTGGGGCCTCTTGATTTCAACTCCGCTCATGTAGAGGAGTTGGAGAGCAAGTGGGTAGTTATATTCTAATTTTAGTTGAATAAATATTTTTTTTCAATGAGTTTATATAGGTTTTTATGAGGGGTCTTGGTCCCTTCATACTGAATGGGGTTTGAACCTTGACCTTTCAAATAAAGGCTAAAAGCCTTACCACTGCAGTAAACTTGCAGCTCAGTTGAATAAACACTTATTATATTATAGTATCTTTCATAAAAATCATCTTATATATTGTATTTAAAAAAAAAAATCATTTTATATAATTTATGACTCCATATACATTAGAAACTATTTTATATAGTTTTTTTTCTCTGAATTTACATGGTGGAATATGTAGTCACCGCAAATCCAGGCAAGTTGTTCGATTTTTATGGTTGCTACAGTATTCTGTGTTGTTCGTCTCGAAAGCCGCCACACAGTTCTTCGCACAGTCTGCCCTTATAACCACCATGACACAATCATTTTAAACCTTTTACACCGCTCAAAGCACCATAAAAGGAACAAGCGTTCAGTCTGACAAGGCCCGAAATTTGAACCTTGGACCTCCGCCTCCTTACGGAATTTAGCCGAACCAATTGGTCTACACCTTTCTATTTTATATAGTTAAAATAAATTATAACATAAAAATAAATAATAAACTTGTAAAATATAAAAAATTAAATTCATAAAATCTTGGAGAAATCTATAAAACATGAGTCTTTAGTGTCTCAATAGATCTCATAATAATTTGTTAGCAACTTCAGACATGTTTGACCTTTATTTTTTTATAGGTAGGTAATAACTATTTAAGAGTGTGGATATACACTTTTTATTTATTTTTGCTTGTAAAATTATTATATTTTATTTTGGATGAAAAAGCCATTATATTAATAAAATAAGTCTAATCATACAAAAAATGGTGGGTGGGATTAGCACACCCCGTAAACCAACACACTAACCACCATGATTAGGAGTACACAATAGTGTTAGAAACAGTCCACAAAAATCCAGATAACAACCACCAAAATAGTGTCAAACATGCATTTAGAAAGAAAGGAGCCGAGAAATTACTGTCAGGTTGAAGGCCTGAAGTTTTCCTCCATAAGGTCATAAGTCCATCCAACGTTTGAAGAAGCCGAGGCCCCCCAACCATCAGCAATAGTACCACTAACAGTACAATTTTATGCATTTGGTACAATTTCGTCCCAATCAGGGGCATCATCTTGCTCAGGAGGTCGAACATCCCAACCAGAGGTCAAGTGAGACAGGCCTCCAGCTCCAGATTCTCAAAATTTACACTCTAGGAAGGGGGTTGGAACCAGTTTCTGGTAGCAGAGGGCTATGGTCAGCGACGAGTCCTCCAGTGAGTCAAAAATCGAGAACAAGACCTGGAAGGGAAAGTAAGAGGCACACGAATCATAGGGCAGGGTGCATTCTCCCAATGATCCATGGGGATACGTAAGTACTGCAACTCCACATGTACTTTTTCAACATGTACTTGAATTTGTAACCAGCAATAAAAGAATTAGCATATTTATCAGCAACAGAGAAGACATGCCTGACATCTTATTGAGAAAAAATAGCTCTATTCCAAGAATTTCAAAAATAAAACAGAGTACCAATTCTAAAAATATTCCAAACAACATCCAAGTTGAAGGAAAAAGCAATAGGGTCACCCAAAATAGCATGCACCCAGGTAAAATCCTCTTGCATAAAAGGTCTAAAAAATTCAAGAAGCCACTCCCAGGTCAACTGAGCCCGATCACAAAACCAAAAAACATGCAGTAAATCTTCCGCCTATCCGCAAACTAGGCAAATGGGATTATGAACACCTAGATGCTTGAGCCTATTGCCAACAAGCAACCCCTGGTGCAAGAGACTTCAAGCAAAAAAACTTTGTTTTGGTTCAATATAAGTAGCCCAAGCAATCTGAAACCTCTTATTCTATTGGGAGAGAAGAGAGACTCAGTCTCATCTCATAGTGAGCTTATCAACCATTGGAACTTTTGGGGTGAGCCATTTGTAACCTATATGAGCTTTATATTACAAAACAGGAAGCTCCCCAGGCCAACACCAATCTGACCACCAACATTTTTGAAAATGCTTATGCAGTTTGCACCAAATAAAAACTGGAATACTATCAATAACCACCTCATAAGTATCTCTATCACCAAGATTTAAATTGTGAATTTAATGAAAACTTTCCCAGGGTATCCAACTCCTGGTATGTCGAGAGAAGAAATAAAAAATGGAAGTAATACCACGATTGTAGAACCTCTATGCTCTGACCCACTACACCAGAGCCAGGGGAGAGCCCTGCCAAGTGATAACAAGAGACCACTAAATATTCATGGAATGCAAAGAGGCAGCTGCTTTGCAAAAACTTCCTTTCCAACTGAGCCACGATTTGAAGGTCTCCCAAGCTTTCCAAATACTTTGAATGACAAAAGAACCTTTAACTTTAACAGGGATAGGGATAGTAAGAATGAATTGCAATCCCATCCCTTTCCAAATTTTCTTCCCTTGAAGCAAACCTGAAGAAATACAATTCCTGAACAACACTTTCCAAGATTCATCCCCAATTAGAGATCGGGTGATCCATTTAGCACAAAGGGCAAAACCTTATCGGTGACAATCAAACAAACACATGCCTCCACAGTCCTTGGGCAAACAAAAAATTTTCTAGGCTACCCAATGAAAACCTCGTTTGATAGAGTCTTTGGCCCACAAGAAATATCTCAAAAGCTTATCCATATTTTTATAACAAGATTTGGATGGAACCCAACAAGATGAATAATAGACATGGGTAGTGGCTAAAACCTTATAAAAAATCTAAAATTTTATTGCCAAAGAAATTTTCTTACTAGTCCAGTAAGAAATCTTCTTGTCCACTTTCTCAATAACATACTACCACAATTGAGCAGAGGAACCATGAAATGTAATAGGAATTCCAATAAATTTAAACACATCACCCGGATGAATCCAAATCCATTGGAAATGATGCAGCCAACATGGTAGCTGGGATTGAGATTACTAAAAACGAGAGGTTTTTTCCATTGAATAGAACTAGAGGCTAAACAAAACACCTCTAAGAAACTAATAGCCGAGGAAATGGATTGCTCATCTTCTCGAAGCATTAAAAATGAATCATTAGCAAAATGACCATTGACCAACTTAAGGTCCAAAAAATAGCCAAAAACCAAAAGCAATACACCTGATTAATCCTTGTTCCACCTTAAGGGCTAACAAATGGCCAAAAGCCTCTGCAGTAAGCATATAAAGAGATAGAGTAAGAGGGCACCCCTATATTACAGAACGACCAAGAGAAATTGGCTGAGATTGACTATTATTCAAAGTAAGAATAGCTAAAGCATCTTGAAATAACATAAGAATAGTGCTCACAAACACTGACCCAAAGCCCAAAGCCTGAAGCATGGCAGTGATGAAGTACCACTCCATATTATCATAGGCTTTCTCAAAGTTAATATTAATGAATAAAGCATCTTGTTCAAAATTTCTTACCCACTCCATACCTTCCCAAATAGCAAGAACATTATCAAGAATGTATCTTCCCTAAACAAAGCCAGTTTGTTCAAGTCTGACAATCAAAGGTAGGAGAGATTTAAGCTTAAGTGCAAGGGATTTAGAAATAATCTTATAGGTCACATTAAGTAGGGTGGTTAACCTCCAATTAGTGATGAGCTCAGGGTATTTGAACTTAGGAATACATTTAACATTGCCTTTGTTAATAATGGAACCCAGTGAACCACATTGCAGGGCTTCAAGATACACTTTGTGGAGATTAGAACCAATCATATCCTAGAATTATTTATAGAATTCACATGGGAAGCCATCAAGACTAGGTGCCTTATCATTGGCCATGAGTGACAAGGCATTTTTCAGATCTTCTAGAGAAAGAGGAGTGTCACAGAATATCATTTGCTTAGGAGAAAACTTGTTGGGGATAATTGATGAGTGTCGTTGAGTCTCATCATTTAATCTCAATGATTTATCAATCCGGGGTGGTGTCCAAGGCTATCTACGATAGAAGGCTAGGGCAAAGTACAATTCAGGAATTCAGATTTCAAGCATTTATTGGTGAAGTAGATTTTGGTTTAGCCTTTTGGTGTCACACTAAACCTAGTCTGAAGAATATAAACTAAAATAAATTACAGGAATTGAAAACTAATTCTAAGTTGCAAGAATTGAAATCTAACTACAATTGCAGGAATTGGAATTGCTAAATTGAAAGTCTAATCTACTCTTGCAGAATTTAAATTGCTGAAATGAAATCCTAAGTTACATTTGCAGAATTGAAATTTAGTTACTTTTGCATAATTGAAATGATGCTTGTAAATGAAACTTATTCTAAAAACACCTATCAATGCCCTACCATAAAAGGTCGTCAAGCTTATGCTATAGGAATTGACAGCAAAATGAAATAGGCTGAAAATGGAAAGTTGCTAAAATAGAAAGTAGGGAAAACATGGAAAGAAAAGGAAGAATGCGTAATATAATTTGTCAGCTGACATACACACAAATTATGTACACAAACATAATAGAAAACATAAATCACATAATACAAAATAAAAACAAGAAAATAAAATCTGACAAGCAATCTATTAATTCTCACTGCAGCAAAATTACAGATTAAAACCTGCCATAAAATCCCTCCTTATAGATCTGAAAGTGGGCCCATACTTCCTGATCTAGAAGGAGGTGAAAAGCACTCCTTAACTAATTAAAACTCAGAACAAAAAATGATAAAATAGTTGCACTTTTATTGATGACAAAACATGCTGAAAACTGTTACAAAAAATTGTTGTACAATCCTAATTGTTGCTATTGAAAACTCTCCTCTATTCTAATTCCTAACCGGCTCAACCAAGGAGGGAGCTGTGTTATTTATATAAATATTTACAATATATCCCATGCTCAAATTAGCCTATGTGCTACTTTACAGTCATTTGCCAATAATTCTGGATCTGAAATAAATGCAAATATGGACAGTTTGTGTTGCAGTAGTAGTCATTGGCCCTTAGAAAGCATCTTCAGTGGTGGGAGTACATGGGAGAAGTCTGGAAATATCTCACACATCTTTCTTCACTTCAGAATATGCCATTTCTATATTGTAAACAACTTCCTATTATGCTGCAATTATTTTTGTGTTTATCCTAGAAGAGGATCAAAATTGGTCTTTTCCATGAATGGTGGCTTTGGATGGCAAGGACGGAAAAATTAGGTGGGAGATATTTTCCCTTAACCTTATCAACCTTCTTTTCCTTTTTCCATCGTCAAAAATAGTCAAAAAGTCAAAAAACACTTTTCTGTTCTCATTTCGAAGATAAGTGGCTCATTTCGAAGAGACTGTATTTCTCATTCCGAAGATGTCTTGTTCATTCCGAAGATCTTCGGAATGAACAACTGTGTGCTCTTCAAATTATTTTAGCTACATTTCTCAAGTGGATTAGCCCTTAGTATCAGATTGCAATAGCTTTCATTCCTCTCCATGTGTGAATTCCATGCCTTGCCATTCATTGGTAGCTTGCTGGAATTTACATGGTAAATTACTGCATTTTCCAGTTCTCAGCACAGTTGTAAAATATTGGCATTTCTTGCAAATTCAAACAAATTAGAACATGGAAAAATTATTCAAATATCAACATAAAAGAGTACATCAAGTTGCTACTGAATTTATACACTTCATTCACCAAGTAACCATGCTGAAATAGTGCAACAATGTTGCACAATTGCCCCTGCTCTGTTATACCCTATTGCTGCCTATTTAGACCATGTGGGAATGCTTCTAAATAGGTCAGATGTCTTATGTAGTCCTTATGAACTCATTCCATCCGTATCCTCATGCTTTGTTTGACAAATTCAAGGTGTTCCTATAAAGTAACAGCTTGCTGATTTTTATATGGCTATTTTTTCAGATTTTCAGATTTATGACAGTCCTAAACTTTTGGCTTCAATGTGGATTTGAAACAAGTTGAAGGGTAGAAAAACATTCAAAAACCATTGATAAGTTAATGGATATCAGCATACCACATTTGGTTAATTAAAATGCATTTCTTACTTGCTACTTAATAAAGCAAAATTAGTCACAAAATGCTAAAAATAGTCAAAAATAGAGATATAGTATTCCTAATATAAAATCATGTAAACACTTAACAAATAGTATATTTTAGTCAACTATTTGGAAATTGACTTATCATATGGTAGTCAAACATTGTGCAATAATGAGGCACTTTTGGGCCTCATCAACAATAGCGGTATAATCAGGAAGAGCTTGCCTTCTAGCATCATCAAGGGGTTGAGAAGAAAAAATACCTTGATAATGTGAAACAAAGGCTTTGATAATGTTCGAAAGGTCTATGAATATCTACCCATCAACTTGAATGGCTTGAAACTAGGAATACTGAGCAGGAGGTTTGAGGCGTTGAAAAAAATATTTGGTCACTCTGTCCCCCACTTTGAGCCAATGCATTCAAGCACATAATTGATCACCTTTGACTTCATACAAATCAACTTTTTTTAGCTCATGTTGAATGAAAGAAACTTGGGAATGATCAAGAGAGCTGAAAGGAGAGGCTTCAATCCTGAGATAGGCTTTGGATAACTCACTCTGCAAGGCAGACTTAGCCTATTTTTGTTGCTTTTCAACTTCAACACCCAACATCTTAGTGGTTTGTTGAATGACAACATTCCACCACTCAATCCTTTCAGAAAGACCATAAGGTCTAGGAATCAAATTCTAAATGTGGCATATATGAGCTTTCATGCTAAAGTTATGCAAAAAAGAAACATTCAGGTAAAACTATAAAGAATGCACTCTAGTTTGAAAGTTTAACTTTGCCACCGAGAATAAAATAGGTGAATGATTAGACAATGTAGTACCATGGAAAGTCATCACGTGCGATGAAGAAGGAAAAATACGGGAGAACTAAAAGTTGTCACACTAAAAAATTATGGCTTTGTCCAATATTTCCAAAACCCTGGCAGAAACAGCCTGGAAATTGGACCAGGTGTACCAAAGAGCCTAAGGGAAGTCAAAGTGCGAGAAGTGAGAATTAGGGTCATAAAGGCGAAGCTTGTTTTTCATAAAAAACTAAGCTTCCCTTTCACCTAAGCACCACCGTATCGATGCATGACTGACCTTGTCATAAGCTTTCTCCACCATATTAAAATCTCCACAGAGCACCCGAGTTGCAAATGGTAGATTCATGGTAAGCCATCCCCACAGCTCACATCGATCAGAAGCGATGTTCGAGGCATACACATTAACCACCCCAAATGGTTTTCAGCATATCTCGAGCAAAAGTCAGACAACTTGATTGGATGGGTCAACACCCCAAATCACAACATTCTTTTGTAATCAAGGCGTAAGGATAGTGATGACTCTCCATTTTTCCCAAGGCACAACATTATTATATTTTAATTAATACAATAAATTTTCAAAAAATATTTATACTTATATATATAAAATAAATACTTCTTATACTTATTGATATCATATACTTTATTTATTAAAAAAAATCATAAATTTATTTTAAGAATAAAAGAAAATTACAATTCTTAAACAAAAAATAATAAACTTTATTTCTAATTTATGTAGTCAACTAAATTATAACATAGAAATAAACAATAAACTCAGTTAAATTTATTAAAAAATAAAAATTGTCTATATTGTTTGTGTCCTTTTCACTAATATTTTAAAGATTTGATGTGTTGATTTCACAACTTTTATTAATTTTATAAAGCTATTTAAATATATTTAGATTATTTTATAAGATGATTAAATTTTACTTGAGTTTATAAAATTATAATTAATATTAATAAAGAATAGGTGAAACATAAGAAACGTTTTTAATATTTTATTTTATGTGAATTATTATTTTTATATATTCTTTGTTTTTAAAGGGTTGTAAGATTTGTTCATTTACTAATTTTGTTATGTAAATCACGTAAATTGGTTTTTGGTTTAGCAATTGCAGTTTTTTTTTTAAGATGATTTTTTATTTTTAATTATTTATATAAGATTGAAATGAGTTTTATTATAAAATGAAGACTTTGGAACTTTAAAGAGGAGGTTTGAATCATATAGGAGTAGAGTTTACATCATATTTTGGTAATTGAAGTATGGTTGGATAACCATATATTGAGTAAATAATACCTTTCATGAGGATTGTCTAGTCTTTTGGACATTAAAAACTATTTTATGTTTTTACTTTATTTCATATTACAACAACGAATGGTATTATTACAGGATTCCTTATCACAAAAGTGTTTTTTCATATTACATCAATAAATAGTATTATTATGAGTTTCCTTATCACAAGAGTGTTTTATTTCATATTACATCAAAAAATAGTATTATTATGGGTTTCCTTATCACAAGAGTGTTTCTAAGAGGGTATATCTAATTTCATAGTTGACAAATGTTCTACTAATATAGAATATTACCCTTTCTCAATGCTATCATCATAGTGGGTCAACATATCACCTAGGGTATAATTGGTAGCAACTAAATAGAGGAGTATTGGTTCATTAGGGTTGGATAGGACAAGTATAGGAAGTGTCATAAGATATGATTTGATGGCATTAAATACTTCATGGCATCATTTGTCCCACTTAGAAGCTACATCTTTCCATAAAATATTCATGAATAATTATCATTTATTTGTAAGTTGCGAGATAAACCTACAAATAGCCTAAATATTTTCTTGAACAATTTGAAGTTGAATTAATGTTCAAGGTGATGGCATATCAGTGATGGTTATTTTTAAGGGTCCACTTCTATGCTTCTATAAGATAAGATAAATTCTAGAATATTTTCTAACATCATCCCAAGGATAAACTTTTGAGGATTGACATGCAACTAGTATACCTTAAATGTTTGAAGATAATATAGATACCCAATTTTGTGCACGAGGCTAATCATCAGTCTTGTTGTAGCCCTCATCAATCACCCTTCTAATTAGACAAACTAACTCAACCAACCTTGTACCTAAATTTGGAGTATTTATTGCTTCAAAAGCATAAGCATAGGACATGAGTGGTAGTGTCAACGATGCTACCGTGATCCTAATATTTTTTTAATATTTCAAATTTGACCATTTTTTGCCTATTTTTGATCTCTAACAGTCATTTGGTAGTAGAATCATTGAGATAGCATTGATGACACTATTTCCCCTAGACACTTATACCCTATATTCATCATATCTAAGTTTGTTGTTTGCTTGTATTCATGTCCTGCCTATGACTTATGGACCTATCTATGTTGAGTTGCATTGTTGACCCGACCAGACATTTTGTTTGTCTGGTGTCACCTCGTCTTGCCTATTTCTCCTCCAATAACACAACATGAATTTTTAAACATACCACCATCCAACTACATTCTCTCCATGCATCCTGCCACCTCATTCTTCTACCAATCTTGGTAGATTCTCCTATGGATCCTTCATAGGGGCCATGGATACATATAAATCTAGCCCTTGGAATGGCCTTTTGAAAGGAATGTTTCTTTAGTATCGAAGCTCTACTAAATTTTCGTTTGGAGGGGAGCAATTTTGGTATTAAAATTTTGCAAAAAATTTATTCAAAAAATAAGCAACTCTTAAGCTATTCAAGTCATTGTCATCACAAGCATTTGATCAAGCAATCAAGCATCAAAGCAAGCATCACGACTTTAAGTAGTTGATGAGCCTCAACAAGCAACAAAGGGGAACAACCTGTTATCTTGGCTTGTATCCTTTACCTTTCTCCTTGCTTATTTGGCTCTTCTTTTATCTTGTAGATCTTAATCTTTGGCTAACCATATTATCTTGTTACCATATTGCCAATATCTAATCCTAATCATCTTGACTAGCATATGATCTTGTTTTTCTATAGCAAATCATTTGCTTTTATTTTATTTTGAGTCTATCTTTGTATCATAAACTTACGATTTAACATAATTTATTTATTTTTTGGTAGTTATTCTTGTTTTAAGCAATTATATCGCCATTGCATAAGAATGTCTCTATCCACCTTGGTCATAACCCTTCATCATTTGTTTTTGCTAGATAATAAGGGGTTGTACTCGGGTCCCGTAATATTTATGGCATGCCAAGAAAAAAGGTTAAATTTATTTACCTCAAGCTTGGGTGTCCCCCTTGAGTTTTTGAGGGACCATATTTGGTCTCGAAGGAACTCAAATAGGCTAGGCAAAAAAAGGAGAGGCAAAATATTTTACCCTTCGGCAGGTAAAATAGACAATGGGGTTAAAAAATTATTCATTTTTACCACGTGAAGGAAGAGAATAGGGATCTAGAGAAAATGTAGTAGATAGCAAGATGTTGCAACTAGGGCAACCAACTCATAAACATAGTGCAGGGTGCAAGTGGGCCAAGTGGGGCCTAGGTTTATAGTTTCTTTTCGTCCATTAGTTTTTGCAAATATTTATCTTTTATTTTGTACTCACTATGATGGTAAACTCACACACAGGTTGCAAATTTACCATCATGAATTCTCCACCAAGGATGAAAAATTTATGAAACCTTAAAGGCTGGCAAATTCACCACTAGAGGCAAAAAATTTGCTTGGATGATAAATTCACTCATGACTAGTGAATTCAAATAGGAGTTAAGAAGGCCAAAATTTTTTGCTTTTTGAGAATATTTGATTCTAATTATGTCTTGGTGATTTGTGATTTATGGCCTTGTACCTTTAGATTGATCCTTAGTTCCATTACTCCTATAGAGAGGGCAATACTGGATGGAGTGGGCATTGGATACTTAGTCACCATGTTGTATATAGAGCTAGATCATGTTCTTCTGATAGCATTGACAAAGATATGGTATTTTGAGCATGCTATATTTTTATTATTGACTAGCGATATGTCGATTGCACTAGAGGAAGTGCGGAGGATCCTTTGGGTACCAATCATAGGAGCACCAATTTTAAGGAGCTACAATAGGATTCAATTGCTATAGATATTAATGAGGGATCCATAATTTTAGTTGTAGAGATATGATATTTATATCAATATCATTTCCTAGGCAAGAATGTTGGATAGGTTTATAGGTTTGCTTTGTGTTGTTACCTTTGGTCTGTTGATCAGAGATATTAGTAAGAGATATTTGCACTAGGGATGATGTGAGATCATCATCCAAATGCAATATTAGTAGATGCAGTTTACCTAGGTTCCATTCATATTATTCAAGCTTTATCAGACCCTTCATAAAGTTGTGTATAAGAGGGATAAGAGCCTAGTTTACAACATCTTTCTATAGGTGTGGGAATGGGAGCACCTAGTTATCAGGTGACCAACTAGACTCCTAGTGGATGTGGCTAACATATAAGCACCTATAGGCTTTAGATGGGACCATGAGCATGATATAGATGAGAGACCTTTCGAGGGAGTTTTTATGCTAGCTAGAAAGGTCATTGATGACCTCCATGTTAAGCAAGTTATATGGCACCCTTAGAGGGCTCTCCTAGAGTGCGATGAGGATGATTTTTAGATGGTATGTGTTAGGAAGATTTTATAGCTGTGGAGCTCTTAAGGAGAGTTCGATCTCTATTAGCCAGGTGACATCTTGCACTAGTTTGGCCTTCCTTAGAAAGTGTCGATGTTGGGAGAGGTATGGTACTAGTAGGTGACCTAAGAGAGGGATCAAGGTTTTAGGGATAATCCAAATCCCATGAGCTTTTAGGAGGAGAATTTTAGTGATCTACTTATGTTGGATTTGGCAAGAGATTAAATGAGGCCATTTATAAGGTATTGGTAATGGTATATGCAAATTCGACTAGAGAGAGTCACACTAGTGATATGGTAGTCTTAGATGAGGCCTAATCTAATGGTCCAATGGCTTTTATAGGTAGCTAGAGAGAGATTGAGACAAATAAAAAGGTATGGGTCCATGTCTTCTTGGGCACTAGTTATTCCCTCTATTATTGTAGATCTTGATACTAGGGCAAGTATCAACAAGACCATATATGAGGTATCCCAACAAGAGATGGATGCGATGAGAAGGAATATTGATCTCCTTGAGGTATAGTTGGATCAGGCTATGGTGGTATATGATAGCATAATTATAGAGAGGGATTAAAAATTAGGCTCAGAGGGATTAGATCTAAACTAAGAGGTACCAAGCCCTATTAGAGAGATATTAGGCTAGGTATAAGTAGGACCAAGTTTTATTAGAGTAGGATCAAGCTAGGTCTAAGAGGGATTGGATTAGAATTGAGAGGGACTTTAGGGACCAAGATATTGCATGGCTAAGGTAGGAGCACGATGACACCATAGCTAGAGTAGTAGAGTAGAAGTAGCATGGGTTGGTAGTAATTACTTGGATACTAGGGTTATAGAGGGTCAATTTACCCAAGTGCAAACCTAATTGGTCAATATTTAGGCTGATTTATTAGTAGAGAGAAAGAGGAGCACCCATTATAAGATCTTATCCTATGGGACGGTCACACTAGATCAAAGGTAGCTATCTTTAACCAAGACATAATCTCAATCTTATTCTCAAGCGAGGCCAATGACTAGGGTATCAAAATAATTACTATAATGTCCACCTTGTCCTATGGAGGATGAGTCGAAAACTTAGGCCATGAGCTCTTTTTAACTAGGATTTTTTATGAGTGGCATGAGGGCACCCATTTTATTTATTAGATGCCTTCACCAGATGGCTTGTTGTGGCCATTGCACAACTAGCCCCAAATTTGGGGACCCACCTTTTAATTTTTGGTTTCGAGAATGTTGGTATTATTTGAGTGCTAGTTTGATGGTTTCCAAGGTTGTAATGCATATTTGTATTTTGATTAGTGTTCCTTTGCAAGTTTATTTTTATGATGTTCAGTGTGTTAATTAGATTTTGTAATCCTTTGATTAATTTAGGTTTTGAATTAAAGTGATCCACACTTTAGGCAGTTAATTGAATCAAGTTTAAGGCTTATTGAATTTGCTTCAAATCATTTTATCATTCTCTTGATTCATGTAATTTAACTTTAAAGTATTGATTGTCTCCTTAACGATTTAAAATGAAGTCAAATTCAAAATAAACTCAAAATAAAAAAATAATAAAAATATAATAAAAAGAAAAAATAAAAAAACAATAATATATATATATGTTAATGAAATGAAAAGGCCTAGTTCAATTTTAGTTTCATTTTGGTTTTTTTTTTTTTTTTAATTTAGTAGGTCAATTAAAATTCAGATGTCTACATATAAAACCATGTTGACCATGTGGATATTGGTGTGATTTGGTTGACCATTGTATATCAAGGTTAGCGTGCATGATAAATCGTGTTTGACATGGATTGGATTTATTAAATTTGTGGGTATGACATTGGACTTGATTTAGTAATAGAGGTGACTAATAATGCATACTGATGCTATGCAGGACCCCGCATGTTGACATGGAACCCACATGGAAACTCATATTGGGATTGCACTTACATGGACATAGACATGATCATGCAAAGGCAAAGGAATGATCGAGACTAGCGGTATGGAAAATTTACAACAAGCACCAAGCATCAGAGAATGTGGTTGTGGTGCTCGGTATTACTTTGTGTTGCATGTGCTAGGTGATCAAGCATCTATTCAACAATGAATACCGGACTAGATTAACGAATAGAAAGACATGTTACACATACAACTATATGGAGAAATCCCAGTTGATAGGCATGTTTCTTGCGATGAATAACAGGGTGATGAATGCGATGGAGGGAATTGGGATTAGATGTGACCTAGACTTATATAACATGAATGTTGGTAACTAACACATGGACACTTGGACAGACATGTAATGATGTAGCATTGATAGGACCGCATATTCAACTAGTCGAGTTGGTAGAAAATGATGATGACGCTGACACAAAAGAGATGACGCATCAGCCCAGATAAGCGATGATGGAAACCAAAATTTTGAACAAGACGCATCATTTTTAGTTAATTTACGAAGATTACTGGGGTGACTGGTAAGTTGGGTGATTTTATGAACATTGATCGACTGATGCTGAAGCAGAGGCTTTTGTGATTTGTTTCATGTCATAAAATGACGAAGACATACAATGATGACCAGAAATCGCTAATTTGGTATTCATATCTTACCTCCAAATCTTATTTAATGCAACGTAGTCATTGTATATGTATGCATAGGAGGGACATGAGTGGTAGTAACGTTCGTATTATCTACATGCATCGATATTGTTACGATCACCCAAGGCAGTGGGTACTCCATAATTTTGATAAATATTATGGAGGTTTACTTTGAAAATGCTCCTTAAGCAAGGTTTCAAAGCAACGAACATAACATCCATAGGCAAGTGCAATCGTTTGTAGCTATAGAGGTATTCTCAGTAGCAGCATCATTTTGGAAGAGCGAGTATGTGTCCACCATGGAAAACAAAAGTGAATGTTCGCACTTCGACCAAGAGAGATTATATTGATTTAGTGACTACTAACTACAGGGTTCCCCATTTTGAAACCTCCTGAACATTGGAGTACAACATCAAACAAGGACATACAAGATCACCACAAATGCGGTTGTCGATAGATCTATGTAATAATATATCTCAAGATCAGATTAACCAATATTCATAGGGAAATTTATGTAGTGTTGTCTATGAAGAATAGGCCAATGTTTATGTAACAATACTCAATGATTATTGTAGATCAAATCCATGGCATGTTTCTAAATTCGCTAATGTTGATGAAGTCTAAAACCAGAAGATGGTTGGCACAAATATATATGATGGATGTAGTAAAGGCCTAAGAGGATGGCAAGGATGTGGACCTGAGTATGAAGGACCGCATCGATGATAGAAAGTTAGGTGACAACGAAGCTTCGTGGAAACGATGATATATTGGACTATAGCAGTGGATAAAACTGTCATTAGAGCACTGTTGATATGGTGATCAACGATGCAAGTGTGGATAACTAGCAAAGAGAGTTGAACATAGCAGGGAAGAAGATTTTGTTGTCGAATTTGTAGGAAATGGTCAAGTGGTGTCTATATAGTTGAACACATTACCACACGTAAATGGAGGGTGGGAATCAAAACCTATAAATTCATCAAGATAACTATGCAATTCAAGGTATTCGCCATGGGATAATTTTTTTAACGTGAACATGGAGAACTATGTTATCATATGCATAATGCTGAGGGTTATGTCATTCAATCTACAATGATTTTTCATATAGTAAAAGAGGACATACAAGTGTATAGGTATAGGGATTTTAATTTCCAAAGTTCGTCGGCCAATAATACGGAGTTTCTCATGCAGGCCACACTGATAAATAGGTTAAGATATGACTGCCTAATATTTTTATAAAGAATGGTAAAAAAGGGATAGGTTGGGTGTAATTTTATTAATATTGATTGATATCATAAGTTGTGCAAGGGGTCGATAGGCCAAAATTATATGTGGAGGTAAAATAAAAAAACATGCAAGCATATGTTAAAATTAAACCATGTCATGGGAGTTATGTTGGAAACGGATGCATGTTCTAAAAAAGAAAACGATTATTATGAAATGATTGGAAAGCCAATCGAAGGAAGGAGACATAAAAATAAAATGAAGGGCTGCATCAAAGCAAAACAGAGGAAACAAAAAGTTTTAAATATACATGGTAGTGGATAGAATAGGAGGGCTGGAAAACTTTGGACAAGATTGCAAGTGTGAAACCAGAAGGTTTGAAGCTAGATTTGTCTTGGAGTTTCTCCTCCCACACTGTTAGATTGGACTTTTCAACATTGGATGCCAATTTAGGGCATGGTATTTTGTAGTTGTACTCGAGTTTATTGAAAATATTCCTTTTACAATATATTAGAATGCCATGAGTTTTATACATGATAAATGATTAACTTATTTATCATTTTAATATATTGCACCTCACCCTTAGAATATTGCACCACATTAAATGTTAGATTACGTGAATTCAGATAACATTAATGCTGGTTTTTGTAGGATACTAATGTTTGTAGGGTTTGTGGGAAATTTTTGGGTTGCAACAACTCGTTCGATTTCTTTTATTTCATTTTCTTTTATTTTTCTAACCCTTCCCTTTTCCATTTTTTTAACCGTTGCAAATAAAATAAAATAAAAAATTGAAAAAAAATTAAAATCCCCAAAATAAATGCATGGAATCCTAGATTAAGCTTTAATGTTTCATCTTAAGCAATTTCAATTTCATTTTGAAGCAAATCCGAAATTAGAAAATTGTTTATAAAATTCAGTTTTAATAGGAATTTTATAATTTCAGACCTTTACACGAAATCACATTTTGAAGGCAAATCAAATTGAAGCTTTGCATTTTCATTTTTTAAAGCAATAAATTAACTTCTCTTTATGAAAATTATAATTTCATTAAAGAGGGGTAATTTATATGATATGTCAAAGGCTATTACATTTACCAAGTTATTCATGTAGATTATTTTCTTTTCATGCTCAAAGCAAGATAAAATGAATCCAATCATCATTTAAGATTCACATTTTAGAGATATATTTTAATATTTTATTTCATGCTCAAAGCAAGGTTTAAAGAAGATAAAACTTGTTTAAAATCTGCTTAACCAAAAGAAGATAAAATCTACCTAAAATACTTTAATATAAAAGGAATCAATGCACTTTACATATGAAAGCAGTTGGATATAGAAGCACAGGCGCACCGGGTGCGATGCAAACAAAAGTAATTGTATTAACGAAACACTAAGTGCATGAAAAGGGGAAAACGAAGCATGAATGAAATGAGATGTAAAGCAAAAATAAAGGTGTAGCCTCTTTTATTAATTTTTCTTGTGATCAGGTTACAATACGTCTCCCCCCATTTTCAGGGGCTTAGAGTGTTCGATACGATTTTGTTACACCAACGGATGGTGTGCTTCCCTTAAGGATATTCCGCGTGCCCACATTCAAAATGGGCGGGCCAAACGTCATCGCCGCTTGCATGAATACATTCTGAGTTCCTTTCTGCCCCTCCAGTGTCGATATCCTGCATACAAAGAAACAAAAAATGATTAATAGCACATGTAGATGGAGGGAAACATGCAATCCCCAAGGCCTCCAGTTAATGCATACATGAAATAATTAAAAAAGTGATCAAAACTTATCAGAACGGAATGAAATTTAAAAAGAAGCATGTAAACACCATCAAGGACACATTGCAAAAAGAAAAGTCAAGAAATCTACTATAGATTTCTAATCGCTCTGGGGTGGGACAATTAGGACTGTCATAAAATGTCCGAAAGTGACCTCCCAAATGTCCCATACAAAGGCCTCTAAAACACCTACACACTTGGGGTTAGGAAAAATGGGGAATTTTGAGACGACCCAGAAGGTCGGATTTGGCAGATTCTGCCCCGATTGCCCTATATTCGAAGGTGCTCCCTGTATGTTAGTAAAAGTGTAAAACAATGAAAACACAGTCAAAACAAGTCAGAATGCTTTGAAATTTGAACTGCAGCATATATGAAACACAAAAAACATGATGCAAAAGAAATAATGAAGAAATATGCTATATATTTCTAATCACTCTAGGGTGGGGTGATTAGGACTGTAATAGTATGAGGGGCGCCCGGGGGCAGGACACTCGTCGTTTGGGGCTTGGTTTTGACACCAATCCACTTGGAATGGGTCCAAAACCTCCTAGGGGGTTGTATCAGAAAATTGGGTGTGGGATTGTAGCCAATTTTTTGGGTTTTGGGTCTGGATTGCGCTCCTAATGTTCACCCGATAACCTCCCTTCCAAAAGAGAGATCAAGGATGTAGGAAGCACAATGAGGGTGAGGGTATAATTCAGCAGCACTCTGTTGCTCCAAATGCTCCTACTCTATCATTTTTTGGGGTGAGAAGACTCACCATTTTATAGACCTAAAGGTCTACTTTGAATGTGCATGCAGAGGCGCCACTTGGCCATCATGCCTTGTTAGGGGAGAGAAGATTCCTCCCTGATTAAGGGCTCCATGACTGCCTCTATGACTGCCTCTTTGAGATTTGAAATGCTCACTCACACTCCCATGCATTGAAGGTGGAGTTGAGTGGCAGATTTGGGCTACCATTTGTCAAGGTTTGACTTTTTGCTCGTCAAACCTACTATTCGCCCCACCCTGGAGCGATTGCTGCTAATCATCCTGGGGTGGGGCGAATAGCATTCTAATCGTCCTAGGGTGGAATGAATAAGGAGAAGGGTGCTTGAAAGGTGCCAAATTGACCTCTGACCTTCCAAAACTGCTTTGGGAGTGGTTAGGACCACTTTTTAACCTCTGGGGGCTGCCCTAGGGGTTGTGTATGCCAATTCGGTCAGTGCTTGTCATCACATAATCGGATTGGTGTCTACAAATGCCCCTTTTTGGGATGTGTTGTGCATGGCATAGTGCTGAGCAAAAATAGATAACCAAAGCACTTAATGATTAGGGTTTCTCAGTAACCTAACCAAATTTTGATGCCCCAAGTATGGAAAGGGCATGCATTCTTGAATCCTTACTTCTGACGAGCTAAGGAGCTTAATTCAAGTGTTAACCTTTTTCGGTGAGGTGTTACTTGATCTTGGACATTGTTCAGTCATGAATAGGCAAAGGGTGCAACCTTTTGTCTGTGGGAACCTTGAGTTCATGATTCTAGAATGCCAAGTGTTTGATCAGCTTGTGATTATTGCTTGTTTGCTGCCCCAAGCATGAGCGTGATTGTCTTTATCAATGATTCTTTGAATGCATGCCATTTCCTTGATTGGGTGTGTATTTGTTGATTGGTGACTAAGTGTGACTACCCCCTCAAGCGACGAATCAATGAGGGAATGAACGGCATGAGAAAAGCGACGAGTCGCTTGACCCAAATGACTTTTGTAAGGGTGCCTTCAGTTGTTTTGCGTTGAATGCTTATGCAATTTCCCAACAATCGGACCTATTTTTGGTGGGTTTTAACCCTTTTTGTGACGCTTATTGGGGCTGAAATTTTCAAAAATCCGTCCTCCCGTGGAGTGGTCCGGCTATGGTAGCCTTCTTAGGGAGTAGGATATTGATAATTTGTGGCCCCGACATCGGTTTTGTATGCCAATAATGTCAGGTGCAAAGGCACCTTTGTTCGAAAATTTTATTATTGTTTTTTGGTGGGTTTTGACCCTTTTTGTGACGCCGTTTGGGGATGAAATTGTCAAAAAATTGTCCTCCCGTGGAGCGGTCCGGCTATGGTAGCCTTCTTAGGGAGTAGGATAGCAAGGATTTGTGACCCCAACATTGGTTTTGGATGCCATGAATCATAGGCGCAATGGTGCCTTTGTTCAATAGTTTTATTGCTATTTTTTGGTGGGTTTTGGATGCAGTTTTGGTTGTTTTTTATTTTCTTGCTCTGTAATCGTCCTAGGGTGGGATGAATACTAGTTTTGTAATCGTACCAAGGTGGGATGAGCGCTAACTATAGTGCTCGTCCTAGGGTGAAACTATTATAGGCCTAAGAGCCTATATAAGGGCCAAAACTAGGTTTTGGGCTCATTTGTAATTATTTTTTCTGGCGATTTGGAGCTGTGAGGAGGAGGAGTTCGAGTTTGCATAGCGGAGCACTATCAAAATTTCATGGACACTATGAGTGCACAGACCAGATCTTCCAGTGGCAGAGCCGAGGGAGACTGGTAGGTGCTCCTTGTTTTTTGTTTATTTGTTTTTATATGAATTTTTAAAACTCGTATTTTATCATTATTTTTTGTCACATTAATGTTAAAACCCTAAATGAATGTTGTGGTTTTATTTGTTTTATTTTATGCATCATAAGGTTAAAAAAACCCTAGTTTGATTTTTTTTTTGATTTGTTTTTTTGTTCAGCATAAGGTTAAAAAACCCTAGTTTGGATTTTTGTTGTTTTGATTTGTTTTTTTTTTGTTCAGTTCATGATTAAGGTTAAAAACCCTAGATGATTTTTTTGTTTTGATATGTTTTTTTTTTTCTGTTCATGATAAGGTTAAAAACCCTAGATGATTTTTTTTTGTTTATTTGATTTTTTGTTCGCACTTAAGGTTAAAAACCCTAGGTTGAATTTGTTTTATTGTATTTTTTGTTCTTGATTGTATAGTTTAGTTGATTGATCTATACTTTGGCTGTACAATTATGTACTTTTGTTTTACTGTACATTTTTTGTCGTTTGTACAGTTTATTTGAATGTTTTTGTTTAAATTAAGGTTGAAACCCTAATTTTTTTTGTTGTTTTATTTTTTTTGTGTACACTGCTGTACATTTGTTTTGGTGTCATGTTTTAATGTTTTAATGTTTTTTTTGTTTTTCAAGTTGTGAAGAGTCGGTACCTTCAGTCGACGGTATTTTTTGATGCACGGGATGCGTTGACTGTGGCGGACTAGGAGTGGCTTGATGCCCTTGGGCTCAAGCAGGTGACGCGACTGGAGCCTATGGTGGGGGAACAGGCATATTTGATTGCCCTGATAAATTTGTGGGATCCCCACACCAACACCTTTCATATCCCAATAGGGGAGATGACAGTGACTCTGGAGGACGTGTATCAAATTCTACGGATTTTGATAGACGGGCTTCCCATTCGGATGACTCCTCGATATCGATGGACAGTGGTGCTGACACGGTGCTTTGGGCATGCAACGAAGATAGGGGTGGATGGGGTGGTGGAGAGGGTAGAGGGGGACTGCCTGATTTGTGGGATTATGGTGCGATGGTGGTTTGATAAGGGCGTGTTGGGGGTGAGGCATGCGTTACTTATGACCCTCATCTCCAACATGCTATTTCCTGACTCCTCAGGTGCGAGGTTCCCTTGGAACCTACTTGAGGTAATGTTCAGACTTGTGGAGTGTCCGACGATAGCACCACTGATTATGAGGTGGGGTCAAATGCTACTGGCATAGGTTTATGATTAACTATATGAGGTCCACTGTTAGCGTACTATTTCCTATTTTGTTTTATTGCACGCATTTGTTATTCCTGTTGTAACAAATGCTATTGTTGCTACACTGTTACAACGTAACAGTTCAGTTACGCCGGATGTTCTATTCCCGGCACTGTAACATATTATTTAAACTCTGATGAATAATACAATAGCTAGTTCCGAATTCTTACATGGCATCAGAGCGCTGGCGTGAAGGGAGCAGCGCAGCGGCAGCAGAGAAGCGTGGACAACAAACGGATTTTTTTTTAATTAGCCAGACGGGAATTTTTTTTTTCTCCGGGTTTGTTGTAGCAGAGGATTCCTCCGGCGAGAAAAAAAAAAAAAAAGACGCGCAGAGCTGTGCGCGTCGTGACACGGGCCCCGTGCGCAGACGACCGGGAGTCCGGTCGACGGCCAGGACGTCACGCAGACGTCCATTGGCGCTGCGTCCGAGGAGGCGCGTCCCCAGAAGAGGATGCAGCCAGGTCGCAGTCCCCTAGGCAGGACGCGTCGGCAGGAGGAGAGAGCGCCCGCGCGGGATTTTTTTTAAATCCCCGCCGCGCAGAGGTGGCCCCCCTCCCCGGCCCCCACTCCCCGTGCGACGTGCGCGCTCCCCGAGGGCACCACCCCCTCTCCCGGCCGGCGGAGCGGGAATTCAAATTCCCGCCGACGCGGGAAATCGGAGGGGGTATAAACCCCCCGCGCAGCCCTCCCCCCCGCAGCCGCGCTTGCGCACAGCCGTGCGGCCCTCCCCCTCCCCCCGCAGCCGCGTTTGCGCACGACCGCGCAGCCCTCCCCCCGGCGCAGGCCCTCGACGAAAAAAAAAAAAAAAAAATTTTGCCAGTTTTTTTTTTAAATCGCCGGAAAAATCGAACGCCCTCCCCGGAACGAAAAAAAAAAACAAAGTTCGCTCTCTTTTCTTCGCGAAAGTCGCCGGGAGACTGCGACGTTTTTTTTTCGAGTGCCGATCCGGTCTGGAAAAGAAGGCAGCGGTGTTTTTTTTTTTTCCGAAAACGCCGGGAGCAGTGGGAGCAGGGCTGTGGTCGCAAGCCGAGGCCGAATTTTTTTTCGAGCAGTGCTGCGGTCGCAAGCCGAGGCCGTTGCAGAGGAGGAGACAGAAGGAGGGGTTGAAAGAGGAGCAGGTCCACTGTTCCTTTCGGATCAGCCCGCTGGCTCACGTGGTCGTGAGCCGTGCGGTAAGGCTCAGGGAGCCTGCAGGTTGGGGGTTCAAATCCCGCCGACCCCCCAAGGTATATTTTTTTTTCAAAGTTTTTTTTTATAATTATTAATTTTTAATTAAAATTTTTAATTTTAATTTATTTTTAATAGTTTTAAACTTTATAAATTAAAATTTAATTTTAATTTATTTTTCCTAAAGTTTTAAAACTATATAAATTAAAATTATTTATTTTAATTTTAAATATATAATAGTTATTAAAAATGCTTTGTTAAAAGAATTTTTTTAAGGGGGGATATTTTTTTTCAAAAAATCAAAGGGGGATGTTGAGTAATTTTTTGAAATAGCAATTTGGCATTGTAAAAGGTGCATTTTCGGGCCGTGGACCGACACCTTGTGGGTTATTCTAGTGGGCATTTTTTTTGTTGTATGTTGCATATTTCATTTTTGCACTATAACATTAAAAATTAAAATCAAACACTCCCTAAAGTCCCCGGAATATAAAACCCATCTCGTGCAATTTATTTGCACCGCAGCCGTTCGGTATTTGCGATACCTCCGCCAGCACTTACAGTGTAAAGCCGTCGTGATTTGGCTACCGTATCCGCCGCCTAATATAGCCGCTATAACGACGTCCGAGCTTGTTCTCTATAAATCGTCTGGGAGGAATAAGTACGCCATTTTTGCATTTTTTACTCCATCCACTACCCTTTATCGCACTTGTGTTTAGGCGTAAATCCCGACGAAGTATTCTTCATAGTGTTTAGGGGAAGTTACGCCCCACGCATGAGAAGAATCTTCTATGGTAGGTGCCATCAACAAGGCGATTCCCTTTCAGAACCGCTTATGTTCCACGTATCGTATGATCTCTAAAATTCACCTATAGTCTCCCTCACGTAAGGGCGGGTGATTTTTGTTGATCTTTCTAAATACCTATAGTTTCCCTCACGTAAGGGCGGGTATTTTGTACGGTATATTGGCCTAGCAAAAGGTATATCGAAAGGGGGACCAATTTGGTGATATAAGGAACCTTCACTATGGCCGCCGTTGCAAAATTGATGACCGATCCGCATCGCTTATTGAAAGGTCCAAATTATACACCATGGAAACATAAGATGAAGGCTATTCTCCAAATGGAAGATTTGTGGGATATTGTTACTGGAGTAGCAACAAGGCCTTCACCAACAACAGGATCCACGAGTCCTTCAACAGATCAGATTGCTTTTGACAAGAAAGACAGTAGAGCAAAGGTGCTCATTTTGTTTGTCAGTTTCGGATGAAGTGCAACCTCATATAGCCGATAAAGCAAGTGGTAAAGAGGCATGGGATGCCCTTAGAACCATCTATGAGGGGAAGAATGAATCCACCATTCTTCATCTTCAACAACAACTTCATAACCTGAGTTTGAGACAGGGTGAAACAGTTGAACTCTTTCTGTGCAGAGTGTCTGAGTTGAAAGAGAAATTGAGTTCTCTAGGAGATACTCGTGGATGAAAAGCTTCTCATTTCACTTGTGATGAGAGCTTTACCTTCTTCATTTGACATGTTGATAACCTCCATCCAGGTGTCCCAACGACAAATTACCTACATCGAGTTGGTCAATCTGCTTCAACAACAGGAGGCACGCCAACTTCACAAGGATGATTCTTCCAATACAGCCCTATACACCAACAAAGCGTGGTTCTAGGAAGAAAGGTAATGGGCAAAAAGGAGGCAACTTTCGGAAAGGAGGAAATTCTCAACAGGATACGAAAGGAAAAGGCAAGCAACCTCAAAGAAGAAGAGGTGGTGCAAGATCTGTGAGAAAGACAACCATGACACCAACAGGTGTTGGCATAAGAACAAGCAAAAAGGCCAAAACAAACCACAAAATAAGAACAAGCAACCCCATGTGAATGTTGTCGTTGAAGAATCCGACTCAGATTCTGAATGGGCACACAAGGTGCTCATGACTACCACAGCATTCCACTCGTAGGGATCCTATTTGGTATGTCGATTCCGGAGCTAGTAAACATATGACTGGCGATAGATCGTGGTTTGAATCATTTGTGGCCAAGGAGGGCAAACCCGTCACCATTGCTGATGATAAAACCTACAGGGTTCAGGGAGAGGGTACAGTTTCAGTCACTCTTCCTGATGGCAAGTGTCAGATTGACAAGGTCCTCTATGTTCCGGGATTGGCCAACAATTTGTTGTCGATGACACAAATCCCGGACAGTAAATATGGTTGTCAACTTTCGTGTTGAGAATGGAAAGAAGTGTTGTACAATTACCGAGAAGGGTAAGCAGATTGCAACAGCCTTCATATAAGCATGGCTTATTTGCACTAGATGCTATCTCTACTCCACATGTTGCCATGACTGCCTCTACCAAGGAGGCAACTTCCCTATGGCACAAGAGATATGGGCATCTTAGTTCCGCTACTTACTTGAGCTCAAGCAAGTATGAGATGGTAAAGGGTCTTCCTTCCCTTTCTCGCCACATTGCCGCTGTGCTCGACCGCTAGGCAGAAAGCAAAGATAGAGTACCATTTGAGAAGAGCTCTACAAGAGCACGAAAACCTCTCGGAGCTAATTCACACCGATCTATGCGGTCCTTTCACACCCAACAATGTTGGAGGGAAGAGGTACTTTCAGCTATTCGTAGATGACTACTCACGAAAGATGTGGGTTTTCTTTCTCAAACCGAAATCAAGCTTTTGCATTCTTCCAACAGCTCAAGAAATCCGTTGAGAAGGAGTCGTGGGCTTCTATCAAAACCCTCCGCTCGCATCGAGGGGGAGAGTTTACCTCTAATGAATTTTCTGCATTCCTAGATAAACATGGGATCAAGAGACAGATAACAACTGCCTATACTCCTCAGCAGAATGGAGTTGCTGAGAGAAGGAACCGTTCTATCATGGAAATGGTTCGTTGTATGCTCACAGTTGCAACTCTTGGGCAACAATATTGGGCAGAAGCCGTCACCACCGCAGTTGTATCTTTTGAATAGGGCACCCACAAAGGCCCTAAAAGGAATGACTCCACAAGAAGCATGGAGTGGTCGAAAACCCTCCATATCTCATCTACGTATTTTCGGGTGTCAAGCTTTCATGCACATACCGAAATAGAAAAGGAAGAAGCTAGATGAGAAAACACTAAGATGTATTTTTCTTGGATATTCTGAGCACTCTAAAGGATATCGGTTGATAGATCCTTTGACCAAGAAAATTCATATCAGCAGAGATGTTGTCTTTGATGAAGCTTTCACATCACAGAGCACATCTACAATACACCAGGATATTGTGGAACCAAAGGAAGAGGAGATTCCTTCGTCAACACAGACAGGAGGTCCTTCTACATCTTCTTCACCACCACCGAGCGTAATCCTAAATGGTGTACAAATACAATCGGAGATGCAAATTTATCCACTCCTCCCAATTTGAATTTGGATAGACCTCGTACACGCAAAGTATGGCTCAAAAGGAAAGAGAAGCCGGAGAAACCGGTGAGGTTGATGATCTTTGTCAATCTTTTGAGGAACTTTCCGTGACTCCAAGTAGAGAAGTTGAGGATATGGATATTGATGATGACAGGGCATTCATGTCTACCATAGATAGTCTTGAACCCGCATCGCTGCAAGATGCTCTTAGTGAGCCTCAGTGGAAGGCCGCTATGGATACAGTAGTATGAGTCTCTCGATGAAGAATAAAACTTGGAAGCTTGTTGATCCGCCGCATGGAAAGAAACCTATTGGCTGCAAATGGGTATACAAAGTCAAGTACAAGGCAGATGGAACAATTGATAAGCATAAGGCCCGTCTTGTTGCAAAGGGCTATGCTCAAAAGGAAGGCATCGACTATGAAGAAACTTTTGCACCTACCGCTCGGATGACCACAATTCGGGTTATGTGTGCTATGGCAAGACAATATGGGTGGAAAGTTCACCAAATGGATGTCAAAAGTGCCTTTCTTAATGGTGATCCCTAAGAAGAAGTCTATATGACTCACCTCGAAGGATTTGAAGTGGAAGGCCAACAAGCAGAAAGTTTGCAAATTGGTCAAATCCTTGTATGGTCCGAAACAAGCTCCTCGAGCTTGGTATATAAAAATGGACAATCACCTAATGCAAGCATGGATTTAAGAGATGTCCGTCGGATGCAAACCTCTATTTCAAGAAACAGTGGTTCCGAGATAGTGTTGCTTGTACTCTATGTGGATGATCTCGCTCATTACAGGGAGTTCGAAGATATGATCTCTACCGTCAAAAGAAACTTGTGCAAATCTTTTGAGATGACAGATCTCGGACTTCTCCATTACTGTCTTGGTCTGGAATTCAGCCAGAAGGAGCACACCATCAAAGTGTCTCAAAAAAAAGTATGCCAAGACATTGCTCGATAAATATCGCATGACTGACTGCAAGCCAATGGCAACTCCTATGGAGAATGGACTTCAGTTATCGCGATATGATGACTCACCTCTGTAGATGGCACTCTCTATCGACAGTTGATTGGGAGTCTCATATATCTGACCAATACTAGGCCAGATCTCGTATTTGCTGTAAACTATCTTTCGAGGTTCATGCAGGAGCCTAAGATTACTCATTGGAAAGCAAAAAAACGTGTTCTTCACTATGTCCGTGGTACTATAGAATATGGCCTAGAATACAAGAGGAACAACAAATTCTTCTTGCAAGGATACACGGACTCCGACTATGCCGGATCATTTGATGATCGCAAGTCAACTTCTCGGATACATTTTTCATCCTGGGATCCGGTCCTCGTCTCTTGGCACAGCAAGAAGCAACAGTGGTTGCTATTTCTTCAACAGAGGCAGAATATCGCGCCGCACGTGAAGCCGTGTGCGAAGTGATATGGTTACGTCGCATTCTCGACAAGTATGGGCCATCCATCAAAATCTCCAATACACTTGTTTTGCGACAATCGTGGTGTTCTGAACCTCGTCAAGAATCCACCCATCATGAAAAAACAAAGCACATTGACACACAATGTCATTTCATTCGAGAGGAAGTTCCAAAGCACCGAATTCAGCTTCAAAGACATTCCCACCGATGCTCAAGTTGCATACATTTTCACTAAGGCACTTGGACGTGTCAAATTTGAATTGTTTCGCAGCTCACTTTGTATTGCAAAATAATGTAAGGGGATGTTAGTATAGCTATTAGTTATTACATTACCCAAATAATGTAATAAAGGGGGATGTTAGCGTACTATTTCCTATTTTGTTTTATTGCACGCATTTGTTATTCCTGTTGTAACAAATGCTATTGTTGCTACACTGTTACAACGTAACAGTTCAGTTACGCCGGATGTTCTATTCCCGGCACTGTAACATATTATTTAAACTCTGATGAATAATACAATAGCTAGTTCCGAATTCTTACATGTCGAAGGTGAAAGGGGATTGGGCGCAGCTACCTTTTGCAGTGCTAGGGGTGGCAGCACATAGCTATGGAGCGACCATAGGGGTTGCCTTGGACCACTCAAGGGGAGATGGTGGATAGGGAGATTGGCTATGCTGCTCTATGGCGGAGATCAGAGGAGCAGGGGTAGAGTTGGCGATGGGCAGGTGTCGTAGGGCACTATACTGATGCCTTCTCTTTTCTTGCTCTAGGGGAGGTGTTTTGGTGGCCATACTAGGACTATCTAGCCTGGCCTGAGGCTGGAGAGTGGCTCTAACAGGTTCACAGGGGAAGATGGTTGATCGGGCAACATGAGACTAAGCAGGAGTACTTCTCATATGTCTGGGTGACTCAATATTTTGGGGTGCATGAGGGATTTCCTAGTGAGCCCTTGATCTATCGATGTCAGGGCAACGAGAGGACTCTATCCTGGATGATTATTGAGCCACTAGGCAAGGAGACTGATGCAGTGATTGATGTCCCTGATGTGGACAATGTCAGGATGACTACAGAGTATGACTAGTGGTGGACGATGTTGTGATGGTGGGGTGAGGGGCCTCTAGGAGGTCCTAATGTAGCAATAGTATGCGATGGGATTGTAGAGGCACCGGGGGAGGGTTGGGGGTTTATGCTCGACGATGCAGATATGGTGGAGGTTGATGAATTGAATCGGGATGATTTAGGGGTTCCAAAGTAGCCAGATACATAGGATGTCCCGGAGTAGTGGGTACTAGAGCAGCATGTCGTCTCGGAGATGCCCATGCCTCAAGAAGTCCTAGGGGATATGGAGGCTAGGTTTCATGCTAAGATAGTGTGATTGGAGGACCTACTACAAATATGGGATGAGGAACACATTATTGAGAGGGATCGCCTGCAGGCTCAGTTGGCGCAGCAGGATGATGCATTGGCTATGTACTGCTGGTGAGATGTGGAGTGGGGTCGATGTCGGGTGGAGTTAGAGGCAGATATTATCCACCTCGATGGACAATTACCTAAGCTCACTGGCGGTGGATCGTCATGTCGTACGAGAGGCAGCGAGACTGAGCAGTCAGCATCCTCTCGTCGCAAGCGACTGGGTGAGGGTAGCGCTAGTGGGCATGATGTGGGGGCTAGCAGTAGCCACCCTAAGAGGTCCCATAGGACCCACACCACTAGGGGTAGTTCCAGTTGCACCGATCCTACGTGATCATGGTGGCTGACTCCCTAGGCTTGGGGTTTTTGAGTTTTTTATTTTTTTTTGCTCTGTGAAAGGACCGACTTATTGTAGCATACGAGCATTTTTGGCGATATATATACATGAATTACTTTTTGATTATACACTTGTCGTGATTTATTGTTACTTTTATGCACATTTATTTACGTTGATGTATGCATATGTTATTATGAATGTGATTGTTTCTAATTATATGATGTATGCATATGGAATGGATGAAATGATTTGTTGATAACTTGGAAGTGGCATCATAGACTATATAGGATTTACTGGCTTTCTATATTATGTGATTGCTTTGTGGAATGACTTTGTATTTGTAATATTTTTTTTGTTTGTATTTTATGATGGTGATGTAAGAATGGAATGTACCACAGGTGTTCTAGAATGTAGTTAAGGTTTTTCTGAGACACAAATGTTTTAACTAACTAGCCAAGACTATACATCTCACAAGACTTTTGAACAAGGTACGAATCAGACTTGAGTTTGACCAAGTTATTTCACATCCCTGTGTGTGCGATTGAATTTGTTTATGTGGTAGTTTTTCAGGATACCGCCAGTGCCAGATAGGCTGTCAACCAAACCTGTACTGAGGATCACCTAATTAGCTCCACTAACTCCATTGTTGTATTTAGTAAGATTAATCTGCGATGCAATCTAGGATACCATAAGCTAGCTCATCCACATGCAAACATTGATCTGTACACAGTTTAATGTGACAGATATATCATCATGCAGAAGGTTTTTTGCCAGTGACCAATAGGATATCCACCAAACCGGTACTAAGGATCACCTCATGACCTTTTGAATGTTGAGAGTTCCAGGGATTCAAGTTCGACTCCCTTCTTTTCTTTACTTTTATTGGGATACTTGCTCGCGTATGTAGTGATAAAAATCACTGTTTATTTTTATTTTTTCTTTTCAGCAAGGGATTGGAATTTTGAGTGATGAGAATCACTATTTCTTGTGCTTTTTGATGTATGCACTGTGTGGGTTTTGATGTCAAACTTTGGAGTTTGTATTTTGACTTTTTTCAAATTTTTTTTTGATATTTGCAACTTTTTGAGAATTTGGGATGCTTGAGGAATTGGGTAGGGAAGATGCTTGTCCTTTTGCCAACTCTCAGCATTCTTGGGGTCATTCGCACAGGGTGATGAGCGAGATAACATTTTCACTGTATGGTATCCTAGATTGCTTTGCAGGTTTCATCTTTCGTTCACACAACATGGGAATTTTTTATGTGTTTTAACTTGTGTTGGGATGTGACGTAACAAGGTGTTATCCAAGTAAAACTCTACCTTTGTAAAAATTTGTCTGACTTTGTACAGTTTTTGGCTAGAAATCTAAAGAAAGTTGAATGACGAAAGCCTTGGATACATTAGAAGACAACTGATTATGATATGGTGGAAAATGTGGATGGCATTTATTTTTGCTGGACTATTTACAAAGTGGAAAAATACGAAAAATGATGGAATTGTTGAGTAATTACAGTCTATGGTGCATTTTACCTGTATGACCAACAAATATGCAATGTATGTTTGCGATGCCTAATGCAACTTATTTTTTTTGTGTTTTGATTTTTAAGAGTATGCATGGAAGTGAGATGCAATTTTTTTGTTATTTTTTATTATTTTATTATTTTTTTGAAAATTTCTTATGGTTGGTTTATCTCAAGTGGGTGCGGTCCAAGTGATTATTTCGTATCTTTGGAGGTTTTGACCAAAGGGATTATAGATACCTTTGGGGCATTTTGGGTGACCAAGCGGTTGTGGGAACCCTTGGGGATTCTGGTTTGACCAAAGGGTTTATAGATACCTTTGGGGCATTTTGGGGTGACCAAGCGATTGCCAAAATCCTTGGAGCTTTTGGTTTGACCAAAGGAATTATGGGCACCTGTGGGGCGTTTTGGGTTGACCAAGCAATGATGGGAATCCTTGGAGCATTTGGTTTGACCAAAGGGATTATGGGAACCTTTGGGGCATTTTGGGGTTGACCAAGCGATTATGGGAATCCTTGGAGCATTTGGTTTGACCAAAGGGATTATGGGCACATTTGGGGCATTTTGGGTTGACCAAGCGATGATGGGAATCCTTGGGGTGTTTGGTTTGACCAAAGGGATTATGGGCACCTTTGGGGTGTTTGGGGTTGACCAAGCAATTTTGGGAATACTTGGAGCTTTTTGGGGTGACCAAAGGGATTATGGGTACCTTTGGGACGTTTTTGGGTTGACCAAGCGATTGTGGGAATCCTTGGAGCTTTTTGGGGTGACCAAAGGGATTATGGGAACCCTTGGGGCATTTTTGGGTTGACCAAGCGATTGTGGGAATCCTTGGAGCTTTTTTTTTGGGGTGGGCCATGGCTTTTTAAAATGTGGAATGGCCTCAAATGACTGATGTTCAAGGGTTCTAGTTCCTTGATTCCGTCAAGAGAGGCTAGCCGGTATGTTCCAGGTCCTATTTTACTGTCAATTACACAAGGACATAACTAGTTTACCATGAACTTGTCCCTTAGATGCGGTGGCAAGTTAGAATTTTGTTGGTTCTCTTTTAAGACCAAGTCACCAATCTAAAAGTCCCTCAGGTGAACTTTCATGTTGTATGCTTTCTTAAGTCGCTCTTGATAGATACATAAATGCTCAAGAGCATTGATGCATCGTTCGTCAAGCAACGTAAGCTGGTCTAACCGGGCCTGCCATGCAGTGTCATCATCGATGAACTCTTGCATTGATATGCGCAGGGAAGGTATTTCTAACTCGAGAGGCATGACTACCTCGGAGCCATACACCAACAAAAATGGAGTTGCCCTAGTGGGCATCCGAATTCTAGTGCGATAAGCCCAAAGAGCAAGTGGTATTTGAATGTGCCAATCCTTATGACTATCTATGACCATATTTTTAAGGATGGCAACTAGAATTTTGTTTAATGTCTCTGCTTGCCCATTTGCCTACCAATAATAGGGTGTTGAAAAACTGTGCTGAATTTTGTACTTTGTTGTCAAAGCATGCACATATTTGTTCTTAAATGACATCCCATTATCCGAGATGATCTTGGATGGAATACCAAAATGACATATGATGTTATATAAAATAAACTCTGCAATGCGGGACCCAATCATAGAGGTAAGTGAAATTGCTTCCACCCACTTGGTGAAGTACTCTGTGGCCGTTATGATGAATGTGTGATGGCTTGACAACATAGGGGAGATCTTTCTGATTAGATTTAAGCCCCACTATGAAAATGGCCAAGCCGATTGGATCGGCTGCAAGGCCTGAGAAGGTATGTGTGTCAAGTTAGCATGGTGTTGACACTTCGTGCACTTCCTCACATACATGCAACAATCTCATTCTAAAGATGGCCAATAATAACCCATGCAAAGGATGTGCTTTACGATGGCCATACCACTAAAGTGGCCACTGCATGTACCATCGTGCGCTTGGGTGATCGTCTAAGTGGACTCCTACTATTCCAAGCAACGGAGGAGGATTCCTTCATAGCTTCGATGGTACAAAATGTCTCCTAACAAGATATGCTTTGCCGCTTTCCATTTGAATGATCTTTTAGCGACGTACGACAATCCAAGTGGGAGGCTACCTAACTTGAGATAGTCTCTTATGGGTGTGTACCAATCCTGCTGGTCAAAAAACTTGATGGTATGAACGACAAATCCCTCTTGAAGTTCATCCCTAGGAAAATTTGAGCAGGAAAGAACTTGTAAGAATAGCATTGTGTTGCTATTAATAGGGGTTGGGGAGAACAAGGACCCCCAGTTGGCATGATTCAAATTATCATAGATTCGAGAGAACTTATCCTGAGATGGTTCAATTTGGATCAGGTGGATTCCTGTCATTAAGTCAGAGCTTGCATGATCCATCACGGATTGTGATAATGTTTTGACTTGAATGGTTGTCATATCACCAAAAATTTCTTACGGGATTAGTGACCCCAAGGAGGCCATAGTGTCCGCAAAATGATTCAATGATCGAGGGAGTGCCTCGATGTCGTACCATTCAAGCTTTGCCAAGAATTTGTCCACAAGGGCTTTGTAGGCCTGTAGAACTGGGCATTTGCATTGGAATACCCCTTTCACTTGGTTGAAAATTAACAGTGAATCACCAAAGATATTCAAGTGTTTGATGTTCATGGTGATGGTTGTCTGAAGACCTATGAGCAAGGCTTCGTATTCAGCATTGTTATTGGTGCATAGGAAATCAAGTTTAAATGATAGAGGCATTGGAGCCCCTTGAGGTGTGAAAAATATGATTCTTGCACCACCCCCTTGCTCACATTTAGAACCATCAAAGAATAAGGTTATGTCGGCCTGTGACTTCGGCTCTTCAGAATCTGGCGATTCTGAGACATGGAAGACCCCATCATCGGGTAGCTCTACGATCAGAGGCTGATCGTCTTCGAGAGGAGCCTCTGCTAGTTGATCGGTGATGACTTGACCTTTGATGGACTTTTGTCCAATGAATTCGATGTCAAACTTCGTCAACAACATGATCCATTTTGCCATGCGGCTACTATGATAAGTACGACTCATCATGTACCGCAATGGATTCTCCTTAGACACAACATACGTCATATTGCTCAACATGTAATGGCATAGCTTTTTGGTGGCAAATACCACTGCTAAGCATAGCTTCTCGACATATGCATAGTTAAGTTCATAACTGATGAGGGTGTGGCTAAGATAATAATTAGCCTGTTCTTTATGTAGTTCATTTTTTTGGGCTAGCATGGCGCCCAATGCCACCTCAGTAGCTGAGATGTATAAGTAGAATGACACTCCTGGTCTAGGTGGTGCCAATACTGGCGGTGAAGACAAGTATTATTCAATGTCATCGAAGGCTAACTGGCACTCATCATCCCAATGAAATGCTACCCCTTTGTGTAATAATTTATTCATGGGTCGACACTTGTCAGATAGCTACGCTATGAAGCGCTTGATTGATGTGACCTTACCTTGCAAGCTTCTGAGCTGCTTGATGGTGGTTGGGGGAAGCATTTCAAGGATTGCCTTGACTTTATGTGGATCTACCTCGATGCCTCATTTTGAGACTATGAAACCTAAGAGTTTTCTAGATGCGACACCAAATACGCACTTCTTAGGGTTTAGTCTGACTTTGTGTTTGATGAGGCGATCGAGGATCTTGCTTAAGTCATCGAGATGATGTGGGCGCAAAAGATATTTAGCCAACAAATCATCCATATAATCTTCCAAAGTTTTATGCATGTGATCATAGAAGATGTATGTCATAGCGTGTTGGTAGGTGGCGCCAACATTTTTAAGGCCAAAGGGCATGCCCATATAACAAAATGTCCCCCAAGGCATTGTGAACGCCGTTTTGAGTTGATCATCGAGATTGATACGAATCTGGTTGTATCCCAAGAAACCATCCATGAGGGAAAGTATTTTGTGGCTTGTTGTAGCATCCACCAATGCATCGATGCTAGGCAAGGGGAAATCATCCTTGCGACTCGCTTTGTTTAGATCTCAAAAATTGATGCATATGCAAATCCTCCCATCCGGCTTCTTAACGGGTACAATGTTGGACAACCATGGTGGGTAATCCATGCAGATGACAAACTGTGCATCCAAAAACTTTTGTAGCTCATATTTGACCATTAAGGCTACTATTGGGTGCATCTTACGTAGTTTTTCTTGACTGGCTTGACTGTCAGATCAAGCGTTAGATTATGCATGACTAGCTACTGGTCTAGCCCCGACATGTCTTTGTAGGACCATGCAAAAACCTCATTCTCTTTGAGAAGGTCAATGTAATAGGCTTGCTCTTTGGGGGATAGACTTACCCCTAGCTTGATGATTTATGGATTCATTAGATCAAAGTCGATGTCTACGTCAGTCATCTCTTCGATTGACATGTGGGACCCGTCCTCCAACTGGTGTGGAGTTGGGATCAGGTGGATATCATTTGCTGAATTTAGATCTACATTTGGAACGTCGGGTTCCTCTTCAGCATGGAAAATATCTTGAGTTGGTCCTAGGGTGAAATGAAGCATCTCACCGCAAGGCCAGTACTCCGATGGGGATGGTGGCGAGTTAGTGTGATCCCAGTCTATGGCATCTAGGTTTAGATACAATGGTCATGTTGGATAGGTTGGATTGTAGATGGGGGCGGTTAAGTCAATGGAGATCATGTTGATGAAGTGAATTTAGTCTCCATTACCGCATGGGTGGTGACTCGGACATCCTTGGTGATCTTTGTGCTCTAAATCTGGCTTTGTGGGTATTGGAACAAATGGATCGGCCCTATGTGCAGATAAAAGGACAAGATCTACCCTTGGCACTGATGGCTCTATAGGGTCTCTATGCGAAGGGTGCTCTTTGTATGCCTGAAGTGGCGGGTGCAGCACTTGGTCCAACTGTGCTTGGTTCAAATGCCACCTATGCCTTGGCCCCATGTTTAGTTGTTCAAACATGTCATCAATGTCTATGGGGTATTGCTGCTGCCGCATATGGTTGAGATATGCCATTTCAATATCATATTCATAATTGCTATTGGAGATCCATAGGCCTCCATTGGCTTCGACAACTATTTGTGGCATGTGAGGCTCGTTCTGCTTGAGCAATTTAATTTGGTCCCATCGGGGTTGTTCTGCTCTCTACGGGAGGACTTGATTCTCTTGAGGTGGCAATTGCTCGATTGGAGCATTCAAGGGGAACATTGCCATGAAGTTCTCCTGATAGTAATCTATGGGCATCACTTGTGATTGATTGCTATCGAACTCGAAAGGGTCCCAAGGTGCTACCTCATTATCTAACTCATCTTCTAAAGCTCCTTCTTGGCCTTGTCTATATCCCTCTTGGAGGCAAGTTCTTTAACTTTCCCCTTTCTTGATCAAAGGGAAGGGGTTGTTGAGGTCACCAAGGTTTGTTGTTAGCAATGAGAGATAATACCCCAATGTGTATGTTGTGTTAGGATTGGCATATAGATCTTGTGCCAACCCATCCTTGTTGCCTAGCCCTAGGCCTTGCATGTTTTCTACCAAGATGTCAAGAGGTAGAGGGTGGTTGAACCCTACTCCTGATTTGTTGTATGGCATCTAATATCTTGGTTGACAAAGAAAGCGCACTCCTTGTTCATATCTTCCCAATCCATATTCTTGCCAATTACATTGGCCAAGGTATTTCAAAATGAAGTCTGGGTTGGACAGATAGTTTACGTTCTTAACAAAGGGCTCTTCATCCTCTTCCTTTTGTAGGTAAGGTTCAATGCAATTTTTGAGGCCCCCATATACAAAATTTTTCTAATTTTACGGGTAGCCTATAGGGACAATAGTGCCGATGGGGAGGCGAGGTCTCCCCATGTCTTGCATGGATTCAAGTGCGGGTGTTGCTACAATGTTCTACACTAGGTACTCCCCCAGGCCCGTATTGGCCATCTCAACGGTGATCGTTGGTGATTGAGGGGGAGGGAATGGGAGTTCTTCCTAGGTCCACTCCATGTTGGGTGAACCAGGCATCTCAACTTCCATTTGGTTGGGCACCTCTTCGGTAGAGATGGTTGAGACCAATGGTGGTATCTCTTCCAGGGGCTTCTTCCCGTTGTCCTTCGATGTGGCCACCATAGGTGGTGTCATTGGTGAAGGACCAGATGATGAATATGGGCCCGGTTGGTGATTTGAGGGACTTAACAGTGGGGATGTATGTGGAATCGGACCCTGTTTGGACGGATTTAACTAAAAGTCCAAATGTGTCGATGGGAGGGTCGATTGTGGCATCAGATGCACCATATTGCAATACTTGAAAGGCTCTAAGTATGTTGGGACTACATGTACTTACTCTTCGTATGTGTACTTTAGGCATTTATGAGCTATCGAAGGGACACACTTCATGTCCCTGATCTAAGGCTGGCCCAGTAAAATATTGTAGGCCATATCACCTTCCAGGATGTGGCACAACATAGGAATAGTATTTTGTCCCACTTGGATGGGCAAGACAATTGTGCCAACCATCGAGCATATCGCATCATTGAATGCTCGAAGAGTATAGGTGGAGGCCACAATGTGATATTCTGGCAACTTGAGGTGTTTCAATGCCATTGTTGTGATTATATTGTTGGACAAGCCAGTGTCCACCAACACCCTCTTAAATGGAATCCCATTGACCCACGCAATGACGTGCAGGGGTGGATCCACCATATCACCAGTCACCAATTTCAGTTCATCTCCTCTAAAGGTGATGACTAGTTTTGTACATTTTACATGTCCCACAAAGTTGTTGAAAGAGTTTGCTTCGTGGTGCTGTAGCTCGATGGCTTTGAGTATCTCCATTAGAGCCTCTCAATGGGGTGGTGATTGTTGGATGAGCTCATAGATGGAGAGTCTAACTGACGTGGTCATTAAACTTTGGGTAAGTTTATTTTGAATTGTGGCCACTGGTCTAGGCGGAGGAGGTTGTGTAGGATGTTGTTGAGGTTGTGACGTTGATGGAACCTCTCCTATAGCTACAGTGGGGGTAGCTGTGCTTGGGTGCCTTTTGTTTTGTGTCACTATACTTATCATCCCTACATACCCCTACATGGGGTAGTTTTGTGTCACCTCATTTACTTGTAGAGTCTTTGCCTGCGCATCATGGGCAGGTAGGGGGTCTTTGAAGACCTCCATCTGTTGGTTGCTTGGTGCTACGGGATTATCCACCACTAGCATTTTATTGTCTATTAGGTCTTGCACTAAGCTTTTAAACTTCCAACATGTGTAAAGGTCATGTCCTTTCTATCGATGAAATCTACAATATAGGTCTTCCCTATAGCCCTTGGGTTTTGGCACATTGGGGTCTATGGGTCGACTTTATAGCAGGTTTATCAAGTTTTCCATGGACAAGCGATCAAACAAGGAGTCTTTAGACTCTGTGAAGGGTGAGAATTGTCACCTAGGGTGATGCTGCTGATTTTGCTCTTGCCTATGATTTTCCTTCTCATAGCTATCAAGAGGAACTGCCTGATAATCAACCTTTTGGGGCTGTGTCATCTATTCAGGATTTGGTATGTTTATGGCAACCTGATTTACTATGATGGGTTTCGGTTGCACAGACCCCATTTTGGCATTTTTGGGCCACTCTTTCTTTCGTGGCTTGGCAATCTTGCCATCCTGTATCTTGATCTCCTCAATGGTTTTGGATTGCACTAGGGCTTCCTCGAGAGTGGCATATTGCTGTAGCTGCAATAGCACAGATATCGACCTCAGGCAACTCTTTGAGAAAATTTGGGTCAGGTTGGCCATGGGAGGGAGGTAAGGTAGCCTTGAAAGCAACGTTCTCCACTGATTTACATAAACTACCATGGTCTCCTCCTCATATTGTCTAAGGCTAGCTAGATCACTTAACGATGCCTTCTTCTTGGTGTTGAAGGTGAAACATTCAAGGAACGCATCCACTAGCTGGTCTAGGTTGCTGATGCTATGCTTTGGAAACTGGGTAAACCAATCCGAGATAAGGCCTGTGAACATGGTTATAAATGTTATTAGAAGCAAAGCATCGTTGTCCTGAATGCCAAAGAATTGACTCAAGAATCTTGTCACGTGATCTTGGGCATCCTCATCCCCTCTAAAAATTGCTAATTGAGGCATTTTGAAGTGTTCAGGGTATGGGGGTGCCGACACTGAAGGATGCATAGGGTGACTGCGGAGCTAGTGTAAAGTAGGCTTTTGGGGCCTAGAAGTCTTGGTCTCCATAGAATCTAAGCGTTCTAGTAGTGATTTGTATGCATCAAAATATTTGATCTCTTCCTCCTTGGTTTGTTCCCATTGTGAATTACGGGGAACTAGAGGCCTATGGAGGGGTAGCCAGATAATTCCCCCCTGCCTTGGTAGGGCATTTTAGGCCACTCTTCTTCTTGCTCGAATTCCTCATAGGCTTCTTGAGGAGTTCTTGGATGTGACCTATAAACATGGGTGGGTGCCCGAGGAGGGTGTCCATCATTGGCTCTGTGAGTGGTCTCCCGCTTAGGTCTAGGAGTTCTTAGAGGCAACACTTGATAAGGTTGTGGAGACCTGTCTTGCACCAAGGGGTTGTGCCTCTCATAAAGCTCTATCTTATGTGTGCGAGGGGTTGGAATCCTCTCATGCATAGTGTTGTGGAGCAACTCCTCTGTTTGATGCTTAATGCGCTATTTTCTAAGATGATATAGATGCTCTAACTATTGTTGATATTGCTCAAGCTACGTGATTTACGCTTGGCGAGCGACATGTTTGGTGAATACCAAGTTGATTTGTTCTACAATCTTAGGTCTAGGGGGCCTAGATGCCTCCCCTACATATCTATCTCGATCGTAGTGATCCGAGATCTCTATAGGTCGCTTCCCTCTATCATGGTTAGCAGCATTCACCCGAGGCTCTGGCCTTAGTAGGTGATCCTAATAAATAGCAGGTGCAAAGGTGCATTGCTCTTGTGCTGTGTATTGCTCTTGAGGAATATAGTGGTTTTCCTCATGCTTCCTTTCATATATGTGAAAGGGGCAGGTAGAATTGGCTTGCCCTGTCTGAAGAGCCTTGTGCTCTGGATTTGACCTATTGTTTCTGACAGTAATAAGGGGTAGAGGAGGGATGATGTAATCGTGTGGCCCCTCCTTATGGACCCTATGCTATTCTAGTGCTTCATTGTGTGATGGCCACTCATAATGAGTGTCTAATGGGGCCTTCCTATGTATGTACTCCTCCTAAAAGGGTCTATGTTGAATGGGAGTGTCCCTCAAAGGGGTGCCTCTATAGTCCTATTTCGTCGTGGTATGATGTGGACTATTTTGTGGGTCAGGCCACCAAGGTGGTATGACCAAGTCCTTGGAGCTATAATGGAGGCAACTTGTACCTCCTTGTACACTTTCCGCTGCTCCTGCCCGTGATTGGGCTTGGCTATGGGTGTACACCATGGTGGTGGTTATCTAAAAGATATGTATGTTTTTATCTTCTTTACAATTTTTTTATGCTACACTAAACAAAGGGGCCACACAATCAAAGAAGTGATTATCTCGTTTATAGATTAAATGTGTGCCCTAAATCTAGTTCAGTGTGTTTTGATTTTTGTTTTGAAAGCCTTGTATAGAAAATTTTGTTGTACATGCAATATGAGGGCTCTTATGTCTCCCAAAGTGGTCGCCCATTCAATATACCACTTCCAGGCCGTTATACCGAACCTCTCAATATACCCGCCCTTATGTGAGGGAAACTATTGGTATGCGAGAGCAGAACAGTACATGGAACATAGGCGGTATAGAAGGGAAATCAATCTATTTTTGACACCTACCATAGAAGACTTATCCTCATGCACTGGGAATCACCCTAGTTACACTTGGTCAGCTTTTGTCAGGATTTACGTCTAGCAATAGTCACGATTGGGGTTATGTATGCAAAATTCAAGCCAAGGTGGTGATGGAATCCATCGTTGGTCTTGATCAAGTGTTGGGGTTTTACGACCAACTCCTTGATGTTTATATTATCATGTGGTGTGTGTGGTTCTTTTTACTTGCAAAAATAAGGAAAACATGCAGTAAAATTTTCCATGCAAGCAAAGAAAATAGGAAAATATGACTGCCCTGATCAATTTGTGGGATCCCCGCACCAACACCTTTCATATCCTAATAGGGGAGATGACAGTGACTCTAGAGGACATGTATCAGATTCTACAGATTTTTATAGATGGGCTACCCATTCGGATGACTCCTCAAGATCAGTGGACGACAGTGCTGACACGGTGCTTTGGGCATGTAGCAAAGATAGGGGTGGATGGGGTGGTGAGGGGGACTGCCTGATTGGCAGGATTCTGGTGCGATGGTGGTTTGATAAGGACGTGTTGTGGGTGAGGCATGTGTTGCTTATGACCCTCATCTCCAAAACATTGTTTCTTGACTCCTTAGGTGTGAGGTTCCCTTGGAACCTACTTGAGGTAATGTTCATACTTATGGAGTGTCCGACGACAACACCATTGATTATGATGTGGGGTTAGATGCTACTGGCATAACTGTATGATGAACTGTATGAGGTCCACTATTGGAGGTGAAAGGGGATTGGGTGCAGCTACCTGTTGCAGTGCTGGGGGTGGTAGCACATAGCTATGGAGCGGCCATAAGGGTTGCCTTGGACCACTCCGAGGGAGATGGTGGATAGGGAGATTGGCTATGCTACTCTATGGTGGAGGTCAGAGGAGCATGGGAAGAGTCGACGATGGACATGTGTCGTAGGGCACTATACTGATGCCTTCTCTCGTCTTGCTCCAGGGGAGGTGTTCTGGTGGCCATACCAGGACTGTACAACCTGGCCTGAGGCTGGAGAGTGGCTCCGGTAGGTTCATAGAGCGAGATGGTTGATCGGGCAACATGGGACTGAGCAAGAGTACTTCCCGTATGTATGGGTGACTTGATATTTTGGGGTGCACCAGGGATTACCTAGTGAGCCCTTGATCTATCGATGTCAGGGCGATAAGAGGACTCTAGCCTGGCTGATTATTGAGCCACTAGGCGAGGAGTCTGATGCAGTGATTGATGTCCCCAATGTGGACAATGTCGGGGTGACTGCAGAGTATGACTAGTGGTGGATGATGCTGTGATTACGGGGTGAGGGGCTTCTAGGAGGTCCTAATGCAACAGTAGCATGCGATGGGGTTGCGGAGGCATCGGGGGAGGATTGGGGGTTTTCTCTCGATGATGCAGATATGGTGGAGGTTTATGAATTGACTGGGGATGATTTAGGGGTTCTGAAGCAGCCGAATAAATAGGACATCCCAAAGCAGTGGGTGCCAGAGTAGCATGCCATCTCGGAGATACCCATGCCTTAGGAAGTCCCAGGGGATATAGAGACTAGGTTTCATGCTAAGATAGCATGATTGGAGGACCTACTACAAATATGGGATGAGGAACACAGCGTCGAGAGGGATTGCCTACAGGCTCAGTTGGCACAGTAGGATGATGTGGCTATGTACTGCTGGCGAGATGTGGAGTGGGGTCGATATCGGGTGGAGTTGGAGGCAGATATTATCCACCTCGATGGATAGTTACCTGAGCTCACTGATGGTGGATCGTCACGTCATACAAGAGGCAGCGAGACTGAGAAGTTAGCATCCTCTCATCGTAGGTGACTGGGTGAGGATAGCGCTAGTGGGCATGATGTGGGGGCTGGCAGTAGCCGCCCTGAGAGATCCCATAGGACCCACACCACTAGGGGTAGTTCCAGTCGCACCGATCCTATGTGATCATGGTGGCCGAATCCCTAGGCTTGGGGTTTTTGAGTTTTTTATTTTTTTTGCTCTGTCAAAGGACTAACTTATTATAGCATACGAGCATTTTTGGCGATATATATACATGCCTTTCTTTTTTATTATACACTTGTCATGATTTATTGTTACTTTTATGCACATTTATTTACATTGATGTATGCATATGTTATTATGAATGTGACTATTTCTAATTATATGATGTATGCATATGGAATGGATGAAATGATTTGTTGATAACTTGGCGGTGGCACCATAGACTGTACAGGATTTACTGGCTTTCTATATTATGTGATTGCTTTGTGGAATGAATTTGCATGTGTAATATTTTTTTTGTTTGTATTTTCTGATGGTGATGTAAGAATGGAATGTACCACAGTGTTGGAATATTACCATTAGTAAAAATGTTAAAAATTTGATTTTACCTTGGGTAAAGGTAACTTACCTTTTACCTTACCTGGACGGCAGTGGACGGCAGCATTTGGGCGGCAAGAGAATTCGAGTCATCTTTCTTTTCCCCCAATTTCTCCTTTCCCCCCTTTCTTTCTCAAATAGGGTATTTACTGTTTATTTAAGCTATGTAACCTATGTTTTAAAGTTAATGCAATTAATCATTTTTCGACCACACTCACCTTTCACATTTGGTATCAGAGCGGCACGATTCCCGAGGCGGTGGGGCCCGCAGTTCGAGGCGACAGCACGGATCCCGAGGCAGCCCGTAGGAGCCGAGGCGGCATGGATCTCGAGGTGGCCCGTAGGAGTAGACCGACACATTTCTCGAGGCGCTGGTGGAGCTGGACGAGGCGGCCCGCAGGAGCAACAGATCGACATGATTCTCGAGGCGCTGTTGACGTGGCATCGACACGATTCTCGAGGCACTGTTGACGTGGCGACCTGTAGCACGTGGCCCGAGGCGTGAGACTGACATGGCATGACGTGTGGCTGGCACGCGGCCCGAGGCATGAGACTAACGTGGCGTGACGCGTGGTGACGTATGACTGGCGCGCGGCCCGAGGTGTGGTGACGTGGCAATCCATGCGTGCATCGATGGCAAAAGGAACCTGCGGCGTCAGTGACTGCCCGTAGGCAGTCAAAGCACAGTAAGTGCTTAGCTCTTCTTAAAGAGCTTATACATCGCCCTACGGGCGATGTGGGACTAAAGTCCCAATTAAAACTAAAGCTTCGCGCCGAAGCGCGAAGCCAAAATTAGCTTCGCGCTCGACGTGGAAGCCATAGGGCGGGGAGCTCGCTTAGCTCCCGGATCAGCCCGGTAGCGCAGCGGCTACCCTCAGCCCTGACACCCGCGAGGTCGCAGGATCGACCCTCGGCGGGGTCAATAGTTACTTAAAATAAAAAAAAAAAAAACTAAGGAAATAGTTTAAATTTAAAAAAATAATTTTTTTTTATGTAATTTCCTAAGAGGAAATATCTGTTCTAAGGAAATAGTTTAAATTTAAAAAAAAAAAAAAAAATTCAAAGTTGATAGAAATTTCCTGAGAGGAAATAATTGTAAAGTTTAAAAAAAAAAAAAACTTTGAAAGTTAAATTTTTTTTTATTATTTCCTAAGAGGAAATCTTTGTAAAAGAAAATTTTTGGGAAATTTTCTTAAATGATAAGATCGGAAGGATGTTATCATGCCCTCTACAAGTTGTTATTGAGAACAAATCCTGAAAACTTTGATAGGCACGTGAAAACACTAGGACTTAATACAGTTTTTTCACAGTTGCAAAACGCGGTTATTGCACACCAGAGAAATCCTGATCAAGGATACGAAGCAGATTCAGAAGATAACTCCTTTGGCAGCAAGGTTTGAACAATCTGACACAGTTCCAATTGCTTCACAAGGATCCGAATATACTCATTATAGTAATTCAGTTGAAATCCTACAACCTCCTTCTCCTGAAATAATATTGATCAGTGACGATGATGAACAAGTCGCTGACAATTTTGTAATTGCTGAACAACAAGTCTGAGTTGTTTATGATTGTAAATCAAGCAGGGCTTGATAGTTTGTAAAGTCTTTTTTGCAATAAGACTATAAAAGAGAGGTTTCTTGTTTTAGTAGATAAATGGGATCACATAATAATCTACCAATTCCCGAATTCAGTGGGGATAATTATGAGTACTGGTCCATCAAGATGAGGACATTACTCATCGAAAAAGGACTATGGGATATTATTGAAGACGGTTACATTGCTCCAACAGATTGGACTACCTTAAGTGCAAATGATAAGAAGATCTACAAAGATGCACAGAAAAATAATTCTTTTGCCTTATACCATCTTCAATCAGCATTAGATCCAAGTATCTTTCCTAGAATTGCATCTTACTTAAGTACTACAGATGCATGGAATGCCTTGAAAGAAGGATTCCAAGGAAGTGATAAAGTAAAGCAAGTCAGGCTTCAGACCTTGAAAAGAGATTTTGAAAATCTCAGAATGAAGGAAAATGAAAGAGTCGGAGACTACTGTGTTCGAGTTAAAGCAGTAGTTGATATGATGCAAACTTTAGGTGAAGACACAAAAAATGAAACAATTGTGAAGAAAGTGTTGCGAACACTTCTTCCTAAGTGGAATCACATTGCAATCATAATTGAAGAATCCAAAGATCTTTCTACTCTTACATTTGATAGTTTGATTGGATCATTAACATCACATGAAGAGCGACTTCAAGGAGCACCTTCAACAAGCTATGGAGGTGATGAAAAAGCCTTCACTTCGAATGAAACTACAAGACGAGGACAAGGAAGAGGCCGAGGTAGAGGACAACAACAAAGAGGCAAGGGCCAAAGCAACTCCTACAGAGGAGGAAATCAAAACAGAGGTGGAAATCAAAACAGAGGAGCCAATCAAAACCAAAGCGGCAATGCAGGCCGTGGAAATCAAGGACGAGGAAGTAATAAACCTAAAACAACTTGTTTCAATTGTGGGAAACAAGGCCACTTCGCTCGTGACTGCTGGTCAAAGTCTTCAAAAGATCAAAGCAGTCAATATGGCTCATTCTACGGAGAAGAAGAAGGTCCACCAAACCTTTTTCTCTCTTATGGACAGCCAGATCAAAATCTAAATGATACATGGATTTTAGATATTGGTTGCTCCAACCACATGAGTGGCAAAGAAAATCTCTTTGCTACATTAGATTCAAATTACAAATCTCATGTTAAGTTAGGGGATAATAAATCCTTGCAAGTTGAAGGCATAGGAGCTATGGAAGTTCCCACAAAAGAAGGCCTTAAAAATGTGAATGACATATACTATACTCCACAACTACAACACAATTTGTTAAGTGTTGGCCAAATGATGGAGAAGCATTACAAATTAGTTTTTGATGAAAGAAAATGTACAATCTTTGATAAAAACAATTGTAACCGGGTCATCACAGAAGTACCTATGACAACGAATAGGTTGTTCCCTCTAAAATTTGGTGAGCCAGGGGGAGCTCAACTTGCAAACATTGCTATTACAAATCCAAGTGAATTGTGGCACTTGAGATATGGTCACCTCAATTCCGCTAGCTTGAAAATGTTAACATCACAAGCTATGGTGACAGGACTACCAAAAATTCCAGAACATAAGAAGGTATGCGAAGCATGTGCTTTAGGAAAGCACTCCAGAACGAAGTTTCCAAGAGGCCGAGCATGGAGAGCAAGCTATCCTCTTCAGCTAGTACATTCGGACATCTGTGGTCCAATGCAAACAAAAAGCCTTGGAAACAATTCTTATTTTCTAACATTCATAGATGATTATTCTAGAATGTGTTGGCTCTATTTTCTGAAACACAAAGATGAAGCATTTGATTGCTTCATAGACTTCAAAAATAATGTAGAAAAGCAAAGTGACTACTATGTCAAATGTCTTCGCATTGATAAAGGAGGAGAGTACTCCTCAAATGAATTTCTTCATTATTGTAAGCAAAATGGGATAAAAAGGCAGTTCACCACTGCCTATACCCCTCAGCAGAACGGTGTGGCTGAGAGAAAGAACCGCACCCTTGTTGAAATGGCACGAACAATGCTTCAGGCAAAGCATCTCACAAACAACTATTGGGCAGATGCAGTGAGAACAAGTGCATATATTCTAAATAGAAGTCCGACTTCTAGTTTAGATGGTATCACTCCTTATGAAGGATGGTACGGTAAGAAACCAAATGTCAAACATTTTCGAGTATTTGGTTCTTTAGCATATGCACACATTCCTGAGGAGAAGAGAAAGAAGCTTGATCCAAAGAGTCAAGCATGTGTTTTTGTAGGGTATTGTGATTCAACCAAAGGGTATAGATTGTACAATCCCAAGACACATAAAATCATTATCTCCAGGGATGTAATTTTTGATGAAGGGGGAGAATGGGGTCATAAAAAATTTGTTGATTTTGACTCTAATTCGGACAATTCCACATTAGTACCTCCCACATTGGTACAACCCAAGAAAAGCAGTGTAAAAAGTCCTCCTCCACAAATTCCACATCAGGAAACTTCATCAAGTACATCAAGTGGTACACCAAGTCCAAGAGGGAATTTGTTGGCACCCCCAAATTCTCCAAAATGATTTCAAAGATCTGTAAGCGCTCCAAGCCCGATGGATATTGATTCAGTTTCTCAAAGGAAAGAGACAAATAGAGGAAAGCGCATACTACAGAGTCATCCATCTACTCAAATGTTGGATAGGAATTTCCAACAAAGATACACTAGGAGTCAAGCTAGTGAGATGGATGACATTTTGTCAAGACTTGAAAATCTTCAAATGTCAGGGGATGATGAGTCTCATGAACCAAGGGGTGATGTAGTCAATTATGCTTTTTGGGCTGCTGCACAACTAGAACCATCTAGCTATGAAAAAGCATGCACTGAAACTATATGGCAAGATGCCATGGAAGAGGAAATATCCTCAATTAAAAAGAATGATACTTGGGAGCTTGTGAAGCTTCCCAAGGGAAAAAAATGTGTTGGATGTAAATGGGTCTATAAGACCAAATTCAATGCTGATGGAAGCATTGAAAGGCACAAGGCAAGATTAGTAGCTAAAGGTTTTACTCAGAAATATGGAATAGATTATGAGGAAACCTTTGCTCCAGTTGCTCGACAAGAAACAATTAGAACTGTTCTTTCCTTGGCAGCCCATAAAGGATGGAAAATTCAACACATGGATGTGAAAAGTGCATTTTTAAATGGATACCTGACAGAAGAGGTGTATGTTCAACAACCTCAAGGTTTCCAAGAACCAGGAAAAGAGAACCTTGTTTATAAATTAAAAAAAGCACTTTATGGCCTCAAGCAAGCACCAAGAGCATGGTACTCACGAATTGACGGCTATTTCAGCAAATATGGTTTCACAAAAAGCAAGAGTGAACCAACACTATACTACCTGAAAAATGGAGTAGATATCCTCATAGTTTGTTTATATGTGGATGATCTAATATTCATGGGTAGTAATGATAAAATGAATATGGAGTTCAAAAACTCCATGATGAATCAGTTTGAGATGAAGGATCTCGGATTAATGAGATACTTTCTAGGAATGGAAGTACATCAATCAAAGAGTGGGATCTTCATATGTCAACAGAAATATGCTCAGGACATGATCAAGAAGTTTACTATGCAGCAGTGCAAATCAGCTGCAACACCAACCGGACATGGAATACAGCTAAGCAAAGAAGATGGAGCACCAAAAGTTGACTTGACCAATTTCAGAAGCATGGTTGGGAGTTTAATGTTTCTCACCAACACTAGGCCAGATATACAGTATGTTGTTTCTCTTGTGTCACGATTTATGGCATGCCCATCCGAGCTGCATCTTCAAGCAACCAAACGAATTTTACGATATGTAAAAGGTACATTGGATTTTGGAATCCATTACCACAAGTCTAACTCTGTGAAGTTATTTGGTTATAGTGACAGCGATTGGGGCGATAATATAGATGACAGAAAATCTACATCAGGGAACTATTTTAGTCTAGGTTCAGGACTAATAACTTGGAGTTCCAAGAAGCAATCTGTTGTAGCATTATCATCTACAGAAGCTGAGTACATAGCAATTACTCATGCCAGTACTCAGATCCTCTGGTTGAGGAAAATCCTTGAAGAGATTGGCGAAAAACAAATTGGTCCAACCAAAGCTGAATTGTGATAATATTAGTGCCATACGGTTGGCATATAATCCGATCCACCACAAAAGGTCAAAACATTTTGATATGAAGTATCACTTCATAAGAGATATGGTGGAACAACGGACAGTTGAGCTTCAATATTGTAGCACTTTGGATAATCTAGCGAGACATCTTCACCAAAGGCATGGCTAAAGCTCAATTTATAAAGCTGAGAGACTATATAGTCAGTCCTCTCAACTTTAAGGGGGAGAATGTTGGAATATTACCATTAGTAAAAAGGTTAAAAATTTGATTTTACCTTGGGTAAAGGTAACTTACCTTTTACCTTACCTGGACGGCAGCATTTGGGCGGCAAGAGAATTCGAGTCATCTTTCTTTTCCCCCAATTTCTCCTTTCCCCCTTTCTTTCTCAAATAGGTTATTTACTGTTTATTTAAGCTATGTAACCTATGTTTTAAAGTTAATGCAATTAATCATTTTTCGACCACACTCACCTTTCACACATAGGTGTTCTAGAATGTAGTTAAGGTTTTTCTGAGACACAGATGTTTTAACTAACTAGCCAAGACTGTACATCTCACAAGACTTTTGAACAAGGTACGAATCAGACTTGAGTTTGACCAAGTTATTTCACATCCCTGTGTGTGTGATTGAATTTTTTTGTGGTAGTTTGTCAGGATACCACCAGTGCCAGATAGGCTATCAACCAAATCTATACTGAGGATCACCTAATTAGCTCCACTAACTCCTTTGTTGTATTTAGTAAGATTAATCTGCGGTGCAATCTAGGATACCATAAGCTAACTCATCCACATGCAAAAATTGATCTGTACACAGTTTAATGTGACAGATATATCATCATGCGGAAGGTTTTACGCCAGTGACCAACAAGCTATCCACCAAACCGGTAATGAGGATCACCTCATGACCTTTCGAATGCTGAGAGTTCCAGGGATTCAATTTCGACTCCCTTCTTTTCTTTACTTTTATTGGGATACTTGCTCACGTATGTAGTGATAAAAATCACTGTTTATTTTTATTTTTTTCTTTTGAGCAAGGGATTGGAATTTTGAGTGATGAGAATCACTATTTCTTGTGCTTTTTGATGTATGCATTGTGTGGGTTTTGATGTCAAACTTTGGAGTTTGTATTTTGAATTTTTGCAATTTTTTTTTTGATATTTGCAACTTTTTGAGAATTTGGGATGCTTGAGGAATTGGGTAGGGAAGATGCTTGTCCTTTTGCCAACTCACAGCATTCTTGGGGTCATTCACACAGGGTGATGAGCGAGATAACATTTTCACTGTATGGTATCCTAGATTGCTTTACAGGTTTCATATTTCGTTCACACAACATGGGAATTTTTTATGTGTTTTAACTTGTGTTGGGATGTGACGTAACAAGGTGTTATCCAAGTAAAACTCTACCTTTGTAAAAATCTGTCTGAATTTGTATAGTTTTTGGCTAGAAATATAAAGAAAGTTGAATGACGAAAGCCCTGGATACATTAGAAGACAACTGATTATGATATGGTGGAAAATGTGGATGGAATTTATTTTTGCTGGACTATTTACAAAGTGGAAAAATGCAGAAAATGATGGAATTGCTGAGTAATTATAGTCTATGGTGCATTTTACCTGTATGACCAACAAATATGCAATGTATGTTTGCGATGCCTAATGCAGCTTATTTTTTTTTGTGTTTTGATTTTTAAGAGTATGCATGGAAGTGAGATGCAATTTTTTTGTTATTTTTGATTATTTTATTGTTTTTTTGAAAATTTGTTATGGTTGGTTTATCTCGAGTGGGTGCGGTCCAAGTGATTCTTTCGTATCCTTGGAGGTTTTGACCAAAGGGATTATAGATACCTTTGGGGAATTTTGGGTGACCAAGAAGTTGTGGGAACCCTTGGGGCTTTTGGTTTGACCAAAGGGTTTATAGATACCTTTGGGGCATTTTGGGGTGACCAAGCGATTGCCAAAATCCTTGGAGCTTTTGGTTTGACCAAAGGGATTATGGGCACCTGTGGGGCTTTTTGGGTTGACCAAGCGATGATGGGAATCCTTGGAGTGTTTTGTTTGACCAAAGGGATTATGGGAACCTTTGGGGCATTTTGGGGTTGACCAAGCGATTATGGGAATCCTTGGAGCATTTGGTTTGACCAAAGGGATTATGGGCACCTTTGGGGCATTTTGGGTTGACCAAGCGATGATGGGAATCCTTGGGGCATTTGGTTTGACCAAAGGGATTATGAGCACCTTTGGGGTGTTTGGGGTTGACCAAGAAATTTTGAGAATCCTTGGATCTTTTTGGGGTGACCAAAGGGATTATGGGTACCTTTGGGATGTTTTTGGGTTGACCAAGCGATTGTGGGAATCCTTGGAGCTTTTTGGGGTGACTAAAGGGATTATGGGCACCCTTGGGGCATTTTTGGGTTGACCAAGCGATTGTGGGAATCCTTGGAGATTTTTTTGGGGGGTGGGCCATGGCTTTTTTAAATGTGGAATGGCCTCAAATGACTGATGTTCAAGGGTTCTAGTTCCTTAATTCCGTCAAGAGAGGCTAGCTGGTATGTTCCAGGTCCTATTTTACTGTCAATTACATAAGGACTTAACTAGTTTACCATGAACTTGTTGAGCAAGGTGCAGCAAAAGTATTGTCATTGTTGTCAACACAAACAGATTGATGCAGTTGATGCAGTGGACAGGATTTTAGAGGTCAGTCAGAACATGTACAGTGAATTTCCAAGAAGACAGAAGTGGCCTAGATTCTCAGAATCAAAGAAAAAGACAAGAAAACTGTCACGATATCGCGACATGTTTTCTGTCGCAATTTCGTGACATGGCCGAGGAGAGAGAAGGCACAAGCAAAATTGTCATGATTTTGTGACATGGATGAGGAGAGAGAAGGCACAAGAAAAATTGTCATGATTTCACGACATGGCCGAGGAGAGAGAAGGCACAAGCAAAATTGTTGCAATTTCATGACATGGCCGAGGAGAGAGAAGGCGCAAGCAAAATTGTCACGATTTCACGACATGGCCGAGGAGAGAGAAGGCACAAGCAAAATTGTCATGATTTTGCGACATGGACGAGGAGAGAGAAGGTGCAAGCAAAATTGTCACGATTTCACGACATGGTCGAGGAGAGAGAAGGCACAAGCAAAATTGTCGCGATTTCATGACATGGTCGAGGAGAGAGAAGGCGCAAGCAAAATTGTCATGATTTCGCGACATGGACGAGGAGAGAGAAGGCACAAGAAAAATTGTTGCGATTTCATGACATGGTTGAGGAGAGAGAAGGCACAAGGAAAACTATCACAATTTCGTGACATGTTGGAGGCAAAGAAGCCAAGTGGAAAAACTGTCACGATTTTGCGACATGTTGGAAGCAAAGAAGGCAAGTAAGAAAACTGTCGTGATTTTGTGACATGTTTGGAAAGAAGGCGCAAGCAAAGAAAACTGTCACAATTTTGCGACATGTTTGGAGAGAAGGCACAGGAAAAGAAAAGTTTCATGATTTTGCGACTGATTCGAAGAGAAAGCACCAAGGATAGAAAGTGTCATGATTTCGTGACAGGTTTGAAGAGAAAGCGTCAAGGAGGAAAAGTGTCAAGATTTCGTGACATGTTGTGTTTTCGCTGGCCAAAGACAGAAAAGGCACAAGGCAGTGAAAGTGTCACGATTTCGTGACATGTTCCGATTTCGCTGGCCAAAGACAGAAAAGGCACAAGGCAGCGAAAGTGTCACGATTTCATGACATGTTCCGTTTTCGTGGGCAAAAGGCAGAGAAGTGCAAGGAAGCGAAAAGTGTCACGATTTCGTGACATGTTGTGTTTTCGCTGGCCAAATATAGAAAAGGCACAAGGCAGCGAAAGTGTCACGATTTCGTGACATGTTCCGTTTTCATGGGCGAAAGGCAGAGAAGTGCAAGGAAGAAAAAAGTGTCACGATTTCGTGACATGTTGTGTTTTCATTGGCCGAAGACAAAAAAGGCACAATGCAGCGAATGTGTCACGATTTCGTGACATGTTCTATTTTCGTGGGCGGAAGGCAGAGAAGTGCAAGAAAGCGAAAAGTGTCATGATTTCACGACATGTCTAGTTTTCATGGCTTCAAGACAAGAGGTGAACAAGGAGGCTGAAAATGTCGCGATTTCATGACATGTTGCATTTTCACGAGTAAAAGGTGAGAAGAGCATAAAGAGACAAAAGTTTCATGATTTCACGACAGGTCATGATAGCACGATCACTGACAGTTAACTCAAGCAAAACAACAATTAAAGGGGCAGTTGTAGAGGAAAAGCATGCAGCTATTTTAAGAACAATCGAAGAGGGAGAAATCGATCAATCGCATAAATAGAATCAAAAAATGCATGGATGCACAGAAATGAATACGAACAGTTATGTTCAAGAAGACGTACAGTCATGCTAGAGGTATATGTTGCATGTAACGTATTTAATGAAATGCCCACTCTATAAATACAAAAGGAGTTACATAAAGAAGATGTTACAGTTGACAAGTGGCAAAAGAGAATATTAAAGGAACAGTTATGGGTTGCATGCGTAAAAATTGGAAGTTAAAAATAGAGACTAAGTTGTTATAAAAGTAGGTCTGCGTGAAGAATTGGGTTGCTGCTGGATGTGAAAAATTTCTATGAAAAGAGGGTTAGAATAGGGTCGAGAGAGAAATAAGAAGAGCCGTGAGAGAGTGTAGAGTTTGATTAATTGCAGACCAGTCAGGGTCATGTAAACAACGAAGGCATTTTTATGTCATTAAGATAATTCAGAATTGCAGTCCAAGTTGGTGCTTGGCATTAGGGGTTGGTGCTCCTATCTGTTGAAGCAAAAAAATAAGGGGTTGGTGCTCCTTCCAGTGGGTGCTGGTAAAGTGTTTGTAAAATTGGTGTTTTGCAAAGGCTGGATTTGGATTGGAGTCCAAGCAGTCATTTTTGAGGAGTAGCCAAATTGGTGAACCTCGTTACATTATGTGTTGTGGTGTGCTCTCTTGTGAAAATTGCTTTACCTATTTTTAAGTTCTCTTTGCTTTAGCATTAAGTGTTGTAGATTTGAATTTTAATAGCTACATTGATTCACCCCCCCCTCTCAATGTCATTGTGAGAATATCGAACTTGTCCCTTAGATGTGGCGGCAAGTTAGAATTTTGTTGGTTCTCTTTTAAGACCAAGTCACCAACCTGAAAGTCCCTCGGGTGAACTTTCATGTTGTATGCTTTCTTAAGTCACTCTTGATAGATACGTAAATGCTCAAGAGCATTGATGTGTCGTTCATCAAGCAATGTAAGATGGTCTAATCGGGCCTACCGTGCAGTGTCATCATCGATGAACTCTTGCATTGATATGCGTAGGGAAGGTATTTCCAACTCGAGAGGCATGACTGCCTCGGAGCCATACACCAACAAAAATGGAGTTTCCCTAGTGGGCATTTGAATTCTAGTGCGATAAGCCCAAAGAGCAAGTGGTATTTGAATGTGCCAATCCTTATGACTATCTATGACTATTTTTTTAAGTATGGCAACTAGCATTTTGTTTGATGCCTCTGCTTGCCCATTTGCCTACGGATAATAGGGTGTTGAAAAACTATACTAAATTTTTTACTTTGTTGTCAAAGCACGCACATATTTGTTCTTAAATGACATTCCATTATCCGAGATGATCTTGGATCGAATACCAAAATGACATATGATGTTATATAAAATAAACTTAGCAATGCGGGGCCCAGTTGTAGAGGTAAGCGAAATTGCTTCCACCCACTTGGTGAAGTACTCTGTGGCCATTATGATGAACATGTGACGACTTGATGACGTAGGGGAGATCTTTTCGATTAGATTTAAGCCCCACTATGAAAATGGCCAAGCTGATTGGATCGGCTGTAAGGCCTAAGAAGGTATGTGTGTCAAGTTAGCATGGTATTGACACTTCATGCACTTCCTCACATACGCGCAACAATCTCATTCTAAAGATGGCCAATAATAATCCAAGTGAAGGATGCACTTTACGATGGCCATACCGCTGAAGTGGCCACCGCATGTACCATCGTGCACTTGGGTGATCGCCCAAGTGGACTCCTACTGTTTCAAGTAACGGAGGAGGATTCCTTTGTAGCTTCGATGGTACAAAATGTATCCTAACAATATATGCTTTGCCGCTTTTTGTTTGAATGATATTTTAGCGACGTATGACAATCCAAGTGGGAGGCTACCTAACTTGAGATAGTCTCTTATGGGTGTGTACCAATCCTGCTGATCAAAAACCTTGATGGTATGAACGACAAATCCCTCTTGAAGTTCATCCCTAGGAAAAGTTGAGTAGGAAATAACTTGTAAGAATAGCATTGTGTTGCTATTAAGAGGGGTTGGGGAGAAAAATGACCCCTAATTGGCGTGATTTAGATTATCATGGATTCGAGAGAACTTATCCTGAGACGGTTCAATCTGGATCAGGTGGATTCCTAGCGTTAAGTCAGAGCTTGCACACTCCATCATGGATTGCGATAATGTTTTGACTTGAATGGTTGTCATATCACCAAAAATGTCTTGCAGGATTAGTGACCCCAAGCAGGCCATAGTGTCTGCAAAATGATTCAATGATCGAGGGAGTGCCTCGATGTCATACCATTCAAGATTTGCCAGGAATTTGTCCACAAGGGCTTTGTAGGCCTGTAGAACTGGGCATTTGTATTGGAATACCCCTTTCACTTGGTTGACAATTAACAGTGAATCACCAAAGATATTCAAGCATTTGATGTTCATGGTGATGGCTATCTGAAGACCTATGAGCAAGGTTTTGTATTCAACATTGTTATTGGTGCACGGAAAATCAAGTTTAAATGATAGATGCATTGGAGCCCCTTGAGGTGTGAAAAATATGATTCTCGTGCCACCCCCTTGCTCACATTTAGAACCATCAAAGAATAAGGTTATGTCAGCCTATGACTCTGGATCTTCAGAATCTGGTGATTCTGAGACATGGAAGACCCCATTATCGGGTAGCTCTACAGTTAGAGGCTGATCATCTTCGAGATGAGCCTATGCTAGTTTATCAGTGATGACTTGAACTTTGATGGACTTTTGTCCAATGAATTCGATGTCAAACTCCATCAACAACATGATCCATTTTTCCATGTGGCTACTATGATAAGTACGACTCATCATGTACCGCAATGGATTCTCCTTAGACACAACATACGTCATATTGCTTAGCATGTAATGGCATAACTTTATGGTGGCAAATACCATTGCTAAGCATAGCTTCTCGACGTATGCATAGTTAAGTTCATAACTGAATAGGGTGTGGCTAAGATAATAATTAGCCTATTTTTATATAGTTCATTTTTTTGGGCTAGTATGGCACCCAATGCCACCTCAGTAGCTGAGATGTATAAGTAGAACGATACTCCTGGTCTGGGTGGTGCCAATACTGGTGGTGAAGACAAGTATTATTTAATGTCATCGAAGGCTGACTGGCACTCATCATCCCAATAAAATGCTACCCCTTTGTGCAATAATTTATTCATGGGTCGACACTTGTCAGATAGCTATGCTATGAAGCGCTTGATTGACATGACCTTACCCTGCAAGCTTTTGAGCTGCTTGATAGTGGTTGGGAGAAGCATTTCAAGGATTGCCTTGACTTTATGTGGATCTACCTCGATGCCTTGTTTTGAGACTATGAAACCCAAGAGTTTTCTAGGTGTGATGCCAAATATGCACTTCTTGAGGTTTAGTCTGACTTTGTGTTTGATGAGGTGATCGAGGATCTTGCTTAAGTCATTGAGATGATGTGGGCGCAAAAGAGATTTGGCCAACAAATCATCCATATAATATTCCAAAGTTTTATACATGTGATCATGGAAGATATATGTCATAGCGCGTTGGTAGGTGGCACCAACATTTTTAATGCCAAAGGACATGACCTTATAACAAAATGTCCCCCAAGGCATTGTGAACGCTATTTTGAGTTGATCATCGGGATTGATACGAATCTGGTTGTATCCCAAGAAACCATCCATGAGGGAAAGTATTTTGTGGCCTGCTATAGCGTCCACCAATGCGTCGATGCTAGGCAAGGGGAAATCATCCTTGGGACTCGCTTTGTTTAGATCTCAAAAATTGGTGCATATGCGAATCCTCCCATTCGGCTTCTTAACGGGTACCATGTTGGACAACCATGGTGGGTAATCCACACAGATGACAAACTGTGCATCCAAAAAATTTTGTAGCTTGTCTTTGACCATTAAGGCTACTATTGGGTGCATCTTACGTAGTTTTTTCTTGACTGGCTTGACTGTCGGATCAAGCGTTAGATTATGCATGACTAGCTGTGGGTCTAGCCCCGACATGTTTTTGTAGGACCATGCAAAAACCTCCTTCTTCTCTTTGAGAAGGGCAATATAATTGGCTTGCTATTTGGGGGATATAATTACCCCCAAATTGATGATTTAAGGATTCATTAGATCAAAGCCGATGTCTACGTTAGTCATCTCTTCAACTGACATGTGGGACCCGTCCTCCAACTGGTGTGGAGTTGGGATCAGGTGGATATCATTTGCTGAATTTAGATCTACGTTTGGAACGTCGGGTTCCTCTTCAGCATGGAAGATATCTTGAGTTTGTCCTAGGGTGAAGTGAAGCATCTCACCACAAGGCCAGTACTTTGATGGGGATGGTGGCAAGTTAGCACGATCCTAGTCTATGACATCTAAGTTTAGATACAATGGTCATGTTGGATCGGTTGGATTGCGTATGGGGGCGGTTAAGTCAATGGAGATCATGTTGATGAAGTGAATTTGGTCTCCATTATCGTGCGGGTGGTGACTCAGACATCCTTGGTGATCTTTGTGCTCCGGATCTGGCCCTGTGGGTATTGGAACAAATGGATCGACCCTATGTGTAGATAAAAGGATAGGATCTGCCCTTGGCACTGATGGCTCTATAGGGTCTTTGGATGAAGGGTGCTCTCTATATGCATGAAGTGGCAAGTGCAGCACTTGGTTCAACTGTTCTTGGTTCAAATGCCACCTATGCCTTGGCCCCATGTTTAGCTATTCAAACATGTCATCAATGTCTATGGGGTATTGCTGCTATCACATATGGTTGAGATATACCATTTTAGTCTCATCTTCATAATTGCTATTGGAGATCCATAGGCCTCCATTGGCTCTGACAACTATTTGTGGCATGTGAGGCTCGTTCTGCTTGAGCAATTTAATTTTGTCCCATCGGGGTTGTTTCACTCTCTATGGGAGGACTTGATTCTCTTGAGGTGGCAATTGCTCAATTGGAGCATTCAAGGGGAACATCACCATGAAGTTCTCCTGATAGTCATCTATGGGTGTCACTTGTGATTGATTGCTATCGAAATCAAATGGGTCCCAAGTTGCTACCTCATTCTCTGATGCATCTTCTGAATATATTTCTTGGCCTTGTCTATATCCCTCTTAGAGGCAAGTTCTTGAACTTTCCCCTTTCTTGATCAAAGGGAAGAGGTTGTTGAGGTCATCAAGGTTTGTTGTTAGCAATGGGAGATAATCCCCCAATGTGTATGTTGTGTTAGGATTGGTATATAGATCTTGTGCCAACCCATCCTTGTTGTCTGGCCCTAGGCCTTGCATGTTTTCTACCAAGATTTCAAGGGGTAGAGGGTGGTTGAACCCTACTCTTGATTTGTTGTATGGCATCTGATATCTTGGTTGACAAAGAATGCACACTCCTTGTTCATATCTACCCAATCCATATTCGTGCCAATTACATTGGCCAAGGTATTTCAAAGCGAAGTACGGGTTGGACAGATAGTTTACTTTCTTAGCAAAGGGCTCTTCATCCTCTTCCTTTTGTAGGTAAGGTTCAATGCCATTTTTGAGGCCCCCATATACAAAATTTGTCTGATTTTACGGGTAGCCTAGAGGGACAATAGTGCCGATGGGGAGGCGAGGTCTCCCCATGTCCTGCATGGATTCAAGTGCGGGTGTTGCTACAATGTTCCGCACTAGGTACTCCCCTAGGCCCGTATTGGCCATCTCAACGGTGATCATTGGTGATTGAGGGGGAGGGAATAGGAGTTCTTCCTGGGTCCACTCCATGTTGGGTGAACCAGGCATCTCGATTTCCATTCGGCTGGGCACCTCTTTGATAGATATGGTTGATACCAATGGTGGTATCTCTTCCAAGGGCTTCTTCCCGTTGTCCTTCGGTGTGACCACCGTAGGTGGTGTCATTGGTGAAGGACCAGATGATGAATATGGGCCCGCTTGGTGATTTTAGGGACTTAACAGTGAGGATGTTTGTGGAATTAGACCTTGTTTGGATGGATTTAACTAAAAGTCCAAATGTGTCAATGGGAGGGTCGATTGTGGCATCAGCTGCACCGTATTGCAATACTTGAAAGGCTCTAAGTCTGTCAAGACTACATGCACTTACTCTTCGTATGTGTACTTTAGGCATTGATGGGCTATCGAAGGGACACACTTCATGTCCCTGATCTAAGGCCGGCCCAACAAAATATTGTAGGCCATCTCACCTTCCAGGATGTGGCACAACGTAGGAATAGTATTTTGTCCCACTTGGATGGGCAAGACAATTCTGCCAACCGTCGAGCATATCGCATCATTGAATGCTTGAAGAGTATAGGTGGAGGCCATAATGTGAGATACTGGCAACTTGAGGTGTTTCAATGCTACTGTTGTGATTATATTGCTGGATGAGCCATTGTCCACCAACACCCTCTTAAATGGAATCTTGTTGACCCACGCAATGACATGCAGGGGTGGATCTGCCATATCACCAGTCACCAATTTTAGTTCATCTTCTCTAAAGGTGATGACTAGTTCTATACATCATTTTACATGTCCCACAAAGTTGTTGAAAGAGTTTGCTTCATGGGGCTATAGCTCGATGGATTTGAGTATCTCCATTAGAGCCTCCCGATGGGGCGATGATTGTTGGATGAGATCATAGATGGAGAGCCTAGCCGACATGGTCCTTAAACTTTGGGTAATTTTAGTTCGAATTGTGGCCATTGGTCTAGGTGGAGGAGGTTGCGTAGGGTGCTATTGAGGTTGTGACGTTGATGGAACCTCTCCTATAGCTACATCGGGGGTAGCTGTGCTTGGGTGCCTTTTGTTCCGTGTCACTATACTTATCATCCCTACATACCCCTACATGGGGCAGTTTTGTGTCACCTCATTTACTTGTAGAGTCTTTGCCTGCGTATCATGGGCAGGCAAGGGGTCTTTGAAGACCTCCATCTGTTGGTTTCTTGGTGCTATAGGATTATCCACCACTAGCATTTTATTGTATATTAGGTCTTGCACTTAGCTTTTGAACTTCCAACATGCGTAAAGGTCATGTCCTTTATGTCGGTGAAATATACAATATAGGTCTTCCCTATAGCCCTTGGGTTTTGGCACATTGGGGTCTATGGGTCGACTTTTTGGCAGGTTTATCAAGTTTTTCGTGGACAAGAGGTCAAACAAGGAGTCTTTAGACTCTGTGAAGGGTGTGAATTGTCGCATAGGGTGACATTGCTGATTTTGCTCTTGCCTATGATTTTCCTTCTCATAGATGTCAAGAGGAACTACCTGATAATCAATATTTGGGGGCTGTGTCATATATGCAAGCTTTGCTATGTTTATGGCAACCTGATTGACTACGGTGGGTTTTGATTGCACAGACCCAATTTTGGTAATTTTGGGCCACTCTTTCTTTCGTGGCTTGGCAATATTGCCATCCTGTATCTTGATCTCCTTAATGGTTTTGGCTTGTGCCAGGGCTTCCTTGAGAGTGGCATATTGTTGTAGCTGCAATAGCATGGAGATAAACCTTAGGCAACTCTTTGAGAACATTTGGATCAGGTTGGCCATGGGAGGGAGGTAAGGTAGCCTTGAAAGCAATGTTCTCCACCGATTTCCATAAGCTGCCATGGTCTCCTCCTCATACTATCTGAGGCTAGCTAGGTCACTTAACGATGCCTTCTTCTTGGTGTTGAAGGCGAAACATTCGAGGAATGCATCCACTAGCTGGTCTAGGTTGTTGATGTTATGCTTCGACAACTGGGTAAACCAATCCGAGGTAGGGCCTATGAACGTGGTTATAAATTTTCTTAGAAGCAAAGCATCGTTGTCCTAAATTCTAAAGCATTGACTCAATAATCTTATCACATGCTCTTAGGCATCCTCATCCCCTCTAAAAATTGCCAATTAAGGCATTTTGAAGTGTTCAGGGTATGGGGGTGTCGGCACTGAAGGATATATAGGGTGACTGCGAAGTTGGTGTAAAGTAGGCTTTTGGGGCCCAAAAGTCTTGGTCTCCATAGAATCTAAGCTCTCTAGCAGTGATTTGTATGCATCGAAAGATTTGATCTCTTCCTCCTTGGTTTGTTCTCGTTGCGAATTACAAGGAACTAGAGGCCTATGGAGGGGTAGCCAGATAACGCCCCCCCTACCTTGGTAGGGCATTTCAACCCTCTCTTCTTCTTGCTTGAATTCCTCATAGGCTTCTTGAGGAGTTCCTGGACGTGACCTATAAACATGGGTGGGTTCCCGAGGAGGGTGTCCATCATTGGCTCTGTGAGTGGTCTCTTGCTCAGGTCTAGGAGGTCTTAGAGGCAACACTTGATAAGGTCATGGAGACCTATCTCGCACCAAGGGGTTGTGCCTCTCATAAAGCTTTGTCTTATGTGTGTGAGGGGTTGGAATCCTCTCATGCATAGTGTTGTGGAGCAACTCGTCTGTCTGATGCTTAATGCGCTCTTTGCTAAGATGATACAGATGCTCTAATTGTTGTTGATATTTCTCAAGCTGCATGATTTGCACTTGGCGAGTGGCATGTTTGGTGAATACCAAGTTGATTTGTTCCACCATATTAGGTCTAGGGGGCCTAGATGTCTCCCCTACATATCTATCTCGGTCGTAGTGATCTGAGATATCTATAGGTCGCTTCCCTCTATCGAGGTTAGCAGCATTCACCTGAGGCTCTGGCCTCAATAGGTGATCCTGATAAATAGCAGGTGTAAAGGTGCATTGCTCTCATGATGTTTATTGATCTTGAGGAATATAGTGGTTTTACTCATGCTCCCTTTCATATATGTGAAAGGGGCGGGTAGAATTGGCTCCCCCTGTTTGAAGAGCCTTGTGCTCTAGATTTGGCCTATTGTTTCTGACAGTAATAAGGGGTAGAGGAGGGATGATGTAATCGTGTGGCCCCTCCTTATGGACCCTATGCTATTCTAGTGCTTCATCGTGCAATGGCCACTCATAATGAGTGTCTAAGGGGGCCTTCCTATGTATGTACTCCTCCTAAAAGGGTCTGTGTTGAATGGGAGTGTCCCTCAAAGGGGTGCCTCTATAGTCCTATTCCGACGTGGTATGATGTGGACTATTTTGTGGGTCAGGCCACCAAGGTGGTATGACAAAGTCCTTGGAGCTATAACGGAGGCAACTTGTACCTCCTTGTACACTTTTCGCCGCTCCTACCCATGATTGGGTTTGGCTATGGGTGTACACCATGGTGGTGGTTCTCTAAAATATGTGTATGTTTTTATCTTCTTTACAATTTTTTTATGCTACACTAAACAAAGGGGCCACACAAACAAAGAAGTGATTATCTCGTTTACAGATTAAATGTGTTTCCTAAATTTGGTTCAGTGTGTTTTGATTTTTGTTTTGAAAGCCTTGTAAATAAAATTTTATTGTACATGCAGTATGAGGGCTCTTATGTCTCCCAAAGTGGTCGCCCATTCAATATACCACTGCCAGGCCATTATACCGAACCTCTCAATATACCCGCCCTTACATGAGGGAAACTATTGGTACGTGAGAGTAGAACAATACATGGAACATAGGCGGTACGAAAGGGGAATCACTTTGTTTTTGACACCTACCATAGAAGACTTATCCTCATGCACTGGGAATCACCCTAGTTACACTTGGTCAGCTTTTGTCAGGATTTACATCTAGCAATAGTCACGATTAGGGTTATGTATGCAAAATTCAAGCCAAGGTGGTGATGGAATCCACCATTGGTCTTGATCAAGTATTGGGGTTTTACAACCAACTCCTTGATGTTTATATTATCACGTGGTGTGTGTGGTTCTTTTTACTTGCGAAAAGAAGGAAAACATGCAGTAAAATTTTCCATGCAGGCAAAGAAAATAGGAAAATCATAGAAACAAAGACAAAAAATTATAGAGGATGTTCAGAAAACCTACCTCTTCTCTGCCCACACCAGATGCCCCTGAGTTTCTGCTCAAAAACTGCACAGAGAGCTAATCGTCCCGAGGTGGGATGAATAATAAATCTGTATTAGTCACAAGGTGGGATGAATGCCTATTCATCCCTGGGTGGCACGAATTCTAGTCTGTATTCATCATAGGATGGCACGAGCAGTAGTCTAGCGCTTGAAGGATTAACACTTGTAAGCAAAAACATAAAATTTTGATCAAAAAATTGATCCAAAAATTAGGGGACAGGGTCCCACCGTGATCACCACTAAAAGCACTTGGATACGGAAGCACAGACACACCGGGTGTGATGCAAACAAAAGTAGTGGTATTAACGAAACACTAAGTGAATGAAAAAGGGAAAAAGAAGCATGAATGAAACGAGATGTAAAGAAAAAACAAAGGTGCAGCCTATTTTATTAATTTTTCTTGTGATCAGGTTACAATACATCTCCCCCCCCATTTTCAGGGGCTCAGAGCATTCGATATGATTTTGTTACACCAACGGATGGTACGCTTCCCTTCGAGATATTCCGCATGTCCACATTCGAAATGGGTGGGCCATCACTGCCGCTTGCATGAATACGTTCTTAGTTCCTTGTTGCCCCTCCGATGTTGAGATCCTGCATACAAAGAAACAACAAACGATTAATAACACATGCGAATGGAGGGAAACATGCAATCCCCAAGGCCTCCGGTTAATGCATACATGAAATAATTAAAACAGTGATAAAAACTTATTAGAACGGAATGAAATTTAAAAATAAGCATGTAAAAACTATCAAGGACACACTGCAAAAAGAACAGTCAAGAAATTTGCTGTAGATTTCTAATCGCTCTGGGGTGGGACGATTAGGACTGTCCTAAAACGTTCGAAAGTGACCTCCAAAATGTCCCATCCAGAGGCCTCCAAAACACCTAAAACTTGGGGTTAGGCAAAATTGGGCATTTTGAGATGACCAAAAATGTTGGATTTGGCAGATTCTGTCCCGATCACCCTGTATCCGAAGGCACTCCTTGTATGTTAGTAAAAGCGTAAAACAATGAAAACACAGTCAAAACAAGTTAGAATGCTTTGAAATTTGAACTGTAGCATATATGAAACACAAAAAACATGATGCAAAAGAAAGAGTGAAGAAATCTACTATAGATTTCTAAACACTCCAGGGTGGGGTGATTAGAACTGCAATAGTGCGGGGGGCACCCGGGGGTAGGACGCCCATCGTTTGGGGCTTGGTTTTGACACCAATCCACTTGGTATGGGTCCAAAACCTCCTAGGGAGTTGTGTCAACAAATTGGATGTGGGATTGTAGCCAATTGTTTAGGTTTTGGGTCCAGATTGTTCTCCTAATGTTCACCCGATAACATCCCTTCCAAAAGAGAGATCAAGGATGTAGGAAGCACAATGAGGGTGAGGGTATAATTCGGTAGCACTCCATTGCTCCAAATGCTCCTACTATGTCCTTTTTTGGGGTGAGAAGACTCACCATTTTATAGACCTAAAGGTCTACTTTGAATGTGCATGCAGGGGTGCCACTTGGCCATCATGCCTTGTCAGGGGAGAGAAGATTCCTCCCTTATTAAGGGCTCCATGACTGCCTCTATGACTGCCTCTTTGAGCTTTGAAATGCTCACTCGCACTCCCATGCATTGAAGGTAGAGTTGAGTGGCGGATCTAGGATGCCATTTGTCAAGGTTTGACTTTTTGCCTATCAAACCTGCTATTCGCCCCACCCTGGAGCAATTGCTGCTAATCATCCTAGGGTGGGGTGAATAGAATTATAATCATCCCAGGGTAGAACGAATAAGGAACAGGGTGCTTGAAAGGTTCCAAATTGACCTCTGACATTCCAAAACTACTTTGGGAGTGGTTACGACCACTGTTTAACCTCTGGGGGCTGCCCCAGGGGCTGTGTATGCCAATTCGGTTAGTTCTTGTCGTCATATAATCGGATTGGTGTTGTTTTGGTGTCTACAACATCATGATCATATGAGGGCCAGTAAAATTTTCTTTTCTTTTAATTTTCATGAAAATTTTCTAGAATAACAATAAAATAATACCAAAATAGACCCCTTGTTAATAGTTGCTTGTAAATCAATAAGGTATTCTAACACTTATTTGAAACATCTTCATAAACATACATGCACACATTAAGGAAAATAAACCTTGGAGAAATTTCTATTTCTTTGCAAGAGAGGGTTTTCTAATCAAAATCCTAACTATGAGTGTGGTTTTGCAATTGGGTAAAATTACCACTCAATATTTTGGTGCTAGAAGGAGGGCATGAATTGGTTTACTTTATTGCTACTTAAATGCTAAATTATTCATTGTTACTTGAAAGGTTATTTAAAGGTATTGGTTTGGACTAATAAGTTTTTGTTGATAGGTGATGATGTTCATTGATTTAAAATTGCTTTAATTGATAATACATTGATTCTATTCATTTTTGAGAATATTTCTTAGCATGCTAGTTAAGTTGATGGATTGTTAACAAGCATTTGTTTTTGTTGTTGTTAATCACACCACAACCTAATACAATGGCTACAAATACTGTTGTATCGCTCCAAATTTTTTGCATCCTTACCTTCAGGATATAGGATCCATGCCCGGAAGGAGGATGGGAAAAATATGGGACAATACCTCGGACTGAGAGGCCCTTTTACGGTCTCGCCTCTCGGGGGAGGGGTATTAAGGTGATTTTTCGACGGATGGTGGGGTTCACTAGGAAACGTTTAGTGGCAGTTTCCATGCCTAGGTTGGGAATGAGTTTAATGTGTTCAATTTTAGCTTTAAACATCCAAGTCCTAGGTTTGGCCAAATGAATCTAAGTTGTTCTATTATGAAAATGCAAATTAAATGAATACAGGAAATAGATTTGAACAGAAAATAGAGAGAATAAGCTAGATTAAAGAGCCATACCTGATTCGGATGTCTGATGGAGGTTCTGATTTTTGAAGTAGTCAAGATCGTCTGGAATTTGACAGAATCGTCTTTGATCTGATAGGATCATCTGAGATCTAACGAATTCATCAGACGAATTCATCAGAGACCTGTAATCAGAGAAATAGAGACAAACTAAAAAAATGCATCTATGCCAACAAAGGGCAATGATGTAGAATGATATCAATAATATTAAACTGATAATTATAGACAAAAATATGAGTGCGTTAAAATGATTTAATGACTAATCATGATTTTATGATGCATACAAGCTACATGGGTGAACTCCAAGATGCAGAATAATAAGGAATAACCATAAGATTAACTAAATGCAAAATAATGCAGCAAAAAAGAGTGAAGAAATGCAAACTCTGGGCACTGATTGCCCCCAATGTTGACTGCAATAGAAATCATCTCGGATTGGTACGAAATCGTCTCAAATTGGACAGGATCGTTTGCGACGATCTGAGCTTACTCCGGCTGAAGAATAACAAAGTTCCTGCAAGAAAATTCGAAAAGGGACAAAGGCAAACAATAGTCTAGGATATTCTAATGCATGTAAAACTCGAAGTGCAGAAAAATTCATCCAAGGGGATGTCAAGGGGAGGGCCTAAGATTAAATAGGCATAGGAAAGAGGTTGGGAGGTTGGAGATCATCCCAATTTGGGAGATCTCCAATGGGGGAAGTCTCTAATGGCGCAAACACGCTTTTGCCCCGGTTAGAGACGCCATTGAAACATAAGCTAATTATGAAAAATCAATTTTGGGACAAAATCGGCTGGACGTTCTACTCCAGACAAAATCATCCAATCTGAGGCGATATCATCTGATCGGAGATGATATCGTCCAACGGATGAAACAAACTCTAAAAATGGCACGAAAAATGAGGAAACGGGTAGCAGGCGGTTTTGGAGCGGTTTTGGAGTTAAAATTTGAATTTGAATTATTACTAAGGTAATTTTAATTATTTGCTAAGGTTTACTATGCCAATTTTAGGGTGCTACATTTTGCCCCCTCTTTAGTGAATTTTTTGAGGAAAATGCATTAAAGATGAGTTCTTCTCGATCTATGAGAAAGCAAAAATTTATTCCCATTTTAGGCGACGATTCTTGGTTGAATCGTACGACAGCTTACTATGGTGCCCCCTCTGTGTTTTTACCCAAATCAAACATTTGAGGTAAAAACGCGAAAAATCTTGTGAATAAAATTAAGAAAAATAGGGAAAAACCCTAATTCATTGTTACTGTTCTTTTTTCTTTTACTGTTCCAGTTTTGATATGATGTACATATATTGTTGAGATATATATATATATATATATATATATATATATATATATATAGATATATATATATATTTATATTTGATCATATGACTTGTCTTATGCGTTTGTATGATGCTTTAATGTTTTGGTGTGATTGATTTGATGATTCATGTAATTATGTCGTTTGGAAATATTATGGTTTGAATGTCATGTTTTTTAAAATTTAAATGAAATAATCTGATGTAAACAAATTGGTTGTTTGTGATGTGATAATTTGATAAAAATAAAAGGGGAATTTTAAAAATAATTTCAAAGGACATTGTCGCTATTATAGACCATTTCATGGAGTCGCCGCTCACTCGATAGTCAAGCTAATCCCAGTATAGAAATATTGTTAAAAAGTAAAAGAGTGCTTAAGAGACTGTCTTAAGACTTTGTTGTGAGGATGCAAGTGATGATGATGATTTGTTTTCAGATTTCCATGAAAATATTATGCATGAAATATTTTAAAATGATTTTTGCTAGGCATAAATTCGTAAGAGTGATAAAATTGTTGAATAATTCCCTAGGAATTATACCATCATTGAATTTTGACATAATGACATAAAACAGAATAAGTGTTTGTTTGTCTTAAAGCATAATTGTGCAACATAATGATTTAAGTCATATGTTTTGATGTTTTTAAATAAATGGGAAATAAAATTAGTGCAATGGTTTGTGCTGGCATAGAATATTTAGGTATAGACTTATACCATCATCACGAGATCCAAAGAAAAAAATAATATAATAGTTTTATTGCATGGTTGATATTTACTTTTTGAAAATAGTCAAAAAATATGAAGATGAGGACTTGCGCTAGGCATAAAATTCCAATTTTGGTTTTGGAACTATACCATCGTCACGAAAGTCAAAAGTTATATATAAATGTAACTTTATTGCATGTTTTTGAAAATGATTTTGATTGTAGTTGTCTTTATACTTGAAAACATGAGATTTCGGAAACAAAAAGGATAGACTAAAAATGCAATGTAAACGAAACTAAAATAACGCTTAAACCCTATGTTATTGAAAAATGCGTAAAAAGAAAGAACATGAACACAAGATATCAAAGCAATATAAAAAGAACGGCCCTTTTATTGATATGCTTTACAAATTCGTGTTACAATGCGTCTCCTTCCTTTTTAGGGGATAGGAGCGTTAAATGTTGGTCTTTTACAACTTGTTTCAGAATTCCTTCTTCCGCGTGCCCACATATAAGATGGGTGAACCAAAATGTTGTCATCGCTTGCATTGGTAAAGGTAGATTCCTCGCTGCTCCTCCAATGCTGCAAATATGCGTTCAAAGAAACAAACAAAGAATCAGTAGCATCTGTGTATGAAAAATAAAAGATAAATCTAACGATGGTTAAAATGAGTCTAAATAAACTGAAAACTTGACAAAAACATAAACATGAAACTAGCTAAACACTACAAAAGAAATAGTCACCAAAAGCAATAAGGCGGGGGGTGCCCGAAGGCAAACCACCTGCGGGTGAAACTTTTGCTTCGACACCAATCCGCTTGGGATGGGTCCACAACCTGATGTGATGTGTTGTCGACAAATTGGTAGGATATTGTGGTCAAAAAATCGAATTTTGGTTCTTTGATTCATGCCTTCAAAAGTCACCCAATAACCTCTCTTTCGATTAAGAGATTATGGATGTTAAAAGCACAAATCGCAAGTAAGTGAATTAGCAGCACTTCGTCGCTCAAAATGCTCCTTCTCTGTATATCTTTTGGGTGAGGGAGCTCGCCATTTTATAGACCCAAGGGGTCTCTTTAAATTAACATGCAAAAGTGTTTCTTTGCATGAATGTTTTTTGTGTGAAGAGAAGACTTCTTCTTGATCAAGGGCTTCTTAACTGCCTCTGTGCATGTCTTTGTATGTTTAGAAAAACTCACTCGCACTCCCATGCAATGAAGGGATAGCTAAGTGGCAAATCTGAGTTGTCTTAAAGAACTCACTCGCACTCCTATGCCATGCAAAAAAAGCTAAGTGGCAGTTCTGAGTTGTCATGCGCCGAGGTCTGACTTTTTGCCTGTCAAACCTGGCATTCGTCCCACCCTAGAGCGAGCGCTGGTAATCGTATCTGGGTGAGATGAATATCAATCCGCACTTGTACCTGGGTGAGATGAGTACTAATCCGCACTCGTCCCTGGGTGGAGCGAATAAGAAGTAGAGTGTCTAAAAGGTGCCAAATTGATTTTTGACTTGTAAAACTACCGTGTGAGTGGTTAGAACCACTGTTTTAACCTCTGGGGCTGCCCTGGGGGCTATGTGTGTTAGTGCAATCAGTGCTTGTTGTCACATAATCATATTGGTACTGTTTTGGTGTCTACAGATGCCCCTTTTTGGGAAGCGCTGCACATGGTGCAGTGTTGAGTAAAAATAGATAACCAAAGAACTAATGATTAGGGTTTCTTAGTAACCTAAATAACTCTTGATGCCCCAAGTATGGAAAAGGTATGCATTCTCGAATCCTTACTTCTGACGAGCTAAGGAACTTGATTTCAAGTATTAACCTATTTCGGTGAGGTGTGACTTGAGCTTGGTCATTGATCATTCATGAATAGGCAAAGGGCGCAACCTTTTATCCACGGGGGAACCTTGTGTTCATGATTCACGAATGCCAAGCGTTTGATAAATTTGTGATTATTGCTTGTTTGTTGCCCCAAGCAGGAGCGTGATTGTCTTTGTCAATGATTCTTGGAATGCATGCCATTGCCTTGATTGGGTGTGTGTTTTTTGATTGGTGACTTAAGTGTGACTACCCCCTCAAGCGACGAATCGATGAAGGAATGATTGCCATGAGAAAAGCGACGAGTCATTTGACCCAAGATGACTTAAGTGAGGGTGCCTTCAGATGTTATCCAGTGCATGCTCGAGCAGTTGCCCGATTATTTTGACCTATTTTTGGTGGGTGTGAACCCATTTTGGGATGCCATTTGGGGGTAACATTGGCAAAAATCTGTCTTCCCGTGGAGCGGTCCAGCTATGGTAGCCTTCTTGGGGAGTAAGATAACGACAAGGTAAACCCCGACATCAGTTTTCTTATGCCAAGAGGTTAAGTGCAAGAGCACTTTTGTTCGGCAATTTTTAGTGGTTTTGTTGGCATTGTTCATTTTTATAATTTGGTTGTTTTGTTGTGTTTGTTTTTATTGTTTTTGTTGTGGTGTGTTTTTATGTATGTGTTTGATGTATGCAGAGGTGATTATTAATGTGATGTTTCTAATTTGTATGATGTATGCATATGAAATGAATGAGATGAGTTGTTGATGATGTGTCAATGCACCATAGACTGTACAAGATTTGACTGACTTGCGATACTAATGGGATGACTTTGCATGTGCAAACTTTGTTTTTGTATTTTGCATATATTTTGATGGTTATGTATGGAATAAAATGTGACAGTTGTTGTTAAAATGTAGTTAAGCTTTTTTGAGATTCAAATATTTTAACTAACTAGCCAAGACTGTACATTTATCTCGTAAGACTTTTGAACAAGGTATAAATTTGACTTGAATTTAACCAAGTTATTTCACATCCCTATGTGTGCAATTGAGTTCGTTTATGTGGTATTTGTCAGGATACTGCCAGTGCCAGATGGGCTTTCAACCGAACCTATATTGAGGATCACCTAATTAGCTCCACTAACTCCTTTATTGTATTTAGTCAGAGTAATCTACGGTGTTAGCTAGGATACCATAAGCTATCTCATCCACATGCAAACATTGATCTGCACCCAAATTAATGCGACAAATATATCGTCATGCGGGAGGTTTACCACCAGTGACCGATAGGCTATCAACCAAACCAGTACTAAAGCTTGCCTCATGACCTATCAAAATGCTGAGAGTTCCAGGGATTCAAGTTCGACTCCCTTATTTTCTTCAATTGTATTGGGATACTTGCTCTTTATAGTGATAAAATCACTGTTTATTTTTGTTTTATTTGTTTTGTTTTTTTGAGCAAGGGATTTGAATATGGAGTGACGAGAATCACTATTGTTTGTGCCTTTTGATGTGTGCACTGTAGGATGTCAAATTGTAATGTTTTGATGTTTTGCAAATTTTTGATGTTTTTGCAACTTTTGAGAACTTGGGATTTTTGGAGAATTGGGTAGGGAGGATGCTTGTCCTTTTGCCAACTCTCAGCATTCCTAGGGTCATTCGCACAGGGGGATGAGCAAGATAGTCATTTCGCTTATGGTGACCTAGATTACTTTGCAGGTTTCATATTTCGTTCACACAACTTAGGAATTATTATATGTGTATTAATTGGTGTTGGGATGTTACGTAACAAGGCGTGATCCAAGTAAAACTCTACCTTTGTAAAATATGTTTAACTTTGTACAGTTTTTGGCTAGAAATTTAAAGACAGCTGAATGACGAAAACCCTATATACATTAGGAGACAACTGACGATGCGAAAAAATGGCGATGGTGCTATTCTAGATGTAGGCATTTATGAAAATGGATCTGAGGTGGAAAAGGATGGAATTGCCAAGTAATGACAGCTTATGGTGCTTTTGACTTGTATGACCTAGCAAATGTATAATGTATGGATGTGATGCCGAATGCAACCTATATTTTTGTATTTTGAGTTTTTTTTTTTATGAGAATGCATGGAATTGAAATGCAATTGGTTTTGGGATTTTTGATTTTTATGAGTATGCATGGAATGGAAATGCAAATGTTGTTGTGAGTTTGATTTTTTTATGAGTATGCATGGAATGGAAATACAAATGTTTTGGTGATTTTGATTTTTGTGTTTTTTTTGTTCATTTTTGAATATGTATTTTTACCAAGCAGTTATGGTAACGCTTGGAGCGTTTGGTGTAGACCAAAGGGTTTATAAATACCTTTGGGGCATTTAGGGCTAACCAAGCGATTATGAGAATCCTTGGAGCTATTGGGGTTGACCAAGAGATTGCGATAATCCTTGGAGCTTTTTGGGATGACCAAGAGATTGCGATAATCCTTGGATCTTTTTGGGGTTGACCAAGAGATTGCGATAATCTTTGGAGATTTTTGGGATGACCAAGCGATTACGATAATCTTTGGAGCTTTTTGGGGTTGACCAAGAGATTGCGATAATCCTTGGAGCTTTTTGGGATGACCAAGAAATTACGATAATCCTTGGAGCTTTTTGGGATGACCAAGAGATTACAATAATCCTTGGAGCTTTTGGGGTTGACCAAGCGATTGCGATAATCCTTGGAGCTTTTTGGGATGACCAAGCGATTGCGATAATCCTTGGAGCTTTTTGGGATGACCAAGCGATTGCGATAATCCTTGGAGATTTTTGGGATAACCAAGCGATTACGATAATCCTTGGAACTTTTGGGATGACCAAGAGATTACAATAATCCTTGGAGCTTTTGGGGTTGACCAAGTGATTGCGATAATCCTTGGAGCTTTTAGGGTTGACCAAGCGATTGCGATAATCCTTGGAGCTTTTAGGATGACCAAGCGATTGCGATAATCCTTGGAGCTTTTGGTTTGACCAAAGGGTTTATGGATACCTTTGGAGAGTTTGGTGTAACCCATTGGCTCTTCAGGGAATAGAGGTACCCCCAGCTTGATGATCTGTGTGCACCGGATCTGGATCTGTAGGAATTGGCACGAATGGATCGGCCTTATGCACGGATAGGAGGATAGGGTCTACCTTCGACACTGATGGTGCTATGATATCTCTGGGTGGAAGTGGCTCGTGATATTCCCAAAGGAGCAGAATCAAAATGTGATGCCAGTGGGCTGGGTCTATGCGCCACTCATGCCCTAGTCTTATGCCTAATTGTGCCATCATTTCTTCATGGGTTACAGGGTGATTGTGCTGTCGTGCATGATTGAGATATTCCATCTCGGTTTCATCTTTGTAATCATTGTCGATGATCCAAAGGCCCTCGTTGGCCTCGAAATCTGTCTGCGACATTCTAAGCTTATCTGGCTCAAGAAGATTGACATGGTCCCGATGGGGTTGTTCTGCGCTTTACGGGGGGACCTGATTTTCCTGTAATGGCATAGGCTCGATGGGAGCCTCCAAAGGGAATAATGTTAGGAGAATTTTGTGATGATCATCCATGGGGACCACTTGTAAATTAGTGTTGTCGGACTCGAACGGGTCCCATGGTGCTATTGCATATGCTGACTCGTCTTTGGCGAGAGAGTCAGGCTCATCAGAATCTAGTGATTATGAGATATGGAAGACCTCGTCATCAGGTAGCTTTACAACCAGGGGTTGATCCTCTTTGAGAGGATTTTTGCGTAAGTTGGGCTTTTGGGGTCCCAAAATATTGGTCTCTACCAACGCTAAGTGCTCTGGCAGTGCATCACTTGTATCGGGGGATTTGATCTCCTCCTCTTTGATTTGTTCCCGTTGTAGGTTGTGGGGAACTTGGGGCCTATGGAGGGGTGGCAAGATAGCACCCCCCATGCCTTGGTATGGCATTTCATCCTGCTCTTCTTCTCGCTCAGGTTCCTCGGAGGATTCTTTAAGAATTTTTGAGGGTGGCCCATGAACTCGGGTGGGTGCCTGAAGAAGGCGCCCATCATTGGTCTTAGAATTGGCCTCCTGCTCAAGTCTAGGAGGCGTCGATGGCAATGATTGATAAGGTCGTGGAGACCTGTCTTGCACCCAGTGGCATCTCTCATAATGTTTTGTCTTATGCGTGCGAGGGGTTGGAGTCCGTGCCTGCATAGTGTATGGGAACAACTCATCTTCCTAGCACTAAATGCACTCTTGATTTAGAAGATATTGTTGCTCTAACTATTGTTGTTTGAGCTCAAGTAGCGTGAGTTGCATCTGACGTGCGATATGCTTGGCAGATTCTAAGATAGTTGGTTCTGTTGTCTCATTTCTAGAATGCCTAGATGCCTCTCCTAGATATCTATCATGGTCATGGTGATCCGAGATCTCTATAGGCCACCTCCCTCTATTGGGGGTAGCGGCATTCCCCCGAGGCTTTGTCCTCAGTAGGTGATCCTGATGGCTAGCAATTGCGAAGGCGTGTTGCTCCTGCGATGTATATTGTTCTTAAGGAAGGTAAGGGTTTTCCTCGTGCTCTCTCTCATAAGTGAAAAAGGAACGGGCGGAGTTGGCTCACCCCGCCTGAGGAGCCTTGTGCTCTGGATTTGTCCTTGTAGTCCTGACAACTAGAGGGGGTGAAGGAGGGATAATGTAATCATGTGGTTCCTCCCGTCAAACCCTATGTTGACCTAGTGCTTCATTGCATGGTGACCACTCATAGTGAGCATCTAAGGGAGCTCTCCTATGGATGTACCCCTCATGGAAGGGTGTGTGTTGGGTGCTATGCTGAACAAGAGTGCCCCTAGAAGAGGTGCCCTTATAGTCCCTTTTCGTTAAGGGGTGGAGGAGACTGCCTTGTGTGACAGGTCACCAAGGTGGTATGACCAAATCCTCGAGACTATAACGGAGGTGACTTGTGCCTCCTTGGATATTCCTTGTAGCATTCGCCCGTGATTGGGCTTGGCTGCTAGTGAGCACCATGACGATGTCTCTCTAAAAACCCTAAAATTGAAAAGGAGTCAGATGGGGCCCAAAATTTGGGTGTGCATCCCTCTTACAATAGATAATACAAAAATGAATTTTCAAGTCCTAACTCTAAATACATTAGGAGATATTGACCTCCGAACAGCTCAAAAAGCATAAAAAATTAGCCGAGTAATTTTAAAACCTAATTTTGGGGCACTAGATGATGGAATTTGGCCTCAAAAACTGACTTTTCGAGGAAAATAGGACTCTAGGGAGTCATATTTGTTTAAAATTATCCCAACTAACTCCCTATAAAATTTTGCGTCAATCGGAGCTACGGTTGAGAAGTTATGGCCCCGGCAAGATGCACTAAAATTTAGGGAAAAATATAAGATTTCCCATATTTTGTTGGATGCTCCTGCATCACTTATGGGCACCTTTGGGGTGCTCTTGGGTTGACCAAAGGGTTCATGGACACATTTGGTGCCTTTTGGGGATGACCAAGCGATTGCGGGAATCCTTGGATCTTTTTGGAGCGAGTGACAAAATGCGTAGATTTTTATCTTTTGTTTATGATTTTTCTGATTTCTTTTTGTTACACTAAGCAGAAATGAACACACGCATACACAAATGGTGATTATCTCTTTTAAATATTAAAGGTGTGTCCTAAACTGATTTTAGTGTGTTTTTGATGATTTTGTGTTGTTTTTGAAAATTTTTGTGCAAACCGTTTAAATGCAATTATGAAGGCTCTTATGACTCCCAAAATGGTCGCCCCTTCAATATACCATTGTCGGACCGATATACCAACCTCTCTATATACCTACCCTTACGTGAGGGATACTATAGGTACATGAGAGCAGATGATACATGGAAAATAGGCGGTACAGAAGGGGAATCGCTCTGTTTATGAGACCTACCATAGAAGACTTATCCTCATGTGCTAGGAATCACCCTAGCTACACTCGGTCATATTTCGTTAGGATTTATGTCTAGCAACAGTAACGATCGAGGTAATGGATGCAATATCTCAAGCCAATGTGATAATGGAATCCACCTTTGGTCTTGCTCAAGGGTTGGGGTTTTACGACCAATGCCTTGGTTTAAAATACCACGTGATGTGTGGGGTTCATTTTAATTTGCAAAAATTGAAACAGGCAAATGAAAAAGAAATCTTTCCCTAAGCCATACAAAACTGAAAACCAGAAAAAACAAAAAAATAGAAATTTGACAGAAGCTTTAAAAAAAAACCCCTACCTCTTCTCTGCCCAACAGGATGTTTCTGATTTGCTTTGAAAAATGCACAGAACTATACTCGTCCTTGGGTGAGGCGAATATCAGAACAGTAATCGTTCCAGGGTGAGACAAATAGTTTATTCATCCTGGGGTGAAACGAATAACAATTCTATAACCGTCACTTGTAGAGACGAATAACAGTCCGATGTTGAAAAATAGGTACCTGTAAAAAAAATAAGCAATTTCAGATTAGGAATCTAACCTAAAAAAAAATAGAGGATAGAGGTCCCATCGTGATCGCCATTGAAAGCACGAGATTTTGAAAACAAAAAGGATAAACTAAAAATGCAATGTAAACGAAACTAAAATAACACTTAAACCCTATGTTATTGAAAAATGCATAAAAAAGAAAGAACATGAACACAAGATATCAAAGCAATATAAAAAGAACGGCCCTTTTATTGATATGCTTTACAAATTTGTGTTACAATGGGTCTCCTTCCTTTTTAGGGGATAGGAGCATTAAATGTTGGTCTTTTACAACTTGTTTCAGAATTCCTTCTTCTGCGTGCCCACATATAAGATGGGTGAACCAAAACGTTATCATCACTTGCGTTGGTAAAGGTAGATTCCTCGCTGCTCCTCTAATGCTACAAATCTACGTTCAAAGAAACAAAAAAAGAATCAGTAGCACCTATGTATGAAAAATAAAAGATAAGTCTAACGATGGTTAAAATGAGTCTAAATAAACTAAAAACTTGACAAAAGCATAAACATGAAACTAGCTAAACACTATAAAAGAAATAGTCACCAAAAGCAATATAGCGAGGGGTGCCCGAAGGCAAACCACCCACGGGTGAAACTTTGTTTCGACACCAATCCGCTTGGGATGGGTCCGAAACCTGGTATGATGTGTTGTCGGCAAATTGGTAGGATATTGTGGTCAGAAAATCAGATTTTGGTTCTTTGATTCGTGCCTTCAAAAGTCACCCAATAACCTCTCTTTCGATTAAGAGATTATGGATGTTAAAAGCACAAATCACAAGTAAGTGAATTAGCAGCACTTCGTCGCTCAAAATGCTCCTTCTCTGTATATCTTTTGGGTGAGGGAGCTCACCATTTTATAGACCCAAGGGGTCTCTTTAAATTAACATGCAAAAGTGTTTCTTTGCATGAATGCTTTTTGTGTGAAGAGAAGACTTCTTCTTGATCAAGGGCTTCTTAACTACCTCTGTGCATGTCTTTGTATGTTTAGAAAAACTCACTCGCACTCCCATGCAATGAAGGGATAGCTAAGTGGCAAATCTGAGTTGTCTCAAAGAACTCACTCGCACTTCTATGCCATGCAAAAAAATCTAAGTGGCAGTTCTGAGTTGTCATGCGCCGAGGTCTGAATTTTTTCCGGTCAAACCTGGTGTTTGTTTCACCTCGGAGCAAGCGCTGGTAATCATCTCTGGGTGAGACGAGTATCAATCCACACTCGTCCCTGGGTGAGACGAGTACTAATCCACACTCATCCCTGGGTGGAGCGAATAAGAAGTAGAGTGTCTAAAAGGTGCCAAATTGATTTTTGACTTGTAAAACTGTTGTGTGAGTGGTTAGAACCACTGTTTTAACCTCTAGGGCTGCCCTGGGGGCTGTGTGTGTTAGTGCGATCAGTGCTTGTTGTCACATAATCGGATTGGTGCTGTTTTGGTGTCTACAATACTAAACAATTGTTCTTCAAAGAAAAAAATGAATTTATTCCAAACAATTTGCAAAAATATTTCAAAGTATCTTAAAGACAAAAGTTAGATTTATAAGGAATCCCATGTGCATATGTGAGTTCATTACCAATCTTGATTTATCATAATGATACACAAAATCTCTCAAATACAAATGTGTGTGCAATTGCATTGTTCATTTACCAAGTTTTGAGCAAGATAATTTGATACAAGTGATTTGAATGAACCAAATAAGTGTTCATTAACCATGACTTAGATGCATATAACCATACCGGACTACTATGTAGGTCGGGTTATCAAGAGCTAGCTAATCCATAAGCGGACGGAGGTCCGTACAAAAGAAGGTCGCTAATGTGACAGACATATCACCACGCTAGGAGTTACCCAAGGCCAAGCGGGTTGGGCACAAACCACCTGTTATGGGGCTTACCTCACAGTTTTCGAATAATTGAGAATTCCGGGGATTCAAGCTCATCAACCCTTCTTTTCTTTTCAATGGGTAGGGAAAGGGATTTTATTGCTTTTGCTTTTGCTTTCTTTGTTTCTTTTTCTTTTTTTTTTTTGTACTTTTGTATTTTAGCTTGATATTTGAGATAATGCGGAAATGACTTTTTTCTTTTTCTCTTTTTCTTGAACTTTGCTTTTCTTCCTATGCTAGGGATACTTGCTCGGATTAGTTGTAGAGCAAGGGATTTTTATTTCGGGTAGGGGTGAGCTTGTCCTTTTGTCAATTCTCAAAGATTCTAGACCATGTGCATGATAGGATAGCAGGGGAAACTTTTCGCTCAAGAACCACTGCTACTATGTAGCGTAGCATGGAAATTACAAATATAATCATTTTATTGTGAAAGGATGTGCTTGGTTTAAGTAAATAACAAGATCAATTCTCTATGCTCAAACTTTATTTAATTGAATTTTGTGGACTTTGATATGAGAGAGATTAGTAATCATGCCAGATAAAATCAAGATATTTATTTTTGTGTTTGTGATAGTGAGGGATTCCAAATAAATGCTAATTTATCCAAAATAACTTGAAAATATAACTGCAATACTTTAAGAAGAAATATATACAACAAATATTTTTGAGGAATTTGATAATTTTGATGTTTTTGTATTTTGATCTTAATTGAGGAATTGAAAGAAATACAATGTGATTGTTTTTTTTTTTTGAAACTGTTTATATAAGATACAAAAAAGGAAATAATATACAAAACAAATATATACAATGATAGAATAACCAAATTTTATGCGTAATATCGCTTAAGATGCATAATATTCATAGGTTCTTTTAAATATTTACCATCTAAGGTAGCTAATTTGTATGCTCCCGATTCAAATTTAGCAATGATAATATATGGTCCAAGCCAGTTGGGCTCAAATTTACCTTTAAGGTCTTTAGTTGCATTAGTGTTTTTTTTATTTTCCTTTAAAACAAGGTCGTCGATCTCAAAGGATCGATGACGAACTTTCTTGGCATATGATCTTTTAAGCTTGTTTTGGTAGGCACGAAGATGCTCCAAAGCATTGATGCACTTTTCATCTAGGAGTTCCAGTTGACTGAGTCTTCCAGCTCGATATTCATCTCCTACTTCGGTATCTTGAAGTAGTAGAGCCAAAGAAGGAACTTCTAATTCAAAGGGGAAAATAGCTTCAGCGCCATAAACCAAGACAAAAGGTGAAGTACCTGTGGGAGTTCGAACACTAGTTCGATAAGCCCACAAAGCTGGATATAATTGAATGTGCCAGTCGCGGCCAGATTTATTGACCAATATTTTAAGAATTTTGATTAAAGTTTTGTTAGATGCTTCTGCTTGACCATTACCCTGAGGATAATAGGGAGTGGACCAGCGATGTTGAATCTTATATTTTTGGCATAATTTCTTAACATCTTTATTTTTGAAACAAGTTCCATTGTCGGAGATGAGATTTGCAGGAATTCCGAACCTACAAATGATTTGATTAAAAATAAATTTAGAGACTTGTGTTCCAGTGCAAGAAGCTAAAGGCATAGCTTCGACCCACTCAGTGAAATACTCAGTGGCGGTTATGATGAATTTGTGTCCATCAAATGACACAGGATTAATTTTGCCAATAATGTCTAAGCCCCATTTTGAAAAGGGCCAAGGAGATGAAATAGCTTGCAGCTCTTGTGCAAGCGCATGGACAAGGTCAGCATGTTTCGGGCACTTGTCGCAATGGCGCACATAATCATGTGCATCATTTTCCATGGTAGGCCAAAAGTAGCCTATCCTAAGGAGTTTTTTAGCAATGACACTACCATTGAAGTGTCCTCCACAAGATCCATCGTGGGCTTCACTTAAAGCTGATTTGGATTCTTCTAGATTCAAACATCTCAATAGGATACCTTCAAAAGATCTCCTATATAAAGTATTGCCAATTATTACAAATCGACTTGCTCGTCTACGTAATAACCGATGCTTGGTTTCTATTAGAATTGACAGGGAAAGTCCCATTTTGAAGAAAATCAAATATTTTCGTATACCAAGGTTCAGGAGTAGTTTCATTGATTAGAAACACATCCAAAGGTTCTAAACATGACTGATTTGAAGCGGGTTCCTGGAGTCGACGAATAATGATGGTGGCATATTCGTCATCTAACTCCAAGGGCAGAAGGGATGCAGTTGCGGCCATAGCATCAGCTGCACGGTTGCTAGTTCGAGGAATAGCTTCCAAAGTGACTTTATCAAACAAGGATAACAATTGCAAAACATATGCTTTATATGGGCGCAATTTATCATCTCTGGTCTGATAAACTTCATTAATTTGGTTTATAACAAGTTGAGAATCACCAAAAACTAGCAGATGTTTGATTTTTAATGCCAAGGCAGCTCGTAATCCAAGGATTAGAGCTTCATATTCGGCAGTGTTATTGGTGCAAGCAAATGTTAATTTGAAGGACAAAGGTATAAGATGTTTTTGTGGGGATATTAAAATAATACCCGCACCAGCCCCACTCATGCATCGGGCTCCATCAAAGTATAAGGACCATTGTTCAATATGGTCCGCCTCTAATTGAAGGCATTCATCAGGAAACTCAATGATGAGGGGATGAGTAGACTCTAAGGGTGCAGCGACTAATTGATCTGCTATGATTTGACCCTTAACAGACTTCTGTCCTATGAACGTGAGTTCAAACTCGCTTAGAGCAAGAACCCACTTGGCTGTACGACCTGATAAATAAGGTCGACTCATAAGATACCGCAAGGGATCATATTTAGCAATGACATACATTTTTTGACTGAGCATATAATGGCATAATTTTTGTGTAGAAAATACGACTGCTAGACATAGTTTTTCTAATGTTGTGTAACGGGTTTCATAACTGATTAAAGTTTGGCTAATATAATAATTAGCACGCTCTCTCTTCTCATCATCAAGCTGAGCTAACATAGCTCCTAAGGCAGAATCTGAAGCTGAAATATACAGGATAAACGGGCGATCAGGTCTAGGCGGTGAAAGCACAGGTGGGTTAAGGAGGTATTGTTTGAGAAGTTCAAAAGCTTCTTTACATTCGTCATCCCAATTAAAAGGGACATCCTTCTTAAGCAACTTAAGAAAGGGACCTATTTTGTCCGCCAGCTTATCGATGAAGCGACGGATGGCTTGAAGTTTACCTTGTAAACTTCGTAACTCAGATATATTGGTAGGTGCGGGCATATCAGTGATAGCCGCAATCTTGAGAGGGTCGATTTTGATACCACGTAAAGAAACTAAAACCCCTAATAGTTTATCGGACTTAACTCCGAATATGCATTTGGCTGGATTTAATCGAATAAGGTATTCTCTTAACCGATTAAATACTTTTCTCAAATCATCTAAATGATCATCTTCTTTAATAGAGCGAGCTATAATATCATCTACATAATCATGTAGGATATCATGCATCATATCATGAAAGATATAAGTCATGGCTCGTTGATATGTTGCACTTGCATTCTTTAAACCAAATGGCATCACTTTCCAACAAAAGGTACCCCAAGGGGTAATAAAGGTTGTTTTAGCCTGATCTTCAGGAGCTATCCTGATCTGATTATAGCCAAAAAATCCATCCATTAGGGACATCATTCCACTCCCGACAGTAAAGTCAATAATTTGATCCATGTTTGGAAGAGGAAAATCATCTTTAGGGCATGCGGCGTTAATATCTCTAAAGTCTGTGCAAACCCTAACTTTGGTAGCTTCTTTCTTGGTGACTGGAACTACATTTGAGATCCATTCAGCATAATCAATAGCTTGTATAAAAACAACATTCAGGAGTTTTTCTAACTCCCCTTTGACTAGCAAGGCCACTTTGGGATGCATTTTTCTAAGTTTTTGTTTAACAGGGGTTTAGCATCCGGATGGACTACTAGATGATGCATGACTACGGAAGGGTCCGGACATGGCATATCTTCATATGTCCAAGCGAAGACATCTTCATATTCTTTAAGAAATGCAATGTATTCATTTTGTTTTTCTTGACTTAATTCTGATCCAATATTGATTATGTGAGGATTATCCTCAGTTCCAATGTTAACTTTAATGACGTTTTCTACTTCCATGTGTAGATCTCTTTCAAAATTAGGTGGGGCGGGTGAAACGCCCAATTCTTGTAATTCTTTTAAGGTTAACTTGGAGAATTCATCTTGAGGAGTCGTGACCTCAAGCTGGGCTATAGTAGGTATAGAACCATCAAAATAAAAACCATTGTATAACAACTCTTCAACGGAGACATCATGGAAAATATCTCCTTCCAACTCATCGTCGGATTCAACAATCAATTCAGGGTAAGCTATGGATAGCATATTGCATGTAAAGAGATTATTCTTTGGACACAAAGAATCTTGTTTATCTAGATAATCTTGATAACATATGAGTTGATCATCATCTTCAAAAGGGAAGGGTTGACCCTTACTAGGAAACGGGCCTACACCACATCGGGCAGGCCATGGTTCTACCTCGATAGGTTCTTTCATACCATTTTGGAAAGGTCCCAAGCCTTTCCCTTTATATCCCATTTTAAGCATTATAGGTTTAGCTTTAATATATTCATTAGCAAAATAACATCGGGCATATCCCTCATGATGAGTTTTGATGTTTCTGGGTATTCTTCCCCAATCATATCCTTTATAAATAAAAGCACAACTCCCGACTTGGTAAGTACTTCCCATAGGTTGTGGGAGGCCCAAAGTACGAGGAGATGGCGGCAAGTTATTAAAAAGAATTGAATCTTGCATAAAAGCATTTGTTTTTTCTGATATTAAGATTTTAGATAAATCCGATAAAAGTTCATCAGAAAGAGCATACGATGTAGAAGGATCATTCCCTATATCTTTAGATGTGGAAGGTGTGATAGATGTAGATAATGTGGAGGTGTTAATAAATGGGTCTATAGGTTTTGAAATTATAGGGATAGAACATGAAGGATTGGTTGTAGATCTAAGATCTTTTTGAGGTTCTAGTGTGGTTTGTTCAGAAGATGGTTGAGTTAAATGTATAGGTGTAGTTGATGGAGTAGATGATGTTATGGGTGTGTGTTTCACACGTTTAGATGAAAAATAAGAATTAGGATGTGTGGATGATAGAGCGAGGCAAAATTGTACTCCAACAGGTTCCGCCAAAGCACACATATCAAAGGGTCTAGGGTCACCATGAATAGTGACCAACTGATTTTTAAATTCAAATTTAACACACTGGTGTAAAGTTGATGGGACAGCTCGCATCGCATTGATCCAAGGGCGACCCAAAAGTATATTGTACGATGTTGGGCAATGTACAATAAACACGGTTGTATCTAGGGTTCTAGGACCAACTTGCAAGGGTATAGTAATGACTCCACACGTTTCTTGTGTCTCGTCATTGAAAGCTTTGATAATCATATCCATTTTTTTCATTTCATCACTTCTAAAGCCAAATATTTGGTAGAAGTCAAAAGTGCATATGTTTAAAGATGAACCATTATCAATCAGGACTCTTTTAACAACTACATCTCCAATTAGGGCAGTAATATATAAGGGGTTATCCTTATGTAAACTATGTTGCGGGATATCTTTATCCCGAAAATCAATACAATCGACTTCTCGAGTGATGATAGTATTGGACATGGCTTCGGGTTGAATATTTTGTGGCACCATCATTTGGCTTAATGTAAGCATTAACTCATCCCTATGGGTAGGAGAAGATCTTAACAAGTCCAAAAGGGAAATTCTGGCTGTAGTATTGGATAATTGTTCATTAATATTGTAAGGAGGCTTAGGTTGAACATTAGACATATGATTCCCTTTATTGGGATTTTTCAAAATAAATGGAGCTGATCCATCATTCTGAGTTTGATCCTGTTGAGAGTTTTGAGCCTGTTGTCTGGTAACAACTCCGATGGTACCTACAATGTTATATTGAAGACGCTGAACTGGTCTCGGTTGAGCGTTTATGGCTTGTTCATTAGGAAGGAACTGATTAGAAGAGGGTCGAGTAGTAACTCTTCTAGGAAATGGTTCTTCCGGAACCATAGCATCTGTGATAGGTTGAATAGGATCTGATTCATTTTTAGAGCTATTCGATTGGTTTGAGGTGATGTCTACTTCACTTTCAATATCCGATTCTACATCACTAGGATCCGAAGTTTGAATATTATGTAGGGGCCTGGTCGTGACTATGGATAAAGTTGTACCAAATATTTGAGGATCCTGAACAGGTAATTGTCCGCTAATAGTCCCTACATATCGGGTAGGAGGGGGAACATTATGATGTTCGATTTGATTAGCCACCTCTTTACCATGGTTTGGTAAAGGATGTTGAAATATGTCTAATGATTGATTAGCATTTTGATTCTGATTCTGGGGAATGGTCTTTTGAGCGTTATTAGGAGCATTTTGTTTAGGTTGGAAGGCTTGCACCTCCATTTCATTATTATCAATCAAGTCTTGTATTTTATGTTTCAATATTTTGCAAGAGTTTGTAGCATGTCCAGGTCCTCTATGAAAATCACAATGTAAATCAGCTCTGTATCCGGGTATAGTTGGATCAGGTTCCCGGATAGTCGGTAATTGAATCAAGCCTCGTGCTAGTAATTGAGGTAGAATGGTTGATAAAGGTTGGTTCAATCTAGTAAATTCTCGAGGAGGTTTATCAGGAGGTTTTAATATAAATTTTTTTGTTGTCTTCGTTGTATTGATATTAGCAACGTTTCTACTATCAATGACTCCGTCACCTACAACTTGTTTGTTTTTATACTGATTTCTGGATGTTTTCTCATCATCTTTCTTTTTGAGCTGACCTCTTCTAATGAGAGCATCTTCTACCCTTCGAGCTAAGTCTATAGCTTGATCGAAGGTGGTTAAGGTAGCATTTGATAACTCATAAGATATTTGTTCTTGCAAATTATTGATAAAAATATCCAACATTTCCCTATAAGGTAGCACAAAGTGCAGTTTTCCTATCAACTGCCTCCATCTGGCTAAGAAATCAGCAAAACATTCATCTTTGTCTTGTTTTAAGTTGTATAAATCTTTAATGGTGACATGCCTCTCGATGTAGGCACTAAATTGATGGACAAAAGATTCAATCTGTTTCTTCAAAGTTTCTCAAAGAATGAGTGGGCAATTGATAGTACCACTCTAATGCCATTCCTCCTAAACTTTTTGGGAACATTTTTAGTAATAGCAAGTCATCATGTGATATATCATGACATGCTATCCTAAACATGCGAAGATGCTCTATGGGATCTTCGGTTCCTTTATATATAGGCAGGACGGGCATGGGAAAGTGTTTAGGGTATGGTTGTGCTACAACTATGGGATCCAAAGGCTGACTACACATCTCTCGATAATTGTACGAGGGACGGTAGGGATCTATCTGGTCCATACGCGAAGCTAACTATTTCACCATGGCTTCCAGATTATTGGTTTGCCCACCATATTGGTTCGGTAGGGCATTAATATGGGATTTGTGAGCATATGATGGAGGGACATGAAGATTAGATGCTATATTGCTATTGTGTAAATTGTTGGTAGGAAGGGTGTTATGAAGAAGTTTTGAAGTTGTATTATGTTGTATCCCAGATTGTTGAAAATTGATGTTTGGCTTAGTTTTGGATTTTTGTCGATTTGAAGCATATTGATCAATAGTTTGGCGAAATAAAGCAGTGAATGAAGGTTTCTTTTGTGTGGAAATGATTTGAGGCTCAATAACAGGTTCCTTAGGGGGTTGGGTAACCTGTTGTTTTTGCATGTTCTGAATCATAGTGACCATATCTCTATTGGATGGTCCAGCCTTATCACTTTCTTGATCAACAAAGGACAAGGGATTAGTGTGTATGTTAAACATATCTTCCATGGCTGCTTGAGTGTCACTAATTTGTCCTCTATCAATACGAACTGCCATATTAAGAGCACCAATGTTATTATTGAAAAATTTCCAGAAATGATCTAAGTTATCAAAAGCAATAGTTCCGTCTGGAGCTATTCTAGGGGATGAGGATCCTTCCTCTTTAAGATTTTCTTGTTGTTCATTTTCTTCGACCGACTCATCTTCCGGCTGTTCTAGAGTTTCTCCTTCCGGAATTGAACCCTCGGGAAGGACATTTGGGTTTTTTGTTTTGTCTCCTAACCAATCTTCTTCTTCTTCTTCGGTTTGTTTACCATTCCTAAGTCTAGGCATTGTGCTTAAATTTAGATTTCAGCAAAAAAAAAAAAACAAAAAAAATATATATATATATATATATATATATATATATATATATATATATATGCAACAAGCTTAAGAGGTATATATTTTAATTATATACCTACTATAGTATTTGAAATAAAATGTTTTTGGTTTTGTTATGTTTTTGGTTTTTCTTGTTTTTGTAACAATATTATAAAGATAACAAACAACACACTAAATGCAAGAAATAATAATAATGAAAGCAATGATCTAGTTTTCTATAAACAATTTATAAATATCATTAATGGGCTCGAGTTCTTCAGGAGTCATGAAGTGTTCTTCTTCAAATTGAAAGTTTTCTTTCAAGAATTTGACAAAAAGTGCTATAGTGATATTATCTGTCTCAGATTCTGGTTGGTAGAAGTAAAGCTCGTGGCAATACTCTCGATATAACACAGCCCTAGGAACTCTATTCCATATTTCCCTATCCATAAGAACGACCTCTTGATCTTCTACATGACCTAGGAATTGGTGTATAATAGCTGCGTTCTCGAGGTATTCCTCGAAGGTGAACAATTCTGAAGACACAAGAGCTCTCCTATAAGCTAACCACCTATGGCAGGCTCTCTGAAGTTCATGATAAAAAATGAGTTGATGAGGATCCAGGATCCTATCTAGGGCAAACCTCTTGATTTGTCTAAGTTCGGTTGATCTAGACGAAATGATACCTAGTCTCCTATCAAGTTCTTTCCACAGAAGTTGGTTTCTATCTGTTTCAGGCACACTAAGCACAAAATTAACTTCTATGGCTGCTAATTGGTTTTCAACATTTATAGTGACAACTAATATTTTCTTAGGAGCTACCATCTAGACATGATATGCAACTTAGTAGTTTTCTAATGATTTTAAATGCATCTATGTTTTTGTTTTTTTTTTTTTTTCAAAAGGTTTTAGTTTCACGTCGGGTTCACCAAAATGTATCGCTCCAAATTTTTTGCATCCTTACCTTCAGGCTATAGGATCCATGCCCGGAAGGAGGATGGGAAAAGGATGGGACAATACCTCGGACTGAGAGGCCCTTTGACGGTCCCGCCTCTCGGGGGAGGGGTATTAAGGTGATTTTTCGACGGATGGTGGGGTTCACCAAGAAACGTTTAGTGGCAGTTTCCACGCCTAGGTTGGGAATGAGTTTAATGTGTTCAATTTTAGCTTTAAACATCCAAGTCCTAGGTTTGGCCAAATGAATCTAAGTTGTTCTATTATGAAAATGCAAATTAAATGAATACAAGAAACAGATTTGAATAGAAAACAGAGAGAATAAGCTAGATTAAAGAGCCATACCTGATCCGGATGTCTGATGGAGGTTCTGATTTTTGAAGCAGTCAAGATCATCTGGAATTTGATAGAATCATCTCCGATCTGACAGGATCATCTGAGATCTGACGAATTCATCAGAGACCTGCAATCAGAGAAATAGAGACAAACTACAGAAAATGCAGCTATGCCAACAGAGGGCAATGATGTAGAATGATATCAATAATATTAAACCGATAATTATAGACAAAAATATGAGTGCGTTACAATGATTTAATGACTAATCATGATTTTATGATGCATACAAGCTACATGGGTGAACTCCAAGATGCAGAATAATAAGGAATAACCATAAGATTAACTAAATGCAGAATAATGCAACAGAAAAGAGTGAAGAAATGCAAACTATGGGCACTGATTGCCCCCAATGTTGACTGCAATCGAAATCATCTCGGATTGGTACGAAATCATCTCGAATTGGACAGGATCGTCTGCGATGATCTGAGCTTGCTTCGGCTGAAGAATAACAAAGTTCCTGCAAGAAAATTTGAAAAGGGACAAAGGCAAACAATAGTCTAGGATATTCTAATGCATGTAAAACTCGAAGTGCAAAAAAATTCAGCCAGGGGGATGTCAAGGGGAGGGCCTAAGATTAAATAGGCATAGGAAAGAGGTTGGGAGGTTGGAGATCATCCCAATTTGGGAGATCTCCAATGGGGGAAGTCTCTAACGGCGTAGACACGCTTTTGCCCCGGTTAGAGACGTCGTTGAAACAGAAGCTAATTATGAAAAATTAGTTTTGGGACGAAATCGGTTGGACGTTCTGCTCCAGACGAAATCGTCCAATCTGAGGCGATATCGTCTGATCGGAGACGATATCGTCCAACGGATGAAACAAACTCTAAAAATGGCACGAAAAATGAGGAAACAGGCAACTAGCGATTTTGGAGCGGTTTTGGGGTTAAAATTTGAATTTGAATTATTACTAAGGTAATTTTAATTATTTTCTAAGGTTTATTGCGCCAATTTTAGGGTGCTATAACTGTAAAGTGGTATGGGGTGCACAAAAATCCTTTGAACATTGTTGGAGATGTTCATGACCCACCCAAGAACATAGAGATATTTTTACCCAAGTATAAACATGATGGCACAAGACTAGTAGAGGAACACATTCAAGCCTATGTGGATACCTTGATCAGACACTGATTTGAGCATGAAGATGTAGGTTGTATATTGTTTCCTTTGAGCCTAGATGAAGCGACATATGATTTGTACATCAATCTACTTGTTGGATCTATTACATCCTAGGTCCAATTAAAAATTGCTTTTGTCAATCAGTTTAGGTTGCCCATAGATCCTACTATAATCTACTATCAATTTGCTTTTTACAGGAGGGAACCTAATGAACCATTGAGAACATTCAACATGATATTTCAAAATATCTATGTGAGATTGACTGTTCCCTTTGTTATTCCATAAGAGGATTCTCTTTAGATATACTTTGGGGCATTGGATTCCTTGCTCACCATGTTCACTAGGACAAATTCTTTGCTCACTACTCTTGCCTTGGCTTACACAGAAGCCATGATTGTAGAACAAAAAATAAGACTGTAAGGTGTAGGTATGGAGAAATTACCTAGGGTAGGACAACTAGGGTATTACAATCAAACCCCAATGATAAACCAGACATGGGTTCAACAAAATCCAATGTTGAATGCTTTTCCCTACAATCAGTTTTACCCTACCATGCCCACTTATCCTTCCACATGTGCTTATACAAATGCATATATCCATACAACCACTCCATTATGGTTAGAGAACCATTTGGCCACTCATGGAGTCATAGCAACAAGTGCTCAGGCTTTGCCTACTTATGTCAATCCAACTAATCCTACCACTTCTACTACCCAATCCAAGAAGCTTGAGTCAGAAGTAAAAGATCTAAAGAGGTTGTTCTAGAAGTTAAGTAGGGATATTGTTCCATTACAAGAACAAGTGCCTCAAAGTACGCTTCTAAATCATCCTACAAATCAAGTTCATGATATGAATTTCAATGATATTCCATTTGATTCTCTCTTAGATAATGGAGAAGGCCTAGATAGGACTTGCATTGAAATATATGCCAATTTAGGACTCTTTGGAAACTTGAATGAAATCATTAAAATGTATGGTTGAGAATTTCAACATGTTTTAAATAATGAAAAGCTAGAAATAAAAGGCTGAGAGTCATTAGTCAAAAAGGAGGATTGGGATAATATTAGAAAGAAAAATACAAGAATGGATCCCATTGAAGAAACCCTTGACTCACTAAAGGTGGTTGAAGGTGAATTTGAGGAGGAGTCAAGAAATGAATTGAATATTGTGTAGAAGGTATGATAGAATTTCATCACTTGTTTTTAGAGGACAATCATTATGATGATCAAGAAAGCCAACATGAGCCAGGTTATGACAAGCTAGAAGGCTTAGAGTCCTTATTTACAAGTGAGGATTGACATAATCATAGAAAACTAAATGCACATGATAAATCAAGACCCTCCATAAATTTGGATGAGATGATTAAAATTGATGATGAAAACCTTCAACATCCTCAAAATAATGACTAGGAAGAATTTGAAGAAGAGTTTCTTGAAGAGCTTGAAAATTACGAGGAAGATGCAATAGAATTTCATCCCATGGGTTTAGATGACCATTCTTATAATTGTTTGAAAAGGTATGAGGAATCATTGGTTTCTCACACTCTTATTGATGAAATTTCTATTTCACCTGATAAGCAGGATATTGAAATTGCTATCGTAGATGAAGATCTTGTAATTCCTATTCAATCTAAAAATGGCATGAAAGAAGGGATGGGATCTCATCAAATATTTTAGAAAAATAATGATTCTACTATTATAGACTAGGAAGGGGAATCATTCACATTGTTTCCTTTTGAGGGGTAATAAATTGAAAGCCTTGTTTCACCTAAGGACCCTATAGTACCTATGCTACCTCAGATAGAGAAAATTCCAAAATATGAGTGGTTTGAGTTTGATATCATAGATTATCCAAATAAAAATATTGTTGTATTCGAAACAAATCAAACAGTTGATAAGGAAAATGTATTATTTAACACATCCCTTCACCAATAAAATTTATGGTTTAAAAAGGATGGACATATTTTTAATTGGGTCCCTAATTTTGGTGTTTTTGATAAACAGGTCATGGATGAAGATAAAGAGCTACAAGATGACAATGATTGAGATCATGAGAAAAGGGAAGGAGTTACAAATCCTCTCCAAGTATTGGTAAATGGAAATGTACCAAAGGTAGTGTTGAGTGGTGTTTTCACCCAATTGTGAAAGCACACTCTCCGGTAGGATTCGGGTTCCAAATCCCCTCTTGCAAAGAAGTTAAACAAACAACTTCTCCAAGGTTCTTGTTATATTAGCATTTGCCTATGTGCATCAAATAAATATATTCAATTTAAATGCTTGGAACACCTTAGTGATTGCAAGTAACGTAAAACAAGGGGACCTTGTTGGTTTATTTTACTATGAAAATTTAATGATTGTTCATTGAACCACGATAAAGTAAATGTGAGTTGGCCCTCATATGACCACGATGTAATGCTTTAATTCCTTTTATCTTGATGATTTTAAGATAGATTTTATCTTGCATTAAATCCTTAATGATGAATAGGGTCTTCAAATATAGCTTCAAAATGTCACTTTAACATATCCCTCTTGAATGAAATCAGATTTTCATCAAGATGAACAATTAAGTGCTTTAAGGAAAAGACCTTCAATGTAGTATTCAAATTATCCATCTTTCGTAAAATTAGAATTTTTATGAAGAAAGGGTAATTTTATGCCCTAAATGGAAATTTGTGAAAATGTCGTAAAACATAACCCCTTCAATGAAATTGGAATTTCCATGAAGGGAATGTCATCATAGGCTCATGAATGCAAAACAAAACTGGAAAAATGAAATTTGACCTTAAAATGGAAAATTTCTATTTTCGGATTTTAAAATCTGTAGCAAAATAGCAACTTCGACGAATTTTTAAAAATATTAAACAAGTCCAAAAATGAAATTTCAAAGTGCGTATTTGAATTTTGAATTATAATCTCTGCAATGGTGAAATCCGTTTTAGATTTTGAAATTTTTTTAATGTTTATTTTAATGTCTGAAAAATAGGAAAAAATTCTGAAATTAAAATTTTTGGAAACAGAAAATTTAAAGTTTGCATCAAAATAATTGCTGAAAACACAGCAATGCAAAAGCTCCTTCAGTTTGATAGCACCCCGTCCTGCAAAATCGAATACGTGAGAGTTTCATACATGCAACCTAGCTTATTTGACCTGCAAAATAAACACAATCAAAGTAAACTAGGTGTTGGTTCCTAGGGTTTTAAATAATTTCCAGATTGCAAACATTCACATGAAACAACCCAAAATAATGGCATCAATTTCACATACAAGTCTGAAATCTGAAAGGGGAAAAATAAAACAATTAAAATTAAGCATGTAGAAAATTTCTTATTCTTTCTTGCTAACAAGGCCTGAAATTTTTGAATAAAAGCTTTCACATTCCAGGTAAAATCCCTGCTTTACCAATGTGGCCATGCCCAAAGTTCCCATTTGGCCATGCCACCATTTTCTTCCATTTCCGTCTTCGTTTTTCTTTCTCCTTTTGTGTTTGTATGGCCTATTTAAAAATAAAAATATTCAATATGCCCTTTCATTGGTTTTCCAACTCTTCATTTCATTTCCAATGCTATTCGCAACTCTCCATTTCATTTAAAATTCCTTTCGCTTGGCGTTCTCCATGTCATGCGCTTCTTTTCTCCTGGCCCTTTCGTTTCCTACGCAATACCCTGCAAAAAGAAAAAGAACACGTTAGAACAAACAAAAACTAAATTTCACTTAACTAACATGAAAAAATTAAAGATTAAAACTTAAACAAAAAAACAAAAAAGCTAAAAAACAAACCTACCACTACATACTACTTAAAGCTAATAAAAGGTGCTTTAAGAGCTATACGTGGCCACCATGAAAAATATAAGATTTTATATATATATATATATACATAATATCTTATTTTTTTTTTTTTTTTTTTGTTTTTATTATTATTTTTTTTTTTTTTTTTTTTTTTTTTTTTTATATATATATATATATATATATATATATATATATATATAATATCTTATCCCTTTTTGTTTTTATTATTATTATTTTTTTGTTTTTATTTTATGTTCATTTGTTTATATATATATATATATATATCTTTTCTTTTTTCTTTTTTTTTGTTTTATTTATTTATTTATTTTTTTAATTCCTTTTTTTTTTAGTTTATTTATTTTTTTAAACATGAATTAACCCAAAAGTTAATGTTTGAATTATAAACACTTTAATAAACCTATAAAAAAGAAAAAGACAAAAACCACACCAAAATTTATCAAAAAAAATGTGGGTCCCCAAGCTTTGGGGCTAGTTGTGAAAGCAGTCACAACAAATGGCGACTTTGTTGGGAAATGCTCCTGAGCATTTTGATGAGAACCCAAACAGAAAACCTAAAAACACACTTCAAAACTTTAACACAAGCGTCAACAAATATCCAAAGAATGCCAATAGATCAGAAATACATGAAACATCAGAATCGCTAGGCATCGGCTCGGTGTGTGCAATGTGTTTCTTTCCCTATCATTTGAAATTGATCCACACTCCATTATCAGTTTTGCATGAATGCATATGTGGGATGGTGAATGATTTGTGTATCCTAATGAATGTGCTAGGAGATTTTGCTTTCATAAAATGCATGGTCATTCTTCTATTATTATGTACAAGCATTCAAGATTGCCAAACCCTCTTAGGATCCACCAATTCATTACCTTATGTATCCCAACGTTGGTTATGAGTCCCTACTATCTTGAACCCATGTGCAAGTGAATGTGAAATCAGAACTTTGGGGAATCAGACTCCCAACCAACCGAGATGAGAATTTAACCCTATCCTTACTATTCTGATTTAGAATTGATTACCTCACTTTGAGCAAAATAATTAAACCAATTATGGAAGAAATGGTCATGCTAGTCTAACCCTCTAGACAATCAGTGGTCTTGTTTTTTTAGACAAGACATGTTGCCATGCATGGGCATACTTAACCCCACAATCCAAAACTTATCTTCATTTCTTTGGACCTTGGGGATGACTACCCATCCTTTGCAGAGGACAAGTAGTACGATCCTTCCAATCCAATATAAATATGAGATGGGAAAATTTTATTTTTTACTTCTTGGACCTTAGGGATGACTACCCATCCTTGCTAGGGACAAGTAGTACGATCCTTCCAATCCAAAATTTAGATGTAAATGGAAAATATTAATTTTATTGCTTAGACCTTGGGGATGACTACCCATCCTTTGTAGAGGACAAATAGTACGATCCTTACAATCCAAGACTGATTATGAAATGAGACATAAGAGCTTTGGGGAATTAGATTCTCAACCAACCGAGATGAGAATTTATACCCTATCCTTACTACTCCATGTGGGTCAAATCAAAGCTTTGGGGAATTGGATCCTCAACCTAAGTTTGATGAGGATTTAACCCTATCCTTACTACTCTGATTTTAGGCTTTAAGCTCTATGGAAGTGGTCAAAACCACTGTTTTAAGGATCATGTTGCATAACAGGATAGACATGAAAAACTTCTTTCGCCCAACATTTTCCTCCAAGTTAGGTTTTGATCATTTTTCTCAAGAGCCTTTTTAATGTATGAGACGTGCTTGGTTCTAGATATCTCAAGACTCAGTTTCCAACCTTAGGATTTACTTACACATATGTTATAACACAACCCTAAGAAGATTTGACATACTTTAATGGCTTGTACCTAAGATGCATATGTAACTAAGATGAGATGTATGTAAGGTGAGATGGAACATGAATGCATTATTTCTTGAATTGCAAATGGAATGATTTGTCATGCAAAAATAACTCTTTCATGCATCACAAAATCAAACAATATAACTTAAGATGTTTATGTTACTTGTGGAGCTTCTTCAAGACAATTCCAATATTTCATATTCTCCTGATTTTAGGCATAAGTTAACATCTCATTTTTTTTTTTTTTTTATAGACAAACCAACATGTCCAAAGGACTGACACACAAAACTTAAAACCAAACCCAAAAGACCAAAAACTATATACAAATGTACAATATAATACAAGATGATGCAAAGCTTGGATTATCACTTCCCTGGATCCCAAACATGATTAGAACATTTCAACAAAAATATAACATGATATGCATGCCAAATGTTGTGGGAATCCAACACAAACAAGACTAGACCAAACAATGCAACAAATTTCCACTTGTCATGCTCACCATACCAATTTGATTTTGTTCCAATAATACTCCCATAGGTGAGCATCAAATTACTAGAATGATTAGACAATAAATGATTTTCAATTTTATCATGTCTATTCTTTAAAATGTAACCCTCATAATTCCTTCCTTGATTTAGAATTAGGCTATCCTTTTCAAATATGCAATTTTGTAAGTAAGAGCCTATTTCTACAAACTTCAAATCCAAATCATTTTCCAAATTTGTAGGCCAATCAAATTTGTGTAACAATTTACAAGCATCTAGGATATTTACTAAATTAGGATCATTAAAAGTTTTTATCCTAGATTCAATTAGTAATTGTTGATGAATTTGGTTTAACAATTCAAGTGCATCAACTTCTTTTCCATTCATTAAAACCATGTTATTAAAGGTGTGATTAAAAATTATACCTTGTTTTTCATTTACCTTTAGTGACATTTCATCATTCAAATTATTTAAATTCAAAATATGGTCATCCTTTTCAATCCTCAAACACTCTTGGTCAAAGTGTATGTCAAGTAATCTGCTTTGATGATCACTTATTTGAGTTGCTTCCAATTGATCCATCTCTTTATCATTTGGTTCTAATTCTTTGTTCACTATCCATGGCATCTCTTCATTTGAATCCCCAAAATCATCATGCAAAATTGCATCCACACTTTCAATGAATTTATATTTTGTCCCCTTTTCAAATCTTGCGAATATGAGATCTTCATATGATGTAGAAGGCTCACCATCCTGCATGTCAAGTGAAATATGAGTTTCATCTATAGGGATGTGAGAAAAGAATGCATTACCATACCTTCCCCAACCATTGTAAAAATCGTCATCCAAATTTGTGAGATGAAACTCCATGATATTTGTGACATGATCTTTTGATTCATTCATAGATTCTCTTCTTTCTTTGTTCTTGGCAATAGGATCATTATAATCTTACAAAATTTGATGAGATTTGAAACCCTCTTCCAAAACATCCTCAAATTGTACAGGAGTTGTAATATCTTCCTTTGAGTAGGGAATTATGTCATCCTGCATATCAATTGGCACACAAGTTTCATTAGTAGCTTTGGAAAGAGTGAAGTCTTCCCACTTCTTCCAAATATCATAATAATCATCTTCCAAAATCAAGTTGTGACATTCAACTATTTCATCAACATTTTCCAAATCATCAATGTGTTTCTCATCAAATTCGTCTTCACCTTCCTTAGATGGTTCAATTATTTCCAAAAGTGGGTTATTTCTTGAATTCAAATTTATAAGGCTATCATTGTCCAACTTAGTAACCCATGATTCATTATCATAATTTGGAGGGTGAAGAATTTCTTGATCTTTAATTTTACACATTTCATCCATAGTAGTAACCCATGATTCATTATCATAATTTGGAGGGTGAAGAATTTCTTGATCTTTAATTTTACACATTTCATCCATAGTATCTTCCAAGAACAAGTGGTGAAATTCTATCATATCTTCAAATTTATTTATTGATTTTCTTTCCATTTCTCTTTCAACCACTTCATTCAATTCTATGGTGGGTTCCATCCATTCACATATATCAAACATTGTTGAATCTAGATAATCATGTATCTCTACATGATCCTCACTATTGGATGTTGTCTTAGCAATTTGCACCTCCTCGTGAACTACATCTAAGGTGGTCATAAAATTTGGGTATTCAAATTCATCCCCTTGATCATTTACCTTAGATATCATTGGAGTGGAGGGTGCTATGTTTGATGGTTGGTGTAGGTTGGCATCAAAAGAACAATCTCTCATGTGAATATGTTGTGCCTTTTCTTCTTCAAGACCTTGTCGTTCTATCTCTTCTAAGATCTCATGGATTCTCTCTAGGGACAAACCACTCAATTTTTCCTCAATGAGTGAAGCAAGTGTGGGGTGTATGGCTCCTAGGTATACTTCCATGGCTTCTTATTCTGATGTGTTAAAATTTTCTCACATTTGAGAGTGCAACTCACGAAATCTTCCATTGAATTGACTCAAGGATTCATTAGACTCTTTACATATGGAGGTAAATTGATTTTTCAATATTTCGAAGTCAGCCTGATTACCAAAATGATGAAGATAGGCTGCTTCTAATTGTATCCAAGAAGTCCTAACCTCCATGGGTAGTTGGCTATACCAAAAGAACGGTCTATCATCCAAAATGTATGCAAATAGCTTACAAGCTATCTCCTCATAAAAAATCTGGAATTGACACAATGTACTCTTGTATACATGTAGCTTTTGCAAGTATCCTAGTGGTACCTCTTGATTAAAACACCGTAAAAATTCCAATAACATTTTAGGAACATGATATGGTACCACAGGTATAGACAAACCCTTATAATGATCCTCTATTATTAATACCATTCTCTCTCTTAGAGATGTTATTTCAGCTCTCAGGGATACCCTTTGCTCCTCAAGTGTTGCCATTAGTGAACTTAAAATGTAATTTTAGAACCAAATCTGTTGAATATTCAACCGTTTCATGCCCTCCTTCAGCGCCAATCTGTTGAGTGGTGTTTTCACCCAATTGTGAAAGCACACTCTCCGATAGGATTCGGGTTCCAAATCCCCTCTTGCAAAGAAGTTAAACAAACAACTTCTCCAAGGTTCTTGTTATATTAGCATTTGCCTATGTGCATCAAATAAATATATTCAATTTAAATGCTTGGAACACCTTAGTGATTGCAAGTAACTGTAAACAAGGGGCACTGTTGGTTTATTTTACTATGAAAATTTAATGATTGTTCATTGAACCCTGATAAAGTGAATGTGAGTTGGCCCTCATATGACCACGATGTAATGCTTTAATTCCTTTTATCTTGATGATTTTAAGATAGATTTTATCTTGCATTAAATCCTTAATGATGAATAGGGTCTTCAAATATAGCTTCAAAATGTCACTTTAACATATCTCTCTTGAATGAAATCAGATTTTCATCAAGATGAACAATTAAGTGCTTTAAGGAAAAGACCTTCAATGTAGTATTCAAATTATCCCTCTTTCGTAAAATTGGAATTTTTATGAAGAAAGGGTAATTTTATGCCCTAAATGGAAATTTGTGAAAATGCCATAAAACATAACCCCTTCAATGAAATTGGAATTTCCATGAAGGGAATGTCATCATAGGCTCATGAATGCAAAACAAAAACTGGAAAAATGAAATTTGACCTTAAAATGGAAAATTTCTATTTTCGGAATTTTAAAATCTGTAGCAAAACAGCAACTTCGACGAATTTTTAAAAATACTAAACAAGTCCGAAAATGAAATTTCAAAGTGCGTATTTGAAGTTTGAATTATAATCTCTGCAATGGTGAAATCCCTTTTAGATTTTGAAATTTTTTTAATGTTTATTTTAATGTCTGAAAATAGGAAAAAATTCTGAAATTAAAATTTTTGGAAACAGAAAATTTAAAGTTTGCATCAAAATAATTTTTGAAAACATAGCAATGCAAAAGCTCCTTCAGTTTGATAGCACCCCGTCCTGCAAAACCGAATACGTGAGAGTTTCATACATGCAACCTAGCTTATTTGACCTGCAAAATAAACACAATCAAAGTAAACTAGGTGCTGGTTCCTAGGGTTTTAAATAATTTCTAGATTGCAAACATTCACATGAAACAACCCAAAATAATGGCATCAATTTCACATACAAGTCTGAAATCTGAAAGGGGAAAAATAAAACAATTAAAATTAAGCATGCAGAAAATTTCTCATTCTTTCTTGCTAACAAGGTCTGAAATTTCTGAATAAAAGCTTTCACATTCCAGTTAAAATCCCTGCTTTACCAATGTGACCATGCCCAAAGTTCCCATTTGGCCATGCCACCATTTCCGTCTCCATTTTTCTTTCTCCTTTTGTGTTTGTATGGCCTATTTAAAAATAAAAATATTCAATATGCCCTTTCATTGATTTTCCAACTCTTCATTTCATTTCCAATGCTATTCGCAACTTTCCGTTTCGTTTAAAATTCCATTCGCTTGGCGTTCTCCATGTTGTGCGCTTCTTTTCTCTTGGCCCTTTCGTTTCCTGCGCAATACCCTGCAAAAAGAAAAAGAACACGTTAGAAAAAACAAAAACTAAATTTCACTTAACTAACATGAAAAAATTAAAGATTAAAACTTAAACAAAAAAACAAAAAAGCTAAAAAACAAACCTACCACTACATACTACTTAAAGCTAATAAAAGGTGCTTTAAAAGCTTTAAGAGCTATACGTGGCCACCATGAAAAATATAAGATTTTATATATATATATATATATATATATATATATATATATATATAAAATATCTTATCCCTTTTTGTTTTTATTATTATTTTTTTTTGTTTTTATTTTATGTTCATTTGTTTATATATTAAATTTTTATTTATCCTTTCTTTTTTCTTTTTTTTGTTTTATTTATTTATTTATTTTTTTAATTCCTTTTTTTTTTAGTTTATTTATTTTTTTAAACATGAATTAACCCAAAAGTTAATGTTTGAATTATAAACACTTTAATAAACCTATAAAAAAGAAAAAGACAAAAACCACACCAAAATTTATCAAAAAAAATGTGGGTCCCCAAGCTTTGGGGCTAGTTGTGAAACAGTCATAACAGGTAGAACCCTAACTTTTGTGTTCCACCATTCAATCTCTAGGTGAATTTTTACCTAATGGTCTATTGGATTCAAATATTATCAGTGATGAGATACCATTGTTATTGACAAAGAATTTGAGTTGATTTCTACTCACACCGCTAATAAGATTGCTTTGTTAAATGAAACAAAAGTAGATATGCTTGGATTATTGAATCAAGTGCATCAAAAATTAACAATCAAATCTAAGATACAAAATTATAAGGATCCTCATTTAGTAGATATCTTAGATGATTATAAATTGTTACATAAGCATGATTGGACTAAATGCATGGAAAATGACTGCACTTTGAAATTTTTATAAATATGCTTCTACTTGCAAGACCTCATATTCAAAAGGAAATCCTAATTCTAAATCATAAATTGAATTATCAAATCTACATTTTAAGAAATAGACAAGAAAGAATTGAAAATCAATTATTGTCTTATTAGTTTGATGAATTAAAACTCCACTATGGTATTACTAATGGAACTAGATCAAATTGGTGGGGTGAGAGAGGCAAAATAATGGTTGTTGCATTTCATGGCTTAATCTTGTTTTGGTTGGATTTCCACAAAGCTTGGCATGCATATCATGGTATATATCTTATAAAGTGTGCTAATCGTGTTTGGGATCCAGGGAAATGATGGCCTAATTTTTGCACCATCTTGTATCATATTGTATATTATTGTATATAGTTTTGATTTTTCTATTTTGGTTCTTAGCTTTCATGTTTTTGTACCCGATATTTATTTTTGGTTTTGCTGGTCTTGTGTTTGCTTTCTTGCCAGTGTGCATTAAGTTAGGTGTTTATTTATTTCTAAATTTAAGTTTTGAGTTTTGTGTTTTGGGTTGGTCCCTCCATTTGAGGTGATATTTTGTGGTCGCTACTAATGGACTCTAGACTATTTTTTGTGTTACTTTGTCATGAAGGGTGAATTTCCTTTCACGTGGGTCAAGGAAAAGGGGATAAAATTGTTTAGTAACCACTCTTAGATTTTGGGACTAAGATAGTGAATTTTGGGAATACTTAATCATTTTGCTAAAGCTACACACAAACACATCATATTAAAGGGTATGCTTTGAAATATTGAAGGATGAAGTCATTTTGGTTTGCAAATTAAGGTGAAAATCTAATATGCTCCATATCTAACTTCAAATATTCTCTAACCCATGTGGTATATAAAATTTTGCAAGGCCTTCAAAAAATAAAAAATAAAAAATAAAAATAAAAAAAAAGTAAACAAAGGAAAACACACTAAAATTAGTCACCGGGTTTAGATAAAATCTATCAAGGTTATGGACGCCTGAATGGCAGTAGGGTTCTGTCTAGATAAAGCTTGTTAAAAAAAAAGGTATTGCAAAATATCAATCAAACACAAGGGTAATTTAGATAAACTCTATCGGGGCTATGGACTCTTTATTGGAAGTAGGATGTTGTCTATAAATTTATTTTTGGGAGTAATACTTCATAGCCTAATGCAAAGCAGGTGATGGAATCCGGATGATTTTCAAGGATGCAAAATGAAATCACTTTTCACACACATTAATCCAAAGCAAATATTCATGTGTTTCTATTTGAAGTTATCTACCCCACCTTCTGGATGTTGCTATATGGTTTATCTTTCTGATCTTTGGTTTGTTTGTTTTCAAAACTGGGTTCTTCACCCGAAATGCTCAAGAGCATTTACCAGAGTTGCCATTTGTTGTGGCCATTGCACAACTAGACCCAAATTTGGGGACCCATCTTTTAATTTATGGTTTGGAGAATTTTGGTATTAGTGCCAATTTTGATGGTTTCCAAGGTTGTAATGCATGTTTGTATTTTGCTTAATATTTCTTTATAAGTTTCTTTTTATGATGTTTGGTGTGTTAATAAGATTTTTTAATGCTTTGATTAATTTAGATTTTGAATTAAAGTGATCCACACTTTAGGAAGTTAATTGAATCAAGTTTAAGGTTTATTGAATCTACTTCAAATAATTTATCATTCTCTTGATTCATGTAATTAACTTTAAAGTATTGATTGTCTCCTTAACAATTTAAAATGAAGTCAAATTCAAAATAAACTCAAAATAAAAAAATAAAATATAAATAAAAAATAAAAAACAATAATATATATATATATATATATATATATATATATATGTTAATGAAATGAAAAGGCCTAGTTCAATTTTAGTTTCATTTTGGTTTATTTATTTATTTTAAATTTAGTAGGTCAATTAAAATTCAGACGTCTACATCTAAAACCATGTTGACCATGTGGATATTGGTGTGATTTGGTTGACCATTGTATATCAAGGTTAGCATGCATGATAAATCTTGTTTGACATGGACTGGATTTATTAAATTTACGGGTATGAAATTGGACTTGATTTAGTAATAGAGGTGACTAATAATGCATACTGATGTTATACAAGATCCTGTATGCTGACATGGAACCTGCGTGACAACTCAGATTGGGATTGCGCTTACATGGACGTAGACATGACCATGTGAAGGCAAGGAACAATCGATACTAGCAATATGGACAATTTACAATGAGCATCGAGCATCAGAGAATGTGGTTGTGGTGCTCGGTATTACTTTGTGCCACATGTGCTAGGTGATCAGGTAGCTATTCAACAACGAAGACCAGACTAGATCGACGAAGAGAAAGATAAGTTGCACAAACAACTATATGGGAAAATCCCAGTCAATAGGCATGTCGCTTGTGATGAATAATAGGGTGATGACTACGACGGAGGCAACTAGGATTAAATGTGACCTAGACTTATATGACGTGAATATCAAAAATTAACACATGGATACTTGGACAAACACGTAATGATGTAGCATCGATAGGACCGCATATTCAACTAGTTGAGTTGGTAGAAAATTATGATGACATTGACACAATGGAGATGACATGGCAACCAGAATAAGCGGCGATGGAAACAAAACTTTTGAACAAGACGAATCATTTTTAGTTAATTGAAAAATATTTTTGGGGTTACTAGTGAGTTTGGTGATTTTATGAACATTGATCGACTAACACTGAAGTAGAGGCTTTTGTGAATTGTTCCATGTCAAAACATGACGAAGACATACAATGATGACCAGAAATTATTAATTTGGTATTCATATCTTACCTCCAAATCTCATTCAATGCATCACAGTCATTGGATATGCATGCATAGGAGAGACATGAGTGGTAGTAATGTTTACATCATCTACATTTATCGAGATCCTTACAGTTGCCCAGGGTAGTGGGTACTCCATGAGTTTGATAAATGTTATGGAGGTTTACTACAGAAATGCTCCTCGAGCAAGGTTTTTAAAGTAGTGAACATAGCATCCATAGGCAAGCACACTCGTTTGTATCTAGAGAGGTATTATTGATAGCAACATCATTTTGGAAGAGCCAAGATGTGTCCACCATGGCAAATGAAAGTGGACATCCGCACTTCAGCCAAGAGAGAGTATATTGATTTAGTGACTAATAACTGCAGGGGTCCCCATTTTGAAACCTCCCAATATTGGAGTAAGACATAAAATGAGGACATACGAGATCACCACAAAGGTGGTATTTGATGGATCTATGTAATGCCATAGCCCAAGATCATATTAATCAGTGTTCACGGGGAAATTCATGCAGTGTTGTTTGTGAAGTATAGGCCAATGTTTGTGTAATAATACTCAATGATGGTTGTAGATTGAAGCCATGGCATGTTTCTAAAGTTGTTGGTGTTGATGAAGTCTAAATCTAGAATATGATCAACATGAATATATATGGTAGACGTGGTCAAGGCCCAAGAGGATGGTAGGGTCGTGGACTTGAGCATGAAGGACTACATCAGTGATAGAAAGTTAGGTGGCAACGAAGCTCCATGCACACGATGATAGACTAGACTGTAGCAATGGATAAAATTATCATTAGAGCACTGTTGACATGGCAATCAACGATGCAGGTGTGGATAACAAAAAATGATAGTTAAACACAGTAGGCAAGCAGATTTTATTTTTGATGTTGTAGGAAATGGTCAAGTGGTGTTCATATAGTTGAACACATAACCACACGTAAATGGAGGGTGGGAACCGAAGCCTATAAATTCATCAAGATAACTATGCAATTCAAGGTATTTGATGCGTAGTCGTTATACCATCATTAATTCTCAATGAATCTGTCAATCCAGGGCAGTGTACAAGGCTATCTGTAAGAGAAGAAGTGAAACAGCTATAACTTAGGTCAATCTAGGGCAACAAGTCTTATTGGTGGAATTGATTGTGTGGGGGGTTTTGGAACATTCCTATCTCTAAATTGCATAAATTAAATCTGAATCTAAGTTGCAGAATTGGAAACTAATCATTAACTGTAGAAATGAAGTCCTAATTACAATTGTAGAATGAGACCTAATTATATTGCAGAATTAACAGTTATAGAATTGAAAGTCTGATCCTAATTGCAGAAAGGAAATCTAATTACTTTTGTAGTAATGAAAGTTTAGATCTAATGTGGAAATAAAAACTATCAAAGTTCTGTAAAAGAAGGTTGTCAATCTTACATTGGATTTTGATAGCAAAACATAAAATGCAGGAAATTGCTGAAAAACAGTAAATTTTGAAAATAACAAGCTGAAAATAAAGTGGAAACTTTGCTGAAAGTAATATTGCAACTAAAAATTTAAGCACAAGATTAATCTAAGTATAAATAAACTAATATTGCAAATATTGTCAACTATTTACAAGCAATTGACATAACAAGTTCTACAACTCATTCCTTACTGACAAAATCGGAATAAAAACACCGCTTTGTTAGTCCTCCTCCTAGGTCCGGAAGTGGCCGACCTCTTTGTCCAGAAGAAGGTGTAAGTCTCTCTCTTTTTCTAAATCTTAATCACATTCATTTACAAGTAATTTGAAATAGAACTGGTGCACTTTATTGATCAAAAGACATGATTACAAGAATTCTGTTGAAAAACTGTTACAGGATCTATGTGATCAATTTCTAGTTATACTCTATATTTTTTGCTAGCTTCCTTACTCTATTTTCTACCTCTTTTTCTATCTACCTCGCTCAACCTGAACGGGAGCAATATTTATAGCTATCCTATGATCTGATTACAAACAAAGAATATCAAAAAGATCTAATCCTACAATGCTGCAACAAATTCTGGTTTTATCCTAGAAGAGGACTAAAACTTGATCTTTTCCTTAATGATGGCTTTGGTCGGAAATGACGGCAAAGACAGATGGAAGATATTTATCTTCACTTTTTCCAACCTTTATTTCCCTTTTTTCGTCTTCAAAAATCGCTTAAAAGGTCAAAAACACATTCTGTTCTTCATTCCGAAGATAAGTGGCTTCATTCCGAAGATACTGCATTTCTCATTTCGAAGATCGCTCATTCTGAAGATACTGCATTCTCATTTCAAAGATCGCTCATTCCAAAGATACTGCATGCTTCATTTCGAAGATCCGCTCATTCCGAAGACACTGCATTCTTCATTCCGAAGATCTGCTCATTCCGAAGATGCTGTGTTCCTTCATTCCGAAGATATCTTGGTATGAACAAATATATGCTTTTCCATTGATTTCTTCTACATATCTTAGGTGGGTTATCTCCTAAGATCAAATTCTAATGGTCTTCATCCCTTTCCTCATGTGAATTCCATGCCTTGCTATTTATGGACAGCTGGCTAGAATTTACATGGGAAAGACCAATTTTCTTTGCACGACAAGGTTGCTTGCTGCTTTGTTGCCAAATTTAGGTGAAGTAAATGCTTGAGACAAATCAAAATATGATTAGTGAAATGCTGCTATTATTCTAAGCATATCCCATTGTAGCAAATCATAGCAAAAAAAACACAAAACTATGCAAAAAGCTGTAAAATCAACATATAATATTTCAAATACATTGATCATGCAAAATGGTTAATATACAGCATATTAAATAAACTTAACTAACATATCAGATAAAACATAAGATTTTATAGGCATTTTTAGTGTACAAAACATGTTATGATTGAGGCATTTCCAAGCCTCATCATTTTCCCTCCAACTTATATTAATGCATGCCCTCATGCATTCTGTTGGGCTATGGAATCGCATATGTCCATGTTTAGATTCCATGACCTGTAGAAAAACTTCTTGCCTATGTAATACCCCTGTTTTCTTGAATGTTTACGAGCCAATCTTCAAATTGTTCATCAGGATGGGCATCTTCCTTAAAGTAGAATGGAGCTGGAGTAATGATGGTTGGAGGCTCGAACTCGAGACCTATCCAGGTTATGTTGCATGATCCGGATCGGTTGGACTACACCTTCGCTCTTCTTCCGGACCATTCTAAATTTATGGGGGAGATAGGTTCTCTTTTCCTCAAAGACATGGAAAGTTCATTCCATTTGTCTCTGCATACTAACAATGCTGGGAAGAAATTGTGATCACAGAAATTGTTAAATCTGGCCACACAGTCCCTCAAATTGTTCAAGTACATTCTCTTAATATCATCCCTGTTCATCATTGAGAAGTGTTGTTGAGTGATATTTAGGTGATTTGGCTGGATTGCTCTGACTAACAACTCAGCCCTTGTTTCAATCACTTTATTCTGCCTTTTCTCGTGATCCCAATAAAGCTAATTTTGCAAAGTAGACATAAATGCTCTCAACTGAACATCTCCAATGTAGATTTGAGGATGAGAGTCAACTTCCTCTGGAATGAAGAAACTATGTAAAAACAGTTCACACAAGAGATTTTTCTACTCAAAAGGATTTGTTAAAATATGCTTCCGAGAAAATCTTCAATAGTGTCCAATTTATAGGGAAGATTTGAAGTAATCCTCATGACACTCGCCATCGAGGTACTTTTTCTTCAAAATAAAGGTTGTAAAACACAGGTTGGTCGTCTAAATTGGACTAGAAATTTAGCAATTTGACATAAGTCGGACACCTTTTCTTTCAATGCCTAAATTTACTGTGTCCTTGGCTTCTAGTTTGTTTTGCTTCCAATTTGAATTTTTTAGTTTTATTGGCAAGTTTGTTCATATCTAAGCATCCGACTAGCTATGTCTGCATTGTACTGCTCTAGAGACACACTATTAGGTGGTCTTACTATAGGGGGGATCCTAGGCAACAGATTTGTCTAAACTCCTTTTTCTGCCACTTCCACTAGCTGTTCATTTGTCAATAACTCTACTTGCACCCCCTTATTTACTATTTCTATGGGGTTGTCATCAGATAGTATTTCTACTTGTACCCCATTATCTGCTATTTCTACTGGAAGTGTAGCAAGTTGAAATGCAGGGACCTCAGTAGGAGTACTTACTTGAACATTTTCTTGTTGTTGGGACTGTTTCTGTGTTGGTGGCTCATTTTCAACATCCTCTACAATATTCCTCACCATTTCTGAAGTATCTTTTGAACAAGAAGGCAATGCTTCAGAATAAGATGGTGCTACTTCAGAATGAACAGGCACTTCTTCAGAATGAAGGAGTGTTGTTTCAAGATGGACTCCCATGTCTGCTTCATCAGAATCATCTGATCTTGATAAACCTAGAAGCAATTGAGCCAAATTATCTTCATCATGGGATATAGCTGGTTGTTTTTCAAATTGTGACAACAATTTTTTTAGTTCTGCCACTTCCTACTAAAGTTCTGCAATTTTTCTTTCTTGCATCTCAATGATGCTTTATTTCTCTGTGATCCATTTGGTCTGTGTTTTGACAACACTTCTTGCTGCCCTCATCTGCTCAGTGATGTCTTCCACTTCTATTTCTGCTTTAGAAGCTGATACAGACAAATCAGTTGCAGTTGGCTGCTCAACCAATATCTCTTCTTCTGCAATAGGTTGTTCTTATTCAGGAGGCTCTATGAGACTGTCTATAAGGATATCTACCATATCTGTAGCCTCTTCCAAACCAACTTTCTCAGTTTTTGCCTCAGCTATCTGTTCAGGGAATTCTAGAAAGTTGTCAGATGCTGGTTGTATCTCTATGACATCTGGGCTACTTGGTCTATCTTCTTCCTCCATGACTCGTTCTGCAGTTTCTTTCAAATGGATTCTTGTAGACCTCCTAGTTCCAGATGCAAACTTCTTCTTTTTGCTCTATTTTTTGGTGACAGCAGGGGTCATGGGGTCAGTTTTAGATGCCTCTATTTCCCTTATTTCACTTCTCTGTTTTGACAAATCAGTTGCAGTTTCAACAAACTAAACTTTTTTTTGTTTTTCTGCTTTGCTGCTAGTTCTAGATCCTCTTCTCTTTTGTCTCTTAACTTGTAAAGTTGAGGGTTCAGGAGCAAGGTTTTCATTGCTGTCATTGTGGGGTGTAGTTCTATAATGACTTCGAGGGCACATTCGCAGCTTCTTCTGCAGCATCCTCTGCAACATTTTCTGCAACAACTTCTGTAATACTTTCTACAGTAGTTGTTTCCTCAGCAACATCAGCAGTATTTGATTCTTCTTCTTCCTCACTTTCATCCCCAAAAATGACATCATTTAGGTTAGAGTAAAATCTGTCAAAAATCCTAGGGTTTCCTCTAAAATGGTGTTGGCAAACTAATTTGATGAGGCCATGATGGCGAAGGCTTCCTTTACCCTCCGATATCTTTTTGCCATGTTCTTTAACTCTTGATACAGATACAGGGGAAGATTTACCCTAACTTCTGATTGTTGTCTACCATGTCTGAGATAGTTTAAAATTTGCAGATGATGCCCTGACAACAACACATACTGCCCTTCACAGGTCAAAAACTTAATCACCCAAGTGGCTACTTCATCCCAGGGTTCCTGCAGGCTGGCCCTTTTTAACCCTTTGCATGTGTTGTTATGGGTTAAGTATTCAGGTTCTCTATCATTTTCTTCTACAAACTGATTAACTACATTTGCCAATGTGTTCTTGCTAGATCTAGTAATTGAAATCCCTTCTAATGGCAGCTCTGTAATCTGACTTAAAATTTTAGGGCTTACCTCAATAGACATGTCGTTGACATGTGCTCGGTTGTTTCTGAATGTATGGGCGAACATGCCAGCTAAATCTTTAGAAGACCCATTGAATTTATCCAAAAATGTCATAAACCCTTCGTCTTCAAAAATTTGCACAACTGCCAAATTTTCTTGGAGGTAATTGGTATCTGCAGGCTCTGTTCTGATCTTTCGCCCCATTTTTCTCTATTTAAAAATTGTACACTGCGCCTGCTGTTCTACTGCAGGATTTTTGGCTGTTTTCTATTGCAAATTTGTAGAGTTTTAAGTTAAAACCCTCATTGCCCTGTTTCTCGTCTTCTTATTCAGAATGAACCATATCCTTTGCACTGTACCTTGCAACACGTCTTCGGAAAGAAAGATGGCACACATTTCTACTTTTGCATTGTACACCTTTTTGTTGATAATTGCATGGATGTCCTTGCCGTCAGGTCCACCTCATTAGTTTTGCAGATTCTCACGTGCATGTTAATTGACATTAAAAACTGGTGGCATATGGTTGGTCATGTTCTCCGTATTTCCAATGAGTGCAAAAACAAACCATGTGTTGATTGACACGTGTCCCTTCCTCGCATGCAACTAAGAAAAAATCTTGATTTTGTCGTATCTTACCTTCTTGGATGCCATGTGGAAATGCTCTTTCCAAAGATTATAACTTATTGCGCAAACAAAATTTCATTCTGAATATTATGACCTCATTCCGAAGACAGGTCTTCATTTCGAAGACAAATCCTCATTCCGAAGATTATGACCTCATTCCGAAGACAGGTCTTCATTCCGAAGACAAATATTCTTTGCAAAATTTTCATTCCGAAGATAGATCTTCATTCCGAAGATCAATCCTCATTCCGAAGATTAATCCTCATTCCAAAGATCAGGCTGTATTGTGAAAGTAAATCGTCATTCCGAAGACAGACCCCCATTTCGAAGACAGATCTTCATTCCGAAGACATATCTTCATTTCAAATATGATGCAGCAATTCATCATTCTGAAGACCAAGTTTCATTCTGAAGACAAATTTTCATTCCGAAGACAATGTTTCTTTTTGAAGACAAAGTGCAACATTCATTTTGCTGTCATTCTGAAGACAATTTCATTCCGAAGATAATACAACAGGTATTGTTTTTGGCATTCTTGTTTCGAAGATTAGGCAAAAATCAATATTTTCATTCTCAAAACATGTTTTTAAGTATGCCAACTCTTATGAATACCTTTTATGCTAATGGTTAATTGTCACATACTATATACCAATCATTTTACAATGAAGAAATGTAAGAAATATATACCTGATAAAAACAGTTAATGCTAGTTTTTGAAGAATGACTGCTTTTGTTGATATTCTACTGAGATTTTCTGCAACATTTCAAAACAAGTGCACTAGGTGAATTTGTACAATGATGGTTCAGAAATTTCTCAAGGTTATGCATGCTATAAAATTGGTTTTCATGCACACCAACTTAGTAGTGCCTTAAGTCACTGCTGGGTTATTCATTTTTCTCTCTTTTTTTTTTTTCATTTTTTTTTTTTTTACCTCTCCTTTTCTCTCTTTTTTTTTCTCTTTTTTTTTTTCTTGATCTTGACTATGCCCATGAAGGAATTTCATGATTTCCCCTGAAACCATGCCCATGAAGGAATTCATACTCAGAATTTATTCATCTTTTTGTTTTCTATTTTTTTGATTTTCTATTTTTTCTTGAAATCCACTGATCATGTTAATTGTTTTGAAGTGGAAGAAGGAATCTCTTCCACCTGTTGTGTATCCAAACTATCAAGTTCTTTGCAAGAATTCTTCTTTAGTCAGAGGTGTATGGTATACCCTGAGGCGATGTCCATTCACTACCAACTTTCTTCGTGACCCATCAATGGGGGATAAACGAGCTGCTCCGTTGTTAAATACCTCTTCAATCCAGTAAGGTCCCAACCATCTAGTTTTCAGTTTTCTAGGGAAGTCTTCATATTGAGAATCGAACAGTAAAGCCCAATCTCTTTGTTGAAGTTTCCTCTGCTGAATGTGACTGTCATGCCACAACTTCCTCTACTCCTAAATTACCTCAGTTTGGTGTAGAGCATCCAATCTAAGTTCATCCAATGCATTCAGCTGTAAAATCCTTTCTGTCTATGCCTGCGATAATTCAATTCCAATTTCTAGTGCTGTGTGCAATGTTAGTAGCTCAAATTCAATAGGTAAGAGAGGCTTTTTACCAAAGACTAGTTCATAAGGTGTGAATCCAGTAGTGGACTTCCAAGTAGTATTGTAGGCCCAAACTGCTTCAGGTAATTTGTCTAGCCAATTTTTCCTATGAAAAGCTACTGTTTTTGTCAAGATGCGTTCTAGTTCCCTGTTTGTTACTTCAACCTGGCCATTTTCTTGTGGGTGGTAAGGTGATGATTTCCTATGTTTGATTTCATACAATTCTGTAAATGCTTTTATGACTTTGGATGCAAATTGGGGTCCTTGGTCTGTGGTGATAGACCGTGGAGCTCCAAATCTCTAAAAAATTTGAGTATACAGGAAATCAACGACCTCTTCACGAGCATGTTTGAAAGCATGCACCTCTACCCACTTTGTCAGGTAATCAGTGCATACTAGAATATGCACCTTTCCTTGAGAAGGTGGATCAATAGGTCCTACAAAATCAAGCCCCAACCTTTCAAATGGTTCTAAAACCATTTGAGGCTGTAGTGGCATCTCATTTGTATGAGTGGGTTTCCCCGTTCTTTGGCATGCATCACAATGCCTGATGTACTTTTTCACATCCTTGTGAAGAGATGGCCAATAATATCCTATCCCCAAGATTTTTCTAACTATGCTTTTTACGGAATAGTGTCCACCTGAGGGTTCATCATGACAAGCTCTAAGGATATCATACACTTCATCCTTTCGGATGCACCTACGTAACACATGGTCAGGACTGCACTTAAAAAGCATACCCTTAATCCATTCAAAAGAAGAACTCTGTTTGATCAATTGTTTTTTCTGTTTTGAAGTAAAATGTGGAGGAACTTTCCTTGTGACCAAATAATTGGCTATATCTGCAAACCAAGGTGATTGAACTGATATAGCAAATAGTTTTTCATCAAGAAAAGTTTCATCAACTAATTCCCCTTCATCTATGTTCTGCAACCTAGAAAAGAAATCTGCCACAACATTAGCTTTTCCTGGTTTGTTGATTATGGTGATATCAAATTCTTGCAGCAACAACAACCAACGAATAATTCTTGCACTTACCATAGGTTTATTCATCAAATACTTAATGGCTATATGATCTGTGTGAATAAATATTTGATAACCTATGATATAATGCCTGAATTTGTTGATGGCATAAATTACTGCTAGGAATTCTTTCTTAGTTGTTGTATAATTTTTCTCTGCTCCTGTCAAGTTCTTGCTAATGTTGTAGATGGTATAATGTTCACCATTATCAATTTGTCCTAATGCTGCTCCAATTGTTGTATTGGAGGCATCAGTCTGAATGTGAAATGGTAATGTCCAATTAGGTCCTCTGAGAACAGGTGGAGTTATCAATTTCTCTTTCAAAGCTTCAAATGCTTCTTGAAATTTTGCAGTCCAGGAGAATTCAGAATCTTTAGTCAATAAGGCAAACATAGGACTGGATATTGTACTAAAGTTGGGAATAAACCTGCGGTAAAAACCAATGTGTCCTAGGAAGCTTCTGACATTAGTCTGAGTTTTAGGAGGAAGGAAATTCTTGATAATTTCAACTTTCTTTGGATCAACTTGGATCCCTTTAGGAGAGATGTGATGACCAAGAACTATCCCTTCCTTCATCATCATGAAGCATTTATCTGGATTTAAGGATAAGTGGTATGTTTCACAATGAGTTAAGACTTTATCAAGATTTTCCAATGTAAAATCAAAAGTTTGTCCACATATTGTGAAATCATCCATGTAAATTTCAACACTTTTGGTGGTCAGATCAGCAAAAATTGCTAGGACTGCTCGCTAAAAAGTTGTTGGGGCATTACACAAACCAAAGGTAAAACCCTATAGGCAAATGTTCCCCATGGACATGTAAAAGTTGTCTTTTCTTGATCTTCAAGTGCAATCTGAATTTGATTATATCCACTAAATCCATCAAGAAAACAAAAGTATCTTTTTCCAGCAAGAGTATCTAACACTTGATCTATGAAAGGTAATGGAAAATGGTCTTTGTATGTCACCTTATTCAATTCTCTATAGTCTACACATACTCTCATTTTTCCATTTTTCTTAGGAACTATTACCAATGGAGAAACCCATTGGCTATCAAAAATTGGGTAAATGAATCCTACTTCCAGGAGTTTTTCAATTTCTTCTTTCACAATATCTCTTAAGGCAGGATTCAATCTTCTTTGAGGTTGTCTGACTGGCTTGACTTCTTCAGTATAGATTCTATGGGTACATATATCAAGATGAACTCCTGACATATCTTTGTAGTTCCAAGCAAAAGCATGAACATGCTTATGCAAAACAACTATCAATTTTTCTTCCTCTTCCCTAGTAAGCTTGCTGTAGATGTTCAAAAATTTGCCTGGCTGGACTTCTATTTGTTTTGTATTTAGAAGGACTGAATTCACTTCTTCATATTTGGTGTTTAAGGGATTAAGATGACATTGCTAAGATGGGAGAAACGAAGCAGTTTATGTTTCATTGTTGCTTGAGGGAAGCATATCTTGTATGGAACAGTGAGAAGGAAAAATCAGATGATGGTGCCATCCATGTGGTAGTGAAACAGAGTTTCCCTGTGATAGCATAGATGATTCATCTTCAAATTTTTTATTCTCCTCATTACTTATCAATTGTTGGATATTTGTTGCTTCCCCTTCTAAACCTTGTTCATGCAGAACATTCATCAGGATTGTTTCATTTTCTAAGTTTTACGTGTCACTGAGGTCTTCGTGTGTTCTCTTACTACTAAGGTAGCTAGTGTAGAAATGACCTCTTCTGGTTCTTCATCTGAGTCAAAAAACCATAACTGACCTGAAAATTTGCTAGATGGTTTTGCAGGAGGCTATAAAGAAATTTGTTTCAGCTCAATACCATTTGAAATAGTCATATTTCCAAATCTGCAGTCTATGAAGGCTGCTGCAGTTGCAAGCCAAGGTCTTCCCAAAATAATGGGATATCCATGTGCTGAATTTCTTGGCTGTAAAACCAGAAAATCTATAGGGAATTCACAAGAAGAAACTTCTATAGGGACATCTTCAATGATTCCTTCAGGTTTTGCAACTGACCTATCAACCATTTCTAAAACTATAAATGTGGGGCTGAGATGTTTGAGCTGTAATTGTTCCATTGTATCTTTAGTCATGACATTTATTGTAGCTCCTAGATCCACTAAAACATTTGATATTGGTACTGAACCTATGGTGACTGTGATAACTGGGCTTCCTGGATCACTATACTTTGGAGGTAGTAGTTTTCTAGATAAGAGATCAGCTATCTTCCCTTCAACCTGCACAGTCTTGGGGAATGCTTTCTTCTTTCTTCCTACTCTTTTAATGCACAAATTTTGGACAGTACTATTAATTTTTGGTATTTCCTTAATGGCTTGCAATAAGGGTAATGAGATAGTCAACTTTTTGAGTTCTTTGACCAATTCTGATTCAAAAATTTTTGGTATTGCATTAAGTCTTTCAGGATATGGAACTATCCTTGGTAATTGTTCTGCTTGTGTCTCTTTTTCTATTGTTGGATCCAATTTTTTTTTTCTATTGTTGGTTGGATTCTCTCTGGTTCTGATGATTCTTGCTTTTCATTATATTTGATTTCCATTAAAACTGGTTTAGGTACAACTTTCCCTGAATGGAGTTGGATATCGCTACAATCAAGAACATTAATTTCAATATTTTCTTTAGCTTCAACCACATAGACAAGAGGTGTCTGTATTACACTATTTGGATTAGTGACTGGCTGAGTGGCAATTGAGGTTGTTTCATTTGCTGTGTTTGCTATTGTTTTTCTTGAAAATTTTGATTAGGTGCGAGGCAACAAATGCTGAGTTTGACCTTGATTCCTTTGCTTGCCTTGGATAGGACTTGGTATTGTTGATTCCACTTGTGGTTGGTTTTGCACCCAATGTGGATTAGTCTGATTCTAATTCCAAGCTGGATTGTTTTGATTCCATGAGGGGTTGTTTTGATTCTGATTCCAGGCTGGGTTACTCCAATTTGATTGTGGCTATTCTTGGAAATTTATCCATTGAGGATAATTCCAAGGACATTGGGGTGGTTCTGATTGTCCCCAAGGCATAGTACCAGGATTATGCCCCCAATTTGTAGGAAAATGAGGGGAATTTTGATATTGAGAGAAATTCCCCCCTTATTTTGGTCCAATATAGTTGAGTTCCTTAGTCTGGTTTTCTAACACAGTTTTGAGTTGTGGTAGCAGGTGGCATTGATCAGTTGAATGCATTTTTGAACAAATACTACAAATGGCTGAGATAGATGTTTTATTCAAAGGACATTTCTGCAAAGCATGTTTACTTCTACATCTTGGGCAATAAATTGCCAAAGGTTCTATGTTTTTAGCTTTTGTAGAGATTGCCCCTAAAGTAGTGTTTAGATGCACTAGGATATCAGTTTTGAAATTTGCAAGTTCCTCTATCAAGTCCTTTACATCAGTGCCATTTGTGTGGCTTTTTCTTCTTCTCTGCTTAGTGCGAGAGTAATTCCTACAGAGATCCATAATTTCCTCATTACTGAGAGTGGTTACATCCCCTTTTCCCATTAAATCTAAAACTTCTCTGGATTTATCTTGCAATCCTCTCAAAAAGATAGTTTTACACAATTCTGGTTCTACTAGTCCACATCTCCTTTGAACAAAGGAGAACCTATCAAGATAATCTTCCAAGGTCTCATCATCTTCCTGCTTGATTCTAAATAACTCATATTTTCTATTCCTTACACGGCAGTATTCTTGATATTTGTCTAAAAAGACAGTCTCCATTTGATCCCAGGTTCTTATGGAATTTGGCTCTAAGCTCATGAACCAGCGTAATGTTTGAATCCTTGAGAGTTGAGGGAAAAACCTTAAGTTTTTTATTGTCATTTATATAATCATAGGTCTGACACACTACCTTGAATTCAAATAAAAACTGATCAGGATCTTCAGATACAACACCTTGAAAGGTTGGAAGTATTGAAGGTGAAATGGTCTTCATGGGAGAGTTTGTGTTGGATTCAGATGAATAGGATATTCAAATGTTCTGGATGGTTGGAGTATATCCTGATCATCCCCTTCATTATGAACATAGCCATGCTGGCCATCTGCATTGCCTCCTTCTGCCATAGTTTCTTGTTTCCTAGGAGAAGTTAAAGCTTTCCAAATTTTTTTTTCAAGAGGTCCAAGCTTCTATGTTGATGAGTCTGATGAATTATCTTCCTTAAGATATTATATTGATAAAATTGGTGATTTTCCTTTCTCAAAATGTTCTACTGATGGTGAGACTAGTGATTTTTCTATCAATCTTTCAGGTAGTTCAAACACAGGTGATTCACCCCTTAGGCGTGAAGATCTCCTTAATGGGACAAGCCAAGGATCCTTTGGAGTATCCCTAGACTTACTCATTCATGTTTACTCCTAAATGACATAAATTAAGTCAATAGTTGTTATCGTACTCTGCTATTATATTCAGATTTTAACCTGAATGTTCACAGTTTAGTCTGATTATAGCTATTGGACTATTTGTTTTCTTCTGACAACACTATTCCCCGACAACGGCACCAAAATTATGCATAGTCGTTATACCATCATTAATTCTCAATGAATCTATCAATCTAGGGCAGTGTACAAGGCTATCTGCAAGAGAAGAAGTGAAACAGCTATAACTTAGGTCAATCTAGGGCAACAAGTCTTATTGGTGGAACCGATTGTGTGGGGGGTTTTGGAACATTCCTATCTCTAAATTGCATAAATTAAATCTAAATCTAAGTTGCAAAATTGGAAACTAATCATTAACTGCAGAAATGAAGTCCTAATTACAATTGTAGAATGAGACCTAATTATATTATAGAATTAACAGTTGCAAAATTGAAAGTCTGATCCTAATTGCAGAAAGGAAATCTAATTACTTTTGTAGTAATGAAAGTTTAGATCTAATGTGGAAATAAAAACTATCAAAGTTCTGTAACAAAAGGTTGTCAATCTTCTATTCGATTTTGACAGAAAAACATAAAATGCAGGAAATTGCTGAAAAACAAGTAAATTCGGAAATAACAATCTGAAAATAAAGTGGAAACTTTGCTGAAAGTAAGATTGCAACTAAAAATTTAAGCACAATATTAATCTAAGCATAAATAAACTAATACTGCAAATATTGTCAACTATTTATAAGCAATTGACATAACAAGTTCTACAACTCATTCTATTGCAGTAAAATCAGAATAAAAACCTGCTTTGTTAGTCCTCCTCCTAGGTCTGGAAGTGGCCAACCTCTTTGTCCAAAAGAAGGTGTAAGTCTCTCTATTTTTCTAAATCTTAATCACATTCATTTACAAGTAATTTGAAATAGAACTTGTGCACTTTATTGATCAAAAGACATGATTACAAGAATTCTACTGAAAAACTGTTACAAGACTGTAACAATCAATTTCTAGTTATACTCTGTATTTTTTGCTAGCTTCCTTACTCTATTTTCTACCTCTTTTTCTATCTACCTCGCTCAACCTGAATGGGAGCAATATTTATAGCTATCCTATGATCTGATTACAAACAAAGAATATCAAAAATATCTAATCCTACAATGCTGCAACAAATTCTGGTTTTATCCTAGAAGATGACTAAAACTTGATCTTTTCCTTAATGATGGCTTTGGTCGAAAATGACGACAAAGACAGATGGAAGATATTTCTCTTTACTTTTTCCAACCTTTATTTCCCTTTTTCCATATTCAAAAATTGGTCAAAAGGTCAAAAACACATTTTGTTTTTCATTCCGAAGATAAGTGGCTTCATTTCGAAGACAATGCAGTTTTCATTCCGAAGATCGCTCATTCCGAAGATACTGCATTATCATTCTGAAGATCGCTCATTCCGAAGATACTGCATGCTTCATTCTAAAGATTCGCTCATTCCGAAGACGCTGCATTCTTCATTTCGAAGATCCGCTCATTCCAAAGATCCGCTCATTATGTGTTCCTTCATTCCGAAGATATCTGTTCATTTCGAAGATATCTTGGTATGAACAAATATATGTTTTTCCATTGATTTCTTCTACATCTCTCAGGTGGGTTATCTCCTAAGATCAAATTCTAATGGTCTTCATCCCTTTCCTCATGTGAATTCCATGCCTTGCTATTTATGGACAGCTAGCTGGAATTTACATGGGAAAGACCGATTTCTTTGCCACGACAACGATTTGCTTACTGATTGTTGCCAAATTTAGGTGAAGTAAATGCTTGAGACAAATCAAAATATGATTAGTGAAATGCTGCTATTATTCTAAGCATATCCCATTGTAGAAAATCATAGCAAAAAGAACACAAAACTATGCAAAAAGCTATAAAATCAACATATAATATTTCAAATACATTGATCATGCAAAATGGTTAATATACAGCATATTAAATCAACTTAACTAACATATCAGATAAAACATAAGAGTTTATAGGCATTTTTAGTGTACAAAACATGTTATGATTGAGGCATTTCCAAGCCTCATCAGTATTCACCATGGGATAATTTTATTCAACAAGAACATGGGAAACTATGTTATCACATGCATAACACTGAGGGTGATGTCATTTAATCTACAATGATTTATCATATAGTAAAAGAGAGGGGTTTTAATTCCCAAAGTCTATCGATCGATAATACAAAGTTTCTCACGCAAGCCAACTAGATAAATAGGTTAATATAAGACCACCTAATACTTTTAGAGAATTATAAAAAAGGGCAAGGTTGGGCATGATTTTATCAATATTGACTGATATCATAAGTTGTGCAAGGGGTCGATAGGTAGAAATTACATGTGGAGGTAAAATAAAACAAATGTGCAAGGAGATATTAAAATTAAACCATTTCATGGGAGTTATGTTGGAAATGAACACACATTATAAAAAATAAAATGATTATTATGAAACAGTTGGAAAGCCAATCGAAGGAAGGAGAAATAAAAATAAAATGAAGGGTTGCATCAAAGCAAAACAGAGGAAATAAAAAGTTGAGGAAAAAGTTTTAAATATTCATGGCAGTGGAAAAGAGGGCTGAAAATTTTGGATAAGATTGTAGGTGTGAAACCAAAAGGTTTGAAGCTAGATTTGTCTTTTATTTTCTCCTCCCACACCATTGGATTGGACTTTTCACCATTGGATGCCAAGTTAGGGCATGTATTCTGTAGTTATGCTCGAGTTTATTGAAAATATTTATTTTGCAATATATTGGAATGTTATGATTTTTATGCATGTTAAATGGTTAACTTATTTGTCATTTTAATATATTGCACCTCTGATGCATATGTAAGACTTGCGAGCAAGCACACAAAGAATAGTACAATGAAAAATCCCAATTTCATTAATAAAAAACATATTTATAGGCATGTCTACCTTTACAATTCAACATTTAATACACATGATCCGTGTGAGTATTAAATGCAATATCATACTAATCCCTATCATTCCTTCCCACTGAGGAAGCATTGGTCCCCAATGCGTACAAGTGTGGAAGAGAAATATGGGTAGTTGAAGAGTGTCGAGTACAACCAAAAATGCACTCTTATTACAAAAATAAGAAGACCCAAAATGGTGAAGTTGAACAAGTCTTCATAAAACCAAAATATGGTACTAGATCTGAGTCTGGCTTGAAAAACACTCTCCAATGACTGTAAACATTGCTATACTGGTGGACAACTGAAATGGGTCCCAAAAATTGGTAGAAGAAAGTAGCAACTGAAATGTCAAAGAAGATGCCTCGAACCATGTGCCAAATGAAAAATTTAATTATTGCGGCATTTAAGACAAGCGGGCATGCATTGAATTGGCTAAGTCATGCATTAATGGTTATGGAAAATATTAAATTAAATTAAAAATATATTTAATTTGTGGTTAATTGTGGGCCGCTTGCATTAAATTATTGGTGGACCGGGACAACGGTCAAGTGGACAGTATTCGGCTTGCATTAAATTATTGGTGATCGGGACAACGATCAAGACTAAAGGTGGGGTGATATGCATTTAATGGGTGGAGAAAAATTAAATTATATTAAAAATAATATAATTTAATTTATGGTTGAAAATTGAATGTGGGTTTTAATGGAGTGGTGCAAGGGTGGAGAAAAATTAAATTATATTAAAAAATAATATAATTTAATTTATGGTTGAAAATTGAATGGAGTGGTGCACGCTTTTAATGAAAATGGCCAAAATGAATATGTATTTGGTGGTCTTTGGAGGATGGAAGTGGGAAAATTAAATTAGGTTTTTAAAAATTAAATTAAATCAAAATGTAATTTAATTTATGGAATGGTGGAGGCCATGGCGGATCATGGGTATGCAGAATCAAGCGATGAAAATGAAAATGGCATGAGAGACGGTGAAAATTCCAGGTTGGTGGTGTAGACACCAAAACAGCACCAATCCGATTATGTGACAACAAGCACTGATCGCACCAACACACACAGCCCCCAGGGCATCCCCAGAGGTTAAAATAGTGGTTCTAACCACTCACACAACAATTTTACAAGTCAGGGATCAATTTGGCACCTTTTAGACACTCTGCTACTTATTCGCTCCACCCAGGGACGAGTGCGGATTGGTACTCGTCTCACCCAAATACGAGCACAGATTGGTACTCATTTCACCTAGAGACGATTACCAGCACTCGCTTCGAGGTGGGACTAACGCCAGGTTTGACCAGCAAAAAGTCAGATCTCGACGCATGACAACTCATAACTTCCACTTAGCTTTCCTTGCATGGCATAGGAGTGCGAGTGAGTTCTTTTGACAACTCATATCTGCCAATTGACTCTCCTTTCACTACATGGGAGTGCGAGTGAGCTTTTCTAAACATACAAAGACATGCACAGAGGCAGTTAAGAAGCCCTTAATCAAGAAGAAGTCTTCTCTTCACAAAAAAACATTCATGCAAAGAAACACTTTTGCATGTTAATTCAAAGATACCCCTTGGGTCTATAAAATGGTGAGCTTCCTCACCCAAAAGATATACAGAGAAGGAGCATTTTGAGAGATGAAGTGCTGCTAATTCACTTCCTTGCGATTTGTGCTTTCAACATCCATAATATCTTAATCGAAAGAGAGGTTATTGGGTGACTTTTGAAGGCACAAATCAAGAACCAAAATCCAATTTTTCTAACTACAATATCCTACCAATTTTCCGACAACACATCACACCAAGTTTCGGACCCATCCCAAGTGGATTGGTGTCGAAACAAAGTTTCACCCGTGGGTGGTTTTCCTTCGGGCACCCCCTACCTTATTGCTTTTGGTGAATATTTCTTTTGTAGTATTTAGCTAGTTACATGATTATGCTTTTGTCAAGTTTTTAGTTTATTTAGACTCATTTTAACCATCGTTAGATTTATCTTTTATTTTTCATACACAGGTGCTACTGATTCTTTGTTTGTTTCTTTGAACGCAAATTTTCAGCATTAGAAGAGTAGCGAGGAATCTACCTTTACCAACGCAAGCGGTGACAACGTTTTGGTTCGCCCATCTTATATGTGGGCACGCGGAAAAAGGAATTCTAAAACCAGTTGTAAAAGACCAACATTTAACGCTCCTATCCCCTAAAAAGAAAGGAGATGCATTGTAACACAAATTTGAAAAGCATATCAATAAAAGGGCCGTATTTTATATTGCTTTGATATCTTGTGTTCATGTTCTTTCTTTTTATGCATTTTTCAATAACATAGGGTTTAAGCATTATTTTAGTTTCGTTTACATTGCATTTTTAGTCTATCATTTTTTGTTTCTGGAATCTCGTGCTTTCAATGGCGATCATGGTGGGACCTCTGTCCTTTATTTTTTTTTAGGTTAGATTACTGATCTAAAATTGCTTGTTTTGATTACAGGTACCTATTTTTCAATCATCAGACTGTTATTTGTTTCACCCAGAGACGAGTGCGGATTGGTAATCGTTTCATCCAGGGACGAATAAGCATTCGTCTCACCCTGGAACGAATACTGTTCTGATATTCGCCTCACCCAGGGACGAGTATAGTTCTATGCATTTTTTAGAGAAAATTAGAAACATCCTATTGGACAGAGAAGAGGTAGGGGTTTTTAACAAGCTTCTGTCAAATTTCTATTTTTTGTTTTTTGGTTTTCAGTTTTGTATGGCTTAGGGAAAGTTTCCTTTTTGTTTGCCTGTTTCAAATTTTTGCAAATTAAAATGAACCCCACACATCACGTGGTATTTTAAACACAAGGAGTTGGTCGTAAAACCCCAACCCTTGAGCAAGACCAAAGGTGGATTCCATTATCACTTTGGCTTGAGATATTGCATCCATTACCCCGATCGCGACTGTTGCTAGACGTAAATCCTGACGAAAGTTGACCGAGTGTAGCTAGGGTGATTCCTAGTGCATGAGGATAAGTCTTCTATGGTAGGTGTCATAAACAGAGTGATTCCCCTTCCATACCGCCTATGTTCCATGTATCATTTGCTCTCATGTACCTATAGTCTCCCTCACATAAGGGCGGGTATATAGAGAGGTTGGTATATCGGTCCAGCAATGGTATATTGAAGGGGCGACCATTTTGGGAGTCATAAGAGCCTTCATAATTGCATTTAAATGTTTCACAAAAATTTTCAAAAACAAAACAAACAAAAAAAACACACTAAACCAGATTTAGGGCACACTATTAATCTTTAAAAGAGATAATCATTGCTTGTGTGTGTATGCTATTTTCTGTTTAGACAAAAAAAATCATAAAAAGAAAATCATAAAAAGAATTTTTGCATATTTAGGTTAACATTACCATGGTGTTTACTCGTAACCAAGCCCAATCACGGGAAAAAGCTACAGAAAATGCACCAAGAGAGACAAATCATCTCCGATATAGCCCTGAAGACTTGGCCATCCTGTCTTGGTGGTAGGGTACACAAGTTAGTTCACACCATGCAGAACATGGCTCTAGAGGAACCTCCTTGAGGGGCACTCCAACCCATGCAGTCATAGAACATGGCTTTAGAGGCACCTCCTTTAGGGGCACTCCAACTCATGCCATCAATAGACAAGACTATAGAGGCCCCTCCCTAGGGGAAACTCCTAAGCAACAAGAATCTTTTCAAGAAAATAACCAATATGTAGCACTTGGTCTAAGTACGAGGCCTCCCTTGGAAGTTCATTTTGGGTGGCCTAGTGATGATGCATTGTGTACTGCTCTAGAACAACAAAGGGTCCAAAAGGAGGAACCATATGATTTTGTTACTCCTAATTTACCCCCGATTAATGTTGGACATAGTAGACCATATCCAGAATATCAGGTTCTCCCGATAGGGCAAGACAATTCTGCCCGCACTTTTTATGCATATCACAGAGAGAGTGAGGAGGATTACTACGTTCCTCAAGAACAATACTCAGTGTAGAAATGATGCACGTCTGCACCTGCTTTATATCCAGATTGCTCATTGAGACCAGAGCTTCAAGTTAATGCTGCCAACCTCGACAGAGGGAAGCAACATATAGAGGTCTCAGAGCACCATGATCAAAATAGATATGTAGGGGAGACATCTAGGCCTCCTAAACAAGAGACAAAAAAACAAAATGACTTGGTATTTGCCCAACTAGCTGCCCACCAAGCACAAATCATGCATCTTAGGCAATACCAACAAAAATTAGAACATTTGTGTTGCCTTAATCAAGAGCGCATTCAGCGTCAAACAGCTGAATTACTTCACAACAATGCGCTTGAGAAGGCCCCAGTTCCTCGCACACAACAATTTGAGATGTATGTGAGGCACAACCCCCTAGTGCGAGATAGGTCTCCACGACGTCAGCAAGCACTACCTCTAAGACCTCCTAGACCTGAGCGGGAGGCCACTCCTCGCAATCGTGATGGGTATCCTCCACAAGCACACATCCATGTTTACAGGCCTAGGCTAGACACTCCTCAAGAAGATCATGAGGATTATGACCAAGAAGAAGAGTGGGCTAAAATGCCCTATCAAGGTAGAAGGGATGCTATCCATTTATCCCTCCAAAGGCCTCAAGTTCCCCCCAACCCACAGCGGGAGAAAACCAAGGAGGAGGAGATTACGTCCTCTGATGCATACAAAGTGTTGTTAGAATGCTTGGAGACTATGGAACTCAAGACTGCTGGGCCCCAAAAGCCTACCTTACACCAACTCTATAGTCATCCGGTGGATCTATCAATGCCAGCACCTCCATACCCCGAACATTTCAAGTTGCCCCAGTTGGCACTCTTTAGAGGGGATGAAGATGCTCAAGAGCATGTGACTCGATTTTTGAGCCAATGCTTCGGTATACAATACAATGATGCATTGCTATTAAGAACATTCATAACCACATTCATAGGATCTACCTTGAATTGGTTTACCCATCTACCGAAGCATAGCATCTACAACTTGGATCAGCTAGTGGACGCATTCCTAGAACGGTTTGCTTTCAACACAAAGAAAAAGGCATCACTCAGTGATCTAGCTAGCCTCAAGCATTATGAGGAGGAATCTATGGTGGCATATGGGAATCAGTGGAGGACATTGCTTTCAAAGCTGACCTACCTCCCTCCTATGCCCGACCTAACTCAAATGTTTGCAAAGAGCTGTTTGCGATCGATCTCTGTGCTATTACAGCTGTAGTAATACGCCACTTTAGAAGAAGCTCTAGCGCAAGCTAGAGTTATCGAAGAGATCAAGACACAGGATGGAAAAATTTCCAAGCCTAAGAAAAAAGAGTGGAACAAGAGCACCAAAATAGGGAATACGCAACAGAAACCTGACACGATCAATCAAGTTGCTATCAATGCCCCTACGCCTGCCCAAGAAACACAGCCTCCAAAGGCTAATTATCAGGCGGTGCCCCATAATAACTATGAGAAAGACAATAAAAAACAAGATCACAATCAGCAGCGTCGCCCTAGGCAGCAATTTACACCATACACTAAGTCTAGGGACTCCTTGTTTGACCGTTTGTCAATGGCAAACTTGATTAATCTGCTAGAGATTCCAACAATTGATCCTAATGCGCCAAAGCCTAAAGGCTACAGAGAGGATATTTTTTGTAGATTCCATAGAAGGAAATGGCATGACCTTCATGCCTATTGGACATTTAAAGGTTTAGTGCAAGACCTCATTGACAATAACACATTGGTAGTGGATAACCCCATCGCACCCAACAACCAACAAATGGGTGTTTTCAAAGATCCTTTACCCACACATGATGCACAAGAAAAACCTCTTCATGTCAACGAACTGCAACAGAATTGCCCCATGGAGGGGTATGTTGGGATGATTTTTCATTGTGACAAGAAACAAGAGACACCTAGGAGCTGCCCCTGCGACAACCACTAGGGAAGTTCCACCCATATCACAACCTTAAGTGAATCCTACACAGTTGCCCCCGCCTAGACCAGTGGCCACGATTCGAACTAGACTTACTCAAAGTCTACGGACCACATCGGCTAGGCTCTCCATCTATGAGCTTATTCAACAATCGACGCCCCATCGAGAAGCTCTCATGGAGATATTAAAGGCAATTGAGTTGCATCCCCATGAGGTGAATTCATTCAACAATTTTGTGGGGCATGTTAAACAGTGTACTGAACCAGTCATCACCTTCAGGGAAGATGAGTTAAAAATGGTGACTGGGGATGTAGCGGATCCACCCTTACATGTTATTGCACGGGTCAACGGGACTCCGTACAAGCGGGTGTTGGTAGACACTGGTTCGTCCAGTAACATTATTACAACCGCTACACTGAAACATTTGAAGTTGCTACCCTCTCACATTGTACCTTCCACTTATACTCTTCAAGCATTCAATGATGCGATATGCTCGACAGTTGGCACAATTGTCCTACCCATACAAGTGGGACAAAAGACCATTCATACGTTGTGCCACATTTTAGAAGGTGAGATGGCTTACAATATCTTGCTTGGGTGGCCTTGGATCCAAGATATGAAGTGTGTCCCTTCAATTGCTCATCAATGTTTAAAATACACATTTGAAGGACAAGTGCACGTGGTCCCCGTAGATTTGGAACCTTTTAAATATTGCAACTCAGTGCAAATTATGCCACAGTCGACCCTTCCTTCAACGCATGTGGATTTCCAGTTAAATCCATCTAAGAGGGGTCCGACTAAGCAAGAATATCCATTACCAAATCAATCAAATTCCTAGGCGAGTTCATCTTCTTCATCCGGTCCTCCCACAACGACGCCACCTATGATGGCCACACCAACGGACAAAGGAAAGAAGCCCCTGGAAGTAGAACCACCTTTAGTCTCCAACATCTCTATAGAAGAGACGCCTCATAGAATGGAAATTGAGACGCCTAATTCACCCCACATGGAGTGGACTCAAGGAGAACTCTCATTCGCTTCCTCTCAATCGCCAACAATTACTGTTGAGATGTCTAACACAGGCATGGGGGAGTATATAGTGCGCAATGTTGTTGCAACACCCACACTTCAGTATATGCAAGACATGGGAAGACCTCGACTCCCCATAGGCTCCATGGTTCCTTTAGGCTACCCACCTAATCAGAAAAACTTTATTTTTAGGGGCCTGGATCATGGTGTTGAACCTTCTCAACAAGAAGAGGAAGATGAAGATCCCTTTGTGGAAGATGTCAATTATCTGGCTAACCTAGACTTCACATTATGATATTTTAGCCAATGCAATTGGCATGGATACGGGTTAGGCAGGTATGAACAAGGAATGTGTGTTTTGTGCCAACTAAGATACCAAATACCTAATGATAAGTCAGGAGTAGGGTTTAATCACCCTTTGCCCCTCGACATCTTGGTCAAAAACATGCAAAGCCTAGGGATAGGCAACAAGGATGGGTTGGCATCAGATCCATATGCTAATCCAAATACAACTTATACATTGGGGGATTATTTCCCATTACAAACAAATAACCTTGTTGACCTCAACAACCCTTTCCCTACGGCTGAACAAGGAGAAACCTCACGGACTCACCCACAAGGGGAAGATGGACAAGACCATGAAGGGTCTTCTGAATATGAGTCGGAGTATGATCATTCGCACCACTATCCAATGAATGATGATCAGGAAAGCTTCTTGATGATGTTCCCATTGAATGATCCTAGTGAGCATAGGCTACCTCAACAACAACAATATCCTTTGGACATAGATGACATGTTTGAACACTTACACATAGGTCCAAGACATAGGTGGCATTTCAACCCGACGTAGTTATAGCAATTACTGCACCCGCCACTCCAGGTATATAGAGAGAATGTTCCTCCTGGAGACCCTATCAAACCATTAGTGCCTAGGGCAGACCCTATTTGCATGTCCATGCATAGGGCTGATCCCTTTGTGCTAGTGCCTACAGATCCAGATCCAATGCACCAAGAACATCCAAAATGTCAGAGTTATCACACTTGCGGTAATGGAGGTTACCATCATCTCATAAACATGATCTCCATTGACTTGACCGCCCCCATCCATGATCTAACCAATCCAACATTATTATTGCATCTAGACATAGAAGCTATAGATTGGGATCGCGCTGACATACCACCATCTCCATTAGAGTATTGGCCTTGCGGTGGGATGTTTCATTTCACTCCATAATAGACTCAAGATATCTTCCATGCTTAAGAGGAACTTGACATTCCTAATGATGATCTTAATTCAGTAAACGATATCCATCTGATCCCAATTCCACACCAATTGGAATATGGATCCTATATGTCAGTCGAAGCGACGACTAATGTAGACATCAGCACAGATCCAACGAATCCATAGATTCTCAAGCTGGGGGTAAGTCTGTCCCCCGAAGAGCGAGCCAATTATGTTACCCTTCTTAAGGAAAAGAAGGAGTTTTTTGCATGGTCATACAAGGATATGTCGGGACTAGACCCAAAGCTAGTCACGCATAATTTAACACTTGATCCGACAATCAAGCCAGTAAAGCAAAAATTATGGAAGATGCACCCAACAGTGGCCTTAATGGTAAAAGATGAGTTACAAAAGTTGTTGGATGCCCAGTTTGTCATCTATGTGGATTATCCTCCATGGTTATCTAACATGGTTCCTGTCAAGAAGCCCGACGGGAGGATTCGCATATGCATCAATTTTCGAGATCTTAACAAAGCGAGTCCTAAGGATGATTTTCCCTTGCCAAGCATTGACACGTTGGTAGATGCCACAACGGGCCACGAAATGCTTTCCCTTATGGATGGTTTCTCAGGATACAATCAGATTCGTATCAATCCTGAGGACCAACTAAAAACGGCATTCACAACACCTTGGGGGACATTTTGCTATAAGGTTATGCCTTTTGGCCTTAAAAATGCTGGCGCCACTTACCAACATGCCATGATGTACATCTTTCACGATTACATGCACAAAAATTTGGAAGATTACATGGATGATTTGTTGGCCAAATATCTTTTGCGCCTAGATCACCTCGGTGACTTGAGAAAGGTCCTTGATCGCCTCATTGAACATAAAGTCAGATTAAACCCTAAGAAGTACATCTTTGGCGTTACCTCTGGAAAGCTTTTGGGTTTCATAGTCTCCAAACGAGGAATCAAGGTCGACCCAAACAAAGTCAAGGCAATCCTTGAAATGCGTCCCCCAACCACCATCAAGCAGCTCAAGAGTCTACAGGGAAAGGTTGCATCAATCAAGTGCTTCATAGCGTAGTTATCTGACAAATGCCGACCCATGAATAAATTATTGCATAAGGGGGTCACATTTCATTGGGATGATGAGTGCCAGTCTGCCTTTGACGACATTAAATAATACTTGGCTTCGTCGCCAGTATTGGCACCACCTAGACCAGGAGTGTCATTCTATTTATACATCTCAGCCACTGAGGTGGCATTGGGTGCCATGCTATCCCAAAAAAATGAACTTCATAAAGAATAGGCTACATACTATCTTAGCCGCACCCTAGTCAGTTATGAACTTAACTATGCATACGTTGAAAAGCTCTCCTTGGCAGTGGTGTTTGCTACCAAAAAGCTACACCACTACATGCTCAGTAATAAGATGTATGTTGTGTCTAAGGAGAATCCATTGCGATACATGATGAGTCGTACTTATCATAGTAGCCACACGGCAAAATGGATCATGTTGTTGATGGAGTTTGACATAGAATTCATTGGAAAAAAATCCATAAAAGGTCAAGTCATCACCAATCAACTAGCTAAGGCTCCTTTGGAAGACAATCAGCCTCTGACTTTCGAACTACCTGATGATGGGGTCTTCCATGTTTCAGAATCGCCAGATTCTGATGAGCTTGAGTCACAGGCTGACATAACCCTATTCTTTGATGGTTCTAAATGTGAGCAAGGGGGTGGCATAGGAATTGTATTCTTCACTCTGCAAGGTGCTCCAATGTCATTATCATTTAAATTAGACTTCCCGTGAACCAACAACAATGCAGAATACGAAGCCTTGCTCATAGGTCTTCAGACAACAATCACCATGAACATTAAGCGTTTAAACATCTTTGGTGATTTGTTGTTGATTGTCAATCAAGTGAAGGGGATTTTTCAATGTAAATGTCCAGTTCTGCAGGCCTACAAAGCCCTTGTGGACAAATTCCTAGCACAACTTGAATGGTATGACATCGAGGCACTCCCTCGATCATCAAATTGTTTTGCGGATACTATGGCCTCCTTGGGGTCACTCATCCCACAAGACCCTTCTAGTGAAATGACAACCATTCAGGTTAAAACATTATCACAATCTGTGATGGAGCGTGCAAGCTATGATCTGATGCCAGGAATCCACCTGATCCAGATTGAACCATCTCCGGATAAGTTCTCTCGAATTCGAGATTGTTTGACTCAAGCCAACTGGGGGTCCTTGTTCTCCCCGACCCCTCTTACTAGCAACACCACATTGTTTTTACAAGTTCTTTCCCACTCGGATTTTGTTAGGGATGGACTTCAAGAGGGATTGGTCATTCATACTATCGAGATTTCTGATCAGCAAGATTGGTACACACCTATTCGGGATTACCTCAAGCTAGGTAATCTCCCACTTGGATTGACACAAGCCACAAAAAGATCATTCAAACAGAAAGCGGCAAAGCATGTCTTGTTAGGAGACATTTTGTATCGTCGAAAATACGAAGGAATCCTCCTTCGTTGTTTGGACCAGCAAGAGTCCGCTTGGGCGATCACCCAAGCTCACGATGGTACATGTGGTGGCCACTTCAGCGGTATGGCCATCGCAAAGTGCATTCTTTGCATGGGTTATTATTGGCCATATTTAGAGCGATATTATTGCGCATATGTGAAGAAGTGCATGAAGTGTCAACACCATGCTAATTTGACACACGTACCTTCTCAGGCCTTACAGCTAATTCAATCGGTTTGGCATTTTTTATAGTGGGGCTTTGATCTAATTGGAAAGATCTCCCCTACATCACCTGGTCATCACACGTTTATTTTAACGACCATAGAGTACTTTACCATGTGGGTGGAAGCAATTCTACTGACCACTACGACTGGATCCCGCATTGCGGAGTTTATTTTGCATAACATCATATGTCATTTTGGTATTCCATCCAAGATCCTGTTAGATAATGGGACACCATTCAAGAACAAAGATGTGCATGCTTTGACCACAAAGTACAAGATTCAGCACAACTTTTCAACACCCTATTATCCACAGGCAAATGGGCAAGCAGAGGCGTTAAACAAAATGCTAGTCGCCATTCTTAAAAAGATAGTTGTAGACAATCATAAGGACTGGCACATTCAGATCTCGCTTGCCCTATGGGCTTATCACACCAGCATTCGAACGCCCACTGGGGCAAATTCATTTTTGCTGGTGTATGGCTCCGAGGTAGTCATGCCTTTTGAGTTGGAAATCCCTTCCCTGCGCATTTCAATGCAAGAGTTCATTGATGATGACACTGCATGACAGGCCCGATTAGATCAATTGATGTTGCTCGACGAACGACACATTAATGCTCTTGAGCATTTGCGTATCTATCAAGAGCGACTTAAGAAAGCATACAACATGAAAGTCCACCTTAGGGAATTTTAGGTTGGTGACTTGGTCTTAAAAGAGAACCAACAAAATTCTAATTTGTTGTCCCATCTACGGGACAAGTTCATGACAAACTGGTTAGGTCCTTACATCATTGACAGTAGAATAGGACCTGGAACATACCGGCTTGCCTCTCTTGAAGGAATCAAGGAAACAGAACCCTTGAACATCATTCATTTGAGGCCATTCCACATCTAGAGAGCCATAGTCCAACTAAAAGCTCCAAGGATTATCATAATCGCTTGGTCAACCCTAAACGCCCCAAAGGTATCTATAAACCCTTTGGTCAAGACAAAAGCTCCAAGGATTATCATAATCGCTTGGTCAACCCTAAACGCCCCAAAGGTATCTATAAACCCTTTGGTCAAGACAAAAGCTCCAAGGATTATCATAATCGCTTGGTCAACCCTAAATGCCCCAAAGGTATCTATAAATCCTTTGGTCAACACCAAAAGCTCCAAGCGTTACCATAACTGCTTGGTCAACATAAATATTCAAAAATAAACAAAAACAATATAATCGTCAAAAATCACAAAAACAATTGCATTTCAATTCCATGCATACTCAAAAAAAAAAAAAAAAAATACAAAATCACAAAAACATTTGCATTCCAATTCCATACATTCTCATCAAAAAAAAAAAAAAAACACAAAATCACAAAAACATTTGCATTCCAATTCCATGCATTCTCATAAAAATCAAAATCACAAAAATAATTGCATTCCAATTCCATGCATTCTCATAAAAATCAAAATACAAAAATATAGGTTACATTAGGCATCACATCCATACATTATACATTTGCTAGGTCATATAAGTCAAAAGCACCACAAACAATCATTATTTGGAAATTCCATCCTTTTCCACCTCAGATCCATTTTCATAAACGCCTACATCTAGAATAGCACCATCGCCATTTTTTGCATTGTCAGTTGTCTCCTAATGTATATAGGGTTTTCGTCATTCAGCTGTTTTTAAATTTCCATCCAAAAAACTGTACACAGTTAAGTAGATTTTACACGGCAAAAGTTTTACTTGGATCACGCCTTGTTACGTAGCATCCCCACACAAATTAACACACATATAATAATTCCTAAGTTGTGTGAACGAAAGATGAAACCTGCAAAGTAATCCAGGTCACCATAAGCGAAACGACTATCTTGCTCATCCCCCTATGCGAATGACCCTAGGAATGCTGAGAGTTGGCAAAAGGACAAGCATCCTCCCTCCCCAATTCCCCACGAATCCCAAGTTCTCAAAAGTTGCAAAAACATCAAAAATTTGCAAAATGTCAAAACACTAAAATTTGACATCCTACAGTGCACACATCAAAAGGCACAAACAATAGTGATTCTCGTCACTCCATATCCAAATCCCTTGCTCAAAAAAAAAAAAAAAAAACACAAATAAAACAAAAATAAACAGTGATTTTATCACTACAAAGGAGCAAGTATCCCAATACAATTGAAGAAAAGAAGGGAGTCAAACTTGAATCCCTGGAACTCTCAGCATTTTGACAGGTCATGAGGCAAGCTTCAGTATCGGTTTGGTTGATAGCCTATTGGTCACTGGTGGTAAACCTCCCGCATGACGATATATCTATCACATTAACTTGTATATAGATCAATGTTTGCATGTGTATGAGCTAGCTTATGGTATCCTAGATAGCATCGCAGATTAATCGGACTAAATACAATAAAGGAGTTAGTGGAGCTAATTAGGTGATCCTCAGTACAGGTTCGGTTGAAAGCCCATCTGGCACTGGCGGTATCCTGATGAATAACACATAAACGAACTCAATTGCACACACAGGGATGTGAAATAACTTGGTTAAATTCAAGTCAAATTTAGACCTTGTTTAGAAGTCTCGCGAGATAAATGTATAGTCTTGGTTATTTAGTTAAAATATCTGCATCTCAGAAAAGCTTAACTCCATTTTCAAACAACCGGTACATTTCATTCCGTACATCACCATCAAAAAATAGATAAAATACAAAAACAAAGTTTTCACATGCACAAGCATTCCACAATGTCATCCCATTAGTACAGCAAGTCAGTCAAATCTTGTACAGTCTATGGTGCATCAACAAATCATCAACAATTCATTTCATTCATTCCATATGCATACATCATACAAATTAGAACCATCTCATTCATAATCGCATATGCATACATCAATGTAAAAACATGTACATAAAAATAAATCATGAAAAATGTATAAACACCAAAAAGAGTCATCTGTATATATATATCATAACAAAATTGCTTGCAGGCTACAGTGCACCGGTCCTCGAACCTTGCTACCATAATCCAAAAACTCAAAAACCCCCAGCCTAGGGCATCGGCCACCATGATCATGCAGGATCGATGTGATGAGAACTACCCCCTGTAGTATCAGTCCTCTGGGACCTCTCAGGGTGACTGCTCGCCCTTGTGTCATGCCCACTAGCGCCTCCCTCATCTCGTTGCCTGCAACAAGATGATGTCGACTGCTCTGTCTCGCTGTCTCTCGTCTGATACGATGAGCCACCTCCAGGAGGCTCTGGTATTCACCCACCAAGGCGAATAATATCTCCCTCCATCTCCAGCCGATGCCACCCCCAATTTGCCTCTCGTCACCTCCACTCTACCTCTCACCTATGGTAGTACATGATTGCATCATCGCGCTGTGCTAGCTGCACCCGCAGGAGATCCCTCTCCGTGCAGCATCTGTATCACCCTCCTGCCGGTGAGACGCAGTCCCTGTGCTCTCTCGCTTTGCCAACTTTGTCCGCAAGAGATCCCTCTCCTACACCATCTCCCCAAGCTCTCCATCTCACCTTCGTAATAACTCTGTCAACCGTGCCACCTCCGCGTGCAACCCCGCCTTTGTCTCCCCCGGCACGGTCGACTACGTCGGCCTCTCTGGTGCATCGGCCTACTCTGGAGCATCCTGCATCTCTGGCTGCTCCTCCTCACCAAATTCCTCTCCCGCATCTGCCACCTCCACAATGTACACATCAACAGGAGCTCCCCAACCCTCTCTTGGTGCCTCTGCACCCTCTCCGCCTCTCGTTGCCTCATCCCCTCCCAATGACCCCTCACCTCGCCATTATCGTAGCGTCCACCACTCTTGGTACTCGGCAGTAACTCCGAAATCATCCACATCTGGAATGTCCAGTACTGTATTCGCCTCCTCCCCCAGTGGCTCAAGGATCAACGCAGCTAGGGTCCTCTCATCGCTTCGACGTCGATAGACTACAGATTCCCTAGGCAACCCCTGGCGTACCCCAAACTGTCGTGTCACTCAGAGATAATGAAAGTATTCTTACTCCATCCCGTGTCGTCCAATGACCCATCTCCCCCTCCGGACCCGCTGAAGCCACTCATTAGCTTCTGGCCATGCGGGACAATCCCGATATGGCCTCCACACCACATCTTCTAGAGTCAATCATGCCAATGCATCTCTGTAATGGTCCACGTCTCCCGCAAACCGTCGACTCTGCCCTTGCTCCTTAGATCGATACCATAAAGCACCATAACCAATATCTCTGTCCACCATGTCAACCCATGTAGTCCAGGGTAGCCCTTGTGGTCGCTCTACAGCTATATGCTACCATGCCCAGCACTGCAACAAGTAACTACAGCTAATTTTCTTCCACTTTCGATAGCGGACCTCATACAACTCATCATACAGTTGAGCCAACAGCGTCTGGCCCCATCTCATGATCACCGGCTCTATCACAGGACAATCCACTAACTACCACACCACCTCCAATAGGTTCCATGGGAACCTCGCTCCTGACAAGTCTGGCAAGAGCATGTTAGAAATGAGGCTCACCAGCAGTGCATGCCTCACTCCTAGCACTCCCCTCGCGTACCACCATCGTACCAGAATCCCCCCAATCTGAAAATCCACCTCCACCTTCTCCACTAAGATCATCCCATCCACATCCTCCCCATGTCCAAAATACCGAGTGAGTACAGCCATCCTCTGGCCTCGTGGCGTCGTCCGGATGGGAACCCCATCTATCAAAATTCAGAGAATCCGATACATGTCCTCTAAGGTGACTATCATCTCCCCTGTCAAAAGATGAAAGGTGTTCGTCCGAACATCCCATAGGCTGATCAAAGCTGTAAGGTATGCCCGATCCCCACAACTGCCTCCAATCGCGTCACATGCTTGAGCCCTAAGGCATCAAGCCACTCCCAGTCCTCCGCACTCAATGCCTCGTGGGCACTAGAAAAAATAGTCGGTACCCGATGTCGACTCTTCACCACCTGCACATCACAAAAAATAACACACATCAAAACCATGCATCAAATTACCATCACATGTACAAAAATGCATAACTGTATAGTAACATCTTTCATTCACATGTACATCCATTACCAAATATATATATATATATATATATATATATATAACACAATTCGACATGGTTTACCTACGGTTTCGACCTAAGTTTACCATTTCAAAAAAAAAATTCATCAAGTTTTCATTTTACATTTCATTAAAAACAACAAAAATTTGACATGGTTTACCTACGGTTTTACCTAAGTTTACCATTTCAAAACAAAAAAAATTCATCAAGTTTTCATCTTACATTTCATCAAAAGCAACAAAAATTTGACATGGTTTACCTACGGTTTTACCTAAGTTTACCATTTCAAAACAAAAAAATTCATCATTAAAAACAACAAAAATTTGACATGGTTTACCTACGGTTTTACTTAAGTTTACCATTTCAACACAAAAAAATTCATCCAGTTTTCATCTTACATTTCATCAAAAAAAAAAAAAAACGACAAAAATTTGACATGGTTTACCTAAGTTTACCATTCCAACAAAAAAAAAAAAAAATTCATCAATTTTTTTAATCTAGGGTTTCATTTTAAAAATAGACAAAAATGGACATGGTTTACCTAAGGTTTCGACCTAATTTTTGCCATTCACATACAAAAAAAAAAAAAAAAAACATTTTTATATCCGTGGTTACCTTAAAGTGTTACTCTAAGTTTCATTTGGGTTTATCTTACGGTTTTCCATCTAGGTTTCCATCGGTTTGCATCCACGTTTCATTTGGTTTTAGGGTCTTTAAATCAAATTCATTCACCTTTTAATTTAATTAATTAGGGTTCCATGTCTTAAACAAAAGAAAAACATAATAAAAACACATTTGCATTTTTCAAATTCAAACTCGAGGAGATAGTGCACTTATCTGGTCTCGCCTCGGCTCCGCCGCTCGACAACCCGGTCTGTGCACTCATGGTGGCTGGAAAATCTGGCAGCGTTTCACGTTAGAAAATCTACCTCCTCCTCCTCAGAGCTCCAAATCGCAATCGATGAACAGTGCAAATGAGCCAAATCCGTCATTTTCACATATTTATACCTTTTTGCTTGCTAGTAATCATCCCTGACTGGAACGAGCACTTTTTCCTTGGAGGCGCACTCGTACCACCCCAAGACGAGTACCAGCATGGAGTTCGTCCCACCCCGGAACGAATAATAAAAAAAAAAAAAAAAAAAACAACCAAAACATAAAAATAACAAATGCCAACAAAACCACTAAAAATTTTTGGACAAAAGTGCTCTTGCACTTAACCTCTTGGCATAAGAAAACTGATGTCGGGGTCTACCTTGTCGTTATCCTACTCCCTAAGAAGGCTACCAAAGTTGGACTGCTCCACGGGAAGACGGATTTTCGCCAATGTTAACCCCAAATGGCATTCCAAAATGGGTTCACACCCACCAAAAATAGGCCAAAACAATCGAGAAACTGCTCGAGCATGCATCGGATAACATCTGAAGGCACCCTCACTTAAGTCAGCTTGGGTCAAGTGACTCGTCGCTTTTCTCATGTCGGTCATTCCCTCATCGATTCATCGCTTGAGGGGGTAGTCACACTTAGCTACCAATCAACAACAATATACCTAATCTTGGAAATGACACGCATTCAAAGGATCATTGCAAAAGACAATCGTGCCCCTGCTTGGGGCAGCAAACAAGCAATTATCACAAGCGATCATATACTTGGCATTCGTGAATCATGAACTCAAGGTTCCCACGGACAAAAGGTTGCGCCCTTTGCCTATTCATGAGTGATCAATGTCTAAGTTCAAGTAATACCTCACCGAACCAGGTTAATGCTTGATTTAAGTTCCTTAGCTCGTCAGAAGCAAGGATTCGAGAATGTGTGCCCTTTCCATACTTGGGGCATCAAGAGTTGGTTAGGTTACTGAGAAACCCTAATCATTAATGCTTTGGTTATCTATTTTTGCTCAGCATTGCACCATGTGCAGTGCTTTCCAAAAAGGGGCATCTGTAGACACCAAAATAGCACCAATCCGATTATGTGACAACAAGCATTGATTGCACCAACACACACAGCCCCCAGGGCAGCCCCAGAGGTTAAAATAGTGGTTCTAACCACTCACATAGTAGTTTTACAAGTCAAGGATCAATTTGGCACCTTTTAGACACTCTGCTACTTATTCGCTCCACCCAGGGACGAGTGCGGATTGGTACTCGTCTCACCCAAAGACGAGCGCAGATTGGTACTCGTTTCACCCAGAGACGATTACCAGCGCTTGCTCCAGGGTGGGACGAATGCCAGGTTTGACCGACAAAAAGTCAGATCTCAATGCATGACAACTCATAACTGCCACTTAGCTTTCCTTGCATGGCATAGGAGTGCGAGTGAGTTCTTTTGACAACTCATATCTTCCAATTGACTCTCCTTTCACTACATGGGAGTGCGAGTGAGCTTTTCTAAACATACAAAGACATGCTCAGAGGCAGTTAAGAAGCCCTTAATCAAGAAGAAGTCTTCTCTTCACAAAAAAACATTCATGCAGAGAAACATTTTTGCATGTTAATTCAAAGAGACCCCTTGGGTCTATAAAATGGTGAGCTTCCTCACCCAAAAGATATACAGAGAAGGAGCATTTTGAGCGACGAAGTGTTGCTAATTCACTTACTTGCGATTTGTGCTTTCAACATCCATAATCTCTTAATCAAAAGAGAGGTTATTGGGTTACTTTTGAAGGCACGAATCAAGAACCAAAATCCAAATTTTTTGACTACAATATCCTACCAATTTTCCGACAACACATCACACCAAGTTTCAGACCCATCCCAAGCGGATTGGTGTCGAAACAAAGTTTCACCCGCGGGTGGTTTGCCTTCGGGCACCCCCCGCCTTATTGCTTTTGGTGACTATTTCTTTTGTAGTATTTAGCTAGTTACATGATTATCCTTTTGTCAAGTTTTTAGTTTATTTAGACTCATTTTAACCATCGTTAGATTTATCTTTTATTTTTCATGCACAGGTGCTACTGATTCTTTGTTTTTTTCTTTGAATGCAGATTTTCAGCATTAGAGGAGCGGCGAGGAATCTACCTTTACCAACGCAAGCGACGACAATGTTTTGGTTCACCCATATTATATGTGGGCACGCGAAAAAAGGAATTCTGAAACCAGTTGTAAAAGACCAACATTTAACGCTCCTATCCCCTAAAAAGGAAGGAGACGCATTGTAACACAAATTTGAAAAGCATATCAATAAAAGGGCCATATTTTATATTTCTTTGATATCTTGTGTTCATGTTCTTTCTTTTTATGCATTTTTCAATAACATAGGGTTTAAGCGTTATTTTAGTTTCATTTACATTGCATTTTTAGTCTATCCTTTTTTGTTTCCGGAATCTTGTGCTTTCAGGTGGTGGCTTCAGCAGAGGATGCATAATGACAAGATAAATATTGTTAGAAACACGCGATCTGTAGTGACGATGCACAGGAGAAGCTGGTAAATTAACTGTGAATAAAATGACATCGACGGTAGTGGCTTCAGATGGTGAACATGAAGTAGCGAAGCGGTGGATGGATGTCATGGCTAAAAGACTACACAATATGGCCAAGAAAAGTTGTAGATCGATGTTGTAAATGCTAAAAAATCACAAAAAATACAAGTGGTCAATGTGATTTGCAAGATATTATGGTAGAGATGGTTGAGGCCATGGATCAACATCATAAAGCTTATCATGCATCAATCAATCAATGGCAACAGTGGAGGCAGATCACGACAAATGAACTCAAGCAGTGGTGGACAAATGCGACAATGGTTATTGTGATGAAGTGTAGCATGGAATTCGATGGCAAGATGTGGTAGATCACATGAAGTAACCATAAAAAAATCATAGAGGAGCTATGGAGCCACCAAGGATGATGGCATGAAAACCATATGCAATGGATCAACATCCAAAATTAGGAGATCATTGCCAAGAGGAATAGGCGGATCATGAAGTGCAGTAGGCACAATGATAGCGACACAAAAAATAGCTTGGTATTCAATGGTAATGTCATATGAAGAGCTTAGATCTACATTTTTTGGAGGGGTTTGATCTGCATCAAGAGCTTCAAAGGAGCTCAGATCCATATTAGGAGCAACATAAGCCACATTGTCTAATGGAAAGATGTTGGGTATTTCACTCAGATACCCTGGTTCGAATCTAGGTATGGCTATAAATTCTTTGAGTTTTGGATCAGGGATGGAATCTTGTTCTTCAATGATATCTTCCTCAACAGCGACAATCATTCTTGAGGCTATTGAAAATGGCTTTCATTTCAGCATGAAATTGTTGAAATTTTGCGATGAAGTCGATAAGCGAAATGGTCAACATTATGAATGATGGTCACAAATGGAGTTTGCATCATAGACAATGATTTATCTACAAAATAGAAGCTAAATTTTGTATTCATAGGGACCCCAGTTGAGAATTTTATCAAACGAAAGTCCAAGAAGGTGTCTAGGAAGGAAAAGAATGTTCACCCAAAGCCAAGATCCGCTAGTGGTTTTCTCATTCATCTCTTGAACCAGACTAGCCTAGAGGAAGAGGTACTCACCTATCCAACACTCAGCTTTGATACCAATGATATGGAAAAAACTCTTAATAAATGACACAAAATGGCACAAATGAAAACTTCCAATTGCATTAATCAAAAACATATTTATAGGCATGTTTGCCTTTACAATTTAGCATTTAATACGCATGATCCGTGTGAGTATTAAATGCAATATCATATTAATCCCTATAAACCTCACCCTTAGAAGATTACACTACATTAAATGTTAGATTATGTGAATTCAGATCACATTAATGTTGGTTTTTGCAGGATACTAATGTTTGCAGGGTCTGTGGGAAATTTCTAGGTTACAACAACTCGTTTGATTTATTTTTTCATTTTCTTCTAATTTTCTAACCCTCATAATTTCCATTTTCTTTCACCATTGCAAATAAAAATAAATAAATAAAAATTAAAAATCCCAAAAATAAATGCATGGACTCCTAGATTAAGATTTAATGTTTCATCTTAAGCAATTTCAATTTCATTTTGAAGCAAATCCAAAATTTTAAAATTATTTATAAAGTTCGCTTTTAATAGGAATTTTATAATTTCAAAGCTTTAAACGAATTCACATTTTGAAGGTAAATCAAATTTCAAGCTTTGCATTTTCATTTTTCAAAGCAATAAATTAACCTCCCTTAATGAAAATACAATTTCATTAAAGGGGGATAATTTAAATGGCATTTTCAAGCCTATTGTATTTAAAGCAATAAATTAACTTCTCTTTATGAAAATTATGATTTCATTAAAGAGGGGTAATTTATTTGATATGTCAAAGGCTATTACGTTTACCAAGTTGTTCATGTTGGACATTTTGAGTATATGAGTTGTCATTGATGTCAAGAGTGAGTGGTCATTAATGTCAAGCTTTCAGCACCAGTCAGTGGCAGTTTTAGTGGACAACATCAGTTTCAAGTTATCCAATAATTACAAAAGGATAGTCCGTTTTTAGTTGATCAAGACCCGATTACAGGAAGTCATATGTGGTCCAAAGTGCAAAGAAGAAAGCCCAAGTGAATAATATTATAATATTTCTTTATAATATTATACAGTGAAAGTTTGAATTAATTATAAATTAATTAATATAATTTTTATTATAAATTAATTTATTAATTAATTTACTTAACTTATAAGTTATTTAAATTAATTATTAATTAATTTTAATATTAATTATAAGCTAATTTATGTCAATTTTAAATAACCCTAAGGTGGGTTATTAAGTTAAAATTTGAAAATTCAAATTCGGCATCGAACGTTGACATGGGGAGCAAATTAACCAAGCGTGTATAAAAGGGGGACTACCCCACCTTAGCCAAAGTCTCTTATGCCTTCGAATTAAAAATTTAATGCTATGCAAGATTGTGTGAATTATATTGTGCAACAAGAGGATTTCGTTTTATTAAAGTTCTTAGAGGAGGTAAAAGGATTTCACCCACCAATGAGGGAGCCTTGGTCACCAAGCGCTGGTAGCGCAGTTGACAACCGCAGTGTGAGCAAGACATGAGGGCAACGATTGGTGCAGGTTCAAATCTGCGAGAGGACTATTTTTGTTTTGTGTTGAAATCGACGATGGACGAAGGTTGAAAAGGAAGGAAGTATTCCTTCCTTCACGTGGGTATCTATAGCCCACGCAGTGGGCACCAAAGCACTAACATTCTTGGCGCTTGGGGAGATGACAATTCGAATCATGTCGAAACCCTTTTGGGGAGAAGTCAAAGGTATGCATTAGTTGAGCACCAAAATTTTTGGAGGAATTAGTTGATCTATTAAAAATTAATTTTTGCATAATTTATTTGGCTTATAATGTTTTAAGGGGAGTTATAAGGTTAATGCAAATTAAATTTTTGGTGTTATTTGATTTAGTGTTTGAAAAGAGCAATAAGGTTTTTTAGGAAGATTGTTTGAGTTTTTGTGGTGTTGGATATTATTTTAAGTTGGATATTATAAGGTGTATCCAAATAATTATTTTTCATGTATGATTTGATGAATGTTAATTCCAAGGAGCAATAAGGTGTATTTGAGCTTTGATTATTTTTGTGTCTAAGGAATATTTGAGAAAGTGTTAAGAGTGATATTTTGTCATCTAACCATTAAAATTGGAAATAAGGAAATTGTGATTGAGACAAGTTTTCTAAGGCAACTTCTACATCAAACAAAAAGGTATGGGCACATCTTCCTAATGAGTGATTGTTGAATGTTGTGAATGTAAAGTTGGAGTGAAAACGATTGCTTGGTAAGCATTGTTGAGTGTGTATTGAATTAATGTTTCAAGGTTTTCTGGAATAAAGAGTTGTTGATAAAGCCTTGTTGGATAAGCATTGTTGTTGAAGTTATTAGTTGAGTGAACTTGAACTAGGGTTTGCAAAGATCATGAGTATCATTGTTATGTGAAGATTTTTTGATAAGCATTGTTGTTGAAGTGATTAGTTGAGTGAACTTGAACTAGGGTTTGCAAATATCATGAGTATCATTGTTATGTGAGATTGATTGATAAGCATTGTTGGAAACATTTGAGTGAGTGTTCTTATGCTTGGACTAGGGTTTGTAAGCAAGGATTAATTCATTAAGTGATTGGTTGAGTAGAGTTGGTTGAGCCTAGTCAAGTGGATGTGTTGTTGTGATAGTTCAAGTTCTATAAAACAAATTGTTCTATATTTTGATTTGTTGAGAAAGAGATTGAGTGTTGATGAATTTGAAACATATTGAGTCTCTAACAATTCTCTATATATTTTTGTGATAAAAGAGATATTGAAAGTGATTAAGAGTTTGTGAGTGTGAAGCATATTGAGTCTCTAACAATTATCTATATGTTTATGTGGTAAAAATAAATATTGAAAGTGATTGAGCATTGTTGTGAGTGTGAAGCATATTGAGTCTCTAAAAATTCTCTATATGTGTAGACACATAAATCATGTCATGCTTAGGGTGCTGCTCACATAGACACATTCATAAGATCATAAGACATAATATTGGACTTTCCAAGCATCAACAGTGGTTCTCACCACTCATTTGGGGCCTTTTCAAGCCATCCAAGCTTAGTCGCTCAAGCCAAGAGTGGCCAGATATTAGCCTCTCAAGCCAACAGTGGCCAGATATTAGCCATTGTAAATGATAGTGGCCAGATCTTAGCCATTGTAGACAATAGCGACTAAGCCATAAGAAGCAATTTGTCGACAAACAAACCTAATCATAGGTGGAAGTGGTAGTTTGCATGCAATAAAGGTGAGTGGGAGTGAATTTGCATTCCTTTTCACAACCAGTTCACATAGGAGGTTTGAGTTTGCATTTAGACTTAAGTTAACTGACCCCCTAACATGAACAAAGGGGCAAACACTTCTCATGCTAATGACCAGTTTGCATAGAAGACTCAAGTGGGCAGTTAGATTTCAGTTAACTGGCCTTCAAACATGGACAATGGACAAAATATTCTCATGATAACTTGCATTACGTATGAGAAATTTATTTCTAGGGCTTGGACATAGACCTAGGGTTTCACACTATAAAAGGTGCAAGCCTAAGAGCACCAAGACATATTTTATCTTTTAATCAGCTATCATCAAGACATCTTTTTGAGGAGAGCTTTCGAGACTTGGAGAGTTCTCTTTGAGATCACATGTATGGTGAAGCACTAACATATTGAAGAGCATAACACCTATTATTTTGACATCAAGTACAGGCTTTGACCCATAGCTTTGGGGTAAAGAGAGCAAGGTTTACCTTAGTGACCACTATCTTGGATAGTGGCCCACGGGCTTTATTGGTTCAACTTTTATACACACCCTGTGAAGAATGAGCATGAAATCCCGATAACACTTATAAGGGATAAATCCCACTCACTTTAGGATCTTGCTGGATATCCAAGGTGTGAGTTACAGAGTTGGGTCGAATGTCTATTCACTCTTTTTCGCTTTTGGAATAGTTTCAAGTGGACTGTCTGTTACCTTACAACGGGTTCTGGACTTGTTCAGTAATGTTTTTGGAATTGGTTATCTTTGTGGACACTCATATTTACAATCAGTTCTTTGATCTAGCTCTTTATGTTTTAGCAGTTTTAAATAAAAGACAAATTCTAAAGAAAATAAAAATGGATCATTCAATCGGTGGAACAGAGAGAGTAGAGTAGGGTAGAAAGAGAAGTTTACCTAACTTAGCTTCAAAACCAAAACTACCAATTTTAGTTATACCGGTTAGCTTCACAATAGAACAAATCAAAGAGGAAAGTGTCCAGCTTTCTAAGATCACCTTCCACTAAGAGCATAAGACAGAGACAAAACAGATCTGAAAGAAAATCACAAACAGAAGGAAAGTCGGTTGAAATTGGTATCTCTCACCAGCAGCCTTAGCTCGCACAGTGAGGACAAGGCAATTAGAATAGGCCTGAACCTTAAATCTATAATTTTCCCTAGCATACAATAAAAAGAATGAAGCCTAGTAGCATACCCAATCTTTGATAACACGGATATACAACATAAATTAAATAAACCTTAATGAAACGAAAACAAAAGAAGATGAACTTATCGCAATCCGAAAGAGATTAGGCTCCTGGCCATGCTATCACAGAAAATGAAACTACACCAACTCCAGGTCCGGAACAAAGCATTCAAACAAGATTTGCAGGAAATTGCTCCAATAGCTTTTTTTTCTAAGTTTTCGCCTCCTGAATTTACATCCAGAAGAAGTATATATAGACTCAGGACAAACCCTGATCTTTTCAAAAATATCTTCTTCCAAAACCCTAAATCTTATCCTCTAAACCCTACTACCCAGGTTTTACAATATAAGGCCCTTTAAAAATAGAGTTTTGATAAACCCTAACCATTCTGCAAATCTTAGTGCGGTTACTTGCCATAAATGGAGAAGGCATGATCTGATATTATTCTCATCCATCTCAGAATCGCAAGTAAATATCTTCATTTTCTGGCCGGTCACTGATATATTCCATAAATGGGCACTGGTGTGCAGGTATCTTCATATTTCTGGTGCATCTGTCGGGAGTGTCTCATTAATTCCTTAGAGAAATTCGGATGAGTCATTGGTTTCTCTGACATTTTATCTTCGCAGAGCCGCCTCTGAGTTGAAATTCTCTGCACGCCATTACTTTCACCATAAATTCTCCTGTTAAATGCGTCCATCGGCAAATTTTGGTAACTATGTGTAGATATTTTCATTTTTCGGTCAATTATCGACATATTCCATTAAATGAGGCAGTTGCTTAGTCACCGTAAAGTCTCTTTGTGGCCAGATCTATAAAATCTGGATGGACCAAAAATTCTCGGCATCTCCCATTTCCATCTGACGGCCTTCACTTGATCCGTGCTTATTTTTGTCTTTTTCGCCATTACTTCCGCTAGTATGCAACTGCCAGATGGCTTTCTACAAAAGACAAAACTAGGATTAGCATTTTAATATTATTAAATTAAACCTCTAATGTTCATCACACGTCGACTTGATTTATTTTGACACGTGTCATGATAACATGACGTTTTCCTCAAGCTACTTTTCATTTTGGCTTCTTTGTCTTTGTCGCAAAACCGTGACATGTCGTGATTTCGTGACATGTCACGAAATCGTGACGTCCTCTGCACTCTGCTTCCATTTTGGCTCCTTTGTCGTGAAACTGTGACATGTCATGATTTCATGACATGTTGTGAAATCGCGATGTCCTCTGCACTCTGCTCCCCTTTCGGCTCCTTTTGTCGTGAAATCACGACATGTCACGATTTCGTGACATCTTCTGCACTTTGGTTTCATTTTGCCCCTTTGCCGTGAAACCATGACATGTCATGATTTCACGACATGTAGCGAAATCACGACATCCTCTGCACTCTGCTTCCCTTTCGACTCCTTTATCACGAAACCGTGACATGTCATGATTTCGCGACATGTCGCGAAATCGTGACGTCCTCTGCACTCTGCTTCCCTTTCGGCTCTTTTGTCGTGAAACCGTGACATGTCACAATTTCATGACATGTCACGAAATCATGATTTCCTCTACACTCTGCTTCCCTTTCAGCTCTTTTGTCATAAAATCGTGATGTCCTTCACACTTTGCTTTCAAAAACATGTCGCGATATCGCAACGTTTTCAACACTTGCACCTTCTTTCGAAAACACGTCGCGATATCGTGACGTTTTCAACACTTGCACCTTCTTTCGAAAACACGTCGTGATATTGCAACGTTTTCAACACTTGCACCTTCTTTCAAAAACACATCGTGATCGCAACATTTCCACACTCGGCACTTCTTAGTCCAAAACATGTCGCGATATCGCGACGTTTTCACCACTTGCATTCTAGTCCAAATATGTCGTGATATCGTGACATTTTCTACAAGCTTCGCTTTCAACCAAAATATGTCGCGATATCGCGACGTTTCCAAAAATGGAAATGTCACGAAATCGTGACGTTTCCAAAAATGGAAATGTCACGAAATCGCGACGTTTTCATTACTTAGCAAATTTTCCAGAAATTGTAGGTTGACTCCAATGGATTCATTCATCTGTATTCTGCATTTTTACATATTTAGTGAAAGATTTTCTTTACTCAGAAATGATTCTAACATTTGAAAAATGAATTCTAAAATAAATCAAAGCCATATGCAAGCCTACTTGGATATTTTGATGTAAGCAAAACTTTGAAAAGGAGGCAAGCAAAAAATGGAATTAAAACCAGGAAAACATCAAGAGGGTCCCTACGGCAAAATGAAAACTAAATATTTTCAAAGGATGGAATTTCATTTTTTCAGTGGGGGTGTGTTGCTTCTCAACAAATGGCGATATCTGCGGGGAAAATAGTAGCACTATTTTAGAATCCAGGACTCTAGTTTCAAAACAATATAGACCATGTACCATGCTTTGCCACAAATATTCTTCAAAATAATTTAACTACTACCCGATAGTTGTTAAAATTTCCCAAGGACATACTAGGTTGAATCACTTAAGGAAGATTTCTGATGTGCAATTATAAGCGTATAAAACTTTCTTCAAGAATGACTGGGCCTTCGAATGTTGTACTCTGGATTGATCAGCTTTTCTAGATTGTGAAAGGGGAAACCGAGTAGGGCTCTGTTTACTAGTTTAGCCTTTTACAGCCCCGATAGAGTTACTCTTTAGATTTTCACGACCCTGATCCACAACTATGAGGTGGTATCTACAACTTGGTAAAAGAAAACATCTTCTAGAGCCTTGGCTATCTCTTTCATTACATAACTTCTTCTTTCCTTTTTTTTTTTTTGTATAGAAAAGAGTGCCAGTTTTATGTTGCCCTGCTCAATTTTCACCTTCTCTCTCTCTCTTTTGAAATATACCGAAATCTGGAAAGCCCTGCTAAAAACAAAATTTTTTTTTTTTTTATTCTTCATCGATCTAGAAACTGCTTCAGCCTGGGTACTGATAGCCTCTATGGACACTTAAATAATTTCACGAGTCATAGTCCCCTCTTACGATCAACTTTTCTTGGATTCCCTGGGAGTTTCTTCAGCCCAACAATATAGTAGTTTCTTTATAATTAAAATAATTGTGGCAAGCAAGACACAAAATCCAATTATCTTTCTACTGTTGTTCTGAATAACAAAATAGTTCCACTGTTCAATTTAAGCAGACTATCTCTTAATTAGAATAAAACAAAATGAACACTGGATTTTGAACTCAGAATAAAAGGCTGACTCTTTCTTTGCTGCCCAGGCAAAACCTTAAAAAAAACAAAGCTTTAAAAGCTAAAAGAAATTTGTACAGACCCCAAAGGATAAAACACAGAACTTTAAAATCAAACAAAATAAAATAAAAACAAACTACTTTGTATAGACCCCAAAGGATAAAACACAGAACTTTAAAATCAAACAAAATAAAATAAAAAACAAACTACTTCAAAGCTTATTTACAATATATACACATGTTACAACGTCTTTGTGATTTATTTCAACAATGTATTTGATGGAACAACTGAGAAATAATGCTTTAGATATTTACCACTCACAGGAAGGTTCAAAAAATTACCTTCCAGGTCCTGTAAGCGAAAAGCATTATTACCTAGGGTCTCGGCAATCTGGTATGGCCCTGTCCATAGAGGTTGCAGCTCAGCATGTTTACGCTTCTTTTCATGGGCTTTGTCCCATAGAAACACCAGGTCTCCACGATTGAAGGCACTCACCCTGGCATTTTCGTCAAGCCAGTGCTTGACTGTCTCTTGGTGTCGACTAAAATGCTCTATGGCTTGAAGTCGTCCACCCTGCAAATCAACCAAGTCCAACACATGAGCTTTCGTATCTGCATGATCAAAGTAATGTAAAGCAAATTTTAATCCTGGTACTAATGCTTCATATTCTGCCAAATTATTCATGGAAACTACAAGCGATAAGACATAAAATCGGTTTGATTTTTTGGTCCTTTAAGAACAGCCTCTGTACCAGAACCTTGCTTAGATTTAGTTCCATCAATATGAAGCATTCCAACTTCATTATCGTGATCTTGGTGAGCTTTAACCGGTTTCTCCCTTTGAGTAGTTGTCAAATTATAAACCCCGATATAACAGCCCTCAGCAAGATTAGCAGTCTCATTCTTGGCATTATACTCTGTGATCATGAGTTTATATCTTGGTTCTCTGTTGATTCTTAATTGATTTGCAAAACCATTCCAGGGTAACCACATATGCGAAAAATCAGTAGCCAAATACCCATTCAAGGATTTTGACCAATCCCTGCTTAGAAGCATTCCGTATCCTACAGGAATATCCACCACCTGAATGTCAATTCTGTGCTACGCTCTCGGCTCAGATGCTAGTTGGATGTGTATATTCTGAAGTTCACCTACCACTTTAACCTCAGACTTATCCAATTGGATGACTCTCATCTCGGAGTTCATGGGGGTCAAACCCAACTGCTGATAGATGGCTAGAGGCATGACATTGGCTGAAGCACCTGAATCTACCAGACAGTTGTGTAAATTTTTCCCAAATATTCGGACAGTCAGTAGAAAAGGCGAAACTTCAGTCTTCTCTTTATACATGGCCACATTTGCATTTGCCATCTTCTTTCCCTTTTCCAAAGGTTTGGTAGTAGGTTCAGAATATGTTTTGATCAGGTTATCTCTTTGTTCAGAAATTTGGGCTAACTCATGGAGAGTGATATTAGCTTTGATCTTCTTCATGTCCTCCACTATATTATATCCCTTATTGAGTGGAGGGACAAATGCATCTGGTCCTCTCGGATTTCCTCCCTTGGGTGGGGATGGGTTATTGCTTGAAGATGGATCTGGAGGAACACCGTGGGAGTTGTCCGAAGGGGTAGATGTAGTGTTGGGCTCCGGATTTTTGTTTCTGAGGTTGTAGTTGTCCCTCCTGTACTATTGAAAGGCTTGCACTTCGTCCATGGGTAGCTCCACAACATTCTCTCGATTCTTCTGGGAAAGTGAAAGAATCTAACACCATAGCTGCACTATGTTTGGATGAACTTGGAGCATCCGTAGTTCTTTGATGTTCAGGAGAAACCAACTCACCGGATAGAGCTTCAAAGGCATTACGGAACTCCAAGCAATCCAATTCCCCGTGTCTGAGAAGTGGCATGTATCCTGCACCAGTTAGGCAAAGCCAAGTCACAAATATTTACATCATGCCCTTTACCTTTATAATCTTTATTGGGTTCGTATGGGGGCCGAGTGAATCTATTTTGTTGATAAGGAAATCTGTTTGGGTTTTCGCCGATGGACACTTGCCTTTTGAAAGTCAAAAAGTCATTTGCCAACTTTTGGACCACCCTTGAAACTTCCTCAACTCTTGTGTTATCAGATTCTTTATCCGGATTCTGTACATTTTCAGCAGGTGTTACAGCCAATGGATTTCCTGATGGTGGAGTTTGATGTACTGGCAACATCATCTGATGTGGTATGGGATTGAAGACAGGGGTACCTTGTGTGACCAAAGGAATTTGATGAGCATTCAGAGGTTGAGGTCCCAACTGTCTTTCCAGAACCAAAGCTTCTTTGTAAGCCTCTATTAGATTGGTAATAGAGGCATCTCTTTTCAAGAAAATAGAAGTCATTGGATCTAGAGAATTCCTAAAAATTTCTAATGCCAGGTCTGCATTTGGCACATAATAACCAGTTAGTCTACCATAAGCCTTCTAAAATTTGACATTGTAAGATCTGACAGATTCATTTATTTCTCTTTTAATACCAGAAAATTGTTGATATAATACACTGGGATCTATCACTTCACCAAACTGCGATACAAAAACCTTTTCCAAGTCATTCCAACTGGTAATAGAATCATTAGTGAGATTTAGAAACCAGTCGTAAGCTCCCTCCTGGAGAGTGAACGGGAACAATCTGCAAGCCACATCTTCATGCTGTACATTTAACAATTTTAGAGCATTCTTGAATGCTACTAGGTGTTCTTCCTGCTGTCCTAGTTCCATCATGCTTGTATCTGGGAAGATATCTCTCAGGATTTCTGGGCAGGTCATGGGCTGCACCCGAGATATTTAAGGCAGTGGAACCCAACCAATTTGCCATTACTACTTGATTGACGATGATACTTTCAGTTGTAGTTGGAGTAACTACAAGTGGTGACAAAACTATTTCAGACAAGGACTTGGCCCTTTTGAGGCTGCTTCTTCTGGGGGTTTCTAACTCGGGCACAAGGAGCTCTCCAGCTCTAGAGTGGGACCTTGTTACTCTATAAGTGGAATCCAACTTTTCACAAGCAACTTACAACCTTACAATCCTTAACAAACTACTGAACTTTAGGCCCTCCTTCTAGCGCCAATTTTAAATGTTGGTGTTGAGTTCCGCTATTTAGGCAAAAACTCAAACAAACAAGTTTTAAAAGGCTGAGGAGGAGGGAAAAAAGGCTACCAGACTCTGGATAAAACATAGTATTTGTTAAATACCACATACAATCATATTTCTCAACCCAAGCGCACTAAGAACGTAATTTCGGCCCTCCTTCTAGCACCAATTTTAAATGTTGGTGTTGAGTTTCACTGTTTAGGCAAAAACTCAAACAAACAAGTTTTAAAAGGCTGAGGAGGAGGGAAAAAGGCTACCAGACTCTGGATAAAACACAGTATTTGTTAAATACCACATACAATCATATTTCTCAACCCAAGCGCACTAAGAACGTAAGTTCGGCCCTCCTTCTAGCGCCAATTTTAAATGTTGGTTCGACTTTTATACACACCCTGTGAAGAATGAGCATGAAATCCCGATAACACTTATAAGGGATAAATCCCACTCACTTTAGGATCTTGTTGGATATCCAAGGTGTGAGTTACAGAGTTGGGTCGAATGTCTATTCACTCTTTTTCTCTTTTGGAATAGTTTCAAGTGGACTGTCTGTTACCTTACAATGGGTTCGGACTTGTTCAGTAATGTTTTTGGAATTGGTTATCTTTGTGGACACTCAGATTTACAATCAGTTCTTTGATCTAGCTCTTTATGTTTTAGCAATTTTAAATAAAAGACAAATTCTAAAGAAAATAAAAATGGATCATTCAATCGGTGGAACAGAGAGAGTAGAGTAGGGCAGAAAGAGAAGTTTACCTAACTTAGCTGCAAAACCAAAACTACCAATTTTAGTTATACCGGTTAGCTTCACAATAGAACAAATCAAAGAGGAAAGTGTCCAGCTTTCTAAGATCACCTTCCACTAAGAGCATAAGACAGAGATAAAATAGATCTGAAAGAAAATCACAAACAAGAGGAAAGTCAGTTGAAATTGGTATCTCTCACCAACAGCTTAGCTCGCACAGTGAGGAAAGAGCAATTAGAACAGGCCTGAACCTTAAATCTGTAATTTTCCCTAGCATACAATAAAAAGAATGAAGCCTAGTAGCATACCCAATCTTTGATAACATAGATCTACAACATAAATTAAATAAACCTTAATGAAACAAAAACAAAAGAAGATGAACTTATCGCAATCTGAAAGAGATTAGGCTCCTGGCCATGCTATCACAGAAAACGAAACTACACCAACTCCAGGTCCAGAACAAAGCATTCAAACAAGATTTGCAAGAAATTGCTCCAATAGCTTTTTATTCTAAGTTTCCGCCTCCTCGAATTTACATCCGGAAGAAGTATATATAGACTCAGGACAGACCCTGATCTTTTCAGAAATATCTTCTTCTCAAACCCTAAATCTTATCCTCTAAACCTTACTACCCAGGTTTTACAATATAAGGCCTTTTAAAATAGAGTTTTGATAAAACCTAACCATTCTGCAAATCTTAGTGCAGTTACTTGCCATAAATGGAGAAGGCATGATCCGATATTATTCTCATCCATCTCAGAATCGCAAGTAAATATCTTTTTTTCCTGGCCGATGATATATCCAAAAGGGCACTACATGTGTAGGTATCTTCATCTTTCGGTGCATCTTCCGGGAGCGTCTCATTAATTCCTCGGAGAAATTCGGATGAGTCACTGGTTTCTCTGACATTTTATCTTCGCAGAGCCGCCTCTGAGTTGAAATTCTCTGCACGCCATTACTTTCACCATAAATTCTCCTGTTAAATGCGTCCATCGGCAAATTTTGGTAACTGTGTGTAGATATTTTCATTTTTCGGTCAATTGTTGACATATTCCATTAAATGAGGCAGCTGCTTAGTCACCGTAAAGTCTCTTTGCGACTAGATCTGTAAAATCTGGATGGACCAAAAATTCTCGGCATCTCCCATTTCCATCTGATGGCCTTCACTTGATCCGTGCTTATCTTTGTCTTTTTCGCCATTACTTTCGCTAGTATGCAACTGCCAGATCGCTTTCTGCAAAAGACAAAACAAGGATTAGCATTTTAATATTATTAAATTAAACCTCTAATGTTTATCACATGTCGGCTTGATTTCTTTTGACACATGTCGCGATAACATGACATTTTCCTCAAGCTACTTTTCATTTTGGCTTCTTTGTCTTTGTCGTGAAACCGCGACATGTCGTGATTTCGTGACATGTCACGAAATTACGACGTCCTCTACACTCTGCTTCCATTTCGGCTCCTTTGTCATGAAACTGCGACATGTCATGATTTCACGACATGTCACGAAATCGCGACGTCCTATACACTCAGCTCCCCTTTTGGCTCCTTTTGCCATGAAACCGTGACATGTCACAATTTCGTGACATGTCACAAAATCGCAACGTCCTCTGCACTTTGGTTTCGTTTTGCCCCTTTGCCACGAAACCACGACATGTTGCAAAATCATGATGTCCTCTGCACTTTGCTTCCCTTTCAGCTCCTTTGTTGCGAAACTGCGACATGTCATGATTTTGTGACATGTCACGAAATCATGACGTCCTCTGCACTCTGCTTCCCTTTCGGCTCTTTTGTCGCAAAACTGTGACATGTCACGATTTCGCGACATGTCACGAAATCACAATGTCCTCTACACTCTGCTTCCCTTTTGGCTCTTTTGTTGCAAAACTGTGACATGTCACGATTTCGTGACATGTCGCAAAATCATGACGTCCTTCGCACTTTGCTTTCGAAAACACGTTGCGATATCACGACGTTTTCAACACTTGCACCTTCTTTCAAAAACACGTCGCGATATCGTGACGTTTTCAACACTTGCACCTTCTTTCAAAAACACATCGCGATATCGCGACATTTTCAACACTTGCACCTTCTTTCGAAAACACGTCGCGATATCGCGACGTTTCCACACTCGGCACTTCTTAGTCCAAAACACGTCACGAAATCGCGACGTTTTCACCACTTGCATTCTAGTCCAAATATGTCACGATATCATGACGTTTTCTACAAGCTTCGCTTTCAACCAAAATATGTCGTGATATCGCGACGTTTCCAAAAATGGAAATGTCGCGAAATCGCGATGTTTCCAAAAATGGAAATGTCGCGAAATCGCGACGTTTCCAAAAATGGAAATGTCACGAAATCACGACGTTTTCATTACTTAGCAAATTTTCCAAAAATTGTAGGTTGACTCCAATGGATTCATTCATCTGTATTCTGCATTTTTACATATTTAGTGAAAGATTTTCTTTACTCATAAATGATTCTAACATTTGAAAAATGAATTCTAAAATAAATCAAAGCCAGATGCAAGCCTACTTGGATATTTTGATGTAAGCAAAACTTTGAAAAGGAGGCAAGCAGAAAATGGAATTAAAACCAGGAAAACATCAAGAGGGTCCCTACGGCAAAATGAAAACTAAATATTTTCAAAGGATGGAATTTCATTTTTTAGTGGGGGTGTGTTGCTTCTCAACAAATGGCGACTCTGCTGGGGAACGAACCCAAAAAAATAGAAATGTCGCAAAATTGCGACGTTTCCAAAAATGGAAATGTCGCGAAATCGCGACGTTTTCATTACTTAGCAAATTTTTCAGAAATTGTAGGTTGACTCCAATGGATTCATTCATTTGTATTCTGCATTTTTACATATTTAGTGAAAGATTTTCTTTACTCAGAAATGATTCTAACATTTGAAAAATGAATTCTAAAATAAATCAAATCCATATGCAAGCCTACTTGGATATTTTGATGTAAGCAAAACTTTGAAAAGGAGGCAAGCAGAAAATGGAATTAAAACCAAGAAAACATCAAGAGGGTCCCTACGGCAAAATGAAAACTAAATATTTTCAAAGGATAGAATTTCATTTTCAGTGGGGGTGTGTTGCTTCTCAACAGGCTTAGCTTAGGTTTTAGACATAACATATTTTATTCTGCTTCTTTATGTTTTCATATCATTAGCATAGATTTACATGATTCCATGACATAGTTTCATCATATTTTTGTTACATTATTTTATTACTAACAACATCATCCGGGGAGGCAATCTCGAACACCTAAATGTGTGTTGTTGTTTCATTGCTTGCAGGGCCACAAGTACATCGAATGAAGTTTGCAACATATGAGAGCAAAAGGGATCCCTCTAGAAAATAGACCTGGAGAAGGAGACATATGTAAGCCCTCATACATTTCTATGTATGGAACCGAGAAGCTTTTATAAGCGCACCACATCTTCATGGAAGGGGTACTCTTAGCCCATTTATAAATTATAGTATCGAAATGGGTATCCCTAAGAGGGACAACATGTAACCGAGCTTTAATATCAATAAAGAGATCCATATTTGTTATTTCGTTTTATATGATTTTTTTGTCTTCCATTTCATCTTGGGTTTTTAAATAACATTGCAAGTAGAGTTAAAAATGGGACCGATGCGTGCATTCCTGGGGTCGCTATAGATGGCGATCATGGTGGGAAAACCACTAATTTTTCATTTTCTACTAGAATACTAACTTATTTTTGTGTGCAGGTCTAGCCGCTCTGAGCTACAATGACTATAAAATAGCCACTCTGAGCTATAGTGACCAATAGAGCTTAGCCGCTCTGAGCTACAACGACCAAGAACCAGTTGCTCTGGTCGATAGCGACCAGAACTGGAGTGTAGCAGAGGTCAAAACACTGACTCTCTGAGCTGGATCAAAGGTTGGTATAGCTTCTCTGATATTTTACAGCTTTATGTATGCTTCTGTGTGTCTAAAAAAAAGAACTTAAAGCACATTTATGTTTAGAAATTAAAGGAATAAAAGAAGAAAGAATTAAGCATTTCGCATATCTTAGATCTTCTTTTAAATTTTCCACTAGGCGTTGCTAAGAACGACTTATGCTTGAAAATTTTGCCCTATAATCCAACGTGTTAGATATTGTATGTTGTTTTCTCGCTTTGAGGCCCTACTAGAGGCCATAGTTTCATGAAATAAAGTGCGCTCATACAAATCATAGTAGTTCATGCATATTTCTAACTATTGAAACGTATTTTAGCACTCAGGCATATAGGAAATATTCATTGCTGCTATATGATGCACTTTATGTTACGCAAGATTAAAATGAACACCACACACGCACATATCATTTAAACATTGGGGAGTTGGATTTCATCACCAAACTTCAATTCAGTCCAATGATGTTGGAATTCATCTCCTTCCACTAGTTTACCCCCTAGAGCTTCCTAGAAATAGATTGAGAAACTTACTTATAGCAACACTAAGTTACTTGTGTTCAAACTGCCTCCCACTATTGGAACAATCATTGGTTCAAAGTGGAAGAGCTAGGTGAACCCTCCATTGGGTCTTCAGCAGTGTACCATAGCTATATCTAGCTATGGGAATCAAATAGAAGAAACCCTTCACACAAAAGGAAAGATTCCCATAGACTATAACCTCATAGGAGTGAATGGCACCCCACGGGACCAGCCATGGAAAACAAGACAGCTAGACGGGTTGGATCGGTTTCCTACACAACCAACCCAAATAATTATAGCTACTGAGAACTCTACATATGGAAGCTCACAAACAGTGACTTCTAAACATGTTTCTCATTCCAGGGGTACCTCAGAGTGACCTTGCAGTAGACGTGTGGATTCTGATCATAGGGATACTCAACAGTACACTGAACAAGTCACATTAGCTAGCAAGATTATAGATACAACATAAATCTCCTCGAGGAATCTGCGAGTCAAGACAACAAGAACAGAGTCAAATAAGCATGAGTCTTCTATGACAACACAAAATGACCGAATGAGGTGGTTAGAAAATGTATTACGTAAGGAGCGAGAGCTAGTAGAAACTCTCAAACAAGAGAAACAAAGAGAAATACTCTTGCACCAACATGAGCAAAGTTTAAGAGAGCAGGTTGAGCGGCTAACTCTTAACAATTTACAGACAAATGGTGGTGACCACCAAAGAACAAGACACACTGACTCACCTAAGGAGAGGCACACTAGACAAGATAGCCCACAATGAAATCCCCCACAAAATCATGAATGATATCCAACTAATGGGGGAAGGGAAAACATAAAAAATTAGGATCATAATCGTGCGTCCCCTCGTAGGAGGGAGGAAAATGAAACAAATCAAATGGATAGAGTTACGTCCATTGCAAATGTGGATAGTCTTACAAGAGGAGGAGATCCATGCATCAAAGGAATTTCAAGAGCTTGTTGAAAATATGAAAACCTTTGAGAAGCAAGAGGCAGCTGGGAACTCACCAACATTGAGCAAGATACACAACCAACCATTGTGCTCATAAATCCCTAGCCCTCCATATCCTAAGCACTTTGAGATGCCTAGGCTAGAAAATTTTAAGGGTGAAGAGGATGCACAAGAGCATGTCACCAAATTTATCAACGCTTGTTTTCATATTGAATACAATGACGCTCTTATGCTAAGAATATTCATAATGACATTTTCAGGTGCTGCTACTCAATGGTTCAACCAACTACCTAAGCATAGCATAACCAACTTTGAACAACTAGTAAATGCATTATTGAAGTGTTTCTCCTTTGGTGCTAAGAAGAAGGTGAACCTTTCAAACCTGGTCAACTTGAAACAATATGATGATGATCCAATAATGGATTATGGGAATAGATGGAGAAAATTCATGGTAAAATTATCATTCTCTGTTCCCATAGAAGAGATCATTCGCATGTTCACCAAAAGTTGTTCTAAAAACATATCCCTCTTGCTGCAACTCCAATGTATCCTTCATTTGAGGAAGCTTTGGCACAGACCAAGCTCATCGAAGAAATAAAAGTATATGAGGGAACTATTAAGCTCTAAAACAAAAAGGAGTTGAATAAGAATGGTAAGAATGACAAGTATAAGCGGAAACATGCCAACCCTACTCCAATAAATCAAGTCGTATTGGTTACACCAAAGGATGGGATGCACAACAACCCCATAACTATCAAGCACATCCCCCACCAGCCAATTACAACCAAAAGAACAATTAGGGAAGAAACAAAGAACACAAACCACCTCATTATTTCACGCCTCTGATAGAATCAATGCAATCAATATTTAATTAGTTGAGTGAGACCAGAAGGATTAGATTTTTTGATGTACCTATTATATATCCCAACCATCCTAAGCCAAAAGGATATAGGGAAGATCAATTTTGCCCTTATCATAGGATATCGGGGCATGACATCGAGGCTTACATCGGGTTTAAGCATCAAGTGCAAAATATGATTGAGGCAGGAGAGCTCAAAGTTGATAACCCACTGGCTACTGATAATAGAGACATGGGCATATACAAAAATCCATTGCCCAATCATGAGGCCCCTCGAGAGCAAGGGACCCAAGTCAATCAGGTTTGAGCTGACATACCTACCCATGGATGTGTTGGGATGGTTGAGATTGTTAACATAGCAATAAGGACTAGGCGGTATGGTCAACCGCAACTACCTATAGCTCCCATGAACATCCCAGCCACTCCTAGGTAAAGGTAAGACAACCTTCTAGGTCTACCGACACGACCTGTCGTAACTATTCAGAGTAGATTAGAGCAAAACTTACAAATGAATCCAACTAAGTTATCCATATATGAGCTCATAAAATAGTCCCCAAAGCATAGGGAAACTCTAATGGATATTGTAAGAATGATTGAGCTCCAACCGCAAGATTTGAATGCATTCACTCACTTTGTGGGACAAGTACAAGAATGTCAGGAAACTGTAATCTGATTCTATGATCATGAGATTAAGACAGTTCCTGCTACCTTACCAAACCCTCCACTGAACATTGTAGTGACAGTAAATGACTTACCTTTCAAGAGGATTTTTTTTATACAGGTTCATCAATAAACATCATCACGACAACTGCAATAGAGTACCTCAAAATCCCTAAGTCAAATATCATTCCAGGAGCTTACACATTGAGAGATTTTAATGATGCTTTATGAAATACTATGGGAACGATAGTCCTACCCATCAAGGTGGGGCACAAGACCATCCCCATGATGTGTCATGTCTTGGAAGGAGCTATGAAGTACAACATACTCTTGGGGCACCCTTGGATAAGGGCCATGAAGTGTGTACCTTCGATCTTACACCAGTGTGTCAAGTATGTGCATGGGAACAAAGTCTATGTGGTTTTGGTTGATGAAGAGCCTTTTAAATATGTCAACCAGGTGGACATTATGGGATAATTTGTAATCCCTTCTACTCACCTGTATGTGGCACCTTCATCCCCAACCACATAAGTGGATAATGAATACAAAGGAGTAAGAAAAGACCCATGCACATCAACACCTCCTGGTGCACTCAAGACAGTCAATGCTTCTAAAGTACCATCAATGTCAAAACGAAAAGATAATAAGAAGCTAAAGGCACCCTTAGTTAAGTAAGAAAGGCCCAAGGAAGTGCCAACTATAGCCATTGATGAGATGTGAAGTCCTATGGAAGAGGAAGATCCTCAATATCAAGATGAAGATAGTGACTATCACCCTACTTCGTCAGTGTCGTTCGTAGGGTCATCCATGTCACATGCATCAATACATTTGGCAAGCACAGGTATAGGGGAGTACCTTGTGCAGAACATCACCTTTACACCTATCATTGAGTATGCACAAGACATAGGAATGCCTAAGGACTTGAGTCCACCAGTAGGAATAGTGGTTACACTTGGAATCCCCCCAACCAAACCAATTTTATCTATGTCGGCCTATACTATGCTCATAAGTATTTAGACATAGAAGAGGATGGTGACAAATTATTCATGGTTAATGTTCATTACCTCTCTAACCCCAAGTTTTCTCTAATATACTTTGATCATTACCACTAGCATGGCTATGACCTTGGCATATATGAGCAGGGGTGCAGGTGGTCCTACGAGCCACTATATCAACTTTCCTCTGACAGATTTGGCTTAGGATATTATATCGAAGGTCAAGATGACTCTATTGTAGCAGCATTAGAAATATTAAGCATAGGGTTAGGAGAAGACATTGATTTCATTCCTTATCAACCCCCTAAGAATATAAAATTTGAGCAACAAAAAAGTGGCCACGGTAAACATACCACCTCCAGAAACTTATCATCCAAACACCTCAATTGATTCCATCCCAATAGGGTACAACTCATGGGATGAGGAGAATGGATATGAAGCAAGTGATGATGAGGCGCAACTCAGCCTATCAGGGGCCTCACTATTTACAAAGATTCACATGGTCCGTCCATGATGAGAGTGGATATATATCAGTTGAAAGTGACTATGAATTAGAAGACTCAATAGAAAGAGCCTACTTAGGCCTAAGTCATCAACCCCTAACTTTGGGATAAGAGACAAGTGCAAATGGATTCTTCATAAGTGACGAAGAATATGAAGATGAAACAGAGATGGCCTACTTAGGACCAAGACATGAGCCCCTTGTCTTAGGACCGCATACCAATGCTAAAGGTTTCTATATAAGTGATGATAACTTTGAAGATGAGACCGAGATGGCTTATCTTGGACCTCACCACTTAGAACAAGTCAATGAGCTAGTAGAGAGAGAGGAAGCACTCTATGACATAGACCATCATCTACAATTTTTAGGGAGACCTATTGACCTAGTTGCCATTCATCGGATGGTCAATCCCCCTCCACCTATATTTAGAGAGAAATTAGAGCCTAATGATCCTATCATACACTTTGCTCATGGGCCAGATCCAGAAATTCCCATTCCACCAAAACCTCATCGTGAGTATGGAAGGGAAACCCTTGAGACAAGATTGCACCCATGTGGTCCTGGAGATTTCATCCCATCCATAAACATGATCTCCATTGATTTGATCACTCCACTTCATAATCCAATAGATCCTACCAAATAATTGCATCTTGATGTAGAGGCTATTCATTGGGATCACACTAATTTTCCCATAGATCCAGAAGACCTCTTCCCCAATAAAGAGATGTTACAACCATTCCATTTTGTATCAGGTTGTGTGTATGATGTCTTCCATGTTGGTTTAGAACCTGAGTTAGTAGGTCTTGTGAATCCCTTCGATGATATTCATTTGATACCCATGCCTCATCAGCTAGAGGATGGGTCACATATGGATATAGAAGCGACTTTCAAGGTGAACATCAGTGATGATCCTACCCAACCAAGGAAAGTCAATTTTAGAGAAAGTCTATCTCCAAAGGAACAAACCATCATAATTCATCTCCTCAAAGAGAGGCCAAACATTTTTGTTTGGACTTACAAAGACATGCCAGGAATAGATCCAAATTTAGTTGTTCACAACCTTTCATTGGATCCCATGAAGAAGCCAGTTAAGCAAAAACTGAGGAAAATGCATCCAACCATTGCTTTGATGGTGAAGAACGAGTTGCATAAACTATTGGATGTAGTATTCATAGTTCCTATCGACTAACCTGAGTGGGTGTCAAACATGGTACCCATGGGGAAACTTGATGGAAGAGTTCGTATCTGCACAAATTTTAGATATTTAAATAGGGCAACACCAAAGGATTCATTCCCATTTCCAAACATAGATGCTCTTGTAGATGCAAATGTAGGTCATGAAATGCTCTCCCTAATGGATGGTTTTTCTAGATACAACCAGATCTTGGAATATTACATGGATGACTTACTGGCCAAGTCCATATTGTAGCAAGAGCATGCCGAAGTCCTTAGACAAGTCTTTGATCACCTCATAGAACACAATGTCTGATTGAATCCTAAGAAGTGCGTATTTGGCGTAACTTCTGGCAAGATTTTGGGATTCATCATATCCAAAAGAGACATTGAAGTATATCTTGCAAAGGTAAAGGCTATACTAGAAATGGCCATCCCTACCAACATTAGGGAGTTGAGGAGCCTACAAGGCAAAATAGCATCCATCAAAAGATTCATCGCATAATTATCAGACAAATTCTAGCCTATGAATCGGTTGCTATGCAAGGAAGTCCCCTTTTATTGGGATGAAGAATGCCATCAAGCCTTTGCAGAGATCAAAAATTATCTGGAAACACCGCCAGTATTGGCTCCACCAAGGCCAGACATACCATTTTTACTATATATATTGGCTACTGATTTTGTATTGGGCACCATGTTAACCCAAAAGAATGCACAAGACAAAGAGCAAGCCATATATTACATTAGTCACACCTTGGTGAGTTATGAGCTAGGATATGCGTATGTCAAAAAGTTGTGTTTAGTAGTGGTCTTTGCAACTCGAAAGTTGTGACACTACATGTTGAGCCATATGACCTACATCATATCAAAACAAAATCCTTTGCAGTACATGATGAGAAAGACATATCACAATACACGTACCGCAAAGTGGATCATGCTATTGATAGAATTTGATCTAGAGTTCATAATCCAAAAGTCCATCAAGGGACAAGTCATAGCAGATCAATTAGCAGAGGTGCCTCTTTAGGATAACAAGCCTCTCACCATAGAATTGCCTGATGATGTGGTATTTGCATTATCAGATCTACCAAAGCTCAAAGAACCTAAGAAAGAAAGAGACATGTCATTGTTCTTCGATGGTTCAAAGTGTGAACAAGGAGGTAGAGTAGGGATTGTCTTTATCACACCACAGGGTGCTCCATTGCCCTTATCATTCAAACTAGACTTCCCATGCACAAACAACAATACAGAATATGAAGCATTGATCCTGGGACTCCAAATAGCCATAGCAATGGGCATTAAAATATTGAATATCTTTGGTGACTCCTTGCTCATAGTAAACTAGGTCAAAGGACTATTCCAATGCAGGTGCCCACTCCTAAAGACTTACAAGGAACTTGTTGACACCTACCTAGCCCGGCTGGAATGGTACAACATCGAGGCAATCCCTCATACATCAAATAGATTTGTAGACACCATGGCCTCTTTGGGATCCTTAATCCCTCAGAATCCATCTACTGATTTTACAACCATTCATGTGAAAGTGCTTTCGCACTCAACAATACGCCGTGAAGCTTTTGACAATCAAGAATCAGTCAACATGATCAACATCGAGCCAAATCAGGATTGGTCCTTCGCAGCCAAAAATTTCTTGCAAAAGGTACCTTGGGGGTATTTGATCTCCCAAGGACCTATGGAGTGTGGTGCAACCATACACCATAGAGTTGTTCCTCAATCCATGTTCACTACCTCAAAAATGTAGGAAGAGCAAGTTATCTATTCTATAGAAGTTGTGGCTTATCAGGATTGGCTTTCCCAACTACGGGACTTCTTGAAGCTTGGAATAGTACCTCAAGGTTTATCGCATACTGAAAGGTGAATGTTCAAATAGAGAGCAACAAGATACATCTTGCTAGGATAAATCCTCTACAGATGAGGATATGATGGAGTATTACTCCATTGTCTTGAGCCCCAGGAAGCATCTTGGGCAATTTTGCAAGCTCATGATGGTACATGTGGAGGCCATTTCAGTGGCATGGCCATCGTTAAGCGCATCTTGAGAATGGGTTACTATTGGCCCACCATGGAAAAGGACTACTACGAGTATGTCAAGAAATGTAGTAAGTGCCAACATCATGCAAATCTAACGCACTTACCATCGCAAGCTTTGCAGCCCATCCAGGAAGCATGGCCATTCTCGCAATGGGGACTAGACTTGATTGGGAAAATCTCACCCCCATCCTCAGGCCGACACACATTCATCATAACAACCACATAATACTTCACTAAATGGGTAGAAGTGATCCCCTTAACATCAACAACTGGACCAAGGATTGTGGATTTTATACTCCACAATATCATAAGTCGATTTGGGGTCCCTTCTAAGATAATATCGGATAATGGGCCATATTTCAAGAACAAAAATGTGTATGATTTAATGAAAAAATACCATATTCAACACAATTTTTCAATGCCTTACTATCCACAAGCAAATGGGCAAGCAAAAGCCTCAAACAAAACAATAGTATCCATTTTAAGGAAGATAATGCAAGAAAATCACAAGGATTGGCACATGTAGTTGCCTCTTGCACTATGGGCATACAGGACTAGTATACGGATGCCCACTGGGGCAACACCATTTTCACTAGTATATGGCATTGAGGCCATCATGCCACTAGAGTTAGAAATTTTGACTCTACACATAACATTAAAGGACTTCATAGATGATGATGTCGCGTGGCAAGGCCACCTTGATCAGTTGATGCTTCTTGATGAACACCGAGTCAATGCTTTAGAGCATCTTCATGTTTACCAAGATCGCCTTGCATGAGCTTACAATAGTAAAGTCCACCTAAGGGAATTCAAGGTTGGAGATCTAGTGCTCAAAGAAAACCAACAGAATTCAAATTTATCACCGCATCTGCGAGATAAGTTCATGGTAAACTGGATAGGTCCATACATGATTTCATAGAGAGTTGGACCTGGAGCATATCGCCTTATATCATTAGATGGTGTTGAAGAGCCTGAACCTCTCAATATCATTCACTTAAAGGCATTCTACACATAAAACACAAAAACATTCAAATATTTCATAAAAAACAAAAACATTCAAATATTTCATAAAACACAAAAACATTCAAATATGTCAAAATTCAAAAACATTCAAATATTTCATAAAATTCAAAAAACATTCAAATATTCCAAAAAAATTCAAAAACATTCAAATATGTCAAAAACACAAAACAAAGCATAAAAACATAAAATTTCAAAAATCAATTCAAAAAGGCTCCAAGGGTAATTCAAACCGCTTGGTCAAATCCAATCAATCAAAGGCTCCAAGGGTAATTCAAACCGCTTGGTCAAAATCAATCAAAAGGCTCCAAGGGTAATTCAAACCGCTTGGTCAAAATCCAATCAATAAAAGGCTCCAAGGGTAAATTAAATTGCTTGGTCAAAATCAATTCAAAAAGGCTCCAAGGGTAATTCAAACCGCTTGGTCAAATCCAATCAATCAAAGGCTCCAAGGGTAATTCAAACCGCTTGGTCAAAATCAATTCAAAAAGGCTCCAAGGGTAATTCAAACCGCTTGGTCAAATCCCATCAAATCAAAGGCTCCAAGGGTAATTCAAGCCGCTTGGTCAAAGCCCATCAATTCAAAAGCTCCAAGGGTAATTCAAACCGCTTGGTCAAAATCAATACCAAAAGCCCCAAAGGCATAATAAGCCCTTTGGTCAAATAAATCAAAAATACAAAAACAACATAAAAATCAAAATAACAAAAACAATTGCATCTCACATCTTGCATCCACATCATTGCATTGCATTTTCATATCCACTACAATTGCATATGTCATGAGAGCCTTAAAAGTGATACCATAGTTTGTCACACAAATCATTCAAATCCATACCTCCATCTACACATGTGTGTAATTGTGTTTTTCAACACAACCATTATTTGTTGCTATACATAATATACTAAGGTTTTTCGGTTAATCAACCACAACTAGTGATCTTATCAACTTCTATGGAAAACAACTTTGATTAGTAGAAGGTAAGGTCTAGCCATGATAATGCCTTGGATATTCAAGATCCCATCACTAATTGAAACACTAAAATCCTAGCTGGTACAAGGAAAAGATGAAAGATGCAAAGCGGTCTAGGTTACCTTAAGTGAAAAGGATTATCCTTGCTTATCCCCCTGTGCAACCGGTTTAAAGGTGCTGAGAATTGGAAAAAGGACAAGCTTTACCCTATCCAAATCCCTTGCTTAAATCAAAATAAGAAAAATCCTAGAGCAAAGTACATATTCAAAAGGCCAAGCATACAATCCATATTTCAAAGCAATAATCCGATACACAATAATATATTCAAAATTCAAAAAAAAATCAGAGCTCAAGAAAAAAATCAATCAAAAATAAAGAGTGATTTTCATCACTACGTATGAGAAAAATAAACAGTGATTATCATCACTACAAAAATCCCCACTCAAAGAAAAAAATAAATCAAAATAAAAAATGATTTTCATCACTACATATGAGCAAATATCCAAAGCCAAAAAGAAGCCAAAAAGAAGGGAATAAAGCTTGAATCCCTGGAATTCTCAACATTGTACAAAACTGGAAGGAGAAATCCTTACGCATGATGATATGTCTACCATAATTGCTTCATGCATTTGTGTAGACCAATGTTTGAATGTGGATGAGCTAGCTTAGGTAGCCCAATATTGCCTAGTGGTATAGTCCAACTAAGTCCAACATAAGGATGAGATGAACACTTGAGGATCCCTGATATTAGCAATGGGCTGAAAGAATCCCGCCTGACATCGAAGGAAATGCTTGAATTCTATCTCAAAATATACAATCACTTGCACACACAAAGATCATGAAAAACTAGGTCCATGGTAAAAGCATTACTTTTCAAAAGTCTAAGTGGTAAGTAGACAATTGTTGATAGGGTAACTAGAGTGTTTGAATCTCTGGAAAGCCCCAAAAATTCTTACATAGCAACAAATCATAACATCATTCACACCATCATATTCTTTATAAGATTCTATAAATTAGGGGGTATCAACATAGTAGGACATATACCGCATATATATTAGAAATAGTATATAGACGGCCACTGACTACTTTATATCTTTTAATTTATAGAAACTTATTAAGAAGATACATTACACACCATTACATCTCATATATGAATACTTAATCAATTATTATGATAAGAGTGATTATTTAAATTCATGATTATTTTTTTACTTTCTGTGGTATCACCCATTAAGATTGTCAATGTCATATGCATTCCGTATGTTTTAAGTGATTAGAGCATACAGGTTCATTTATACCATTCCACCACATAAGTTAGATGCATACAATTAAAGCAAAGTTAAAACATGCATTTAGCAATAACATCGCATTCACAAAAACAAGTCATTAAATCCATAAAGCACATCATAAAACACATAGGCAATATCCATTTACATACAATCATAAATTCATCATTCATCATCAAAATACATCACATCATATCATCAAATCATATAAGCATCTACACATCCATCTAAGCATCTTCAATATCATCTATCATCTAACATATTCATCAAATCATCATAATACCATCATCGCATCATATCATAAAACAAAATAACAACAAAAACATGAGCAATAAACGATACACATAATAAGTCATAATGCAAAGCTATCATAAAAGTATGTGTGTCAAGTCCAATGGATATACAAAAATGCCCATGGGCTACAGTCATATAGGTCAGTCGACCTCAAAAATGGATCAAGGACCAAGTAGAGCATCAGTCAAATACCGGGCTTGAGCCCCCTGCATCACCTCCTCTAGTGCCACCTCCCCCTATGGTGGTGTCGCGAGTCGAGTGATGCAAGCCTATCGGTCTCTCTGTCCGAGTCCGGGTCCTCTGGCTAGGATGGGCGGAAGACTACCCCGAGGTGGAGCACCCACTGACCTACGAACCACCCGCACCTACTGGATCCTTAGGGACAATCCCATGCCTCCTGAGCTACATCTAAATAAGGGTAACATGATCCACAAGTCCCTGGATCCGTGCCTCATGCTCATCCAACAGAGACTGGAGATATCCCACATCTGCCCCTAAACCTACCACTGGAGCCTCCTATGGTGTAGAAGGAGGAACAACAAACTACATCCTGACATCGCCACCCCCAATAGTAGCCTATAGATCCTATATCTGTGTTGAGAGTTGCTCAATGGTAGCATCTCACCATTGTACCTAGATCTTAGTGGCCTGAAGCTCAGCCTCGACCTCATGTAGTTGTGCTCTCAGAGGAGAGTCTCTCTCCTTGGGCTCTAACTCCTCCTCCTCCTTAGGAACATCAGGATCCTCCACTACCACCTGCTCTGCTGGCTGGCCCCATACCTCGGTCCTGGCTTGGACTCTGCATCCTATCGGATTTGCGCCATCACCCTTGCCATCATCCTCATACCCTAGGCTACCGATGCCATGCCACATTCGATCACCCCACCATTGAGTGTAGGCCTCTGTAACTCCCCCACCACTGTAGGGTCAATAGCTGGGGCATCCTCCTCATCTAAAAGCTCTATGATCTATCATGGAGGTAGGTCCTTATTTATTGTGAGGCGCCTATACAAGAATGGTATCAAGGGCACATCCTGCTGCAATCCATACTGATGAAGAACCCGAGAGTAGAAGAAATACTCCTGGATGGTAATATTACGACCAATGAGCCATCACTCACATTGTGTCCTGGCAGTAAAGCTAGTTGGATCATCCCAAGTAGGGCACTCATAATAAGGCTACCACATGACATCTCTAGCCAACAGTCTAGTGAAAGCATCAGTGTAGTGGGATAGCTCCCCTATGAAAGTGTGGCTCTTACGCTCCTCATGCTCTCAAGCCCATCTGGCAGCATAGCACTATGTCCGAGCATCAATCACTATAATCTCGGTCGAGAGCCCCTTAGGGTGATCTACCATAATGTGCTCCCATCCCCAAACCTGTAGGAGCAAGCTATAGGTAATGCTGACACATCCTCACCGATGGATGTGGTACAACTCATCATAGCACTGAGCCAATAGTGATCTACCCCATGCATAGATGATAGGCTCCTCGCTATCCAATAAATCTTGCACCATCGCCAGAAGGTTCCATGGGAACCTCAAACCCGAGAAGTCCAGGGATAAGAACATTGTTGATCACCATTAGCAATATGACATGCCTCATCATAAAGATACCCTCCCCATGCCAACGAATGATGGACACTCCTCCGGACTTGGTGTCCTTGAGAGCATCCATAGAATGCTCTCTAAACACCCGAGTGAAGACAACCACCTGATCATTAGTGGTCGAAGAGATAATGGCCACCCCATCGAATGGAATCTAAAAGATCCTATATACATCCTCCAGCGTAATGGTCATCTCGCCGATCGGGAGGTGGAAGGTATTAGTCCATGGGTCCCAACGATGGGCCAAAGCCATAAGGTAAGCCTGATCTGCCATGATATAAGGCAGCTTGATGACATACTACAACCCGCGGGCTTTGAACCATGCCCAGTCCATATCATTAAAGCTAGGAAGTAAGTCAAGTAGGAGCTTTGGGTCCCGAGCTCGAGCAGTAAGGATCTAAGCAAAGCAGAAGAAAAACAAAATATAACTATAGTGCATCTAAGGCATAATTCACCATAAACATGAAAATGGTGCAAAATAGGATGGACTATTCTAAGTCTAAGAAAAATAAGGATAAGATTACACCTAATCAAGCAAATAAAAATTCAAAAATTCCAAAAAAAAGTCATAAAAAATCAACAAAAATGCAAAAAACAAGGCTAAGGGTTTAGCCACTATTGCCTATAGCAGTTGAAACTTGGCCACTGGAGGCAGTAGCAGCCTAAGACCCAATGGTCAAATTTTTGACCATTGGGATTCAAGCTTGGCCGCTCTGAGTGACAACGGCTCAGAGCCGATCACTCTGAGTGACAACGGCCAAGGGGCGGCATGGCAAACCCATGAACCCTTGGCCAAAAAATAAAAAAAATTGCAAAAATAACAAAATAACTCCAATAAAACAACATAGGGAGGGAAAACAAACAAAATGGAAAGCAAAATTTCCCACCCAAGCATCAAAACTAGGCTAAGTTCAAAATGCCCAAAATAGCGATAGTAGGTGAATAATTGAAGAATTTCAAAAACCCTAGGCTGAAGCCACTAACAAAAAGCAAAATTGGAAACTAACCCACCATAGCAAAGGGGAACCTAAGCCTAATTACGGAGTTTATTCATTGCCAACGGGTTTAGTGAGGTTCATTTTACCCATTACTTAGTGAGGTTCAGTTTTACGCAGACAAAAGAAAAGAGAGCTAGGGTTTTGAAGAGAGAAATACCCGAGAAGCTCCAGCTCCTCCAATAGCTGATGTCTCACCCTATGCATCCATGTCCTCAGCACCAACAAGTTTCAAAGTCGCAACCATCACCATCGCACTAGAGCTCCCAAAGTGAATCTTCAAATAGTGAAAGTGACAGGTCAAACCCTAGAAAAGCAAATTTTTATATTTCCTTAATTATGCCTTGGCCACTACTGACGTCAATGGCCCAAAATTCTTGGCCGCTCAAGGCGATAGCGGCCACAGGTAGGAACTCATAAGCCACTGGACCTGACAGCGGCCAGATCCACAGATCAAAATAAGGGATTTTCTCCTTGAGGGATCCCACAAAAATAACAAATAAACACACTTTGGTGGTTTCAGATCATCAGAATGTTCAAAATAACAAAAAAATCACATAAAAGCACAATCTCAGGTAGGCCTCGTATCTAGTTACCTACTCTATCCACTTGGTGATTGCAGCGATTTGCACTCCATGTATTTTGGTGAGATGAGTAGATAACCATAAGGCCACTTGGGGAAAAAACAACTCATTTTGGAATTACGATGTGCCACCCTTCAATCCCAAAGAAGACCAAGATGGTCGGACTGCTCCACGGGTGCAAAAGGATCATTCTAATTCCCCTATGACATCAAAAATATTAAGTCAAAGTGATACAATCTAAACATAAATAGAATCACTCATCCTAACTCCCTAAGAAAGCTATTGATGGCTGGACCACTCCTTGGGATAGGGATGGATGATTATCATAAATAATTGGAATCACACTTGGATGTGGGATTGCCCATTAAAAGTAACAAATGCTAGAAAGGAACCAGATTAGTCATATTGGTCAAGTGACTTGTCGCTTCATTCATTGTCATTTCTTCACCAATTCATTGTGTGAGGAAGTAGTTCAAAACTTCAACATAATCATAATAAAAATCAACAAAAGATCACTCGATCATAGCAACATCATGTTTTATCCTACGAATCATTGCATACAACAATCACAAATTTCCCTTGTTTTGTAGGAACGTAAGTAGACATGACATCTTCAATTGTAGCTCTCCTACCGATCGGAACTATTGTAGCAACTGAAGCTACCCGATTGAGTTTGAGGAATGAGTGCAATTTAACATGCAAAAGCCACTGAGCTAAGTCCTCTAAACATTGAGGCAATGATTCAAGGGATGCACGCCATATTGCATGATTGGGCCATCTAGCATTGATCAGACCATTGATCACCATACACCCTACAAATAGATCAGTCTACATTTTTGCTCAGTGTTGTGTTTTCCACACAGTGCATCATAAAAAGGGGTATCTATAGACACCTAAATAATGTCATGCTTAGGGAGCTGCTCACATAGACACATTCATAAGATCATAAGACATAATATTGGACTTTCCAAGCATCAACAATGGTTCTCACCACTCATTTGGGGCATTTTCAAGCCATCCAAGCTTAGCCGCTCAAGCCAAGAGTGGCCAGATATTAGCCGCTCAAGCCTAGAGCGGCCAGACCTTAGCCACTGCAGATGACAGCAGCCAAATCTTAGCCACTACAGATGACAACAGCTAAGCCATAAGAAGCAGTTTTGTCGACAAATAGGCCTAATCACAGGTGAAAGTGGCAGTCTGCATGCAATAAAGGTGAGTGGGAGTGACTTTGCATTCCTTTTCATGACCAGTTCACATAGGAGGTTTGAGTTTGCATTTAGACTTAAGTTAACTGACCTCCCAACATAAACAAAGGGACAAAAGCTTCTCATGCTAACGACCAGTTCGCATAGAAGACTCAAGTGGGCAATTAGATTTCAGTTAACTGGCCTTCAAACATGGACAATGGATAAAAGCTTCTCATGCTAACTTGCACTACGCATGAGAAATTCATTTCTAGGGCTTGGACATAGACCTAGGGTTTCACACTATAAAAGGTGCAAGCCTAAGAGCACCAAGACATATTTTATCTTTTAATCGACTATCATCGAGACATATTTTTGAGGAGAGCTTTTGAGACTTGGAGAGTTCTCTTTGAGATCACGTGTACGATGAAGCACTGACGGATTGAAGAGCATAACACCTATTATTTTGACATCAGGTACAAGCTTTGACCCATAGCTTTGGGGCAAAGAGAGCAAGGTTTACCTTAGCGGCCGCTATCTTGGATAGTGGCCCACGGGCTTAGCTTAGGTTTTAGACATAGCATCTTTTATTCTGCTTCTTTATGTTTTCATATCATTAGCATAGATTTACATGATTTCATGGCATAGTTTCATCATATTTCTGTTACATTCTTTGATTACTAACAACCTCATCCGGGGAGGCAATCTCGGACACCTAAATGTGTGTTGTTGTTTCATTGCTTTTAGGGCCACAGGTACATCGAACGAAGTTTACAACATACTGTATCGCTCCAAATTTTTTGCATCCCTACCTTTAGGCTATAGGATCCGTGCCCGAAAGGAGGATGGGAAAAGGATGGCGCGGTACCTCGGACTGAGAGGCCTTGCGAAGGTCCCGCCTCTCGGGGGAGGTGTATTATGGTGATTTTTTGACGGATGGTGGGTTCACCAGGAAACGTTTGAATGGCAGTTTCCACGCCTAGGTTGGGAATGTGTTTGATGTGTTCAGTTTTATCTTTAATCATCCAAGTCCTAGGTTTGGCCAAATGAAACTAAGTTGTTCTATTATGAAAGTGCAGACTAAATGCATACAGAGAACAAAATTAGACAGAAAACAGAGAGAAAAAGCTAAATTACAGAGCCATACCTGATCCGGATGTCTGATGGAGATTCTGATTTTTGAAGCAGTCAAGATCGTCTGGAATTTGACAGGATCGTCTCCTATCTGACAGGATCGTCTGAGATCTGACGAATTCGTCAGAGACCTGCAAACAGAGAAACAGATGCAAAATACAGAGAATGCAACTATGATAACAGAGGGTAATGATGTAAAATGGTAGTAAGAACATTAAAATGATAATATCAAACTAAGACACGAATGCATTATAACGATCTAATGACAATTTATGCTTTTATTATGCATTAAAGCTACATGGGTGAACTCCAAGATGCGGGATAATAAAGAATAACCATAGAATTAACTAAATGCAGAATAATGCAGCGGAAAAGAGTGGAGAAAATGCAAACTCTGGGCACTGATTGCCCCCAATGTGGACTACAGTCGAAATCGTCTCGAATTGGGTCGAGATCGTCCGAGATTGTACGAGATCGTCTGAGACGAATTGAGCTTGCTCCGACTGAAAAACAATGAAGTTCCTGCAAACAAACTTGGAAAAATACAAATGCAAACAGTGATTTAAGATGGTCTAGTGCATGTAGAATTCGAGTTACAGGGAATTTCAGCCAGGGGGATGCTAAGGGGAGGGCCTAGGATTAAATAGGCTTAGGATAGAGGTTGGGAGGTTGGAGATCATCCCAATTTGGGAGATCTCCAATGGGGGAGGTCTCTAACGGCGTAGACACGCTTCTGCCCGGATTAGAGACGTCGTTGGAACAGAGTCCAACTATGCACAAATCAGTTTGGGACGAGATCGTCTGGACGTCCTACGCCAGACGAAATCGTCCGATCTGAGGCGATATCATCTTATCGGAGACGATATCGTCAAACGGACAAAACAAACTCTAAAAATGGCGCGGGAAAGGAGGAAACGGGTTAAACGACGGTTTGGGAGCGGTTTTGGAGGTTGAAATTTGAATTTGAATATTTACTAGAGTAATTGTAATTATTAAGGTTTTACTGCGCCAATTTTAGGGTGCTACATTTTGCCCCCTCTTTAGCGAATTTTCCGAAGAAAATGCGTTAAATATGAGTTCTTCTCGATCTACGAGAAAGCAAAAATTATTCCCATTTTTAGGCGACGATTCTTGGTCGAATCGTACGACAGCTTACTATGGTGCCCCCTCCGTGTTTTTACCCAAATCGAACGTTTGAGGTAAAAATGCGGAAAAGCAAAATTTTAAAATGTTTTTAATTGTGTTTTGAATAAAATTAAGAAAAATAGGGTAAAACCCTAATTCATTGTTACTGTTCATTTTTTTGGTTTTTAGAGCTCTGCAAGCAAAATGGTCGAGACAGCGCACAGATCGATAGAGGTCCGGCGCGGGCTACGGGTAAGAGTCTAAACTTAGTTTAGAATGCTTTAAGTTGAATTTACATGCTTTTTAGGTGAATTTTGAGCAATTTTTGAGCATCGCGGCCGTTTTTGGGCCGTCGACGTCGTCGGGACGAAATCGTCTCGATTTCGATGAAATCGTCTCAAGTTCGTCGATTTCGTCTAAGGGCAAAATTGGTGAAAGGGGGACGATTTCGTCAAATTAGGGACGATTTCGGCTTGCGAAATCGGAGACGATTTTGCTCAAATTTGGGACGATATCGTCCAATAGTGGACGATATCATCATTTATATAAAATTGAACTAATTTTACTTGCATTATTAATTACTGAGTTTTTATTAATGATTTTTATTGTGTTGTTGTTTTTATGTTGCAGAGAGGATTACTAAAGAGCAGAGAATGGAAATACGGCGGGTTGAGAGATGACTTGGCCGCTCTATCTTAGGCAGAGCGAGATCAGCTGGCACAGGTCGGCTTACAGCATGTGGTAGAGATGCCACAAGTTTCTATAGACATGGGGCTACTGACAGCCCTAGCAGAGAGGTGGTATCCGGGTTCTTCCTATTTTTGGTTATCGACAAGGGAGATGACTCCCACACTAGAGGATGTATGGAGGATTTTGAGGATCCCCATACAAGGACGACTGATCACTCCCACGGCCAATCAGGGCCACGCGATGATGCGACTGTGTGGCGATCCGAGCTTCGCCCTGGAGAAGGGCGGAGTGAACATCGAGTCACTGCGTCAGATGCCTGGGGCATCGAGACTCACACGGGTTTTGGCTGGGGTGGTAGGTGGACTTCTGTTGTGCCACCAGAGCGGATGTAGGGTACCATGGGTACTGGTAGATGTGGTCTGTGACATGAGAGACCACGGCTACAGGTTTGCTTGGGGCAGCTTTGTTCTATGCCGATTGTATAGGATCCTGCATGGGGTCGTATACAAGGGCGGTCGATGTCTGGTTATGACATCGCTTCTACAGGTTTGGTGCTGGGAGCACATTGCGGTGCGGAGGCCGGTAGGGCTCCCACTGATAGGGATTGATGGGGAGAGGCCCCGAGCTTTCTACTGGTGGCTCCGGAGAGGGTCACAGTGACGGATAGATCTATCGATGTCCCGGAGACTACTTGATGACCTTGTCTTCGACCAGATCACCTGGAGGCCTTGGAGAGATCATCCAGGGTGGGCCAAGGATGGACAGGAGCTGGCTCGCATCAGGCGAGTCTGCTGGCTGAGGATGGAGAGGGGAGAGGTGGAGCTCCATCGGTATGATCGAGTTTTGAGGTAGTTCGGTCTACAACAGGGGATCCCATCTCTTAGGGATTACGAGTTTTCCTGGACTATCCGGGATAACACTACAGTTAGCGGGGCTCCAGATATGCAGCACTTCTGGAGTCAGGACGCAGATGATGCCCCCATTCAGCCAGTGGATGGGGACGACGCTAGGGTAGTCGACGGCTATGATGCCTGGTACATAGGCATCCGCCCTCCTCGGATGACGAGGGCTCAGGGTTTGATTCACGTAGTTGTGCGTCGGATGGGGAGGCGGCGCCAGGCGGCCATTGAGGTGGCCCAGGGTCATGGTGGGAGAGAGCAGAGGAGACCACAAGCATAGAGAGGCCACGGCAGTGGGAGAGGAGGGAGGAGAGACCCCCTTCTCCATAGAGAGAGAGGCCACCATCGCCCGATAAGGGCAAGGGTGTTGACACTAGGGAGAGCAACGAGACAGTGACTCTCCGAGTGGAGACAGTCCATCTCTAGGCATAGGTGCAGACATTGCAGGATGAGGCTGCACGCCATCGAGCTGAGGTGACACAGCTCAGAGATGAGATTGCACGCCTCAGAGCACGGGGTGGAGGAGCGAGCACTCAGGAGCTGGCACGGTCGATTGCTCAGACCGCGTTCTACCAGGGTATCTACTTCCAGATGGTGCCAGAGGGTCAGAGGGTACAACTGCCAACCGACATTGCTGACCCGATCAGGATTGGGTCGTCGAGGACTTCATCTCGATCGACAACTAGGACTCGTAGTACCACACATACTGCGATGGGGCCACCTCGTCCACCTCAGGGTGGGGGAGGAGATGAGGCTGAGAGCTCGAGGGGTTCTCGAGGCTAGCTACTACAGATTGCACTGCACAGATTGATATATAGTATTTATTATTTTTGATAGAGGATTGAGTATGCCGAGGTACAGATTGTGGCATACCGATTCGGTTTTGATATGATGTATATTATGGTTGATACAGATATAGATGAGATATTTTTGATCATATGACTTGTGTCTTATGTATTTTTATGATGCTTTTAATGTTTTGATTGATTGATTTGATGATTCATGTAATTACGTCGTTTGGAAATATTATGGTTGAAATGTCATGCTTGAAAATTTTAAATGAAATAATCTGATAGAACAAATTGGTTGTTTGTGATGTGATGATTTGATAAAAAAATAAAAGGGACTTTTAACAATAATTTCAAAGGACATTGTCGCTATTATAGACCATTTCATGGAGTCGCCGCTCACTCGGTCGTCAAGCTAATCCCAGTATAGAAATATTGTTAAAAAGTAAAAGAGTGCTTAAGAGACTGTCTTAAGACTTTGGTGCAATGGTGCAAATGATGATGATGATGGTTTGTTTTCGGAGTTTCATAAAAATAGTATGCATGAAATAATGTTAAAATGATTTTTGCTAGGCATAAATTCCTAAGTGTGATAAATTTTTTGGATAATTCCCTAGGAATTATACCATCATTGCAAAATTGAAGGTTGACATAATGACATGAAATAGTGATAATGTGCATGCTTTTTGTCAAAAAAACATAATTGTATAACAGAATGATTTAAGTCATATGGTTTTCATGATTTTCAAATAAATGGGGAATAAAAATTGGTACAATGGTTTGCGCTAGGCATAGAATATGTAGGTATAGACTTATACCATCATCGCAAAATCCAAAAAGAAAATAGAATAGTTTTATTGCATGGTTGATTTTTAATAAATAGAAAATATGAAGAGGAAGACTTGCGCTAGGCATAAAATTCCAATTTTGGTTTTGGAACTATACCATCGTCGCGAAAGTCGACAATATATATATATATATATATATATATATATATGTATATGTGTGTATATGTGTATGTGTATGTGTGTTTTGATTGTATGGTTTTGAAAGAAATTTTGATTTTTTCTATTATGTATGTAGTTGTCTTTATACTAAACAACTGTACTTTAAAGAAGAAAATGAATTTATTCCAAACAATTTGCAAAAAAAATATTTCAAAGTATCTTAAAGACAAAAGTTAGATTTATAAGGAATCCCATGTGCATATGTGAATTCATTTCCAATCTTGATTTATCATAATGATACACAAAATCTCTCAAATACAAATGTGTGTGCAATTGCTATGTTCATTTACCAGTTTTGAGCAAGATAATATGATACAAGTGATTTGAATGAACCAAATAAGTGTTCATTAACCATGATGTAGATGCATATAACCATACTAGACTACTATGTAAGTCGGATTATCAAGAGCTAGCTAATCCATAAGCAGACATAGGTCTGTACAAAAGAAGGTCGCTAATGTGACGGACATATCGCCACGCTAGGAGTTACCCAAGGCCAAGCGAGGTTGGGCACAAACCACCTGTTATGGGGCTTACCTCACAGTTTTCGAATAATTGAGAATTCCAGGGATTCAAGCTCATCAACCCTTCTTTTCTTTTCAAAGGGTAGGGAAAGGGATTTTATTGCTTTTGCTTTTGCTTTCTTTTCTTTTCTTTTTTTTTCTTTTCTTTTTGTATTTTTGCTTGATAATGCTGAGATAATGATATAAAATAACATTTTTCTTTTTCTCTTTTTCTTGAACTTTGCTTTTCTTCCTATGCTAGGGATACTTGCTCGGATTAGCTGTAGAGCAAGGGATTTTTATTCTGGGTAGGGGTGAGCTTGTCCTTTTGCCAATTCTCAAAGATTCTAGACCATGTGCATGATAGGATAGCGGGGGAAACTTTTCGCTCAAGAAACCACTTCTACTATGTAGCATAGCATGGACATTACAAATATAATCATTTTATTGTGAAAGGATGTGCTTGGTTTAAGTAAATAACAAGATCAATTCTCTCGTGCTCAAACTTTATTTAATTGAATTTTGTGGACTTTGATATAAGAGAGATTAGTAATCATGCCGGATAAAAATCAAGATATTTATTCTTGTGTTTGTGAAAGTGAGGGATTCCAAATAAATGCTAATTTATCCAAAATAATTGAAAATATAACTGCAACACTTCAAGAATGGATAGGTATGAAAATAAAATATGTTTTTGAAGATTTTGATGTTTTTTATATTTTTATTTTAATTGATGAATTGAAAGAAATACAATGTGATTGTTTTTTTTTGAAATTTTTATATTTTTATATGAATTTTTAGATGATGGAATTGGTGGTATATACAAGATGATCTATATACACTATACAAGGTTATTTGAGTATAGCATGTCTAAGGTTGCTTCAAAATCAAAGGAGGTTTTGAAGGATAATTTGGTTGTGTTGAAGGTAAGAACAAAAGGTGATGAATAAAAGGTAGTGATAACAAAAGCTTTGTTATAATGTAGAATAATGTAGCAAAAGATTTTACTTTTATATGTGTAAAATTGATCATGTTACAAAATAAAATGTAAGAAGGATAAGAAAGTTCTTCATTCTTATCACTATCTTCCAAGTCTTGATAAGATGGAGGGAGCATATATGAAATATATGCATGGGTGTTATTTGGTAAACAAGGATGATCATATATGGATGAAGAAAAGTGATGGATAGAAGATAATTGTGACAATGGAGAATGTATAGAACTTGATGTTTCAACCGTTAAATATTCTTCAAATGGTGTTGGGTCACCATGTATGGTAACAATTTTATTTGCAAGTTCAAACTTCAAACATTGGTGAAGAGTGGAAGGGACAACCCTCATCGTATGAATCCAAGGACTTCTAAGAAGTAGGTTGTAAGGTGAAGGGCAATATGCTACATAAAACAAAGTATCCAGGATCTTGGATCCAATATTAAGGGGAAAAATTATAGTACCTTGAGCTTCTTGAATTTCATTGTTAAAAGATTTTATAATAACATTTGATTCATTAAGATCTTCTTCCTTTGATTTTAGTTTTTGGAATAATTGATAAGTGCATAAATTAAGAGAGGAGCCATTATCTACCATGATAGTTTTAACAAGTGTTTCTTTACTAGATCCTGTAATGTAAAGATAGTAGTCTTCTTGTGGAGTAGAGGAAGGAATCTCCTCATCATAGAATGAAATATGGTTAACCTCAAGAGGGTTTACACCATTAATTATGTTCTTAGAGAAAATATGATGAGGAACAAATTGTTGGCTAGGTATCTTGAACAAAGTTTCCTTATGAGAACTTTGTAATACTTCTAAAAGGGATATCTTTGCTTGAGGATTAATCACTTGTTGTTGGCTATCAAAGTGGATTTCAGATTGAGATTTTGATTCTAAAGATGAGCTTTCTATGCTTACATTCCATTTTGGATCATTCTCTAGAGCCAAAGATAGTTTTGAAGGTTGGTCAAATGAGGAATCCATATCTTGAATATCGGATTGAGTTGATTGAACTTGAGGTTGCTCATTTGTAGTTTTTGTTACAATATTAGTAATATCATCATGATGGGACACATTAACATGCAATATTTGATTGGTTTCTTGTTGTTGATAATTGAATAGGGGTTCTTGGGAGATCCCCATGTCTTGATTGATTATTGGTATTTGTTGTGTAGGAGTTTGATTGTTTATTGGAGATTTATAATCAGTTGTAGATTGTAATTCCTTTATATTAAAAAGACCCTCATCAATCAAATCTTGAATTGCACATCTTAAATCTTTACATTTTTGTGTCATATGTCCATCTACTCTATGATATTCACAATGTAGCTCAGGTTTAAACCAATCTGTTGTGGTATCAAGTTGTCTTATGGAAGGGAGTTCAATCCTATTTGTGTCAAGTAAATACTTGAGAATTATATCCATTGGTTGATTGAGCTTAGTAAATTTACGTGATGAAGGTTTTCGAGAGGTTTTTGATACGTGCCTTAGGAATTCAGTCATAAAAGGACCTAATGGTTTCTCACCTCTACTTTCTTTATTATGGGTAGAATGATGATAGGAAGATTGCGAAGTATGAGGTGAGTGCATGGTAGAATTGGAAGAATAAGTATTTTCTTGTTGAAATGGATGTGTTGTATTGAAAGAAGAATATTGAAAGTGTGGAGGAGGATTGTATGTGGATTGATAGACATAATATGGATATATGGGAGAATAGATAATATCGTTATGAAGAGGATTGGCAAAGGGATTGTCCTGTTGGGGTAAGGATGAAAAATGAGAAAAGTGTGATGGAGGTGGTGTTGAATAGGGATGAGGTTGGTCATAATCAACAAATGTATTTGGCTGAATTCTTCCAACATTACTGATGGGCTCATATTGATTTGAGTAAAAACTCATGGTTTCTTTAGTACTTCTAAAAGTAATATTTAATATCTACTATTTAGAATTGAATCTAAAACATACAAACTTGAAATGATGATTTTGTTATTTTTTTTTTCTTGTATACATATATATATATATTTTGTTTTTTTATATTTTTGAATCAGAAAGATGCCTATGTTATTCACGTCGGGTTCACCAAAATGTATCGCTCCAAATTTTTCGCATCCTTACCTTTAGGCTATAGGATCCATGCCCGGAAGGAGGATGGGAAAAGGATGGCGCGGTACCTCGGATCGAGAGGCCTTGCGAAGGTCCCGCCTCTCGGGGAGGTGTATTATGGTGATTTTTCGACGGATGGTGGGTTCACCAGGAAACGTTTGAATGGCAGTTTCCACGCCTAGGTTGGGAATGTGTTTGATGTGTTCAGTTTTATCTTTAATCATCCAAGTCCTAGGTTTGGCCAAATGAAACTAAGTTGTTCTATTATGAAAGTGCAGACTAAATGCATACAGAGAACAAAATTAGACAGAAAACAGAGAGAAAAAGCTAAATTATAGAGCCATACCTGATCCGGATGTCTGATGGAGATTCTGATTTTTGAAGCAGTCAAGATCGTCTAGAATTTGACAGGATCGTCTCCTATCTGACAAGATCGTCTGAGATCTGACGAATTCGTCAGAGACCTGCAAACAGAGAAACAGATGCAAAATATAGAGAATGCAACTATGATAACAGAGGGTAATGATGTAAAATGGTAGTAAGAACATTAAAATGATAATATCAAACTAAGACACGAATGCATTATAATGATCTAATGACAATTTATGCTTTTATTATGCATTAAAGCTACATGGGTGAACTCCAAGATGCAGGATAATAAAGAATAACCATAGAATTAACTAAATGCAGAATAATGCAGTGGAAAAGAGTGGAGAAAATGCAAACTCTAGGCACTGATTGCCCCCAATGTGGACTGCAGTCGAAATCGTCTCGAATTGGGTCGAGATCGTCCGAGATTGTACGAGATCGTCTGAGACGAATTGAGCTTGCTCCGACTGAAAAACAATGAAGTTCCTGCAAACAAACTTGGAAAAATACAAATGCAAACATTGATTTAAGATGGTCTAGTGCATGTAGAATTCGAGTTACAGGGAATTTCAGCCAGGGGGATGCTAAGGGGAGGGCCTAGGATTAAATAGGCTTAGGATAGAGGTTGGGAGGTTGGAGATCATCCCAATTTGGGAGATCTCCAACGGGGGAGGTCTCTAACGGCATAGACACGCTTCTGCCCGGATTAGAGACGCCGTTGGAACAGAGTCCAACTATGCACAAATCAGTTTGGGACGAGATCGTCTGGACGTCCTACGCCAGACGAAATCGTTCGATCTGAGGCGATATCGTCTTATCGGAGACGATATCGTCAAACGGACAAAACAAACTCTAAAAATGGCGCGGGAAAGGAGGAAACGGGTTAAACGATGGTTTGGGAGCGGTTTTGGAGGTTGAAATTTGAATTTGAATATTTACTAGAGTAATTGTAATTATTAAGGTTTTACTGCGCCAATTTTAGGGTGCTACACATACGAGAGCAAAAGGGATCCCTCTAGGAAACAAACCTAGAGAAGGAGGCATCTGTAGGCCCTCATAAATTTTTGTGTGTGGAACCGAAAAGCTTTTATAAGTGCACCACCTCTTCATAGAAGGGGCACTCTTTGGCTATTTGTAATTTATAGTATCGAAATGGGTATCCCTAAGAGGGATCGACATGTAACCGAGCTTAAATATCATTAAAGAGATCCATATTTTTTATTTCATGTTATATGTTTTTTTTGGCTTCCATTTCATCTTGAGTTTTTAAATAACATTGCAAGTAGGGTTTAAAATGGGACCGGTGAGTGCATTCCCAGGGTCACTAAAATTTGTTTCTGTGGTAAAAATAGAGATTGAAAGTGATTGAGCATTGTGGTGAATGTGAAGCATATTGAGTCTCTAACAATTCTCTTTATGTTTCTATGAGATTGGACAAGTTCTAGTGAGGACTTGTTGAGTAGATTTGAGGTAAGTCTTAGAGAAGACTTGTGGATAGATTTGTGTGAGCTTTTGTGGAAGCTTACAATACAGTTTGAGAACAGATATTGAGAGCAGATTTGGATAAGTTCTAGTGAGGACTTATTGAGTAGATTTGGACAAGTTCTAGTGAGGACTTGTTGAGCAGATTTGGACAAGTTCTAGAGAGGACTTGTGGACAGATTAGTGTGAGCTTTTGTGGAAGCTTACAAGGTAGATTTGAGATAAGTCTTTGAGAAGACTTGAGAGCAGAGTTGATTGATTGATTTGTTCAAACCTTGAGTTAAGGTTTGGGGTAGATCTAGTAGAGTTGATTTGAGATTAAGTCAAGCTTTGTGTTAAGGCTTGAGGATAGATATTGAGGATAGATTTGTGCTAGACCGAAGGACTATGTTTAGTGCAGATCAGAGGATAGATTTGTGCTAGATCGAAGGACTATGTTTAGTATAGATTTGAGGACAGAGTTTGGTGCAGATTTGAGGATAGGTTTGTGCTAGACCAGAGATAGAGATTGAGAAGATTTGTGCTAGACCGAAGGACTATGTTTAGTGCAGATTTGAGATAAAGCTTTGAAGGTGATAGAGTATAGAGGATGATAGTCTCCAGTGGATAGAGATCCATTAGCTAGGGTAGTGAGGATAGGTGTCTTCAGTGGATAGAGATCCATTAGCCAGAGTAGTGGGGGCAATAGTTCTTCTAGAAGATCACTAGTCAGAGCTAAGGAGAAAGGAGTTCTCCTATGGATAGAGATCCATGAACTTGATTAGGGGATTGGTGTCTCCTTTGGATAGAGGTCCATAAACATTGTAATAGGGAAAGGATTCCCAAGAGATTGATTGAGAAAATTTTAGTGAAATATTTTCTCCATGGAGTAGCCCACATTGGGTGAACCACGTTAAATTGGTGTCTCTATTATGTGTGGTGATTTGTGCATTGCTTTGATTACTACTATTGATATTGCTATCTATACATTACATAATATTGATTGGGAAAGAAAAGTAAAAAGTGGTCTTATACTATTCACCCCCCTCTCAATATAAGCTTGTGTTCTTCAATTGGTATCAGAGTGGGTTCCTTCGAAAGAGTTTAACAACTTGAAGGAAAAGCTTTCAAGAACACAATGGATTCTAAGAATGGGTCCTCAGATAATTCAACACCAGTATTTTATGGAAGTGATTATATATTTTGGAGTATGAGAATGAAGATTCACCTAATGGCACTTGGCAATGAAATTTGGGAAGTAGTTGAAAATGGATACATACCACCAGTTGATCCACCTACAGATAAGGAAGGTAAGCTTCTACAACATTACAATTCAAAAGCAATGAATGCAATTTTGAGAGGTTTGCATAGAATAGAATTCATAAAAGTTATGCATTGTAAAGATGCAAAAGGAATTTGGGATAAGTTACAAAGCATATATGAAGGAGATAAAAGTGTCAAAAAGGTAAAGATACGAAATCTCAAAGGACAATTTGAAGAATTAAGAATGAAGGATGAGGAAAACATTAGTACTTATCTACTTCGGGTAGATGAGGTTGTTAATGCCATGCAAGGACTTGGACTTGAGATTGAAGAATCGGATGTTTGTGATAAGATCTTAAGATCTCTTCCAAAAAGATTTAGTGAAAATATCTTTGCTATAGAAGAATCAAAATATGGTGATATTTTGACAAGAGATATGTTACTTGGTATTCTTACAACTTTTGAGTTAAGAACAAAAGAGGAACCTAATCTCCGGAAGGAAGCAACATTCAAAGCTACTAAGAAGACAAAGGGCAAGAAGTCAGATTCAAGCAATGAGTCATCCAGTGATGAAGAAGCAAATTATGGCAGAAGGAATAAGGATTCAAGAAGATTTAAAGATGCAAAATCTATTAGATGTTTCAATTATGGAAAGTATGGTCACTATGCAACTGATTTTCAAGAAGCTAAAAATAACAATGATGAAGAAAAATAGGATCATAAGAACAGGGAATCAGAAAGATATATGTACCAAAAGAAAGGCAAGGATGGACAAGGCAAACAAGGAAAGAAGTTCTTTCAAAGACAAAAGAGGAGCTACTATGTAGACAAGGCAAGTAAGTACTCAAGTGATAGTGATAATAGTTTCTCAGATAATGATAAAGATGAAGTCCTATTTTTGATTGAAGAAAAAGAAGAAGTTAAGAAAAGGTCACCAATAATTCTCAAGTGTTTTAGATGTGGTAATTTTGGACATCTTGAAGATAGTTGTACAAGGAATGGTTTTAGTTTCAGTGATGATGAATATGAAGATACACTTGAAGGACCAGAAGAGAATATTCTAATGGCACTAGAAGAAGAAGGAGGTGATCCTATAGAAGACAAGTCAGAAAAGAATGAAGATGTTCTCAAAGGCAAACAAATAGAGGAAGAATCAGAAAAAGGAGGAGTTGATCTTGAGGGAGAGCTTATTTATGCTCTTAAAACTTTAAAGAAGGTAAGAAAGCAAAACTCCCAACTTGAGTTTCAGTTTCAAGAATGTGATGAAGAGAGAGGAAAGCTTATAGAGGATCTAAACAAGTCAATGGCTAAGACAAAGAAGTTCAAGGATAAGTTAGAAGCAAAGGTCTTAGAATGTGAAAAGTTAGAACAAGAAGTAGCCCTACTAAGGGAAGAAGTAGAGAAGTCTAAGGATAAGCTACATAAGTTTGGAAGAAGCTCAAAGAATTTGGATAAGATCATCAAGGCACAAAAGCCTACATCAAGCAAGATAGGTCTTGGTTTTGAACAGGCTCAAAAGAAACAAGAAGAGGATTCAACCTCAAGTTTTGAAGAAGAAGAAACTTCAGAAGAAGATAGTGTGAGAGAAAGTGAGACTTCTGAGGAAGAGTTGGATAATAGAAAGTTCAACAAGGAAAGGAACAATGCACAAAGAAGAAACAGATGGAACAGGAACCAGTACAAAGTAAAAGAGACTAAGAGACCAATGAGGTCAAGGCAAGGAAATTTCAATGGATGATGTTTCTCATGTCACAGATTTGGGCACATGGCTTCACAGTGCAGGACACATGAAAGACAAGAGTATGGGAACTTCAAGAACAGGCAACTTTTCCATGGGTATTGCTACTCATGTAATCAATTTGGTCACAAGGCAATGAATTGCAAGGTTCATGATAGGAACAGATATGGCTTCACCAAGAGAAATCCCAAGACATTTGCACCTCCAAGGAATAATAACATTAAGTGTTATAAGTGCAATAATGATGGACATACAACAAAGTGGTGTAGAGTAGACATTCTAGAATCAAGCATGAACAAGAACATGAACAATCAAAGAAATCAGAAGGATCAGATGAGAAGGAAAGAGGACAAAGGTAAATACCAGTGCTTGTTGGGAGTAGAAATACTCCCACCCCAGAATTAACCACCTCAAGAGGAGGTGGGGGAGGGGCTAAGCTAAGAGACTCATTCTTAGCCCCGAGCCCCAAAGGTGACCCTTTGCCATTGATGTCAAAGGGGGAGAGATTTGAGTAAGGGGGAGAGATTTGATTTAAGGAGAGAGCATTGAGTCAAGGGGAGCAAAACAGGAAAAAGGTCAAGTTTTGGTAAAAATAATTTGGGTTGCCATCAATGACAAAGGGGGAGATTGTTGGACATTTTGAGTAGATGAGTTGTCATTGATGTCAAGAGTGAGTGGTCATTGATGTCAAGCTTTCAGCACCAGTCAGTGGTAGTTTTAGTGGGCAACATCAGTTTTAGGTTCTCCAATAAGTGCAAAAGGATAGTCCATTTTTAGTTGATCAAGACCCAGTTCCAGGAAGTCAGATGTGGTCCAAAGTGCAAAGAAGAAGCCCAAGTGAATAATATTATAATATTTATTTATAATATTATACATGTAAGTTTAAATTAATTATAAATTAATTAATATAATTTTTATTATAAATTAATTTACTTAACTTATAAGTTATTTAAATTAATTATTAATTAATTTTAATATTAATTATAAGTTAATTTATGTTAATTTTAAATAACCCTAAGGTGGGTTATTAAATTAAAATTTAAAAATTCGAATTTGAAATCGAGCACCGACGTGGGGAGCAAATTAACCAAGTGTGTATAAAAGGGGGACTACCCCACCTTAGCCAAAGTTTCTTATGCCTTCGAATTTAATTTAATGTTATGCGAGCTTGTGCGAATCATGTTATGCAACAAGAGGATTTTATTTTATTAAAGTGCTTAGAGGAGGCAAAGGATTTGACCCACCAAGGAGGGAGCCTTGGTCACCAAGCGCTGGTAGTGCACATTGGCAACCGAGGAGCAAGAGGTGAGGGCAGCGATTGTCGCAGGTTCGAATCCGTGGGAGGATTTTTTTTTTGTGTTGAAATTGATGATGGATGAAGGTTGAAAAGGAAGGAAGTCTTCCCTCCTTCACGTGGGCATCTATAGCCCATGCGGTGGGCACCAAAGCGCTAAGGCACTTGGCGCTTGGGGAGACAATGGTTCAAATCACGTCGAAACCCTTTTGGGGAAAGAACAAAGGTATGTATTAGTTGAGCACCAAAAATTTTAGAGGAATTAGTTGAGCTATTAAAAATTAATTTTTGCATAATTTATTTGGTTTATAAGGTTTTAAGGGGAGTTATAAGGTTGATGCAAAATAATTTTTGGTGTTATTTGCTTTAGTGTTTGAAAAGGGTAATAAGGTGTTTTAGGAAGATTGTTTGAGTTTTTGTGGTGTTGGATATTATTTTAAGTTGGAGATTATAAGGTGTATCTAAATAATTATTTTTCATGTATGATTTGATGAATGTTAATTCCAAGAAGGAGCAATAAGGTATATTTGAGCTTTGATTATTTTTGTGTCTAAGGAATATTTTGAGAAAGTGTTAAGAGTGATATTTTATCATCTAACCATTGAAATTGGAAAGAAGGAAATTGTGATTGAGACAAGTTTTCTAAGGGCACTTCTACATCAAACAAAAAGGTATGGGCACATATTCCTAGTGAGTGATTGTTGAATGTTGTGAATGCAAAGTTGGAGTGAAAAGGATTGTTTGGTAAGCATTGTTGAGTGTGTTTTGAATTAATGCTTCAAGGTTTTCTGGAATAAAGAGTTGTTGATAAAACCTTGTTTGATAAGCATTGTTGTTGAAGTGATTAGTTGAGTGAACTTGAACTAGGGTTTGCAAAGATCATGAGTATCATTGTTATGTGAGATTTTTGATAAGCATTGTTGTTGAAGTGATTAGTGAAGAACTTGAACTAGGGTTTGCAAATATCATGAGTATCATTGTTATGTGAGATTGATTGATAAGCATTGTTGGAAATATTTGAGTGAGTGTTCATATGCTTGGACTAGGGTTTGTAAGCAAGGATTAATTCATTGAGTGATTGGTTGAGTAGAGTTGGTTGAGCCTAGTCAAGTGGATGTGTTGAAGTGATAGTTCAAGTTCTATGAAACAAATTGTTCTATATTCTAAATTGATTTGAGAAAGAGGTTGAGTGTTGATGAATGTGAAACATATTGAGTCTCTAACAATTCTCTATATGTTTTTATGGTAAAAAGAGTGATTGAAAGTGATTGAGCATTGTGGTGAATGTGAAGCATATTGAGTCTCTAACAATTCTCTTTATGTTTCTATGAGATTGGACAAGTTCTAGTGAGGACTTGTTGAGTAGATTTGAGGTAAGTCTTAGAGAAGACTTGTGGATAGATTTGTGTGAGCTTTTGTGGAAGCTTACAATACAGTTTGAGAATAGATATTGAGAGATTGGATAAGTTCTAGTGAGGACTTATTGAGAATTGGACAAGTTCTAGTGAGGACTTGTTGAGCAGATTTGGACAAGTTCTAGAGAGGACTTGTAGATAGATTAGTGTGAGCTTTTGTGGAAGCTTACAAGGTAGATTTGAGATAAGTCTTTGAGAAGACTTGAGAGCAGAGTTGATTGATTGATTTGTTCAAACCTTGAGTTAAGGTTTGGGGTAGATCTAGTAGAGTTGATTTGAGATTAAGTCAAGCTTTGTGTTAAGGCTTGAGGATAGATATTGAGGATAGATTTGTGCTAGATCAAAGGACTATGTTTAGTGTAGATTAGAGGATAGATATTGAGGATAGATTTGTGCTAGACCGAAGGACTATGTTTAGTATAGATTTGAGGATAGATTTTGGTGCATATTTGAGGATAGGTTTGTGCCAGACCAGAGATAGAGATTGAGCAGATTTGTGCTAGATCGAAGGACTATGTTTAGTGTAGATTTGAGATAAAGCTTTGAAGGTGATAGAGTATAGAGGATGATAGTCTCTAGTGGATAGAGATCCATTAGCTAGGGTAGTGAGGATAGGTGTCTTTAGTGGATAGAGATCCATTAGCCAGAGCAGTGGGAGCAATAGTTCTTCTAGAAGATCACCAATCAGAGCTAAGGAGAAAGGAGTTCTCCTATGGATAGAGATCCATAAACTTGATTAGGGGATTGGTGTCTCCTTTGGATAGAGGTCCATAAACATTGTAATAGGGAAAGGATTCCCAAGAGATTGATTGAGAAAATTTTAGTGAAATATTTTCTCCATGGAGTAGCCCACATTGGGTGAACCATATTAAATTGGTGTCTCTATTGTGTGTGGTGATTTGTGCATTACTTTGATTACTATTATTGATATTGCTATCTATACATTGCATAATATTGATTGGGAAAGAAAAGTAAAAAGTGGTCTTATATTGTTCACCCCCTCTCAATATAAGCTTGTGTTCTTCAATTGGTATCAGAGCGGGTTCCTTCGAAAGAGTTTAACAACTTGAAGGAAAAGCTTTCAAGAACACAATGGATTCTAAGAATGGGTCCTCGAGATAATTCAACACCAGTATTTTATGGAAGTGATTATATATTTTGGAGTATGAGAATGAAGATTCACCTGATGGCACTTGGCAATGAAATTTGGGAAGCAGTTGAAAATGGATACATACCACCAGTTGATCCACCTACAGATAAGGAAGGTAAGCTTCTACAACATTACAATTCAAAAGCAATGAATGCAATTTTGAGAGGTTTGCATAGAACAGAATTCATAAAAGTTATGCATTGTAAATATGCAAAAGGAATTTGGGATAAGTTGCAAAGCATATATGAAGGAGATAAAAGTGTCAAAAAGGTAAAGATACAAAATCTCAAAGGACAATTTGAAGATTTAAAGATGAAGGATGAGGAAAACATTAGTACTTATCTACTTCGGGTAGATGAGGTTGTTAATGCCATGCAAGGACTTGGACTTGAGATTGAAGAATCGGATGTTTGTGATAAGATCTTAAGATCTCTTCCAAAAAGGTTTAGTGAAAATATCTCTGCTATAGAGGAATCAAAATATGGTGATATTTTGACAAGAGATATGTTACTTGGTATTCTTACAACTTTTGAGTTAAGAACAAAAGAGGAACCTAATATCCGAAAGGAAGCAACCTTCAAAGCTACTAAGAAGACAAAGGGCAAGAAGTCAGATTCAAGCAATGAGTCATCCAGTGATGAAGAAGCAAATTATGGCAGAAGGAATAAGGATTCAAGAAGATTTAAAGATGCAAAATCTATTAGATGTTTCAATTGTGGAAAGTATGGTCACTATGCAACTGATTGTCAAGAAGCTAAAAATAACAATGATGAAGAAAAATAGGATCATAAGAACAGGGAATCAAAAAGATACAGGTACCAAAAGAAAGGCAAGGATGGACAAGGCAGACAAGGAAAGAAGTTCTTTCAAAGACAAAAGAGGAGCTACTATGCAGACAAGGCAAGTAAGTACTCAAGTGATAGTGATAATAGTTTCTCAGATAATGATAAAGATGAAGTTCTATTTTTGATAGAAGAAAAAGAAGTTAAGAAAAGGTCACCAATAATTCTCAAGTGTTTTAGATGTGGTAATTTTGGACATCTTGAAGATAGTTGTACAAGGAATGGTTTTAGTTTTAGTGATGATGAATATGAAGATACACTTGAAGGACCAGAAGAGAATATTCTAATGGCACTAGAAGAAGAAGGAGGTGATCCTATAGAAGACAAGTCAGAAAAGAATGAAGATGTTCTCAAAGGCAAACAAATAGAGGAAGAATCAGAAAAAGGAGAAGTTGATCTTGAGGGAGAGCTTATTTATGCTCTTAAAACTTTAAAGAAGGTAAGAAAGCAAAACTCCCAACTTGAGTTTCAGTTTCAAGAATGTGATGAAGAGAGAGGAAAGCTTATAGAGGATCTAAACAAGTCAATGGCTAAGACAAAGAAGTTCAAGGATAAGTTAGAAGCAAAGGTCTTAGAATGTGAAAAGTTAGAACAAGAAGTAGCCCTACTAAGGGAAGAAGTAGAGAAGTCTAAGGATAAGCTACATAAGTTTGGAAGAAGTTCAAAGAATTTGGATAAGATCATCAAGGCACAAAAGCCTACATCAAGCAAGATAGGTCTTGGTTTTGAATAGGCTCAAAAGAAACAAGAAGAAGAGTCAACCTCAAGTTCTGAAGAAGAAGAAACTTTAGAAGAAGATAGTGTGAGAGAAAGTGAGACTTCTGAGGAAGAGTTGGATAATAGAAAGTTCAACAAGGAAAGGAACAATGCACAAAGAAGAAACAGATGGAACAGGAACCAACACAAAGAAAAAGAGACTAAGAGACCAATGAGGTCAAGGCAAGGAAATTTCAATGGATGATGTTTCTCATGTCACAGATTTGGGCACATGGCTTCACAATGTAGGACACATGAAAGACAGGAATATGGGAACTTCAGGAACAAGACAATTATTCCATGGGTATTGCTACTCATGTAATCAGTTTGGTCACAAGGCAATGAATTGCAGGGTTCATGATAGGAACAGATATGGCTTCACCAGGAGAAATCCCAAGATATTTGCACCTCCAAGGAATAATAACATTAAGTGTTATAAGTGCAATAATGATGGACATACAACAAAGTGGTGTAGAGCAGACATTCCAGAATCAAGCATGAACAGGAACAGGAATAGGAATAGAAATATGGACATGAACAGGAACAAGAATATGGAAGAACAGGAACATGGACATGAACAGGAATAGTCAAAGGAATCAGAAGGATCAGATGAGAAGGAAAGAGGACAAAGGTAAATATCAATGCTTGCTAGGAGTAGAAATACTCCCACCCTAGAATTAACCACCTCAAGAGGAGGTGGGGGAGGGGCTAAGCTAAGAGACTCATTCTTAGCCCCGAGCCCCAAAGGTGACCCTTTGCCATTGATGTCAAAGGGGGAGAGATTTGAGTAAGGGGGAGAGATTTGATTTAAGGAGAGAGCATTGAGTCAGGGGGAGCAAAACAAGAAAAAGGTCAAGTTTTGGTAAAAAGAATTTGGGTTGCCATCAATGACAAAGGGGGAGATTGTTGGACATTTTGAGTAGATGAGTTGTCATTGATGTCAAGAGTGAGTGGTCATTGATGTCAAGCTTTCAACAGTCAGTGGTAGTTTCAGTGGGCAACATCAGTTTTAGGTTCTCCAATAAGTGCAAAAGGATAGTCCATTTTCAGTTGATCAAGACCCGATTCCAGGAAGTCAGATGTGGTCCAAAGTGCAAAGAAGAAGCCCAAGTGAATAATATTATAATATTTCTTTATAATATTATACAGGGAAGTTTAAATTAATTATAAATTAATTAATATAATTTTTATTATAAATTAATTTATTAATTAATTTACTTAACTTATAAGTTATTTAAATTAATTATTAATTAATTTTAATATTAATTATAAGTTAATTTATGTTAATTTTAAATAACCCTAAGGTGGGTTATTAAGTCAAAATTAAAATTTAAATTCAACATCGAGCGTCGACGTGGGGAGAAAATTAACCAAGTGTGTATAAAAGGGGGACTACCCCACCTTAGCCAAAGTCTCTCATGCCTTAGAATTAAATATTATGCTATGCGAGATTGTGTGAATCATGTTTTGCAACAAGAGGATTTCATTTTATTAAAGTGCTTAGAGGAGGCAAAAGGACTTCATCCACCAAGGAGGGAGCCTTGGTCACCAAGGATTGGTAGCGTAGTTGGCAACCACAGCGTGAGCAAGACGTGAGGGCAGCGATTGGTGCAGGTTCGAATCCGTGGGAGGATATTTTTATTTTGTGTTGAAATCGATGATGGACGAAGGTTGAAAAGGAAGGAAGTCTTCCTTCCTTCACATGGGTACCTATAGCCCATGCGGTGGGCACCAAAGTGCTAAGGTGCTTGGCGCTTGGGGAGACGTGGTTCGAATCACATCGAAACCCTTTTGGGGAGAAGCAAAGGTATGCAATTTGTTGGCACCAAAATTTTGGAGGAATTAATTTGAGCTATTAAAAATTAATTTTTGCATAATTTATTTGGTTTGTAAGGTTTTAAGGGGAGTTATAAGGTTGATGCAAAATAAATTTTTGGTGATATTTGCTTTAGTGTTTGAAAAGGGTAATAAGGTGTTTTAGGAAGATTGTTTGAGTTTTTGTGGTGTTGGATATTATTTTAAGTTGGAGATTATAAGGTGTATCCAAATAATTATTTTTCATGTATGATTTGATGAATGTTAATTCCAAGAAGGAGCAATAAGGTATATTTGAGATTTGATTATTTTTGTGTCTAAGGAATATTTTGAGAAAGTGTTAAGAGTGATATTTTGTCATCTAACCATTGAAATTGGAAAGAAGGAAATTGTGATTGAGACAGGTTTTCTAAGGGCACTTCTACATCAAACAAAAGGTATGGGCACATCTTCCTAGTGAGTGATTGTTGAATGTTATGAATGCAAATTTGGAGTGAAAAGGATTGTTTGGTAAGCATTGTTGAGTGTGTTTTGAATTAATGCTTCAAGGTTTTCTAGAATAAAGAGTTGTTGATAAAACCTTGTTTGATAAGCATTGTTGTTGAAGTGATTAGTTGAGTGAACTTGAACTAGGGTTTGCAAAGATCATGAGTATCATTGTTATGTAATATTTTTGATAAGCATTGTTGTTGAAGTAATTGGTTGAGTGAAGAACTTGAACTAGGGTTTGCAAAGATCATGAGTATCATTGTTATGTGAGATTGATTGATAAGCATTGTTGGAAACATTTGAGTGAGTGTTCATATGCTTGGACTAGGGTTTGTAAGCAAGGATTAATTCATTGAGTGATTGGTTGAGTAGAGTTGGTTGAGCCTAGTCAAGTGGATGTGTTGAAGTGATAGTTCAAGTTCTATGAAACAAATTATTCTATATTCTAAATTGATTTGAGAAAGAGATTGAGTATTGATGAATGTGAAACATATTGAGTCTCTAACAATTCTCTATATTTTTTCTATGGTAAAAAGAGAAATTGAAAGTGATTGAGCATTGTGGTGAATGTGAAGCATATTGAGTCTCTAACAATTCTCTTTATGTTTCTATGAGATTGGACAAGTTCTAGTGTGGACTTGTTGAGTAGATTTGAGGTAAGTCTTAGAGAAGACTTGTGGATAGATTTGTGTGAGCTTTTATGGAAGCTTACAATACAGTTTGAGAACAGATATTGAGAGATTTGATAAGTTCTAGTGAGGATTATTGAGCAGATTTGGACAAGTTCTAGTGAGGACTTGTTGAGAATTGGACAAGTTCTAGAGAGGACTTGTGGATAGATTAGTGTGAGCTTTTGTGGAAGCTTACAAGGTAGATTTGAGATAAGTCTTTGAGAAGACTTGAGAGCAGAGTTGATTGATTGATTTGTTCAAACCTTGGGTTAAGGTTTGGGGCAGATCTAGCAGAGTTGATTTGAGATTAAGTCAAGCTTTGTGTTAAGGCTTGAGGATAGATATTGAGGATAGATTTGTGCTAGACCGAAGGACTATGTTTAGTGCAGATCAGAGGATAGATATTGAGGATAGATTTGTGCTAGATCGAAGGACTGTGTTTAGTATAGATTTGAGGATAGATTTTGGTGCAGATTTGAGGATAGGTTTGTGCCAGACCAGAGATAGAGATTGAGCAGATTTGTGCTAGATCGAAGGACTGTGTTTAGTGCAGATTTGAGATAGAGCTTTGAAGGTGATAGAGTATAGAGGATGATAGTCTCTAGTGGATAGAGATCCATTAGCCAGGGTAGTGAGGATAGGTGTCTTCAGTGGATAGAGATCCATTAGCCAGAGTAGTGGGGGCAGCAGTTCTTCTAGAAGATCACCAATCAGAGCTAAGGAGAAAGAGTTCTCCTATGGATAGAGATCCATGAACTTGATTAGGGGATTGGTGTCTCCTTTGGATAGAGGTCCATAAACATTGTAATAAGGGAAAGGATTCCCAAGAGATTGATTGAGAAAATTTTAGTGAAATATTTTCTCCGTGGAGTAGCCCACATTGGGTGAACCACGTTAAATTGGTGTCTCTATTGTGTGTGGTGATTTGTGCATTGCTTTGATTACTACTATTGATATTGCTATCTATACATTGCATAATATTGATTGGGAAAGAAAAGTAAAAAGTGGTCTTATACTGTTCACCCCCCTCTCAGTATAAGCTTGTGTTCTTTAGTTCATGTAATTTATTTTCTTTTCACGCTCAAAGCAAGCTAAAATGAATCCAATAATCATTTAAGATTCACATTTTAGATATAGATTTTAATATTTTGTTTTATACTCAAAGGAGGGTTTAAAGAAGATAAAACTTGTTTAAATCTTCTTAACCAAAAGAAGATAAAATATACCTAAAATACTTCAAGATAAAAGGAATTAATGCACTTTACATCGTGGTCATATGAGGGCCAATCATATTTTATTTTCTTTTAAGTTTCATGAACAATCACTAGCATAACAATAAAATAATACCAACACAAGCCCCTTGTTAACAGTTGCTTGCAAATCACTAAGGTATTCTAGCACTTATTTGATACATCTTCATAAACATACATGCACACATTAAGTAAAAGGAACCTTGGAGAAATTTCTTTATTTACAAGAGAGGGTTTTATAATCAAAATCCTAACTATGAGTGTGGTTTTGCAATTGGGTAAAATTACCACTTCACATGGCTTAGTCTGAGTGGATAATTTTGAGTGATTATGATGCACCAAACTGGTGTATAAATATTTGATATATATATATATATATATATATATATATATATATATATATATATATATATATATATATATATATATTAAAATTTATGTGATATAAAAATTTATGGAAAATTTTTGGATTGAGAAATTTGATGATGTAATGTGTTGATGATGTTTTATGATGTATATGATAGGTATATATTCTTATATATATTTTTTTGGAGTTGATTTAATTTTTTTTGCAAAATTATTTTAATTTGAAGAAAATATCTAAGTGTCATATGGATAATAATTTCTATATATTTCAAAAGAAATTTTTGACAAGAGTAAATGTGAGAGATGGATGTGAATAGGTAAATTAAGGTTAATGAAAAGGTCCAAGTTTGGTTTTGAAAAAAAAGAACAAAGTTAATAATGGATTGAAAATTTTGATTTTTGATGCTCAATGATGAAGATTTTAATTACAAAATAAATTGATTAAAATTTTGGAATGATTATGATATGTATCCTATTAGTATATGTCTATGGATATCCCTATGATGGTTTTGTAGAGGTTAAGGAGAGGAGAATTTTTTTTTTTAATATTTTATTTGTGAAAAATGAAGTAGTTGCAAGCATCCATTTTTGTTTAATGCTATTATCCCCTTTCAAATAATGTTTTTTAAAAGGTAGATCAATGTACTCATAAATTTGAATGACCTATATAAAAGTGATTAAAATTTGATATTTGTTTTGATGTGGTGTCATTAACCCCTATGTGGTGGCTTGTTAGCTTGAGTAATGGACAAGCACTTTGGTGACTAGGTTTGATAGCATTTATAGGAAGTCCATGCCATTGGATAGATTATTTCCTTATTGGGATTTATTTGCTTCTAAGTGGTGGCTCTTCTAGCCTAATAAATTCATAAGTGCTTAGATGAGCATATTGTTTCTAGGTAGTCTATGCCTTCAACACATATAACAAGTGCTTTGGATAGTCTATGTCCATATGAAATGTGCTTTTGGATAGTCCATGTCCATAAAATATTTGGACATTAAATGTCTATACAACACATGTCTTTTGGATAGTCTATGTCCATTTAATAATATGCTTTTTGGAAAAAATATCCTTATAAAATAATTTTCTTTTGGACAGTATATGTTAAAGAACACAAACTTATACTAAGAGGGGGGTGAATAGTATAAGACCACATTTTACTTTTCTTTCCAAAACAATATTATGCAATATATCAATGGCAATATCAACAATAGTAATCAAAGAAATGCACAAATCATCACACACAATAAAGACACCAATTTAACGTTGTTCACCCAAGGTGGGCTACTCCATGGAGAAAATATTTCACTAAAATTTTCTCAAAAAATCTCAAGGGAATCCTTCCCTATTACAATGTTTATGGACCTCTGCCCAAATGAGACACCAATCCCCTAATCAAGTTCATGGATACCTATCCACAGGAGACACCAATCCCCTCAGCTGGTTTTTGGATCTCTATCCACATAACTCCTTCTCCTATGCTTTGGTTGGTGATCCTCTAGAAGACTACTACCTCCACTGCATTGGCTTGTGGATATCTTTCCATTGAAGACCTCTATCCTCACTCAGAAGACATATATCCTCAATACGTAGCTAATGGATATATATCTATTAGAGATTATTGTCCTCTACTCTATCACCTCCAAAGCTTACTCTCAGCTCTGTCTCAAATTTGCACTAAACACTGTCCTTCGATCTAGCACAAATTTGTTCAATATTTTTCTCAAATCTACACTAAAAATCGTCCTTCGGTCTAGCACAAATATTGCTCACAAGTCTATATTTGGTCTGGTACAAATCTACCCTCTACACCAAACTCTATCCTCAAATATGCCCTCAATCCTTAACAAAAATATTGATCCAATCACAAATTAAATCTGCTATATCTGCCCCAAGCCTTAACTCAAATATTGAACAAATCAATCAGTTAAATCTGCTCTCAAGTCTTCTCAAAGACTTACCTCAAATATATCCATAAGTCCTCTCAAGAACTTTCTCAATATGCTCTCAACTATTTACTTTGACTTATCTAAAATCTCCTCAACAAGTCCTCTCTAGAACTTGTCCAATCTACCCAACAAGTCTTCACCAAGACTTACCTCAAATCTGCTTGTAAGATTCCACAAAATCTCACACAAATCTGTCCTTAAGCTTTCACAAAATCTTATTCAACTCTATCCTCAAGTTCCCTCTAGGACTTACTCAAATTTACCCACAAGCTTTAACATAAGATTGCTTAAATCTGTCATTAAGTCCACTATAGGACTTGCTCAAATATTTCCACTAGCTTTCACAAAATTTTATTAAATCAATTGCAAAACTTTCATACAAAACTCAACTTTATCTCTTTCAAAAAACCTCTTTAATCACACAAACAAGTTTCACTCAAAATCTTGTTTAACTACAAAAACATATAGAGAATGGTTAGAGACTCAATATGTTTCACACTCATAAAACACTCAATCACTTCCAAAATCTCTTTTAAATCAATTTAGAATAAAGAACAATTTGTTTCACAAAACTTGAACTATCACTCCAATACTTTTAATCAATAATTCTCATCAACTTCAACCAATAATCCACTCAATGAATCTCAACTTGCTTACAAACCCTAACCAAGTATTTCACAATGCTTCTAATAACTCACAATATGTAACTCAAACCTTGACTCAAGATGATTTCAAATTCACATAAAAATGATACTCATGTTCTTTCACAAACCCTAGCTCAATATAGTTCTCAATCTCATATAACAATGATACTCATGTTCTTTCACAAACACAAATCATGCACATGAAAACTCACTCATCATTTCCAAAAATACTCAACAATCCTTTTCACTCCAACTTTGCATTTCATAACATTCAACCAAACAATATTTCACTCACAAGGAAGATATGCCCATACCTTTTTGTTTTGATGGAGATCTGATTTCAAAACCTGTCTCAATCACAATCAACTCCTCTTTGCCAATTTCAAAGTTAGATAGCAAAAATATTTACTCAAATATTTCCCTCAAAATTATTTCACCATACAAAAATATTAAATCTCAAGTACACCTTATAGACTCCAAACTTTCAAAAATAATTAGCATAGACTCAAATAACTCACTTTCACAATAATTTCCTTTATGCACCTTATTTCTCCTCATAAAAATAATTATCACAATGTAACTTTATTTCAAAATATAAAATATAACATTCCTTGCATACCTTATCACTCCTACTTTATAAATTCTAACCACCAAAAATTAAAATAAAATATTTAATTTTCTTATACCTTATATCTCCCTCAACAAACTCTCAAACCACCTTTTAAATCTCACGCAATATTTTAATGCAATTTTCCACACATCAAAACCTTTGGAAATTAAACCATAAAAAGCATACCTTTGTTTTAATGTTGCCCAACAAAAATTGCTTTGATGAATTTTGAACACCCGACCTCACCTTTCCAAATACCTTAGCGCAAAGCGCATCCACCACTTGGGCTACGTGCCCTCACAAAATTAAAAGGTGCACCACCTTGCTTTTACTCCTTGTCTCTTCTCCCACTAAGTGCAAACGAAAACACTTCCCCTTAGCAAAAGATAATCGCATGAATTGAACCCGCGATCTCTTGCTCACTAACGCCTTAATGCAACCCTCGGCTACCACCTATGCTACCAAGCACCTTGAGATACATTTGGCGCTCCAATTCATTTTGACACCATGTCTGTCCTTCAACATTTAATACATGTAAAATTTCCTTTCTCTGCAACGTACGAATCACTTAGACTTTTGGGCATATAATTCGCATGGATAAGTTTTAATTAAAAACTTTACCCCTTTTATACCATATGCCATGTTGTCCAACATGTCGACGATTTAGGAAATTCGATTTTTAATTCGAATTTAATATTTAAACTTTTGGCGCCTTTATTATTTATTTAAATTTAAATTTTAACCTATGGTTAAAATATTTAAATTTAAATAAATTAAATCATAATATTTAAAATCTGCCAAATGGGTCTTTTTGAGGATTTATAATTTAATAACTCCTTGGCCCTCATTTTTCTTCAACTCAACCTTTAACCTAGAATATTATAATATTAAATATTATAATATTATTATTCCCTTTTAAACCTGCTTCTCCATCCTTGGGATTTCCTTTTAAAATTGCTTCTCCTTCCTTGGGTCTTCAATCTGTTTAGGCCTTTTAGGAATATAATATTAAAATAAATATTATATCCTATTTCTTTAAACCTCTTCCTTTCCTTTTGGAAAAACCACCTGATGACATTAATTATGAAAAAACTTGGACATCAACCTCTTGATATCAATGACAAAAAAACTTGCTCATATTTCCAACATATGTCCATTTAAAAAATATGCTTTTAGGAAAGTCTATGTCCTTATAAAATTAATATCTTTTGTATAGTCTATTTCTATTTCATAATATATTTCTTGAATAGTCTATGTCCTTATAACATTCAAATCTTTTGGATAGTCTATGTCCATTTTAAAAATATGCTTTTCAGATAGTCCATTCCTTATAAAATGAATATCTTTTGGAAAATCTATCTCTTTAATAATATGCTTTTTGGACAATATATATCCTTATAACATGAACCTTTTGGATAGTTTGTGTCCTTTTCAAAAAAATATTTTTTGGACAATTTATGTCCTTATAAAATGAATGTCTTTTGGATAATCTATATCCATTTAATTATATGCTTATTAGATAGTCCATGTCCTTATTTTTTCATTGTATTTGTGTCTTCATGTCAAATATTCGTAGCTATAGGACTTATTATGAGTTAACTATCATTAGCAAAAGCCTCTATGGGTGATCTTGCCATCAGTTGTATACATATGAAAATATATTTGTCACTTGCATATTTTGAAAAGAATTTTCAAGGTGTTAGGTCAATCATTAAGTATATGGGCTTACCTTGTCCATACCTTTATTATGAAAGTATCTTAGGTTTCATTATTTTAGGTCTTTTAGTAGGGCCTATAAGGAAATAAGGTATGCTTGACTTATCACCTTACAAGCACTACTAAGAGGATTGAAACCAAGAATTTAGAATTAATTGAAGATTTATGAAAATTGTATCCATCAATTCCTATGATTTAGGAGGGATTAACATTATTTGACAAGAATGTGATAGGTTTAGATAAAGGATGATTGATTAGTATTTGTATGGAATTATGCATGAAAATAAAAAATCACACAACTTTATTGCCTTAGAGAACCAGGGACTGCTTCTAACAAATGGTAGGCGTATCATATGATTAGTCAATGGTTAGAAATAATCCTAGTTCTCCTTGTTAAGGTGTGAATGCAAATGCATGTATAACACAAGAACAAACCATGAAATCATGAAAATAACTATGAAGATTATTTTGAGATATTTTCTACCTTAGTTACCTAGCTAAAAATGCAATCTATCATGTACTCTATCCTAGCTAGGATCATTATGGGTCACAACAAATTATCTCAACTCCATAGGCAAACAACAAGCATATGAATACAAGCAAGTGTATTTAGCATTCAATCATGTAGTACATAATCAAAACAATTGTGCAAGTATATATACATGATAGTTATGTAAAAAGAAATATGAATAAGCAACCAATGACTCAAAGCTTTTGAGTGAAAGAGCATGGGAATAATTTCTCATAAATGTTTTTAGTATTTCATACTTATGTATGAAAACTACCTAAAAAAAGAATAATTCTTATCCTCCATCCTTTAGAAGCCACGATATTATGTCTTTTTAGGAAAGGAATATTATGAGAAGGTTATTCCTTGTCAATACTATGTGTTATGAAATTCATCAAGTAAGGAATAATCCTCATAAACCCCTCCTCAAAAGCATAGGCAATACAAATAATCAACCAAAAGAGAATGAAATTTGCTAACACATGATTCTAGATATAAAAGGGTAATCACTACATACCAACCGAGAAAGAGAAAATAATGTATAAGAGAAATCCAAAGTCCTAAGGGTAGGGACCTACTTAGCATCAATGACCTAGTGCAAGTGCAATGCAAGTAAGCTATACTAACTAGTTGTCATCATCACTTCATTGTGGAGTCCCATAATTATAAATGCACAAGCAATCATGCATATATATACAATACAACCATGAGAGTAAGAATGAAATACTACATATGGTTAGCTCAAGGATTTTACAAGAGAGAATATGGGAGTTACTCCTCATAAAAATCCTCAATGTCACTTGAAAACTATTTGATCAAGAAATAATTCTAATCTACTACCTCATAAAAGGCATGATACGTGCACAAGCAGACCATGCATTTATTAGAGGAAATCATGCATGTTTATGCAATTTATAACAAATGAATGTATAAATAATTTTAAGTAATCATATAAAGTATGATAGGAAGTCATGCATTTATGATAAGCATTCAATATAATGAGTAAATATTTTGAGGAGTCATCAAGAAGGTTTGCTATCTTAGTGGCCTACTATAACTACAATGCAAGTGACTCTATTTGCTAGCTAGGATCATCATCATCTCATTGTAGTATACCCCCTCATAAATTTATAGTATGAACAAATAAACTCAAGAAATCATACAAGTAGGCACATGAAAGTAAACAAAAATAAAATTATAGGAAACCATGCATAAGATCATCCATGCATAACAAGGAACATGAGCAAGCAATGCATACAAATTCAAGCGTAATATATTTTTAAATACATTATATTTATAGTTTCTTATGTTATTTTCCATCTAAGGTGGCCAAGAGATATGTTCCTGATCCATATTTGGCTATTACTATGAATGGACCTAGCTAATTAGGTTCAATATTTCCTATTTTATCTTCTTTTGCATTAGTATACTTTTGATTTTATTTAAGCACCAACTTATTTATTTCAAAGGAATTAAGTCGCACCCTCTTTCCAAAGGATATTTTGAGTCTTTGGTGGTAGAATCATAGATGTTATAGGGTATGGATCCACTTTTCATCAAGTTGTTCCAATTGACTAAGATGTGCATGGTGATACTCATCATAAACAATCTCATCCTTGAGAAGGATTCTAAGGGACAAGACTTCTAATTCAAATGGGAAGATGGCCTCAGTCCCATATACTAAGGCATATGATGTAGCACTAGTTGGAGTTCTAACACTAGTATGATATACTCATAAAGTAGGATATAGCTGTAAATGCCAATCCCTACTGGTCTTGCTAACATTTTTCTTTAATATATTTTTTGTTGTTTTATTTGAAGCTTTGTCCTGACCATTACCTTGCGGGTAATATGGGATCAAGATCTTATGTTGAATTTTAAAACTATCACAAAGTTTGGCAGAATATTTATTCCCTAAATCTAGATCATTGTTAGAGATGATAATGTTAGGAATATCATATCAGGATAGGATTTGATTTAAGATAAATTTTCATACTTGAGATCTAGTGCAAGAGGATAAGGGCATAACCTCTACCCACTTAGTGAAGTACTCATTTGTAGTTCTTATGAATTTATATCCATACAATTATAGGATTTATTTTACCTATGATATCAATCCCCCAAGTATATAAGAACCAAGGGGAGGTCATATATTGGATATCTTGGCTAGGTGCATCGATTGGATTGTCATGTATTTTATACCTATTGCATTTTCATATAAAATTGTGGATGTCCCTTTCCATTGTTGACCAGTAACATCCCATAAAAATAAGCTTCTTAGTAATGTAACTTCCATAGAAGTGGCCATAACATGCCCCTTCATGGGCATATTGAAGCATTTTTTTAGATTCATATAAATTTAGGTATCTAAGGAGAATGAATTAAAAAGTTTCTATACAAGATGTCTTTGATTATGATATATCTATAAGTTTATTACTTTAGGTTATTTTGCTCGTTATGATTTATACCTTTAGACATAGATTCACTATTAAGGAAATCATAAATTTCTTGTACCAAGAGTCAAGGGTAATCACTTTCTCAATGAAAAATATAGTTAAAGGTTCTTGACTAGATTGCAAGGTTATAGACTACCTTATTTATCAAATGATGATTGTTTCTTATTCATCCTCTAATTCTAGAGGTATTAGAAATTAAATGTGGAATAGTGTCAATGGAAAATTTCTCAAAGAAAACCATAACCTTATCCATAATGTCCTTATAGGGTTTGATTTTATCATCTTTGGTCTGATAAACTCTTCTCACCTGATTAACTATTAGCTATGAATATTCAAAAATGGAGAGAGAGGTTACTTTTAGGACTAGGGATGTCTAAATCCTAAGAATAAGTGCTTCTTACTTATCCATGTTGTTAGTACATGATAATTTAAGCTTAAAATATAAAGGGATGATAATTTTTTGGGGTGATATTAAGATGATTACTACCCCTACATGTTTGATGCATCTTGCACCATCAAAGAAAAGGGTTCGGGAATCCTATTGTGCTACTTCAAGAGTGCACACTGTCTCATCAGGATATTCAATGACGAGGAGATAGTTGGCTCATAAAGGGTTTGTTGCTAGCTGATAAGTTACCACTTGTCCCTTTATTGAATTTTGACTAATGAACTCAAGGTTGAATTTATTAAGGGTCATAAGAATTTAGCTATCCTACTTGAAATATAAGGTATCTTAAAGGATCTACCCTAGCTATAACATAAGTTTTATGGCTTAGCATGTAATATCTCAACTTTTGAGAAGCAAAGACAACTGCTAAACACAAATTTTATAAATTTGTGTATCTAGTTTTATAACTAATAAGGGTTCTACTAATATAGTAGATGAACTTTCCCTATGTTGGTCATCATATTGTTCCAACATGACACCTAACGCATAAATTTTTGTTGCAGTGTATAACAAAAATGACTTGAGAGAATTTGATGAGATAATGACTAGTAGAGATAAAATATATGTTTTCAAGGTATCAAAGGTATTTTGGCATTATTTTTCCCAATTGAACTTAGCCCCTTTTACTATAATTTTAGAAAATAGCTAAAATTTATCTACCAATTGGGAAATGAATCTCCTAATCTTTTGTAACCTACCTTGTAGGTTTCAAAGCTTAGTTAGGGTTTTAGGGGGTGGCATTTTAGTGATGGCAGATATTTTATCAGGATATACATCAATGCCACACTTAGACATGATGAATCCCAATAGCTTACTAGATTTAATTGTAAATATGAATTTGGAGGGTTTAAGGTGAACCTTATATTCTCTAAGTTTAAAAATTTTCCTTAAATATTTAACATGACTTCATTTCTTAGATCACCTAAGAAGATTGTCAACATAATATTTTATGGTATCATGCATCCTATCATGGAGATATATGAAATTACATGCTAGTAGGTTGCACCAATATTCTTTAAGCCAAAGGGAATGACCTCATAACAAAATGTCCCCCAAGATGTAATGAACATTGTTTTAGCTTAGTCCTTTGGTATAATCCAAATTTTACTATACTTAAAAAATTCATCCATCAAGGATGGCATTTCATATCTAGAAATGAAGTCTTTTATTTTGGGTAGAGGAAAATCTTCTTTGGGATAATCCTTGTTTATATCTCAAAATTCTATGTAGACTCACACAACACCTTTTTTCTTGGATACATGAAGTATTATTGAGATCCAATTACAATAGTCAATAGCCTTAATAAATTTGACCTCCAAAAGCTTTTGGATTTTCTATTTAACTAGTAAAGCAACTTTAGGATGAATCTTCCTTAACTTTTGCTTTACTAGCTTGGCATAAGGCTTGCTACCAAATTATGAACCACTAAGGATGGCTCTAATCTAGGCATTTCTACATAATACTATGTGTAGATGCCACAAAATTTAATTAAGAGTTTTGTATACTCCTCTCATTCTTCTAAAGTTAGGACTTTTTTATAAATTTATTATTTTTGGATTATCTTCTAAATATATGTTGATGTCTATGGTTTTTTTATTAGGATATGAGACTCATATTCATATTGTGGAGGGGTAGGTAATACCCCTAGAGTTTCAAGTACATTGACATCTAAAGTACATTGATTTATGTTGGTTGACTATGAGGTATGTGAAGTTAATAGAAGAGACCCTTCAATAGGGATGTTTTCTTGATGATAATTATGACTATCCCTAGAAGGTCTATGGGGTAAAACTTTCACCTCATAGTCATTTATGTCTAAAGTTGATAAGAGGTTTTTTATTGATTGGGATGATAAACTATTATTTGTTTGGGGTAGATCTAATCTATCTTCATTGTCAAGGCTACTCGTAGGTGCTATGTTGGACCTTTGTTTAGGATAATTAATTATTTTTATGCTTAGGGTATTTATTTGTGCATATTATAAAAATATATCAAAAAGGGAAAATGTGGAAGGTCCATCGTCCTCATCCTCATCCTAGTCTAACACCTCTATTAGGGTTACTTTCCTTTTGGGTTCCAATGATAAAAGGTATACTTATTCATTATTTTTGCTTTCTAAAGAAGGATAAGATGCCCTTTCATTAGGGTTAGGGAAGTATCCCAATCCCCAAAAAAATTTCCAAACTTATAATTCTATAATATCTTCAATGCCTTGCTCATGAGGTTCTAATACTTTACCTTTATATCTAAAGTTTCAAAGGATTTGCTTAGGTATGGGGTAAATATTCAATAAATGACAAAAAATTTACTTTCATTCTATAAATCATGGATTACTTCCATGAATTCTCTCTTCATTGGTTGTTCTTATGGAAATGAAAGTGAAACTTCTAATATTTACCACTATTCTCATTAATGAAGGTCCTAAGGTTTGAGGAAACAAGGTTAGCCTAGCTTAGTCTATTGGTAGTAACTCATGTTGATTGTTGAGGTTTATATGATTTATATCTTGTACCTCAACCTTCTCTTTACCTTTTATTGAGGGTTGGATACTTGTCCTAGCTTCTTGGTCATCCTTTCTCTCCTTATGTGGAACAAGCCTTAAGGAATCATTGATAAAATGGTGATAATCATTTAAATAAGTGAATGAGTGAGCCTTAGGATTTTCTATTTGGATGTATTGACAATAAGCAAAAGGGTCTTTGTCATCCACAATGCTATACAATTTACCTTAATATTCAAATTTTACACATTGATGATAGGTTGAGGAGACTTCTTGCATAGCATGAATCCAAGGTTACCCTAAGAGGATGTTAAATTTTAAGTCATAGGATCCTAAGAGGATGTTAAATTTTAATTCATAGGGAAATACATAAAACAATGTGTTAATTTGTGAGGCCATACTTTTATTGGAAGTACTATACATCTAACAATCTCTTGCTCTTCATTGTTATAAGCTTTTATGACAATGTATGAATTTTATAGGTCTTATTTTTTTAGCCCTATCCTTTGGATAAACTTAAGTATATAGACATTAGTAGTTGTGCCATTATTGATTAGGACATTTTAATACATTGCTCACCAATATAGCATGTAATGTATAAAGGGAGCTCTCCTAACATTGAGGGAGGAGGATATCATCCTTAAAATAGGATATTATTGCATGGTTTATGGTTAGATACCCTACCATGTTAGCCAATTTTTTAGGGCTAACATCTTTGGTGATGGTTTGTTCACTTAATAATTTGAACAAAAATTCTTTATGACTTGGTGAAGTTTATAAAAACTCAAGTATATATATTTTAGCTAGGGTTTAGTACAATTGTTGTTAGAGGTTGAAGGTCTTCTTGCCTTTATCCTCATGCTTTAGGACCAAAGGTGAAACTTCAAAAGTAGATGTGCACCTAGGCCATAAAAATAAATGGGGATTAGAAGGTTGTTTCAAAGGTTGACCCTTCTGTTTAACTTATTTCCTAGTTACGATGTTAATTTGGATCATTCATACCAGATTCTAATCTAGTGGGGGAACATTCCTATGTGAAATATTATTAGAAGTATTTTATCCATGCTTAGGCAAAGGGTCTTATGAGAGGTAACTCTATCATCTTATATTCCAAGAGTTGTGCTAGCATAGAAGACAAGTACTGGTTTAGCCTAGTGAAATTTTTGTGAGGCTTCTCTTAGGTGTTAGCTAAGACCAAATTTTATAGGGAAGCAGTAGTACCCACATGGCATGCTTTAACATTATAAATAGGGTAGGATTCAGTTACTCCATCATCCAAAATATATTTATTTTTATATTATGTTTTAGTGTTAGAAGAAGAAGTCTTCTCTTCTTCCTTTTTAGTCTTTAATTACCCCTATTTTGGAGGGTAATAGCAAGGTCTACCACATCATCAAAGGAGGAGAAGCAGGTAATATATGTGGATATGAAAGGTCTCTTGGTGGTGGGGCAAAAGGGAGTTTCCTAACAAATGCCCACCATCAAGTTAAAAAATTATTAAAAGAATTATTTTTTTCTTGTTTTAGTTGATACATGTCATCAACTGTGCATGTTTATGTGATATAGATGGAAAAATGTTCGATGAAAATTTCCCTTTAAATCAGTAAAACTCTTGATAGAATGATAAGGAAACTAGAAAAACCATTCTAGGGCCTCACCACCAAGGATTTTAGGGAAGAGCATTAATAACAACACCTCATCATAGGTGATGGCATAACATGCAACTTGAAATATTTGAAGGTGTTCTATTGGATCACCTTCTCCTCTATACATCCAAAACTTAGGTAGCACAAATTTTATATGATAAGGCTTGTTAATTAGGGTAGGGTTTAAAATTGATTATAGTAGTCCTTATATTAGTATTTCTTTGTTTGGTTCCTTGAATAGAATCCAATTGTTGTTAAAATTTAGAATTTTCTTTTACTAGTTGTTCTAACTTATTGGAACCCAGGATAAGGGATTGGTGCTATTATAAATTGATTTGTATATTGACTAATGGATAATATTGAGAGGTTGAATGGGTTGATCCAAATGGAACAACCATATTGTTAGCTAGAGAGTTGTTTGCAAGAAAATGGTTAATAGAAGGAATAATGGGAATTGACACATTGTGAAGAGGTCATATTGATCAAAGGATTAAAATATACAATATTTAAAATATTAAGGTATACTAGACAAGATATTCACATTTTGAACATGTGGAATACTAGTAGGTTGATAAATAGCATTATTCAGTCTAAATAGTTCCATATCGAGAGGTAGAGACCCTTGATTCCCAAAAGATGATGGGATGCTAGGGAGGCTCCCTTATATGATTGTGGTGATGATGGGGGATTAGACCCTATTTTGTATAGATGAAAAGGATTTACATATAGATATAAATACCAATGGGAAGGGTCCCCTTGAGAGTTCATGAGGTTAGATCTAGGTTGTTGTAGAAGATCCAGAAGAGACTCCTTCGTAGTTGATATGGTTAAGGGCTCTTTTGTAGCCCTTAAGACATTTTGCTTTGCCTCTCTATTGCAATATAATAAGGCTACCAATTGGTCCATAGAACTAAATACTACTTTTGTTTGTTCATTTTGAAAAAAGTGATGAGTGTCATTAATGCTCATCATTTAATTTATTTATCAAATCCAAGGCAACGTCCCAAGGCTATATATGATAGAGACTTAAAACTACAACTTAAATATCAAGACACTAGATTATCCTAAGAAAGCTAAAAATATTTGCAAAAAGGAAACTATGCTAATTTGCACACTTGCATGAAAAGAAAAGCTAACTAATTTTTAGAAATTGAAAATGCTAAAATTGAAAGTTACTAAACTACATTTGTTGAAATTGAAATTGCAGAAATGAAATGCTAAAATAAAACTAGCTAAAATAGAAATTAAAGTAGGAAAAATATAAATTAGATTTAAATGTTAAAATGGATTGAAAAACACAGAAGTCAGTCAGTTGTAATAAAAAAAAACAAAACACACTCAAAAATATGGGAAAATAGACAACTGAAAACATGAGAAAATAGATAGATTTAATGATGAAAATAAATAACATAAAAGAAAAAATTAAAACTAAGTTAGTACACCTTCCATTGATCCTTAGAGTGGGCCCAAGATCTAGGCTCAATGAAAGGTGGAAGGTTGTAAAAGAAAGTAAGTTAACCTACAAAGTTAATCAAATGCATACAAAAAACAAAAATGGTCAAGTTTAGGACAATTTACCAAATACATGCTTTTTCCAATGCATACTTGTCTTATTATTTTTATTACTAACTTTTAAAAGGGGTGCATAAGAAGTATTTATATTCAGATACTCAACTTGTTATACCTATAATTGGAGGTAAGAATAGAAAATAATTTGTTGTCCCCTTTTTATTCCAGTTATTCCTACAATAAACAGCTACCCTATCCAAAATTAGGACAGAGAGTTGTTATGGATAGTTTTTCTTATTTTTTCTCCTATTATCATGGAATATATTAGGATAGATTTGAATAAGATTTTTACCAAATCTTGTCCCTCCAACACACCATATTCACCCTTGACGCTAGTCAAAATGGATCTATCTTGATGCAAGAAAAATTTGCAACATGATCTGTCATTTCTAGAATTAATATAATGAGCTAGATCGTATATATTCCTTAATATTTGCACCTCCAAATGATGTGGAAATTCTTAGAATAGTCTTGATTGATATTCATGCTAAATTTCAACCTGCCATTCCTCCTTCAAATTAGTCAAACCAATTTTTTTTTCAATGCAAGAAAAACTACAGTTAAATTTAACTTTTTCAATTTTAGGATAGTATATTAAATAGATGGATTTCCTTATTTTCACTCCATTTGTTATGGAATTACTTAGAATAGTCCTAGATAATATTTATGTCAAATAAAAACCTTCCAAATCGCCATTTGCACCTTCAAATCGATCAAACACTAATTCTGGTTTTTGTATGCAGAAAATCCTGCAATTGCTCCAGAACATATGGCTAATTATTTGCTATGTGCAAATGCTTTGGTAATAGGTTGTTGGGTCAATCTTCGATGCTTAGAAATATTACCCTTTATCCATTCTATGCTGATAAGGCATTTGGAAGCCTAATTTGGCATGCAATTTCCTATAATCTTGCAAGTTGTAACCTTGATGTTTCTGAGCAACCTATAGTGTTTTGTTATAAAATTGTAGTTTTTCCACCAAATGTGTAGTTTGCAGAATTTAACTTTATATTACCTTAAAAATATAAAATAAGGGTAGGAAACATATTTAAACATGTATGCAAGTTAGACTTTCAAACTAATACCCAAGACTTCCACTTCCAATGCTTTCCATTGTGCTTTATTACAATTTATTTAATGCTAAAAATATGCAAATAATTAAAAAAAACTACAAAAAACCTATCCAAATAGCAACATGTCATTTTCCATAATTTACTATGTTAACATCAACATTAACATAAATAACAATTAACATACTTGACATTAAACTATAGTATTTAGGCAAAATGGGAAATTTTTATATGATATAACACGAAAATAATGAGACATTTTATTGTCTCATCACAAGGGACAGGGCTCTAGAGGGAGGATTTTATTTTTCCTCTTCCTCTTCATACATAGGATTTTCAATTATATTTTGCTTTTAGGAAGCTTAGATAATTTATTCCGATTTTGTGTCATTTCTTATGCAATGTTCTAAGTAAGGTAGGTAGGTTTGGACATGGTCAAGGAAGGGAATTCATTCTTTTATTTTTTTTCCAAAGTTTTTAGAGAAGAAGAGAAGATGTTTGATAACCCTTATGTCACCTTGGCAAATTAACTCACATTATAAATCTTGCTAACCCACTATAATATACTATCCAAGGGAGATAAACCCCAAGGTTTGTATGTCAGTTTACTCAAGGGGTTGTTAACCTACCCCTAGTAAGACTAAAAAATTTGGTTATGTAATTATTATCTTCATTTAATATGATTTATGCTAAGTAAACAAGTTAAGTGGTATTAATTAAAACGAGATTAATTTTATCTTGATTAAAATTAAGACTTGGTCAAAAGGAAGGATAGGGCCACATGTGATGTTACACGTCAAGTTCACCAAAGATGTAGGTGCCCAATATTTGGGATCACTGGCCCCCATAACCTATAGGTATACACTCAAACAAGAGGGCACTGCTGCTAACCCATCGTTTTGCATTTTTGAGCTCTTATATTTGGTGAGAATGATATTATGGGTTCACCAAGGGTAGTTTATTAATGTCCCCAAATCTAGTTTGAATGTGTTAATTTTGTAGAACATGTATGTTTTTATGCTATCCTAATGTTTAAGTGCAATATGATAGTGCAATGCAAATGAAGACAATAATGCAACAAAGTCCTATATGCAATTTTGCTTTTTGACACTAGTTATAATATCTAAGAGATAACCTTACCAAAAAAATCATTTTCTCATCCTTTGTTTTAAATAAAATACCAAAAGAATAAACAAGCAGGATATAGCCCAGTGCAAAATCTATATGCAGATCTAATTCAAGTACCTAAATCAAAATACAAAGAAGCTAAATTATAAACTAAAATGGGTTATTTGATTTTATTTAAGTGTTGATATGTTGACAAAAGATGCTAATAGAGATGTAAAATAGAGTGCATCAGGAAAATATGCATTCAAACAAAAACTACCCTAAACATAACTCTTAACTTTAATGAATACTACTCTTAAAATTAATCAAGGAAATAAATTTTATATTTTCTTTTAAGAAAGGGTAGAAGAAGGACGTAGGAATACAAGTTTATAGCATAAATGTAAAAGCTACATGCAATTTAATTTTGATGACTAAGGCAAAGAAATAAAACCTACACTAAGACTCATTTTCATTTTTTTCTCTTAATGCTTAAAATAAAATAGAAAGCAAAATATAAATAGAGAATAGACAATTAGAAAAAATAGAAATTAAAGGGGGAACCTATATGGTCTGATGGCCAAAATAAAATTTCTTCATACACAAAGCCACTACTTGTAACTACTCCAAATGGTGAATTCACAATAACCTGCAAAATGAAATAGACTAAAAGTGGGATTACTTTTTTGGGGGTCTTCCAAGTAGCCAAATGTATCTAACTATTTTTTAAGCACAATCAGACCCCTAAATTGCTATAAAAAAAATAAAAAATCCAAAAATTGAATTGAACTTTTACCTAATGTGAATTCACCACCTAAAGGCACAATGGTTAAAAATTTTATTTTTTGTGACCAAAAGGAGAAACCAGAGGACCAAAATAGGGAAGTAATGGGTAAAGAGTGATGTCAAATAGGTAGAGAGGTGACTTTATCTTATTAGATGTCGGGTTATTATGATGATCTAGTGCTTTAAGAGCAAAGACAAATTTTCCACTTGGGATAGTTGTAGGAAACAAATTCGATTATACACAACAAAAAGGTAAAGTTGGGTTCTAGGATGACATAAATACATAAGGTGATAGATATTGAAGTGTATTAGAGGTTACTAAATAGAAGAAAGTGATCTTAGCTTGGGGATCTATGGACAGAGTTTTTTTAGAATAAATATATCACCTATTCAAGTTTTAGGTATCATATTCACCTATCCATGAGCAAAATGTAGGAATGTAGACACCTAAAAAAAGTCAAATTAACATTTGTCTAAGGTCAATAATCAGTATTTTTGCAAAGATCCTAATTAATTTAATACTTGGCATGAAACCTTAAAAACATTAAATCAGCCCTTCTAACCCCTTTTACACAACTAAACCCCATCCTACACCTAGCCCATGGTCACCATGTGACTATCCCATTCCCCTAACCTATGTGCACATTCCCCTAGTCTACCCTTTGACTTTAGCATAGGTTAGCCTCATCCTAGCCTAGACCACTACCTATTATCTATATTATCAAGCACCATACGTCCCCCCATTCTCTTTAATGCATTTATATGGGGTGAGGACTCTCCTCACCCAAGGGCATTAATGAGGCATGGTGTGCACATAGCACTTGAGTGGGGTGAGGACTCTCCCCACCCAAGGATATTAATGAGGCATGGTGCACACCATACCCATTTGACCATCCACCTTGGAAAACCTATATTTTCCTTCCCTCACCCAAGCCACTTGGCTTCCATGTCATGTCCACCTCACTACCCCCTAACCCTTCACAAGATTCTATAAATACCCCCCTCTTTCTTTCATTTAAACATGAGTGTGAGATTATATACCAAAAATCTACCAAATTTTAGTTATAATATTCTATGTGCACATCCCTTATTTGCATATCATCCATGGAAACCATTACATGCCTCCACTTACACATGCTTTATTTGCTTTATTTGTGAAATTACTCATAGATGTAAGCTTCAATTGAATCTAGACTCAAATTAGAGGCTTCTAACACCATATTGGAGGTCCCTTGAAGATTTTATTAGATTTTAGATAGCACAAGCTCAACCACCTAGACCTAGGTAGTTCATAGTCTGGACTACCCCTCGATGTACGATTCCCTCTTAAGACCATTCAATCAAATATTCAGCACCTGATAGCCTACAAAATATCTATTGAAATTTTCATGTCATTATAAGCAACATGGGCTCAACTACCTTCCCCTAGGTGGTTCATAGACCGTCTACTTATTTTATCTGTAGATAATAAGTCCAAAATCCAATGGCCACTAAATTTGTAGAGTGGATTCCTGATAGCATACAAAAGGTCCCCTAAAACTTTCATCATATTTTGACCAACACAGGCTCAACCACCTACCCCTAGGTGGTTCATACATTACCTACTTTTTTTGTGTACAACTTGTAGGTCTAAACTCTAATATCCACCAAATTTGGAGGGTAACTTTTTGAAAACATATAGAAGGTCTCCTTAAAATTTTATTTTATTCGAATCAATACAGGCTCAACCTCCTACCCCTAGGTAGTTCATAGATTGCCTACTTTTTTTATGCGTAAATCACATATCCAGACTCCAATAGCCACCAAATTTTGAGGGTAGCTCCTAATAGCAGACAAAAGGTCTCCTCAAAAATTCATCATATTATGAGCAACACAAGCTAAAATGCCTACCCTTAGGTGGTTCATAGTCTAAATCACCCCTCGATGGGTGGTTTACTCTTGATACTAGTCATAGTTAGGCATTCAACAATAGACATTTAGCAAAGGTGAGCAAGGTAAATTTTTATGTTTTTATCTCATTTTGAGGCTACTTTAATGCTTTAATAAAAAAATTTATTGCATGCTCCTTTCATAATATTGGGTCCAACCTAAATGGATCCAAGGGATGCTACTAACTATTATTTTGGTTGTGTGTAGGGCTCTTGGAGACACATTCAACCAAGGGTGGTCATCAAGCATAAAACCCACCCACACTTTGAGGTGGTCTAGAAGATAAGAATTCCATTACCTTATATTGTAAAAAGGGGTTTTTACTATATTTCCTTTTAATTTTTTTATTTAATCATATAGATATAGCATATAGCATTTTTGTTCTTCGTATTTTTAAGATAAGACATCAACCATTATGTTTTCCTTTTATTTCTTATAGGTGATTTTGCAGTCATAGCCTACCAATTTAGAAACTTATTCTTGTTGTTTCGATGTGGCTACCATTTGTTCCAAGAAATATTTGAGACTTTGATGATGAATATTTATGGAAAAGTATCACCCAATGAGATACGAACACCAATGATTAACAACATGTAAAATGGTAAGCATCTCTTTTTCATAGTTAGACTTGCCAAAAATTTTGCCAAAGAGTGCTCGACTGGTGAAGGCCAATGGTCTTCCTTCTTACATCAAAATCACCCCAATGCCATTGCTAGATGCATCACTTTTAATTATAAAATATTTTGATAAATCGGGTATTGCTAACACAAGGATGGTGGTCATAGCTTGCTTTAACTCTTCGAAAGCCTTCTCTACTGATTTTGACCACATAAAATAATTCTCTCTCAACATGGTTGTCAAGGGATTTGTTATCTTCCCATAATTATTCACAAAAATTTGATAGTATCCAATGAATCCCAAAAATCTACAAAGTTCCTTTAAGGTTTGGAGCTTAGGCCAATGTTGAACAACCTGAATCTTTTTGGGGCCCACTTGAACTCCATATTTGGTTACAATGTAACCCAAATATTCAATTTAATTATGACCCAAAATAACACTTAGACCTCTTGGCATAAAGTTGATTATTAGACAAAAGTTGTAGTGTTTGATCCAAATGTTGGAGATGCTCTTCCCATGAATGATTGTAAATCAATATATCATCAAAGAAGACTAGAATGGATTTGCAAAGGAAATGTTGAAAATGGAATTCGTCAAACTCTAAAAAGTGGAAGGTGCATTTGTCAATCCAAATGACATAACCAATAATTCATACACTTCATGAGTTTTAAAATCCATTTTAGGAATATCCTCATCCTTAGTTTAAATATGATGATATCTTGATCACAAATCCAATTTTGAAAAATATTGGGCCCCATGCAACTCATATAGCAATTCATCAATCATTGGAATAGGAAATTTATCTTTAATAGTGAATTTATTAAGGTCCCTGTAATCCACACACAAGAGCCAAGACCCATCTATTTTCTATACCAACAACACTAGAGAATAATAAGAACTAAAGTTAGGATGAAAACCCCTGTAGCATGAGGTCCTGTATAATTTTCTTAATTTTTTATTTCTAAGTATATGGATACCAGTAGGGATGAATATTTAGAGGAAGACTACCAAGAAGAAGCTAAATCACATGGTCATGAGAATGACAAGTAGTCCTTTGGGTTCCTCAAAAAATTTAGCATGTCTTTGCAATAAAACTTGTGATGCCTTTAGATGGTCCTCATTCCTTTCCTCATAAGATTCTATAGCAAATAATTGAACCACAATCCCATGTGATTATTTTTTAAAAAAATTTCCATATTATGGGTTGAAATAAGCCTTCATGTCTTGCAAGGTGTACTACGTTCCTTGCTGACTAAATTTCATCCACAACTAAAAAATCCCACAAAATTGGATTTAACATCGACAATCATTGTGTCCCCAAGATGATATCACACTCACCTAGTGGTAAGGCAAACATATTCACCTTAATATTATATTCTCCTATTTGTATTTTGATATTATGACACTTCCCTTAACATGGCAAGATGCCACCATTGGAAATCATGACTTCAAAGTAATAATTTCCATGTTTGGCCACACATGGATCAATAGAGTTATGTGTGCTTCATGAGTGAATAAGAATTATGACCCATTGTACTATGAAGTGTCCTATCACTTCCTATAAAAACCTAAATTTTCACAACATAAATAATCTAAGTTTAACAAAAAAAAAATTAATTGGTAGAGTTCCTAATCCAATAAATACTTGGTTAAATATTTAGCGATATTTTGCTAGATCTCAGTCTATTCTAGGATTTTCATCTAGATTTCATGACATGGCTTATGAGTACACCCATATCTACTTCTCCACAAGTCTATCTATGAAGGAGCACTGAGTGTGGATTCTATTCTAACCAACTTTCTCTTGTGTTCTCTTGCAAACCAGTTGGATCTTCCCTTTCAATATTTTGAAAGGATAAGTTCTACTCTATACTCACTACACATATCTATTAGTGCATGAGAAACAAGGCAATGCACCAATCTCTACTCTCTACACAAGTCCCTTAGTGTAGGAGCACTAAGTGCCAATGTCAATAGCCAGTCCACTCATTTATCCTAATATGGATCCACTATATCATATCCAACTAAGAATTGATTGAATCCTTGCCAATAAAGACTATAGATACTTAAGATTCCCTTTTAAATATTTTTTCATTACTTAACATTCATGATTTACTATTTCTTTTAAGTAAATAAAGGATAATCTATTTGTTAAAAGGGTTTATCCACCCAAAAATACTCTCAAAGCTCTTTTATTGAGAAGGATTTGTTCACAGAAGGTGTCTCCTAAAATAAAACCTAAGATGATCCCATCACCACCTTACTAATTCTAAGTAAGAATCTCTAATATAAAAATATAGCAGTTTATTCCTTCATTTCATTAAACCCAAAGTAGCGCAGATCTAAAACGCATTATCATTGGGCATAAAGATCTACTCCTTCCAGATTTTATTATGGTTTTCAATAGTCTATGCCCAGATTAAAATAAAAATACATGAACGTTCCAACTTCATGCAATATTTAAGACCATCAATATCACGAATTAATACACTAAACACAACCCGAATCATTTTTTTTGGTCAAAGTAAAGATAACATCCACATCTTGTCTTCCATGATAAAATAGTGATGATCACACGAACTCTACTCAACAATGGTCATACACATAACAAGTTCTTCCCATAGAAATAATAAATATAGTTTTCAACCTGAATCTCTTCATTGAAAATTTATGGAAAACACAATCATCTATTCTCAATGAGTGTTTACAACCAGCATGACCAAATCCATTTCTATAAACTACAAAGATATTAACTTAATAATTCATTACAATAGATATTACAATTCAAATATAATCTTCTTCCAGTGATGATGTAGCACTCATCAAATACATGGACTTAAAGTTTATAATCCCTTTCCAAGGATTTGACATCAAATTTGCCATACAACACAACAAATATTTCATTTGCATAGCAAAAATCATAAACGAGAAGGATTATTCATCAAGATCTTATGTGAAGTTCAAAAATCCCTTTTCGTTGTTCCAACTCGTCACCATCTCATCAACATCTTTCTCAAGTTTCTACAATTCTATTGCATGAGATATTTGAATACACAAGCAATCTTATCAATTAGATGCTATCATTTTCCATCAATTTTATCCATTTTCTACAATTCTAATGCATGCGGTCTTTTGAATGCACAAGAAACTTATCAATTAGATGCTATCATTTCCCATCAAGTGCACTGAAACTAACCTCATTTCATTAAGATATCATGGCACTAACACAATTGAGAAACTAATTTTTTCTATTTTTTTTAGAAAGAGGATTTCACCCCATAAAAGCATAAAAGAATGCACACAATATATCCACATTCTAAAGAATTATATTTAATATTTACAGAAATAAATATCTTTTAAATTCAAAACTATTAATAACTAAATAGCACAAATTAGCATATTGAGATCATAACATAATCAATATGGATCAGACTATAAATCATTTCAAATCCTAATATTTAATACAACACAGATTCATAGATTTGTAAACTTCTTGAACCCAATTAGCATAGAGATATCATATTACGATCACACAATTTTTGGTATTTTCTAAACACAACCACAAACTCAAGTTGTCACTAGTTCTACCAATTCACAGTGTTTGACTACAGAGTTATCTAACACTCTCCACACCAATTCCCAGTTCCATAATGATAAATGTGTGAGTGTAGTGTTGTCTATCGTCCTACCAACTTGAATACACTTTCCAGCTTACATACTCAACCTGCCTTTAGTGTAACTATATTTACAACTAAGAGTAAATCCAAGCACATTCTAGCCAATCAACAACAAACCTTCTACATTCTACTAGTCTTTTATTAAATCATCATCAACATTAGCAAATTTCAACGAAACATGAGTGGAGATCTAAAGTTAAGAAGGTAGTCTTCCTACTATATCTAAGGATAGAACCCAAAATTATTATAATATCAAATATGGTGTAAAATTTCCTTAAAACAACTATTACAGCCACATTGTTCTCTTTTCTAGGATAGAGTTCAATTCAGGAAACTCTTAAAATTATAAGATTTCTTTGCAATAACAAAGGACCTTAGTAAACATACCTGGTAATCCTAGTGCAAGATCCACATGAAGTTGATTCCTACAACTCCCTTCGCCTTTCTTCTCTTCTTTCTTTTGCTCTCCTTCCTCTCTCCTTACTCCCTATCTTCCTCTAGAAAAATTACCTTTTTTCCCAATCACTCCACTTCCAGAGCATCCTTTAATGAGAAGGCATTAACACAACACAATACTCCCACATCCCCCCTTTCTTTCATAGTATATTGGATAGCATCGTCCAACAACAAGATGTTCACTACTCCACATTCTTAAACATTACAAAACTAAGTGTTCACATACACTTTAACTGGGTTTGATAACAAACTCACATAAGTCAACAATTCCTTAAGCAAAAGCCAAGAGGTCATTAAAAAAGAGTATATATATGTATGTATGTATGATATTAATTATTTCTTTTTTAATGGAACTCTTTTAAATCAATGGAATATCTCCTTGAAATGGTTTCAACAAAATAAATTATAACAAGGAAGGATTATTGATGACAAACAAGTTTTCACCCAAAAATTAGTATTTTATATCAACTAGAAAGCATAGTCAAACAAGAGTCCATTCATAAAATTTTTGCCAAGGAAGGGTCATAACACTTTCATCATTTGAGAAGTTGATATTCTGGCTAAGGCATGCACCAAGATTTCTGGTTGGAATTCATCTGGAAATTTTGACTATTCTATGTGTTTCTCCTCCTGATGATCCTCCTTTGTCTCTAAATATTCTATGGTTATTTCCTCATCCACATCAAGCAAATATATTTTTTGGTGTACACACTTATACCCTAGGGAATACTTCTCATTATATTATAGCATAGCCCTTGGACCCTTCTAGTTTCCATCTCTTCTTGTATCAACTTTTTGATGGTAGGAGATTTGTTAGTAGGAGTTAGTGTTGGCTTGGATGGAAAAAGTGGACAATATTGAGAAAATTTGGGGGTGTGTCCTTGAGCCTTAAATTTTTCTTCTACCAATCCAGCATAGGTAATTTTCTACTATAATGATTATGGCCTCAACATTTTAACTTTAGCTTTAATATCATCCTTTAAATGAGTCACAAAACAAATTAGGAAGAATTTGAGACTCAAACCAATCATATGATTGGCCATTTTTTTAAACTAAGTGTGATAATATCGAATTGTTGAAGTTTTTTTGAGTTTAGAAATAGATTTTGTAAAATCGTCAAATTCACTAGGACCAAATCAAGTGAGAACATTAAGATTGGGGTTTGCTTTCCTAAGCCATTAAAACCAATCCAGTTCATCTGATTCAAAATTTAAAGAGGCTATTGTCAGGCATATATAATAGAGAACATTATGAAGACTAAAATATCATTCAGCCTAACACATCTTTCTGGATCTTTCCATCAAAATTTGGAAAGTCTAATTTGGATAATTTATATCCTTGGGTATTGGGAACTTCCTATTATTATTTATTTGTTCCCTCATCCTTATAATCTCGAGACCCAAATTGACCATGTGTGTGGGTATTATTAGTTATATAATTCCTCCTTCATTTCCTTATATTCCTTTGCTACATGGAGCAAGTTATCATGTAGATATTTGATATCCACCCTCAATTAATTTAAATTTTCATTAAACTTCTCCACATAGTTTCCCCAAGACTCTACATGATAGGAATTTTTTTATCTAATTCTTGTGCCTTTTGTTGTTTCCTAGTGTCTGTAGCCATGCTCTAGGAATTTTTTGACTGTTTGATGATGCTTACTAAAAATAGAAGTGTGGTTCTAGGAGTTACAATTTTTAGTAATGAGCCAAAAAAAGTGTTTGGGTACTATATATCAAAATGATCAGCTCGAGAAGATGAAAACAATGTGCTAGGTCCCACAATGACATTTTATGGCACCCTATAAAAAGTGCATGGAGGATATATACCAAAATGATTAGCTCTATGAGATGATTGAAATGGGTTATATCCCACAAAATTATTTTTTAGCATCCCAATTTTTTTTCTAAGGGAGTGTTGCCTTCAAGTGTTGTCAGTTTTTCTCTTGGAGCCTTGGTTCACTCAAAAAATTAACTTTTATTAGAAAACCCCTTTCTAGACTCTATCCTATTTGTTATTGATATTTTTCTATCATTAAAATTGTAGCTCTCTATCTCTTATGATTGTCTTGGCTGACTCTATTATTGACAAATTCCTTGTATATTATGATTCATGAATATCACAAGCAACTATTACTGATGTTCACAGACTCTGTCTTAACTGTTGCTAACTCTGACTAAATTCATACCCAACTATTATTGACTACTCAAAACCTATCTTGACTGTTATATTCATCACCAATTATTTCATTTGTTTCATACAATAATTCTAGGATAGTGTAGTCTCCTTAGTATGCTCAATTTTTATGGTAGGATTTTTGGTTTCAGGTTTAACATTCAACAAAAACAGGGTACTCTAATCTAGGGTGTGTGTATTGTCCACATGCCCTCTATTATACCACAGTGAAGAATGATAGTTATCAGACCAATATTTTAGGCCACTAGTCAAAGGTATTCCACACACACCCTTAAGCACACTACCCACTTCTCTAGCAGTACGAGAGGGTGATCTTTTTGGATGCTATGTCTAGTGTACTATGGATAATACATGATCAAAAAATTTCCTAGGGCTAAATATTTTTCCTAATACTAGGGGGTCTTTCAATATACCCAAATATGTGTGGGAGCTCAATTCCATATATAGGTGTTGTTTGAGGCTTAGGTATTGGAGCCTAATTACCCTCACTTCACTAGATGATTTATGAATAATCTAGCTTAGCAAATAATGACAAATCCTCCATTATATTTTAAAACCCCCAACACAAGGTTTCTAACCTAATAAACTAATATAAAAAAAAAGGTTGGGGATTTTTTTTTAAGTAATAAAATTGGCAAAAAATGAAAACACGAAAAATCTATACCTAACAATCGAAATGGCAAGGCCTGAACTACTGCAGTCACAATGTAACACAACCTTCGAATGTGGTCTGATACCATATTTTAGGAGACTTCTAATAAAAATAAGCACATTCACATAAATATTGCAATAAAAGTAGAATTTCATGAAAGAACAAAATATTGCAATATGAAATGTAAATGTAAAAATATATTAATCTCACAAATCACAACATAGAATCATGGGCCTCTTTGAGGGGGCAACATCCTTCAATACTTTCATTTAATATGCAAAAATATACATTAATTCTTGTCCTTCACATTTTTAAATACTTCATCACACTAACACACACTCAAGGTCGACTTACATGCAAAATGCCACCTAAGCTAGAATCTTCTACCAAATAAAACAATTACATTCTTTATAACACTTACATAAAATGACATCATTTATCTAGGTGCTTCTAGTGCCACAAATTATTATAAAGTACTACATAATATCATTACAAAATGTTATAATGGGGTCCCCACGTTAAGAAATGGGTTATTAAATAAAAGTGTTAGGATGAAGTCCTAACATAATGATTCAAGAATGTAATTATTAAGTTTCTTCTTGTGTTATATTTGAGTTATTATGTGAATGTTATTTATATGATTGATATTTGATCCTAGAGAATAAATTAATGAGATAATCTAGAAAAATTGCCAACACTTCTTCCATATTCTACTCTAAATACTTTTCCAACTTGCACAAAATAATTTAGTTTCTTGTAATAATACCATTTCAAGTTGGTGGTCCTTCATCATGGATCTCACCAATCTATGTTTTTTAGGGGTATTATTTCCCCTAATATTCCATGATATAACTTTCATTTTTTAGTTTTTGTAGAGGGCTTCTACCCACTCAAGTCTATGGTCATTTGCTTACCATATTTCAAATCCTTCTCCATTTTCTTTAAGCATATTTCATTTAAATTTGGCCTACCCACCTTCTTTACCTCCTCTACTACTACATCCATGATATTCTTAGCACTCCTTGTCATCCCTAGGTACGATGCTTTCTTTAAAATCCCTTTATCCACTCCTTGATTAACTATACACATCACAACTTCTAGATTTGATTCTCCATGGGCCTCCATCTCCCTTGTCATTTATTTCTCCTTTTATTTCATTAGATCCATATTTTCTTCACCATTTTAAGTCATACCATCTTATGGTATTGGAGAGCTTATTATTTGTGGAGTGTTCTAGATTTCTACATTTTTAGTTTTCTCTCTTAGGATCATAATATCACCTTCTTCCATCTCCATTTCCTTCTAATATTTTTCTCCTTACCTTCACCAATACCATCCTCCTTTATTTTTTTCTTATTATATTATGGCTTCTTCCTCTCCTCAACTTCCTAGCTTTGAATCTCTTTACCCTTTTCCTCATATATTTGCTCTTTTTTCTTCCATATTAGTCATTTTTTTCTTTCTTCATTTTTACTTTGGCTTTCTCTATAATTCCTCCTATTAGTGGTATTACATTATTTTGTACTTTGAGTACCATTGTAAATATTTAGACTAGGAGTGTGGGTTTATTATTTAGTATGTGTCATGTGTGCAAGTGTGAGTTATTAGTGAAAGGTATCATGTGTGCAAGTGTGAGTTATGAGTGAAAGGTGTTATGTGTGTAAGTGAAGAGTCATGTGTGATGCATCAAGATTAGAAGTAGGAAGTTATGTAATTATGAGATACTTTATCATAATGTAAGAATGGCATATGAAAGGTTGCATCTCCCGTATGTTTGAGGAGAGAAAAATTCAAGAGTATTGAAGAGTCTTATGTAAAGTTATATATTGATGATAAAGATCTATGCAATGTAAGTAATTTTGGATAGAAGAAGGAGAATAATTTTGTATGACATATTTTTATCAATAAAGTTTTATTTTGTGAAATATTTGGTATTATTGTAATTAAATTAGATCTTGAAACATATAAACCTATGATTTTTGGCCCCATTTGATGGATTTTCAGTGAGATTATCACAAGTTCCAATATTTAGGATCAAATATAAAATTTAATATTTGAGCATTCAATATAAATGGCCAATATAAATGAACATAACATTCATAAAAATAACAACAATAATATAAAATAAATGGCCAATATCATTCATGAAATAACATGAAGAAAACTTACAATAATATTTCTCAAACTATATACAAGCTTCAATATTATCAATGCCTGAATAAATTACATTTTAGATATATTTCATGGAGCTTTATTTCCATAATATAACCTTAGAAGGTGAATCTTCAATACTTGACTATTCCTCTCATCCCATATCTAGGAGATGCATCCTTTCCTATTTCATACATAAGATAAACCTCACATACCTCTTGGATTCCCATCTTTCCACTTGTAAACACGACTCTTGGCTTTACATTCACTCTTGCAAACTTTACTTTATGATACTTTGCACTCTCGTACATGCACACTATACTATATGATACTTGCACACTTTACTATATGACACTTGCACACTTTCTTAATCTATGCACTTGCACACATTGATACATGATACTTGAACACATCCTACACATATACACATACAAAAGGGGAAATATAATCACACACCTAAACTATAGACTCACACCCTATTCTAATATTTACATATTTACAATTGTACCATGAGGCACCACAGGGTTACATAGCATGTACAAAATAATGTAATATTATCCAACACCCCCTCTATTACATTATTTGGTTATTGAATACTTTAGTCTTCTAGTCTTGTTGGTCACGAATCTGCCTAAGTATAAAAATACGCACCCTAGACCCAACCAACATTAAAAGGTCGAAGGAAAGATATGTTCTTTGGGATAATCTCCAGAGAGGGTTGGTTCTTGTACTAATCTAACAATCGGTGTAAAGCTTAGGAATAGAGAGTAACAAAAACAGATGGGAAATATGGTTGTATGCAAGAAACATAAAGTGGGGATAAACTAGCAGCTAAAATCCAAATCAAGTTTTAATTGGCATGTAACAGAAAGAATAGCACAAGGACCATTCACAACTCACAAATATAACTTCCAATTAGCATCTCAACATTCATTTCTTTATCGAAGGAGATTCAGTGCATGGTGATGGTGATTCAGGGGCTGGAAGAGCAGTGAGAGACCATCAAGGCAAGCTGGTGATGGCCTTTTCTAAGCAACTGGGAACAAGGACTAACAACAAGGTGGAAGCAAGAGCGTTATGGAGGGGTCTTCAGTTGGCTCAGGAGATTGAAGGTAAACTAATTATCGAAGGAGATTTGATGCATGTCATAAACCTTCTCAGCAATGGAAAAAATCCTCCATGGCAGATTAAGACTGTCATCGAAGAGGCTAGGATCCTCTACCAAGCTAGGAATGATCGGAAGGCCCAGCACATGTTTAGGGAAGCAAATAAAATAGCTGATATCTTGGCCAATATAGGGGTGGAAGCCAATGGGCTGGTCACTTGGGAACATGGGGTCCCAAGTGATGTGGACAAAATTATTCAAAATGATCGCCAATGATGATGAAACTGTGGGGTTCGACAAAAGGGAGAGGAGTTTCATTTTTTTTTTGTCAGTATTGCTTCGGTCCTTCTTATGACGGCTTTAGTTTTATTTGTAACAGGGGAAGGATACAGGTAGCATGGTGGCCTCATGTTATGGGGTTAGGGGCAAAGGCAGCTACCAAGGACCGATGTCGCAATTTTGCGACATGTCGTAGTTTAAGGAAAAGCAAAATACATCAAGAAAGAAAAAGTGTCACAATATCGCGACATGTTGAGCAAGAAAGAAAAAGTGTCGCGATATCACGACATGTTGAGCAAGAAGGAAAAAGGGTCACGATTTCGTGACATGTTGAGCAAGAAATAAAAAGGGTTGCGATTTCGTGACATGTAGAGCAAGAAAGGAAAAGTGTCGCGATATCGTGACATGTTGAGCAAGAAAGAAAAAGTGTCGCGATATCGTGACATGTTGAGCAAGAAGGAAAAAGTGTCACATTTTGGCGACATGTTGAGCAAGACGGAAAAAGTGTCGCGATATCGCGACATGTCGCAGTTTCGCGACCAAAAGAGAAGAGAAAGAGCAAGAGGGAAAAAGTGTCACGATATCGTGACATGTCACATTTTTGCGACCAAAAGAGAAGAGAAAGAGTAAGAAAGAAAAATGTCGCGATATCACGACATGTTGAGCAAGAAGGAAAAAGTGTTGCGTTTTGGTGACATGTTGAGCAAGATGGAAAAAGTGTTGCGATATCGTGACATGTTGCAGTTTCACGACGAAAAGAGAAGAGAAAGAGCAAGAGGGAAAAAGTGTTGCGATATCGCGACATGTCGCATTGTCGCGACCAAAAGAGAAGAGAAAGAGTAAGAAGGAAAAATGTCGCAATATTGCGACATGTCGCATTTTCATGACCAAAAGAGAAGAGAAAGAGTAGGAAGGAAAAAGTGTCGCAATATCGCGACATGTTGCATTTTCACGACCAAAAGAGAAGAGAAAGAGTAAGGAGGCGAAAGTGTAGCAATTTCGTGACATGTTGGATTTTCGCGGGAAAAATCCAAGAAAAGGAGTAAGGAGGCGATTGTGTCACGATATCGTGACATGGTGCCTTTTCGTGTCCAAAAGCAACAAAATATAACAGAGGCAAAAGTGTCACGATGTCGTGACATGTCGCATTTTTTACATGTCGCAGTTTCACGACGATCCAGAGCAAATGAAGGAAAAGACTCAAGGACGACGCGATTTCACAACTTGTCGATTCTTCACGACTGGAAGCGGCAAGAGAACAAAATGGGAAATGAATGTCACGATTTTGTGACATGTCTCAGTTTCACGATAGGTAGTGGCAAAGGAGCAGAATGAAGGTAGATTGTCGTGATTTCGTGACAGGTCTCATTGTCGTGACATGTCGCATTTTCGTGACTATCCAGAGAAAATGAAGGAAAAGACTTAAGGACGTCATGATTTTGCGACATGTCGCACTTTCACGGATGGAAGCGACAAGAGTGCAAAATGGGAGATGAATGTCACGATTTCGCGACATGTCTCATTGTCGCGACATGTCGCATTTTAGCGACATGCAGCGACAAAGGAGCGGAACGAAGGCAGAATGTCACGATTTTGTGACATGTCTCCTTTTCATGACAAGTCGCATTTCACGACTATCCAAAGTAAAATATGGAAACGAATTAAGGATATCGCGATTTCTTGACGTGTCGCATTTTCGCAGTTGGAAGTAGAAAGAGTGCAAAATGGGAGACGAATGTCACAATTTCACGACATGGTTCATTTTCGTGACATGTCGCATTTACGCAACTTATAGTGGCAAAGGAGCAGAACGAAGGCAGAATGTCATGATTTCATGACATGTCTCATTTTCATGACATGTCATCGTTTCGTGACTCTCCAGAGAAAATGAAGGAGAAGACTTAAGGACGTTGCGATTTCATGATAGGTCACATTTTCGCGGCTGGGGTAGCAAGAAAGCATTGCGGTGGGCCGTTGCCTGTGTTCTAAGGTGTTTGTAAATATGTGTAAGAGGTTGTGCTCTCTCTTGGCAGGGTGGCCTCATAAGGGTACTAGTAGCGAAGGACAGACTGTCCCTATTGAGGTTTTGATCCATAATAGCATAGTGCTGATTTTTGTAAAAGGTTTTGGGTCAACCTAGAAAACTCGGATGTAATGAATTTGTACCTTAATTACCAAAAAAAAAACATTCATTTCTTTATCAAAAATTAAATTCAAATGTAAAATTTTAATTTATTTAAGTCAATGATTATAGGAAAAATTACAGGCCCAAAGTAATAGCAACACCACTGATCCAGGAACTAGAGCCAACAATCTTTTGATTAAAGAAGAAAATTCAACTCGAAGAGTTTTTTAGCAAAATGTCTATCCTCATTTATTACATTAATTTTCTTAGTTTTTATAGATGATTTCACCTCCAACATTTAATAAGCATTAAATAAAATGGTGGTAATGGTAGCAAGTCGGTGGCGTGGTCGATAGTATTTTCCTCCTTGGTAGTAGCAAAGAATAAATCAACGAACACCTTGGGAAGCTCTGATCCTTCTTCAGCGAAGAACATCTTGGAAATTAACAAGAAGGAATGATGGAATTTTATTTTGAAATTTGGTGCATCGAAAATGAGTGCCCACCACAGTGGATGGCACCTTGAAAATGAATAAAATCATACTAGAGTCAAAGGCGTAGTATTTAATTTTGGCCATTCTTCACCAACAATTCGGAAGATGTTACTTTATTTGTCCCACAAATTGAATTCACCAATCCTTGATCTTTTCCAAAAATGATATGCACTGACAACACCCTTGGAAAGGATTTTGCCTAGATGAAATGGCAAAGATGAATTTTACTACAGCATTGGTGCGAAAAGGAGTTTCGCTGAAAATATGGGTGAAATTAGAATTTCATTGGGAAGTGGTGCAAAAATGGGATTTCGCTCCAAACAAGGTCGAAACTACCCGAAATATGTTTTTGCTGTGCCTGGGGGTTTCACTAGAGAAACTGACAGAAAATGATTTTCGCTGGTATCTTTGCCCAATTTCACCCAAAAAAAGGTTTTCGCCTGAACTTACGCCTAGAATGGATTACCATTAGGATTTTCACCTGAAACGCACTCGAAAATGAATTTTTCTAAAAATTGGAACAAAAAGGGAATTTTGTTGACAACTTCGCCCGAAAGTGGATTTGACTTGCAATTTCGCCCGAAAAAGGGAATTTTGCTGCAGAAGGGGGTGAAAATAAATTTTGCTCCATATTGGAGTGAAAATGGAATGTCGCTATTCCTAGGGTGAAACTGCTTAAAATATAATTTCACTGAAGAAACTGCCCAAAAATGATTTTCACCATAAAAGTGCCTAAAAATGGATTTTCACCCAAAAAGTGCCCGAAAATGGATTTTCGGTGGTACATCTTCCCGAAGCCATAACTTTTGATTTGTTGACCCGATTGTCTATTGTAATATATCATTGGAAAGATTGGGAAGAGATCTACAAAACCTCAATAACCTAAAGGTCATTGAGGTAAATTTTCATCCTTCTTTGGGGCCTCTAAGGTCTTCATATTATATTTTTAAGTTGTGCTGGAGAAATTTCTCGAGATGAAAACTTTAATATCTCTCAATCCGTTTAGGGTATTGGGGTTATTTTTTCACCATAAGTCTAATTTTTCAATTTCCCTCCTTTGGGTAAATTTTCAATTCCCATTTAGTTAGATTTTTAAAAAATTCCCACTTCCTGGTTTTCACCTTCTTTGACTTCTGACTATAGTGTGGCGAAAATGCCAACAAGTCCGTCTACTCTAGCTTTGACACTACTTGGGATTCACCTTCCTATTTCCTTAATTTTATTTGGATATATTTATTTTTCCTTTTTTTTTTATCTTCAACTTATGTTTCTTTACTTCTTATCTATCTTGGTCTTGAGCATGTTTTGTTTTTTTCTCAGAGTTCTTTCCTATTTCTATAGTCTTATTTTTTTTACTATTACTTTGTCATCTATATCATTAGTGCCATTAGAAATTTTTGAATGATATTAAATTTTATACTTTTCATGACTATCTTCAACTATAATTCTTGTTGTAAAGAGTCCAATTTTGTTTCCTTCTATAGCTTCTTCTATCCCTTGAATTTCTTGAACTAAATTTCCCTTTTGATTTTTTCTCTTGATTGTAGCCATTATTGTTGTTTCCATATTGATACTAAGATTGGTATCACCTTGGCTAATTTTTTGGAAAGGTCTATTCATTTGATTTCCTTTTTTTTTTCTACAAAAATTTGTAGTATGACCATTTTTCTTGCATATGTGATAGAATCTCTATTTCCATCTAGGTTGAGACTTTGATGATGTTGCAGTGTTACTTGGTACATTTTCCTTAGATATAAAAGCATTATTAGTCATTTCATATTTAACTAAATTTTCCACCTCATACTCTTGAAGAACATTAACCAAGTCATCAAAGGTTGTTTCCTTATTTAGCACTTGAAGTGCTCTTACTGTAACTTGGGAAAAAACTTGTCTTCCATTTTTCTCTAAGAGTTAATGGCTTAGCCTTTATATCTATTATTATTAAAATAAAGATTTCTATAGTCTCTCCACTATTAACCTTCAATGAATATAACTGAGATTGCAAATTCAAGATAATTGCTTTATTCTTTCCTTCAAATATTTTATATTATTTCTCCCAAGCAACTGTTGGAGTCTCTGCTTCACTTATGTATGGTTGTATCTCATCAATTATCCTAAATGTAATTAACATAAGATATTTTGCATCACTTTATTCAAAATTTTGTCTTCCCTTTCATCTTCATCAAGATTTTTCTTTGTTCTAGTCACCATTTCCCAAAGTTTGTTCTAGGACCTAATTTCTTCAAAAATATTTTGGAGTAGAATTCCTTATCTCTAAAGTTTAAATAATCAGTCAATTTTCAATTTTTTTTAAAATCAAGTTTTTGAAATCAAATTGCAAAATCACCTTGCAAATATTAAAATTTTCAATTTTCAATTTTTCAATAATCAATTTTTAAATTCCCCTTATAACTCCAAAATTTTATTTTTCCAATACTCCTAATTAATATGCCAAATATTCAACTTTAGTGTAAATAAATTTTCAAATCACTAAAATAAAAAAAGCATTCATGAATTTAAAATATGGTGGGATGAAAAAAATTAGTACATTGTTGCACGCATCTTCACACATTGTGATTGACTTTTTCTCCTTATTTATCATCATTCACCCTGGACATGTGTAAATCTAATTTGGGTTGCACCTTAGACATTATGAATATATTTCTATACACTGTTTCAATTGACACTTGCTCCTCTAGTGTTATGCAGGCAAAGGCTACAATTATTGGATTAACCTTTAGATTTTGCTTGGTATTCCTTATACCTCAGTATTTTCTTGGAAAAAAAAATTAGTGTCTTAGGATTTGCTCAACTCATATGAAATTAGGATGTCTCCATCTCAGGCTTCACTTCAGCTCAGTCCAAATTTAAAACATCTTTGTCTCATACTTTTCTTTGGCTCACAATCTAGAGAATTTAATTAGGTATTCTAATTTGATTTATGCTTATTCCAAAATATTTTTTAACAACTCTATCTCTACTCTTTCCATAGGAAATTTAGGATGCTCTATCCTTGCCTTTTGGAAAATTCTTTAGAGCTAATTGACTCTATATTCTTCTTATTGCCTCTTCTTGAATGTTTAGAACTAGTTGGTTCTATATTTCTCCTCCTTTTATCTTGATACTTCTTCTTAGGTGGCTATGTCCACTCTTATTTATATCACTTCCAAGGAGATTATGGTTGGATGTCTCCTCAACTCGGGTAGCTTTGATTGCTCCCAAATAAAACTTAACCTTGGCTATATGGATTGGTTCACATATTTAGATCCAAAACTCAACTATATCTTCTCTCAAGGTTGTAACCCTTGGATTTTTGGCCTCCAGGCTATCTACCCAAATTCTTAAAGCTTTATTCAAACAAATCACTAGTTAGAAAATAATAAATATATAATGACATCCAATTTTTTTTCAAATAAACCAATTCTAGTTATAAAATCACAACTTTTATCAAATGTTTTTCCAAATAATTTGAGTCAAACTCAAATATAATATGAACCTCAATAGCTCTTCAATCATAAAGATTTTTATTAGATTTAATTTCAATTTTTTAAATAGTTCTACCAAGATTATTGCTTGACCTAAATGTCAATTTTGTAGATAATTCTCCAACATACTTGGCTTGATTGTAACTCTCTTCACTCAAGTTGGATTTGATACACTAATGAATTTTTAGCTAGATTATCACATGTCCCAATATTTAGGATCAATATAAAATTCAATAGTTGAGTATTCAATAAAAATGACCAATATCAATGAACATGACATTCATGAAAATAACAACATTGATATGAAATAAATGGTCAATATCATTCATGCAATAACATGAAGAAAACTTACAATAATATTGCTCAAACTGTATACAAGCTTCAATATCATCAATGTTTGAATGAATTACATTTCACATACATTTCATGAATCTTTGTATCCATAATATAACCTTAGGAGGTGACTCTTTGATACTTGACTATTGCTCTCCTTACATATATTGGAGATGCATCATTTCCTATTCCACACATAAGAAAAACCTCACATGCCTCTTGGATTACCATATTACCACTTGTATACATGACTCTTAGCTTTACATTCACTCTTGCACACTTTACACTATGACACTTTGCACTCTTCTACATGCACACTTTACTATATGACACTTGCACATATTGATACATGACAATTGGACACATCCTACATATAGATACATACATAATGGGAATATAAATTATACACCCCTATTCTAATACCCAGGTGTTGTAGGTGAGTTGGAGAGGAGAGGGCAATCCTCCAAGGGAGGTCCCAGGTTCGAATCTCCACCCTAACAAAAAGTTGAATTGGGTACCCAAAATCCAATTGATAATGTTGGTTCGGGCAAGGTTGGGTGTGAATCCTGGGTGATTTTGACAGTGTAGAACCCTTTGGTCATGGTCTCTCAAACCAAGGTGGCCCCACATTGGGTTTTTTATTAAAAAACAACCTATTCTAATATTTACATATTTATAATTGTACCATGAGGTACCATGGGGGTACATTAGCATGTACCAAATAATGAAATATTTTCCAACACCATTCGCTAGCAGTGGTATCAGTGCCACTTTAGTAATCCCTATCCAAGATGAAGAGAGAGAGGAGGATATTATGAGAAGATCTTAAAGGGAGATTAGATAATAGCTAGTATCAATAAATATGGTGTGAATATTGGGCATGTTAGAGATTGAAGAATAGATAGTACCAAAAAATTTGATGTGAATATTGGATGTTGGATGTGTGAATATGGGGCAAGTGAGTATTGGATGTATTAGACATGTAAATTTGGAGGAGACAGATTAGAATGTTGGATTGTTGGTCTACATGATATTTGGAGAAGAAGAGTGAAGAAGGAATTTAAATAATGTGAAGTGAATATGAGGAGTTATTGGAGTTTTTTGAAACAATTGATTAGAGTACAAAGCTTGGAGAAGATACTAGAGTGAAAGTAGCAGAATGTGAGAGAATAGCAACTATTTAAAGAATGTATGAAGGACATTATATGAATTAGTAAAGAGTGTGAGAAGAATATTTTGTGAGGGACAAAGTAGTAGAGAGCATGTGTAGTTGATTGAAGGACATTTTGGAGGATATTAGATGGAGCTAAGAAAATAAAGCTTGGAGAAATATGTAGATAATTGGAGTGCATATTATGGAGAAGAATGTTGAAACCTAATTGGAGTGCATATTATGGCTAGAAGAATGTTGGAACCTGATTGCTAGAAGAGTAAATATAGAGGGATATCATTTCATTATCTTGTGAGCAAACACAAGAAGAACACAAAGTATTTTAAGATCTGAGTAGGCACAAAATATTTGAGCAGCAAAAATAGAGGCGTGAGAAGCAAATAGAAGACTTATGTAATGCTTAAAAAAATTGGACTGAGCATTATGTGTAATGTTCCTTGGATACCTTTAAATCAATCAACATAGATGTGATTTAAGAAATTGACATGGTATTATAACGTAGTTAATGTTATTGACTTTAAAGGGTGCATTATGTATTTGATGAAATATTTGAATTTTTAAGATTTTAGGAGTTATAAGGTTTTGTTAATTAAAGGAATAAATTTGGGAGTTAAAAGGAATTTTTTAACAATGAATTAATTGGGAGATATAAGCAAATGAAATTAATATTTGAAGATTTATTATTATTGGGATTGAAATTTTAAAGCATAATTAATTAAAAATTGTGAATCAAGAATTAGGGAGACATAAGAAGAAATTGAATTTGAAAATTAAAAATTGGAAGGAAGAATTTGAAATTTGGGAGTTATAAGAAGTGAAAAATGAATTGATAATTTGATGGAGAAATAATAAGAAGAATATTATGAAGGAATTTGATTATTAATTTGGAAGCAACAAAGGAAATCTAAAACCTTTTGAGAGGAAAGTAAAGTGAAATTGCTTTGTGAATTCGATCATGAAAGAACATCTTCAAAATGCAACATTGGAAGATAGTGAAGAAATATTAGAAAATTTAAAACACTACACACAAAGTATGATAGAGTGAAGAACATGTTCTTATACTGAGAGGGGAGGGGGTGAATAGTATAAGATAAATATTTTTGCTTTTTAATCCAAATAATAGCATCAAAAATATTAAAGTAGTAAACATAACACAAAGCATCACACACATGAGAGACATGATTTTATGTGGTTCACCCAACATGGGCTACTCCATGGAGAAAATATTTCTTATAAATTTTTCTCAAATAAATTCTCTTGGGAATCCTTTTCCTATAATATTTATGGACCTCTATCCAAAGGAGACACCAATCCCCTTGATCAAGTTAGTGGATATCTATCCATAGGAGACACTAATCTCCTAACTCTGCTCTGGCTAGTGATCCTCTAGAAGACCTCTACCTCCACTACCCTTAGAAAATGGAACTCTATCCATAGAAGACACCTGTCCTCCCTACTATGGTTGGAGATCTTTGTCCTCAACTCTTTCACCTCCAAATATCTGTCTCAAATCTGTACTAAACATAGTCCTTTGGTCTAGTACAAATCTATCCTCAATCTTTATCTCTGGTCTTGCACAAACCTATCCTCAAATATGAACCAAAATCTATCCTCGAATCTATCCTCAAGCCTTAACTCAAAGCTTGACTCAATCTCAAATCAAAATTTCTTGGATCTACCCCAAACCTTAAATCAAGGATTGAACAAATCAATCAATCAACTCTACTCTCAAGTCTTCTCAAAGACTTGTCTCAAATCTACCTTGTAAGATTACACAAAAGCTCACACCAATCTATCCTCAAGTCCTCTCTAGAACTTATCCAATCTACTCAATACATTCTCACAAGAACTTATCCAAATCTTCTCTCAATTTGTATTGTAATATTCTACAAAATTTTAACCAAATATTTCCACAATCATTCTCAAAGACTTGTCTCAAATATGCTCAACAAGTCCATAATAGAACTTGTCCAATATCATAGAAACATAAAGAGAATTGTTAGAGACTCAATATATTTCACACTCATAAATACTCAATCTCTTTCTCAAATCAATTTAGAATATAGAATAGTTTGTTTTATAGAACTTGAACAATCACTTCACACATCCACTTAACTAGGCTCAACTAACTCTACTCACCAATCACTCAATGAAACAATCCTTGCTTATAATCCATAGTCCAAGCATATGAACCTTTACTTAAAATGTTTCCAATAATGCTTATCAACCAATATCACATAATAATTATACTCATGTTTTTTTCAAAACCTAGTTCAAGTTCTTCACACAACCAATGGCTTCAATAACAATGCTTATCAAACAAGGTTTTAATATCAACTCTTTATTCCAGAAAACCTTGAAGCATTAACTCAAAACACTCAATAAGGAAACCTAATTCTTTCCTTTTCACTCCAAACTTGTTTTTAAATAAAACCAACCAATCAAATCGACTATGGAAGAATGTGCCCATACCTTTTACTTGATGATGAAGGAACCTCAAAAATCTGCCACAAACACAAACACTTCTTTGCCAAGCTCAAAGAAGTTATAAGATGATAGAATCTCTCAAATATACAATGTAAATATCAAAACTTACATACACCTTATTACTCCATCTTAAAGAAATCATCCATCAACAATAATTTACTAAACACACCTTACTCTTCTCAATATTGTAATAATTGATTAAGTCACTTTACCAAATATATGCAATAAATCAATTTTTAATTCCCTAAGGTAAAAACAATATTACCCTAGTAAATTTCCATTTACCACTTAGGTAAATATCATAACAAATTTACCCCTTATCTCTCCCTAGCCTTAGCAAAGAAAATAATAATTTTTATTTCTATTAACAACCCTTATCTCTCCACTACCTTAGCAACTTAATAAAAAAATTAAATAAAATATATAAAAACTTTTTATATCTCCCACTTCGCGTTTCATGGGATTTGATCTTGCACTCTCTCCCTTTCTAGCACCTTAGCCATGACTTGCTAGTTGTGTGAACCAAGCACTCACATACCCACTAAAAGTGCAGAAGGTGCTTTAATATTTTGTTGAATCCTTTAGAGCCCTTGGCTCCCTTCTCCTCTTGCCACGTAGCGTGTTCGATGCATTCCTTTCTCACTAAATGCATGAGCCTTTTGTTCATTGCTCCTTGGCACTTTCTCCATGAATCTTAGCATGATTTTTGGTGCAAAAATAATCGAAGGAAATTTGAATGCTTGGTTTTGAACTTAGGCAAAGGTTTAAATACCTTTTGCCTTCCAAATATTGCACATAGACGGTGTATTAAACTTGGACGTCGGCGCCTTTATAATATGCATAATTAATTTATAAATCATTTAAATTCTATTTAGAATTTAAATTTTATAAATTAACTTTGTAACCTTTGGCTTTATAAAAAAATAAAGCCTCCTTGGAGGTTAAATAAAAACTTTTTGTTGCTCATAATGATTTAATAAAAAATAATTTTCCCACCATGGTTTTAATAAAAACCCTTTATCTTGGCCTCACATAATATAAAATAATATTATGACATATTTTCAATCAACCTCTCACATTCTTTATTTTGACCTTTTGACATCAACTGTAGCTTATTCCTTGACATCAATGACAACTTCATTCCTTGAAATCAATGACAACTTTGAGTCAAAATGTCCAACAATATCCCCCTTTGTCATTGATGGCAACCCAAATTCTTTTTACCAAAAACTTAACCTTTTCTTTGTTCTGCTCCCCTGGCTCAATGCTCTCTTCAAATATATCCTCTTTACTCAAATACCAAATCTCTCCCCCTTACTCAAATATCTTCCCATTTGAAATCAATGGCAAAGGGTCACCTTTGGGGCTCGAGGCTAAGAATGAGTTTCTTAGCTTAGCTCCTCCCCCACCTCCTCTTGAGGTGGTTAGTTCTGGGGTGGGAGTCTTACTCCTAGTTTTCATCAAAGATACTCAAAGGTTTCCTTTGAGAGTGGCTTAGTGAAAATATCTATTGTCTGTTCCTTTGTAGTAACATATTCCAACATGACCTCTTTATCTGTCACATATTCTCTTAGAAAATGACACTTAATCAGAATATGCTTTGTCCAGGAGTGCATCACTGGATTTTTTGAGATACTTATAGCACTTGTATTATAACATAGTATGGGAATAGGATGATCATATTTGATCTTGAAGTCTTCTAGAGTTCACTTCATCCATAACACTCGTGTACAACTAGCTACTACTGTAATATATTCTGCTTCTACTGTAGATAAGGATATTGAAACTTGCTTCTTACTTAGCCAAGAGACTAAATAGTCTCCAAGAAAGAATGCTCCTCCACTTGTGCTTTTTCTGTCATCAATGATTCCAGCCCAATATGCATCTATATATGATGTCAATGTGAAAATATCACTTTTGGGATACCAAAGCCCAATATCCATAGTCCCTTTTAGATACCTGAAAATTCTTTTTACCGTTGCCACATGTGTTTCTTTAGGTGTTTCATAAAAACTTGCCACTAATACCATTAACTATACTATGTTTGATCTTGTAGTTGTAACATACAATAAGCTGCTAATCATAGATATGTATAGGCTTTGATCTGCCTCTGGAGATTCATCATCCTTACTTAACTTGCATCCTATGAACATGGGGGTACTTACCAATTTACAATATTCTAACCTAGATTTCTTTAACATTTCTTTTATATACTTGGCTTGTGAGAGAAATACCCCTTTCTTTGATTGTGAAATCTAAAGTCCAAGAAAGAAGGATAATTCACCAAGCATAGACATCTAAAATTCATTTTGTATGTTCTTAGAAAATTCTTTACACATATTATCAATGTTTCCCCAAAAATGATGTCATCAACATAAACAACCACAATTAGTAGATCATTCCCTTCATTTTTTATGTATAATTGTTGTCTGCTATTCCTTTTTTGAATCCCTATTCCTAAATATACTTATCCAATCTTGAGTACCATGATCTCGGAGCCTACTTTAGACCATATAATGCCTTTTAAATCTACATACATGATCTGGTTTATCTTCTAATATTAATCCCTCTGGTTGTTCAATATAAACTTCTTCTTCTAGAACACCATTTAGAAATGTTGACTTAACATCCATCTTATATACCTTGAACTTTTTTAAACTTGAGAAGGCTAAAAACATTCGTATGGCTTCAAGCCATGCAACTGGAGAAAATGTATTATAAAATTCAATTCCCTCCACCTATGCATAACATTTGCATACTAACCTTGATTTATTCTTGACCACATGTCCATATTCATTTAACTTGTTTCTAAATACTCATTTTGTGTTGATCACATTTTTATCCTTTAGTCATGGAAAAAGTTCCCAAGTCTTGCTTTTCTCTATCTGATATAATTCCTCATCCATTTCCTGAATCCAAAACTTATAATCACTTTCCCAAGTGAAGTATTTTAGCTCAATATTAGATAGTAAAGAAAAATTTGCTTGTTGAGATGGTGTTATTATCCTTCTCCTTGTCTGTATTTCATCTGGATTCCCAATGATTTGCTCTTTTGGATGATGCTTCTTTACATATCTAGATGGGTTTTTAGGAAGAATTCTTTGTGTTTCTTCTTCTTATTTATCTGATTCCTCATGAAACTCCTCTTGACAACTTCCATCTTCCTGATACACAATTTGTTGAACTGGTTCTCTTGAATCTATCTTCTCATAAATTTTTACATTTATACTTTCTACCATAGTACGTGTTCTCTTGTTGAAGCATCTATAGGCTTTAATCCTTGAGGAATAACCAAGAAAAATTCCCTCATCACATCTTCGATCAAACTTGTATAAGTTTTGATCTTCTCGTCTTATGTAACACTTGCTTCCTAAAATTTTTGAAGTGTTTTACAGTGGTCGATCTTCCTTTCCAAAGCTCATATGGATTCTTGTGATGGTTTACCCTCATTTGAGCCCTATTTATTATGTATACTACTATTTTGACTACTTCTCTCCAAAAACCATCTAAGATCTTAGACTCATTTAGCATAGCTCTAGCCATATTCTCAATAGTCCTATTTTTCCTTTCAACTACTCCATTTTGTTGAGGAGTTCTTGTTGTTGAGTATTCTCTTTTGATTCCATATTGTTCACAAAACTCTACAAATTCATTTGAGGTAAATTCTCCTCCTCTATCAAATCTCAGAAACATAATCCTTTTGCCAATTTTATTTTCAACCTATTCCTTAAATTCTTTGAATTTTTTAATAGCCTCTGACTTTTTTTCAGAAAATCTACCCAAACCATTATGGAGTAATCATATTTAAACAATATGAAGTAACTTTCACCATGAATACTTTGTGTTCTGGTAGGACCACATAGATAAGTATGTATTAGAATAAATGGCTCAGAGGACATATATCATTTTGACTTAAAACTTGTTCTAGTTTACTTTCCATGTTGACAAGGTGCACAAATTGTGTTTTGTGGTCTTCTTATCTTGGGTAAATCTCTGAAAGCCTGCTTATTGCTTATGTTGACTATGTTGTCAAAATTCAAGTGACCCAATATTCTATTCCATAACCAAATCTCATCTTCTTGTGATAGAAAGCACTTTTCCCCTTTTATCTCACTAAGCATGTATAGATTATTTGGAGTTCTTTTTGCATTGGCAATGAATTTCCCAGTTTCTTATTTTCTTATATCACATCTATCTGGGTGGAAAGTAACCATATACCCCTGATCACAAAGTTGACTTATACTTAGTAGATTATATTTTAACCCTTTAACATGCAACACATTTTCTATTTTTGTTTTCCCATTACCTAAACTTAGAGTTCCTCTTCCACCAATCCTTGTTGATCCATTATCACCAAAACTTATTGATCCTCTATTGGTTTCTTTTAGAAAAATGAATTTGTCTTTGTCTCTTGTCATATGAATAGAGAAAACACTATCAAGATACCATTGTTCTTCCTTATCCTGAGCATGAAGGGTTGTTTGAACTAACATTGATCTAGCCTTAACATTTTTCCTTCCATCTTTCCTAGCTATTGAGATTATTTTTCTAGACTCGAGAAGTATCATCTTACACCATCTAGCCTTGTGCCCAAAATTATTGTATTTATTATATATGATATCATTATCCATAAGAGGTGCAAAAGAATTGAAATTTCTATTGACATTGTTTTGTGCATGACTAATACAGTGTACTACTCTATGACCATATTTATTACAATAAAAGCAATGACCATGGAAGAAATTTTGTAACCTTCTTGGATACCTTTTGGATTGTGGTGGAGTGCTTCTCCTTTTGGAATTAACTCTCATCCAAGGTTCTTATTTGCTTTCTTCCTTAGCTTACCTATCTTTGTTTGAAGTTTCTGCTTCTTGAAGACTTGATTCCTCTTTCTATTTCTCATACTCCACATCTTGTAGTGCCTTGGTCCTTTCAACTTCATTCCTTAGGTAGACAATTTATACTTCCAATATTTCACATTCTATTTCTCTGGATCTTAATAGATATGTTATATCCTACTCAATTTTATTTCCTTCTTCTACCTTTACCTTGAGTTCTATGAGATTTTGTAGAAGTTCTATCCTTATTTCTTCCTCCTCTTGAATTTGTTCCTTCAAGCTTGAATTATTTTCTCTAATTATTTCTAATTTTTTGAGAGTAGTAAAGAATTATTATTTTATATCAAACATGGTCTCTTCTTCATTTTTTGAAGTCATGTGTGTTTCTTATGGATCCTCCTCCAAGTTGTTAGTCTTTTCATGGAGAGACCTACTTTGATACCAATTGAAGAACATGTGCTTATACTGAGAGGGGGGTGAATAGTATAAGATACATATTTTTGCTTTTTAATCAAAATAATAACATCAACAATATTAAAGTAAAAAACATCACACAAAGCATCACACACATGAGAGACATGATTTTACGTGGTTCACCCAATTTGGGCTACTCCACGGAGAAAATATTTCTTATAATTTTTTCTCAAATAAATTATCTTAGGAATCATTTCCCTACAATTTTTATGGACCTTTTTCCAAAGGAGATACCAATCTCCTTGATCAAGTTAGTGGATCTCTATCCATAGGAGACACCAATCTCCTAACTCTGCTCTGGCTAGTGATCCTCTAGAAGACCTCTACCTCCATTGCCCTTAGAAAATGGAACTCTATCCACAGAAGACACTTGTCCTCCCTACTCTGGATGGATACCTATGTCCTCAACTTCATCACCTCCAAAGCTCTATCTCAAATATATACTAAACATAGTTCTTTGGTCTAGAACAAATCTATCCTCAATCTCTGTCTCTAGTCTGGAACAAACCTATCCTCAAATCTACACAAAAATATGTCCTCAAATTTATCCTCAAGCCTTAACTCAAATCTTGACTAAATCTCAAATCAAATCTACTGGATCTACCCCAAACCTTAACTCATGGTTTGAACAAATCAATAAATGAAGTATTCTCAAATACTTGTCTCAAATTTGCCTTGTAATCTTCCATAAATGCTCACACCAATCTATCCTCAAGTCCTCTCTAGAACTTATCCAATCTACTCAATAAGATCTCACAAGAACTTATCCAAATCTGCTCTCAATCTGTATTGTAAGCTTCCACAAAAGCTTACCCAAATCTATCCACAAGTCTTCTCAAAGACTTACCTCAAATCTGCTCAACAAGTCCACACTAGAACTTGTCCAATCTCATAGAAACATAAAGATAATTTTTAGAGACTCAATATATTTCACACTCATCAATACTCAATCTCTTTCTCAAATCAATTTAGAATATATAATAGTTTATTTTATAGAACTTGAAAAATCACTTCACACATCCACTTAACTAGGCTCAACCAACTCTACTCACCAATCACTCAATGAAACAATCCTTGCTTACAATCCCTAGTCCAAGCATATGAACCTTCACTCAAAATATTTCCAATAATGCTTATCAACCAATCTCACATAACAATGATACTCATGTTATTTTCAAACCCTAGTTCAAGTTATTCACTCAACCAATGGCTTCAACAAAAATGCTTATAAAAGAAGGTTTTAATATCAACTCTTTATTCTAGAATACCTTGAAATATTAACTGAACACACTCATTAAGGGAACCTAATTAATTCCTTTTCACTCCAAACTTTTTTTTCCAGAAAACCAACCAATCAACTCAACTATGGAAGAATGTGCCCATACCTTTTTCTTGATGATGAAGGAACCTCAAAAACCTACCACAACCACAAACACTTCTTTGCCAAGCTCAAAGAAGTTATAATATGATAAAATCTCTCAAACATACAATGTAAATATCAAAACTTACATACACATTATTACTCCATATTAAAGAAATCATCCATAAAAAATAATTGACCAAACACACCTTACTCTTCTCAATATTGCAATAATTGATTAAGTCACTTTACCAAATATATGCAATAAATCAATTTTTAATTCCCTAAGGTAAAAGCAATATTACCCTAGTAAATTTCCATTTACCACTTAGGAAAATATCATAATCAATTTACCCCTTATCTCTCCCTAGCCTTAGCAAAGCAAAGAATAATTTTTATTTCTATTAATAACCCTTATCTCTCCACTACCTTAGCAACTTAATCAAAAAATTAAATCAGAAATATAAAAACCTTTTATATCTCCCACTCCGCATTTCGTAGGATTCAATCTTGCACTCTCTCCCTTGCTAGCACCTTGGCTACGACTTGCTAGCCATGTGAGCCAAGTGCTCATGTGCCCACTAAAAGCGCAGAAGGTGCTTTAATATTTTGTTGAATCCTTTAGAGCCCTTGGCTCCCTTCTCCTCTTACCATGTAGCGTGTTTGATGTGCTTCCTCTCTCACTGAATGCACGAGCCTTTTGTTCGCTGCTCCTTGGCACTTTCTCCATGAATCTTAGCATGATTTTTGACACAGAAATAATCGGAGGAAATTCAAATTCTTGGTTTTGAACTTAGGCAAAGTTTTAAATACCTTTTGCCTTCCAAATATTGCACGTCGATGGTGTATTAAAATTGGACGTCGATGCCTTTATAATATGCATAATTAATTTATAAATCATTTAAATTCTATTTAGAATTTAAATTTTATAAATTAAATTTGTAACCTTTGGCTTTATAAAAAATTAAAGCCTCCTTGGGGGTTAAATAAAAACTTTTTGTTGCTCATATGATTTAATAAAAAATAATTTTGCCACCATGGTTTTAATAAAAACCCTTTATTTTTGCCTCACATAATATAAAAATAATATTATGACATATTTTCAATCAACCTCTCGCATTATTCCTTTTGACCTTTTGACATCAACTATAGCTTATTCCTTGACATCAATGACAACTTTGACTCAAAATATCCAACATAGAGAATGTTGGAAAACATAAAGATGTAAAATTAAAGAGGGTCTTACAAATAATTTTTAGAGAAGCCAAATATGAATAATTTGTAACACTTACATATTATCGAAGCACAAAACTAACTAAAGCAAGTGAAGACTCCAAAAATACCATTACAATACCTATTGAGATATGGAAAATAGCATATATGACATTACTATCTTTAGAAGTTCAAGTTAATAAAAGGGAAGAGAATTGTCAAATATCAAATACTTTAATCAAGAAATTGATGAAAAAAAAAACTTGAATATAGAACAAGAAGATACTAAAGATATTAAGTCATCAAATGACAACAAGAATCATGATAAGCAATCAGTTGATAATGGATACGAAAATAGCCAAATATTTATATTTTATATTTGATAATAATTTAGATAGTGACATAAATAACATTGATGAAGAATATGAATCATATTATTGTGATTATTTGTTAAGAAATGTAATAGTAGTAAAATCACTGAAACAGAAGAAAAAAATCAAGACCAATAAAAATAAGTACAAAGAAAAGAGCCAAATAAATAGGAATGAGAATTGAAGATTGAAGGCTAAAATCCTTCACACCAAATAATGTAATATGAGGGAGCATTAGTGGTATTACATTATTTAGTACTTTTAGTACCATTGTAAATATTTAGATTATGAGTGTGAGTTTATTATTTAGTATGTGTCATGTGCGCAAGTGTGAGTTATGAGTGAAAGGTGTCATGTGTGTAAGTGAAGAGTCATGTGTGATGTGTCAAGATTAGAAGTAGGAAGTTATGTAATTATGAGATACATTGTCATAATGTAAGAATGGCTTATGAAATATTGCATCCCTGTATGTTTGAGGAGAGAAAAGTCAATAGTATTGAAGAGTCTTATGTAAAGTTATATATTGATGATAAAGCTCTATGCATTGTAAGTAATTTTGAATAGAAGAAGGAGACTGATTTTATAAGAAGTATTTTTATCAATAAAATTTTATTTGTCAAATGTTGTTGTTTATGAGCCCTAAAAATGCTCATTTTTTGTACCTCTTTCCTTATAAAACAATGACACTTATTTTTATAGATGTATATGTTTTATGAAAATTATATATATATATATATATATATATATATATATATATATATATATAATGATTTATTCTACATGTTATTTAATATTTTTCTTTAAGTGTATTTTGTGGAAATTATTGCATTTTGGCATGTTTTCATCGAGGTCCCACTTGGACCTAGCACTTGTAATTTTATGAAGGCAAAACATCTATGGTACATCGGTGTGAAGTATGAAGTCAGGCACCCAATTTCCTTTTAAGTGCCTAACTTTCGTTCAGCACTTAACTGTTAGGCACCTACTTCCCATTAGGCACCTGCTTCTTGTTAGGCGTCTGCTTCTCGTTAGGGGCCTGCTCCTATTAAGCGCTTGCTTCTTGTTAGGCATCTGCTTCTCAACTTCTATAGACAAGGCACCTACTTTATGACTTCTTCAAATGAGGCACCTAATTTCCACTAAAGCCAAATTCTAACATGACTCTATGGTCGGTAAAATAGAGCAAAATTTCAGCAACAAGCATAAAAGGAGTTCTAGCATTGAAACCGGACAAGGGACAATGTCAAAGATGACTTGCCACCTATTTTTTAGCTGCTATGTGAAATATTTATGTAAATAAGGTAAAAAAAATATTAGACATATTCTAGAAACAGAAGATGCTGAAATAGCTTATCAAGCTTGATATTTTGCTAAATTTATTTATTCATGCAGGCGGTTGTAAAAGCGAATCATTTTTCTGATTTGTTTTATAAATTGTAACAGGGTGTGGTCGCATATATTATAAATATGTAGGCCACCCCTAAAGAAAACCCCTATACTTTCTTGTAAATTCTTTGTTGCAATTGTTTTTTTTTTAACATGGTGGAATTGGTAGCCACCACGAATACGGGAAGGCTATCCAGCTTTTATGGCCATCATAGTATTCTACGTTGTCCGCCCCGAAAGCCACCACATAGATCATGCATTTTGCCCCTATAACTGCCATGCCATAATCATTTTAAACCTTTTACGCCGCTGAAAGCACAAGGAAATGGACAAGCGTTCAGTCTGGTGAGGCTTGAGATTTGAACTTATTTTATAAACTGTAACAGGGTGTGGTCACATATATTATAAATATGCAGGCCACCCCTGAAGAAGACCCCTATACTTTCTTGTAAATTATTTATTGTAATTGTTTTTTTTTTTAACATGGTGGACTCGGTAGCCGCCACGAATACGCGTAGGCTATCCAGCTTTTATGGCCGCCATAGTATTCTATGTTGTTCGCCCTGAAAGCCGCCACATAGATCTTTGCACAGTCCGCCCCTATAACCGCCATGCCATAATCATTTTAAACCTTTTATGCCACTGAAAGCACCAGGAAATTGACAAGTGTTCAGTCCGATGAGGCCCAAGATTTGAACCTTGGACCTCTGCCCCCTTATGGGGTTTGTATGAACCAATTGGTCTACATCTCAGACCTCTTTGTTGCAATTGTTAATAAAACATTTTTGAGTTATTTCTTGTTAAATTCGTCTAAGTGTGCGGTGAAGATTTAATGCGGGCAAAACCTGTTAGAAGCATGGGCCCACTTACAACAGAGTTCTTCCCTTACTTTCCCCTATTTTTTGTTATTTAATTTTCTATAGATTAATTTATTTCTCTGTTATTTTCCCCTATTTTCAGTATTTTCTAGCAAAGTACCACTTTAATTTATGTCTACATTTTAGTTATGTTTTCACAAACGTAGGATAGATTATTGGTTTGGAATTTAGAATTAAAACTTCAATGAACATCAAACACCCCCAAACCATAAATCTGAGGGACTCATATCTGAAGGAGAAATTATAAGCATATATTTTGCACGGCTGCTCACAAGACTACGAGCTACCCTAGGTTGACAATTAAATGGAGGTAATTAATTGAACCATAGAAAAAACTAACCAATATTTTGCCCAAAATTTTGGCACCATTTTCGGGGAGTAGCCATTATAATTTCTTATTCTAAAGGAAGCATAGTAGAAGTAGTTTAGATTTTTTTCTCTAGAAACCTTCATTTGAAACTTTGTATGAGTCCACCTAAGAATAGGGGACCGGATGGTCATTTTATCAAAAACAAAGAAGTTGTTTCTCAAAACCCTTTTGCTTCAGTAGAATCTGAACCTGAGACTGAAATCCCTCCATTGCAATCTCCACTTGTGCATTGGCGAGAACACCCACTATTTGCATAGGATCCTTCTAAAATAATTTAGCAGAATCTTAGAGCAGGATCAAAGATAAGTAGAGTTCAATCTGAGGAAGATCTACTAAATGCCGAATGTTGGCAAGCAGTATTAGATGGAACCATCTCAAATACTGACTTATCCATCCTTCTAAAGGATAAAAGAAATGAATTAGAAGCATTGTCAACTGCTCTAAATGTAGCTAGTGTAGAAACTCCAATAGCAGATAGAATGGCAAAAAATCTAGAGGAAGCATCCACTAGTTTTAGTTTTCCAATAGGAGAGGCAGGAGGAGATCACAAGATGAAACACATCTCTCCTGCCCACCTTCCAACCTTTAGAGGACTACCAATAGAAGATCCAGATATGTTCCTATTTAAATTTGATGTTTTATGCAGATCTATGGATTACACCACAGATGCTCAAAAACTAAAATTATTCCCTTCCACCCTTGATGATTCAGCTTTGCACTAGTTCATCAGCTTGGGGGATAAATGGATAACTACCTAGGAATAGTTGAAGAAACTTTTCCTAGATCAATATCAAGATTTTGGTAGAGCACGAGATGCAAGAGAGGAAGTCCTAGACATGACACAAAAGGAAGGGGAATATATGGAAGAATATTGGGATAGGTTCAGTTTCAATTTGCAAAGATCACCCCATTCAAAACTAGGAGACAGGTCCCTAAGAAGTATTTTTTTGAAAGGACTGACAAATGAATCCTTGGAAGCCTTAAACATGATCTCTGGAGGGGATATTTACCAACATCAAATGGATGATATTCGATAGTTGTGTCAAAAATTTTCAAGAAGAAAAGGTAAGTTGACCCCTAGAAATGTTAAGTAGTTAGCCACTGTCACTAAAATAGAAATAGGCAACATGCTTGAGGACCTTAAGAGTGAGATGTTATCATCTCTGGCTCTTCAAATGGATACCCTTCTACTTTAGAAGAAGAAGTAGGAGAATGAGGCAGCATTGGCCTACTTCTATCCTAAATGCAGAGGCAAACACCCCAAAAATGAGTGTCCAGAAAACAAAGTTCGTGTATGTGTTGTCTGTAAGAAGGATCATAAAACGAAGTTGTGTCCATAGTTAATGAAATATAAAGAGGAACCTAAAGTAGCAGAGGTATACTTCATGGGTAATAGGAGGAACTAGAAATAATCTCCTATGAGTAACAATATGCAATCAAGAATGCCATCTTATGGGGGCAGCAATTACCAAAACCAAGGTCAAGCCCAACCACCCAATATGGGTTGGTATGGGCAACAACCTTGGAATCCATTTCCCCAAGGAGAAAATCCTTACAACCCTTACCCTTGGATGCAATACCAGCATCCTAGGTAGTAGTGGAGAAACCAAAATGCTTGGAATCAGTATCCACAACATCCTGCTCTAGCTCCACTACAACCAAGTCTGCCTGCACCTCCTACTTCAAGAACTCCTCAATTACCAACACAACCTACAGCAAACCCAAACAACAAATAATAGCCAACCTATCAGATGGAAAATGAGATGTACCCCATGTACAATATTAGAGTATATTGTGATCCTATCCAATTACGGTCAAGAAAATAATTAGGTGTAGAAGTCACTCCTCTTGTAGAAGAAGAGGAACACATAGAGATAGGAAAAGGGGAATCACCCCTTATAGAGGAAGTAGAAGAAGAATCAACACTTGTGAATAACAAAGAGGAGGTTCCACCTTTTCCACAAAGGTTGCAGGAACCCAAGAAACCAATACAAACAGAGTTTGATATCCTCTCTAGTTTAAAAAACTTAACAGTCACAATCCCTCTCTTTCAGGCCATTAGAGACATACCTATCTATGGTAAGGCCATAAGAGAGTTGTGCCTCAAGAAACTAGGGAGGAAACTAGCTAAATCAATTAGTTTGGTAGGTCAGTTAGCTGACCTTATGTTAGGGAATACCTACAACCATAAGTACTCAGATCCAAGAAGCCCTGTGCTAACTGTAAAAATAGAAGGTTGTGTTTTACCCAACACACTAGTAGATTTGGGGGTTGCCATCAATGTCATGCCCTAGGAGACCATGCAAAAACTGAAATTGACTAATCTGAAGCCCACTAAAACTATGCTACAGTTGGTAGACAGGTCTATAGTACTCCCTGAGGGAATATTGGAAGATATCACTATTACAGTGGATGCATGGGAGTATCCAGCAGATTTCTTAGTGTTGCAATCTAAGTTTGGACTAGGTGGATACCCATTAATCTTAGGTAGACCTTGGCTGGAAATAGTTGATGCTTACATAAGCTATAGAGATGGGAAAATGACCATTTCAGATGGTCAAAATATAAAGAAACTAATCATACATCCACCTGCATAGTTTGTAGATTTGTTGGGAGAACCTGAGAATGAGAATCAAAACATTGGTGGTCTATCAATGATCCAACCTATCATGACACTTGATGAGTTGGGAGATGAAAATGATGAGGATAGGATGATATCTCACTTTTTTTAGGGAGAACCCTCCTGTCCTCCTCCTGAGTTGCCATTAGTGGGAGGAAAATACCACCATATTCAGCAAATAGAAGTTGCACCTGGTAGAATGTTGAATATAGATAACAAGTTGATAGTTGAACAACAAACCAAACTGAAACAAACATTGGAAAAACATCAAGATGCCTTTGCTTGGGAGTATTCTGACATGAGAGGAATAGCTCCTAAGACCTGTACTCATAGAATATATCTAGAAGACTAGGTTAAACTAGTAAGACAACCACAGAGGAGAATGAACCCAACCATGAAGGAAATTATCAAAATAGAATTACAAAAACTCCTCATAGTTGGATTCATCTACCCCATTTCAGATAGTGAGTGGGTATCACCATTAGTGGTGGTGCCCAAGAAGAATGGAAAGTGGAGAATTTGTGTTGATTATAGGTTGTTGAACAAAGCAACCAAGAAAGACCACTTCCCTTTACCCTTCATAGATCAGGTCCTTGACACCTTAGCAGGCAAGAAGTATTTTTCTTTCCTGGATGGGTTCAGTGGATACAATCAAATCCAAATAGGGGAAGAAGATCAAGACAAAACCACCTTCACTTGTCCATGGGGGACATTTTCTTACCGAGTTTTACCATTTGGTCTATGCAATGCACCTGCCACCTTCTAGAGGGCAGTTCTGAGCATTTTTTTGACATGATTGGAGAGACTGTGGAGGTATACATGGATTATTTCACTGTATATGGTGAAACTTTTGAAACTGCCATAGAAAATCTGGAAAAGACACTTAAACATTGTGAGGAAACTAACCTATCCTTAAGCAATGAGAAATGCTATATGTTGATGCAGGAAGGGATAGTTTTAGGACATCACCTTTCTACATATGGGATCAAAGTAGACAAGAAGAAAATAGAAGTCATCCAAACCCTGCCTACTCCCAAAACATAAAAGGATATCCATAGTTTCCTAGGATCAGTTGGTTACTATAGGAGGTTTATATCAGACTTTAGAAAAATTGCTAAACCTCTTACCACATTGTTAACTAAGGATGTAGAGTTTGTCTAGACTGAAGAATGTGAACAAGCATTCAACACCTTAAAGGAAAAACTAATTATTGCTCCAGTGCTGAGAGGTCCAAATTGGACCATACCTTTTCACATATATGTTGATGCATCTAACAATGCAATAGGCTCAGTATTGGGATAGAAATATGGTGATGATTTTTATGCCATCTATTATGTTAGTAAAAACCTCACAGGTGCTGAACTCAATTATACTATCACAGAGAAGGAGTTTCTTGCAATAATACATGCTCTTAACAAATTTCATCATTACATTACAGGTTATCAAGTTTTTGTACACACTGACCACTCAACGATCAGATACTTGACAAAAAAACCTGGGATTAGTGGTAGAATTATCATATGGCTATTGCTTTTGCAGGAATTTGATGTGACAATAGTGGACAAGCCAAGAAAGGACAATGTGGTAGCTGATTTCTTGTCTAGATTGATACCTCCAGACTATGCAGCTACAGAGGACCAATTTCTATATGAGCATTTATTTGCTCTGAATGATCAAATACCTTGGTATGCAGATATGGCTAATTATTTAGCCACTGGTAAAGTATCCCCTACACTTTTACCTCATGAAAAATAGACTTTAATTGAGAAAAGTGTAGATTTCTCATGGATTGATGGGTGCCTATTTAAAACAGGGCCTGATCAGCTCATGAGAAGATGTGTTGCTAGGAATGAAATAACTGAAATACTAAAGGCTTGCCATGATGAACCTTGTGGTGGCCATTTTTTAGGAAAAAGGACTGCATATAAAGTGTTGCAGGCTGGTTATTACTGGCCTTCACTATTCAAGGATGCAACCAAGCATGTGAGCCAGTGTGATCAATGTCAGAGGATGGGTAGACCTACTCTCAGAGATGAGATGCCACTCCAACCACATGTTCATATTGAGCCATTTGATAAATGGGGGATGGACTTCATAGGACCTATTAATCCACAATCATGAGGTAAGAGGTATATCCTAGTTTATACTGACTATGTGACCAAGTGGGTTGAAGTACAAGTTTTGCATGATTCAAAGGAGAAAAATGTAGTAGATTTCTTGTATTCATCAATTTTTACAATATTTGGGGTTCCAAGGGAGATCACAACTGATCAAGGACCTCATTTTACTTCAAGGATGATTCAGGAACTCATGCAATAATACAAAATCAGGCATAACAAAACCACTCCCTACCATCCACAAGAGAATGGGCAAGTTGAGGTGACCAATCGAGAGTTTGAAAATATTTTGACAAAGATAGTGCAACAACATAGGAAGGATTGGACTACTAGATTACTAGAAGTAGTGTAGGCCTACAAGACCACCTAGAAGACTACTACTAGTTTCACACTATTTTAGTTAGTCTATGGGAAAATTGCTATGATGCCTATAGAGTTTGAAGTCAAAACATTTAGGACTGTATTAGAGTTGAATATAAACCTGGATGATGCATATAAATAATGAATTTAGTAGCTTAATCAGCTGGATGAATACCACTTAGATGCTTTGTAGAAAATAGATATCATTCAAAAACAAAGGGCCAAGTGGCATGACCGCCACACTAGGCCAAAGCAACTTAAAGTGGGAGAATGGACATTACTATATGATTCCTAGTTCCAAGAAAGGAAAGGTAAGCTCATGCAGCATTGGATGGGGCCATATGAAGTGACTGAAGTCATCAAAAATGGGGTTGTGAGGATCAGAACAATAGACGATAGCAACATTACCTTAATAGTCAATGGCCACCACCTGCGTCCATACCATGTATTTGAAGCATACATGATTGATTCTAGATTAGGCATGGGGGAGACCCTAGTTGATTCTAATTTTATCTTGAGTCAGTGATATGTGGACCTAGTCCACATAGTCCCAAAGACAATTATTCTTTCAAATTTTTTTTTTTTAAGTTATATTTTTGTTTTATAGGAATGATGCCCTAAGTGTAGTTGTTAGGCAGCTTGGGAAACCTAGGTCTAAGAAGCACAAGATCCATGAACCTATGCATTAAAATATTTATAAGATAATTTTATTGTAGTAAGAATAGCTAGTCCCCACTTAGGAAGGGGAATACTAAACCTAAATCTGCACAAGAGTATTTGTATTGGTATTTATGGACAATAAAACACTTAACTGCCAAATCAGGGGTGGATGCTGATTTTGTTCTTGTTCTTCAATCAGAAGCACTAAAGGGCATGATCAACCTTATAGTGCACATACAAGGAAAATTTAACACCCATTGAATAAAGAGAAACACCTATTTTCTATTTTTTTATGGGAAAGGTGTCTGATTCCCATGGTATGGTAGAAGGCGCCTAATTCTCGTTATATGGCAGAAGGTGTCTGATTCTAATTTTACAACAAAAGGTGCTTGATTTCCATTTTACAAAAGAATGTGCTTGATTCCCATTATACTGTATACGATGCCTGACTCACATTATGGGAAGTATATGGCACGTCCCATTTTTTGGTAGACCGATGCTTGCTTCCTGGTTTCTCTCGGAGGGCACCCGACTTCTAGTTTTCGGGAAACCAACACCAAATCTTCTTAACATTGTTAAATTAAAAAAAATGAGTTTGTATAAATTTTATTTTATAAGTATGGCACCTAAAAATTAGCAAAAAGGTTCTTCATTCCCATGTCAAGTAGAGTGCTTGATTGCTAAGGCACATGCTTCCCATGTTAAGTAGAGTGTCTGATTGCTAAGGCACCTACTTCCTATTGAGCAAGGTGCAGCAATAGTATTGTCATTGTTGTCAACACAGTCAGACAGATCGGTTGATGCAATGGATAGGAGTTCAGTGATGCAGTGGACAGGAGTTCAGAGGTTACTCAGAGTATGTGCAGTGTTGTTAAATGCTTATGAGGATGTTTTTGATGTTTGGGTGAAGTTGCTACAGGTTGTCTAAGAAGATCGAAGTGGCCCATATGCTAAAAATCAAAAGAAAATCACAAGGAAGAAAACTGTCGCGATATCGCGACATGTTGAGCAAGAAAGAAAAACTGTCGCGATATCGCGACATGTTGAGAAGAAAGAAAAACTATCACGATTTCATGACATATTCGGAGAGAAAGCGCAAGCAAGCAAAACTATCATGATTTCATGACATGTTCGGAGAGAAAGCGCAAGCAAGCAAAACTGTCACGATTTCATGACATGTTCGGAGAGAAAGCGCAAGCAAGCAAAACTATCACGATTTCATGACATGTTGGAAGAAATAAAGGCAAGTGGAAAAATGGTCATGATTTCATGACATGTTGGAAGAAAAAGAGAAAGCAGGAAGAAGTGTCACGATTTCACGACAAGTTCGAAGGAAAAAGAACAAGTAAGAAAAGTGTCACGATTTCACGACATATTGCAAGAGAGATAGTACGAAAGAAAAAGTGTCACGATTTCGTGACATATTGCAAGAGAGAGTACGAAAGAAAAAGTGTCACGATTTCATGACATATTGCAAGAGAGATAGTACGGAAGAAAAAGTGTCACGATTTCATGACATATTGCAAGAGAGATTCGAAAGAAAAAGTGTCACGATTTCATGACATATTGCAGAGAGAGAGTCCAAAGAAAAAGTGTCGCGATATCATGACATGTCGAGTTTCGACGACCAAGGCAAGAGAAAGAGCTAAGGAGAAAAAGTGTCATGATATCGTGACATGTCAGGTTTTCACGACCCGAAGGCAAGAGAAAGAGCTAAGGAGAAGAAAGTGTCACGATATCACGACATGTCATTTTCGTGACCGAAGGCAAAAGAAAAAGCAAAGGAGAGAAAGTGTCGCGATATCACGACATGTCACATTTTCGTGACTCAATGAGGAGAGAGAAAGCAAGAAGGCAGAAGTGTCACGATTTCATGACATGCTGGGTTTTCGCTGATACAAGCCAAAGAAAGAGGCAAGGAGGTGAAAGTGTCACGATTTCATGACATGCTATGTTTTCATTGATGCAAGCCAAAGAAAGAGGCAAGGAGGTGAAAGTGTCACGATTTCATGACATGCTATGTTTTTGCTGGTACAAGCCAAGAAAAGAAGTACGACGGTGAAAGTGTCACGATATCGTGACATGCTGAGTTTTTATAGGTACAAGCCAAGAAGAGAAGCAAGGAGGCGAAAGTGTCGCGATATCGTGACATGTTGTAGTTTCGCGGTCCAAAGCAAGGAGAAAGAGAGAGAGAACAAAAGTGTCGCGATATCGTGACATGTATTTTTGGGACCAAAGCAAGGAGAAAGAGAGAGTAAGCAAAAGTGTCACGATATCGTGACATGTTGCTTTTTCATGGTTGAGTTGAAGCCGATGAAGACCTATGACAGCCGACTAAAATTAGGGTTTGCAGCCGACTAAGATTAGGGTTTGCAGCCGACTAAGATTAGGGTTTTTGATCATGAAAATGTTGTTATAAAAGGAAGGTTGTTTGAAGAATTATGTATGTTGATGAATGCGTCGTCGAATGCGTGTCGAAGTGTGAAATGTGGTCGTAAGAGCGTAGAAAGTGCAGAAGCGGTGAGATGATGGTGAAGTGCGCAAAGTGAGTGAAGAAGTCATGTCGAATTGTCCTAAGTGCATCTGTGATTGCGTAGAGAAAGCAGAAGGAGCAGAGTGTGCAAAAGGGAGAAGACGATCATGAAGTTGGACTACAGTGAAGCAGAGTGTGTGAAGTGTTTGCATGGAAAGAGCAGAGTGCACAGAGAATGCAAAGGTGGAGAAGACCAGTTAGGGTCATGCAAAAGCAAAGGTATTTTATCATCAAACTTATAGATTCAAAATTGAAGTCCAGGTTGCAGCTTGGCATCAGGGGTTGGTGCTCCTTCCAGTAGGTGCTTGGTAAATCAGGGGTTGGTGCTCCTTTCTGTTGGTACAGATAAATCAGGGGTTGGTGCTCCTTCTAGTGGAAGATGGTAAACTGTTTGTAAAGTTGGTGCTTTGCAAAGGCTGGATTTGGATGGTAGTCCAAGCAGTCATTCTTGAGGAGTAGCCAAATTGGTGAACCTCGTTAAAATATTGTGTTGTGTGATATGTTCTTTTGTGATGCTTGCTTTATCTAGTTTTAAGGTTTCATTATTTTAGTTTTAAGTGCTCTGAAGTTAAGCTTAAAGTACCACACTGATTCACCCCCCCTCTTAGTGCCATTGTAAGACTAACAATTGGTATCAGAGCCAAGTTCCCTTCTAAGGCTAAATCAGTCAGGGTTGATCTTGGATTAGTACGCAATGGGTAAGAAGAATAGATCCTCCTCCAAAAGGGCATCTCAATCAGTTTCAGTTCCTGTGGAAGAGAAAATTGAACCAAAAAATGGTGAAGGCTTCTCATCAAACAAAGCACCTTTGTTTGATGAAACTAATTACATGGTCTGGAGAATCAGGATGCAGACATATCTTTGTGCTTTGGGATACGACATCTGGGATTCAATAGACAGTGAAAACACAATACCCATCACTCCTCCAACCGATGCTGTCGGTAAGAATCTATTTGAGAATGACTCAAAAGCAAAGGATGCTATCAGGTGCGGATTAGTAGACAGTGAACTGGTAAAGATCATGAGTTGTAAAACAACAAAAGAAATATGGAACAAACTAAAGAGTATTCATGAAGGAGACGATGAGATCAAGGAGGCTAAGTTACAAACACATCAAGCTCAGTTCGAAGCCTTAAAGTTGAATGACGATGAGAACATAAAAGCATATATGCTGAGAGTTAATGAAGTCCTAGAGGATGATTCTGAAAAGGAAATAGGTGGAGGTCTTTTCTTAACACTTGAAGAAGAAACAAAAAAAGAACAGGGATGTGATGAAGAAGAAATTGATGCAGAAATAAATTTGAAAGAGGAATTAATTGCAGCTCTGGATGAATTGAAGATAGAAAGAAAAAGGAATAAGGAAATCTCAAGAAAGCTTGAGGATGCAAATGAAATAATAACCAGTTTGAAAGTACAGGTAGAAGAATTCAAAAGGATTGAAGAAACTCTCAAGTCACAGTTCAATGAGAAAGAGATTGGTTGCTGCAAACAAGAGGAAGAGATTGTTTTATTGAAGAAACAACTAGAAGAGGCCAATACAAATCTCAAATTCGAGAAAAGCACAGAGTTGCTAGACAAAATGATAAGCCAACAAAGAAGCTCCACGGATAGGCGTGGTCTTGGATATGAAGCTGAACAACCTTCATCTTCCAACTCTGCAGAGAAGAAGAAGTTCACTGTTGAAGGACCAAAGCAAGAAAAGCTTGAAGCTGAATTTTCAAAAGGAAGAAAATATCAAAGGAGATCTACAACAAAGCAACCACAACAAAAGAGGTTCTATCACTCTCACTCTATTCATAATAATAATACTTTTAATGGCTATTGTTTCAGATGCAACCAGTATGGTCACAAGGCAATTTATTGTGGATTGAATAATAAATCAAAGAGTTATGCTGGTAGAAATACTTCTACATTTCTGAGTGAACAATATGTACAATGTTTTCAATGTAATGGTCATGGGCACATAGCAAGGTTTTGTCCAAGCATTTTTGTATCTAATCTAAGGCAAAACTATAGATTTCATCAGACGCAAAGAACGCAACACAGACAGGGAATAAATCAGGTACATAAAAAGGAAAATAATCATTCATCAAGGATGCACAAGAGACAACCACACAAGAGAAATGTTCGAGTTCACGAAAAGGTGCAAAATAGGGATGCAGTTGAAAAATCCAAGCCCGAGTTCAAGAAAGTTTGGAGAAAGATAGAAGAAAGGAAATCATGTCTCCTTGGACTGAAGGAGACTACTCCGATATTGCACTAAGCAACTCCAGGTAGCACATCCTCAGGGGGAGCAATCTTGAAGTTTCATTTTAATGCTCCTATGTATTTGTTTGATTACCTGAGGATGAAAGGCAAGTAGTCAGGGAAGTTGTTGTATAGTTGTCAAAGTGTGTTTTCAGTTCATGTAGTTTGTGGAAGTGCCGTGAAGGGTGGTGATTAAATTGAGAGTTGTCATTATTGGTAGTATTGCTATATGTCATTGTTGTACTCGGTGATGGTTCTTACCGCCACTATCCAAAGTTAAGGATTATAACAGTTCAGATAATTTGGTTAGTGAAAGAATGTTGCCCTAGCCGCATATATGTGTTTCGATAAAAGCAGTGTGTATTTGAACTACACATTGACGTGAAGATTGTTAGATCTATTATGACGCTATGGTGAAAAATATTGAAGTCTGATCATTGACTCATGTTTAGCCCATCAAGATGAGCAACTTTGCTTTGTGAATCATACCTATCCGAGGTCCAGAAGTATGAGTAAGGTGCACTATAGTTGGCCGTGAAGTGTTTAACAAAATATTGTCTCCTGATTCGAACAGTTGAAAGTAAGGTGTGACCAGCGGTGACTGTAGAAAACATAGACCAAGTTGAAAATATAAAAAAGGGATTTGGTTGTGTTGTGGTACAGTGTTTGATGCCTGCACAGAGTTGGCAGTAAATTTGCAGTGTTGGTACAGTGTTGGACATAAGCTGGTACAAGTGTGAGTCACTTGTCAATTTTGTTGACAGATGTGAAATCAACGTTTTTGAATGGGAAGCTTGAAGAAGAGGTTTATATTAAACAGCCAGATGGTTTCCAGCTTGGTGATGATCCCAACTTGGTTTGTAAGTTGAAGATATATGGCTTGAAACAGGCACCCCGAGCATGATATGCAAGGCTAGACAACTATCTCACTCAACAAAGGTTTAAGAAAGGGTGCAAGTTGAGCAAGAATGACAAATCTCCACCTGTTGATCAAATCATGTACAGATCTATGATTGGAAGCTTACTGTACCTGATAGCTATCAGACTAGTTATTTTGCAGGCAGTATGCATGGTAGCACGATTTCAGGCTAATTCCAAGGAGACTCATGTGACAACATTATGGTGGGTGATTTCTGAAATATCATTGAAGGGAAAATGATTGTTTGTAGTTTCCTTTTTCGAAAGTGGTTGGTTGAATGCATCAAGGTTTTCTGAATTGAGAGTTGTGTTTAAACCTTGTGCTATAAGCATAGTGGTTTAAGCCCATTGGTTGTGAAAGAACTTGAGTTAGAAAAGAACATGAGTATCATTGTTATGTGATATTTGTGGTTGAGCATTGTTGGAATTATTTGAGTTGGTTGATACATACTTGGACTAGGGTTATGTGAGAGAGAGTTGTCCCTTGTGATGATTGGTTGAGTTGATTTGTTTGATCCTAGTCAAGTTATGTGTGAAGTGATTTTTAAAGTTCTATGAAGTGGATTTGATTTGAGATCGCCATTCATTGTTGAGTTCATTTTGAGTACTACTTGAGCATGATTGATTGAGTCTTTGAGAAGGCCTTTGGGAAATATTTGAGGACAATGCTGGGACAGATTTCTAGAGCAGATTTGGGCAAGTTCTTGGTGAGATTGCTAGAGAAGATTCGGACAAGTTCTTAGTGAGCTTGGTGGAGCAGATTTGGACAGGTTTTGTATGAGCTTGTTATTCAGCATTGGACAAGTTCTATGTGAGCTTGTTAAGCAGGTTCTATGTGAGCCTATTTGAGAAGGTTCTTAGTGAGCCTATTGACTGAGCTTTGGAGGTGACAGAGTACAGAGGATAGAGTCTCAATGGATAGAAATCTAGCAGCCAACACAGTTGAAGATAGATCTGAGTGAGGATTCTTCAAGTGAAGAAGAGGTCCACTAGTCAGTGCAGCAGAGAGACAGAGTCTTCTATAATATCACAAGGGTACTATGGAGTATGGGTTATGGTATCCAAAAGATGCAGATTGGGCAGGATGTGTAGATGACAGAAAGAGTACCAATGGAGGTGCATTCTATCTTGGAGACAGATTGGTCACGTAGAACAATAAAGAACAAGAGTCAGTTTCCTTATCCACAGCAGAGGCAGAATATATTGCAGCGACAACGTGTTGTACATAGGAGAAAGTTGTAGAAAGTGAGGTTAAGTTGGATTTTTATTCCAACAACAGATTGTGGAGTAGTCACGTTTCCCAAGAATTGACTAGCTACAGGGATCACATTCTTAGGGGGAGCATTTATATATTTAATTATCTTTTTTCTCATATTTGTAATTTTTTGCTAACTGTCATAACGTGTGCCTGAGAATGTTGTGCATGGACTCAGGGGGAGTCTGCAGTAGCCCTTTGGTATTATTGTCAAAGGGGGAGAAGAATTACAGGAAATTGCATGTGTGTTGCCAACAATTCCAAAGGGGGAGATTGTTGAGCAAGGTGCAGCAACAATATTGTCATTGTTGTCAACACAGTCAGACAGATCGGTTGATGCAGTGGACAGGAGTTCAGTGATGCAGTGGACAGGAGTTCAGAGGTTACTCAGAGTATGTGCAGTGTTGTTAAATGCTTATGAGGATGTTTCTGATGTTTGGGTGAAGTTGCTACAGGTTGTCTAAGAAGATCGAAGTGGCCCATATGCTAAAAATCAAAAGAAAATCACAAGGAAGAAAACTGTCGTGATATCGCGACATGTTGAGCAAGAAAGAAAAACTGTCGTGATATCGCGACATGTTGAGAAGAAAGAAAAACTATCACGATTTCATGACATGTTCGAAGAGAAAGCGCAAGCAAGCAAAACTGTCATGATTTCATGACATGTTTGGAGAGAAAGCGCAAGCAAGCAAAACTATCATGATTTCATGACATGTTCGGAGAGAAAGCGCAAGCAAGCAAAACTGTCATGATTTCGTGACATGTTGGAAGAAATAAAGGCAAGTGGAAAAACGGTCATGATTTCATGACATGTTGGAAGAAAAAGAGAAAGCAGGAAGAAGTGTCACGATTTCATGACAAGTTCGAAGGAAAAAGAACAAGTAAGAAAAGTGTCACGATTTCATGACATATTGCAAGAGAGATAGTACGGAAGAAAAAGTGTCACGATTTCATGACATATTGCAAGAGAGATAGTACGAAAGAAAAAGTGTCACGATTTCACGACATATTGGAAGAGAGAGAGTACAAGTAGAAAAAGTGTCACGATTTCATGACATATTGCAAGAGAGATTGTACGAAAGAAAAAGTGTCACGATTTCGCGACATATTGCAGGAGAGAGAGTCCAAAAGAAAAAGTGTCACGATTTCATGACATATTGCAGGAGAGAGAGTCCGAAAGAAAAAGTGTCACGATATCGCGACATGTCGGGTTTTCATGACCCGAAGGCAAGAGAAAGAGCTAAGGAGAAAAAGTGTCACGATATCATGACATGTCGTTTTCTGACCGAAGGCAAGAGAAAGAGCAAAGGAGAAGAAAGTGTCACGATATCGTGACATGTCACATTTTCATGACCCGAAGGCAAAAGAAAAAGGAAAGGAGAGAAAGTGTCACGATATCGTGACATGTCGCATTTTCATGACTCAATGAGGAGAGAGAAAGCAAGAAGGCAGAAGTGTCATGATTTCGTGACATGCTGGGTTTTCACTGATACAAGCCAAAGAAAGAGGCAAGGAGGCGAAAGTGTCACGATTTCGTGACATGCTATGTTTTCACTGATGCAAGCCAAAGAAAGAGGCAAGGAGGCGAAAGTGTCACGATTTCGTGACATGCTATGTTTTTTCTGGTACAAGCCAAGAAAAGAAGTACGACGGTGAAAGTGTCGCGATATCGTGACATGCTGAGTTTTCACGGGTACAAGCCAAGAAGAGAAGCAAGGAGGCGGAAGTGTCATGATATCATGACATGTTGTAGTTTCATGGTCCAAAGCAAGGAGAAAGAGAGAGAGAACAAAAGTGTCGCGATATCGTGACATGTTGTATTTTTGGGACCAAAGCAAGGAGAAAGAGAGAGTAAGCAAAAGTGTCATGATATCGCGACATGTTGCTTTTTCACGGTTGAGTTGAAGCCGACGAAGACCTATGACAATCGACTAAAATTAGGGTTTGCAGTCGACTAAGATTAGGGTTTGCAGCCGACTAAGATCAGGGTTTACAGTCGACTAAGATTAGGGTTTTTGATCATGAAAATGTTGTTATAAAAGGAAGGTTGTTTGAAGAATTATGAATGTTGATGAATGCGTCGTCGAATGCGTGTCGAAGTGTGAAATGTGGTCGTAAGAGCACAGAAAGCGTAGAAGCGGCGAGATGATGGCGAAGTGCGCAAAGTGAGCGAAGAAGTCATGTCGAATTGTCCTAAGTGCATCTGTGATTGCGTAGAGAAAGCAGAAGGAGCAGAGTGCGCAAAAGGGAGAAGACGATCGTGAAGTTGGACTGCAACGAAGCAGAGTGTGCGAAGTGTTTGCACGGAAAGAGTAGAGTGCACAGAGAATGCAAAGGTGGAGAAGACCAGTTAGGGTCATGCAAAAGCAAAGGTATTTTATCATCAAACTTATAGATTCAAAATTGAAGTCCAGGTTGCAGCTTGGCATCAGGGGTTGGTGCTCCTTCCAGTAGGTGCTGGTAAATCAGGGGTTGGTGCTCCTTTCTATTGGTACAGATAAATCAGGGGTTGGTGCTCCTTCCAGTGGAAGTTGGTAAACTATTTGTAAAGTTGGTGCTTTGCAAAGGCTGGATTTGGATGGTAGTCCAAGCAGTCATTCTTGAGGAGTAGCCAAATTGGTGAACCTCGTTAAAATCTTGTGTTGTGTGATATGTTCTTTTGTGATGCTTGCTTTATCTGGTTTTAAGGTTTCATTATTTCAGTTTTAAGTGCTCTGAAGTTAAGCTTAAAGTACCACACTGATTCACCCCCCCTCTCAGTGCCATTGTAAGACTAACACTTCCCATGTTAATTAGAGCACCTGATTTCTAGGGTGCATGCTTCCCATGTTATTAATAAGCACTTGATTGCTAAGGAACCTACTTACCCATGTAAATCAAAGCATCGGATTCTTAATGTGCCTACTTCTAATTTCCAAGGCACCTGCATGCCATAATTGGAAAAGAAGGTACCTAATTTTTATATGGAAAAGACACCTTATTTCCATATTTTCGATCATTTTCTACCTTGAAATAATAACACATCAGCATTAGGATGTGTCTTGAGCCACGTCAGCACCCCATTCATGTGCAAAGTCAAATCTATCATAGAAAAAATTGAAATTTGACATCAACCAACTTTCGAGGAGGGGATGTTTGTCGTCCCAAGAATATACATTTTTTCTAACTATTATTTTAAATTTTGTAGGATATCTCGAATAAGTTATATTGCAACTATCAAGAACCAATCACGTGGAAGAAAATTCATTGTATGGGAAATATGGATATCATTGTCCATTGTGGTTTTTCTAGTCATAAAATGCTAGCCAATAGTGATGCACCACAGATATCTGTGCATATACACCCACGAAATGAATTTAGGTGCATGATTAATTTTTTTTTATCTATATTTTTTCATATGCATGTGTGTCTATGGAAAAGTGCTAACACAAACCCCCTAACTATCCTAGCCAACCGAATAACTCCACTTGGTAGTGTGCTCCGTGTCATTTCTTTGATTGGTTGATTGCCTATGGTTATCACCTCTGCACAATCAGGCACATGCTCAAAGGAAATTTACCATAGGTAACTATAATCACTATTTATTGTGGTGATTAACTACCTGTGTGCATGAAAGTAGCTATTTTAAAAATGGCTTAACAACTACTATAAATCTACCTTCAAAAATAAAAACTAGAGTGTGAAGTGTTGTAGCAATTCAGGGAGAAAACCAAAGGCATTATTGAGTGAACTGTAAACCAAAGAAAAAGCATGGTAGAAAAATCAAATAACCATGACCTCAAAAGATTAAAACCTAATGACTACTCAGGATTTTTGTAGATGTGCAAGCTCAATTTGACACTACAATATGGATGGAGTATTTTCAACTGATCAGTCACGACCAAGATGTAGTGGTAGCAAATGAATTCGCAACATCCATGAGATATGGGATCATGCACATGCAAGGACTAGAGATTCCAGTCACCAAAAATTATATCACCATGGTAATGGGCCTCCCCCTAATAGGGGAGTACACAAACAAGAAGGATAATCTTGCTCTCTATGCACAAATATTCTTTTGGAAACTGATCGATCACTTGACGCACACTGGTTTGTCCAAATGCCACATCCTCGAGCTCTAGAGGGTGGTCTTCGAAAAGATCATGTGATTATTCACTTGCTCCAGTAGGTACTCCACATTGAATGTAAATTATTTTCACTTTATCAATCACATATTTCATGGGGATAAAATCAATGTCTCACATTACCTTGCATGCACCCTCAAGGATGAGGCCAAACGATACCAAGCAGGCACAACATCTACCTTGGCTCACCATGGCCTGATTTTGGCCCTGGTATGATATGCATAATCACCTAAAAATGTGATGATTGATGATACTAAGAGAACTAATTTAGTTATAGGGGCACAAGAAGATGGGGAGGTACCAATTTAGAATAAGCATTCAGCCCAATATATGATAGAACAATAAGAGACGACGCCTACGTCCCAGCCTACAAAAAATACAAGGAAAGTAGGACAAGCCTCATCCCCAATTTTTCGTTAATTTGGTGAGGAAATAGGATAGGCTCTATCTTCCATTACCCCTTAATTTGAGTATGAGGAAAGGCAAGAGTTGCCAAGCCCTCCTTTCATGCCAATTTCCACTAGGACTCAAAGTAGAAGTATGACGACATCAAGGGTGGTTTCGAGCTCATTCGACGATGAAAAACTGATCAATGATCTAAAAAAGAAAGAGTACATGGCCCAAATTTTACAATATATCTCCAAGGGGTAAAATCCTCAACAGGATGTTGCAGTAGAATATTTGCTACAAGAGGACTAGGAGGAAGATTTACAACAACAACTACAGGTATTAAGAGAGTAGGATTCCACTTGGGAAGCAAAATACAAAGAATAAAGAACTCTATTCTAGAAGTTCAAGAAGGAGGTTACATTGTAGATGCACAAATTGTATCATATAATTCAGTAATTATAAGGGCAAATAAGCCAATTGTAATTGCAAGGCAGAGTAGTGGGAGCCGAGCAGCTGGTAAAAGTTGATGTAACGGTGCAGACTGATGGGGCAAAAAAGGTACCCCTTGTTGATATAAAAATAGAGTAGGGAGAGGATACTACAATAGAAGTAGAGGATCCCTATTCCACATCTCCTTCTATAGAATAGGTGCTTTAGGAGGATGAAGTTGAGGTTGAGGAACCTCAAAATTTAGAATAGTCTATAGAAAAAGGATATGAAGAGAAGAATGAAGTGGAGGCTAAAGAGCCTCAAGTTTCAAGCAAGGAGGAAGAGCCACAACATTCTCTAGTTGATGTAGGGGTTGAATAGCCTCATAAGGAAGAAGTAGTTCTAGCTGAGCAATAATTTGCTACACATGAATAAGAGGTTCAGCAGCCTGCATCTGCTAACAATTAGGAAGCAGCAGTAGCACCAACATACCCTAATATGCAACACATAAAGTTGAGGTCAAAATAAAAATATATCAGGTCATCTCAGTTATGACCTATAACTAGATCAAGAGTTTTCAAATTAAACGCATTGGGCATCAAATATGATAAAGAATCAAAATTGGATTCTGATGAATAATGGGAGGTAATAAAGGAATTGTTTGTTGCCCAAAAATAAAAATTTGAGGAGCTTAAAGAGAAGATTAAGGTAGACAAGAATATTGGAATAAGACCTCTAAGAAAGCATGCAAGGAATTAGAAAAAGAGGCCAGAAAGCAATCCAATAGGCCTCCCAAGAAAATTCCAGTTACCCGACCTAAGCAGTTCTGGATCTTATATGGGTCGATAGGTGACCAACCTTCGTGGATGAAGGTATATTTCATGAGAATGGGATTTTTGGGTCTTGTGCCACCTATAGATTAGGCATCAAGTAGTAGAACTCCTCTGATGTTAAAAATAGAGGTCAAGTTTGAACCTGAGCTTGACCCAATAGGGGCTAATTTTACCACAGCTAGGGTTGCTAAGAAGTCTAGCATCCCATTTGGCGATGAAGAAGCAATACCTATGGGTAAAGAGTTACCCCTTCACCATTATTACTAGAAAATGGTGAAGCTTTAATGTTGAAAAAGGTAAGGTGGCCTATACAAGGGAATCGCACAAGAAAAGAGCAGGGCCAAGTCAGCCAGTTCGATGCAGTAAGCACCAGAAATAGTAGGAACAAGAGGTAGTTGCTCCCAAAGCACCAAAGGGGTGAAAGCCTCGAGACAAGAAAAAAAGTGAAGGTTTCTAAAAATAAAAGGACAGAGACCAACAGGGCTTATTGGAATGTTGTAAACAGAACTGGTAATTACTAGTATAAAGTGGCATAGGGACGTGCCACACCTTAAGCATGGGGGGATGATGAGCCTCAAAAATGCTCATTTTTTGTACCTTTTTCCTTATAAAACAATGACACTTATTTTTATAGATGTACATGTTTTATGAAAATTATATATATATATATATATATATATATATATAACAGTTTATTCTACATGTTATTTAATATTTTTCTTTAAGTGTATTTTGTGTATATTTTATGGAAATTGTTGTATTTTGGCATGTTTTCATCGAGTTCCCACTTGGACATGACACTTGCAATTTTATGAAGGGAAAAAATATATGGTACATCGATGTGAAGTATGAATTCAAGCACTAATTTCCTTTGAAGCACCAAAATTTTGTTTGACACTTAACTTTTAGGCACTTGTTTCCTGTTAGACGCCTGCTTCTCGTTAGGCGCCTACTTCCCGTTAGGCACCTGCTTCCCATTAGGTGCCTACTCCTATTAAGCACCTGCTTCCCATTATGTGACTGCTTCCTAACTTATGTAGATAAGGTGCCTGCTTTCCAACTTCTTTAGACAACGCACCTAATTTCCACTAAAGCCAAATTCCAGCACGACTATGTGGTTGGCGAAACAAAGCAAAATTTTAGCAACAAGCATAAAAGGAGTTCCAGCATTGAAACCGAACAAGGGATAATGTCAAAGATGACTCACCACCTAGTTTTTAGCTGTTATGTGAAATATTTATGTAAATCAAGTAAAAAAATATCAGACATATTCTGGAAATAGAATACGCTGAAATAGCTTATCAAGCTTGATATTTTGCATGATTCCTTTATTCATGCAGGTGGTTGTAAAAGCGAATAATTTTTATGATTTTTTTTGTAAATTATAATAGGGTGTGGCCGCATATCTTATAAATATGTGGGACACCCCTGAAGAAGACCCCCAGAATTTCTTGTAAATTTTTTGTTGCATAATAATTTTTTTTTATTTATTTCCTGTTAAATTCGTCTAAGCATCTGGTGAAGATTTAATGCAGGCAGAACCTACTGGAAGCATGGGCCCACTTACAACAAAGTTCTTCCCTTACTTCCCCTATTTTTTGTTATTTAATTTTCTATAGATTAATTTATTTCTCTGTTGTTTTCCCCTTTTTTTAGTAATTTCCTGCAAAGTACCACTTTACTTTCTATTTGTATTTTAGTTATGTTTTCACAAACGTATGATACATTATTGGTTTGGAATTTAGAATTAAAACTTAAATGAACATCAAAAACCCCCCAAACTATAAATCTGAGGGACTCATCTCTGAAGGAGAAATTATAAGCATATATTTTGCACGACTGCTCACAAGACTATGAGCTACCCCGAGTTGACAATTAAATGGAGGTAATTAATTGAACTATAGAAAAAAACTAACCAATGTTTTTCCCAACAATTGTTATTGTGATTGAATGAGATCCTAGAAAATATAGACCTATGATTTTTTGGCCCATTTGGAAACACTTCATCTATTTGTTTAGGAAATACTTTACTAGATGACCCATTTTGGCATAGATTCTATAGTTAAAAGGGTCATTCTCCTTTATTATTCTTTTATTCCACACCCCCATATCGAAACCAATTTGATATCCTTAGGATGTTTCTATCCTTATTCAACCATGACACATTCTAGCAAAAATACTCTTTTTTCTTTGGTAATAAAATTCTCCATGAGAATGTGCCCAAAGGAGTTTACTATGCTCTCAAAAAATTTCTCCTCCTAGAATTTTAGAGATAAAACAAGGAGTCTCACCTATACTAGGGCCACATCTATCCTCTCTATGTCAAGGTTAAATCTAGGAGCCCTTATATTGAGATATAAGCAAGATCTACCCATAAACCATGGGCCTCCTAGAAGAGCCCTATAGCAATCTTCCTCATTGTTAAAAGATATGAAAAAGCCTTTTGGTAGAAATGAGAATTCCACATGTCCTTTAACTTTCCAACAATTAGTTTCCCACTTTGTGTTCTGATTCCCTATTGATCTTGAGCCTATGAAATTTTCTATTAGAGTATTATTAAGTTTGTCCTAAGCATTTTCAAAGACTTTATAAGTAATATTCATATATATTCCTCCATAAATTTTAGATGAGATTAAAACTCCCCACTTCTCTTCCCCTTCAATCATTCTACCTATGTTCTATTGTCCTTACCAGGATTCTACTCCCCTGTGGTGGTTTTGAATTTTTATCCTTTGGTATTAGTAGAGATGGATTTGACAAAACTCAAGCATTTCCAACTCCACATTCATAATACTTAACATCAATAGAAATTGTTATTTCTTTTTTAATTCTTTCTAGTGTTGTAGATGTTTTAGTCGTGCATTGTTCCAAATCTAATTCTCTCTCTATCCTTGTTGGCAACTGTCATCCCAAACTTACTAGAAACTATCATCCCCTCAATTTATTACTCACCTAGAAGTATTGGATACTCCTAAATTAGGTTGATTTTCCTTAGAATTAAAAACCTTTGTTTCTCCCTCTACTAAAAAACACATGTTGGAGGAGAATTTTGAAATATAAAAACTATAGGTTCCTCTATTTTTCCACATACTCAACTTGGTTTCTCTTATAATCAAAATCCATTCAATGGATTGGCAATCGTAAACTTTTCTTCACCTATAATTTTTCTCTGTAACTTTCCAATATCTGCAACTTTCTCTAAAAATTGCTTCTCTATAATTTGTTTCCAATTGTTTCCCCTTTTATTTCCTACTCACCTAGATGTATTGGTTGCTCCCAAATTAAGTTGATTTTTCCTAACATTGAAAACCTTTATTTTCTCCCTCTACTAAAACACCACTTAATGGGGTGCCTTTTGAAAAATAGAAATTGCAGGTTCCTCTATTTTTCCACATGCTCAATTGGGTTTCTCTTAGAATAAAAAACCATTGAGTGGATTGGCAATTGTAAAGGTTTTTCTTCATCTATAATTTTCTCTATAATTTAAATCTATTTATTAATCTTATTTGTTTACTTACAATCATTATGTAATCAATGACAAGTCATTGTTCCATAGATTTTATGCTTATTTTTATGAGTAACCTAATTAAACTCCCAAATATACTCTAAAAGACTTTTCTAAAAGAATGGATATAATAAATTAGAACTGTAATAAAGATTCACTACATCGATCAAATCCTACCTCCAAAGGTAATTTTGATCAAAGTGTCTATCTAAATTTGAAATGAGGGGTCCTAAAGCTCCTAATAATTATGAAATAACTAATGAAGAACACAAGCTTATACTGATATGGGGTGAACAGTATAAAACCACCTTTTACTTTTATTTTCCAATCAATATTATGCAATGTATAGATAACTATATCAACAAAAATAATCACAGAAATACATAAATCACCACACACAATAGAGACACCTATTTTACATGGTTCACCCAATGTGGGCTACTCCACGGAGAAAATATTTTACTAAAATTTCCTCAATCAATATCTTGGAAATCCTTTCTCTATTATAATGTTTATGGACCTCTGTCCAAAGGAGACACTAATCTCCTAATCAATTTCGTGGATCTCTATCCATAGGAAAACTTCTTTCTCCTCTTGCTCTGGCTAGTGATCTTCTAGAAGAAATATTGTCCCACTACTCTAGCTAATGGATCTCTATCCACTGAAGAAACCTATCCTCACTGCCCTGGCTTATGGATCTCTATCCACTAGAGATTATCATCCTCTATAATTTTTCACCTTCAAATATCTATCTCAAATATGCATTAAACATAGTCCTTCAATCTAGCACAAATCTGCTCAATCCTTATCTATGGTCTGGCACAAGCCTATCCTCAAATTTGTACCAAACTCTATCCTCAAATATGTACTAAACACGGTCCTTCAATCTATCATAAATATGTCCTCTGATCTACACTAAACACATAGCTAAAATATATCCTCAATCTTTGTCCTCAAGCCTTAACACAAAGCTTGATCCAATCACAAATCAACACTGCTAGATCTACCCCAAAACTTCACTCAAGGTTTGAACAAATCAATAAATCAATTCTACTCACAATTATTCTCAAATACTTATCTCAAATCTACCTTGTAAGCTTCCACAAAATCTCACACTAATCTATCCACAAATCCTCTCTAGAACTTGTCCAATCTGCTCTCAACAAGTCCTCACTAGAACTTATCCAAATTTGCTCTCAATATGTATTGTAAGCTTTCACAAAAGCTCACACAAATATGTCCACAAGTCTTCTCTAAGACTTATCTCAAATCTGCTCAACAAGTCCACACTATAACTTGTCCAATATCATGGAGACATAAAGAGAATTGGTAGAGACTTAATATGCTTTACATTCATCACAATGCTCAATCACTTTCACTCATTCCTTTTAGAAACATATAGATAATTGTTAGATACTCAATATGCTTCACACTTACAATGCTCAATTACTTTCAATCACTCTTTTGGAAACATATAGAGAATTGTTAGAGACTCAATATGCTTCACACTTACAATGCTCAATTACTTTCAATCACTCTTTTGGAAACATATATAGAATTGTTAGAGACTCAATATGCTTCACACTCACAAACTCTCAATCACTTTCAATCTTTATTTTATTACAAAAAAATATAGAGAATTGTTAGAGACTCAATATGTTTCACACTTATCAACACTCAACCTCTTTCTCAAATCAATTCAGAATATAGAACAATTTGTTTCATAGAACTTGAACTATCACTTCACACATCCACTTGACTAGGCTCAACCAACTCTACTCAACCAATCACTCAATTAAATAATCCTTTCTCACAAACCCTAGTCTAAACATATGAAAACTCACTCAAATGTTTCCAATAATGATCATTAACCATTCTCACATAACAATGATACTCATGATCTTTACAAACCCTAGTTCAAGTTCTTCACTCAATCAATCACTTCAACAACAATACTTATAAAACAAGGTTTTATCAAAAACTCTAAATTTTAGATAGCCTTGAAGCATTAATTCAAGACACACTCAACAATGCTTACCAAACAATCATTTTCACTCCAAATTTGCATTCACAAATTTAAACAATCACTCACTAGGAATAATATGCCCATACCTTTATTTAATGTAGAAGTGACCTTGGAAACCTGTCTCAATCATAATTTTCTCTTTTACCAATCTCAATAGTTAGATGATAAAATATCACACTACCTTTCTCACAAAATAATTCTCAATTACAAAAATAATCAAACTTAATTACACCTTATTTCTCCTTCTTAAAATAATATCCAACAACACAAATCTTCAATCAGAACACTTCTTCCAAAACTCTAACTCATCAAAAGAACCTCTTATCATTTTAACCCTTTTCAAAAATATATCTCAAAAATAATCCAAACTCTACTTATGACTCCCTACTTAATATTGCATTAATTAAATCAATCACTTTATAAAGCAATAAATCAATTTCCAAATTTTCTAGGGTAAAACAAATTTACCCTAGCCAAAATAACCTTTCAACACTTAGGTTAATATCATAACCTAACTTCTACCTTATTCCTCCTAAGACCTTAGCAATATGCAAATATAATTTCTAACTTTCACCTTATTCCTCCTAAGACCTTAGCACATGCAAATTAAAATAATTTCAAAAACTTTATTACCCTTTTTGCAATCCGTGGGGCTCAAACTTGCACCACTCTCTCCACAGTGCCTTGGTCACGGCTTCCACACCATGTGAGCCACGTGCTCCTTTGATGCCTTAAAGTGCAATATGCACTTTGACCTCCTCACGACCCTCAAGAGCCTTTGGCTCTTCCTTCGATGCAACGTCCACTACCACACTTGCAATTCGGAGGTGCTTGATTAAATTGTGCATGAGCTTCGAATATTTTGGATGCACACCTTTTAATAGAATGCCAAACTTTGGTTTGGCTAAGGTATAAATACCTTATGACCTCTTTACCATGCACGTCGATGGAGGATAATGCGTTGGGAGTTGGTGCTAAAATTTTCGTTGTTAATATTTTAATTTATAATTATTTAAATTCAATAGAATTTAAATATAATAAATTTAATATTTTACATCCTCTTTGGGCTTTATTAAAAATTAAAGCCTCCTTAGGTTTTTAGAAAAACCTTTTTAATTTGCCCACCTATGGTTTTAATAAAACCTTTTATTTTGCCCAACCATGGTTTTAATAAAAAACCTTTTATTTTGCCCAACCATGGTTTTAATAAAAACCTTTTATTTTGCCCAACCATGGTTTTAATAAAAACCTTTTATTTTACCCAATCATGGTTTTAAATAAAAATCTTTTACATAATATTTAAAAATAAATATTATGAGGCTTATTTTGCCATCAACCTTTTGCATTACTCCTTTTGACCTTTTGATATCAATGACAATTTATCCTTGACATCATTGACAACTTTGACTCAAAATGTCCAACAATCTCCCCCTTTGTCATGTATGACAACCCAATAACTTTTTACCATTTTCTTGACCTTTTCATTTTGCTCCCCTTTGGAAACTGGTCCCCCTAATTGAATGTTTTCCTTCAAACATAGATCTCTTCCCATTACTCTAATCTCTCCCCCTTTGACATCAATGGCAAAGGGTCACCTTTGGGGCTCGAGGTGAAGAATGAGTCTCTTAGCTTAGCCCCTCCCCCACCTCCTCTTGAGGTGGTTAATTCTGGGATGAGAGTATTTATACTCCCAGCAAGCACTGGTATTTACCTTTTTCCTTTTTCCTTCTCATTTGATTCTTATGATTCCTTTGATTGTTCCTATTCGTGTCCATGTTCCTGTTCCTATTTATGTCCATGTCCATATTCTTGTTCTTGTTCCTATTTTTATTCCTATTCATGATTGATTTTGGAATATCTGCTCTACACAACTTTGTTGTATGTCCTTCATTATTGCACTTATAAAACTTAATGTTATTATTCCTTTGAGGTGTAAATATCTTGGTATTTCTCCTTGTGAAGACATATCCTTTTCTATCATAAACCCTGCAATTCATTTCCTTGTGACCAAACATATTACATGAGTAGCAATACCCATGAAAAAGTTACCTACTTCTGAATTTCCTGTATTCCTGTCTTTCATGTGTCCTGCATTTTGAAGCCTTGTGCCCAAATATGTGACATGAGAAACATCTTCCATTGAAGTTTCCTTGTCTTGACCTCATTGGTATCTTAGTCTCTCTTAACCTATTCTAATTTTTGTTCCATCCATTTCTTCTTTGTGCATTGTTCCTTTCCTTGTTGAAATTTTTGTTGTTCAACTCATCCTCAGAAGCCTCACTTTCTCTTACACTATCTTCTTTTGAATTTTCTTCTTCTTTAGAACTTGAGGTTGACTTTTCTTCTCATTTATTTTGATCCTATTCAAAACCAAGACCTATTTTATTTGTTGATCTTCTTTGTACCTTGATCATATTATCCAAATTCTTTGAACTCTTTCCAAACTTGTGTAGCTTATCCTTAGAATTTCTAACTCTTCCCTTAGTAGAGCTACTTCTTGTTCTAACTTTTCACATTCTAATAAATTTGCTTCTAGCTTATCCTTGAACTTATTTATCTTAGCCATTGACTTGTTTAGATCCTCTATAATATTTCCTCTTTCTTCATCATATTCTTGAAACTAAATCACAAGTTGGGAGTTTTGCTTTCTTACCTTATTTAAAGTTTTAAGAGCATAAATAAGTTCTTCCTCAAGATCAACTCCTCCTTTTTTCTATTCTTCCTCTATTTTTTTACCTTTGTCAGCATCTTCATTTTATTTTGACTTGTCTTCTATAGGATCATCTTATTCTTCTTCTAGTGTCATTAGAATATTATCTTTTGGTCCTTCAAGTGCATCCTCATATTCATCATCACTAAAACTGAAACCATTTCTTGTACAACTATCTTCAAGATGTCCAAAATTACCACATCTAAAACACATGAGGATTATTGGTGACCTTTTCTTGACTTCTTCTTTTTCTTCAATCAGAAATATGACTTCATATTTATCATTATCTAAAAAAATATTATCACTACCACTTGAGTACTTGTCTTGTATGCATAGTAGCTCCTCTTTTGTATTTGAAATAACTTCTTTCCTTGTCTACCTTGTCCATCCTTGCCTTTCTTTTGGTACCTGTATTTTTTTGATTTCCTATTCCTATGATCCTATTTTTCTTCATCATTGTTATTTTTAGCTTCTTGAGAATCAGTTGCATAGTGACCATACTTTCCACAATTGAAACATCTAACAGATTTTGCATCTTTAAATCTTCTTGAATCCTTATTCCTTCTACCATAATTAGCTTCTTCATCACTGGATGACTCATTGCTTGATTTTGACTTCTTATCCTTTGTCTTCTTAATTTTTTTGAAGGTTGATTCCTTTGGAAGATTAGGTTCCTCTTTTGTTCTTAACTCAAATACTGAGAATACCAAGTAACATATCTCTTGTAAAAGAATCACCATATTTTGATTCTTCTATAGTAGAAATATTTTTACTAAATATTTTTGGAAGAGATCTTAAGACCTTATCACAAACATCTAATTCTTCAACATTAAGTCCAAGTCCTTGCATGGAATTAACAACCTCATCTACTCAAAGTAGATAAGTACTAATGTTTTTCTCATCCTTCATTCTTAATTCTTCAAATTGCCCTTTGATATTTTGTATCTTTGCCTTTTTGACACTTTTATCTCCTTTATATATGCTTTGCAACTTATCCAATATTACTTTTGCATCTTTACAATGCATAACTTTTATTGATTATATTATATGCAAACCTCTCAAAATTACATTCATTTCTTTTGAATTGTAATGTTGTAGAATCTTACCTTCCTTATATGTAGGTGGATCAGCTGGTGGTATGTATCCATTTTCAACTGCTTTCCAAATTTCATTGCCTAGTGCCATCAGGTGAATCTTCATTCTCGTACTCCAAAATATATAATCACTTCCATAAAATATTGGTGTTGAATTATCTGAGGACACATTCTTAGAATTCATTGTTGTAGCACCCTAAAATTGGCGCAGTAAACCTTAGCAAATAATTAAAATTACCTTAGTAATAATTCAAATTCAAATTTCAAACCCAAAACCGCTCCAAAACCGCTTGCTACCCGTTTCCTCATTTTTCGTGCCATTTTTAGGATTTGTTTTGTCCGTTGGACGATATCGTCGCCGATCAGACGATATCGCCTCAGATCGGACGAATTCGTCTGGAGCAGAACGTCCAGACGATTTCGTCCCAAAACTGATTTTTCATAATTAGCTTCTGTTTCAACGGCGTCTCTAACTAGGGCAAAAGCGTGTCTGCGCGGTTAGAGACCTCCCCCATTGGAGATCTCCCAAATTGGGATGATCTCCAACCTCCCAACCTCCTTCCTATGCCTATTTAATCTTAGGCCCTCCCCTTGACATTCCCCTGGCTGAAATTTTCTGTAACTTGAGTTTTATTTGCATTAGAATATCTTAGATTACCATTTGCCTTTGTCCCTTTTCAAATTTTCTTGTAGGAACTTCATTATTCTTTAGCCGGAGCAAGCTCAGATCGTCGCAGACGATCTTGTACAATCTCGGACGATCACGCCCCAATTCGAGATGATTTCGTACTCCACAGACGATTTCGACTGCAGTCAACATTGGGGGCAATCCGTGCCCTGAGTTTGCATTCTTTACCTTTATCTATTGTTTATTTCTACATTAGTTAACTTATTATTACTTCTCGCATCTTGGAGTTCACCCATGTAGCTTAAGTACATAATAAAATCATGATTAGTTATTAAAGCATGATAATTTACTTGCATTTCTATTTGGGATTATCTTATTAACATCATTATTATCATTTCACATCATTTTCCTTTATCAGCATAGCTGCATTTTCTGTATTCTGTGTCTATTTCTCTGATTGCAGGTCTCTGCGTGAATTCGTCAGATCCCAGACGATCCTGTCAGATTAGAGACGATCCTGTCAAATTCGAGGCGATCTGGACTGCTTCAAAAATTAGAACCTCCATCAGACATCCGGATCAGGTATGGATTTTCTAATCTAGTATATTTCCTGTATTTTCTATTTAAATCTATTTTTTGTATTCATTTAAATCTGCATTTCATATAGAACAGTTTAGATTCATTTGGCCAAACCTAGGATTTGAATGATTAAAGATAAAATTGAACACATCAAACACATTCCCAACCTAGGCGTGGAGACTGCCACTAAACGTTTCCTGGTGAACCCCACCATCCATCAAAAAATCACCTTAATACCCCTCCCCCGAGAGGCGGGACCTTCAAAGGGCCTCTCAGTCCGAGGTATTGTCCCATCCTTCTCGCATCCCCCTTTCGGGCGCGGATCCTTTAGCCTGAAGGTAAGGGTGCGAAAAATTTGGAGCGATACATTTTGGTGAACCCGACGTGAATAACATAGGCATATTTCTGATTCAAAAATATAAAAACAAAAAAATATATATATATATATATATGTATACAAAAAAAAAAAGTAGCAAAATCATCATTTCAAGTTTGTATGTTTTAGATTCAATTCTAAATAGTAGATACTAAATATTACTTTTAGAAGTACTAAAGAAACCATGAGTTTTTACTCAAATCAATATGAGCCCATCGGTAATGTTGGAAGAATTCAGCTAAATACATTTGTTGATTATGACCAACCTCATCCCTATTCAACACCACCTCCATCACACTTTTCTCATTTTTCATCCTTACCCCAACAGGACAATCCCTTTGCCAATCCTCTTCATAACGATATTATCTATTCTCCCATATATCCATATTATGTCTATCGATCCACATACAATCCTCCTCCACCATTTCAATATTCTTCTTTCAATACAACACATTCATTTCAACAAGAAAATACTTATTCTTCCAATTCTACCATGCACTCACCTCCTACTTCGCAATCTTCCTATCATCATTCTACCCATAATAAAGAAAGTAGAGGTGAGAAACCATTAGGCCCTTTTATGACTGAATTCCTAAGGCACGTATCAAAAACCTCTCGAAAACCTTCATCACGTAAATTTACTAAGCTCAATCAACCAATGGATATAATTCTCAAGCATTTACTTGATACAAATAAGATTGAACTCCCTTCCATAAGACAACTTGATACCACAACAGATTGGTTTAAACCTGAGCTACATTGTGAATATCATAGAGTGGATGGACATATGACACAAAATTGTAAAGATTTAAGATGTGCAATTCAAGATTTGATTGATGAGGGTCTTTTTAATATAAAGGAATTACAATCTACAACTGATTATAAATCTCTAGTAAACAATCAAACTCCTACACAACAAATACCAATAATCAATCAAGACATGGGGATCTCCCAAGAACCCCTATTCAATTATCAACAACAAGAAACCAATCAAATATTGCATGTTAATGTGTCCCATCATGATGATATTATTAATATTGTAACAAAAACTACAAATGAGCAACCTCAAGTTCAATCAACTCAATCCGATATTCAAGATATGGATTCCTCATTTGACCAACCTTCAAAACTATCTTTGGCTCTAGAGAATGATCCAAAATGGAATGTAAGCATAGAAAGCTCATCTTTAGAATCAAAATCTCAATCTGAAATCCACTTTGATAGCCAACAACAAGTGATTAACCCTCAAGCAAAGATATCCCTTTTAGAAGTATCACAAAGTTCTCATAAGGAAACGTTGTTCAAAATACCTAGCCAACAATTTGTTCCTCATGATATTTTCCCTAAGGACATAATTAATGGTGTAAACCCTCTTGAGGTTAATCATATTTCATTCTATGATGAGGATATTCCTTCCTCTACTCCACAAGAAGACTCCTCTCTTTACATTACAGGATCTAGTAAAGAAACACTTGTTAAAACTATCATGGTAGATAATGGCTCCTCTCTTAATTTATGCACTTATCAATTATTCCAAAAACTCAAATTAAAGGAAGAAGATCTTAATGAATCAAATGTTATTATAAAATCTTTTAATAATGAAATTCAAGAAACATCAAGTTCTATACATTCTCCATTGTCACAATTACCTTCTATTTCTCACTTTTCTTCATCCATATATGATCATCCTTGTTTACCAAATAACACTCATGCATATCTTTCACATATACTTTCTCCATCTTATCAAGACTTGGATTATAGTAATAAGAATGAAGAACTTTCTTATCCTTCTGATATTTTATTTTGTAATATGATCAATTTCATACATATAAAAGTCAAATCTTTTGCTACATTATTCTACATTATAACAAAGCTTTTGTTATCACTACCTTTTATTCATCACCTTTTGTTCTTACCTTCAACACAACCAAATTATCCTTCAAAACCTCCTTTGATTTTGAAGCAACCTTAGACATGCTATACTCAAATAACCTTGTATAGTGTATATAGATCATCTTGTATATACCACCAATTCCATCATCTAAAAATTCATATAAAAATATAAAAATTTCAAAAAAAAACAATCACATTGTATTTCTTTCAATTCATAAACTTAAAATATAAAAAACATCAAAATCATCAAAATCTTCAAAAACATCTTTTATTTTTGTACCTCTCAATTTGTGAAGTATTGCAGTTATATTTTCTAGTTATTTTGGATAAATTAGTATTTATTTGGAATCCCGCACTTTCACATTCACATGAATAAATATCTTGATTTTATTTGTTATGATTATTAATCTCTCTTATATCAAAGTCCACATTGGCATTAAATAAAGTTTTGAGCATAGAGAACTGATCTTGTTATTTACTTGAACCAAGTATATCTTTTCACATTAAAATGATTATATTTGCACATGTCGATATGATGCTACATAGTAGAAGTGGTTTCTTGAGCGAAAAGTTTCCCCTGCTATCCTATCATGCACATGGTCTAGAATCTTTGAGAATTGACAAAAGGACAAGCTCACCCCTACCCAGAATAAAAATCCCTTGCTCTACAGCTAATCCGAGCAAGTATCCCTAGAATAGGAAGAAAAGAAAAGTTCAAGAAAAAGAGAAAAAGAAAAAGGTTATTTTGAATCATCACAGCAATATTTCAGCATTATCTCAAATATCAAGCAAAAATACAAAAGTACAAAAAAAAAAAAAAGCAAAAGTGAAAAGCAAAAGCAAAAGCAATAAAATCCCTTTCCCTACCCATTGAAAAGAAAAGAAGGGTTGATGAGCTTGAATCCCTGGAATTCTCAATTATTCAAAAACTGTGAGGTAAGCCCCATAACAGGTGGTTTGTGCCCAACCCGCTTGGCCTTGGGTAACTCCTAGCGTGGTGATATGTCTGTCACATTAGCGACCTTCTTTTGTACAGACCTATGTCTGCTTATGGATTAGCTAGCTCTTGATAACCTGACTTACATAGTAGTCTGGTACGGTTATATGCATCTAAATCATGGTTAATGAACACTTATTTGGTTAATTCAAATCACTTGTATCAAATTATCTTGCTCAAAATTGGTAAATGAACAATACAATCGCACACACATTTGTATTTGAGAGATTTTGTATCATTATGATAAATCAAGATCGGTAATGAACTCACATTTGCACATGAGGATTCCTTATAAATCTACATTTCTCTTTGAGATAATTTAAAATATTTCTGTAACTCTTTTCGGAATAATTTTATCCTTTTATTTCAGAATTTTTGTTTTGTATCAAAGCAATTACATACATCTTCTCACAAAATCTCAAAAATAATTTCAAACAACATTTTCATATTATTATTTTTCTGTTTATCAAAGATCAAAAATGCATCTTGCAATAAAACCAACAATCTATTTTCTTCTTTGGATTTCGTGATGATGGTATAAGTCTATACCTAAATATTCTATGCCTAGCGCAAACCATCGTTCTAATTTTCTTTTCCATTTATTTTAAAACAAAATTCATCAAAACATGTGACTTAAATCATTATGTTACACAATTATGCTTTACAAACAAACAAACACTTATTACTATTTCATGTCATTATGTCAAAACTTCAATTTTGCAATGATGGTATAATTCCTAGGGAATTATTCAAAATTTTATCACACTTAGGAATTTATGCCTAGCAAAAATCATTTTATAATATATTTCATGCATAATATTTTCATGGAAATCTGAAAACAAATCACCATCATCATCATCATTTGCATCATCACAACAAAGTCTTAAGACAATCTCTTAAGCACTCTTTTACTTTTAGCAATATTTCTATACTGGGATTAGCTTGACGACCGAGTGAGCGGCGACTCCATGAAATGGTCTATAATAGCGACAATGTCCTTTGAAATTATTGTTAGAAGTCCCTTTTATTTTTTATCAAATCACACCACAAACAACCAATTTGTTTACATCAGATTATTTCATTTAAATTTTAAAAGCATGACATTCAAACCATAATATTTCCAAACGACATAATTACATGAATCATCAAATCAATCACATCAAAACATTAAAGCATCATACAAACACATAAGACAAGTCATATGATCAAAAATATCTCATCTATATATATATCAACAATATATACATCATCTCAAAACTGGATCGGTATGCCACAATCTGTACCTCGGCATACTCAATCCTCTATCAAAAATAATAAACACTATGTATCAATCGTGAGTGCAATCTGTAGCGACTAGCCTCGAGAACCTCTCGAGCTCTCAGCCTCATCTCCTCCCCCGCCCTGAGGTGGACGAGGTGGCCCCATCGTAGTCCATGTGGTGCTATGAGTCCTAGACTCTGATCATGATGATGTCCTCGATGACCTCATCATGATAGGCTCCGCAATGGGGGCCGACAGTGGTAACCTCTGCTCCTCTGGCACCATATGGTGGTATAGCATCTGATAGAATGTGATCTGGGCAATAGCCCATGCTAGGTCCCGAGTGCTCGCCCCTCCGCTCCGTGCTCTGAGGCGTGCGACCTCATCTCTGAGCTGTGTGGCCTCCTCTCGGTGTCGTGCAGCCTCATCCTGCAAGGACTGCACCTAAGCCTAGAGATGAACAGTCTTCGCCTAGAGAGTAGCCATCTCGCTACTCTCTCCTACCTCGACACCCTTGCCCTTATCGGGCGATGGTGGCCTCTCTCTCCATGGAGAAGGGGGTCTCTCCTCCCTCCTCTCCCATTGCCATGGCCTCTGCTGAGCCTGTGGCCTCCTCTGCTCTCTCCCGTCGTGACCCTGTGCCACCTCAATGGCCGCCTGGCATCGCCTCCCCATCCGATGCACAACTACATGAATCGGACCCTGAGCCCTCGTCATCCGAGGAGGGCGGATGCCTACGTACCAGGCATCGTAGCCATCGGCAACCCCTGCGTCGTCCCCATCCACTGGCTGAATGGGGGCATCATCCGCGTCCTCACTCTAGAAGCGCTGCATATCTGGAGCCCCGCTGACTGTAGTGTTATCCCGGATGGTCCGAGAAAACTCGTAGTCCCTGAGAGATGGGATCCCTTGTTGTAGACCGAACTGCCTCAAAACTCGGTCATAGCGGTGGAGCTCCACCTCTCCCCTCTCCATCCTCAGCCAACAGGTTCGCCTAACGTGAGCCAGCTCCTGTCCATCCTCGGCCCACCCTGGATGATCTCTCCAAGGCCTCCAGGTGATCTGGTCGGAGACAAGGTCATCAAGTAGTCTCCGGGACATTGGCAGATCTATCCGTCGCTGTGACCCTCTTCGGAGCCACCAGTAGAAAACTCGGGGCCTCTCCCCATCAATCCCTATCAGTGGGAGCCCTACCGGCCTTCGCACCATGATGTGCTCCTAGCACCAAACCTATAGTAGTGATGTCATGACCAGACATCGGCCGCCCTTGTATACGACCCCATGCAGGATCCTATACAATCGGCATAGTACAAAGCTCCCCCAAGCAAACCTGTACCCATGGTCTCTCATGTCGTAGACCACATCTATCGGTAGCCATGGTACTCTGCATCCACTCTGATGGCATAGCAGCAGACCACCTACCACCCCAGCCAAAACCTGTGTCGGTCTAGATGCCCCAGGCATCCGGCGTAGCGACTCGATGTTCACTCCGCCCTTCTCCAGGGCGAAGCTCGGATCTCCGCACAGTCGCATCATCGCGTGGCCCTGATTGGCCATGGGAGTTATTAGCCATCCTTGTATGGGGATCCTCAAAATCCTCCATACATCCTCCAATGTGGGAGTCATCTCCCCTGTCGATAACCGAAAACAAGAAGAACCCGGATACCACCTCTCTGCTAGGGCTGTCAATAGCCCCATATCTGTAGAAACCTGTGGCATATCTGCCACATGCTGCAAGCCGACTTGAGCCAACTGATCTCGCTCTGCCTGAGATAGAGCGGCCAAGTCATCCCTCAGCCCATCGTATTTCCATTCTCGGCTCTTTAGTAATCCTCTCTGCAACATAAACAACAAAACAATAAAAATCATTAATAAAACAGTGATTAAAAATGCAAGTAAAACAAGTTCAATTTCATACAAATGATGATATCGTCCACTATTGGACGATATCGTCCAAAATTTGAGCAAATTCGTCTCCGATTTCGCAAGAGGGAATCGTCCCTTATTGTACGAAATCGTCCCCATATCGTCGATTTCGCCCTTGGACGAAATCGGCGATATCGAGACGATTTCGATGAAATTGAGACGATTTCATCCCGACGACGTCGACGGCCCAAAAATGGCCGCGATGCTCAAAAATCATTCAAAATTAATCTAAAAAGCATGAAATTCAAAATTAAAGCCTTCTAAATTAAGTTTGGACCCTTACCCGTAGCCCGCGTCGGACCTCTGTCGATCTGTGCGTTGTCTCGACCATCTTGTCTGTAGAGCTCTAGAAACCAGAAAAATGAACAGTAAAAATGAATTAGGGTTTTACCCTATTTTTCTTAATTTTATTCAAAAACAATTAAAAACATTTTAAAATTTTGCTTTTTCGCGTTTTTACCTCAAACGTTCGATTTGGGTAAAAACACGGAGGGGGCACCATAGTAAGTTGTCGTACGATTCGACCTAGAATCGTCGCCTAAAAATGGGAATAATTTTTGCTTTCTCGTAGATCGAGAAGAACTCATCTTTAACGCATTTTCTTCGAAAAATTCGCTAAAGAGGGGGCAAAATGTAGCACCCTAAAATTGGCGCAGTAAACCTTAGTAAATAATTAAAATTACTTTAGTAATAATTCAAATTCAAATTTCAAACCCAAAACCGCTCCAAAACGCCTGCTACCCGTTTCCTCATTTTTCGTGCCATTTTTAGGATTTGTTTTGTCCGTTGGACGATATCGTCGCCGATCAGACGATATCGCCTCAGATCGGACGAATTCGTCTAGAGCAGAACGTCCAGACGATTTCGTCCCAAAACTGATTTTTCATAATTAGCTTCTGTTTCAACGGCGTCTCTAACTCGGGGCAAAAGCGTGTCCGCACGGTTAGAGACCTCCCCATTGGAGATCTCCCAAATTGGGATGATCTCCAACCTCCTAACCTCCTTCCTATGCCTATTTAATCTTAGGCCCTCCCCTTGACATTCCCCTGGCTGAATTTTTTTGCACTTCGAGTTTTACATGCATTAGAACATCTTAGACTACTATTTGCCTTTGTCCCTTTTCAAATTTTCTTGCAGGAACTTCGTTATTCTTCAGCCGGAGCAAGCTCAGATCATCGCAGATGATCTTGTACAATCTCGGACGATCACGCCACAATTCGAGATGATTTCGTACTCCACAGATGATTTCGACTGTAGCCAACATTGGGGGCAATCCGTGCCCTGAGTTTGCATTCTTTACCTTTATCTATTGTTTATTTCTGCATCTAGTTAGATTTATTATTATTCTTCTTCGCATCTTGGAGTTCACCCATGTAGCTTAAGTACATAATAAAATCATGATTAGCTATTAAAGCATGATAATTTACTTGCATTTCTATTTGGGATTATCTTATTAACATCATTATTATCATTTCACATCATTTTCCTTTATCAGCATAGTTGCATTTTCTGTATTCTGTGTCTATTTCTCTGATTGCAGGTCTCTGATGAATTCGTCAGATCTCAGACGATCCTGTCAGATCGTAGACGATCCTGTCAAATTCTAGGCGATCTGGATTGCTTCAAAAATTAGAACCTCCATCAGACATCCGGATCAGGTATGGCTTTTCTAATCTAGTATATTTCCTGTATTTTCTGTTTAAATCTATTTTTTGTATTCATTTAAATCTGCATTTCATATAGAACAGTTTAGATTCATTTGGCCAAACCTAGGATTTGAATGATTAAAGATAAAATTGAACACATCAAACACATTCCCAACCTAGGCGTGGAGACTGCCACTAAACGTTTCCTGGTGAACCCCACCATCCATCAAAAAATCACCTTAATACCCCTCCCCCGAGAGGCGGGACCTTCAAAGGGCCTCTCAGTCCGAGGTATTGTCCCATCCTTCTCGCATCCCCCTTTCGGGCATGGATCCTTTAGCCTGAAGGTAAGGGTGCAAAAAATTTGGAGCGATACAATTGTATTCTTGAAATTTTTTCCTTCAAGTTGTTAAACTCTTTTGAAGGAACCCACTCTGATACCAATTGAAGAACACAAGCTTATATTGAGAGGGGGTGAACAGTATAAGACCACTTTTTACTTTTCTTTTCCAATCAATATTATGCAATGTATAGATAGCAATATCAACAACAATAATTAAATTAATGCATAAATCACCACACACAATAGGGACATCAATTTTACGTGGTTCACCCAATGTGGGCTACTCCACAAAGAAAATATTTTACTAAAATTTCCTAAATCAATCTCTTGGGAATCCTTTCTCTATTACAATTTTTATGGACCTCTGTCCAAAGGAGACACCAATCCCCTAATCAAGTCCATGGATTTCTATCCATAGGAGAACTCCTTTCTCCTCTTACTCTGGCTGGTGATATTCTAGAAAAAATATTATCCCCACTACTCTGGCTAATGGATCTCTATCCATTGAAGACACCTGTCCTCACTGCACTAGCTTATGGATCTCTATCCACTAGAGATTTTTATCCTCTATACTCTGTCACCTTCAAATATCTATCTCAAATACACTAAACACAGTCCTTCGGTATAGCACAAATTTGTTCAATCCTTATCTTTGGTTTGGCAAAAACCTATCCTCAAATCTACACCAAACTCTATCCTCAAATTTGTACTAAACACATTCATTTGGTATAGCACAAATATGTCCTCAATATTTGTCCTTTGATATGCACTAAACACAGTCCTTCAGCCTAGCACAAATATGTCCTCAATATTTGTCCTCAATCCTTAACACAAAGCTTGATCCAATCACAAATCAACACTGCTAGATCTACCCCAAACCTTCACTCAAGGTTTGAATAAATCAATCAATCAATTCTGCTCACAAGTCTTCTCAAATACTTATCTCAAATCTGCCTTGTAAGCTTCCACAAAAGCTCACACTAATCTGTCCACAAGTCCTCTCTAGAACTTGCCCAATCTACTCTCAACAAGTCCTCAGTTAGAACTTATCTAAATATGCTCTCAATATGTATTGTAACCTTTCACAAAAGCTCACACAAATATGTCCACAAGTCTTCTCTAAGACTTACCTCAACTATGCTCAACAATTCCACACTAGAACTTGTCCAATCTCATGGAGACATAAAGAGAATTGTTAAAGACTTAATATGCTTTACATTCATCACAATGCTCAATCACTTTCACTCACTCCTTTTAGAAACATATAGATAATTGTTAGAGACTCAATATGCTTCACACTTACAATGCTCAATTACTTTCAATCACTCTTTTGGAAACATATAGAGAATTGTTAGAGACTCAATATGCTTCACACTTACAATGCTCAATTACTTTCAATCACTCTTTTAGAAACATATATAGAATTATTAGAGACTCAATATGCTTCACACTCACAAACTCTCAATCACTTTCAATATTTCTTTTATTATAGAAACATATAGAGAATTTTTAGAGACTCAATATGTTTCACACTTATCAACACTCAACCTCTTTCTCAAATCAATTCATAATATAGAACAATTTGTTTCATAGAACTTGAACTATGACTTCACACATCCACTTGACTAGGCTCAACCAACTCTACTCAACCATTCACTCAATGAAATAATCCTTGCTGTCCAAACATATGAACACTCACTCAAATGTTTCCAACAATTCTCATCAACCAATCTCACATAAAAATGATACTCATGATCTTTGCAAACCCTAGTTCAAGTTCTTCACTCAATAAATCACTTCAACAACAATGCTTATAAAACAAGGTTTTATCAACAACTCTCAATTTTAGAAAACCTTGAAGCATTAATTCAAGACACACTCAACAATGCTTACCAAACAATCCTTTTCACTCCAACTTTTCATTCACAAATATCAACAATCACTCACTAGGAAGAATATGCCCATACCTTTATTTGATGTAGAAGTGACCTTGGAAACTTGTCTCAATCACAATTTTCTCTTTTACCAATCTCAATAGTTAGATGATAAAATATCACACTAAATTTCTCACAAAATAATTCTCAATTACAAAAATAATCAAACTTAATTACACCTTATTTCTTCTTCTTAAAATAATATCCAACAACACAAATCTTCAATCAAAACACTTCTTCCAAAACTCTAACTCATCAAAAGAACCTCTTATCATTTTAATTTCATCATAACCCTTTCCAAAAATATATCTCAAAAATAATCCAAACTCTAATTATGACTCCCTACTTAATATTGCATTAATTAAATAAATCACTTTATAAAATAATGTAATAAATTAGATTCCAATTTTTCTAAGGTAAAACAAATCTACCCTAGCCAAAATAACCTTTCAACACTTAGGTTAATATCATAACCTAACTTCCACATTATTCCTCCTAATACCTTAGCAATATGCAAATATAATTTCTAACTTTCACCTTATTCCTCCTAAGACCTTAGCACATGCAAATTAAAATAATTTCAAAAAATTTATTACCCTTTTCGCAATCCACGGGGCTCGAACTTGCACCACTCTCTCCATAGTGCCTTGGTCGTGGCTTCCACATCGTGTGAGCCATGTGCTCCTTTGAAACCTTAATGCGCAATATGTACTTTGACCTCCTCACAATCCTCAAGAGCCTTTGGCTCTTCCTTTGATGTGATGTCCGCTACCACACTTGCAATTCAGGGGTGCTTGATTAAATTTCACACGAGCTTTGAATATTTCATATGCACACCTTTTAATCAAATGCCAAAATTTAGTTTGACTAAGCTATAAATACCTTATTCCCTCTTTACCATGCACGTCGATAGAGGATAATGCGTTGGAAGTCGACGCTAATATTTACCTTGTTAATATTTTAATTTATAATTATTTAAATTCAATAGGATTTAAATATTATAAATTTAATATTTTACATCCTCTTTGGGCTTTATTAAAAATTAAAGCCTCCTTAGATTTTTAGAAAAACCTTTTTAATTTGCCCACCTATGGTTTTAATAAAACCTTTTATTTTTCCCAACCATGGTTTTAATAAAAAACCTTTTATTTTGCCCAACCATGGTTTTAATAAAAACCTTTATTCTGCCCAACGATGGTTTTAAAAAAAACCTTTTATTTTGCCCAACCATGGTTTTAAATAAAAACCTTTCACATAATATTTAAAAATATATATTATGAAGGTTATTTTACCATCAACCTTTTGCATTACTCCTTTTGACCTTTTGATATCAATGATAATTTATCCTTGACATCAATGATAAATTTGACTCAAAATATCCAACCACTAAAGCTAGAATATTGTCCAAAGTGCAACCAATGAGGAATCACCACCGATCAATGCTAAAACTAAAGCTCCCCTTGCCACATAACTTAGTTGATCCATTAGGTTAAAGCCAAAATAAGGATTCCAATACTTTTGAGTGGTGGTTAAAGTAGGTTCTATTAATAATTGGAACTCCTTAACTTTTTTGATGATGGTTAAAGGGGACCCAATCCTAATAGGTTCCAGCTTAAACTAGCACATGACATATTTCTCTCTTTGGATATTTAAAGCCATGAGTTTGGTTCCTTCTCTTAATTGAGAGTGTTCCCCAACCCTTGGTGCATTTTTAAAATAACACCACCATTGAGTCCTAGGTACAAAGTTTCATTTCTCATTCAAGGATAAGGAGGTACTGAGGTGGTCAAGTATGGATGAAACAAGGCAATCTCCTCCCCTCTTACAAGAGGGGATTGATACATGCAGGTCAGGGAAGGACCAAGCAACTCGAAGGGTTTTTTTATATGACATTCTCCTTGAAATTCCAAGTTTACTGGCTCCCCAAAAGTCTCCTCATGATTTATGGTCGAAGAGGAGTAATCAACGATCCAAGAGAATGCAAAAGGTAACAACCACAACCTTCGATGGATCCATTTAAGAACATCTTCATCAATGGAACTTGTTAAGAGCACGGGAAAAGTTAACTAGGCACCACCAAAACCATTGGACCAACTTAGAGCGATTGAATGTGAGGTAAGGGATAATGATTCAATTTTGATCCTAGCATCCCACAACTAAACATAGTTCCCCAAGTGATAGTTGAAGCATTAAAGCAACAACACAAAGGGTAGCGAATGGGTCAACATAAAACCTAAGGCATTAATAATGAAATATCTCAAAGTTCTAATCATGAAGATTTCTAGCATGAAGCAACTCAATAACATTAAATTTGCTAGCATCATTTATGACTATGAACCTCCAAGATCCCATGGTCATTTATTGTTGATGTCGACTAGCCTAATCAAATTTTTAACTAGACAATTTTGAATTCCTACATGAATTTTGAGAGGAAATTTCCCCAATTTCTTCTTATAAATACCTCCTTCATTTAAATATCAAAAGCCAACCATTTCTCCTAAGGGGTATTTCCTTCATTCTCTCTTGTGTCTTAGCTTGGCTCAAGCCTTTTGTTGTTGGCCAATTAGTTTTTGAACCTCTTTCCTTGGCATGTATGTAATCCAAAGTTCACACTAATAAGAATTATGACTATTTATGAAATCCCTATTTTGGTTTTGGTGTAGGTGTTCTATCGTATGCATGTTTGATGGGACTATATTCCTTGAGAAATTTTGGTTTCTATGCATGTGTTCACTTGAAATTGCCATGGTATGTAGAGTCTCTTAGATCTTTATCACATCACCACCCATAGATAGGCTAGTTAGGTTTTCCTTTTCCACATTTTATTTTTGTGTTGTTTATTGTTTTTTCTCTCTTTCCTTTCTCCATGGTAGAACAAACTAGTAGAGTAGGCTAGCATCGGAATGATGACAAGTTCTAAATATCACATAAATACAAGGATCCAACCTTGGTAAAAAAACCCTATAGGTCATCTAAAGGAGCCATGTCTCATGCTCCCCAAACTTCCTAGGATTTGCACTTTGAATGTGGTGTAGGGCATCGAACGCACCCACTCAACAAGAGGACAATAATTGCATATCATGGGGGCTAATGGCACCTAGGGAACAAGGGTTCTTTTAAGCCCATAATAGTTTAAATTTTCATGCTTTATGAGGCCCAAACTATGAAGATCCTTCCCTTGATCGGAAGTTAGATCAAGATTTTGAGGATTTGATCAGCAGCTTATTAAAGCACCCTAAAGATTCACCTAGTGACTCCATTATGAGAATAATATCCTAAATAAGTCATTAATATCATCTTAATGGCTAATTAGGCATGGAATAATAGATAAATTTCCTAACCTAATGATAAACCTCCCACTATAATGCCATGACTACATCACCTGGGGATTTAATCCAAAGATGTAAGGGTACCAAGGAGTATGACAAAGTTTGAAGACCTACCAAATAGAGATAAAGGTATAGGTTATCCCCTAGAAAATAGCATGATATGGATACAAGTAAGAACCCTCTACTAAAGACTTGGTGGAGGAAAGGAGGACCCAAATCCAATATGGACCACACACAACTCATAGAAATAAGTGACACATTATGGAATTTTGGAAAGTTGATCATGTTAGGACCTTCAATTGAGATGTTATGGGATAGGTTCCTAGTGCAAGGAGTGACCCACTGGCCCTTTCGTCCTTTGTACATGAAAAACATATTGTTATTATTGCAAGACCACCTAACTAGTGTAGGACATGAGTGACTTGAAACTCACAATAAGAATATTCACATGACACTTGATTTAAGAACATGATTTTTGATGTCAAGGCATGTATACTATCTCCTTAGGATAAGTAGAGACCTTTTCAATCGATTGAATAACAACCATCATACTCAAATAGAAGGAATAATAAAATATTATGACATACCCCATAGCGTAGGTATGAGGAAAGGAGTCTGCATATCCATTTTCATCAATAGATCAACAATATGGAAGTGAACCTCAAGAATCATCCAAGTAATGTGGCCTATAAATTAAGGTGCATCCCATCCTAAGTATCCATGAAGTCTCAAGCAAAGTTATCTTCAATGCCATACTCTTTTAGACACACATCACTACTGAGAAGACTCAAGATTTTCCATATTTAAACTCTACACTCAATGGACAAAGGCCTTTTCTATGATTTCCTTGAATCTTTCCAATAGAAGTTCCCATATGAGTTGCCAAAGCTATGGTGAAGATTCACTACACAAAGCAAATCCTACCTCCAAAGGTAATTTTGATCAGAGCACCTACCTAAAGCTAAAATGAAGGGGTCCAAAGCTCCTACTACTTATGATATAGCTAAAGTTATAAGACCACCCAAAGTGCAACCAAGAAGGAATCACCATCAACCAATTCTAAACCTAAATCTGCCCTCCCCATGTAACTTAGTCGATCCACTAAGTTAAAGCCAAAATAAATATTCCAAGTCTTTTTTATGGTGGCTATAGTAGGTTTTTTTAATACTTGGAACCTCCTAGCCTTTTTGGTGATGGCTAAAAGTAACCCAATCCTACCAGGCTCCTACTCCAATCAAAATACATGACCTATACCTCTCCTTGGTATCTAAGGTCATGAGTCTAGTTCCTTCCCTCGATTGAGAGTTTTCCCCAATCCCTAATGCATTTCCAAACTGAAACCACTAGTTAATCCTGGGGACTAAGGTTCATTTCTCATCCAAGAAGAAGTAGCACCCAAGGTGGTTGAGATCAAAGTTAGTAATGCAAGCTCCTTCCCTACTTGAATATGAGCTTGATACAAAAATATTAGGGAAGACTACTACCTCCACTACACCGGCTTGTGGATCTCTCTCCACTGAAGACTCTTGTCCCCACTCAGAAGACCTATCCTCACTACCCTGGCTGATGGATCTCTATCCACTGGAGACTACTATCCTCTCTACTCTATCACCTCCAAAGCTCTATCTCTAATCTACACTAAACATAGTCCTTCGGTCTAGCACAAATCTGCTCAACAAGTCCACACAGAACTTGCTCAAATCTGCTCAACAAGTCCACACAGAACTTGCTCAAATCTGCTCAACAAGTCCACACAGAACTTGCTCAAATATGCTCAACAAGTCCACATAGAACTTGCTCAAATCTGCTCAACAAGTCCACACAGAACTTGCTCAAATCTGCTCAACAAGTCCACACAGAACTTGCTCCAATATGCTCAATAAGTCCACACAGAACTTGCTCAAATCTGCTCAACAAGCTCACTCAGAACTTGTCCAATATGCTCAATAAGTCCACACAGAACTTATTCAAATCTACTCAATAAGTCCACTCAAAACCTACTCAAATCTGCTCAACAAGCTCACTCAGAACTTGTCCAATATGCTCAATAAGTCCACACAAAACTTATTCAAATCTTCTCAACAAGCTCACTCAGAACTTGTCCAAATCTCATAGAAACATAAAGAGAATTGTTAGAGACTCAATATGTTCTACACTCAATGCTCAATCACTTTCTTAACTCAAATCAGAATATAGAATAGTTTGTTTTATGGAACTTGAACAATCACTTCATACATCCACTTGACTAGGCTCAATCAACTCTACTCAACCAATTACTCAAGAAACAACCCTTGCTCACAAACCCTAGTCCAAGCATGTAAACACCAACTCAAAATATTTCCAACAATGCTCAACAACAAATCTCACATAACAATGATACTCATGTTCTTTTCAAACCCTAGTTCAAGTTCTTTGCACAACAACTCACTTCAACAACAATGCTTATAAATCAATCTTCACATAACAATGATACTCATGTTCTTTTCAAAACCCTAACTCAAGTTCTTCACACAACCAATGGCTTCAACAACAATGCTTATAAAACAAGGTTTTAATCACAACACTTAATTCCAGAAAACCTTGAAGCATTAACTCAAACACTTTCAAAAAGGAAACCCTAATCAAATCCTTTTCACTCCAAACTTTATTTTCTAGAAAGCCAATCAATCAACTCAACCAAGGAAGAATTTGCCCATACCTTTTTGCTTGACAAGGAGTTGATCTCACAAATCTGCCACACTCACACTCACTTCTTTGCCAATCTCAATAAGGGTTAGAAGATAATAATTTCCTCAACAAAACACAATACAAAATGATATCAAAATTACACCTTATCACTCCAACTTAAAATAATATTCAACACCTTCACAATAATCTTCTTTAACACAAAAACCCCTTATTAAAATTAAAACAATACTCAAAAGTCTTAATCCTCCAATATGCCAATATGATAATTAAGACTTTATTAAAAACTAAATTCAAAACTCCTTATTACTCCTAATTGACACTTTTCAATAACCACCACTATCCAACTAGCAACCCTTCTAAGAAAATCCGACTAACAACCCTTTTATCTCCCAACTTAGGCAATAATTAAATTTAATGCAAAAATATTTACCTCACCTTCGGAGGGATTCAAACCCTCAACAATTCCCATGACAAACACCTTAGCCATGGCTCCAACCGCCGCACGAGCTACGCGCTCGTTTGAAACTTAAGAAGCACCACGTGCTTCAAATCGTGTCTCCCACCTTGCACCTTGCAAAACGTGCACCTTTGGCACCTTCAACCAACATGACTACCAAGCACAACCACCACATTTCAAACATTGGCCTCCTTGCCTACAAGCACTCTAGCCACTACCCACTTGCCACTAGGCCAAGCTACCCAATTGGCTTTCGAACGATCGATACCTTCTACTTTATTTTATTCATCGACACACAAAATTCATAAACTTTCTCACGAGCTCTTCTTTCCAATTCACATGCAATATTAATCAATCGAGCAAGGATAAATTTTAATGCCCTTTGGGCATAGGTATATATATTAATTTCCTCCATGCTTGTAAAACGTCGGTGCTTCGAATGCTTTCACCACCATGTAACGTCGATGAAGGTTAGGACCTTAATAAAGGTGCTTTGAATATTTTTAACTCCAAACCCATATTTGGGTATTGTAAAATATTATAATGAATATTATAAATATTTTACTTTGGGCTTTTAACCATATCACTTAATATTATAATAAAAAATATTATAATATTATATCCTTTTGAGTTTATTGCTTCCTTCTCATTGCATACCATGGTGTAAATAATATTTATTTATAAAATTTAAATTCTCATTGAATTTAAATAATTTATAAAATAAATATTATATCTCCTTTTTAACTTTGCACAAGCCTCCTTGGGATTTTTATGAAACACCTTTTAACTTAAGCTTCCATATACTATTAAGATATTATGGAGCCCTTTTGCCTTTAACTTCTGCACTGATTCTCTTGACCTTTGGCCTTCTTCCTGGATATCAAATAACAACCTTGACAACTTTGTTTCTTGACGAAGTCCTTGACATTAATGATGACTTCATCTGGTGACATCAATGACAACTTTGACTTAGGGACTCAAAATGTCCAACAATCTCCCCCTTTGTCATTGATGGCAACCCAAACTCTTTTTACCAAAACTTGACTTGCTTTTTGTCCTGCTCCCCCTGGGACATTGCTCCCCCTGGCTCAATGCTCTTTTCAAGTATCAAGTCTCTCCCCCTTACTCAAATCTCTCCCCTTTGACATCAATGGCAAAGGGTCACCTTTAGGGCTCGGGGCTAAGAATGAGCCTCTTAGCTTAGCCCCTCCCCCACCTCCTTTTGAGGTGGTTAATTCTAGGGTGGGAGTATTTCTACTCCTAGAAGGCATTGTTCTTTACCTTTATCCTCTTTCCTTATTATCTGATTCTTCTGATTCCTTTGATTGTTTTCCATGTCCATATTCTTGTCCATATTTCTTTCCTTTCTTCTTTCATATCCATTTCTGTTCCTATTCCTATTCATATTCATGTTCCTATTCTTTCATGTTCATATTCCTATTCCTATTCCTATTCATATCTTTCTATTCTTATTCCTATTCGCTCATACCTATTTTTGGAATGTCTGCTCTACACCATTTTGTTGTGTGACCATCATTATTGCACTTATAACACTTGATGTTATTATTCCTTGGAGGTGCAAATGTCTTAGGATTTCTCCTAGTGAAGCCATATCCTCTTCTATCATGAACCCTGCAATTTATTGCCTTGTGACCAAACTGATTACATGAGTAGCAATACCCATGAAAAAGTTATTTGTTCCCAAATTCCTGTCTTACAAGTGTCCTGCATTGTGAAGCCATGTGCCCAAACCTGTGACATGAAAAGCATCTTCCATTGAAGCTTCCTTGTCTTGACCTCATTGGTCTCCTATTCTGATTGTTGTTCCATCTGTATCTTCTTTGTGCATTGTTCCTATTTTTGTTGAACTCTCTATTGTCCAACTCATCCTCTGATGTCTCACTTTCTTTCACACTGTCTTCTTCTGAAGTATCTTCATCTGAAGTTTCTTCTCCTCCAAAACTTGAAGTTGACTCTCCTTCCCATTTCTTTTGAACCTGTTCAAATCCAAGACCTGTTTTGCTTGATGTAGTCTTTTGTGTCTTGATGAACTTATCCAAGTTCTTTGAGCTATTTTTAAACCCTTTCATCTTGATCTTGGAGTCCTCTAAATATTCTTTTAGTAGTGCCACTTCTTGTGCTAACTTCTCACATTCCAAGATCTTTGCTTCTAACTTATCTTTGAACCTCTTTGCCTTAGCCTTTGATTTTTCTAAATCCTCTATGAGCAATCTTCTCTCTTCATCACATTCTTGAAACTGAATTTCAAGTTTAGAGTGTTGCTTCCTTACCTTCTTTACTATGTCAAGGGCATAGATAAGTTCTCCCTTTAGATCATAACCATCCTTTTCTGAATATTCCTCTATTTGTTTACCTTTGTCCACATCTCTATTTTCTTTTGGCTTGTCTTCTATAGGATCACTTACTTCTTCTTCTAAAGCCATTAGAAGATTTTCATCTAGTCCTTCAAGTGCATTCTCATATTCATCATCACTGAAACTATAACCATCCCTTGTACAATCATCTTCAAGATGTCCAAAGTTACCACATCTAAAACACTTGAGAATAACTGGAGTCTTTTTCTTAACTGGTTCTTTTTCTTCAATCATAAATAGGACTTCATCTCTATCATTGTCTGAAAAACTAGCATCACTATCACTTGAATACTTACTTGCCTTATCCGCATAGTAGCTTCTCTTTTGCCTTTGAAAGAACTTCTTTCCTTGTCTGCTTTGTCCATCCTTGCTTTTCTTCTGATGCTTATATCTTTCTGATTCCTTGTTCCTGTGATCCTATTTTTCTTCACCATTGTTGTTCTTGGGTTCTTGACAATCTATTGCAAAATATCCATACCTTCCACAATTGAAACATTTAACAGATATTTTATCTCTAGATCTTCTATAGTCCTTATCTCTTCTACCATAGTTAGCTTCTTCATCACTAGATGACTCATTGCTTGATTCTGACTTCTTACCCTTTGTCTTATTGGTTGCTTTGAATGTTGCTTCCTTATGGGACATAGGATCTTTTGTTCTTATCTCAAATATTGTGAGCATACCAAGCAACTTATCTCTTGTCAAAGTATCACCATCTATTGATACTTCTATAGCAGAAACCTGTTCACTGAATATTTTTGGAAGAGATCTTAAGACTTTATCACAAACATCAGATTCATCAATCTTCATACCAAGTCCTCGCATATCATTAACAACCTCATCAATTCGAAGTAGGTAAGCACTAATATTTTCCTCTTCATTCATTCTTAATTCTTCAAGTTGTCTTTTGAGATTTTGACTCTTTGCTTTCTTGACACTTTTATCTCCTTCATATATATTTTGCAATTTATCCCACATCTCTTTTGTAGTTTGACAATGCATAACTTTCATAGACTCTATTCTACGCAAACCTCTCACAAGTGCATTCATTGCTTTTGAATTATAGTGTTGTAGAAGCTTACCTTCCTTATCTGTAGGAGGATTGATTAAGGGATCATATCCAAATTCCATTGATTCCCAAATTTCATTGCCAAGTGCCATCAGGTAGATCTTCATCATCATACTCCAATACATATAGTCACTTCCATCAAATACTGGTGCTGAATTATTTGAGGACACTTCCTTAGGATCCATTGTGTTCTTGTTAGCCTTTCCTTCAAGTTGTTAAACTCTTCTGAAGGAACCCGCTCTGATACCAATTGAAGAACACAAGCTTATACTGAGAGGGGGGTGAACAGTATAAGACCACTTTTTACTTTTCTTTCCAAATCAATATTAAGCAATGTGTAGATAGCAATATCAATAGCAGTAATCAAAGCAATGCATAAATCACCACACATAATAGAGACACCACAATTTACGTGGTTCACCCAATGTGGGCTACTCCACGGAGAAAATATTTCACTAAAATTTTCTCAATCAATCTCTTGGGAATCCTTCCCAATTACAATGTTTATGGACCTCTATCCAAAGGAGACACCAATCCCCTAAATCAAGTTCATGGATCTCTATCCATAGGAGAACTCCTTCTCCTCTACTCTAGTTGGTGATCCTCTAGAAGACTACTACCTCCACTACACTAGCTTGTGGATCTCTCTCCACTGAAGACTCTTATCCCCACTCAGAAGACCTATCCTCACTACCCTGGATGATGGATCTCTATCCACTAGAGACTACTGTCCTCTCTACTCTATCACCTCCAAAGCTCTATCTCTAATCTACACTAAACATAGTCCTTCGGTCTAGCACAAATATGCTCAACAAGTCCACACAGAACTTGCTCAAATATGCTCAACAAGTCCACATAGAACTTGCTCAAATATACTCAACAAGTCCACATAGAACTTGCTCAAATATTCTCAACAAGTCCACATAGAACTTGCTCAAATATGCTCAACAAGTCCACACAGAACTTGCTCAAATCTGCTCAACAAGTCCACACAAACTTGCTCAAATATCTCAACAAGTCCACACAGAACTTGCTCAAATCTGCTCAACAAGTCCACATAGAACTTGTCCAATATGCTCAATAAGTCCACACAAAACTTATTCAAATATGCTCAATAAGTCCACACATAACTTCTCAAATCTCTCAACAAGCTCACTCAAAACTTGTCCAATCTCTCAATAAGTCCACACAGAACTTATTCAAATCTGCTCAACAAGCTCACTCAAAACTTGTCCAAATCTCATAGAAACATAAAGAGAATTGTTAGAGACTCAATATGTTCTACACTCAATGCTCAATCACTTTCTTAACTCAAATCAGAATATAGAATAGTTTGTTTTATGGAACTTGAACAATCACTTCATACATCCACTTGACTAGGCTCAATCAACTCTACTCAACCAATTACTCAAGAAACAACCCTTGCTCACAAACCCTAGTCCAAGCATGTAAACACCAACTCAAAATATTTCCAACAATGCTCAACAACAAATCTCACATAACAATGATACTCATGTTCTTTTCAAACCCTAGTTCAAGTTCTTTGCACAACAACTCACTTCAACAACAATGCTTATAAATCAATCTTCACATAACAATGATACTCATGTTCTTTTCAAACCCTAACTCAAGTTCTTCACACAACCAATGGCTTCAACAACAATGCTTATAAAACAAGGTTTTAATCACAACACTTAATTCCAGAAAACCTTGAAGCATTAACTCAAACACTTTCAAAAAGGAAACCCTAATCAAATCCTTTTCACTCCAAACTTTATTTTCTAGAAAGCCAATCAATCAACTCAACCAAGGAAGAATTTGCCCATACCTTTTTGCTTGACAAGGAGTTGATCTCACAAATCTGCCACACTCACACTCACTTCTTTGCCAATCTCAATAAGGGTTAGAAGATAATAATTTCCTCAACAAAACACAATACAAAATGATATCAAAATTACACCTTATCACTCCAACTTAAAATAATATTCAACACCTTCACAATAATCTTCTTTAACACAAAAACCCCTTATTAAAATTAAAACAATACTCAAAAGTCTTAATCCTCCAATATGCCAATATGATAATTAAGACTTTATTAAAAACTAAAATCAAAACTCCTTATTACTCCTAATTGACAATTTTCAATAACCACCACTATCCAACTAGCAACCCTTCTAAAAAATTCTACTAACAACCCTTTTATCTCCCAACTTAGGCAATAATTAAATTTAATGCAAAAATATTTACCTCACCTTCGGAGGGATTCAAACCCTCAACAATGCCCATGACAAACACCTTAGCCATGGCTCCAACCACCGCACGAGCTACGCGCTCATTTGAAACTTAAGAAGCACCACATGCTTCAAATCATGTCTCCCACCTTGCACCTTGCAAAACATGTGCCTTTGGCACCTTCAACCAACATGACTGCCAAGCACAGCCATCATATTTTGAATGCTGGCCTCCTTGCCTACAAGCGCTCTAGCCACTACCCACTTGCCACTAGGCCAAGCTGCCTAGTTGGCTTTTGAACGATCGATGCCTTCTACTTTATTCTGTTCATCGACACATGAAATTCATAAACTTTCTCACGAGCTCTTCTTTCCAATTCACATGCAATATTAATCAATCGAGCAAGGATAAATTTTAATTCCCTTTGGGCATAGGTATATATATTAATTTCCTCCATGCTTGTAAAACGTTGGCACTTCGAATGCTTTCACCACCATGTAACGTCGATGAAGGTTAGGACCTTAATAAAGGTGCTTTGAATATTTTTAACTCCTAACCCATCTTTGGGTATTGTAAAATATTATAATGAATATTATAAATATTTTACTTTGGGATTTTAACCATATCACTTAATATTATAATAACAAATATTATAATATTATATCCTTTTGAGTTTATTGCTTCCTTCTCATTGCATACCATGGTGTAAATAATATTTATTTATAAAATTTAAATTCTCATTGAATTTAAATAATTTATAAAATAAATATTATATCTCCTTTTTAACTTTGCACAAGCCTCCTTGGGATTTTTATGAAACACCTTTTAAACTAAGCTTCCATATACTATTAAGATATTATGGAGCCCTTTTGCCTTTAACTTTTGCACTGATTCTCTTGACCTTTGGCCTTCTTCCTGGATATCAAATAACAACCTTGACAACTTTGTTTCTTGACGAAGTCCTTGACATTAATGATGACTTCATCTGGTGACATCAATGACAACTTTGACTTAGGGACTCAAAATGTCCAACAGAGTTGACTGAGGCAAGCCCCTTAACACTCTAATTAGATTTTACAGGTCCAACAGGTAAAAGTAACACATCAAACCACGGGTGGCTCATGAGCAAGAAGCCCACCTACACTAAGGAATGTCCAAAAGAGAGATCTTGTTGTCTTTGGAACATATCTAAGATTTTTTTCTTTGGGAACACCTAATTATAGACTTCAGGGCAAGGATTGTAAAAGGGGATTTCAATATGTAACTTGTATTTTCATTTTAATAACAAAGCAGTGGATCATTATAATCTTGAATGAAGGATTTTAATTGTATCTTTTGCATGGTTTCATGTAGATTCATTCCCATGCCATCAATTCATTCCTAATAGGTTGATTCATTTCAAAGAGATCGATACATTCTAGACCACACGTATGTAAGAGGCTACTTTGATCATCATCCAAGGAGAAAATCATTGTTTCAACATGAGAAATATGTATTAAAGTAAAACAAAATTTCATCATAGGAAGTTAGTAGCTATTTTCAAATGGAACAAATCGTTCCCTAAGGAAGGAATTCAGAAAATGATGCATGAAATCCTAGGTATCAACCTAGAAAGCAATATATTATCTCTAAGTGATGTTAATTAAGAAATAGAGGCAAGTAAAGTTAGGTAAAATTAGTTTTGAGGAAATTATATTTAGCTAGGCATAAATTTTTCAAAAAATATGTTTCTAAGTTAGGGATATACTAGGAGTAGAAATATTTTAGTTCAACTAAAATATAGCTAAAAACACTACTACAAATTAGAGCTAATATCTTATTTGTAGGGATATTTTGACCATTTGTGATAATGAAAGCTACACTTTGTGAAAGTGAATTGTGCATTTAATATCATTTTATTGTTAATAGAAAGATTGTGTGTGAAATTTATAGATTACTTGTGTCATTTGACCTCTTGAATTATGGATAATAGTGCTTGTGGCTATGACCTTTAACTTTTTATTAGTTCTCTCTTTCCTTATTGCAAGTTAGATGAAGATTTGGTCACATTAATGTTATTTTCTCTTTTTAAACACCACTAATTGATCAAAAATAATCTCACTGTAGTCATTGGTCATATTTGTTTTATTACACTTGCTTTATCCCTCACATCCCTTTTCTATCAAATTTACATTACTTTCATTAGATTAGTTTAGTTTTACTAGGGATCTAGCATAAATTTGAAGGTTAAAAGTGTTAACCCATTTCTTTCAATTGTTCAAACACAACTCCATGAGTGCATTCAATTATAAGAATTAATATTTTTTTGCACTTCTAGTGGGACGAAGGTCATGATTTCTCTTATAAATTCATGCCTAGTACACTTGCATCATATTCTTATATCTACTAAAATTTACATAGAATCTTACCAAATTTATAAAATGGTTTTATTATTATACTAAATCATACACAACCTAAAACTATATTATCAAATTTGCTTGTTATGACTTCAAATTTACTTTTTTTGTATTGATCTCTAAGGATTTCATGAAATAGTGAATCCATTGTAGAAACTCAATGATTCCTTTAATTTCTATATCTTCTATTGAAATTGCAAACACAATTTTTATTATCCTTGGTCAAGTTGACTATTTTTTATTTATACTTAATTTATTTGAGTTTGTAGGTCTAACAAAGTGTTTTTCCTTTATTTTTCTTGAAATTTTCATAAATTTCCTTGAACAATGATCTGCTCTATTAGAGAGCAATTCACTCTTCTCCTTGAAAAATCTTATTTTTTGAAAAGTATAATGTGTTCTCTAGGGTTGATTGAGTGACTCACTCAAAATTAACCAATTTGGGTTTCACAAGTTTTTTAGCATCTAAGTAGAAGAATTAGTCAAAATATGACATTCAATCCTTCAAAATATTTTGAACATTTAAAAGAGTGATTCACTTCCTAGTCTACAAGATTAATTGCTCTTTATTTACAAGAAAATGGGAATGTCTCGTATAATTACACAAATTACTATAATATATACCATAATACTCAAACCAAGATAGTAAAGCAATAATTATGCAATTAGAGATGAAACAATCTTGATCTACGTAGAAATAAAAAGAGAGCATTCGAGAACACTGTTAGGGTAAAAATGAGGTAGTATATTGCATTATACTACATTAGTTAGATTATTACATCTACTTTGACTATTTACCATGTAGATATTTATTGTTTAAAATATCTAATGGTTAACCTAGGTAAATTCCTAAATATCCTAGGTTAGTTGTTAGTTGTTGGCGCTTATTCTTCTAAGCGCGTAGGTTAGAGATATTACAGGTTAGATATTAATTTAATATCTATCCTATAGTTTGTAAACCTATATAAACCTAGTTGATTTCAAAGCTAAGGTTAATTGATTAAGGTTCTAATTATTTTGTTAATCAATCGGTTAGCACTTACCTTTTTCATATCATTGGCATCAGAGCCATTCCGCTGAATTTGCCCGCAGGCGGACCGGCACGCTTCCCGAGGTGGCCCGAGTCTGGATCCAGCATGTTTTTCGATGCGGCCCGTAGGCGCTCGGATCCCGATCGGCATGTTTTTCGAGGCGGCCCGTAGGCTGACCGACACGGTTCTCGAGGTGACCTACACGCGGCCCGAGGCGGTCCGATCTGGTGACGAGGCGACACGCGGCCCGAGGCGGTTCGATCTGGTGACGTGGCGACACGCGGCCCGAGGTGGCACGCGGCCCGAGGTGACCTGCGCGTGGCTGAAGCGATCGACAAAAGAGGTTTTTTGAAGCCTGCCGATTGCCCGCAGGCAATCAAAGACAATCGGGCGAGCTTTGTTTTTTAAACAAGGTGAAAGCGCTCGCAGAGCGCATGTGGGATAAGTCCCACGAATTCAAAAAAATATATATATATAATTTTTTTTTTAAAAGCACCTTCCTCACGTTGGCTGACGGATCAGCCAACGGAGCAGGACTGGCAAAAGCTGCCAGCCCAGGGCGCTCCCCAACGCGGACGAGCCGCGTTCGATTCCCAGCGGGGAAACCCAAATTTTTTTTGGGTTTCTCGCCGTCGACGGAATCCAAAAGGGAAGTTTATTACTTCCCTTCCCGTCGGGCGGCGTAGCCCGACTGGCCAGCACGCCAGTCGGACACCCGCGGGATCGCGGGATCGATCCCCAGCGGGGATCGACATTTTAAAATTTTTTTTCCCATCGCGAGAAGGAAGAAAGGGAAGGAGTTCCCTTCCCTTCTCGTCGGGCGGTGTAGACCGACTGGCAGGAGCGCCAGTCGGCCGCTTGACAGCCGCGGGGTCGGGAGTTCGACTCCCGGCGGTGCCATCCACAAATCTTTTGCACGGTGAGGCGGCTGCTCAGGTAATTTTTTATTTTTTTTGCATTTTTTTTAATTTTTTTTAGTTTTTTTAATTAATAATTAATAATTTCTGTTAATTAAATCATTTTCTTTAAAACCTTAAGTGATTTTTTTTCAGAATTTTTTTTATTAATTAAATTATACTAAATTAAGTTAGAATATTTTGCATTGAAATAATCAATTTAAAAAAAAGAGAAGAGGCAAAAGTTTAGAGTTGTTTTCTCCTAATCAAAAAGAGGGAGACAAGAGACAATCAGTAAAACAAATTTCTTTTGCAGCTTTGAGACTTCTAAATAAATTTTTTTAATTTCTCCAAAATTTTCTAATCAATTGTTTTGAGAGAACAAAATTTTTGTCTCATGAAGAAAAAGATTTGGATCACAAAAGCCCTTCGTCGTCTAAGAGTTATTCGAAAGAGGAACGAACTTAGACGCCAGACGACAAGATCTCATTTTCGTCGTATGCTTAGAGAGCATAGAAGGAGCTTACCCCGTTTCAATACTTACACCGATCCTTGGAAGGGTTTGGATCGTAGTTATGGTCCCATGAGGATTAGAGAACCCTTTAATCCTGATGCACCTCCTATTTTTGAGTATTGAATAATTACGGGAGATAGAAAACCAAGTCGTGTGTCAACTGTGTCTCGGAAGGTCTTTCAAATGCTTGTCGTGTGTCGACTTGTCTTGAAAGATATGCTCTAAATTCTACATTTTGTAAACATTAAGGGGGGATAGAATTTTTTTTAGAATTCTATAGTTTTCAAAATTGTAAAGATAAAGGGGGGCTATTTCAGTTTAAAGAAAGGTGCATTCTCGATTTTACTCGACACCTTCTCTTCAAAATTGCTTGTACTAGGTGCATTTTCGGTGGAATCCGACACCTAGAGTGATATAAATTTGGGTGCTCTTATATTTTTTTTTTATTATTGCACTAAATTTTTTTTTTGCAATTACAAGGTCAAAAATAAAACATTACAAGGAGCTTTTCACAAACACCCAAACTTCACTCCAACACCATGCTAAACTTTGCATAGGTTCAAACAAGTAATTTCTCCCCATCAAAAGGTCAAAAATTTCAATCACCTTGATAAGACTCTCTTTTGTTTGGCTTAATTAAACCTCAAATTTTTTCATCCTTCTTGCAAAGGTGTTAAAAGCAGGTGCCATTAAATATCTTAGAGAGCAAATATCAAAAGTTTGACAAAATCTTCCCTTGTTTCATTTGCTCTATTTTGTTTGGCTCAATATTCCTCAAACTTTTCATCTCTTGCTAAGAGTGTTAAGGCAGGTGCCATTAAATATCTTATAGAAAGCAAATTGAAACCACTTCTCTATACCTTTTCTTAGGGTATAGTGCAAGATAGCATCATATTAGTCCTCTCCCAAAATTTGAAACCTAAACCATGGCCATGATACACAAGTATCTCACTGAGAGCCAACTGCTCAAAGGTTCAAATTACTCAACATGGAAGACTAAGATGAAGGCTATCTTAATTGTAGAGGACTTGTGGTCAATAGTGGATGGAAGTGTCACTAGACCTCAATCTTCTGGACAAGATCAAATAGACTTTGATAAAAAGGATAAGAAACTTTCCTTAATGATCTTGCTTGCTATTACTGATGATATCCAACCTCATATCAGTGAAGCTACAACTGGTAAGGCAGCTTGGGATGCCTTAAGTACCATTTTTGAGGGCAAGAATCAATCAACGATTCTTAACCTTCAAACACAGCTTCATACATTACATATGAAATCAGGAGAAACAGTAGAGCTATTCCTCTGCAGAGTCGCAGAATTAAAAACAAAGCTGCAATCCTTAGGAGAAAAGTTGGAAGACCAAGTCTTAAACTCAATCATTTTGAGAGCTCTTCCTGACTCCTACGGAATGTTGATCACCTCCTTACAAGTTTCTGGTAGGACAAGAACTTTTGTCGAGTTGGTAAATATGCTTCAAACAGAAGAGGCTACCCAACTCCAGAGAGATGAGGCATCTAACAATGCCCTTTTTTCACAACGACAAGGTGGTAAGAAAAAGTGGAATCAACAGAAGGGTTCTTCTTCTAGACAAGACAAGGGTAAAGCCAAAGAGGTTCCGAAGAAGAAACAACATTGTAAAATTTGTGACACAGACACTCATGAAACCAAACGATGTTGGTTTAAGAACAAACCGCCCAATGAACAAAGAAATAAGAAGGGCAATGGCAAATCTAAGAACCAGAACAAACAACAACAAGGTCACATAGCAATCGAAGATTCTAGTTCCGATTTCGAACGAGCACACAAGGTGCTCATGACCCATACAGATTCCTCCCACAAGGATTCTTTGTGGTACATAGATTCAAGCGCTAGTAAACATATGACTGGCGATAAATCATGGTTTGCTACTTTTGAAGCTCGAGAAGGTAGACCGGTCACCATTGCTGATGATCAGACCTATAGAGTTCAGGGCGAAGGCAATGTTTCAGTCTCCCTTCCAGATGGAGAATGTAATATTGAAAAAGTTCTTTATGTTCCAGGATTAAAAAATAATCTCTTGTCGGCTCCACAAATCCTCGGACAATAACATGAATGTCAATTTTATCGTGGACAAAGACAAGAAACGTTGCTTCATCACCAAAAAGGGAAAACCGATAGCAACAAGCTCATACAAACATGGTTTGTTTGTCTTAGATGCACTTACCTCCACTCATACTGCACTCGCAGTGACCACAAAGGAGGCCACTTCTCTTTGGCATAAGAGATTTGGGCATTTGAGTTCAGGATATTTACTAGAGCTGAGTAAATATCAAATGGTGAAAGGACTTCCTCCCCTTTCATCTATTTTGCCAATGTGCTCTGATTGCTTGTCAGGCAAGCAACATAGAGTACCTTTTGAACCTAGCTCTTTTCGAGCTAAAGAACCTTTGGAGTTGGTACACACAGATTTGTGTGGTCCTATGTCTACAAGTTGTGGAGGAAAATGGTATTTTCAATTGTTTGTTGACGATCATTCACGCAAAATGTGGGTCTTCTTCTTGCAGTTGAAGTCTGAAGCATTTTCCTATTTTCAGCAGTTTAAAACTCTTGTTGAGAAGGAATCAGGATGCTTTATTAAGACCCTCCGTTCAGATCGAGGGGGGGAATACACATCAAAAGAATTTTCCTCATTCTTACAGACACATGGGATAAAAAGACAGTTAACAACAGCCTACACTCCTCAATCCAATGGGGTTGCTGAGAGAAGAAATCGGTCCATAATGGAAATGGTTCGATGTATGCTTAAGGGGGCCAACCTTGAGCAAACTTACTGGGCTGAAGCTGTTCAAACTGCGGTATATCTTCTGAATAGGGCTCCCACAAGGGCACTTAAAGGTATGACTCCTCAAGAATCATGGAGTGGTAGGAAACCCTCCATAACTCATCTAAGGGTATTTGGGTGTAAGGCATTTATGCATATACCTAAGGAGAAAAGAAAGAAATTAGATGAGAAATCTCTACCTTGTATATTTCTTGGTTATGATGAAAATTCAAAAGGCTATCGTTTGATAGACCCATTTACCAAGAAGATATATATAAGTAGAGATGTAGTGTTTGATGAAGCTTTCACATCCAACACTACAACAGTATACCTAGATGATGAGGAGGAACAACAACCTCCTCCTCCTTCGTCTTCTTCTTCACAACAGAAAAAGCCACCCAAATGGTATACAAGCACATTGAAAGATTCTAAACTCACTTCCCTACCAGATCTTACTCTCAATCGTCCAAAGACAAGAAGCATGTCACAGAAAGACAAGGGTAAAGCTTCCACTTCAGTTGATGATCTTTGTGCAGATTTTCAAGACCTTTCTGTAGATAGAGAGTTACCAAGGGAAGATGAGATGGAGATAGATGAGGAGAGGGTTTACTTATCAGCATGTGATGAGAATGAACCTTCTACAGTTGATGAAGCACTTAGTCTGCCTCAGTGGAAGACAGCTATGGATGCAGAATATAACTCCCTCATTAAAAATAAAACATGGAAGCTAGTGAATTTGCCTAAAGGTAAGAAACCCATAGGTTGCAAATGGGTCTACAAAATAAAATATAAGGCAGATGGCACTATAGATAAGCATAAAGCCCGACTTGTGGCAAAGGGCTATGCTCAAAAGGAAGGACTCGACTATGAGGAAACCTTTGCTCCTACAGCAAGGATGACCACCATTCGAGTACTTTGTGCTATGGCAGCACAGTTCGGATGGAAGTTACATCAGATGGATGTAAAAAGTGCCTTTCTTAATGGTGACTTAAAGGAAGAAGTATACATGACTCAACCTCCTGGATTTGCAGAGGAAGGCCATGAGCAACAGGTTTGCAAATTGGTAAAATCATTATACGGGCTAAAACAAGCCCCAAGAGCATGGTACATAAAGATGGATAGTCACCTATTGCAACACGGATTTAAGAGAAGTCCATCAGACGCAAATCTCTATATCAAGACCACAGGTTCTGAGATAGTGATTCTTGTGTTATATGTAGATGATCTGATCATCACTGGCAATTCAGAGAATGTGATTAAAGCCGTGAAGGATGACTTGAAAAAGTCATTTGATATGACAGACCTAGGACTTCTCCACTACTGTCTTGGCCTTGAAATAGAACAAAAAAAGAATCATCTAAGGGTGACCCAAAAAAAGTATGCTAAGACTTTAGTAGAAAAATATCGTATGACTGATTGTAAACCCAAAGCAACACCGATGGAATCAGGGTTACAGTTATCACGATATGAAGACTCACCACAGGTAGATGGAACACTTTACAGACAAATGATTGGAAGCCTCATCTATCCGACTAATACTAGACCGAGATATTACTTTTGTCTGTAAACTATCTTTCTCGGTTCATGCAAGAACCAAAGGTCTCCCATTGGAAAGCAGCTAAAAGAGTCATACACTACATTCGGGGTAGTGCAGATTATGGTCTAGAGTATAAGAAGAATAACTCATTCTTCTTACAGAGTTACACTGACTCTGACTATGCTGGCTCCATAGATGACAGAAAATCAACTTCAAGCTATGTTTTTCATCTTGGATCCGGTCCTGTCTCATGGCATAGTAAAAAGCAACAGGTTGTTGCTTTATCTTCAACTGAGGCAGAATATCGCGCTGCACGTGGAGCTGTGTGTGAAGCGATATGGCTAAGTCGCATTTTGGCTACCATGGGCCTACCAAAGAATCTTCCTATTCACATGTTTTGCGACAACTCAGGTGTTTTGAACTTGGTCAAAAATCCAGTACATCATGAACGAACTAAACATATTGATACAGATTGTCATTTCATTCGTGATGAAGTTCCTAAACACAGAATTCAGCTCCAACACATTCCCACCGACGAACAGGTTGCAGACATTTTTACAAAGGCACTTGGACGTGTCAAATTTCAACTGTTTTGGAACAAACTTTGTATATCAAAGTAATGTAATAAAGGGGGGATGTTAGGGTAAAAATGAGGTAGTATATTGCATTATACTACATTAGTTAGATTATTACATCTACTTTGACTATTTACCATGTAGATATTTATTGTTTAAAATATCTAATGGTTAACCTAGGTAAATTCCTAAATATCCTAGGTTAGTTGTTAGTTGTTGGCGCTTATTCTTCTAAGCGCGTAGGTTAGAGATATTACAGGTTAGATATTAATTTAATATCTATCCTATAGTTTGTAAACCTATATAAACCTAGTTGATTTCAAAGCTAAGGTTAATTGATTAAGGTTCTAATTATTTTGTTAATCAATCGGTTAGCACTTACCTTTTTCATATCAAACACACTACAAGATCATCCATAAAAACATAATCTAGTATAATTCTAACATAATAGAATAAATTACTCTCATTTCTTGCATTTGGAGCAATTGAATCAGGTATTTGAGACAATTAGATCAAGGAAAAGAGGAATTAGATAAAGGATATCACCTTGGTGCCAATATGAGGTCATGCTAGGTAATAAAATCCCTATCTTCCTTCTCTTGTAATCTCTTTTGCTTTGATTTTTATGCATTTACCTCTTATTTGAGCCTTGCTAATACTTGGATTTCCATTTTGCAACCATTAATTTTCATGTTCCTTGTTATTTTATGCTTTTAATCCTTGTTTTAAATATTCTAACAAGTTTTCTTATGCCTCTCTATATTATATGTATCCATTTCATTTATATTTACCTCTCTAATCATTTTATGCAGGGTTATATACTCTATTTTATTTGCATAACTTTCTACTACACTTCTTATTCATGCATTTTAATATTTTAATCTTAACTATTCACATATATGTGGGTTTATTTTACTTAATCATATCTTATAGCAATCTTGTTATATGTTGAAATCATCTCACACAGCACCTCTTTTATAAGCTTAGACATCTATTTTTGTAATATAAGCTCACTCTTTTTATGCTTTGATCACTAATCTTTGTTGTAAACTCGTATTGTCTATATTTGTAGGAATATATGCATGTCTTAATATCACATTAATCTTGTTTTTAGGTATTATATTTTCAAGAATCATAGTTATTCAATCTCTTCATCCTGTCATTGTTTCATAAAATATTAGTTTCCATTAAGCATTAGGTCCTCTATTGATCTCACAAACCTCTTAAATCTTTATTGCAAGCCTCTATTTGATTGTAGTAATAGTATATTGATTAATTTTACATACTTTCATGATCACATAGTTCCCAATTTGCTCTATCATAATTTTTGTAGAGTTTTGTAGACTTCTACCCTATCTTGAAGCCATATCAAGGCCATTTCCCTTGGTGTTTAAAAAATCTATGACCATATTATCAATCAAATTGACCAATTAAGAGTCATTTCTCATTTATCTCTACCTTATCTTATTTCCACTCAAGTTTTGGAAAATTTGGGGATCACTTGACAAGATTTTGAGTCCCCAAACTTGTAGGCCTTAGGAATTAAGGTTTTTACCCCTTTGTCAAATTTGACAACATTTGGAGCAAGTTTGCTTCCAATTTCATCTCAAAATATTTCAATTTACAATTGCAAGGTCAATAGCACCACTCAACCTAAAAATTGTTATTTGTGACTCTTTGTTTTACATAGAGCAAATCTGCCACTAAATTCAGTGGTGCTTTTGAAATAGTGGCACTTTTCCAAATTGGTTTTTTTCTTCCAAGGTCAAGGTATAATTTTATTTTTTATCAAGAACAAGGGATATGATCATATAGGAATCTAGTTTATCACTTCTCTACGATCAAATAGGCCCCCTCAACATAATTCTAATTATTTTTCCCTTTAGTTGTAGGTTATCAAATATGTCACTAATTTCAGTGGCACTTTTGCTTCTATGGTGATTTTTATCATCCTTCTAAAAATAAGTAATTATATCCCTAAAATTCTTTGTTCATTGTTATTTCACTATATTGTATATTTTAACTTCTTTTTGTAAAACTTTATCTAAACCACACCTATTTTGAAAAATCAAGGAATCCCAGGATAGTCCAAGTCTTTCATTTTAAAAGGCAATAAGGCAAGGAATTTAAAGTCATATATTTGCATTTAGGCTAATCTTATATGTTGCATCATCTCTCATTTTCCTTGAAATTTTTATTTTTATTTTTAGCAAATCATTCAAATTGAAAAAGCATACTAGCTTAGGAACCTTATTTGTTGCATTCTTGTATTATTGCATCTAGCTTACAAATTTAGTGATCATCTTGCTTAAGTTTAGTTAATTTTATCTTAAGAGGATTTTTAGAGACAAAAATTTAGGTGTTTGCTAATTAACTAATAAAACACATCTTGAACACAAACATATACATAGTAACATATACATGCACATGAAGGTAGAGCTTACTAACATGAAATAAAATTTTAGGTCTCCTTTGGAAAGAGACTTGGGCTATCATCCCATGCAAAAGAAGTTATAAATCTATATTTTGGTGAACCCAACATGAACAAACACATTTCCTATAAAGATAAGAATTTATCTAAAATTGTAACCTATGGTTGAACATTGAGATAACACTCGTAGAAAGGTTTTAACAACATCCTATGAACCTTTTTCACGTCCTAATGAAGAACAAGAGAAAAATCCTTGGGTAAACCTTGAATATAGAGAAGTGGAACATATTTTTGAAAAAGTAACTTTTGATTTTGTGGATCATATTAGAGAATATGTGAGAAGAAATAAAAATATTTTCTTGGATATATTTAGAGAAGAGCTTGAAGAATAAAATAGGAGATGTCCTTGAATCTCGCTCAGAGCGATCCTTACCATCTCAAGACTAAGGGTGTCAAGGATAACTTTCCCCATGTCAATTTGGCTTCACAGCATGGCTCCCACGTGCCTGGTATGCGATGGTTTGTCCTCAGATGGTGTGCACCTCGTGATAAGGGCACAAACTACCACTCGAATGATGTGAATGCATGGTAAAATCCACTCATCATTGCTCGACACATGAGATGGTGGCACACCAAGAGTTCCATCATTCTCTAGAGGAAGTTCGATATGGCCTCTTCTTCCCAAATTAAAATGGACACACGATATGGCATCTAGGTGGCTGATAGGCGGTGGCTGGCCTTCTGGTTTGGCACTTTCTCTAATGATGTGGTATTTTTAAGGTGGACAAAGAGTATTAACATCTACCACCTTTTCCCTCAGTCTGTGCTTGAGAGTACGTCATCCTGCTTGGTCATTCAAGAGGCAGAGGTTAGCAGAGGCAAAGTCACTATGACCTACATTGAGCCCAGTATGGTGGTTATGGAGCCTACTGCGCAAGCCATCCTCACTGAGAGGAGGCTCACGCAGTTTTTTGACATGTTCTCTGGTCTTGATGAGGGGCATATTGTGGTCCACGAGCGAGAAATCACGGTCGACATTAATTTTTTGGAAACCATTACTGGGTAGATGGCAAAGGGTCGTTCGATCCACAGGCAGAAGCACAACTGGGAGGTCGACCTGCGTGAATTCAAGGACAATCAGAAGATATTCAAGGAGGCAAAGAATGACTTAACTAGGGTTGATATTCCTGCCCCCTGGAACTCCGTGATGAAAAATGTCATGGAGTTCATTACGACAGAGGATCCTGGTAAGGTCCTTCTAAGTTTTCACTATGCTTTCATTAATTTTTTTTGTGACATTAACCCTATCAGCATACCTCAATTCCTCCTAAACTCCATGAATTACACTATTAATTCATGTCGTAGTAAGAAAGGTTCAGCAATGCCCTTGCACCAGAGCCTTTTTAAGGTTATCTACAAGTTTGTCCTTGCTACTTCGCCCCATCCCGAACCTTCGGCCCTTTCGCCCTCCGAGACCCCCCACCCTAGGGCCAGTTTGCCCAAGGCCTACTCGAGGTACCTTTCTAAGAAATGTGACTTTGATGCAGCAACCAGAGGTGGCCTGGCCAGAAAGAAGCTGAATATTGATGAACCAAAAGGATCCACTAGATCCTCTACTAGGTTAAGGAACAAGCTTGCTCTGGGAAGCTCTAAAGCCATCAGCATTGACTCGAAGGATGAGGGGCCTGACATCAACATCATGGTTCTCAAATGCTTTGTTCTAACCTCCTTAGCAACTATGGCCAAGCAGACCGAAGAGATCCTTGATGCCCTCACCAAATTCTTCTTCAATGAGGGCTTCCAAAGTGCTAAGGAAGTGATCGAAGATGTCGATGACCAGGAGAATGACAAGGAGCAGAATGAGGAGGATGCATAGGAGGAGTGATGTGGACCCTCCTGGGCCATTTTTGAGGTGGGCTAATCAGAATACCTATTGTCTATGGGTTTGTTTCATGATCCCTGGGGTTTTTTCGTTGTATTTTTATGGTTATCTTCTCTATTTTTGGTCTTCCTATTTTGAGGCTTCCTGTTGTTTTTTTTGTAAGCCGTGGTTGGCTGGTTATGTTAGAAGGTCAAGGATCCTTTGCTGGTCTCTAGTTCTGGTGCTCAGATTTATGCTATTTTTGATCTAAGGTTTTGGGTCAACCTGAAAAACCCGTTTGATATAAAAAAATCTTTTACTTATCAAAAAAAAAAAGGAGAGAACCTTCTAATTCTAATAAAACTATTGAGCATTCTAATGGATAATTTTTTATTGCACAACTTAATGAAAATCTAAATAATCTTGCTAGTCTTAATGTGGTTATTGCACAACCTACTACCTCTACAACTCCCCCAACTACATCCATAGGCATAATTTCTATAGGTATATCAATTTCCACACCAACTTCTAGTATCCCCATGCCCATTCCTATTCTAAATTCCAATTTTACTAATCTTTTTTAAAAAATTATTTAGGGGTTAATTACATTCCTACACACTCTACACCTAATAAAGTTACACAACCCTTAGAAACTCTACCTCCTATACCTCAACCTTATTCTCAACCTCTACTAATTTTACCTATACCTCTAAATCAATCAAATACAAAATTTCAAAACATAAATACTAATCTAGAACACCTTTAAAAGAGGGACTATAAATTTCAAGAATTAGAATGCCAAATTGCCTCTCTTCAAGGAACAACATATGGACAAAAATATTCTTTTGATGAATTCTATATTCAACCTTTATACCCCATGATCACCAATCATCCTTTTCCACCTAACTTTGAAACACCTAAATTTCAAATATACAATGGTAAGCAAGATCCTATCAACTATTTAAGATTGTTTTAAATATCATGTAGTGATGTGACCCATGATGAAATATTACTCCTTAAATTATTTCCTAAAAGTATTAATGGTTTAGCATTAGAATGGACGTACTTCCAAATACCATGTCATTCCATTAAAAACTTTAAAGAATTTATGGAAACATTTGTCAAATAATTTTTAGTCTATATTGAAGAAAAGATCACCATAGAGTATTTATATCAACTTAAGCAAGCTAAAAATGATCATTTTACAGAATTTTTAGCAAAATGTATAACCTTAGTAGGAAGACTTCAATATATTCCCCCACCAAAGGAACTCTTACACAACTTCATATGAAATCTACATGAACAACTATCTTACCCTCTAGAAATAGTTAATATCACCTTCTTTGAAGTAGTGGATATGGCAAAAAGAGTAGAAGTTTCCCTTATAATATGAGGAAATATTAATTATAAGAAAGAAGAAGATAAATTATCTCACAATAAATGGCAATACAAATATAAATATGTTGTAGGGTCGATTCTTGCCAAATAAATAATATAAATACAACTCAAAATGCTCCACAAAAATTGGTATTATCCAAATAATAAAAACCTATACATGAATTTACAAATACTAGAAAAACTCAAACCACTATCTAAAAAAAAAGTCTTGATTAAAATATGATAGATCTCCCACCCATTAGAGCCTTAGATACTTTGAAGGAGTTACCCATTTAGTATCGACAAGAATAACATTGTGATTACAATCACATAGATGGTCATAAAACTGATAGATGTATCACTTTGTAAAATATTATTCAAAATCTTATGGAAGGTGGAAATATAGTATCCAATCATCAAAATAACCCTAATTAAAATTTATAGATTTTTCAAAATCCTTTACCTTCTCATAATCAAAAATCTACAAATTTATGGGCACTATTATTCTATCCCATCCATCCTACGCAGTAATCAAACAAGCTAAAAATCAATCTTTTGAATATCTACACAACTACCATTGGTCCTTTCTCACAAAATTAAAGTAAAAATTTCCAATAAATTACCCTTAATCCTTACGCTACCTAAAAATAATCAACTTAGCCAATATTTATCTTCTAAAATTGCTAAAAGTTTCACCTGCTCATAAAAATATGTTGCTTAAACCTTTTAGTGAGCAATAAGTCCCTTAATATTTATCTCCTAATGAAATTTATAATATAGTAGGTTTCACTAGAGTAAATAGTGTTGTCATAGCATTCCTTGAAATGGGCACACCTTTAAATACCATTTCAAGAGACTTAACCCTCTATATAATAACTCAAATTAGGGATAAACATATCAAAAGATTCTTGGTAGACAATGGGTCAGCGCTTAACATTTGCAAAGTAAAATATCTATAAAAAATTGGATTAAGTAAAGAAGACTTACAAGAACCTGATCTCATCATTAGATATTTTTACAATGAATAACAAGAGGTCACAAGCACCATAACCTTACCCCTCAAGGTAGGACCACACATCCTTAACACCCTCTTTTATGTCATACCATGTGATGTAACTTATAACATGTTGCTTGGAAGACCTTGGATTCATGCCATGAAGGCAATACCATCCACCTTACATCAATGTTTAAAATATGAATATCAAGGATGGATCCTTGTAGATCTAGAACCTTTTGCTTATTCTAAATTATTGGATATCCAACAAAATAAACTCAAACTTTGTCCCATACTTCAATCAATAACACCATCGATTACTTATCAATAAAACAAAGAAAAAAATATTAGAAGAACCTCTTATCAATTTGAAATATGACCATCAATCTCCAAAAATAGATCAAGTAATTTAATCAATCAAAGTAAAGATCCTTTTGTAAATATAGTTAGCCTTTTTCTTTCCCCTCATATCATAGGTTTACCTGATAGGAAGGGTTTAAAGGTTCAAATAGGAAGTTCTTAATTTATATTTGATGGCACCACTCATGATGAAAAACTTTGTGATGGTAACCATATGCCAAATGAACGAAAATATACCTCATGTTACATGTCACTGGCATATCCCATTCATACACAAATGTTTGTTAATATGGGATATCAAGAAAAATGTTTAGGTTGATTTGAGTAAAGTATTAAGGAACCTATAGAAACTGAACCTTGGCCAGTACATTGTGGGATAGGATACATCCCTAATAAATGAACCATTACCTCTATTAGAAGAAGGTGATAAGGCTAAATACACAAAATCTTTGCATGGCTCACAATAGGATGATGAATATGAAAAAGACTTATAGTCTCTTCTCATTATAGAACCTCACAAAAAGTTTTTTTTTGCTAGTGTTAATTTACTAACTTAGAAGAAGAAGACTCTAAGGATTCTTATGTAATTAGGGTTTTGGTATTGGTATAAATACCCCTCCTACTCCTCATTTCTTTATTAGAGTGTTGAGTATAATATTATATATGGATATAGTGATTATTTATGGTGCCTATGAGTGCCCACCAAATCTCTCTATATTTCATCCTTTTTTTCTTTTTGTATAAGATTTGAGTGAATTTTTTGATTCTATTTATTTATTTAAAAATATTGTGAATTATACCATGGTATCAGAGCAAGTGTGGAGTAGCATCGCTTAGTCATGCAAAAAGGTGATTTGGGAACTCCAATTGTTTTTGAACTTTAGGATATTTTTATTTAAATCTCTTCATTGAGATTCTACCTCTAGATTCCTTTGCTCAAGAAAATATCAGAAAAAAAACTAATTTTTCTTTCAAAACACCCTTTAAAGAGCTGAACTCCTAGCTTCCATTAGACTGAGGTTTTCCTACTAGAGTTTAAATTTTTAAATATGGTGTTTCTCACCTTTATGCTTGGTATTGATGCCAAAAGGGTTTTGAGCATATAGTGTCCTTCTTTATAGATAATGGGCATGCCCTAATTCACCCCATAGGGTGACCATTGCAGCTAGAGGTAAGGGTCTAAAAACACTTTGTAGCCATCATTCCAAGTTTGATTTATACTTTGAGCATCTTCCAACCAACTATGGTAGTGTGTGGGAGACAAGTCACATTTTTGGAGGTTTGTATTAATATCATAATGCTAGCATGGAATTATGGTCTAATTTGTGTGTTGAAAAGAGAGGGCATGAGATGAAATTATGTCCCTCCCTAATCAAGATCTTGGTTGTCTATGTGGGTTCAATGCCTTTCAGAATTGTATGCCATTTATGGATGGCTAGAAAGAAATTTTTGGAAAGGTAAGGTTACTAACTCAAATCATAATTGAAGGTTTTTGTTTGTTGTAGATGGAAGGATGGAGGCATATAAGTGCAAGTTGCCTTTCCTTCTCAAATATGAAGGTCAAGACTTGGCTAAGGAGCTATTTTTAATATCGAAGAGACCTTGGTTTGAGTCCCTCTAATACTTGTAAAATAGTTTTTGGGAATTTTGGATCTTCCAACCCATGTGGTGGCTAATGTGGCCCACTTTTATGCCATTTCAACCCCATTTTTGTATGTTTAACCCAACTCGACCAATAAAATTAATGCAAGTATTGAAAACTAGGTAAATAAGAGGAGTTGAAGTGGCAAAAAGTGATTAAATCACACCAATGAATCAATTTTTCCAAGTGGAAGGTTAGGATTTGCCCTTGCAACCCTAAGGTTTGAGCATTTATTTTTTAATATTTTGAGGGCCATCTAGAAAAAACTTTCAAAGGCCATAAATTTTGCATTCAAAAGTATTTTGAGCTTATTTTTTAAATTGCATGATTTTTCAAGTTGTATGCATTAGTGACATCAGTCTATGGACCTATTTTAGTGTTTAGGGTTAAATTATATGGAATATTCCTTAAGCCCTATTTCCTTATTTTGAAAGGGCATATTTATCATATTTTATGTAATCAGAATCTTTGGGCTAATCATTTGGGAGATGTAGATGGATTTGTAATAGTTGCAGTAGATGTTAAGTCTTTTGGAGGCTTGTAGGAAAAGGATTTAGGATGTGCTTTAGTCAATCCTTCTTTTTCCTTTAGGTAATTAGTTTAGCTTATTCATGAAGATCTAATATTTTGTGATCTCTTTCTTCTTTTATTTCTTGTCTAGGTACTCTTGGAAGTTTGTTATAACTTTTATTTTAAATAGGTTCATGTAAATCCTTTTTTTTTTTAGTAAAATTAGGTGGCCCAAGGGCAATAGGAAGTGTTCAATAAAGATGATGTATGTTATAAGAGGAAAATTTATACCTTTAAGATATACCTTATGCGACAATGGAAAATTAAAGGAGTTTATATTTAAAGAAGGTGGCAACCATGGCTTCTCTTCTTTGAATTCCTAGTAGAAGTATTTTTTGGATGTGTGTAGTGGTAGTGGTGACTAAGGTCCAGCCTAATTGGACTATTGTGTAGGAAATATTTTTACAGTAATATATTTTAAATGATGGGAGATCCATATGAGTCTACCTTAAAATACAGAGCCTACTAGAGCATCCATTATGGGGGTGATATTGTTGTTACTAATGTCTCTTCTCCTTGGCCCCTTGGTTTATATTATAGGGAATGTTAAAATTGTAATATGATTCTTGGCAAATGTTGACATTTTATGGTGTATTGGATAGGCCTAAGGGAATTTCATTGTACAATGTATTAATAATTTGTAATATTTTATTATGTAATCCCTATGGATCATGGTTAACCTTGTTATTTTTAGATAATATTACATTATTTGGTACATGCCAATGTATCACCTTGGTACATTATTGTAAATATTAGATTAGGGTTGTGTCCTAGATTAGTGAGTGAGTTAATATTTTATGTAATGTAATAATGTGCAGGAAATGCACAAGTATCATGTAAATATGTGAGTAATTATTATGAGTGTAAATGTTCACAAGTGTCCAATATGTAAATGTGCACATGTATTATTATATTAGGAAGAGTTGTGTGAAGATTCAAGTCCAAGTGTGCATACAATATAGTGTCATGTGTATGCAAGTGTCAAGTAGAGAAGCCAAGAGTCATAAGGCTTGGCATATGGAAAGGAAGAGTCATGGTAACCAAAGAGTCATCCTAGAAAGGCTATATATTACTCCATAGATCATATGTATCATATCATAGTCTACATTGTCTATAGAGAGAGTTTCTATGAGATATTTGTAATAAAAAGAGGAGTAATACAAGTTTGCATACATTTGAGCAACTAGTATTGTAAGTGTTGTTATATTGTATATTTCAGGCTTTACATTCATATTTAAGCATATTATTGAATGTTATTTGACATCTTGTTAAGCCTTGATAATACATATTAGTTGTCTCATTTATCTTTGTTACAATATCATTATTGGATCCATTATATTGCAACTTCATTATATTTGATCTTGTGATTACTTTTTTGTGGTAATTTATATTAAGTATTATAGCATCAAAAGCTAATAGTGGTATCAGAGCCACAACAAGGTTGCTTGCATAATTTTTGAAAGTTGCAAAAATTAAAAATATTACCATTGGGTAAGAAAATCCAGTGAAGATAAGTATTTCCACTGAGTTGAAGAAAAACTAGTGAATCTAAGGATATTACCACTGGGTAGGAAAAACCAATGAAGATAAGTATTTCCACTAGGTTGAATAAAACTAGTGAAGCTAAAGAATAAGTTTTATATTAAGAGAGAACCAACTTAGAAGAAAATTTGGTCATTTTCATTCTACTTCAAATAATTTGAATGTATTGGATTCTTAGGTAATATTAGAAAAAGCTATCTAATATTTTACTATAGTGAAAATTAATCTTTAGAATTTGAGAAGCTTCCTAAAATAGGTTGAGAAGACTTTCATCTTCTTTTACTTGAAGATTGTGAGCTTTCCTCATGTAGGGATTGATTTGAGTTGTAGTTAAGTCTCAAATATAGATCTTGATAAAAAATTTAGGTCATTAAGAAATAGACCTTGATAAGATAGATTGAGTTAACCTATTCCAAGAAATCTATTCAAAATAGAAGGTAGTCTATAAGATTAGTTTTAGGTATTGAAGATAAACCTTGGTATTGGTAGATAAAGGAGACCCAAGAAAAGAGGTCCCATTGAAATTAGATAAAGGAGACCCAAGAGAAGAGGTCCCATTAGAAGCATATAAAGGAGACTTATTAAAAAGATCCCATTGAAGGCAGATTGAAGAAGACCCAAGAAAGAGGTCCATGATAAGATATTTATTGGTCCTAAGTAATAAAAGATACCAAAAATATAACTTGATCTATAGAGATAGAAAGAAAGTAAGTAGACTTGAAGATAGCAAGAAAAATTTGAGAGAATAAGCAGACTTGCAGATATAAATAATTCTTCAAGCAAGAAAAATAACAAGGCAACAAGATTTAATATTGATGCAAAGCATCATAAAAGACCACATGGGTAGCAAGTTTTGAAAGGTGTATGTAGAACATGTGCTTCTACTAAGAGGGGGGTGAACAGTATAATATAAAAAACTTCTCCAAATAGTAGCATCAGCATTAATAAAGCAATAAATATCACACAAAGCATCACACACATGAGAGACATAATTTTTAACGTGGTTCACCCAATGTGGGCTACCTCCACAAAAAATATTTCTTCTAAATATTTATCAAATAATCTCTTGGTAATCCTTCTCAATTACAATGTTTATGGACCTCTATCCAAAGGAGATGTTGATCCCCTAAATCTCAAGTTTGTGGATATCTTCCACAGGAGAACTCTTTCCCCTTCTACTCTGGCTAGTGATCCTCTAGAAGACTTTTTCTCTCTGCTACACTGACTGGTAGATCTCTATCCACTTGAAGACTCCTCACTCATATCTGTCTTCAATTTTCCTAGTTGTTGGATCTCTATCCATTGAGACTTTGTCCTCTATACTCTGTCACCTCCAAATATTTTTCAATAGGTTCACTCAGAACCTCCTCAAATATTCTCAATAGGTTCACTCATAACCTGCTCAAATCTTCTCAATAGGCTCACTCAGAACCTACTCAATAGGCTCACTTAGAACCTGCTAAAAAATGCTCAATAGGCTCACTCAAAACCTGCTCAAATTTTCTCAATAGGCTCACTCAGAACTTGCTCAAATATTCTCAACAAGCTCACATAGAACTTGCCCCAATATGCTCAATAATTCCTCTCTAGGACTTGCTCAAATTTGCATAGCAAGCTTTCACAAAAGCTTACACAAAATCAATTCTATACTCAAATCCCAATCTCAATTAAAAGTAATCTCAACTCAACTCAATCTTAACTCAATCTCATATAAGCATAAAGAGAATTTTTAGAGACTCAATATGTTCTATACTCAAATCCCAATCTCAATTCAAAGTAATCTCAACTCAGATCAATATTATATAATTATAAAGAGAATTGTTAGAGACTCAATATGTTCTATACTCAAATCCCAATCTTAAATCAAAGTAATCTCAACTTAGCTCAATCTTAACTCAATATCATAGAAGCATAAAAAGAATTGTTAGAGACTCAATATGTTCTATTCTCGAGGCTCAATCTCAACTCAATCAGAATATAGAATAGTTTGTTTCATGGAACTTGAACAACCACTTCATGCAACCACTTGACAAGGGTCAATCAACTCTACTCAACAAATCACTTCAAGAAATAACTCTTTCTCACAAACCCTAGTCCAAGAATGAATCAACTAACTCAAATTTTTTTCAACAATGCTCAACAACAAATCTTACATAACAATGATACTCATGTTCTTTTCTAACTCAAGTTCAAGTTCTTTGCATCACCCATTGGTTTCAACAACAATGCTAATAAGACAAGGTTTTAATCACAACTCTCAATTTAGAAAACCTTGAAGCATAAACTCAAAGTACTTCACTCAACCAATGGTCTAAAAAACAATGCTTATCAAACAAGGTTTAATCACAACTCACAATCCAAAAAACCTTGAAGCATTAACTCAACCACTTTTGAAAAGGAAACCCTAATCAAATCCTTTTCACTCCAAACTTAATTTTCAAAAATCAACCACCCAAATAAAATCAATGGAGAATATTACTCATACCTTTTTGATGCCTTATGAGTTGTCCACTAAATCTGTCACACTCAACACACTTTCTTTTTCAACTCTTAAAAAGGGTTAGATATCTTGAGTAATAACACAACAATAATATCCAAATAACACCTTATTACTCCTACTTTATTTTAACATCCACCAAAGTTCTTTTTAAAAGAAAACCCTTACTCAAAATAACTTTCACTAAAAATAACTTTATCAAAAACCCTTATTACTCCTAAAAATTTCAAAAATCACAATTAAAAATAATTCACAACTCAAACAGCCACCATGACCTTATTTCCTAAGGTTACTCAACAAATCAACTAACGAAGCACCTTTACCCCTTATCACTCCACCTTAGGAAATCCAAACAAAAGATTAATAAAAACCTTAATACCTACCTTTAGGGGAATCGAACCCTTGTCTTGCTCCAACACAAATGCCCTACTCACGACCAAGCTGCCATACGAGCTGTGGGCTCGTTGGTAAAAAGAAGCGGCACCCGCTTCTTATCCTTCACCCTCTTCTATAAAGCGAAAAGTATGCGCCTTGGGCACCTCAACAGAACAAAGCCAAAAATGATTCTTGCGGAATCGAACGCACAACCTCCTTATCACCAACACCTTTGCACAATCCAAGCTACCACCAGGCCATGCTGCCCAATCCATTTTAGGAAGTGGTCGATGTCTCCCTTTAATGTTTGCTGCATCACTTAAACGAAAAACATGAGCTCTTTTTCTTCGCAAATACCAAGTGCAAATATCAACGAGCAAGGATGATTGAATTAAAAAATTCAATGGCATATTTATATGCCTTCCCTTTGCTTTGGAAACATTGACCTTTTTGAAACTTCCTTCATGATGTCGGCGGATAAACTTTTAATTTTAATTTTAAATAAATTAAAATTTAAACTAAATCTTTAAAATTAAATATCTCCATCACCGGGGCACCTTTTTCAATGAAACAAAAAGCCAACTTGGGTTTTAAGAAAAACCTATTTCAAATTTTCCATCCATGGTTTTAAATAAAACCTTTAAAATTAAATTTCTCCATCACCGGGGCACCTTTTTCGATGAAATGAAAATCCAACTTGGGTTTTAAGAAAAACCCATTTCAAATATGTCATCCATGGTTTACTTTTGCAAATCTTCCCTTGAAGCTTCTTTTGGAACCAAATACCATGCATCCCTTCTTGAACCTTTGCTTATCATGAAGCTCTTTGTGAAATACAAACATAGTGCTTACTTACATAGATCCTTTTGACATCAATGACAACTCTTAGCTTAGGCACTCAAAATGTCCAATAGTGTAAATAAGGTTTGGAGGACTCTAATTTAAATAGAATAGAAGATTGTAGAATTAGAGAGCTTTCATTACAAGCATTGACAATTTAAAGAGTCACCATTATAAGAGAACATTGCATGATAAGTTTTTTTTTGGTTGGATAATAAGGGGTTGTACTTGGGTCCCCCACCCTTGACAAAATTACAACTCTCTTCTTTAGAGCTTGAGAGTTTACAAATAGATACACTTCTCATCTCAATTGAGATGCTATAGCTAGAAACCTACATCATTTTACATAAACTATCTGAATTCTTGATTTTTCATTTTTTGGATCTTTTCAATTTTTTGTATGAATACAAATATTCCAGAATTTAGCATCCTTCTTGACATTTTTCTATAGCAGCCTTCACAATACAAAACTTCACCTCTACTATCTATGCATTGCATCTTAGTAGAGTAATATTTCCAAAACATTGCACTATCATAGTCCACTTTACCAAATCTGGATTGCTAGTTTCCTTCCTGAAACACAAGTGCAACCACAAAAATTATAATAAATAGTTTATATGAAAACACATTATTGTTACAAAATAAAGCAGATATTACCAATGGAAAACATTAAAGTAAATCTTAATCATTAATTGATTCAAGCAATCAACATTTTCTTGTCAGCTTCAACTAAACTTACTACTTCCTCTAACCATGGAAAGGAGAATTTAACTTCACGATCCTCAATCAAAACCCCTCTATTGGCTAGCCTATCTGCACATTTGTTTCCTTCCCTTAATGTATGTGTAAACCTGATTTCTTCAAACTCTTTAGCAAGATCTTGAATTTCCATAATTATCTCTTGTATGTTCCATGGAGCCTTAGCTTTCCTCAAAATTGCATTTATTACTATGAGAGAATCACCTTCCATCCATATTTTGTTCCATTTCATTTGTTTGCATATTTTTAACCCTTCTAAAGCTGCCCAAGCTTCAGCTTCATTATTTGTCTTAAATCCACTATTGAAAGTGTAATGAGACAAAATATCTCCTCTATTATTTCTAATTATTCCTCCTCCTCCTACTGGTCCTAGATTTCCTTTAGATGCTCCATCAAAATTCAATTTAACCCACTCCACATCTGGTGGTTTCCACTTTATATTCTTTGCCTTCTTTTTGCTTCTCTTGTACCCAACATCATAATTCCATTTAATGACTTGACTCCATCTATCAAGGCTCTCTGCTTCCAGATTAGGGACTGGGTGAGTTGATAGGGTTGGTTTAGACTCCTCTATGGCTAAACATATCTTCCTTTTCATTACCTCTAAACTACTTTCCTTTCCTTTAAATATTCTTCTATTCCTTTCTAGCCATACAGTCCAAAGTATTGTATCTTTTGATATATCCCATATTGTCTGTAAAGCCTCACTTTTATAAGTGCTCTGCCATTGCTTTAACCAATATTCAATTATGCTATTCATCACCATGCATTTACCAAACATATTAAGAATCCATTGCCATAGATTCTAGACTATTGAGCAATGTCCCAAGAGATGGTCTATACTCTCCTCATTTTTACAAAGAACACATTGAGAGGGACCATGAAAACCCCTTTTCATAAGGTTATCCCAGGATAAAATTCTTCTATGACCTACTAGCCAAACAAATATTTTGACTTTAGGAATGCTTGGGCTATCCCAAATATCTCTCCATATTCTAGTGATATTATTATTTTGTTGGTGTTGTACATTATATCCACTTCTTGTTGTGTATTCTCCTGAGCTATTCAACTCCCAAATCAATTTATCCTTGGCTCCCCTCGAAATAATCACAGTTGTTATCTTTCTACTCAATTGCCTCCTAGCATCAATGTCTTGTATACTTGTAAAAAATATTCTTTCCATTTGTATCTTCCTTCCTGATCCTTGTACAAAATGTTTGAAACCCTATCACCATATTTGTCTTGAAGCAATCTCATCCAAGGTTTCAAAATTGGATCTAAATTGAGTGGTTTTTTATCACACCAAGTATCCATCCAAATAGAATTTTTTCTCCAGTTCCCACCACCCATATTAAACCTTTAATCATAAGATCAATAGATTTTTTTAAACCATTCCAAAGAGCAGAACCATTTGGTAGAGAGAATGTAGTAAATATTAAACTTGGGTCATTGGGATCAACATACTTAGAAGAATTCTTGCCCATTGTCTTTGACTCTCTTTGTACAATCTCCAGATTACTTTTCCCCTAAGAGCTAAGTTTGCATCTGTAAGAACTCTTAAACCAAGACCTCCCCTAGTTTTATCATCACACACCTTGCTCCATTTCACCAAAGGAAATTTCCTTTTATCATGTAAACTTGACCATAAAAAGGATCGCATAATATAGATTAAATTTTTTCAACTGATTTTGGCATAGAATACAATGACATATAATATGTTGGAATGGCCTGTAAGACTGACTTAATTAACTGCACTCTTCCTACTAACGATAACCATCTACCTTTCCAAGCTGGAAGTTTATTCTAAACTTTACTAATAATTGGATTCCATAATTCTATCCTCATTCTCCCCTCAAATAAAGGCATCCCTAGATAAGTTGCTGGAAAATTTGCCTCCTCCATTTGAAGTAACCTACAAATTCTTGCTTTGATATTAGTTGGAGTGTTAAGGAAGTAAATTTTGGATTTTGTCCTATTAACTTTTTTCCTGAAGCTCTTTCGTATTCCTTTAAAAAGTTATTCAAAGCTTTGGCCTCATTTATCCTTGCCCTTCCAAAAAGGGTTGTATCATCTACAAATTGTTGATGGGTGATGTTGTCGATGTTATTACTAACCTTAAGTCCACTTATAAGCCCATATTTGTAAGCCTTCTTTAAGTTCCTACTCAAAACCTCTACCATAATAATGAACAAATAAGGAGATAGAGGATCTCCTTGTCTAAGGCCTCTCTTGGCTTTAAAATATTTTGTTACTAACCCATTGACCAACATTGAATAAGAAACTATAGAGACACAAGCTTTAATCCATCTAACCCATTTCTTCCTGAATCCAAACTTTTCTAAAACTGCAAAAAGAAAATCTCATTTAACCCTATCATAGGCTTTACTCATATCAAGTTTTAAGATCATTGCTTTCTCTTTTCTTGAAGTTGTTGAATGTATAACTTCATGAGCTACTATGATCCCATCCAAAATTTGTCTCCCTTTCACAAATCCTCCTTGCTCTTTTGAAATGATTTTGTCTAACAATGGCCTTAATCGATTTGCCATCACTTTGGAGATAATATTATATGCCATATTACATAGGCTTATGGGTCTAAAAGAATCAAACAATTCAACATCCTTCTTTTTTGGAATTAGGGTAAGATATGTTGCATTTATTTTATAAGGTATGTATTGTTTTACCCTAGACTATTCCACTACCACCAATAAATAATCCTTCACTATATCCCAATTATGTTGGTAAAAAGCTGCAGAGAGCCCATCTGGACCTGGGGATTTATCCTTATTAAAAGATAAAAGAGCTAAATGAACTTCTTCTAGAGTAATAGGCTCCATCATTTTCCTATTGTCTTCATTCGTTATAATTGAAGGAACATCTTGAAGAAGTTTATCATTAAGAACTTCAGTCTCCTCTGATCCTAGAATATTTTGATAAAAATACTTTACCTCTTTTCTAATTTCACTCTGATCTTCAATCCAAACCCCTTCTATTGATTTAATTCTACTAATTCTAGATGTTGATCTCTGTACTATAGCCATCCTATGAAAAAATTGTATTTTTATCTCCTTTTAACCATGTCTATCTTGATTTTAATCTCCATAATTTCTCTTCCTTACTCAAAATATTATGATATTCACTAAGCAACTCCCTTTCCTCTGAGCTTGGATTATTATGATCACCTTTTTGGAATTTTGAAAGTTTATCTTTTAGTTCTTTCTTCTCAAAAATATTTCCAAAAGTGTTCTTGTTCCATTCTTTTAATCTAGATGTCATAGATTTAATTTGATTTGGAAGAGCATACAACCCACCATTACCTGAAGAATTCCATGTTTGAGCTATCATATCAACAAATTGAGGATGGTCTTCCCACATCTGCTCATATTTAAAATATGATCTTTTTTTTAATTCACTTACCACCATTTTAACTCTTATTGGCCAGTGATCTGAACCAATCCTTGTTAAGGTATTAATTTTAGCACAAGTTCCTTCATCTAGCCAATGATTAGAGAGTATGCATCTATCTAATTTTTTTGCTATTAGGTTCTAGCCTCTCCTGTTGTTGGTCCAAGTATAGTTGTCTTCTTCAAACTCAACCTCCCATAGATTATTGTTTTGAATAAAAGCTGAGAAATCTCTCATACTTTGGGTTAATTTCCTAATTCCCCCAAATTTTTCATCCAACTTGGTTATGGCATTAAAATATCCTATGATCATGAATCGGGTTTCTTGGTCTTTACTTCTCATAAAGGCTTCAATCCCACTCCAAAATTCTAATCTACTTGACTGAGTTGTAGGTCCATAGATATTGATAAGGATGGAAAAAAATTGCAAAGTAGAAAGTGACTAAAGAGGCTATCCAATGCCTAGTTTTATGAATGGTTACACAAGAGGTTCTTGCCCATACTACTTTCATAGTTTTTGAAACTTCTTTTGTCATTTTAGTTTCTTGGATACAAAGAATATCAGGCTTATTACTTAAACATAGGTCCCTAATACACCTCTACTTTGAGGGGGCATTAGCACCCCTTATATTCCATGAGATGACAATCATGTCTCATTAGGGGCTTTTGGTCCCACCTGCATATTACCAATATCATTTTGTTGTTTGGTAAAGATAAGTTCAACCAACTTAGTTTGTGTTCCTTTCTCTATGTTTGCTCTTGCTTCCCTAGATCTTGCTTGATAATTTGAGGGTTTTCCTCTTTTTGCCTTACCTATATCAAGAGTAGGTCTTATTATTCTATTCCTCAATATTCTTTCACAATTTTGTTTTCATCATATTTATCCTCTCATGGCTCTATTACAGAAGCTTTTGACTTGTCCTGCTCATTTTTTGGTATTTCCTTATTAATGGTAGAGGTATTAACTTCTAAAACTGTATTTTCTTTACCAATTTTTTCTCTTAAATGGTGCATGGTACTTCAAGAGAGTCTTCAAAATCTGATGAGACACATTCCTTAGGTTCATCAAGAATGTTCTTCCTTAAATCAAGATCATACTGAATAGATGGTTCCTTGTTAATATGTTGAAATTGTTGTATTGTGTCCTCTAAGTTTTGATCTACTTTTTCTTCATAGGCTAAAGCCTCAAAAGAGTTGGTATTTCTTCCAATATCCTTCCTTACTGGTCTCCACTATTTATTTTCTTTCATTTTTCTAGATCTATTTTTTGGAAGTTGAAAACCATCTTCATCCATAACCATTTGTAAGTTTCTCTTGTGGTTTTCTACATATGATTTTGTTGGGCTCTTCTTAGGGCATGATCTCTCAATATGCCCCACCTCATGACATCTTCTACATCTAAAAGATATGTTTTCATAATCTATGGTTTGGGTCCACATATTATCCCCATACTTAAGAATGATTGATTCTGGTAAAGCTTTACTTATATCAATCATGACCAATATCCAAGCATAAATAGCCAAGAATCCATCTTTCATCATATCTAAAATCTCAAGGAATTCTCCTAGAGTGTTGCCTATTGCCTTGAAGGTATCTATTTCCTAAAATTCAATGGGCAACCCAAACATCCTAACCCAGACTGGTACTAGGGATAGATTTACATTTTCAGGTGAAAAGCCTTCATACCAGTGGGTAAGGAAGAGTCTTGCTCTTCCCATAAACCAAGGACCCCCTTTTAGGATTTTTTCTCTTTCTTCCCTAGAACAAAAAATGGCTAGGAAGAAACCTTTGGGAAGAAATGATAGAATCACTCCTGGAGACTTCCAACTCCTATCAATCCATTTTCTCAAGGTTGAAGCCCCTGGCCAATACCCATTAAATTTACCAAAAATTGCCCTATCTTGGAGCAACAAGGATCTCTCTGAGGTGCGCTCACTAACCTCTACCACTAGAGATGATTCTAAGGATTTAACTATAAATTAGTCCATGGAAAGGAAACTAAAACTCAAAATCTATTGAAATTTATCTGAATGTCCTATAGCAAATATAATATTTGATAAAAACTTTATAATAATTTGCATGCAAAATTTCTAAGATAAAGAAAGGAAAAAAAACTTAGCTAAAAAATTCTATGTCCAGATAGAATGTCTTGCCTCACTGAAGTCCTAGCCCTTCATTGCTCTTCCCATCATCCAAACCCTAGCTGACAAATATTTGCAATTTTATTTTTCGTGACTTGAAAAATCATCATTGCCCTTGTTCCAGATGGTTGACTTCATAGGGTCGTATCTCCCTCAATATTGCTTGGATTATTTCATATGACCACTCATTTTAAAGCTATTCAAATTATGCACAAGTTGGTCCAAGAATTAGCTGAATCGAATAACCCTTCATGAAGATATGGCTCCTAAAAGATGAGATATTTATAAAAAAAAAAACTAATCCTTCATGAATCTTTAGGTAAAACCCTGGATATGCATTGCACAATATGGTTATTTCTTAATATATTCATGTTATTAATTGCAGCCAAGGAAATTTTAAAGTGCAAATCTTACAGGAAAAAGTACAAGTAAGAGAGTATATGAAAGGCAAGTATCTTTCCAAAGCTAGAATACAAGACAATAAGATTGAGTTAAGAATATAAGAAGATCGTGATTTTTAGAATACACATGGTAGCATTCATAGTAGTTCCATAGTCAAAGTAAAGCATCGTAGCACAACAAAGTTTGTAAAAAAAGGGTAGTAATTTTTTGAAAGTCCATAGGAGAAAATTTTAGCCAAGGAGTAGCTACAAAAGAATCAGGGAAAGAAGAATAAAGGAACGTCTATGTGTAGCCAAAGAGAAAAAAAAAATTAAGGTTTTTTAGAGTGTCATTCTTGAAAGGAATAAGGTACATTAGAATCTTCTAAACCATAGTGAAAATCTTGATATTTACACCTACAATAAGTACGAGAAGAAATATTAGACTAAGAAGTAGTTGTAGCATGTGATAAAGACATTAAAGAGTGCAGTATTGGTGGAAATATAAATTTGTAAAGAATATTCGAGTGTAGAGTCATCCTTTACGTCATAGCATTCCCATTGTAAAGTTAACAAAAATTATTATTATCCAACAGTTGCATGCCACCCTGAGTAAATCCAAACGCAGGTCTAAAGGAAGCAGCAAAGCACCATTGTAAAGGTTCATTGAAATACAGTAAGACGCCATTGTAAAGCAAAAAATCTCCATTAACATAAAGATATGAAGCATGATTCAATGCCATTAATGAGTGCATTCAAGCTGCATTGAGAGGATATCATGATAGGAAATGAAGTTTCATTGGATGCAATCTCCAACCAGCTAAAGAGAAAATAAACTCCATCCAAACCCCTAACAATCAAGGGATACCAAGTGCTGAATATAAGTTGCAAAGTCAAGCATCTGAAATGTCCATCCAAAGACATAATTTATAAAGGGAAATGAAGCATCATTCAAACGAATGCTAAGCACCATCTAAAAGGAGTTATCAAAGTGTAACGTCTCACATTCACCATTACATATGTCACATCAAAGCTTGAATACTAAGTGTTACTAAGAAACAAAGGAGAAATAAATTGAATCCAAGCATTGGAGAGTCTAACATCATAGTTTAAGTGTCAAGAAAATAGTTGTAATGCATAAGGTAAAGAGATTTAATGTTACGAGTATGCAAGAATTTGAAATGTTGAGCACCATATAATATGTCATGCAATCTACCCACATATAACATTAAGGAAGATATTGAAATGGTCACCTCAAATTATTTCAAAGCGTGCCTCATGCAAAGATTAACTTACCATTTCTCACACACTCAAAGGAAGAAGTATAGTGAAGACATTTTCAAAATTCAAAAAGTTGCAGCGCCAAAGTAGCCACAGGGAGCCACACCTTTCAAGGAGGTATATTAGGGTTCATTAATTTGATATTCTAATTATTGATAAGGCTAGAGGAGAGATAAGTATTTTATGGAGAAAATATAGATGAGACGTTTTTCGCAGGACTGCCCAAACTGCCGAACTCGTTTCGGCCATATCTCACTCATCCGGACTCGGATTGAGCTAAAATTTTGAGGGTAGATGCCTGAAAAACCCTAGAACGTCTCCACCAATTTTCATATCATTTGGAGCAACACAGATCCTAGCGCATCCCTATGTGTGAACGACATATTTGGCAAGCGGCTATGCGAGGGTTTCATCTGGGTTGAGTGCAAGCAGCTCCAGAGGTTGGTTTTTAGGGCCTTCGGGCCCTAGCGGCCAATATTTTTGTGGTTTATGCTCAATATTTTAGCAGGAAATGTTGTAGGGGATACAATATGGGTTAGAAATTTGTCTTTCAACAGATCATACTGTGAACTTGAGTGACAACGACTTCCAATTTGCTGCACAAAAGAAAAGTGAAAACCATACCTTTCCACGACGTCTAGGGCAAGGATTAAAGAGATCACGAAACAAGTTTCAAGCAGTTGATCAAAAAATGGCTCATATCTCAAGTGAATCTGGTGCTAAGGTGCACCCACAAAATAATTCTACTGTGAAAACCCCTATCAAGGGTAAGAATTTTGAAGACTCAGTCCCAAAAATGAATTTTAGGGATGCCCTTCATGGTGGACAGCCTCAGCCCAATGCTAATATCAATATTAGGGCTTCCCATAAACCTCTAAGAATGCCTAAGATTGATCCCAGGAAAATGGAGTCGGGATGTCTTAAAGCAACTGATGGAACTCCTATTGTTAAGCTTGATATGGGTAACATTCAGACTGGCATTGAAGATTTGGAAAAAAGAGGACTAATTTGTCGGTTCGTGGGTTTTCGTCCGAGTCTATCTCGCTTTCAAAGTCTGGGCTGAAAAAAGCTGGAAAACTAAAGGTGAGTTACAAATCTCTATTTATCCAAATGGTTATTTTCTTGTTTTATTTGCTAATAATGAAGATAGAGAGAAAAATTTTCAAGGGGGTCCTTGGTTTTTTGGAAGGGCAGGGCTTTTCATGAAGCCCCGGCATACTAAATTTAAAGTCGAAGAAGAGATGCCTTCTATAGCTCCCGTGTGGGTTAGACTCTTTGGCCTCCCTATTGAATTTTGGAATCCTACTATTTTTTCTTCAATTGGAAACTCTTTAGGAACTTTTATGATGACTTGATGATTGTACTCAAAATTTTGAACATATTATTTATGCTCGGATTTGTGTTTTAATGGATTTTGACAAACCCCTACCTAAAAATATCACATTACAATTTGGGGAAGACACTTGGGAGCAAGTAGTGGACTATGAGAACATTCCTTTTCGTTGTAGAATTTGCCATGAATATGGTCATTTGGCCAATGCTTGCCCAAATAAAATTCCTGATCAAAAGAAAGAAGATATAAACTCAGCAAGTTTCCAAATACCTAAGAAGAAGAACACTCGAAAAAACCAGTTATGAAGGATCAATCAAAGTCATTTCGCTAATATGTTTGAAATCCTTTCCACAAATGATGTCCCAAGTGAGGAAGAGGAAATAATGGAAACTGAAATCTTAGAAACACAATTTAAATATGAAGGGAAGAACTCAGAGACAAACCAACAAATCAAAGGTTTTCAACGAGAAAAAAAGGAGAAAATTTACACAAGAAAAACAATATTTCAAATGTCAAAACTTCAAATAATGCAGGTCCCAATATAGACTCCGTTGAACCATCTAGTAAAATTTTGGTTGTGTACGAGCATTCTTCAAGGTTAGAAGCCATCTCAGATTCAATTGGAATAAGTCAAGAAATAGGGAAAAAAAATTGAAGATGGATTCTAATCAAAAAGTAGGTCGCAAGACCAATCAATATCATATGGTAAAAGAAGGTGAAAAGCTTGTAGAGGAAGGTAAGATTAATGCCCTTCCCAAATTTTTTAGCCCTGGTATTAATGAAGATCATCACTTGGAATATTAGAGGACTCAAAGGGAGTCTTTCAAAACAAAATGAAATTAGAAGAATGATTCGAGTAAATCATCCACATCTTGTTTTCCTTCAAGAAACAAAGATGTCAATGGAGGATATGGACTTAATTGCCAGTAAAATTTGGCCAGCTGGAAAAGTGGTTTCCCTCGGTTCCCAAGGGACTTCGGGTGGCATTGCTTGTCTTTGGGACCCAAAAGAGGTAGTTATTCACCATATGGTTGGCAGTTGGGGTTTGTTGGCTATAGCTATTCAAAGTAGACATTCCAACCAGATTATGCTCTGCATTACTATTTATGCTTCGACTTCTTTGGAGGAAAAAAGAAGACAGTGGAAGGATATTACTCATATTATCTCTCATTTTCCTAAAGCTTGGATCTTGATCGGAGGAGATTTCAATACCATCCTCTCTCTGGATGAGAAAAGGAGGGGGAAATAGAAATTTGGACAAAAGCACTGACCTCATGAGCGAATATATTGCAAACCTCCATCTTGTGGATATCCAACCAGATAATGGCCTTATGACTTGGTCTAACAGAAGGCAAGGCTTAGCTTGTATAATGGAGAGATTGGATAGGTTTTTGCTCTCTAAAAATTTCTTAATCCATGGTCACATTCCTAAAGTGAAGACTCTTAATAATGCTGGTTCGGATCATTGGCCGATCATGGTGGAAATGTGGAAAACCAATGTGAGTTTCTCTCCTTTTCATTTTCAATTAATGTGGCTTAGAGACATTTCCTTCAGACCTCATGTGCAACAATGGTGGAAGGAAGGTAAACCTAGGCATGGGACTAAGATGTTCTGTTTTGCCAAAAGACCGCAATACATTAAATCCAAAATCAAGACTTGGAACTGGAAAGAGTTTGGGGATGTTCATAAAAAAAAACATGAAGTTATTGCTCATCTTGAAAATTTGAATAAGAAAATCCGTTTAGATGGCCTCACAGAGAAGAGAAGTGCAGATGAAATTAAACTCACAACTCGGTTAGAGGAATGGGAAAAAGAGAAGAAATCTTATGGAAGCAAAAATCTAGAATTCAATGGCTCAAAGAAGGAGATCGAAACACAAATTTCTTCCACAAATCTCTTCTAGCTCGAAGATCTCACAACTTTATTTCTTCCTTAAAATCAGATTCTGGAGATGTTGTTTATACTTGGGATGGCATGAACTCTATTGTTGTTGATTACTTTTCCAATCTTTTTGTTGCTACTCCCCTTGACTCAGCTTCACAACATAATGTTCTTCAAGCAATCCCTTCTCTTATCACTTCTGAGGAGAACTCTATTTTGACTGCTCCTGTTACTATCAATGAGCTTCAACAAGTAGTTTTTAAAATGCAAAAAGGGAAAACCCCGGGTCCTGATGGTTTTCCTATTGAGTTCTACCAAGAGTTCTGGGATATCCTTCATGTTGATTTATTAGAGGTGGTGGAAGAAGCCGGGAAAGCCAAAGAAATTTTGAAGGTTATCAATAAAACTTATATTACTCTTGTTCCAAAAGCTCAAGAGGTTGATCATATCTCAGCTTTTAGACCTATTGCTTTATGTAATGTTCTTCTCAAAATCATTACTAAAATCATGGCAGAAAGGTTGAAGCCTCTTTTGCATAAGATTATTTTCCCTAGAGCAAGGGGGTTATGTGGAAGGACGTCAAATAGTAGATGAGATAGTTCTTGCTCAGGAAGCCATCCATTCCATGGATATGCAAAATTCTCCTTCCATGTTCATTCCGGTTAGACTTATCCAAAGCTTATGACAGAGTGGATTGGCACTTCCTTATCAAAGTTTTGAGGCAATTTGGTTTCTCTAAGGATTGGATGGATTGGATTATGGGATGTATCTCTTCAGTTTCCTACTTAGTTCTTATCAATGGCAGGCCTTCTCAGTCTTTCCTAGCTTCCAGAGGTATTAGGCAAGGTGACCCGCTATCCCCTTATTTATTCATCATTCTTGTTGAATGCTTGGGTAGGACTAAAATACACCAAAAGAGAGGAAAACAAAACCCTTGAGGGAGTTACCATTGCTCATGGAGCTAGACCTATCTCTCATCTTCAATTTGTGGATGACTCTACTCTTTTAGGTAAAGCTACTGCTTAAGGAAGCTTCTAATATTAAGCAAATCATTAGCTATTTTTCTAAGGCTACTCGGGCAGCTTGATCAATGAAGACAAATCTAAAGTTATTTTCTTTCACTCGCTCTGCTAGACAGGAATCCATGGTCTTGGATAAACTAAGATATAAGAAGACCTCTCTTCCAATCACTTATTTAGGTATTCCCATAAATATTCAAAGGCAGAAAAATAAATATTGGAATTGGTTGTTGGACAAAGTCAAGAAGAAAATTGGAAAGTGGACCAACAAGTGGCTTTCTTCTGGGGGTAGAATCACCTTGGTAAAATCAGTCCTTCAAGCTATTCCTATTTATGTTTCTTCCATTTTGAATATCCCAAAGGTTGTTCTTCGAGAATTGGATCAAATCAGTCATCGTTTCCTTTGGAGTGGTACTAAGGAGAAAAGAAAATGGGCCTTGGTGAAATGGGATACTTTATGTCTTCCTAAGAGTGAAGGGGGGTTAGGATTACGGTCTTCAATTAATAACAACAAAGCTTTAGCTGCTAAATTATATTGGAGGATGTTGCATAACCCCAATGCTCTTTGGGCCAATAATCTCCGTGCTAAATATGCTCAGAACAAAAGTCCTGAAGACCTTGTTCGCTATCAACTTCCTACCAAAGGTTCTCCCATTTTAGCAGTTCTTAAGACTGGTGAGGATTTGATAAAGAAAAAATTATTTTGGATCATTCATAATGGTCAACATGCAAATTTTTGGACAGATTCTTGGGATGGTCACAAGCCTTTGATAACTCGGTTTCCCGATTGGAGGCCTTGGATGGAGGAGCTTCACCGAGCTAATTGGATAAAGGTGGCTAATTACTGTCGGTACCATACTCGGTAATTCAAAGGTTGGTAGATATTGGATCCCTATTGAGGACTGGCCTATTCAAATCCCAGAAAGGCAAAGACAAGATATCCAAGGCATCCTTCATATGAGATCCCTCTCTTGGTCCCATGAAAAAGATTGTTTTGGATGGAACAACACTACTAAGGGTGAGTATTCAGTTGCTCAAGGTTATTTGACCTTATGCCATAATAATCCCAACCATTCTTCTGACATATTTTCTCGATTGTGGGCTCAAAAGCTCTGGCCTAAGGTGAGGTTCTTTAATTGGCTTTTATTGCATCGTAGGGTGCTTACTCGGTGAGCAACTTATGAAGCATGGTTTTCATGGCCCTTTTAGATGTGAAATGTGTGAAGAGAATGTAGAAAATATCAACCATATTTTTATTGAGTGTACTTTAGCCTCTGAGCTATGGAGGAGAATGGCCACTTTACTTGGCTTACAATGGTCCAATTTTTTTACTTTTGAACAGCTTTGGAGGGATTGGCCTAATCAAGAGGGTGTTGATCATTTTATTAGGCAGTTAGTTTGGATGGGTTCTACCATTCTTCTTTGGAATATTTGGAATGAAAGGAACAACCAAATTTTTAATCAAGATAGGAAGGATATTCACTATATTTGGCAAAAGACCATAGCCAACTTAGTTGAATCAGTCCATCATCTCCTTAATCACCCCCAAAACTCCCACCAAAGATGGGATCAAGTGATGCAAAGATTGAAGATTAAACCTTCTAAGGGCAACCAACTTAAAGGGAATGTGAGTATTAGTAAGATGGATAGGAATAGAAATTGGCAACCTCCTCCTAAGGATTTTGGAAAAGTCAATACCGATGGAGCCTCTAGAGGGAACCCTGGAAAAGCCAGTGTGGGAGGAATTGGTAGACTTTCGGATGGCTCCTTGGTTTTTACTTTTGCTGAGAATTTGGGTATTCTTTCCAATAACCTTGCTGAGGGGTATGGTATCCTCGGGAGGCCTTCAGGAGGCTACTAAGGTTGTATGGGAAAAGGTGTTAGTTGAGTCTCACTCTCAACTTATGATTAATCTCTTGAAGAATCCTTCTAAGAATCATAAGGTGGATTGGAGAATAAAAAGAATTATTGAGAAGATTCAGTTAATCCAGATGGGATTTTTGAAAGTTGATTACAATCATGTGGTCAGAGATCAAAACAAGAGTGCTGATGCTTTAGCTAATTGGGCTTTGGACAAAGGTGATCTTACTTGTTATGGCCACCCTCCTATATGGTGGGCTTCTCAAATTAGGGAAGCTCTTCTTTCTATCATTTCTTTGGATGGCTCCAGTTCGAAGGTACCTAGTTTCTTCTTTTTTTTTTTTTGCTTCTCTTTGGTTCATTCAGTTTTTTTTAGTTCCCTAGCTCATTCTATTCTTTATTTTGTTTCCTCTATTGATTCTTGCCTTAATAGTCTTCTGGTCTAGATAGGTCATTGTTTTGTTCATTTTTTATTTCTTTTTTCTTTTTTGTTTTTTTTGTTTAGTTTTTTAAGGTGGGTGGGTTTTTTTATTTTGTTTTGTTTTTGTGTTCTTTGTGTTGTTTTTTGTTGTTCTTGTGTTTTTGTTGTTTTGTTTTTTTTTTTATGTTTTTTGTTATTGTTCTTGTGTTTTTTTCGTTCTTGTTCTTGGGTTTCTCTTTGTTTGTGTTATTTCGTGTTTTTATGTGTGAGTGTTTTCTATGTTTTTTGTTTTTGTTTATTGTCTGTTGTTGGTTGTTTTTTATTTTTATTTTTTTAATTTTTTAGGTTTTGGTTGTGTTTATTTTTCATGTTTTTTTTGGGTTATGTCTTTGTAGTGTTCTGTTGTTTTTGTCTTGTTTGTGTTTTGTTATGTGGTTCTTGTGTTTTTCTATGTGGTTTGTGTTGTGGTTTCTTTTATCTTATTGTGCGTGTTTGGTTGTGCTTTTGTTTTTGACACACTCAAGGAGCATGTTTTTTATTTTATTTTATTATTTTTGTTGTTATTTACTTATTTTTAAATTGGTTTTGTGTGTTTGTTTGCTCCTTGAGTATGTCAAAGGTGGTAGGCCAGGTCCGAGTCCTGGGCATTTTTTGTGGAATGGATACCCCTGCCTCCTTGGGTCTTACCCGAAAGTGGCATCCCTTTTGGGATGTTTTCCACAAATAAAAAAAAAAAAATAAGGATTTTATGATTTAATTCTTCTTAAGGTTTAATGAGTTTAACTAGAGAGATAAGTGTGTTATTAGGTTGATAAGTTTTTAATTGCTTTTTCTTAAGTTTTTTCTTGGAGTGATAAGTAGAAGTAGAGAATATTTAATTCTAAAGTTTTTTGAAAGGTTTGATTTTATTTACTTTTTAAATTCAAAGCATATAGAATATTTGCAAATTATTTAATTTTGGAGAGATAAGGAAGTCTACTTCAAATTTAGGAATATTATATTTGCAAAATTCATATTTTCTAGTTTGTAATTAATTAGGGAGTCATAAGGAATTCAACATCATAGATTTTTGAAAATTTTAGAAACTTGAAAAATTATTTTTAGGGAGACATAAGGTAGTACACATCAAAGGAAATTGATTAAAATTAATGGAGAAATTATCAAGAGGAACTTATCAACATAAAAGACATTATAAAAATTTCAAGGTCAAACTTCATTTAATATTATTCAAAATTCTTATCAACAATGTAAAGTAGTTTCAAGTAGAGATAATCATATGATTAAAAAAGAAAGAGATCTTTGGTACATAGATTCTGGTGCTAGTCATTATATGATAAGCAATTTATAATGGTTTGATTGTTTAGAGATCAAAAATGATTTTATTTTAAAAATTGTAGATGGTAACAACTATCTTGTTCATGGAAGTGGATGTGTAACACCTAGTACAACATTCTCAGACTTTGTGTTACATTATGTCATGTATGTTCCTAGATTGACAACTAATCTCATTTCAATGACTAAGCTAGTAGAAAGCAAAACATTAATTGAGTTCAACTATATATATATGGAGTTAATAAGTATCTCATCAAGAATCAAAATGAGACAAAAGCTATAGGGTCAATTAAAAATGAAATATATGCTTTAGACTCAATTGAACTCTCTCCATGATAAAATTGAGTACCATCTAAAGAGCGGAAACTTTTATCTGACTTTGGAGCTATGACTAGGGTTTGATGAGGAAAAACTACTTTGCTAGGGTTTGATGAAGAAAAACTGCTCTGTGGGGATGGCAGCAGCTTCCAGAGGAGGTCTAAAAAAATGGAGGAATGTTGTGATGGCATCGGGTCCGGCACAGAGAGTGCATGCTCATGATGTTTTTTCATCTGAAAATGACTAGAAGGAACAGGATTTTCCAATGCATGTCGGGAACCGCTTGTTAAAGAACAATGGATGTTTGGAATGATGTGAAGCTAGGCCAGTTCTAGTGGTTCAACCAGACTCGGTGGCAGAATATGTGGAGTATCTAACCAAACATGCCCTTATTGGAAAATTTTTGGGCATCCAAATTTCTCTCCCCTTTGTGGAGGCTTGGGTCAAGAAGACTTGGAATCCTTAAGGTGATGTGGAGGTGATGCTGAGTGCGAACAACTATTTTATGGTGGTTTTCTCTTGTATTGTAGATCGTAACAAAGCATTTGAAGGGGTCCTTATTTCTATAACCAAGTGGGACTCTTTCTTAAACCCTGGCATGTGGGTTTCAACCCATCAGAGGAGTGGTCATCGTGGGTTCCAGTATGGGTGCGGCTTCCATGGCTCCCATTGGAATTTTGGAGAACTGATATCTTGCATAAGATTGCCCTTCTACTTGGGAAGTCGGTTGGATTGTCACAATAGATAATGGATAAAAAGGTAATCTCTATTGCTCGTATTTGTGTTGAAATTGACTTAAATAATCCTATTCCAGATTCTATTGAAATACAATTTGGATCAACTACATGGGTTCAAAAACTTGACTATGAAGCTCTTCCATTTTGTTGTCGGATTTGCCATGAATATGGCCACCTGCAAAGAAAATGCCCTAAGTTTATCCCACATGTGGCTTCAAATCCTAGGCCCTCTCGGTCTGGACAAAGTTTGGATAAAGGAAAAGCCTCGATAAAGGAAGGGGAACGGGATAAGGAAGGTTTTGTTTTGGTAAAAGCCCGAAACAGAGGACGAAGGGCAAATAAAGACCTTAAGGATAGCTAACTAGATGCTCTACTCAACCATTTTGAAATATTAGATGATCTTGATCAGTGCATGGAGATACCTGAAACTTCGCTACCTGATGCAAATATAACAAGGTCGAATCGGATGTCTCTTCTTGAGGGGGAACTTAAGGAATCAGATCTAGGGGGTTTAAATGAAGAACAAAGGGCTTTGGATCTGAGTATAGGGGACATGGTTGGGTCTAGCCCTATAAGGGAAACTATTTTGAAAAGTGGTACAGATTTAGTTATGCCCTCTCCTACTCAGGCATTGATGCAGTCATCCTTGGACTACAAAACTCCTACGGTGTTGGGATTGCAGCATAAAATAATTAAAAAAAGTTTTTCGGATAAGAATATGAAGGTGGGTTGGAAGAAGGACCAGGATAAAATTAAGTTAATGGGGGATACTTTGGTGGAGTCAGGCTTGGTGAGAACATTGGACTCCCATTTTTATAACCCTCCAAAAATGATTATCCTCTCATGGAATGTAAGGGGGTTGAACAACATCCCTAGACAAAAAGTTGTTTGTGATTTGGTTCATGTGCATTCTCTAGATGTGGTGTTTATTCAAGAGACTAAATTGGCTATTGATAGTATGTTCAATATTGCTCCCAAGTTGTGGAGAAGGGGGCAATTCCAGTGTATTGGTGCATGTGGATATGCTGGTGGTATCGCTTGTTTACGAGATCCGGTTAAGATATCTCCTCTTACTTGGATTTCCAGCAGATGGTCTATTTCGATGGTCGGGCATGATAATGAATCTGGTGAAACCATCCTACTTACAAATGTGTATGCTCCTATTGATTACAATGGTAAAGTGAATTTGTGGGAGCACATTTGCTTTGTGAGAAGTTTGGTTCCCCTGTACCCATGGATTTTGGCTAGAGACTTCAACTCTATCACTTGTCTGGAGGAGAAAAATGGTGGGGTGGACCATCTCGAGCCTTTTTCTTCTATCTTCATTGCTCATATCTAGGCCCTAAACTTGGTTGACATCAATCCATATAATGGGATATTTACTTGGCACAATAGAAGGTGTGGGGAAGCTTCCATCTCAGAGAGACTAGATAGGTTTTTGATATCCAGTTATTGGATGGGTAATAATAGAAGTGCTAGTTCTATGATTCTGGAGGGTAGGGGATCTGATCATTGGCCTATCAAACTATCTACTTTGGAGTTAGGGCTAAAAAATAATCCCTCCTTTAAGTTTCAAATTATGTGGCTTCATGATCCTAAGCTTCATGATTTCATGCAAGGCTGGTGGACCACTGGAAAACCTCCTCATGGCACCGCTATGTATTCCTTTATGAAGCGACTACAATTTGTAAAACATAAATTGAAGAGATGGAATAGACTAAATTTTGGGAACCTTTCCTTGGCTAAGCTGGTAGCTCTTAGGAGGATGGAAGAAGCTTCAAGGAATATTAGAGATCAAGGATTCAAGAAGGAGCTTCTTGTTGAGGAATCTATGACTGCGAAAGACCTTGCTGAATGGGAACTAAGGGAAGAATTTTTTTGGAAACAAAAATCTTGAGTAGATTGGCTTCAGTAAGGGGATAGGAACACAACCTTATTTTATAACTTAGTTAAGGCTCGTCATAATGGTAACCTGATTACCTCTCTTATGAATTCTCAGGGTGCCCTGCTCTCTTCTTTCAGGGATATTTCATAAGAGACTAAGAGGTATTTTTCCTCTCTCTTCAAGGAGGACTCCCTATCATATGATGAGAATGAAAATCTTATTCTAAACTGTATTCCAGTGATTGTTTCTAGAGAGATGAATGAGCACTTGATGGGTCCAATTTCCCTTAAGGAGTTGGAAAATGTTGTATTCAATATGAAAAAATGAAAAGCCCCAGGCCCAGATGGATTCCCGATTGAGTTTTATCAGGAGTTTTGGGATTTAATCAAATTTTATCTTTTGGAGGTGGTCCATGAGTCCCAAAAGAACAAACAAATGCTAAGGGCCCTAAATGCTACCTTTGTGGTGCTTATACCCAAAAAAGAGGGAGAAAATTCCTTGGATATGTTCAGGCCTATTGCTCTTTGCAATGTTGTGTATAAGATCATCACAAAAATTATTGCTGAGAGGTTGAAGATATGGTTGAGCAAAATCATCTCTGAGGAGCAAGGAGGGTTTATTGCTGGCAAAAAAATCTTGGATGGGGTTGTTATTGCTATAGAAGCTATTCACTCGATGGAAAATTCTAAGGATAAAACTATGTTCATTAAGTTGGACATGGCCAAAGCCTATGATCGGGTCATATGGTCCTTTCTTCAAAAATTTCTTATTGCTTTTGGATTTGAGGAGGAATGGATTAGATGGGTGATGAGTTGTGTTTCTTCTTCCTCATTCTCTGCTCTTGTTAATAATGAGCCATTAGAGCTTTTTGAGGCCTCAAGGGGATTGATGCAAGGATATCCTTTATCTCATTATTTGTTTATCATTATGGCGGAAGGGTTGGGAAGATTGCTCAAGTCTCAAGTCATGTAGGGTCTCATTCAGGGGTGGAAGTGGGATAGTAGTTTGCCACATCTTTCCCACCTTCAATTTGTTGATGATACTACTTTGTTGGGAGTTGCCACTATCAGGGAAGCTAGCAATATTAGACAGTATCTTGACATATATCTTGGTGCTTCTGGCCAGTTGATTAATGAGGACAAGTCTTCTATTTTCTTCTTCAATACCCCTCCTCTTATTCAAGCCAGGATTGCTCGCATTCTAAGATTCTAGGTTGGGACTCCCCCTTCATTTATCTTGGTATTCCAATTTCATCTCATCCTCTACCTAGATATTCTTGGCAGTCTATGCTTGATAAGTTTAGAAGGAAGGTGAATCACTGGACTTTCATATGGCTATCCATTGTAGGTAGAGTGTTGCTTTTAAAATTTGTTGTTCAAGCTTTACCCATTTATAGATATTTTGTACAAATATCACCCTCTGACTTCATCAAGGACATGGATGCTTTGTCAAGATAGTTTTTATGGTCTGGAAAACTTGATCAATCTAAATGGAGTTTGGTTAGGTGGGATTCTATATGTAGGCCGATGCAAGAAGGAGGCCTTGGGTTGCGACAGATAACTCTTTTTGGACAAGCTTTGGCTGCAAAACTTTATTGGAGATGGTGTACCTCTCAAGATCATATTTGGGCTAAAATATTATCTTGTAAATACCTGAGAGGTATTTATAAGGCTGATATCCCTAGAGTCAGCTTGGTTGAGAAAGGTTCTGTTATCTGGGACACTCTGAAAATATGAGCTAATTTAATCAAGCAAGGTTTGTTCTGGATTTGCAATCAGGGATCAAATGCTCTTTTTTGGGAGGATTCTTGGGATGGCCACCCTCCTATCTTGAATCAATATCCTAGGTTACATTCCCTAAGAATTTTTTTCTTGGAAGTAGGTTGGTCTCGTGTGGAGGACTTTAAAAAAATCTAGTCTTTTGGAAATATGGAGATGTACAGGTGGAAAGATCTGCAAGAATGGCCCCAGGGGGGACTGGCCAAGGACAGAGAGGTGCTTGCTCTTATTCTTATGGGGAGGCCTTGTTCTTCATTGAGGGGTAAATATATTCTAGCTTGGAACCCTGATCCTAAGGGAACCTACTCGATAGCCTATGGTTATCAGGTTCTTGATAAGCAAAAGTATGGGAGTCTTCCTGTCACTTGGTGGAAAAAGGTGTGGAACAAATTTACCTAGCCAAAATGTAACTTCTTTCTCTAGTTGGTAGCTCATAATAAATGCCTCACTTGGGATAATGTGAGGAATAGGGGATTTTAGGGTCCCTCTTTTTGTGTCCTTTGCAATAAGAATGAGGATGATTCTTCTCATTTATATTTCCAATGCTGCTTTGCCAAAGACATTTGGCACTGTTGGTGGAGCACCTAGAACCATCCATATTTTCATGTGCTATACCTGGTGGAGTTTTTGAATAGTCTGGGTAGACCTCCAGCTAAGGCCCCCTTCCTTTGGATGGCTTGTAATTTGGGCCCTTCTTGCATCATCTGGAAAATTTGGCTCGAATGAAACCGATGCATATTTCAGGGCAGTTATTTGGTTGTTCAACAGATCTGACAAAGGATCATGTATATGGTTCAGGAAACCATCCATAGCAAATGTGATGTGGATCCTCTTTTGGATTCTAGGGAGAAGAAGGTACATCAAGCCCTTGGTCTCTTTGGGGATGGTGTGAACTCTTCTAGCCCTAGTAGGGTTCCTCAGATCAGCAAGAAGGTTAGGAGAGATGGTAGGTGGAGGCCACCCCCTAGAGGAGTTTTAAAAATTAATACTGATGGATCATCCAGGGGTAATCCTAGACATGCTAGCATTGGCGGTGTTGGGAGATATTCTACTGGTGGAGTCAATTTTTTCTTTTTCATTTATAAAGGTGTTCACTCCAACAATTTTATGGAAGCTCTTGCAATTCTTGAGGCCTTGTGGAGGGGGTTTTCTCTTGGTTGGCATAGGATTATCTACGAGTCTGGCTCTCAAATTGTGGTTAATATTTTAAATAGTAAAAGGGTGGAGGAAGTTAATTGGAAGTTGGCCTCTGCAGCCATTCAGATTCTCATAATGAGTGAAGAGTTTGAATTTATATCCTTTGTGCACATTCCAAGGGAATGGAATGTGGTTGTTGATTACCTGGCCAAAAGGGCTTCTGAGCTGCTGGATCCTTGGAGTATCGATAATTGGGAGAGTCTCTCGTCTGGGGACTCTCAACACCTATGGGAGTTGATCCACAAGGATGTATAGACTTAATGTGGTTTGTTCTTGTTGTCTTTTTTGGGTGTCATTCTAGTCTAGTGGTTTTAGCCTGTTTGGCTATTTATTTGAGTCTTGGTTGGAATCTCAGTTGTACTCTGTAATCCAGAATTTTTATCAATAAATTTTTACCCCTTTATTTAAAAAAAAATTTGAATTCTCTCCATATATTGTTTTAGTTTAAAATAATATTGTTGAATATTATGAGAGACATATTACAGGAAATGAGAATCAAGAATTTTTCTACCATTGAAGACGTTGGGTCAATTCAAAATTTAAGATGATGAAAAATATGAGAGGATAACAAATTGCACTACAAAGCCATCTACAAATTAAATAATAAAATGATGAAGACAATCAAGAAGAAGAAGAATCGAGCCAAGATCAAAATCACATGAAGGACAAAGACCATATTGAAGACTAAAGTCTTCAATAACCAAATAATGTAATATAGGGGGGTGTTAGAGAATATTACATTATTTTGTATATGCCAATGTACCACCTTGGTACATAATTGTAAATATTAGATTAGGGTTGTGTCCTAGAGTAGTGAGTGTTATAATATTTTATGTAATGTAATAATGTGCAAGAAATGCACAAGTGTTATGTAAATATGTGAGCAAGCTTTATGAGTGTAAATGTGCACAAGTGTCCAATATGTAAGTGTGCACATGTGTTCTTAGATTAGGAATATTTGTGTGAAGAGTCAAGTCCAAGTGTGCATACAAGATAGTGTCATGTGTATGCAAGTGTCAAGTAGAGAAGCCAAGAGTCATAAGGCTTGGCATATGGAAAGGAAGAGTCATCCTAGAAAGGCTATATATTACTCCATAGATCAGATGTATCATATCATAGTCTACATTGTCTACAAAGAGAGTTTCTATGAGATATTTGTAATAAAAATAGGAGTAATACAAGTTTGCATACATTTGAGAAACTAGTATTATAAGTGTTTTTATATTGTTTATTTCAGGCTTTACATTCATATTTCACCATATTATTGAATATTATTTGACATCTTGTTAAGCCTTGATAATACATGTAGACACCTAAAACATGTCATGTTTAGGAGAACTACTTACATAGGCACATTCATAGGCCATATGACTAAACCTTGGACTTTCCAAGTATCAAAAGTGGTCCTCACCACTCATCTAGGGAATTCTAGGCCCATTCAAGCTTAGCCACTATAAATCAGGGTGGTTGGACCTTGGCCGCTCAAGCTCAGAGTAGCAAGACCTTAGCTTCTGTAGATGACAGTGGCCAAATATTAGTCATTGTAGATGACAGCAGATAAGCCATAAAAAGCATTTTGCTAACAAACAGGCCTAATCAAGGGTTGAAGTGGCAGTCTACATGTAATAAAGGTGAGCAAGAGTAACTTTGCATTCCCCTTCATGACCAGTTCACATGGAGTACTTGAGTCTAAATTTGGACTTTAGTTAACTAGTATTTAAACATAGAAAATATAAAAGCTTATCATGCTAACATCCACTACACGAGGAATTCAATCCTAGGATTTTGAACATAGACCTAGGATTTCACACTTTATAAGGAGAAAACATAAAAGCACTAGGGGACCTTATTGAATCAATTAAGGGGACTTTCTAAGACATTATTTAATTCAAAGAGAGAGGGAACATCATACATCAAAACTTTGAATAGTTTGGATCATTGAGGAGAGCTTCTAGAGACTTGGAGAGGTAATCTCAGACATCTAAGCGTGTGTTGTTGTTTTATTGCTTACAGGGCCATAGGTGCATCTACAACATACGAAGCAAGAGGATCCCTTTAGGAAATAGACCTAGAGAAGGAGACATTTGTAAGCCATCATACATTTCTGTGTGCATCACCGATAAGCCTTTTATAAGTACGCCACCCCTGTGCGAGGGGAATATTTTATACATCTGTTGCCCTCCTTGTGTAAAATCATGTATCAAATTAAGGGTATCCTTTAGAGGGATTTATATGTAATCGTACCATGGAAATATCAATACAAGAACATTCATTCATTTATTTCTTCGCATTCTAGTTTTGTCTTCTTTTACGCCTTTCATTTAAGATGCATGCTTAAAAAATTAATAGATTCAATTAAATCGCAAGTAGGAAAGGTCAGCGGGGTTGGCGCGTCGCTTCCCTGGGGTGGCTACAGATAGCAATCATGGTGGAACTTCCACTAATTTTTCATTCTCAGCCTGAATACTAACTTAGTTTTGTGTGTTGGTTTAGCTGCTCTAATCTACAGCGGCCAGTAGTCAGCCACTCTAGTCTATAGTGGCCAATAGTCAGCCACTCTGGTCTACAGCGGCTAGGAGTTAGCCGCTCTATACTATAGTGGACAAAAATTAGTCGCTCTGGTTGACAACGACCAGAACTGGAGTGCAACAAAGGTCAAAACATTGATTCTCTGAGCTGGATTAAAGGTTGGTACAACTTTTTTGACACTTTATGGTTTTTTGCCTGTTTCTATTTTCTTAAAAATAGTTATAACTAAGACATATTTCAATTTGGAAAACTAAAATAATGAAAGAAGAATGAACTTACATCTTGCACATCTTAGGTTTCTTTTATATTTTTCCCTAGGCGTTGCTAGGAACAGAGGTTTTTTTTTGTAAAGTTTTCCCTAGAATCCAACGTGCTAGACACTGTGTGTTGTTTGCTTGCTTTGGAGCCTTTCTAAAGGTCATACTTACACCTAATAGAGTGCATTCATTAATCTCATAGTAGTTATGCACCTTTCTGAAATTGGAACACATTATGCATTAAACATATAGGAAAGGGTCATTATTGTTGTATGATGCATTCTTATTCATGTAAACTTAAAATGAACACCACACACGCACACATCATTTAAACATTGGGGAGTTAGATTTCATCACCAACCCTCAATTCAGTCCAGTGACATTGGTATTCATCTCCTTCCACCGGTTTCCACCTAAAGCTTCCTAGAAACGGATTGAGGAACTTGCTTATAGGGACACTAAGTTATTTGTGTTCAAAATGTCTCCCACTATTGGAATCATTGGCTCAGAATGGAAGAGCTAGGCAAACCCCCCATTGGGATTTAAGCGGTGTACCCTAGTCTCTTTTGAGAAATCATGTTTGGCATAAGTATGCTTGATTATCACTATGGATGAGTCTCCTCATTTGATGAGGCCAAGAATTGCCTCATCCATGAACACTTTTTGATACATTTTAACTATTTGACTTACCCTTTTTACTATGATTTTATGTTAATTATGGAAAAAATGCATTATATAATGATGTTTGCATATTCTGAAATGACAAAGTGCATATACTCTATTTTACTATTTTTTTACTGCAATTTCACCTATTTTTTAGTTAATGAATCAGTAGTATTATACCAATTCAGACCTTGTTGGATATCTGATGCTTAGTAATATTATGTTCCTCTGTTTAAACTAATTCAAATGGAAAAAAGGTGCCAAGAATTTGTCTACTATAGCTGACTATGCAAAAAAATAGGCTATAACTGTGACAGTTCCAACCAGCTGTACATATACAGCAGGGCTTGGAATTAGTCCCTCCAGCATGTGCCACCAATGCAGAAGGGTGTACAAAATAAGGGAAAAGTCAACAAGTTACTCCCTATGCATTTGGAGCACAGATCAGCAACAAATGGTCACCTGCCTATTATTTTGGAGCTATGCAGGAATAAGCGGTGCAGGAATAGGGAATAGCGCAGGAACAACAAAAAATGGTCAAAATGCACCAAAAACATGGAAATTATGATTGAAAATTGACCAAGCAGTTAGTCCACCCTATTTGGACTCTATTCCTTCACCATAGGCAGACCATCTAGGATAAGGGGATAAAAGTTGACAAATTATAACCCTGCATTCTAGGAAACTATTTTGTAAACAGTTGGAAATCCCTAAAACTCAACAAACAGATGTATCGAATTTGTCTTATAAATAAAGCTCCCAGTATGATTGAGCATGATATATAATATATAATAGATATAATTAGAAATAGTCATTAGCAGAAGTGGGTAAGAGGAAAAAGACTTTGTAGCATTACAGTAAATTACATATTTTTCTTGCATTACTGTAATGCAATTGCAGATAGAATAAAAGGTGCATTTTTTATATTATATTAGCATTTGATGAATTATGGTGCACATTTAATTTACTTGATATAATTTTTCACCCTCTTCCAATTCTGCAAGCAAGGGCCCACTTACAGGATCAGAGGAAGGGCAGCTTAGTGATAGGAAAATCTTGTTGATTTCTTGTTGCAGCAGAATAGCAGAACTCTGTCACCAATTATTTGCAGCATTAAGTTTCATTTTAGAATTGCACCATTGCATATAGAATAGGTTCAATCATGTGTTAGAATAGTATTTAGCATTTGACCTGTAATAGCATCATTTCCAGCATTTTTTGCAATTTCTAAAATTACATCATTTTTAGCATTTTTTTGCAATTTCCATAATTATGTTTTATTGCAATAAACATTAATTTAGTTCCACTTCTGTTCATATCATTGTGAGTTTTATCATTTGTTAATTTCTGCAAGTGTGTGTGTGAATTTCCATTCTACAGTTTACTTTTCTATAATTTGCTTTGTGGTCAATTTAGTAGCATTTTATTTCTTGTCAATTTCAGATTTTGTAGTTTCATTTTCCTGCAGTTTAAATTTAGTTTTAGCTTTTGCAATTTGATTTCCTTTGCTAGAAATTAGGAAGATACACCAAACCCCCCAAAACACTAATTTATCCATCAATAAAAACCTATTCTTGGATAAACTGAACCTACAACTGTGACACCTCCTATCATATACAGCCTCTGGACATCGCCTTGGACTGACATATAATTACTAAATGATGAATGATCAATGACCCTCATCATCATTCTCAATCCAAAGCAAAACAAAAAATCAAAGAAACAAAAAATAATCAATATACAACAAATAGTTTAGGGCACACTTAAATTGATAATAAAGATAAATATTTGCTTGATATTGTTTTGTTATATTTAAGTGCAACACAAAACTAAAGTCCTAAAACAAAATGATCAAAACAAGAAGTAAACACCCTCGGTCTGATACCGATGAGGAATCTGAAGCAACTCACACCCTTAGGTGAAGTCATAGCAACATTGAAAGACCTACCCGTAAGACTGTGAGATGCAGTTCTGCGAGTCTAAGGGGTGATAACTCAACCCTTGGGAGATCTCCTCAATAAACCCCAAATAGAGAGCAACATCATAGAACTACATTGCATAAGGACAAAGAGGCTTCAGGACCATCCTCATCAAGGAGGCATGAGGAGACCTCAAAGGCCTCCTTTAAACACATAGAAACCTCTCAAAGACATGAGGAGGTCTCAAGAGATTCCTCCCCACATGGACATAAGAGAGGATCTAAAACCCATTATTCACACAAGGATGATGAGGATTCCACGCCTCCATATTCTTGGAGAAATAAGGTGACCACAAAGCCTTCATCATCAAAAGGACATGCAGGGGTTACAACATCCCAACATTCACATGAAACACTTAGAATAGATCAGCCCACTAAGGGGTAGGAAACTAGAGATACGTCAAGTCATAGACATCAAACAGATTATATCCTTCACACAAGAGGAATGATTCCAATAGAATATGACCTCATTGGGATGAATGGCACCCCATGAGATTAGTCATGGAAAATAAGATAGTTAGATGAGCTGGATCAAATTTATTCGAGGCCACCTCCCAAAACCATAGCTACGAAAAATTTTGCATTTGGAAGCTCGTGAACCATGACTTCTAAGCCCACTTCTCAGACTGGGGGTGCCTCAGGGTGACCCCACAGTAAACATACAGATTCTAATCATGAAGACACTCAACAATACACTAAACAAGTTACACTAGCTAGCAAGAGCAACAACACAACAAAAATGTCTTCGAGGAATCTACGAGTCAAGACCATAAGAACAGGGTCAGACAAGCATGAGTCTTCCATGATAGCAAAAAATTAACTGCATGCAACGGTTAGAGAATACCTTGCACAAAGAGTGAAAGCTTGTAGAAGCTCTCGAGCATGATAAACAAAGAGAATGGTTGTTGCACCAACATGAGCAATGGTTAAGAGAGCAATTTGAGCAGTTAGCTCATGATAACCAACAAGTAAATGGTAATTATCATCAAATAAATCAATGTGCTAACTCACCAAGAGAGGGGCGTACTAGGTAATAAGGGAACCCACAATAAAACCACCCACCAAATCATGAGAAAAATCCAACCGATGGGGAAAGGGTAAACCTAATAGATCAGGATCAGACACATCTTGAATCCCCACATAGGAGGGGCAAAAATAGAGAAAATAAAGTGGATATAGGGCTACCTCCATTGCCACCATGATGGGGCCTACAAGAAGAGGAACTCCTCGCCTCAAAGGCATTCCAGGCACTTGCTAAAAATATGAAGTCCTTTGAGAAACAAGAGATGGTTGGGAACCAACCAACATTGAGAAAAATACACAACCAACTATTGTGCCCATCAGTTCCTACCCCTGCCTATCCTAAGCACTTTGAGATGCCTAGGCTAGAGAAGTTCAAGGGCAAAGAGGATGCATAAGATCATGTTACCAAATTTATCAATGCATGTTTTCATCTCGAAGATAATGATGCTCTTATGCTAAGGACATTCATAATGATATTTTTGGGTGCAGCCACTCAATGGTTCAACCAACTACCCAAGCATAGCATATCCAGCTTTGAATAACTAGTGAACACTCTCTTGAAGCATTTCTATTTTGGTACTAAGATAAAAGTAAACCTTTTGGGCCTGGCCAATTTGAGATATTACGACGATGAGTCATTAATGGACTATGGGAATAGATGGAGAAAATTCATGGCAAAATTATCATTCTCCATTCCCACAGAAGATATCATCTAGATGTTCACCAAGAGTTGTTCCAAACACATTTCCCTCTTACTACAACTACAGCAATACCCCTCATTTGAGGAAGCTTTGGCACAAGACAAACTCATTGAGGACATAAAAGTAGATGAGGAAACCATAAAAATCTAAACCAAGAAGGAGTGGAACAAAAATGATAAAAATGGCAAAGATAAGCAGAAGCAAGCAAAACCTGCCTCAGTTAATCAAGTGGTATTAGCTGCAGCTAAGGATGGGACTACACAGCAACCCTAGAATTATCAAGCACACCCACCACCATCCAATTATGATCAAAAGAATAATAGGGGAGAAATAGAGAGCGCAAAACCCCTCACTATTTCACATCATTAACATAATTAATGCAGACAATCTTCAACAAATTGAGTGAGGCAGGAAAGATCAGATTCCCTGATATACCTTTTATTGATCCCAACCATCATAATCCAAAAGGATATAAGGAATATCAATTTTGCCCTTATCACAGGATACCAAGGCATAACATTGAGGTTTGTATTGGTTTTAAGCATCAAGTGCAAAACATGATTGAGACGGGAGAGCTACAAGTTGACAACACATTAGCTCCCGACAATAGAGATATGGGAATTTACAAAAACCTGCTTCCAAATCATGAGGCCTTTAGAGGGCAAGGGGCTCAATTCAATCAGGTCCTAGTGGATACACCTACCCACGGGTGTGTTGGGATGGTCGATATTGTCAATATAGCAACCAGAATTAGACGGTATGGTCAACCACAACCTCCTACAACTTCCATTAATTCCTCAACTACAACTAGGTAGAGGTAGGGATAAAACAACCTTCCATGTCCACCAACCCGATCTATGGTGACTATTCGGAGTAGACTTTAGAAAAACTTACAAATTGTTGAGCAAGGTGCAGCAAAAGCATTGCAAAAGTATTGTCATTGTTGTCAACACAGACATAATGGTGCAATTGATGCAGTTCAGAGGTCAGTCAGATCAAGTGCAGTGAATTTCAAGGAAAACAAAGGGGACCCAGATCCAGAAATTTGCAGAAAAATACAAGGAAGAAAACTGTCGCGATATCGCGACATGTTTTCTGTCGTGATTTCGTGACAAAACCGAGGAGAGAGAAAATGCATGCCAAATTGTCGCGATATCGCGACATAACGGAGGAGAGAGAAAATGCATGCAAAATTGTCACGATTTCACGACATGGCTGAGGAGAGAGAAGGCGCAAGCAAAATTGTCACGATTTTGTGACAAAAAGGATGAGAGAGAAAGTGCATGAGAAAGTGTCGCGATATCGCGACAGTTTCGGAAGAAAAGCACTAAGGGCGCAAAGTGTCGCGACATCGCGACAAAAAGGAGGAGAGAGAAAGTTCATGAAAACTGTCGCGATTTCGTGACATGTTGGAGGCAAAGCAGCAAAGTGAAGAAAGCGTAGCGATTTCGCTACATGTTGCAATTTCGTTGGCAAAAGCAAAGAAAAAGTGATAAGTCAAGAAAGTGTAGCGATTTCGCTACAAGTCCGAAATACAAAATGCAAGAGTGTAGCGATTTCACTACAAGTCCAAAGTGCAAGGCAGCAAAGTGTAGCGATTTCGCTACAAGTTCAAAATGCAAGGCGGAGAAGTGTAGCGAATTCATTACAGCTTCGAAATGCAAGGCAAAAAGTGTAGCGATTTCGCTACAGGTTAGAAATAAAAGGTGCAAAGGGGCAGTGACTTTGACACAAGTTTGAAAAGCAAGGGGCATAGGTGTAACGATTTCGCTACAAGTGCAAAACACAAAACACAAAACACAATGGGGTAGCGATTTCGCTACAAGTCTTGAGATCAGCAAGTCGAAGCAAGAGGAAACACCAAGCCAACAAAGTTAGATTTTTGGAAACCGCAGCAAAGAAAAATGTTAAGTTAGAAAGGTGTAGCGATTTCGCTACAAGTAAGGTTTTAGCGGCTGCATGAAGAAAGAATTGTACGGAGGCCAGAAGCGTCATGATTTCATGACAAGTCGGAGGATGACGTCAGCAAAATTGAGAAGTGTCACGATTTCGCGACAAGGTGGAAGAAAAGCCGCTGGAAGCCAGAAGCGTCATGATTTCGCGACAACATTGGTAATGACGTCAGCAATAGCTAAAAGTGTCGCGATTTCACGACTAGTTGCGAGAGAAGCCGCTGGAAGCCGAAAGCGTCGCGATTTCGCGACAACTTTGAAGATGACGTCAGCAAAAGCGAAAAGTGTCACGATTTCGTGACATGTATCATTTTCGCGGGTGCATGCAGAGAGAAGGTCCAGGAGGCAAAAAACGTCGCGATATCATGACAGGTAACAGTTTGGCGGGAAAAAGGCCAAAAATGCATGCACTGTGACAGGTGTCAAAATAGCGCCAGTTACGTAGAGTTAACTAGAGTCAGATCTACAGTTCCCAGTGACAGGTGTTGGGGAAAGATTAGAGAAAATACTGCAACTATTAACTGGAGTGACAAGGGAAGTTACGATGCAATGCATTTAATAAAAGAACAGCTATTGCAGGGCCGTGATGCTGCAAGCTATCATAAGCGCAGTATTCCAGATAATCTCTTCAAACAAGAAATCCTCTCGATGGTTGTGCATATCAGATACGACGATTGCGAGGTAGAATAGAAGGATCGACAGAGTATAGAAAAGAGTGTCATCGAGAAAGTGCAAAAGCGTTAAGAGAGCAGTTTCATATAGTTTGGAAGAAAAGAATCAGAGAGCTTCGAAACGCGCTATAAGGCTGTCGAGAAGTGCAAAGAAAAAGACTGTCAGAATGTGCAGAGAAAAAGGCTGTCAGAATGTCAGAGTGAGTCAGAAAGAAAGCGGCTAAAAGGTAGAACATGTCAGAGTGGGTTTGACACATTGATCGTAGCCGAGAATGCATGGAAATTAGGAGGGAAAGTCGAGCCGTTTTCAAAATTGAGTCATTCGAGAAAATCACATAAATAGACTCGAACAAGCACAGTAGGAGGTTACTGCAACCGTGAATATTCATGAAAAATAAATAAAAGAGAGAAGGTTGTGGAAAGGGTCTTGTTTGAAGCATAGTGAATGAACAAAAACCTGAACTTGAATGCAATTTTATTGAAAAATCAGTAGAGAGGTTTTGGTTGTGAAAAAGAAGATACTTGAGATTGTAACTATTCTTTTTATGCTTCAGTGACAAAATTGAATGAGCTAAGGACCAGTCGGGGTCTTGCAATAGAGAAGGCATTTCTATGTCAATATTTTATTAAAATTTGAAATCCAAGTTGGTGCTTGGTAAAAGGAGTTGGTGCTCCTATCATTGTAGCGAGAAAAATCGGGGGTTGGTGCTCCTTCCAGTGGGTCTTTGGAGAATCATTTGTAAAGAAAGAATCCTTGCAAAGACTGGATTTGGATTGTAGTCCAAACGAGTCATTTTTGAGGAGTAGCCACATTGGTGAACCTCGTTAAATCCTGTGTTGTGTGATGCTCTTGTGCTATATTTGCTTTATTTGTTTTTAAGCTAGCAGTATTAAGTTTTAAGAGTAGCAGATTCAATTTTTTAAATAGTTACACTGATTCACCCCCCCCTCTCAGTGTCATTGTGAGAATATCAATTGGTATCAGAGCCAGGAACCTGTACAAGCTTAATCAGCTAAGGTGATCTTGGAATAAACACAATGGCCGATGGTGAAGGTTTTTCTTCTAACAAAGCTCCTATGTTCGATGGAACAAATTATTCTTTCCGGAGGCCGAGGATGCGAGACTTATCTATGTGCATTGGGTTATAACATTTGGGAATCTATTGAAAATGGATACACCATACCCACTGTTCCTCCAACAGATGCGGCTGAGAAGAAAAAGTTTGAGAACAACTCAAAAGCCAAGAATGCTATTATGTGTGGATTAGTAGACGAGTGAGTTGATACGCATCATGAACTGCAAATCTGCTAAAGACATATGGGACAAACTGCAAAGCATTCATGAAGGAGATAGCAAAATCAAGGAAGCTAAGCTGCAAACACATCGTGCCCAGTTCGAAGCATTAAAGATGACCGATGATGAGAACATTGAAGCCTATCTGCTGAGAGTAAATGGAATCATCAATGCAATAAGAGGACTCGGGGAAGAAATGGAAGATGCAGTCGTTGTGAAGAAGGTACTAAGAACTCTAAATAAAAGGTTTGATGCAAAGGTTTCTACCATAGAAGAAGCAAAAGATTTAAATTTTTTCAATATGGATGAAATGCATGGTTCTCTAACAACATATGAAATGAGGATTGGACAAACTAAGCCCTCAGACAGAGAAGCAGCTTTTCAAGCACGGAAAAATATAAAATCTAAACAAGAATCCGAGGAAGAAGAATCTACAGATGAAACTGAAGCAAATTTTGTTAGAAAATTGGTAAAGGGAAAAGGAAAGTACAGAGGTAAGCTGCCGTTCAAGTGCTTTAACTGTGGAGGCATCGGGCACTTTGCAGCAAAATGCCCAATGAATGAGAAAAACAAAAGTGATGAAGGGACACACCAAGAAAGAAATGTCTGGAAAAAGAAACCACAGTTTAGAAAAAGGAACTTCAAGAAGAAAAGCTTCATTTCAAAGAATATTGACTCTTCTGAAGATAGTTCCAGTGAGGACTCAGAAGAAGAAACTAGTGAAGCCTTGTTCATGGCTTTTGAAGAACAGAGAATAGAAGAAACCCAAGAATGTGAAGAAAAATTAGAGGATGAGGCTGAGATAGATCTGGAAGGTGAGTTGGTTGCTGCACTTGAAGAGTTAAGTGCAGAAAGGAAAAGAAATAAAAATATTTCAAGGAAATTTGAGGATGCTAGCAATTTAATAATCAGTTTGAAAGTACAAACTGAAGAATATAAGAAAAAGTCTAAAGATTTTGAAGCACAGCTAACCGTGAAAATAAATGAGTGCAACAAGCTAGAAGAAGACATAGTTGGATTAAGATTGCAGCTAGAAGAGATGAATCGAAAACTGAGCTATCATCATAAATTTGAAGACAGTTCTGCAAAGCTGAATAAAATGTTAAATGATCAAAGGCCTACGGGTATCAAATTTGGTTTAGGCTTTGATGAAGGAGAATCCTCAAAGGACTCAAAGGCTATAACTGTAGAACCAATTAGGAATAAAGACAAGATCAAGGTTGATCAAGATAAACAATATCATGCAAAAGAAAGCAATAAGTCCAAGCTTGAAAGGAGATCTGCAAATGATGGATTTACCAAAGTCACATATCAAAGAAGAAGAAGACCCATTGCTCCTACTACAACATGGCAACAACCATTACCCAGGTACACTCGTTCCTTTTTTGGTTATTGTTTTAAATGCAATGCATATGGTCATAAAATCTCAAGTTGTAGATATAATGTAAAACAAAGAAATTTTACTAGTAGAAATATTTTTTCTCCTTTGATAGATTATGTTGTAGAATGTTATAACTGTCATAACTTCGGACATATTGCAAGGAATTGTCGTAGCTCTTTTGCAGGAAATAAATACCAGGGAAGAAAGTATCAATCAACTGGATCAAAATAGAACAAAAAATTTCTCGAAAAAGCTGTCACAAGCCAATGAAAGGGAGAAGGTAAAGCAAGTGACCAGATCTGCTGTCAAATCACAGTGGAAAGAAAAGGAACTACCGAAGAAAGACAAGGAATCTCTGATCGTTCAAACAACCCTCAAAGCCCAGAATAAATCTGCACCTTGGATTATGGACAATGGATGCTCCAGTCATATGACAGGAGACAAACAGAAGTTTGACAAGCTACAGACATACGAAGGTGGTTCTATAAAATTTGGAAACAATGATGGAGCAAAGATAGTGGGTAAAGGATCAGTTAAGTTAAGTGATGGTAAAATCAACTCTAAGGAAGTTCTTTTTGTGGTAGGACTGAAGCATAACTTACTGAGTGTAAGTCAGATTTGTGACAGAGGTCATGAAGTAATTTTCAAGAAGGAGGGCTGTGAAGTAAGAAAGACAAAAAATGGAAAGTTAATAGCCACTGGACTAAGAACTTCTAGAAATTTGTATACTCTCTCGGAGACTTCAGAAGGAGCTTGCTTGGTTGGATAAGAAGAAGAAAATTGGCTGTGGCACAAAAGACTCGGTCACATAAGCTTTGATAATCTGGTAAAAATCAGCTCGAAAAGAGCAGTAAGAGACATACCCACTATTGGTAAACCATCAAACAACATTTGTGAGTCATGCCAAAAGGGGAAGCAAACCAGATCTACCTTCAAAGCAAAAGAGTATTTCACTAGCAAGCCATTAGAACTGATTCACACTGATTTGTGTGGACCCATGAGGACAGAAAGCATAAATGGATACAAATATTTTATGTTGTGTATAGATGATTTTTCCGAATGACATGGGTACTCTTTCGAAACAGAAATCAGAAGCCTTTGAGATGTTTAAAACCTTCAAAAATCTTGTTGAGAATCAATCTGGAAAAAGAATTAAATGTTTGAGATCAGATAGAGGAGGAGAGTTTATATCAGATGAGTTTGCAAAATTCTGTGAAAACCATGGAATAAGAAGACAGTTTTCAGTAGCAAGAACACCTCAGCAGAATGGAGTAGTTGAAAGAAAGAACAGAACTATGCAAGAAATGGCAAGAACCATGTTAATAGAGAGCAAAATTGCTGAAAGATTCTGGAAAGAGGCAGTTCATACTATAGTCTACATTCAGAATAGATGTATGTTGAGGCCACATGAAAACAAAACACCTTATGAACTGTGGTTTGGCAAAAAGGCTACAGCAAAATACTTCAAAGTGTTCGGCAGCAAGTGTTACATTAAACGGACTGAAGCCAATCTTGGCAAATTCGAAGATAGAGCTGATGAAGGTATCTTTCTTGGTTACTCAACAAAAAGTAAAGCTTACACATGCTATAACAAAAGACTAAAGAAAATTGTGGAGAGTGCGGATGTGAAGGTTGATGAAGGCAGGAAACAAGAAATCAACAATAGTGAAAACTACCCAACCTATGAAGAATTTATTGAAGAAGATGAAGATCAAGAAAAGGAAGAGAGACAGAAATCAGATTCGGATGATTTGGAAAGAGAAGAAAACAGGAAATTCGAACAGGCGATTGGCGAGAAAAATCATCCCAAAGAGCAGATTATTGGGGACCCTACGGTTGGCATTCGAGACAAGAAGAAGAGTAGTAAATAACTATTCTCTGTTATCCAATATTGAGCCCAAAAATATTATTGAAGCAAGCACGAGATGAAAGTCTGGATGGAGGCGATAAATGAAGAACTAGATCAAATTGAGAAAAATAATACCGGGAATTAGTACCAAGGCCTGAAAATAAAAACATAATTGGTACTAAATGGATATTTCGAAACAAATTGAATGAAGACGGACAGGTTGTAAGGAATAAAGCAAGATTAGTCTGCAAAGGATATGCTCAAGTTGAGGGGATTGATTTTGAAGAGACTTTTGCACCAGTGGCCAGACTTGAAGCAATAAGACTATTTTTGGCTTTAGCAGTTCATAGAAATTTCAAAGTTTATCAGATGGATGTAAAATCAGCATTTCTGAATGGAAATTTTGAAGAAGAAGTATATATTGAACAGCATGATGGTTTTCAACTCTGTGACAATCCTAACTTTGTTTGCAAGATGAAGAAAGCATTGTATGGCTTGAAACAAGCACCTAGGGCTTGGTATGCAAGATTGGACAGCTATCTCACTAAGCAAGGATTCAAGAAAGGTATGGTGGATAGCAATTTATATGTGAAAACTGAAAATGGCAATTTCATTGTCCTTGTTGTTTATGTAGATGATATAATTTTTGGGAGCAACAATGATGAATCATGCAAAGACATAGCAAACAAAATGCAGAAAGAGTTTGAAATGTCTATGATAGGTGAACTTTCATATTTCCTTGGATTGCAAGTTAATCAAACCGAAAAAGGGATTTTTATTTCTCAAATTAAATATGTGAAAGAAATGTTGAAAAAGTTCACCATGGAAGATAGTAAGCCGGTGAGCACCCCCATGACAACAAGATGCAAGTTGAGCAAGGATGATAAATCTCCAGATGTTGATCAAACAATGTACAGATCTATGATTGGGAGCCTGCTGTATTTGACAGCCACAAGACCGGATATCTTACAGGCAGTTTGCATGGTTGCAAGATTTTAGGCTAGTCCAAAAGAAACTCATGTAATAGCTGTGAAAAGGATCTTCAAGTATCTCAAGGGCACTATGGAGTATGGACTATGGTATCCAAAAGGAAAAGATTTCACTCTTTTTGCCTATTATGATGCTGATTGGGCAGGATGTATTGATGATAGAAAAAGTACAAGTGGAGGAGCATTTTTTCTTGGAGATAAATTGGTAGCATGGCACAGTAAGAAGCAAGAATCAGTCTCTCTATCCACAGCCGAGGCAGAATACATTGCAGCAACAACATGTTGTACACAAATACTATGGATGAGACAAACATTGAAAGATCTAGGTATTCACTTCACTGAGCCCATTTCAGTCAAATGTGATAACACTAGTGCAATCAACATTTCAAAGAATCCGGTCATGCATTCCCGCACCAAACATATTGCAATCCGGTATCACTTCTTGAAGGATAAGGTTGCAGAAGGAGAGGTCAAATTGGAGTTTGTTCCAACTACAGAGCAAGTAGCAGACATATTCACCAAACCTTTGCCCAAGGAAGTTTTTGAATACCTTAGGGGTAAGTTGGGAGTAGTCACCCTTCCCAAGCATTGACTAGCTATGGGGAACACATTCTCAGGGGGAGCATTATGCCTGAGAATGTTGTGCATAGACTCAGGGGGAGTCTACAGCAGACCCTTTGGTATTATTGGCAAAGGGGGAGAAGAAATTGAGCAAGGTTATAGTGTGTTGCCAACAATTCCAAAGGGGGAGATTGTTGAGCAAGGTGCAACAAAAGCATTGCAAAAGTATTGTCATTGTTGTCAACACAGACATAATGGTGCAGTTGAGGCAGTTCAGAGGTCAGTCAGATCAAGTGCAGTGAATTTCAAGGAAAACAGAGGGGACCCAGATCCAAAAATTTGCAAAAAAATACAAGGAAGAAAACTGTCGCGATATCGCGACATGTTTTCTGTCATGATTTCGCGACAAAACCGAGGAGAGAGAAAATGCATGCCAAATTGTCACGATATCACGACATAACGGAGGAGAGAGAAAATGCATGCAAAATTGTCACGATTTCACGACATGGCTGAGGAGAGAGAAGGCGCAAGCAAAATTGTCGTGATTTCGCGACAAAAAGGATGAGAGAGAAAGTGCATGAGAAAGTGTCACGATATCGCGATAGTTTCGGAAGAAAAGCACTAAGGGCGCAAAGTGTCGCGACATCGCGACAAAAAGGAGGAGAGAGAAAGTTCATGAAAACTGTCACGATTTCGTGACATGTTGGAGGCAAAGCAGCAAAGTGAAGAAAGCGTAGCGATTTCGCTACATGTTGCAATTTCGTTGGCAAAAGCAAAGAAAAAGTGATAAGTCAAGAAAGTGTAGCGATTTCGCTACAAGTCCAAAATACAAAATGCAAGAGTGTAGCGATTTCACTACAAGTCCAAAGTGCAAGGCAGCAAAGTGTAGCGATTTCGCTACAGGTTCAAAATGCAAGGCGAAGAAGTGTAGCGAATTCGTTACAGCTTCGAAATGCAAGGTGAAAAGTGTAGCGATTTCGCTACAGGTTAGAAATAAAAGGTGCAAAGGGGCAGCGACTTTGACACAAGTTTGAAAAGCAAGGGGCATAGGTGTAGCGATTTCGCTACAAGTGCAAAACACAAAACACAATGGGGTAGCGATTTCGCTACAAGTCTTGAGATCAGCAAGTCGAAGCAAGAGGAAACACCAAGCCAACAAAGTTAGATTTTCGGAAACCGTAGCAAAGAAAAATGTTAAGTCAGAAAGGTGTAGCGATTTCGCTACAAGTAAGGTTTTCGTGGCTGCATGAAGAAAGAATTGTACGGAGGCCAGAAGCGTCGCGATTTCGCGACAAGTCGGAGGATGACGTCAGCAAAACTGAGAAGTGTCACGATTTCGCGACAAGGTGGAAGAAAAGCCGCTGGAAGCCAGAAGCGTCACGATTTCACGACAACATTGGTGATGACGTCAGCAATAGCTGAAAGTGTCACGATTTCGCGACAAGTTGCGAGAGAAGCCGCTGGAAGCCGAAAGCGTCGCGATTTCGCGACAACTTTGAAGATGACGTCAGCAAAAGCAAAAAGTGTCACGATTTCGTGACATGTATCATTTTCACGGGTGCATGCGGAGAGAAGGTCCAGGAGGCGAAAAACGTCGCGATATCGCGACAGGTAACAGTTTGGCGGGAAAAAGGCCAAAAATGCATGCACTGTGACAGGTGTCAAAATAGCGCCAGTTACGTAGAGTTAACTAGAGTCAGATCTACAGTTCCCAGTGACAGGTGTTGGGGAAATATTAGAGAAAATACTGCAACTATTAACTGGAGTGACAAGGGAAGTTACGATGCAATGCATTTAATAAAAGAACAGCTATTGTAGGGCCGTGATGCTGTAAGCTGTCATAAGCATAGTATTCCAGATAATCTCTTCAAACAAGAAATCCTCTCGATGGTTGTGCATATCAGATACGACAGTTGCGGATAGAATAGAAGGATCGACAGAGTATAGAAAAGAGTGTCATCAGAAAGTGCAAAAGCGTTAAGAGAGCAGTTTCATATAGTTTGGAAGAAAAGAATCAGAGAGCTTCGAAACGCGCTATAAGGCTGTCAGGAAGTGCAGAGAAAAAGACTGTCAGAATGTGCAGAGAAAAAGGCTGTCAGAATGTCAGAGTGAGTCAGAAAGAAAGCGGCTAAAAGGCAGAACATGTCAGAGTGGGTTTGACACATTGACCGTAGCCGAGAATGCATGGAAATTAGGAGGGAAAGTCGAGCCATTTTCAAAATTGAGTCATTCAAGAAAATCACATAAATAGACTCGAACAAGCACAGTAGGAGGTTACTACAACCGTGAATATTCATGAAAAATAAATAAAAGAGAGAAGGTTGTGGAAAGGGTGTTGTTCGAAGCATAGTGAAAGAACAAGAACCTGAACTTGAATGCAATTTTATTGAAAAATCAGTAGAGAGGTTTTGACTGTGAAAAAGAAGATACTGAGATTGTAACTATTCTTTTTATGCTTCTGTGACAAAATTGAATGAGCTAAGGACCAATCAGGGTCTTGCAATAGAGAAGGCATTTCTATGTCAATATTTTATTAAAATTTGAAATCCAAGTTGGTGCTTGGTAAAAGGAGTTGGTGCTCCTATCTGTTGTAGCAGAAAAATCAGGGGTTGGTGCTCCTTCCAGTGGGTTGTGGAGAATCATTTGTAAATAAAGAATCCTTGCAAAGACTGGATTTGGATTGTAGTCCAAACAGTCATTTTTGAGGAGTAGCCACATTGGTGAACCTCGTTAAATCTTGTGTTGTGTGATGCTCTTGTGCTATATTTGCTTTATTTGTTTTTAAGCTAGCAGTATTAAGTTTTAAGAGTAGCAGATTCAATTTTTTAAATAGTTACACTGATTCACCCCCCCCTCTCAGTGTCATTGTGAGAATATCACAAATGAATCCAGCTAGGCTATCCATCTATGAGCTCATACAACAGTCCCCAAAGCACAGGGAGACCTTGATGGAGATTCTAAGGTCAATTGAGCTTCAACCACAAGATCTAAATGCATTCACCCATTTTGTAGGATAAGTACAAGAATTCAAAGAACCTCTAATCTAATTCTATGATTACGATATTAAGACAGTGCCCATTACCTTACCAGACCCTTCGCTATACTTTGTGGCATCAGTCAATAATTTATCTTTCAAAAAAGTCTTGATCGATATAGGTTCGTCAATCAACATCATCACAACAACAGTAACAATAGAGCACCTCAAGATCTCCAAGTCTCATATCGTTTCAGGGGCCTATACATTGAGGGCTTTCAATGATGCCTTATGCAATACTATTGGAATGATAGTCTTACCTATCAAGGTTGGGTATAAGACCATACCTATGATGTGCCATATCTTGGAAGGGGCCATGCAATACAACATCCTCTTAGGATGACCTTGGATAAGGGACATGAACTGTGTACCTTCGATCTTACATCGATGTGTTAAGTATGTGCATGATAACAATGTCTACATGGTGTTGGCTGATGAGGAGCCATTCAAATATGCCATCAAGTGGATTGTACAGGAGAATTTGTGATTCCCTTTGCCCACTTGTATGTAGGACCTTCATCTCCAGCTATGCAACTAAATGACAAAGACAAAGGGGTGCAAAAAGTCCCATCTACATAAACACCTCATTTAGCATCCAACATGACTAATGCTTCTAATAAACCATCAATTTCTAAGCCAAAGGCCAATCAGAAGCTAAAATCACTCATGGAAGAGGAAGGGAAGCTCAACGAAGTGCTAACCATAGCCATTGAGAAAGTTCCAAATCCCATAGAAGAATAAGATCTCCAAGATCAAGTCGAATACGATGACTACCACCCCACTTCACCAATTTCATCTATGGGGTCATCTACATCGCATGCAACTATACACTTGGCAAGTAAAGGGATAGGAGAATACCTTGTGCATAACATAGCATTCACGCCCATCATAGAGTTTGCACAAGACATGGGATGACCAAAAGACTTAAGACCACCAATGGGGATAGTGGTTTCACTTGGAATCCCTCCCAACTAGAAAAATTTCATCTACGTTGGCCTATATTGTACCTATAAATCTATGGATATAGAAGAGGACAATGATGAGCTATTCACCATCAATGTTTGCTACCTCTCTAATCCTGAGTTTGCTCTAAGCTACTTTGAACATTGTCATTGGCATGGTTACGATCTTGGTATATATGAGCAGGGGCGAAGACGACCATACGAGCCATAATACCAGCTTCCCACTAACAGATTTGGGTTAGGATATCACATCAGAGGTCGAGATGACTCTCTAGCAGTAGCCTTGGATAGATTGAGCTTGGGGTTAGGAGAATATATCAATTTTATTCCTTACCACCCACTAATTGCAAAACTTATGAGCAACAGGCAAGTAGTTGCGATAAGCATATCGTCATCCAACATTTATCATCCAAGCCCCACAATTGATGCCACCACAATAGGTTACAACCATGGGATGATGAGCAAGAAGAAAATAGATATGTGGCAAGTTATGATGAAGCACGATCAGGCTTGGCCTATCATGGGCCTCGCTATTTATACAGCTTTACTTGGTCCATCCATAATGAGAGTGGATACATATCGAACGAGAGTGACTATGATTCAGAAGACTTGACAGAGAAAGCCTATATAGGATCAAGGAATTCGCCCCAAAGGTTGGGGTAAGAGACTAATGCAAATGGCTTCTTCATAAGTGATGAAGAATATGAATATGAGACAGAGATGGCCTACTTAGGGCCAAGACATGAGCCTCTTTTCTTGGGACTATATACCAATGCTAATGGTTTCTGGATAAGTGACAATGACTTTGAGGATGAAACCGATATGGCCTATCTTGGACCTCACCATTTGCAGCAAGTCAATGCATTAGTCGAGAGAGAGGTGGGAATTTGTGCCATAGACCCTCATTTGTAGTTTTTAGGGAGACCTGTTGACTTAGTTGTCATTCATCAGATGGTCAATCCCCCTCCACCTACATTCAGAGAGCGGTTAGAGCCCAATGATCCTATTATCCGACCTGCTAATATTTCAAATACAGAGATTCCTTTTCCTCCAAAGCCTCATCATTAGTATGGAAGAGAAACCTTTGAGGCAACATTCCACCCATGTGGTCCTAGAGATTTCATTCCATCCATAAATATAATCTCCATCGATTTGACCACACCACTTCATAACCCAGTCGATCCCACAAAACCTTTGCGTATTGATACAGAGGCTATTTATTGGGATCGTGTTGATTCACCCATAGAGATTGAGGATATTTTCTCTAATTAAGATACGTTACAACCTTTCCATTTTGTAGTAGGCTATGCATACAATGTGTTCCATGCTGGTTTGGAAATTGAGTCAGTAGGACCTATAAATCCTATCGATGACATCCACTTGATACCCATGCCCCACCAGTTGGAAAATGGGTCACATATGGCTATAGAAATGACTTTTGAGGTGGACATCAGTGATGATCCTACTCGACAAAATAAATTCAAGTTCAAAGAAAGTCTATCTCCAGAGGAACAAGCCAACATAATCCCTCTCCTTACAGAGAGGCCAAATGTTTTTGCTTGGACTTACAAATATATGCCAGGAATTGATCCAAAGTCAGTGGTCCACAACCTCTCATTGTATCCCCTAAAGAAGCCATTCAAGCAAAAATTGATAAAAATGCATCCAACCGTCACTTTGATGGTGAAGAATAAATTGCAAAAACTATTGGAGGTGATTTTTATAGTTCTCATCGACTATCCTGAATGGGTCTTAAACATGGTGCCTGTGGTAAAACTTGATGGAAGAGTGTGCATTTGAACAGATTTTAGAGACTTGAATAGGGAAACTCCAAAGGATTCATTCTCATTGCAAACATAGATGCTCTTGTTGATGCCACCGTAGGTCATGAGATGCTCTCCTTAATGGATGGATTTTTTGGATACAATCAAATCCAAATTAAACCTAAAGACCAGCACAAGACTGCTTTCATTACTCCATGGAGAACTTTTTGTTACAAAGTGATGCCATTTTGTCTTAATAATTTTGGCGCCACATACGAGCGAGCCATGACATACATATTCCATGATTACATGCACACAATCTTGGAAGACTACATGGATGACTTGCTAGCCAAATATTTATTATGAAAAGAACATGGTCAGGTCCTTACAAAGGTCTTCGATCATCTCATAGAACACAACGTTAGATTGAATCCTAATAAGTGTGTGTTTGGTGTAACTTATGGTAAGCTCTTAGGATTCATCATTTCAAAGAGAGGTATCAAATTTGATCCTACAAAAGTAAAGGCTATACTAGAAATGGCTGCCCCTACCAACATTAGGGAGTTGAGAAGCCTACAAGACAAGGTATCATCAATCAAATGGTTCATCGCTCAATCGTCAGACAAGTGTCAACCTATGAACCAATTGCTATGCAAGGATGTCCCATTTCATTGGGATGAAGAATACCAACAAGCCTTTGCAGAGATCAAAACATACCTAGAAATATCGCTAGTATTAGCTCCATCAAGGCCAGACGTACCATTCTTGCTATACATATTGGCTACTGAATTTGCTTTGTGCACCATGTTAGCCCAAAATAATGTGTAAAAAAAAGAGCAAGTCGTATATTACATTAGTCGTACCTTGTGATGTGTAGTAGTTATACCATCATTAATTCTCAATGAATCTGTCAATCCAGGGCAGTATACAAGGCTATCTACGAAAGAAGAAGTGAAACAGCTATAACTTAGGTCCATCTAGAGCAACAGGTTTTATTGGTGGAACCGATTATGTGGGGGGTTTTGGAAAATTCCTATCTCTAAATTGCATGAATTAAATCTTAATCTAAGTTGCAGAATTGAAAACTAATCATTAACTACATAAATGAAGTCCTAATTACAATTGCAGAACGAGACCTAATTATATTGCAGAAATAACAGTTGTAGAATTGAAAGTCTGATCCTAATTGCAAAAAGGAAATATAATTAATTTTGCAATAATGAAAGTCTAGATCTAATGTGGAAATAAAAATCATCAAAGTTCTGTAACAGAAGGTTGTCAATATTCTATACAGGATTTTGACAGCAAAACATAAAATGTAGGAAATTGCTAAAAAATAGTAAATTCTAGAAATAACAGTCTGAAATAAAGTGGAAGATTTGCTGAAAGTAAGATTGCAACTAAAACATTAAGCACAAGGTTAATCTAAGCATAAATAAACTAATACTGGAAATATTGTCAACTGTTTACAAGCAATTGAAATAACAAGTTCTACAACTCATTCTGCTACAAGAAAATCGTAATAAAAACCTGCTTGTTAGTCCTCCTCCTAGGTCTGGAAGTGGCCAGCCTCTTTGTCCAGAAGAAGGTGTAAGTCTCTCTCTCTTTATAAATATTAATCACACTCATTTACAAGCAATATTAAATAGAACTGGTGCACTTTATTGATTAGAAGACATGATTACAATCTTTCTGTTGAAAGACTGTTACAGGACTGTAACAGTCAATTTCTACCTATACTCTGTATTTTCTGCTAGCTTCCTTACACTATTTTCTACCTCCTTTACTATCTACTAGGCTCAACCTGAACGGAAGCAATATTTATAGCTATCCTATGATCTAATTACAAACAAAGAATATCTCAAAAGATCTAATCCTATAATGCTGCAACAAATTCTGGTTTTATCCTAGAAGAGGACTAAAACTTGATCTTTTCCTTAATGATGGCTTTGGTCGGCAATGACAGTAAATATAGATGGAATATCTTTCCCTTTACCTTTTTCAACCTTTATTTACCTTTTTTCGACTTCAAAAATCGATCAACAGGTCAAAGAAACACATTATGTTCTTCATTCCGAAGATAAGTGGCTTCATTCCGAAGACAATGCAATTCTCATTTCGAAGATCACTCATTTCGAAGATACTGCATTCTCATTCCGAAGATCGCTCATTCTGAAGATACTGCATGCTTCATTCTGAATATTCGCTCATTCCGAAGATACTGCATTCTTCATTCCGAAGATCCGCTCATTCCGAAGACGCTCTGTTCTTTCATTTCGAAGATATCTGTTCATTTCGAAGATACTTCAAAATGAACAAATGTATGCTTTTTTAGTGATTTCTTCTGCATCTCTCAGGTGGGTTATTTCTTAAGATCAAATTCCAATGCTCTTCATCCCTTTCCTCATGTGAATTCCATGCCTTGCTATTTATGGACAGCTGGCTGGAATTTATATCGAAAAGACCAGTTTTTGCTGCATAGCAATAGTTTGCATACATTGTTGCCAGATTTAGGTGAAGTAAATGCTTGAGACGAATCAAAACATGATTAGTGAAATGCTGCTATTATTCTAAGCATATCCCATTTTAGCAAATCATAGCAAAAAGAACACAAAACTATGCAAAAATATGTAAAATCAGCATATAATATTTCAAATACATTGATCATGCAAAAATGGTTAATATACAGCATATTGAATCAACTTAACTGACATATCAGATAAAACATAAGATTTTATAGGCATTTTTAGTGTTCAAAACATGTTATAATTGAGGCATTTCCAGGCCTCATCATTTTCCCCCCAACTTATATTAATGCATGCCCTCATGCATTCTGTTGGGCTATGGAATCACATATGTCCATTTTTAGATTCCATGACCTGTAGAATAATTTCTTGCCTATGTAATACCCCCTATTTTCCTGAATGTTTCTAAGCCAATCTTCAAATTATTCATCAGGCTGGGCATCTTCCTCAAAGTAGAATGGAACTAGAGTAATGATGGTCGGAGGCCTAAACCTGAGACCTATCCAGTTATTTTGCATGATCTGAATCAACTGGATTACACCTTCTGCTCTTCTTCTGGACCATTCTAAGTTGATGGGGGATATGGTTTCTCTTTTTCTCAAAGACATGGAAAGTTTAGCCCATCTGTCTCTGCATACTGACAATGCTGAGAAGAAATTGCAATCACAAAAATTATTAAATTTGGCCACACAGTCCCTTAAATTGTTCAAGTACATTCTCTTTATATCATCCCTGTTCATCATTGAGAAGTGCTGCCTGGTGATAACTAGATGATTTGGTTGGATTGCTCTGACTAACAACTTAGCCCTTGTTTCAATCACTTTATTCTACTTTTTCTCTTGATCCCAGTAAATCTGATTCTACAAAGTAGACATAAATGCTCTCAACTGAACATCTCCAATGTAGATTTGAGGATGAGAGTCAACTTCCTCTGGAATGAAGAAACTATGTAAAAACAATTCACACAGGAGATTTTTCTGCTCAAAAGGACTATCAAAATATGCCTCCAAAAAATCTGCAATAGTGTCCAATTTATATGGGAGGTTTGAAGTAATCCTCATGACCTGCCATCTGAGGTATTTTTCCTTCAAAATAAGGCTGTAAAATCTGGCTGGTCGTCTAAATTGGACTAAAAATTCAACAATTTGGCATAAGTCAAACACTTTTTCTTTCAATGCTTGAATTTTTGTCCTTGGCTTCTAGCTGTTTTGCTTCCAATTTGAACTTTTTAGTTTTAGTGACAAGCTGCTCATATCTAATCATCCAGCTAGCTATATATGCATTGTACTGTTCTAGAGACACAGTATTAGGTGGTCTTACTACAGGGGGAATCCTAGGCAGCAAATTTATCTGAACTCCTTTTTCTGCCACTTCCACTAGTTGTTCATCTATTAATAATTCTACTTGCACCCCCTTATTTGCTATTTCTATGGGGTTGTCATCAGATAGTATTTCTACTTGTACCCCCTTATCTGTTGTTTCTACTGGAATTGTAACAAGTTGAAATGCAGGGACCTCAATAGGAGTACTTGAACATTTTCTTGCTGTTGGGATTGTTCCTATGTTGGTGGCTCATCTTCAACATCCTCTGCTATGCTCTTCACCATTTCTGAAGCATCTTCAGAACAAGAAGGCAATGCTTCATAATAAGATGGTGCTGCTTCAGAATGAACAAGCACTTTTTTAGAATGAAGGAGTGTTGTTTCAGGATGAACTCCCATGTATGCCTCAACAGAGTCATCTGTCCTTGATAGACCCATAAGCAATTGAGCCAAATTGTCTTCATCATTGGATATAGCTAGTTGTTTTTCATATTGTGATAGCAGTTTTCTCAATTCTGCCACTTCCTGTTGAAGCTCTGCAATTTTTATTTCTTGCATCTCAATGATGCTTTCTTTCTCTGAAATCCATTTGGTCTGTGTTTTGACATCACTCCTTGCTGCCCTCAGCTGCTCTATGATGTCTTCCAGTTCTGTTTCTACTTCGTAGTCGATGCGGACAAATCGCTTGCGCTTGGTCGCTCAACCAATATTCCCTCTTCTTTTGCAACAATTTGTTCTTGTTCAGGAGGCTCTGTGAGACTGTCTATAAGGGTATCTACCATATCTGTAGCTTGTTGAACTGTAGCTTCCTCTAAACCATCCTGCTCAGTTTTTGCCTCGACTATTCGTTCAGGGAATTCTAGAAAGTTTTCAGATGTTGGTTGTATCTCTATGACATCTGGGCTGCTTGGTCTATCTTCTTCTTCCATGACCTATTCTACAGTTTCTTTCAAATGGATTCTTTTAGACCTCATAGTTCTAGATGCAAACTTCTTTTTGCTCTATTTTTTGGTGACAGCAGGGGTCATGGGGTCAGTTTTAGATGCCTCTGTTTCCCTTGTTGTTTCTGCCTCTATTTGGTTAAGTGCTTCACTTCTCTGTTCTGACAAATTAGTTGCAGCTTCAGCAAAACGAACCTTCTTTTATTTTTTTGCTCTACTGCCAGTTCCAGATCCTCTTCTCTTTTGTTTCTTAGCTCATGAAGTTGAGGGTTCAGGAGCAAGGTTTTTTGTTGCTACTATGGGGTGTAGTTCTGTAACAACTTCAGGGGCACCTTCTGTAGTTTCTTCTATAGTATCTTCTACAACATTTTTTGTAGCAGATGTTTCCTCTTCTACAGCAACATCAGCAGCATTTGGTTCTTCTTCTTCCTCACTTTCACCTCCAAAAATGACATCATTTAGGGTAGAGTAAAACCTATCAAAACTCCTAGGGTTTCCTCTAAAATGGTGCTAGTAGAATAATTTGATGAGGCCATGATGGCGAAGGCTTCCTTTACCCTCATGATATCTTTTTGCCATGTTCTTTAACTCTTGATACAGATACAGGGGAAGATTTACCCTAAATTATGGTTTTTGCCCACCATGTCTGAGATGGTTCAAAATTCGCAAATGATGCCCAGATAACAGCACATATTGCCCTTCACAAGTTAGAAATTTAATTACCTAGGTGGCTACTTCATCCCAGGGTTCCTGCAGGCTGGCCCTTTTTAACCCTTTGCATGTGTTGTTATGGGTTAAGTACTCTGGTTCTCTATCATTTTCTTCTACAAACTGATTAACTACATTTGCCAATGTGTTCTTGCCAGATCTAGAAATTGAAATCCCTTCTAATGGCAGCTTTGTAATCTGACTTAAAATTTTAGGGCTTACCTCAATAGTCATGCCGTTAACATGTACTTGGTTGTTTCTGAACGTATGGGTGAACATGCCAGCCAAATCTTCAGAAGACCCATTGAATTTATCTAGAAATGGCATAAACCCTCCATCTTCAAAAATCTACACAACTTTCAGATTTTCTCGGAGGTAAGTGGTATCTGCAGGTTATGTTCTGATCTTTCGCCCCATATTTTCTATTTAAAAAAACATGTACTACGACTATTGTTCTTCTGTTGGATATTTGGCTATTTTTTGTTGTAGATTTGCAGAGTTTTAGTTTGAAACCTTCGTTGCCCTATTTCTCATCTTCTTCTTCGGAATGAATCGTAACATGTGCACTGTACTTCGCAAACACGTCTTCAAAAAGAAAGGTGGCACACATTTCTACTTTTGCACTGTACACCTATTCGTTGATGATTGCATGGATGTCCTTGTCATCAGATCCACCTCATTAGTTTTGTATATTCTCACATGCATTTTTATTGGCATTAAAAATTGGTGGCATATGGTTGGTCACGTCCTCTGTATTTCCAATGAGTGCAAAAACAAACCATGTGCTGACTGACACATGTTCCTTCCTTGCATGCAACTAAAAGAGTTTGATTTTGTCATACCTTGTCTTCTTGGATGCCACGTGGAAATGCTCTTTTCGAAGATTATAACTTATCGCACAGACAAAATTTCATTTCAAATATTATGACCTCATTCTGAAGACGAGTCTTCATTCCGAAGACAAGTCCTCTTTGCAAAATTTTCATTCTGAAGATTAATCCTTATTTCAAAGATCAATCCTCATTCTGAAGATCAGGCTGTATTGTGAAGGTAAATCATCATTCCGAAGACAAATCCTCATTCTGAAGACAAATCCTCATTTCGAAGACAGATCTTCATTTCGAAGACAGATCCTCATTTCGAAGATAGATCTTCATTTCGAAGATGATGCAACAAGTCATCATTTCGAAGACCAAGTTTCATTCTAAAGACAAATTTTCATTCTGAAGACAAAGTTTCTTTCTAAAGACAGTGCAACATTCATTTTGCTGTCATTCTGAAGACAATTTCAATCCGAAGATAATACAACAAGCACTGTTTTTGGCATTCTTATTTCGAAGATTAGGCAGAAATCAATATTTTCATTTTCAAAAAATGTTTTAAGTATGCCAACTCTTATGAATACCTTTTATGCTAATGGTTAATTGTCACATACTATATACCAATCATTTTACAATGAAGAAATGTAAGAAATATATACCTGATAAAAACAGTTAATGCCAGTTTTGAAGAATGACTGCCTTTGTTGATATTCTGCTAAGATTTTTTGCAACATTTTAAAACAAGTGCACTTGGTGAATTTGTACAATGATGGTTCAGAAATTTCTCAAGGTTATGCATGCCAGAAAATTGGTTTTCATGCACACCAATTCAGTAGTTCCTTAAGAAAAGGTTTTCACTGTTGAGTTATTCATTTTTCTCTCTTTTTTTTTCTTGATTTTCCTTTTTTTTTTTTTTTTTTTTTTTTTTACCTCTCCTTTTCTCTCTTTTTTTTTCTTTTTTTTTTTTTTTTTCTTGATCCTAACTATGCCCATGAAGGAATTTCATGATTTCCCCTGAAACCATGCCCATGAAGGAATTCATACTCAGAATTTATTCATCTTTTTGTTTTCTGTTTTTTCTGATTTTTTTGTATTTCTTGCTTTTTCTTGAAATCCACTGATCATGTTGATTGTTTTGAAATGGAAGAGGGAATCTCTTCCACCTACTGTGTATCCAAACTATCAAGTTGCTGCAAGAATTCTTCTTTAGTCAGAGGTGTATGGTATACTCTGAGGCGATGTCCATTCACTACCAACTTTCTTCGTGACCCATCAATAAGGGATAGACGAGCTGCTCCATTGTCAAATACCTCCTCAATCCAGTAAGGTCCCAACCATCTAGTTCTTAGTTTCCCAGGGAAGTCTTCGTATTGAGAATCAAACAGTAAATCCCAATCTCCTTGTTGAAGTTTCATCTGCTGAATGTGATTGTCATGCCACAGCTTCCTCTGCTCTTGAATTACCTCAGTCTGGTGCAGAGCATCCAATCTAAGTTCATCCAATGCATTCAGCTGTAGAATTATGTCTATCTGTGCCTGCGATAATTCAATTCTAATTTCCAGTGATGTGCACAATGTTAGTAGCTCAAATTCAATAGGTAAAAGAGGCTTTTTACCAAAGACTAGTTCATAAGGTGTGAATCCAGTAATGGACTTCCAAGTAGTATTGTAGGCCCAAACTACTTTAGGTAATTTATCTAGCCAATTTCTCCTATGAAAAGCTACTATTTTTGTCAAGACGCGTTCTAGTTCCCTGTATGTTACTTCAACCTGACCATTTGCTTGTGGGTGGTAAGGTGATGATTTCCTATGTTTGATTTCATACAATTCAGTAAATGCTTTTATGACTTTGGATGCAAATTGGGGTCCTTGGTCTGTGGTGATAGACCGTGGAGCTCCAAATCTCTAAAAAATTTGAGTATACAAGAAATCAGTGACCTTCTCTTCACGAGCATGTTTGAAAGCACACACCTCTACCCACTTTGTCAGGTAATCAGTGCATACTAGAATATGCACCTTTCCTTGAGAAGGTGGATCAATAGGTCCTACAAAATCAAGCCCCCACCTCTCAAATGGTTCTAAAACCATTTGAGGCTGCAGTGGCATCTCATTTGTATGAGTGGGTTTCCCCATTCTTTGGCATGCATCACAATGCCTGATGTACTTTTTCACATCCTTGTGAAGAGATGGCCAATAATATCTTGTCCCTAAGATTTTCCTAACTATGCTTTTTACAGAATAGTGTCCACCTGAGGTTTCATCATGACAAGCTCTAAGGATATCATACACTTCATCCTTGTGAATGCACCTACGTAACACATGGTCAGGACTACACTTAAAAAACATACCCTTAATCCATTCAAAATAAGAACTTTGTTTGATCAATTTTTTTTTCTGTTTTGAAGTGAAATGTGGAGGAACTTTCCTTGTGACCAAATAATTGGCTATATCTGCAAACCAAGGTGATTGGACTGATATAGCAAATAGTTTTTCATCAGGAAAAGTGTCATCAACTAATTCCCTTTCATCTGTGTTCTACAACCTGGACAAGAAATCTGCCACAACATTAGCTTTTCTTGGTTTGTTGATTATAGTGATATCAAATTCTTGCAGCAACAGCAACCAACGAATACTTCTTACACTTACCATAGGTTTATTCATCAAATACTTAATGGTTGTATGATCTATGTGAATAAATATTTGATAACCTGTGATATAATGCCTGAATTTGTTGATGGCATAAATTACTGCTAGGAATTCCTTCTCAGTTGTATAATTTTTCTCGGCTCCTATCAAGTTCTTGCTAATGTTGTAGATGGTATAATGTTCACCATTATCAATTTGTCCTAATGCTACTCCAATTGTTGTATTGGAGGCATCAGTCTGTATGTGAAATGGTAATGTCCAATTAGGTCCTCGAAGCACAGGTGGAGTTATCAATTTCTCTTTCAGATCTTCAAATGCTTCCTGACACTTTGCAGTCCAGGAGAATTCATAATATTTAGTGAATAGGGCAAACATAGGACTAGCTATTGTGCTAAATTTGGGAATAAACCTGTGGTAAAAACCAATGTGTCCTAGGAAGCTTTTGACATTAGTCTGAGTTTTAGGAGGAAGGAGATTCTTGATAATTTCAACCTTCTTTGGATCAACTTGGATCCCTTCATGAGATATGTGATGACCAAGAACTATCCCTTCCTTCATCATCATGAAGCATTTATCTGGATTTAAGGATAAGTGGTATGTTTCACAATGAGTTAAGACTTTGTCAAGATTTTCCAATGTAAAATCAAAAGTTTGTCCACATACTGTGAAATCATCCATGTAAATTTCAACACTTTTGGTGGTTAGATCAGCAAAAATTGCTAGGACTGCTCACTGAAAAGTTGTTGGGGCATTACACAAACCAAAAGGTAAAACCCTATAGGCAAATGTTCCCCATGGACATGTAAAAGTTGTCTTTTCTTGATCTTCAAGTGCAATCCGAATTTGATTATATCCACTAAATCCATCAAGAAAACAAAAGTATCTTTTTCCAAGCAAGAGTATCTAACACCTGATCTATGAAATGTAATGGAAAATGGTCTTTGTATGTCACCTTATTCAACTCTCTATAGTCTACACATACTCTCATTTTTCCATTTTTCTTAGGAACTATTACCAATGGAGAAACCCATTGGCTATCAAAAATTGGATAAATGAATCCTACTTCCAGGAGTTTTTCAATTTCTTCTTTCATAATATCTCTTAAGGTAGGATTCAATCTTCTTTGAGGTTGTTTGACTAGCTTGACTTCTTCAGTATAGATTCTGTGGGTACATATATCAGGATGAACTCCTGACATATCTTTGTAGTTCCAAGCAAAAGCATGAACATGCTTTTGCAAGACAACTATCAGTTTTTCTTCCTCTTCCCTAGTAAGCTAGCTGTAAATGTTCAAAAATTTGCCTAGCTGGACTTCTATTTGTATTGTATTTAGAAGGATTGAATACACTCCTTCATACCTAGTGATTAAGGTATTAAGAGGACATTGTTGAGATGGGAGAAAAGAAGCAGTTTTTGTTGTATTGTTGCTTGAGGGAAGCATATCTTGTATGGAATAGTGAGAAGGAAAAATCAGATGATGGTGCCATCCATGTGGTAGTGAAACAGAGTTTCTCTGTGATAGTACAGATGGTTCATCTTCAGATTTTTTATTCTCCTCATTACTTAGCTGTTGAATATTTGTTGTTTCCCCTTCTAAATCTTGTTCATGCAGAACATTCATCAAGATTGTTTCATTTTCCAAGTTTTTTGTGTCACTGAGGTCTTCTATGTGTTCTCTTACTACTAAGGTAGCTAGTGTAGAAATGACCTCTTCTGGTTCTTCCTCTGAGTCAGAAAACCATAACTGACCTGAAAATTTGCTAGATGGTTTTGCAGGAGGATATAAAGAAATCTGTTTTAGGTCAATACCATTTGAAATAGTCATATTTCCAGATCTACAGTCTATGAAGGCTATTGCAGTTGCAAGCCAAGGTCTTCCCAAAATAATGGGATATCCATGTGCTGAATTTCTTGGCTATAAAACCAAAAAATCTATAGGGAATTCCCAAGAAGAAACTTCTATAGGGACATCTTCAATGATTCCTTCAGGTTTTGCAACTGACCTATCAGCCATTTCTAAAACTGTAAATGTGGGGCTGAGATGTTTGAGCTGTAATTGTTCCATTGTATATTTGGTCATGACATTTATTGTAGCTCCTAGATCCACTAAAACATTTGATATTGGTACTGAACCTATGGTAACTATGATAACTGGACTTCCTGGGTCACTATACTTTGGAGGTAGTAGTTTTCCAGATAAGATATCGGCTATCTTTCCTTCAACCTGCACAGTCTTGGGAAATGCTTTCTTCTTTCTTCTTGCTCTTTTAATGCACAAATTGTGAACAGTACTGTTAATCTCTGGTATTTCCTTAATAGCTTGTAATAAGGGCAATGATATAGTCAACTTTTTGAGTTCTTTGACCAATTCTGACTCAAAATTTTTTGGTATTGCATTAAGTCTTTCAGGATATGGAATTATCCTTGGTAATTGTTCTGCTTGTGTCTCTTTCTCTATTATTGGTTGGATTCTCTCTGGTTCCAATTTTTCTTTTGTTTCTATTGTTGGTTGGATTCTCTCTAGTTCTGATGATTCTTGCTCTTCATTTTCTTTGATTTCAATTGAAACTAGTTCAGGTACAACTTTCCCTGAACGAAGTTGGATGTTACTACAATCAAGAACATTAATTTCAACATTTTCTTTAGCTTCAGCCACATAGATAGGAGGTGTCTGTCTCACACTGTTTGGATTAGTGATTGGATGAGCTGGCAATTGAGGTTGTTTCACTTGTTGTGTTTGCTATTGTTTTTCTTGAAAATTTTGATTAGGTGCAGGCAACAAATGCTGAGTTTGACCTTGATTCCTTTGCTGCCTTGGATAAGACTGGTATTGTTGATTCCACTATGGCTGGTTTTGCATCCAATGTGGATTAGTCTAATTTTGATTCCAAGCTAGATTGTTTTGATTCCAAGATGGGTTGTTTTGATTCCATGAGGGGTTATTTTGATTCTGATTCCAGGCTGGGTTACTCCAATTTGATTGTGGCCATTCTTAGGAATTTGTTCATTGAGGATAATTTCAAGGACATTGGGGTGGTTCTGATTGTCCCCAAGGCATAGTACTAGGATTATGCCCCCAATTTGTAGGAAAACGAGGGGGATTTTGATATTGAGAAAAATTTCCTCCTTGTTTTGGTCCAATATAGTTGAGTTCCTCAGTTTGGTTTTCTAACACAGTTTTGAGTTGTGGTAGCAGGTGGCATTGATCAGTTGAATGCCTTTTTGAATAGATACTATAAATGGCTGAGATAGATGTTTTATTCAAAAGACATTCCTGCAAAGCATGTTTATTTCTACATCTTGGGCAATAAATTGCCAAAGGTTCTATGTTTTTTGCTTTTGTAGACATTTCCCCCAAAGTAGTGTTTAAGTGCACTAGAATATCAATTTTGAAATTTGCAAGTTCCTCTATCAAGTCCTTTACATCAGTGCCATTTGTGCGGCTTTTTCTTCTTCTCTACTTAGTGCGAGAGTAATTCCTGCAGAGATCCATAATTTCCTCATTACTGAGAGTGGTTACATCCCCTTTTCCCATCAAATCCAGAACTTCTCTGGATTCATCTTGCAATCCTCTCAAAAATATGGTTTTACATAATTTTGGTTCTACAAGTCCACATCTCCTTTGAACAAAGGAGAACCTATCAAGATAATCTTCCAATGTCTCATCATCTTCCTGCTTGATTCTGAATAACTAATCTTTTCTATTCCTTACACGGCAATATTCTTGATATTTGTCTAAAAATATAGTCTCCATTTGATCCCAGGTTCTTATGGAATTTAGCTCTAAGCTCATGAACCAACGCAATGCTGAATCCTTGAGAGTTGAGGGAAAAACCTTAAGTTTCTGATTGTCATTTATATAATCATAGGTCTGACACACTATCTTGAATTCAAACAAAAATCGGTCGGGATCTTCGGATACAACACCTCGAAAGGTTGGAAGTACCGAAGGTGAAATGGTCTTCATGGGAGAGTTTTGTGTTGGATTCAGACGAATAGGATATTCAAATGTTCTGGACGATTGGAGTATATCCTGATCATCTCCTTCATTATGAACATAGCCATGTTGGACATCTATATTGCCTCCTTCTGCCATAGTTTCTTGTTTGTTGGGAGAATTTAAAGCTTCCCAAATTGTTCTCTCAAGAGGTCCAAGCCTCTCTGTTGATGATGAGTCTCGATGAATTGTCTTTCTTAGGATATTTTGATGATGATAAAATTGGTGATTTTCCTATCTCAGAATTTTCTAGTGATGGTGAGACTGGTGATTTTTCTATCAATCTTTCTGGTAATTCAAACACAGGTGATTCACCCCTTAGGCGTGAAGATCTCCTTAATGGAACAAGCCAAGGATCCTTTGGGGTAGTTCTACCTTTTTCATCCCTAGACTTATTCATTCATGTTTACTCTTAAATAACATAAATTAAGTCAATAGTTGTTATCTTCCTCAACTGTTGTATTCATATTTTAACCTGAATTCTCACAGCTTAGTCTGATTATGACTATTGGACTGTTTGTTTTCTTTTGACAACACTATTCCTTGACAACAATGCCAAAATTATGCGTAGTCGTTATACCATCATTAATTCTCAATGAATCTGTCAATCCAGGGCAGTGTACAAGGCTATCTGTGGAAGAAGAAGTGAAACAACTATAACTTAGGTCAATCTAGAGCAACAGGTTTTATTGGTGGAACCAGTTGTGTGGGGGGTTTTGGAACATTCCTATCTCTAAATTGCATGAATTAAATCTTAATCTAAGTTGTAGAATTAGAAACTAATCATTAACTATAGAAATGAAGTCCTAATTACAATTGCAGAATGAGACCTAATTATATTGCAAAAATAACAGTTGCAGAATTGAAAGTCTGATCCTAATTGCAAAAAAGAAATCTAATTACTTTTGTAGTAATGAAAGTCTATATCTAATGTGGAAATAAAAACCGTCAAAGTTCTGTAACATAAGTTTGTCAATCTTCTATGCAGGATTTTGACAGCAAAACATAAAATGCAGGAAATTGCTAAAAAATAGTAAATTCTAGAAATAACAGTCTGAAATAAAGTGGAAGCTTTTCTGAAAGTAAGATTGCAACTAAAACATTAAGCACAAGGTTAATATAAGCATAAATAAACTAATACTGGAAATATTGTCAACTGTTTACAAGCAATTGAAATAACAAGTTCTACAACTCATTCTGCTACAGCAAAATCAGAATAAAAACCTCGCTTATTAGTCCTCCTCCTAGGTCTAAAAGTGGCCGACCTCTTTTCCAGAAGAAGGTGTAAGTCTCTCTCTCTTTCTAAATCTTAATCACACTCATTTACAAGCAATATGAAATAGAACTGGTGCACTTTATTGATTAGAAGACATGATTACAATAATTCTACTGAAAAACTATTACAGGACTGTAACAGTCAATTTCTACCTATACTTTGTATTTTCTGCTAGCTTCCTTACACTATTTTCTACCTCCTTTACTATCTACTAGGCTCAACCTGAATGGGAGCAATATTTATAGTTATCCTATGATCTGATTACAAACAAATAATATCTCAAAAGATCTAATCCTACAATGCTGCAACAAATTCTAGTTTTATCCTAGAAGAGGACTAAAACTTGATCTTTTCCTTAATGATGGCTTTGGTCGGCAATGATGGCAAATACAGATGGAAGATCTTTCCCTTTACCTTTTCCAACCTTTATTTCCCTTTTTTTGGCTTTAGAAATCGGTCAACGGGTCAAAGAAACACATTCTGTTCTTCATTCCGAAGATAAGTGGCTTCATTCCAAAGACAATGCAATTCTCATTTTGAAGATCGCTCATTCTGAAGATACTGCATTCTCATTCTGAAGATCGCTCATTCCGAAGATACTGCATGCTTCATTCTGAAGATCTACTCATTTTGAAGATACTGCATTCTTCATTTCGAAGATCCGCTCATTCCGAAGACGCTGTGTTCTTTCATTTCGAAGATATCTGTTCATTCTGAAGATACTTCGAAATGAACAAATGTATGCTTTTCCAGTGATTTCTTCTGCATATCTCAGGTGGGTTATTTCTTAAGATCAAATTCCAATGCTCTTCATCCCTTTCCTCATGTGAATTCCATGCCTTGCTATTTATGGACAAGTGGCTGGAATTTATATGGGAAAGACCAGCTTTTTGCCATGACAACGAATAGCTTTGCTTGCATTGCAGATTTAGCTGAAGTAAATGCTTGAGATGAATCAAAACATGATTAGTGAAATGCTGCTATTATTCTAAGCATATCCCATTTTAGCAAATCATAGCAAAAAGAACACAAAACTATGCAAAAAGCTGTAAAATCAGCATATAATATTTCAAATACATTGATCATGCAAAAATGGTTAATATACAACATATTGAATCAACTTAACTAACATATCAGATAAAACATAAGAGTTTATAGGCATTTTTAGTGTTCAAAACATGTTATGATTGAGGCATTTCCAGGCCTCATCACCTTGGTGAGTTACGAGCTGGGATATGCGTACATAGAAAATTTATGCTTAGCAATGGTCTTTACAACCAAAATGTTGTGACACTACATGTTGAGCCATACGACCTATGTTATATCCAAACAAAATCCTTTGTAGTACATGATGAAAAGACATCACAATATGCGTACGGCAAAGTGGATCATGTTATTGATAGAATTTTATCTAGAGTTCATAAGCCAAAAATCCATCAAGGGACAATTCATAGAAGATCAATTAGCATAGGCACCTCTTCAAGATAGCAAGCCTCTCACCATAAATTTGTCTGATGATGCAGTCTTTGCATTATCAGACCCATCGAAACTCGAATAACCGAAGAAAGAAAGAGACATGGCATTGTTCTTTGATGGTTCAAAATGCGAGCAAGGGGGTAGAGTAGGGATAGGCTTTATCACACCATAGGGTGCTATGTTGCCCTTATCATTCAAACTAGACTTCCCTTGCAGAAACAACAACACAAAGTATGAGGTCCTGATCTTAGTACTTTAGATAGCCATAGCAATGGGAATTAAAATATTAAACATCTTTGGTGAGTCCTTGCTCATAGTAAACCAAGTCAAAGGTCTATTCCAATGTAGGTGCCCACTCATGAAAGCTTATAAGGAAATTTTTGACACCTACCTAACTCGGATAGAATGGTACAACATCAAGGTAATCCCTCGTACTTTGAATAGATTTTTAGACACCATGGAATTATTGGGATTCTTAATACCTCAAAATTTATCTGTTGACTTCACAACCGTTCATGTGAAAGTGCTCGTATTTTTAGCAATACACCATAAGGTTATTGACAACCTAGATTCATTCAACATGATCCATAATGAACCAAATAAATATTGGTCCTGCAAGGTTAGAGCTTTCTTGCAAATGGCCCCTTGAGAATTTTTTTTATCCCAAGGTCCTACGAAGTGTGAAACAACCATTCATTACATGATTTTTTCCCAATATATGTTTGTAAATGTTGGACCACAATAAGAACATGTTATTTTATCCATAGAAGTTGTGGCTTATCAGGATTGGTTATCCCAATTACGGGACTTCCTGAAGCTTGGAATGGTACCGCAAGTCTTGTCACATGCCAAAAAATGAACATTTAAATAGAAGGTGACAAAGTACATTTTTCTAGGAGAGATCCTTTATAGACGAGGCTATGATGGAGTGCTCCTTCATTGTCTTGAGCCCCAAGAAGCATCTTGGGAAATTTCACAAGCTCATGATGGTATGTGTGGTGGCCACTTCAGTGGCATAGCCATCATTAAGTGCATCTTAAGAATGGGTTACTATTGGCCCACTATGGAAAAATATTGTTGTGAGTATGTCAAGAGATGTGTCAAGTGTCAGCATCATGCAAATCTCGCACACTTGCCATCGAAAGCCCTGTAACCCATCCAAGTAGCATGGCCCTTCTCATAGTAGGGACTAGACTTGATTGGGAAAATCTCTCCCCCATATTTAGGCTGACACACATTCATCATAATGTCCATAGAGTATTTCACCAAATGGGTCGAAGTGATCCCCTTAACATCAAAAAATAGACCAAGGATTATGGAGTTTATACTCCACAATATCATAAGTCATTTTGGGGTCTCTTCAAAGATAATATCGGATAATGGACCATCTTTCAAGAACAAAAATATATGTTCTTTAATGAACAAATACCATATTTAGCACAGTTTTTCAACATCATATTATCCACAATAAAATGGGCAAGCAGAAGTCTCAAACAAGACCATTGTCTCCATCTTGAGGAAGACAGTGAAGGATAATCATAAAGATTGGCACTTACAATTGCCTCTCGCATTATGGGTATACAAGACTAGTGTATGGACACCCACTAGGGCAACATCGTTTTCACTTGTATATGGCAATGATGCCATCATGCCCTTAGAATTGGAAATTCCAACATTGAGAGTAGCCTTGAAAGATTTCATAGATGATGACATCGCACGTCAAGGTCGCCTTGATCAGCTAACGCTTCTTGATGAACACCGAGTCAATGCCTTAGAGCATCTCTGTATTTATTAGAACTACCTTGCACGACCATACAACAGTAAAGTCCATCTAAGGGAATTCAAATTTGGAGATCTTGTGCTCAAATAAAACCAACAGAACTCAAACCTACCATCGCACTTGTGAGATAAATTTATGGCAAACTGGATAGGCCCCTACATAATTTCAGAAAGTGTTGTACCTGGAGCATATCGCCTTACATCATTGGATGGGTTTGAAGAGCCTGAACCTCTCAACATCATTTATTTGAAGGTGTTTCACACATAAAATCAAAAACATTCAAATCTTCATAAAACAAAAAATATTCAAATATTCATAAAATAAAAAACATTCAAATATTCATAAAATCAAAAACATGGTCACTTAAATCATAAAAGGCTCCAAAGGCATCTTTAAGCCCTTTGGTCAAATCAATGAAAAAAAATATGTCCAAAGGCATCTTTAAGTCCTTTGGTCAAATCATAAAAGGCTCCAAAGGCATCTTTAAGCCCTTTGGTCAAATTATAAAAGGCTCCAAAGGCATATTTAAGCCCTTTGGTCAAATCATAAAAGGCTCCAAAGGCATCTTTAAGCCCTTTGGTCAAATCATAGAAGGTTACAAAGGCATCTTTAAGCCCTTTGGTCAAATCATAAAAGACTCCAAAGGCATTTTTAAGCCCTTTGGTCAAATCATAAAAGGCTCCAAAGGCTTCTTTAAACCCTTTGGTCAAAACATAAAAGGTGCCAAAGGCATCCTTAAGCCCTTTGGTCAAAACATAAAAGGCCCCAAAGGCATATTTAAGCCCTTTGGTCAAATAACAAAATACAAAAACAATGCAAAAATCAAAAATACAAAAACATTTGCATCTTACATCCGCATTCACATAGTTGCATTTCATTATAACATACATATCCATTGAATTTTGCATATGTTACAATCACATTCTTATGAACGATGCCACAGTTTGTATCTCAATCACAATAATCAAATCCACCTTCATCCATGCATCCACGTGAGTAACTGTGTTTCTCAACACAACCATTTCATGTTGCTATAAGAAACATATTGAGGTTTCCTAGTCATCCAACCATATCTAGTGGTCTTATCAGCTTTTGTGGTAAAACCTTGATTAGTAGAGAGTAAGGCCTAATTGTGGTAAAACCTTAGATATTCAAGATCCCATCACTAATTGAAACACTAAAATCCTAGTTGGTACAAGGGAAAGATGAAAACTGCAAAAGTGGTCTAAGTTACCTTAAGCAAAAAGGATATTCCTTGCTTATCCCCCTGTGCAACCGGTTTAAAGGTGTTGAGAATTGGCAAAAGGACAAGTTCTACCCTACCCAAAAATAAGTGATTATCATCACTGCATAAATTCTTTCTTTCATCAATAAAAGCAAAAGTCTCGAACAGAGCACAAATTCAAAACCCAGTTTTCAAAGTCATAGTTCAAAGCAAATAGTGATTATCATCACTACATAGGTCCCTTTCTCAAACAAAAAAATCAATCAAAATAAACAATGATTCTCATCACTACACATAAGCAAGTACCCCAAATGAAATGAATAAAAGAAGGAAATGGAGCTTGAATCCCTGGAATTCTCACATCATACAAAACTAGGATAAATCCTTACGCATGATGATATGTCTATTACATAAGCTTTTGGAATTTGTGTAGATCAGTGTTTGAATTTGGATGAGCTAGCTTAGCTAACCCAATACTACCTAGTGGTATAATCCAAATAAGTCCAACATAAGGATAATATGAACTCTCGAGGATCCCCGATCTTAGTAATGGGCTAAAATAATCCCGCCTGACATCAGAGGAAATTCCTGAGCTCTATCTAAATATATTCATATGCACACACAAAGAGAATGAATATCCAGGTACATGGTGAAAAGCCTTATTTTCAAAATTCTTGTATGGTTAGTACACAACTACTGATAGGGTAACTAGAGTGTTTGAAGTCTCAGGAGAGAAACCTCAAAAATTCCTACATAGAAAAAAAACATATCATAAACCACATCATCAACTTTCTTTATAAGCTTCTATAAATTAGGGGGTATTAATAAAATAAACTAAAAATCGATCATATGTCAAAAACGATATTTAGATGGCCATTGCTTATTTTATATCATTTAAATTACAGAAGCTTATCTAGAAAATACATTCATTCCACATCATTACATCGCACATATGGATGGTTTAAAATAATTAATTATTATTATTAGAATGATTATTTAACATTCATGGTCGTTATACTTTCCTGTGGTATCGCCCATTATATTGTCAAAATTATAACATATGCATTCCTTGTGTTTTAAGTGATTAAAACATACAAGTTCATTCACATTAGATTACACATTGCATGCATCACATACATAACGCATTACATATTACATGCACCATATCATCACATAAGTTAGATGCACACAATGAAATCAAAATCAAACATGCATTTAACAATAGACATTGCATTCATAAATACATAAATCATAACTCATCCATTCACATCTGAAAATCACATCATAATTTGCATATCCGAAAATTTTAAAATCCATCATTAGATCACTACATGATACATCACATCATATCACAATAATTAGATCATATCTCATCTACATAAACACTCGTCTAAACATCCACATCATCATAAATATCATCTATCATCTATACATCAAATCATCATAATGCCATCATCACATCTCATCATAAAATAAATAACAAAAAAAACATAAGCAATAAATGATACACATAATGAGTCAGAACATAAATGGGGTCATACAAATATGTGTGTCAAAAATATGGATGTACAAAATTACCCATAGGCTACAGTCATATAGGTTAGGAAGACCTCAAAAATGATAAATTAAAGTGCATCATCAGTCAAACACAAGGCCTGTGCCCCCAACATCACTGCCCCCTATGGATGTGTCATGCACAGAGTGATGTGACCCTACTAGTCTCTCTGTGTGAGTTCGAGTCCTCTAGCTAGGACAGATGAAATACTACCCTGGGGTGGAGCACCCACTAACCTATGTACTGCCTATACCTAGTGCCTCTCTAGGGACAATCCCATGCCTCCTGAGATGCATCTGAAGAGAAGTGATGTGACCAACCTGTCCCTGGATCTGCCCCTTGTACTCATCTAGCAATGCCTGCAAACCTAGAATCTCTGCCCCTAAGCCTGTCCCTGGATCTACTCTAACATCACCCTATGGAGTAGAATGAGGAACAAAAAATTTCATCCTAGTGGAACTTCCCTCGATAGTAGCCTGCAAGGCCTAGATCTATAGCATGAGCTGCTCTATGGTTGCATCCTGCTGTGCTATGGAAGCATCTCACTGTTGCACCTAGATCTTGGTCGACTGGAGCTCAGCCTCGATCTCATGCAACTATGCTCTCAGAGGAGAATATCTCTCCTAGGGCTCCAGCTCCTCCTCATCCTCATCAGGAGCCTCCTACTCCTTCGTTGCCACCTGCTCTGCTAGCTGTCCCCATACCTCAGTCCTGGCTCGAACTCTATGCCCTACCAGATCTGCACCATCACCTCTACCATCATCCTTATAACTTAAGCTGCCATAACCATGCCACATATGATCCCCCTACCACTGATAAAATGCCTCTGTAACTCCACAAACTCTTGGGGTATCCTCCTCATCTAACAGCTCTATGATCAATGATGGAGGGAGATCTCCCTATGCTGTGAGATGCCTATAAACAAATGGAACTAGTAGCACATCCTGTTGTAGCATGTACTAATGAAGAACTTAGGAGTAGAAAAAATACTCTTGAACGCCAACCTTGCGATCGATGAGCCACTATTCATGCCACATCCTAGCTATGAAACTAGCAGGATCATCCCAAGCAGGACACTCATGATATGGCTACCAGATGACATCTTCGACCTATAGCCCAGTGAGAGTATCATTATAGTAGAAAAGCTCCCCTGCATGAGGATGGCTGTTACACCCCTCGCACCACTGAGCCCATCTAGTAGTGTAGCACTGCATCCACTCCTCTATGACTGTAATATCGACTAGAAGCCCTCTAGGGCAATCTACCTTGATGTGCTCCCATCCCCAAACCTATAAGAGTAAGCTGTAAGCGATGATGATGCAACCCCACCGATGGATATGGTACAACTCATCATAGCATTGGACCAACAATGACCTCCCCCATGCATAGATGATGGGAGCCTCATTGTCCATCAGGTCCTGAACCATCGCAAGGAGGTTCCACAGGAACCTCAAACCTAAGCAGTCTGGAATCAAGACATTGTTGATAACCATCAGCAACACTACATACCTCACTCTGAATACCTTCGCCTCATACCACTGTGAGATAAACAATCCCCCAGACTTGGTGTCCCTAAAGGCCTCCGTAGAGTGCCCTCCAAAAAATTGAATAAAGACAGCTTCACGATCATTAGTGGTCGACGAGGTAATGGCCACTCCATCAAAAGGAAGCTGAAAGATCCTATACATAAGATGCTATATATTACTCCATAGATCATATGTATCATATCATAGTCTACATTGTCTACAGAGAGTTTCTATGAGATATTTGTAATAAAAATAGGAGTAATACAAGTTTGCATACATTTGAGCAACTAGTATTATAAGTGTTGTTATATTGTATATTTTAGGCTTTACATTCATATTTCAGCATATTATTGAATATTATTTGACATCTTGTTAAGCCTTGATAATACATGTAGACACCTAAAACATGTCATGTTTAGGATAACTACTTACATAGGCACATTCATAGGCCAGATGACTAAACCTTGGACTTTCCAAGTATCAAAAGTGGTCCTCACCACTCATTTGGGGCATTCTAGGCCCATTCAAGCTTAGCCGCTATAAACTAGGGTAGTTGGACCTTGGCCACTCAAGCTCATAGTGGCCATACCTTAGCTTTTGCAGATGATAGTGGCTAAATCTTAGTCGCTACAGATGACAGCGGCTAATCCATAAAAAGAATTTTGTCAACAAACATGCCTAATCAGGGGCATAAATGGCAGTCTGCATGCAATAAAGGTGAGCAGGAGTAACTTTGCATTCCCCTTCATGACCAGTTCACATGGAGTACTTGAGTCTGAATTTAAACTACAGTTAACTAATATATAAACATAGAAAAGACAAAAGCTTCTCATGCTAACATCCACTACACATGAGGAATTCAATTCTAGGGTTTTGAACATAGACCTAGGGTTTCACACTTTATAATGAGAACACCTAAAAGCACTAGGGGAACTTCTTGAATCAATTAAGGGGACTTTTTGAGACCTTATTTCAGTCAAAGAGAGGGAGGGAACATCATACGTAGAAACTTCGAACAGGTTGGATCATTGAGGAGAGCTTCTAGAGACTTGGAGAGCTTCCCTTGGAGATTGATTCTTATAGCGGAGCCTTGTTGGATTGGAGGGCAAATCTGAACCCATAAGGTAATCATTTTAACATTAGTAGCATACTTGTGCCCATAGTCATTGGATCAATAAAGAGATTTCACCTTAGTGGTCGTTGTCTTAGATAGTGGCCCGCAACCTAGCCTAGGATTTTAGGTGCTAGTTTCTTTTATTCTGCTTTCTCTTTCATTTCATTAGCATAAGATTTATTTCATTTATTCTCTTGTATATTACTAGGTTCATTACATTTATTGAGCTTATTTGTTGCTAACGACCTCATCTAGGGAGGCAATCTCAAACATCTAAGCATGTGTTGTTGTTTCATTGCTTATAGGGCCATATGTGCATCTACAACATATGAAGCAAGAGGATCCCTCTCGGAAAAAAACTTGGAGAAGGAGGCATCTGTAAGCCCTCATACATTTCTATGTGCATCATCGAGAAGCCTTTTATAAGTACACCACCCATATGTGAGGGGGATATTTTATACATATGTTGCCCTCCTTATGTAAAATCATGTATCAAACGAAGGGTATCCCTTAGAGGGATTTATATGTAATCGGACCGTGGAAATATCAATACAAGAACATTCATTCATTTATTTCTTCACATTCTGGTTGTGTCTTCTTTTATGCCTTTCATTTAAGATGCATGTTTGAAATATTAATAGATTCAATTAAATCACAAGTAGGAAAGGTCAGTGGGGCTGGTGCGCTACTTCCCTGGGGTCACTATAGATGACAATCATGGTGGGACTTCCACTAATTTTTCATTCTCAACCTAAATACTAACTTAGTTTTGTGTGCTGGTTTAGCCGCTTTGATCTACAATGGCCAGCAATCAGCCACTCTGGTCTACAGTGAGCAGCAGTCATCCACTCTGGTCTATAGTTGCCAAGAGTCAGTCACTCTGTTCTACAGTGGCCAGAAATTAGTTGCTCTAGTCGATAGTGGCTAGAACTAGAATGCAGCAGAGGTCAAAACATTGATTCTCTGAGCTGGATTAAAGGTTGGTACAGCTTTTCTAACACTTTATGGTTTTTTGCCTATTTCTATTTTCTTAAAAATAGTGTAACTAAGACATATTTCAATTTGAAAAACTAAAATAATGAAAGAAGAATGAACTTGCATCTCGCACATCTTAGGTTTCTTTTAGATTTTTCATTAGGCATTGCTAGGAATAGAGGTTTTTGTCTGTAAAGTTTGCCCTAGAATCCAACGTGCTAAACATTGTGTGTTGTTTGCTTGCTTTGAAGCCTTTCTAAATGCCATACTTACACCTAATAGAGTGCATTCATTAATCTCATAGTAGTTATGCACCTTTCTGAAATTGGAATGCATTCTGCATTAGGCATATAGGAAAGGGTCATTGTTGTTGTATGATGTATTCTTATTCATGTAAACTTAAAATGAACACCACACACGCATGCATCATTTAAATATTGGGGAGTTGGATTTCATCACCAACCCTCAATTTAGTCTGGTGATGTTGACATTCATCTCCTTCCATCGGTTTTCCCCTTATAGATTCCTATAAACATATTGAGGAACTTGCTTATAGTGACACAAAGTTATTTGTGTTCAAACTGTCTCCCACTATTGGAATTATTGGTTCAGAGTGGAAGACCTAGATGAACCCCCCATTGGGATTTAAGTAGTGTACCCTAGTCTCTTTTGAGAAATCATGTTTGTCATAAGTGTGTTTGATTATCACTATGGATGAGTCTCCTCATTCTCAATCCAAAGCAAAACAAGAAATCAAAGAAACAACAAATCATCAAGATACAACAAACAGTTTAGAGCACACTTAAATTGATAATCAAGATAAGTATTTGCTTGATATTATTTGGTTATATTTAAGTGCAACACAAAACTAAAGTCCTAAAATGAAATGATCAAAACAAGAAGTAAACACCCTCGGTCTTATACCGACGGGGAATCTGAAGCAACTCACACCCTTATGTGAAGTCATAGCAACATTGAAAGACCTACCCGTAAGACCGTTAGACGCAGTTATGCGAGTCTAAGGGGTGATAACTCAAACCTTAGGGGATCTCCTCAAGAAACCCCAAATAGAGAGCAACATCATATAACTACATCACATAAGGACAAAGAGGCTTCATGACCATCCTCATCAAGGAGGCATGAGGAGACCTCAAAGGCCTCCTATAAACACACAGAAACCTCTCAAAGACATGAGGAGGTCTCAAGAGCTTCCTCACCACTTGGACAGAAGAGAGGATCTAAAACCCATTCTTCACATAGGTATGACGAGTATTCCATACCTCCATATTCTTTGATAAATAAGGTGACTACAAAGCCTTCATAATCAAAATGACATGTGGGGGTTACAACATCCCAACATTCACACTAAACACTTAGAATATATCAGCCCACTAAGGGGCAGGAAACTAGAGATACGTCCAGTCATAGACATCAATCAGATGATATCCTTCAGACAAGAGGAAGGATTCCAATAGACTATGACCTCATTGGGATGAATGGAACCCCACGGGATCAACCATGGAAAACAAGACAGTTAGATGAGCTGGATCAAATTTATTCTAGGCCACCTCCCAAAACCATAGCTTCAAAAAATTTTGCATCTGGAAGCTCATGAACCATGACTTCTAAGCCCACTTCTTATACTGGGGGTGCCTTAGGGTGACTTCGTAGTAAACATATAGAGTCTAATCATGAATACACTCAACAATACACTGAACAAGTTACACTAGCTAGCAAGAGAAATAATACAGTGCAAACCTCTTTGAGGAATCTACGATTCAAGACCACAAGAACAGGGTCAAACAAGCATGAGTCTTCGATGACAACACAAATTAATCGCATGTGATGGTTAGAGAATGCCTTGTGCAAAGAGTGAGAGCTTTTAGAAGCCCTAGAGTATGATAAACGAAGAGAACGGTTGTTGCACCAACATGAGCAATCGTTAAGAGAGAAATTTGAGAAGCTAGCTCATGATAACCAACAAGTAAATGGTAATGATCATGAAAGAGATCAACGGGCCAACTCGCCAAGAGAGGGGTGCACTAGGTAATAAATAAACCCATAATAAAACCACCCACCAAATCATGAGTGAAATCCAACTGGTGGGGAAAGGGTAAACCTAATAGATCAGGATCAGAAACATCCTGAATCCCCTCATAGGAGGGATGAAAATAGAGCAAATAAAGTGGATAGAGGACTACCACCACGATGGGTCCTACAATAAGAGGAACTCCTTGCCTCAAAGGCATTCTAGACACTTGCTAAAAATATGAAGTCCTTTTAGAAATAAGAGATGGTTGGGAACCAACCAACATTGAGCAATATAGACAACCAACCGTTGTACCCATCAATTCTTGTTGGTCATCAAATCTGCCCCAAGAAAGTATTTTGGGAAGTGTACGTACCCTAGACCTGGACCAACATTGAAAGACCGAAGGGAAGAGATGCCCCTCATGCTGATCTCCAAATAAATGTCAGATCCTTTACTAAATTAACTAGTGTTTTGAGACAAGAGTGCAAAAAAGAGATAAAAATAGTAAGGGTGCAGGAAAGGAATAAACAGAGTAAGGGAAGAAATGTCAATAGATTAAAGTGGGAAAGAACCAGCAGCATGATTACTGGCTAATAACTCGAAATAGCAGCAATAAATACCAAGAATAAAATGAAATGAACATAGTATTAGCCCTCCTATGTATCCTCTGGACGAGTTCTAGAATTACCCTTCCCCTTGCATCGAAATCTAGAATTCATAATTACGACGATCAGGGAATGAGTGAATATAACAGAAACACTATCCACAGGCAGCATACAAGAAAATTGGTATGATGTTATCTCTCCTATGTATCCTTCGATAAAATTCCAGGGTTCTACCCCAATTGTACACCTAAATCCAGAATGTAGAATTATAGTATGTAAATGAAGGAAAGAATTAATAGAAATAATCATAGAAGGCAGCATACAAGAGAGAAATGAAGTCCGAAGCTCTTTAGTATTAATCGTAGGGATTCAAGTTACAGCAGATTTCTAGCAGAAAGTTCCCCCCCTTTTCATTACAATGCCTGGGTTTTTATAGGGGACCCAACCCTTTGAGCCATCAATGCATAAAATTGGGGAGTACATCCTCGAAAATCTGATAAGTCAGCTCTCGTGGCTCCCATGACTAAGCTCTCAAATCCTTTTCTAAAACTAGTAGTTATGACTGGATCAGCTGGGGAAACTCACATTTATGAGCTGCCTGACTCTTCTTAGGCTTTTGGGTGTGGAGCTCGAGTGGCCACCATGTCCTTTGGGCTCTGCTTCTGAGGTCGATATCTCTTTTTAGATTGCTAAAAATGAGCAGCGAGTTCACTAGGCACATAAAAATTCATTTATGAGGCACTTGATTGCCTCGAAAAAATACATGGCTTGGAGTGCATGCCCTTGAAGCGCTTCATCGATTTATAGTTTGTGACCCTACTTCACAATGGATGTAAGCCAAAGCAGATCATCTCCCTTGGTTATGCACTTCACATGAAGGATCTTCACAAAACTGCTTCAGGGATATAAAATGTCGAAGTAGATTTCTCTCCTCAAAGCCCCGCTCTCCATCTCTCACTATTTTTCTAGGAAGGCATGTCAAAATTTGCTTCGCGAGGTTCTCTACCTGAAGTGGATGCTTCGCTGATGGGCTTGTCAAAATGCTTCGCTGCGAACCTTCTTCAAAACTATGGTTCGGGAGGTTTTTGGCCAAAGTGCAATTCTGCCTTGGAAAAATGTTCTGCTCTTTATGGATCGCTATTGCTTTGGGTGAAAGCACCTTGCATGAAATCTATTCAAATCAGATGCTTTGTAATGACTTTGGGTGAAGTAAAAATGGTTCACCAGTAGGGAGGCCCGAAGTGGATGCTTCGCTGATTTTTTAGCAAAGCATTTTTCAGTGCTTGAACTTTTTGAATCCTGCTTCGCAAAACTTTCACCCGAAGCATCGGTTTGGGCTGCTTCGGGTGTGAAGCTCTTCTCATGCCTTAGCAACCTTGGGCCGAGATCTAATCCTTGCTTTCCTCCTCTTGGCAAAGTTGTTTTCCATGTTTGGACTTCTTCGAATCCCGCTTCGCAAAACTTTCACCCGAAGCATCAGTTTGGGTTGCTTCGGGTGCGAAGCTCTTTTCATTCCCCACTTCCTTACTTCCTTTTTTTTAGCGAAGTTGTCCTCCTTTTCCTGCGAAGCTCCTAAACTTAGCTTGCTCAGTAGCGAAGCTCTTGCATATCTATTCTAGGAACAAATAAAAAGAAACACTTTACAAAAATTTTGATTTTACTACCCCTCTAGGCAATGTGACAAAATTTTCAACAGTTCCTACCCCTACCTATCCTAAGCACTTTGATATGCCTAGGCTAGAGAAGTTCAAGGGTGAAGAGGAGGCACAAGAGCATGTTACCAACTTTATCAATGCATGTTTTCATCTCGAAGACAATGATGCTCTTATGTTAAGGACATTCATAATGACATTTTTGGGCGCAGCCACTCAATGGTTCAACCAACTGCCCAAGCATAGCATATCCAACTTTGAACAACTAGTGAACACTTTCCTGAAGCATTTCTATTTTGGTACTATGAGAAAGGTGAACCTTTCAGACCTGGCCAATTTGAGACACTACGAAGATGAGCCAGTAATGGACTATGGGAATAGATGGAGAAAAGTCATGGCAAAATTATCATTCTCCATTCTCACAGAAGAGATCATCCAGATGTTCACAAAGAGTTGTTCCAAAAACATTTCCCTCTTACTACAACTACAAAAATACCCCCCATTTGAGGAAGCTTTGGCACAAGCCAAACCCATTGACGACATAAAAGTATATGAGGAAACCATAAAACTCTTAACCAAGAAGGAGTGGAACAAAAATGACAAAAATGGAAAAAATAAGCAGAATCAAGAAAACCCTGTCTTAGTTAATCAAGTGGTATTAACTGTGCCAAATTATGGGACTACGTAGCAACCCTATAATTATCAAGCACATCCACCACCAGCCAATTATGATCAAAAGAATAATCAGGGGAGAAATAGAGAGTGTAAACCCCATCACTATTTCACACCATTAACAGAATCAATGCAGTCAATCTTCAACCAATTGAGCAAGGCGAGAAAGATCAGATTCCCTGATATACCTTTTATTGATCCCAACCATCCTAAGACAAAAGGATATAGAGAATATCAAATTTTCCCTTATCATAGGATACCGGGGCATAATATTGAGGTTTGCGTTGGTTTTAAGTATTAATTATAAAACATGATTGAGGCGAGAGAGATCAAAGTTGGCAACCCATTAGCTCCTAATAATAGAGAGGCCCCTAGAGGGCAAGGGGCCCAAGTAAATCAGGTCTGAGTGGATACACCTACCCACGGGTGTGTTGGGATGGTCGAGATTATCAATATAACAACTAAGAGTAGACGGTATGGTCAACCACAACCTCCTACAACTCCCATTAATGCCCCAGCTACACCTAGGTAGAGGTAAGGGCAAAACAACCTTCCAGGTCCACCAACCTGACCTGTGGTGACTATTCAAATTAGACTTTATCAAAAATTACAAATGACTCCAACTAAGCTATCCATCTATGAGCTCATACAATAGTCCCCAAAGCATAGGGAGATCTTGATGGAGATTTTAATTTCAATTGAGCTCCAACCACAAGATCTGAATGCATTCACCCATTTTGTAGGACAAGTACAAGAATACCAAGAACCTGTAATCCAATTCTATGATTACGATATTAAGACAGTGCCCACTGCCTTACCAGACCCTCCGCTACACATTGTCACATTAGTCAATGATTTACCTTTCAAATCGATATAGGTTCATCAATCAACATCGTCACAACAACAGTAATAGAGCACCTCAAGATCTTCAAGTCTCATATCATTCTGGGGGCCTACACATTAAGGGCTTTCAATGATGCCTTATGCAATATTATGGGAACGATAGTCTTACCTATCAATGTGGGGCATAATACCATCCCTGTGATGTGCCATGTCTTGGAAGGGGCCATACAATACAACATCCTCTTAGCACGACCTTGGATAAGGGACATGAAGTGTGTACCTTCGATCTTACATCAATGGGTTAAGTATGTGCATGATAAAAAATTCTACATGGTGTTGGTTGATGAGGAGCCATTCAAATATGTCCATCAAGTGGATTGTCCAGGAGAATTTTTTATTCCCTCTGCCCACTTGTATGTAGGACCTTCATCTCTAGCTATGCAACTAAATAACAAAGACAAATGGGTGCAAAACGACCCATCTATATCAACACACCATTTAGTGCCAAACATGACTAATGCTTCTAATAAACCATCAATGTCTAAGCCAAAAGATAATCAGAAGCTAAAATCACCCATTGGAGAGGAAGGGAAGGTCAAGGAAGTGCTAACCATAGCCATTGAGAAAGGTCGAAATCCCATGGAAGAAGAATATCTCCAAGATCAAGTCGAATATGATGACTACCACCCCGCTTCACCAATGTCATTCGTGGGGTCATCTACCTCGCATGCAACTATACACTTGGTAAGTATAGGGATAGGATAATACCTTGTGGAGAACATAGCATTCATGTCCATCATAGAGTTTGCACAAGACATAGGATGACCAAAATACTTAAGACCACCAGTGGGGATAGTGGTTCTGCTTGGAATCCCTCCCACCTAGATAAATTTCATCTATGTTGGCCTAGATTGCACCTATAAATCTATGGATATAGAAGAGAACAATGATGAGCTATTCACCATCAATGTTTGCTACCTCTCTAATCCTGATTTTGCTCTAAACTACTTTGAACGTTGTCATTGGCATGGTTACGATCTTGGTATATATGAAAAGGTGTGAAGGCGGCCATACGAGCCGCAATACTAGCTTCCCACTAATAGGTTTGGGTTAGGCTATCACATCAGAGGTTGAGATGGCTCTCTAGAAGCAGCCTTGGATAGATTGATCTTGGGGTTAGGAGAATATATCAATTTTATTCCTTACCACCCACTAAGTGCAAAACTTATGAGCAACAGGCAAGTAGCCATGATAAGCATACCGTAGCCTAAAATTTATCATCCAAGCTCCACAATTGATGCCACCCCAATAGGTTACAACTCATGGTATGATGAGCAAGAAGAAAATAGATATGTGGAAAGTTATGATGAAGCACGAGCAGGCTTGGCCTATCATGGGCCTCGCTATTTACATAGTTTTAATTGGTCCATCCATAATGAGAGTGGATACATATCAGATGAGAGTGGCTATGAGTCAGAAGACTCGACAGAGAGAGCCTATCTAGGATCAAGGAATTCACCCCAAAGCTTAGGGAAAGAGACTAATGCAAATGGCTTCTTCATAAGTGATGAAGAATATGAATATGAGATAGAGATGGCCTACTTAGGTCCAAGATACGATTCTCTTTTCTTGGGGCTACATACCAATGCTAATGGTTTCTTGATAAGTGATGATGACTTTGAGGATGAAACCGAGATGGCCTATCTTGGGCCTCACCATTTGCAGCAAGTCAATGCATTAATCTAGAGAGAGTTGGCACTTTGTGCCATAGACCCTCATTTGTAGTTTTTAGGGAGACCTGTTGACTTAGTTGTCATTCATCAGATGGTCAATCCCCCTCCACCTATATTCAAAGAGTGGTTAGAGCCCAATGATACTATTATCCAACCTGCTCATAGGTTAGATCTAGATATTCCTTTTCCTCTAAAGCCTCATCATGAGTATGGAAGGGAAACCTCTGAGGCAATATTTCACCCATGTGGTCCTAGAGATTTCATTCGATACATCAATACAATCTCCATCGATTTGACCACTCCACTTCATAACCTAGTTGATCCCACAAAACCTTTGTGTATTGATACAGAGGCTATTGATTGGGATCATGTTGATTCACCCATAGATCTTGAGGATCTTTTATCTAATGAAGAGATGTTACAACCTTTCCATATTGTAGTAGGCTATGCATACGATGTGTTCCATGTTGGTTTTGAAACTGAGTTAGTAGGACCTATAAATCTCGTCGATGACATCCACTTGATACCCACGCCCCACCAGTTGGAAAATGGGTCACATATGGCTATAGAAAAAAAATTTGAGGTGGACATCAGTTATTATCCTACTCAACCAAATAAAGTCAAGTTCGGAGAAAGTTTGTCTCTAGAGGAACAAGCCATCATAATCCCTCTCCTTATAGAGAGGCAAAATCTCTTTTCTTGGACTTACAAAGACATGCTAGGAATTGATCCAAAGTTCGTGGTCCACAACCTCTCATTGGATCCCCTAAAGAAGCCAATCAAGCAAAAATTGAGAAAAATGCATCCAACCATCGCTTTGATGGTGAAGAATGAATTGCAAAAACTATTGGATGTGATTTTCATAGTTCTCATCGACTATCCTGAATGGGTCTCAAACATGGTTCCCATGGGAAAACCAGATGCAAGAGTGCGCATTTGAACAAATTTTAGAGACTTGAATAGGGAAACTCCAATGGATTCATTCTCATTGCCAAACATATATACTCTTGTCGATGCCATCGCAGGTCATGAGATGCTCTCCTTAATGGATGGTTTTTCTGGATATAATCAAATCTGGATTAAACCTGAAGACCAACACAAGACTACTTTCATTACTCCATGGAGAACTTTCTATTACAAAGTGATGCCATTTGGTCTTAAGAATTTTGGTGCCACATACGAACGAGCCATGACATACATATTCCATGATTACATGCACACAATCTTGGAAGACTACATGGATGACTTGCTATCCAAATATTTATTATGAAAATAACATGCTCAAGTCCTTACAAAGTTCTTCGATCATCTCATAGAACACAACGTCAGAATGAATCCTAAGAAGTGTGTGTTTGGTGTAACTTCTGGTAAGCTCTTAGGATTCATCATTTCAAATAGAGGCATCAAAGTCGATCCTACGAAAGTAAAGGCTATACTAGAAATGGCTACCCCTATCAACATTAGGGAGTTGAGAAGCCTACAAGGCAAGGTAGCATCAATAAGATGGTTCATCGCTCAATTGTCATACAAGTGTCGACCTATGAACCAATTGCTATGCAAGGATATCCCATTTTAATGGAATGAAGAGTACCAACAAGCCTTTGTAGAGATCAAAACATACCTAGAAATGCTACCAGTATTAGCTCCATCAAGGCCAGACATACCATTCTTTTTATACATATCAGCTATTGATTTTTCTTTGGGAACCATATTAGCCCAAAAGAATACGTAAAACAAAGAGCAAGTTTTATATTACATTAGTCTCACCTTGGTGAGTTATGAGCTGGGATATGCGTACGTAGAAAAGTTATGCTTTGCAGTGGTCTTTTCAACCAAAAAGTTGTGACACTACATGTTGAGCCATACGACCTATGTTATATCCAAACAAAATCCTTTGCAGTACATGATGAACAAGACATCACAATATGTGTACGACAAAGTGGATCATGCTATTGACAAAATTTGATATAGAGTTCATAAACCAAAAGTCCATCAAGGGAAAATTCATAGCGGATCAATTAGCATAGGTACCTCTTCAGGATAGCAAGCCTCTCACCATAGATCTACCTGATGATGTAGTCTTCACATTATCAGACCCACCGAAACTCGAAGAACCTAAGAAAGAAAGATACATGGCATTATTCTTTGATGGTTCAAAATGTGAGCAAGGGGGGACAACAGGGATAGGCTTTATCACACCATAGGGCACTTCATTGCCCTTATCATTCAAACTAGACTTCCCTTGCACAAACAACAACACAGAGTATGAGGTCTTGATCTTGGGACTTCAGATAGCCATAGCAATGGGCGTTAAAATATTAAACATCTTTTATGAGTCCTTGCTCATAGTAAACCAAGTCAAAGACCTATTCCAATGCAGGTGACCACTCCTAAAAGCTTATAAGGAACTTGTTTATACCTACCTAACTCGGTTAGAATGGTACAACATCGAGGCAATCCCTCGTACGTCGAACAGATTTGCAGACATCATGGCATCATTGGGATCCTTAATCCCTTAAAATATGTTTGTTGACTTCACAACCATTCATGTGAAAGTGCTCATATTTTTAGCAATACAACATAAGGTTATTGACAACCTAGAGTCAGTCAACATGATCTAGAATGAACCAAATCAAGATTGGTATTGCAAGGTTAGAGCTTTCTTGCAAACGGTCCCTTGGGAATCTTTGGTATCCCAAAATCCTACAGAGTGTGGAACAACCATTCATCATAGGATTGTTTCCTAATATGTGTTCATAAATGCTGGACCACAAGAAGAACATGTCATTTTATCCATAGAAGTTATGGCTTATAAGGATTGGTTATCCCAATTGCGGGACTTCCTAAATCTTGGAATTGTACCACAAGTCTTTTCGAAGGCCGAAATACAAACATTTAAATAGGTGACAAAGTACATTTTTCTAGGAGAGATAATTTATAGATGAGGCTATGATGGAGTGCTCCTTCGTTGTCTTGAGCCCCAAGAAGCATCCTAGGAAATTTTGCAAGCTCATGATGGTACGTGTGGTGGCCACTTTAGTGGCATGGCCATCATTAAGTGCATCTTAAGAATGGGTTACTATTGGCCCACTATGGAAAAATATTGTTGTGAGTATGTCAAGAGATGTGTCAAGTGTCAGCATCATGCAAATCTCGCACACTTGCCATCACAAGCCCTACAACCCATCTAGGTAGCATGGCCCTTCTCGTAGTGGGGACTAGACTTGATTGAGAAAATCTCTCCCCCATATTCAGGCTGACACACATTCATCATAACGACCATAGATTATTTCACCAAATGGGTCAAAGTGATCCCCTTAACATCAACAAATAGACCAAGAATTGCGGAGTTTATACTCCACAATATCATAAGTCATTTTGGGGTCTCTTCGAAGATAATATCTGATAATGGACCATCTTTCAAGAATAAAAATGTGCGTTCTTTAATGAACAAATACCATATTCAACATAGTTTTTCAACATCGTATTATCCACAAGCAAATGGGCAAGTAGAAGCCTCAAACAAGACCATTGTCTCCATCTTGAGGAAGACGATAAAAGATAATCATAAGGATTGGCACTTACAATTACCTCTCTCATTATGGGTATACAAGACTAGTGTGCAGACACCCACTGGGGCAACATCGTTTTCACTTATATATGGCACTGAGGCCATCATGCCCTTAGAATTGGAAATTCCAACATTGAGAGTAGCCTTGAAAGATTTCATAGATGATGACATCGCATTTCAAGGCTGCCTTGATCAGCTAACGCTTCTTGATGAACGTTGATTCAATGCCTTAGAGCATCTTCGTGTTTATTAGAACCACCTTGCACGAGCATACAATAGTAAATTCCATCTGAGGGAATTCAAAGTTGGATATCTTGTGCTCAAATAAAACCAATAGAACTCAAACCTACCGTCTCTCTTGTGAGACAAATTTGTGGCAAACTAGATAGGCCCCTACATAATTTCAGAAAGGGTTGGACCTGAAGCATATCGCCTTACATCATTGGATGGGGTTGAAGAGCCTGAACATCTCAACATCATTTATTTGAAGGTGTTTCACACATAAAATCAAAAACATTCAAATCTTCATAAAATCAAAAATATTCAAATATTCATAAAATAAAAAACATTCAAATATTCATAAAATCAAAAACATTCAAATATTCATAAAATCAAAAACATTCAAATATTCATAAAATCAAAAACATTCAAATATTCATAAAAACAAAAACATGGTCACTTAAATCATAAAAGGCTGCAAAGGCATCTTTAAGCCCTTTGGTCAAATCAATAAAAAAAAAAGCTCCAAAGGCATCTTTAAGCCCTTTGGTCAAAACATAAAATGCTCCAAAGGCATCTTTAAGCCCTTTGGTCAAATTATAAAAGGCTCCAAAGGCATATTTAAGACCTTTGGTCAAATCATAAAAGGCTCCAAAAGCATCTTTAAGCCCTTTGGTCAAATCATAAAAGGTTCCAAAGGCATCTTTAAGCCCTTTGGTCAAATCATAAAAGGCTCCAAAGGCATCTTTAAGCCCTTTGGTCAAATCATAAAAGGCTCCAAAGGCATCTTTAAGCCCTTTGGTCAAAACATAAAAGGCTCCAAAGGCATCCTTAAGCCCTTTGGTCAAAACATAAAAGGCCCCAAAGGCATATTTAAGCCCTTTGGTCAAATAAAAAAATACAAAAACAATGCAAAAAATTAAAAATACAAAAACATTTGCATCTTACATCCGCATTCACATAGTTGCATTTCATTATAACATACATATCCATTGCATTTTGCATATGTTACAATCACATTCTTATGAACGATGCCACAGTTTGTATCTCAATCACAATAATCAAATCCACCTTAATCCATGTATCCATGTGAGTAACTGTGTTTCTCAACACAACCATTTCATGTTGCTATAAGAAACATATTGAGGTTTCCTAGTCATTCAGCCATATCTAGTGGTCTTATCAGCTTTTGTAGAAATCCACCTTGATCAGTAGAGAGTAAGGCTTGATTGTGATAAAACCTTGGATATTCAAGATCCCATCACTAATTGAAACACTAAAATCCTAGTTGGTACAATGGAAAGATGAAAACTGCAAAAGTGGTCTAGGTTACCTTAAGCAAAAAGGATCTTCCTTGCTTATCCCCCTGTGCAACCGGTTTAAAGGTGTTGAGAATTGGCAAAATGACAAGTTCTACCCTACCCAAAAATGAGTTATTATCATCACTGTATAAATCCCTTGCTTTCATAAATAAAAGCAAAAGTCCCAAACAGAGCACAAATTCAAAACCTAGTTTTAAAAGTCATAGTTCAAAGCAAATAGTGATTATCATCACTACATAGGTCCCTTGCTCAAACAAAAAAATCAATCAAAATAAATAGTGATTCTCATCACTACACATAAGCAAGTACCCCAAATGAAATGAAGAAAATAAGGGAATGGAGCTTGAATCCCTAGAATTCTCACATCATACAAAACTGGAAGGAGAAATCCTTACGCATGATGATATGTCTATTACATAAGCTTCTGGAATTTGTGTATACCAATGTTTGAATGTGGATGAGCTAGCTTAGATAACCCAATACTACCTAGTGGTATAATCCAACTAAGTCCAACATAAGGATAAGATGAACTCTCGAGGATCCCAGATATTAGCAATGGCTGAAAGAATCTCACCCAAAATCGAAGGAAATGCCTGAGCTCTATGTAAATATATTCATATGCACACACAGAGAGAATGAATATCTAGGTACATGGTGAAAAGCCTTATTTTCAAAAGTCTTGTATGGTTAGTACATAGTTGTTGATAGGGTAACTAGAGTGTTTGAAGTCTCAGGAGAGAAACCTCAAAAATTCCTATATAGCAACAAAACATATCATAAATCACATCATCAACTTTCTTTATAAGCTTCTATAAATTATGGGGTATTAATAAAATAAACTAAAAACCGATCATATGTCAAAAAAGATATTTAGATGGCCATTGATTATTTTATATCAATTAAATTATAGAAGCTTATCTAGAAAATACATTCATTCCACATCATTATGTCGCACATATGGATGGTTTAAAATAATTAATTATTATTATTAGAATGATTATTTAACATTCATGGTCGTTATACTTTCCTGTGGTATCGCCCATTAGATTGTCAAAATTATAGCATATGCATTCCTTGTGTTTTAAGTGATTAAAACATAAAAGTTCATTCACATTAGATTACATATTGCATGCATCACATACATAACGCGTTACGTATTACATGCACCATATCATCACATAAGTTAGATGCACACAATGAAATCAAAATCAAACATGCATTTAACAATAGACATTGCATTCATAAATACCTAAATCATAACTCATCCATTCACATCTGAAAATCACATCATAATTTGAATATCCAAAAATTTTAAAATCCACCATTATATCACTACATGATACATCACATCATATCACAATAATTAGATCATATCTCATCTACCTAAACACTCGTCTAAACATCCACATCATCATAAATATCATCTATCATCTATCATATACAACAAATCATCATAATGCCATCATCACATCTCATCATAAAACAAATAACAACAAAAACATAAGAAATAAATGATACACATAATGAGTCATAACATAAAGGGAGTCATATAAATATGTGTGTCAAAAATATGGATGTACAAAATCGCCCATAGGCTACAGTCATATAGGTTAGGCAGACCTCAAAAATGATAAATCAAAGTGCATCATCAGTCAAACACAAGGCTTGTGCCCCCAGCATCATTGCCCCCTATGGTTTTGTCATGCGTAGAGTGATGTGACCCTATTGGTCTCTTTGTCTGAGTCCAAGTCCTCTGGCTAGGACGGACGAAAGACTACCCTGAGGTGGAGCGCCAACTGACCTATGAATGGCCTACACCTAGTGCCTTCATATGGACAATCTCATGCCTCATGAGCTGCATCTGGAGAGAAGTGACGTGACCAACCTACCCCTGGATCCGCCCCTTGTACTCATCTAGCAATGCCTACAAACGTAGAATCTCTACCCCTAATCCTGTCCCTGGATCTGCCCTGGCATCACCCTATGGAGTAGAAGGAGGAATAACAAACTGCATCCTAGTGGCACCTCCCCTGACAGTAGCCTACAAATCCTAGATATGTAGCATGAGCTGCTTTTTAGTGGCATCCCATTTTTCTATGGTAGCATCTCGTTGTTGTACCTAAATCTTGATCGATTGGAACTTAGCCTCGACCTCGTGCAACTGTGCTCTCAGAGAAGAATATCTCTCCTCGAGCTCTGGCTCCTCCTCATCCTCCTTAGGAGCCTCCTTCTTCTTTGCTACCACCTGCTCTACTAGCTGGCCCCATGCCTTAGTCCTAGCTCAGACTCTTTGCCTTATCATATCTGCACCATCACCTCTGCCATCATCCTCGTGACCTAAGTTGCCATCACCATGCCACATCTGATTCCCCTATCACTGAGCAAATACCTCTATAAATCCTCCAACAACATCTTGGGGCAACCACTGGGGCATTCTCCTCATCTGACAGCTCTATGATCCATGATGGAGGGAGATCTCCCTCTACTGTGAGGTGCCTATATACAAATAGAACCAGCAGCACATCCTGTTGCAGCCTATACTAATGAAGAACTCGGGAGTAGAAACTCCTTAATGCCAACCTTATAGTCGATGATCCATCATTCATGTCACATCCTAACTATGAAACTATCAGGATCATCCCAAGAAGGGCACTCATGATATGGTCACCAGATGACATCTTCGACCTGCAACCCAGTGAGAGTATCATTATAGTGGAAATGCTCCCCTACATGAGGACGGATCTTGCACCCCTCACACCACTAAGCCCATCTAGTAGCGTAGCACTGCATCCACTCCTCTATGATTGTAATATCGGTTGGAAGCCCTCTAGGGCGATCTACCTTGATGTGCTCCCATCCCCAAACCTATAAGAGAAAGCTGCAAGCGATGTTGATGCAACCCCACCGATGGATATGGTACAACTCATCATAGCATTGGACCAAAAATGACCTCCCCCATGCATAGATGATGGGCGCCTCATTGTCCATTAGGTCCTGAACCATCGCAAGGAAGTTCCATAGGAACCTCAAACCTGAGCAGTCTGGAATCAAGACATTGTTGATAACCATCAGCAACACTACATACCTCACCGTGAAGACCTCCGCCTCATACCACTGTGAGATAGACAATCCCCCAGACTTGGTGTCCCTAAAGGCCTTCGTAGAGTGCCCTCCAAAAAATTGAATAAAGATAGCTTCGCGATCATTAGTGGATGTGTCGATGATAGAAAGAGTACCAGTGGAGGTGCATTCTATCTTGGAGACAGGTTGGTCGCATGGCACAATAAGAAATAAGAGTCAGTCTCCTTATCCATAGTAGAGGCAGAATATATTGCAGCAACTACGTGTTGTACACAAGTCTTATGGATGAAAAAAACCCTAAAAGATATTGGCATTAACTTCAGTGAGCCAATTTCAGTTAAGTGTGATAACACCAGTGCCATTAACATCTCAAAGAATCCGGTTATGCATTCTCGCACAAAACATATTGCTATCCGATATCACTTTCTGAAGGAGAAAGTTGCAAAAGGTGAGGTTAAGTTGGATTTTGTCCCAACTACAGAGCAAGTAGCGGATATCTTCACAAAACCGCTGCCCAAGGAAATTTTTGAGTACCTTCGCAATAAATTGGGAGTGGTCACGCTTCCCAAGAATTGACTAGCTATCGGGACCACATTCTCAGGGGGAACATTTATATATTTGATTATCTTTTTGCTCATGTTTGTAATTTTTGCTAACTGTAATAATGTGTGCCTGAGAATGTTGTGCATGGACTGAGGGGGAGTCTGCAGCAGCCCTTTGGTATTATTGTCAAAGGGGGAGAAGAATTACAAGAAATTGCACGTGTTGCCAACAATTCCAAAGCGGGAGATTGTTGAGCAAGGTGCAGAAACGGTATTGTCATTGTTGTCAACACAGTCAGACAGATCGATTGATGCAGTGGACAGGAGTTAAGAGGTTCTTCAGAGTATTTACAGTGATTTTCCAAAATATCGAAGTGGCCCATATATTAAAAATCAAAAGAAAATCACAAGGAAGAAAACTGTCGTGATATCGCGACATGTTGAGCAAGAAAGAAAAACTGTCGCGATATCGCGACATGTTGAGAAGAAAGAAAATTTGTCACGATTTCGTGACATGTTCAAAGAGAAAGCGCAAGCAAGAAAAACTATCATGATTTCTCGACATGTTCGAAGAGAAAACGCAACCAAGAAAAATTGTCATGATTTCATGACATGTTCGAAGAGAAAGCACAAGCAAGAAAAACTGTCATGATTTCACGACATGTTCGAAGAGAAAGCGCAAGCAGGAAAAACTGTCGCGATTTTGTGACATGTTGGAAGAGAAAAAGGCAAGTAGAAAAAGTGTCACGATTTCGTGACATGTTGGAAGAGAAAAAGGCAAGTAGAAAAAGTGTCGCAATTTCGTGACATATTGCAAGAGAGATAGTACGGAAGAAAAAGTGTCGCGATTTCGTGACATGTTGGAAGAGAAAAAGGCAAGTAGAAAAAGTGTCGCGATTTTGCGACATATTGCAAGAGAGATTGTACGAAAGAAAAAGTGTCGCGATTTCATGACATATTGCAAGAGAGAGAGTCCAAAAGAAAAAGTGTCACAATTTCGCAACATATTGCAAGAGAGATTGTACGAAAGAAAAAGTTTCGTGATTTTGTGACATATTACAAGAGAGAGAGTCCGAGAGAAAAAGTGTCATGATATCGCGACATGTCGCATTTTTGCGACCAAATGAGGAGAGAGAAAGTAAGAAGGCAGAAGTGTCACGATATCGCGACAAAAGTAAAGAAGAAGAGTATGGAGGCGAAAGTATGTTATATTTTTGTGATTTCAAACCAAGTAAAGTAGCAAGGAGGCAAAAGTGTCACGATATCGCGACATGTTGTGTTTTCGCGGGTACAAGCCAAGAAAAGAAGCAAGGAGGCGAAAGTGTCGCAATATCGCGACATGTGTTTTCGTGGGTGAAATCTGATAAGAGGACAAAGAGGCAAAAGTGTCACAATTTTACGACAGGTCGCTTTGGCGCGAGCTAAGAAGAGAACCTAGCCGAAATAAGATATGTGACAGTTAACTAAAGTTATACAACAGTTACAAGGGCCGTTGAGAAGAAAATCATGCAACTAAAATAAGAAGAGTTAACTGAAGTCGATACGACAGTTACAGAGTGCGGTTCTGAGAGAAAAATCATGTAGCTAAAATAATAACATTGAATTGAAGTCGAATGACGATTCAGGAGGCCGATTACGGAGTGAAATCATCGAGCGGCGGTTAAACTGAAAGTCATCATTCGAAGACCAAACAAAGAGCCGTAACTATTAATAGGCCGCATTAGAGAATACTGTGTGATAAAGGAGTTACATATAGAAGTTTCTATTAATAAGTTGCATGCAAAAATATAGAAGTTAAAAATAGAGTCAGAACTTTGTTATAAAAGGAGGCCTGCATGGAGAATTACAGGGCTGAAAAAGAGTGAAAGTGCTGGAAAAAGAGGGTTGGAAGAGCGTCGTAAGAGAGCGTTAAGCAGAGCCGTGAGAGCCATAAGAGTGCAGTAATAAGTGCAGCAAGAGGGCTATAATAGGGCCGTAAAAGTGCAGTAAGCATAGCCTTAAGTGTGTGTGGTGTTTTTGTGAATAGCGAGAGAGGTTGGGTTAGCAATAGACCAGTCAAGGTCTTGTATAAGCGAAGGCATTTTTATGTCAATCTTATAGTTTCAAAATTGTAGTCCAAGTTGGTGCTTGGAATTAGGGGTTGGTGCTCCTTTCTATTGGTGCAGATAAATTAGGGGTTGGTGCTCCTTTCTGTTGGTGCAGATAAATCAGGGGTTGGTGCTCCTTCCAGTGGGTGCTGGTAAATTGATTGTAAAATTGGTATTTTGCAAAGGTTGGATTTGGACGGGAATCCAAGCAGTCATTTTTGAGGAGTAGCCAAATTGGTGAACCTCGTTACATCATGTGTTGTGGAATGCTCTCTTGTTATACTTGATTTATCTGATTTTAAATTTTCATTGTTAAGGCGTTAAGAGTTGTAGATTTGAATTTAAATAGCTACACTGATTCACCCCCCCTCTCAGTGTCATTGTGAGACTAACAGAGTTGGTCACAACCACACTATTTTTAGTAACTAACAAGCGTATTCAAACCACATAGGCTCCTATCACACTTATTCCACATGTTATTATCATCCTATATAACTTATAATCTTATTATAAGTTATTAAACCAAAAAAAATCCTTAAATAAAAATTTACGTGTACTCATAATCTGGCACAAAAGGTGACAATCTCATCCATAAAGCATCTTAGCATATTGCTTTTCTTAACTTTAATTAACATATATTATAAAATGTAATGATTTAAGGTTTAGTATTTTTATTAAAGTGGTTAAGACACTTTATGCCTGATTATGTGTTTTGCTTTGTCGTTACTACTGGAAACGTATCTAATGCCTCGCATTGTTGTCATCCAAATGACATCTATGTTACGTCATTGTATATCTAATAAATTTTATATTAAAAAAACCAGTTCCCTTAACGATAGATAAGAATTTAAATGACTTTAAGCTTTTCATTTTGTATTTTTATAATAACCATTAACCTTTACTTTATAATTGATCGGGTCTAAGGAAACGTGATGCTCCATATTGCTAATTTTATATTTATCATTAATTTTTATTTCAAACGCTAAAATTAATGGCATGATTAACTTAATGCAAGCAAAGGTCTATGTCTGGAGCTTACTATGAAAAGCACGATGGAATCATAAATAAAACTATAACACAAATCATGTAACTTTTCGTAAGGGCTTCGCCATGCCAAACATAGGACCTCTAAGATGATGTTTAAAGGATTAGGATAAACCCTTTTTAATTTAAATACGGTGTAGAAAAATAAAAAACTGTGATATTTTTATGAATGACTTAAGATATTATAACACCTAATATTAACAAAAGTATAATAAGATTGTTGAAGTATGTGTAAGCTGATTTTATTAGGCAAGGCTAAAAGTGTGAAAGATTGCTTATGAGCACTATTGATGTAGCCTATACACAACTATATATATAAGTCTATTGGCATATTCATATAAGCCTAAGGGCACCTCTTTTGTATTCACCCTTAATGATATTAGTTAATCTACCTTTATGGATAACCTTAATTAAAGGGTATAATCTTAGTTATCAAGTTTGAGTTCATGTTCGAATTTGACACTCTTAAAGTTCAAAAAAAAATCGACATGTTTAAAAATTCTACATAAAATTCGATATATTATAAATATACATATATCTTTGTTGTGGCTGATCCACAACACACCCCAAAATTGGGGACCCACCTTTTTTGCAGGCTTTCAGAGAAAATCTTAGTGACCCAGATGCTAAAAATGAAGAAAAGGGGAAAAAATGCACAAGTGTAGAAAGTGTCGCGAAATCGCGACATGTCGCTCCATCGCTGCTAAAAAATGAAAGGTGTCACGAAATCGTGACATGTTGAGCCGTCGTAGTCAAAAATGAAAAAGTGTCACGAAATCGTGACAAGTTGCTCCGTCACTGCCAAAAAATGAAGTGTCGCGAAATCGCGACATGTAAAATCGTGGTCAAACCGGTCAAACGGGGCAGGAAGCAGAAAACGTAGCGAAATCCTGACATGTCACAAAATTGCGGTCAACGCAGTCAACGGTAGCAGGTGGGCGGAACCGTCATGAAATCGTGACATGTTTGATTTTCGCGGCCTAGAGAGGAGAGAGAAAGATGAAGAAGAAAAGTGTCGCGATATCGTGACATGTCGCAAAATCATGGTCAACACAGTCAACGACAGCAGGTGGGCGAAACCGTCGCGAAATCGTGACGTGTTTGATTTTTGCGGCCCAGAGAGGAGAGAGAAAGATGAAGATGGAAAGGCGTCGCGAAATCACGACATGTCACAAAATCGTGGGTCAAACCGGTCAAACGAGGAGAAGAGAAAGGGCATAGCGATATCGCGACAAAAATCAGCAAAGGTGCATGAAGCGCAAAATGGTCGCGAAATCGCGACAGAATCGATCGGAAGGCATGAAGAGCAAAAAATGGTCGCGAAATCGCGACAGAAAGCAGCAAAGGGGGGATGAAGAGAAAGGGCGTCGTGAAATCGTGACAGGTCGCGGTTTCGCGGCTCCGAAGCAGCGAAGTAGTACGGATGGAGATAGCGTAGCGATTTCGCGACGAAAAGTTGGCAAGTGTACGACAGAGAAAAATGGTCGCGAAATCGTGACAGCATTGAGCGCAAAGGAGTGCAGAGTAAAATGGTCGTGAAATCGTGACAGATTGCGGCCGAAGCGTACGGAGATCAAAACGGTAGCGAAATCGCGACAGGTTGCGGCGAGAAGGCCCGAAACAGAAAATGGTCGCGAAATCGCGACAGGTTGCGGCCGAAGAGTACGGAGATCAAAACGGTAGCGAAATCGTGACAGATTGCGGCAAGAGGGCCCGAAGGAGAAAATGGTCGTGAAATCATGACGAGTTGCGGCCGAAGCGTACGGAGAATGAAAGCGTCGCGATATCGTGACATGTCGCGATTTCGTGACATGTCGCGTTTCTTGTGTAAGTGAAGGAGCAAGGCCGCGGGCTATTTTTGGTCATGATTTTCATGGGACCATTATGGAACATGCAGAAACGCATCGAACACGTGGCGCAAGGGCATGAGGTTTATGATAACGCTTCAGAGCGATGGTTACAATACGCAGACAGGACCAAACGTTTCAAATTCGAGCGAAAGGTCAAAGCATCAAAGAAGCAGGAAAATGAAACGAAGCGTTCTGGGAGGTGAAACGAAACAATGCAGGTGAACCGAAGAGCCGTGCCAGACAGTATAAAATTGGAAGCACAGATTGAACAGGAGGTCGAAAACCGCTGGAGCAGAGTTGCAGTGCTAGAGGCCAGAGGGTCATTCTGGGCCTGCTTTGAGGCTGTTTTCCTTCCTTTTTCTGGTTTTGAGAAAACCAGAGAGTCTGCTATTGTAACATGATTTATTTTTAATGCAGAGTGTTCAAAAATTTGCATCTTGTTGGCAAGAAAGAAGGAGTTATTTTCTTGCATGCTATAGATTTAATGTTTATTTTTCATTTTCAGATTTCTAGGCTTATAGATGAAGTTTAATGCAAGTTCTCTTGGTTGCTTCATGCGAATGTCTGAAATCTGAAAAATTACAGGAAACCCTAGAGACCAGCACTTAACTTATCCGGATTGTGCATGTTTGCAGGGTCAATAGGTTAGGTTGCATGCATGGAAACCTCACATCTTCGGTTTTGCCGGGACGGGATAGCATCAAACTCGAATGCAATTTTAAATTTCTTTTCTTTTGCATTTTATTTTTCTTCTTGCTGCATTTTATTTTCAGAAGTTCTAATTTTATTTACAGGCTTTAAAATAAAATAAAAAAATTAAAAAACTCCAAAATCCATAAATAATTCCTTCATGCTATTGCATTTCATCAATTTACATTTTGAAGTTACGACATGGTCATATTGAGGATCAAATCACATTTACTTTATCAGGGTTCAATGAACAATCATTAAATTTCATAGTAAAATAAACCACAGTGCCCCTTGTTTTCAGTTACTTGCAACCACTAAGGTGTTCCAAGCATTTTAATTAAATATCTTTTATACATAGATGCAGAATGCTAACATAACAGGAACCTTGGAGAAATTGTTTCTTTGCAAGCAGAGGATTTAGAACCCAAATCCTATCGGAGAGTGTGTTTTCACAATCGGGTGAAAATACCACTCAACAGATTGGCGCTAGAAGGAGGGCATGTTAAGGGTTTATTTTATCATGATTTTAGATGCTACGGGTTTTTAATTGTTTAAGAGCTTTACATTGCTAAATATTTCAAGTCCATTTTATTAGCATATACGGCCTCTAACACCACTCAACAGATTGGTGCTGGAGGGCCGAACGGGTTTATTTTAGTGTTATTTAAATTTAAATTTTTGTATGCATTAGTCCTCTAACACTCAGCCGATTGTAAAAAGGACGGCCTGAATTTATTTACTTGTTCTATTTTAATTCAGGTATGTTGTATATTATTATAACACTTTTCTGATTGTTCATTCAGAAATATGTGATTTGATTTAATTTAGAAAATTTTGGTCTCATGCAATTACTTTTCATTTGATTTTAATGAATACATCTCTTGGTTGATGCTAACTTGATTTTTTTTTAAATTGCAGGTTGAATATTCAACAGATTTGGTTCTGAAATTACATTTTACAGTTTCACTAATGGCAACACTTGAGGAACAAATGGTATCCCTGAGAGCTGAAATAATGTCTCTAAGAGAGAGAATGGTATCAATGATAGAGGATTATTATGAGGGTTTACATGTGATACCCTATCATATTCCTACAATGTTATTGGATTTTTTACGGTGTTTTAATCAAGAGGTGCCACTAGGATACTTGCAAAAACTGCATGTTTACAAGGATGCATTATGTAAATTCCAGATTTTTTATGAGGAGGTAGCTTGTAAGTTATTTGCATACATTTTGGATGATAGACCATTCTTTTGGTATAGCCAACTACCCATGGAGGTTAGGACTTCTTGGATACAACTAGAAGCAGCCTATCTTAATCATTTTGGTAATCAAGCTGACTTAGAAATATTGAAAAATCAGTTTACCTCCATATGTAAAGAGTCTAATGAATCCTTGAGTCAATTCAATGGAAGATTTCGTGAATTGCACTCCCAAATGTGGGAAAATTTTAACACATTGGAAGAAGAAGCCATGGAAGTATACCTAGGAGCCATACACCCCACACTTGCTTCACTCATTGAGGAAAAACTGAGTGGTTTGTCCCTAGAGAGAATCCATGAGGTCTTAGAAGAGATAGAACGGCAAGGTCTTGAAGAAGAAAAGGCACAACATGTTCACATGAGAGATTGTTCTTTTGATGCCAACCTACACCAACCATCAAACATAGCACCCTCCACTCCAATGATACCTAAGGTGAATGATCAAGGGGATGAATTTGAATACCCAAATTTTATGACCACCTTAGATGTAGTCCAAGAGGAGGTGCAAATTGCTAAGACAACATCCACTAGTGAGGATCATGTAGAGATACATGATTATCTAGATGAAGGGGTTCTAAATTCAACAATGTTTGATATATGTGAATGGATGGAACCCACCATAGAATTGAATGAAGTGGTTGAAAGTGAAATGGAAAGAAAATCAATAAATAAATTTGAAGATATGATAGAATTTCACCACTTGTTCTTGGAAGATACTATTGATGAGATGTGTAAAATTAAAGATCAAGAAATTCTTCACCCTCCAAATTATGATAATGAATCATGGGTTACTAATTTGGACAATGATAGCCTTATAAATTTGAATTCAAGAAATAACCCACTTTTGGAAATAATTGAACCATCTAAGGAAGGTGAAGATGAATTTGATGAGAAGCACATTGATGAATTGGAAGATGTTGAAGAAATAGTTGAACGTCACCACTTGATTTTGAAAGATGATTATTATGATGCTTGGAAGAAGTGGGAAGACTTCACTCATTCCAAAACTACTAATGAAACTTGTGTGCCAATTGATATACAGGACAACATAATTGCCTACTCAAAGGAAGATATTACAACTCCTGTACAATTTGAGGATGTTTTGGAAGAGGGTTTCAAATCTCATCAAATTTTGGAAGATTATAACCATCTTATTGCCAAGGACAAAGAAGAAAAAGAATTTATGAATGAATCAAGAGATCATGTCACAAACATCATGGATTTTCATTCTATGGATTTGGATGACGATTTTTACAATGGTTGGGGGAGATATGATGATGCATTCTTTTCTCACATCCCTATAGATGAAACTCATATTTTACTTGATATGCGGGATGTTGAACCTTCTACATCATACGAAGATCTCATATTCACAAGATTTGAAAAGGGGACAAAATTTGATCATGTTGAATATAAATTCATTGAAAGTGTGGATGCAAGTTTGCATGATGATTTGGAGGATTCAAATGAAGAGATACCATGGATAGTGAACAAAGAATTAGAACCAAATGATAAAGAGATGGATCAATTGGAAGCAACTCAAATAAGTGATCATCAAAGCAGATTACTTGACATACACTTTGACCAAGAGTGTTTGAGGATTGAAAAGGATGACCATATTTTGAATTTAAATAATTTGAATGATGAAATGTCATTAAAGGTAAATGAAAAACAAGGTATAATTTTTAATCACACCTTTAATAACATGGTTTTAATGAATGGAAAAGAAGTTGATGCACTTGAATTGTTAAACAAAATTCATCAACAATTATTAATTGAATCTAGGATAAAAACTTTTAATGATCCTAATTTAGTAAATATCCTAGATGCTTGTAAATTGTTACACAAATTTGATTGGCCTACAAATTTGGAAAATGATTTGGCTTTGAAATTTGTAGAAATAGGCTCCTACTTACAAAATTGCATATTTGAAAAAGATAGCCTAATTCTAAATCAAGGAGGGAATTATGAAGTTTACATTTTAAAGAATAGACATGATAAAATTGAAAATCATTTATTGTCTAATCATTTTAGTAATTTGATGCTTACCTATGGGAGTATTATTGGAACTAAATCAAATTGGTATGGTGAGCATGGCAAGTGGAAATTTGTTGCATTGTTTGGTCTTAGTCTTGTTTGTGTTGGATTCCCACAACATTTGGCATGCATATCATGTTATATTTTTGTTGAAATGTTCTAATCATGTGTGGGATCCAGGAAAGTGATAAGCCAAGCTTTGCATCATCTTGTATTATAGTGTACATTTGTATATAGATTTTGGTTTTTGGTTTTTGGTTTGTGTTTTCAAATTTTCATTTTTGGGATTGCAGTTTGGTTTTGGATTGAATAAGTTTTAATTTAAAGTTGTGTGTTTATTTGACATTTTTGTTTGTTTATATATAAAAAAAATGATGATGAAAAATTTGCCTTGAGATGCTAACTTATGTTCTAGATCGGGAGAATATGAAACATTGGAATTGTCTTGTAAAAGCTCCACAAGTAACACAAACAGTTTAATAATATCGTTTGAAACTTGTGATGCATGAAGTAGTCGGTTTTATATGGGCAATATTTCATCTCGCAATTCAAAAGACAATGCATTCATATTACATCTCACTTTGCACAATACATGCCATCTTAGTTGCAAGTGCATTTCAAATACAAATCATTAAAGTGTGTCAAATCCTCTTAGGGTTGTGTTATAACATAAATATAAGAAAAATCCTAAGGTTGGAAACTGAGTCTTGAGATATCTAGAACCAAGCACGTCTTATACATTAAAAAGGATCTTGAGCAAAATGATCAAAACCTAACTTGGAAGAAAAGGTTGGGCGAAAGAAGTATTTCATGTCTATCCTATTATGCAACATGATCCTTAAAAAAAGTGGTTTTGACCACTTCCATAGAGCTTAAAGCCTAAAATCAGAGTAGTAAGGATAGGGTTAAATCCTCATCGAACTTAGGTTGAGGATCCAATTCCCCAAAGCTTTGATTTGACCTACATGGAGTAGTAAGGATAGGGCATAAATTCTCATCTCGCTTAGGTTGAGAATCTGATTCCCCAAAGCTCCTATGTCTCATTTCATAATAAATCTTGGATTGGAAGGATCGTACTATTTGTCCTCTCGCAAAGGATGGGTAGTCATCCCCAAGGTCTAAGCAACAAAATTAATATTTTCCATTTACATCTAAAGTTTGGATTGGAAGGATCGTACTACATGTCCCTAGCAAGGATGGGTAGTCATCCCTAAGGTCCAAGAAGTAAAAAATAAAATTTTTCCCATCTCATATTTATATTGGATTGGAAGGATCGTACTACTTGTCCTCTGCAAAGGATGGGTAGTCATCCCTAAGGTCCAAAGAAATGAGGATAAGTCTTGGATTATGGGGTTAAGTGTGCCCATGCATGGCAACATGTCTTGTCTAAAAAACAAGACCACTGATTGTCCAAAGGGTTAGACTAGCATGACCATTTCTTCCATAATTGGTTAAATTATTTTGCTCAAAGTGAGGTAATGAACTCTAAATCAGAATAGTAAGGATAGGGTTAAACTCCCATCTTGGTTAGGTTGGGAGTCTGATTCCCCAAAGTTCTGATTTCACATTCACTTGCACATGGGTTCAAGATAGTAGGGACTCATAACCAACTTTGGGATATAATAAAACAATTAATTAGTGGATCCTAAGAGGGTTTGGCAATCTTGAATGTTTGTGTATGATACTAGAAGGTCTATGTTTTTTATAAAAGCAAAATCTCCAAGCATATTTATTAGGTTACACAAATCATTCACAGTCTCATATATGCATTCATGTAAAACTGACAATGGAATGTTGATCAATTTCAAACGATAGGGAATGAAAACACATTGCACACACCGAGCTAATACTTGATGATTCTGATGATTCATGTACTTCTGATCTTTGGGCATTTGTTTATATTGCTTATGTGCTAACGCATGTTTTTCGAGTTTATATATGTTTCCAGGTTGGGTTCTCACTAAAATGCTCAAGAGCATTTGACAGCAGAGTCGCCATTTGTTGTGGCTGATCCACAACACACCCCAAAATTGGGGACCCACCTTTTTTGCAGGCTTTCAGAGAAAATCTCAGTGACCCAGATGCTAAAAATGAAGAAAAGGGGCAAAAAAATGCACAAGTGTAGAAAGTGTCACGAAATCGCGACATGTCGCGCCATCGCTGCCAGAAAATAGAAAGTGTCACGAAATCGTGACATGTTGAGTCGTCATAGTCAAAAATGAAAAAGTGTCACGAAATCGCGACATGTTGCTCCGTCGCAGTCAAAAATGAAAAGTGTCACGAAATCGCGACATGTAACTTCTCTCCAAAGAGGAGAGAGAAAATGCAAATGGAAAAGCGTAACGAAATCGTGACATGTCACAAAATAATGGGTCAAACCAGTAAAACAGGGCAAAGCAGAAAAGCGTAGCGATATCGCGACAAAAATCAGCAAAGGTGCATGAAGCGCAAAATGGTCGCGAAATCATGACAGAATCGACTAGAAGGCATGAAGAGAAAAATGGTCACGAAATCGTGACAGAAAGTAGCAAAGGGGGATGAAGAGAAATGGCATCGCGAAATCGTGACAGTGTAGTTGTTGGTAGAGAAGTAGTACGGATGGAGATAGCATAGCGATTTCACGACGAAAAGTTGGCAAGTGTACGACAGAGAAAAATGGTCGCGAAATCGCGACAGCATTGAGCGCAAAGGAGTGCAGAGTAAAATGGTCACGAAATCACGACAGATTGAGGCCGAAGAGTACGGAGATCAAAACGGTAGCGAAATCGTGACAGGTTGCGACGAGAAGGCCCAAAATAGAAAATGGTCACGAAATCGCGACAGGTCGTGGCCGAAGAGTACGGAGATCAAAACGGTAGCGAAATCACGACAGATTGCGGCAAGAGGGCCCGAAGGAGAAAATGGTCATGAAATCATGACGAGTTGCGGCCGAAGCGTACGGAGAATGAAAGCGTCGCGATATCGCGACATGTCGTGATTTCGCGACATGTCGCGTTTTCGCTGTGTAAGTGAAGGAGCAAGGCCGCGGGCTATTTTTGGTCACGATTTTCATGGGACCATTATGGAACATGCAGAAATGCATCGAACACATGGCGCAAGGGCATGAGGTTTATGATAACGCTTCAGAGCGACGGTTACAATATGTAGACAGGACCAAACGTTTCAAATTCGAGCGAAAGGTCAAAGCATCAAAGAAGCGGGAAAATGAAACGAAGCGTTCTGGGAGGTGAAACGAAATGATGCAGGTGAACCGAAGAGCCGTGCCAAACAATATAAATTTGGAAGCACAGATTGAATAGGAGGTCGAAAACCGCTGGAGCAGAGTTGCAGTGCTAGAGGCCAGAGGGTCATTCTGGGCCTGCTTTGAGGTTGTTTTCCTTCCTTTTTCTGGTTTTGAGAAAACCAGAGATGTTGCTATTGTAACATGATTTATTTTTAATGCAGAGTATTCAAAAATTTGCATCTTGTTGGCAAGAAAGAAGGAGTTATTTTCTGCATGCATGTTTTAATGTTTATCTTTCCCTTTTTCAGATTTCTAGGCTTATAGATGAAGTTTAATGCAAGTTCTCTTGGTTGCTTCATGCGAATGTCTAAATCTGAAAAATAACAATAAACCCTAGAGACCAAGCACTTAACTTATCCGGATTGTGCATGTTTGCAGGTTCAATAGGTTAGGTTGCATGCATGGAAACCTCACATCTTCGGTTTTGCCAGGACGGGATAGCATCATACTGAATGCAATTTTAAATTTCTTTTCTTTTGCATTTTATTTTTCTTCTTGCTGCATTTTATTTTCAGAAGTTCTAATTTTATTTACAGGCTTTAAAATAAAATAAAAAAATTAAAAAACTCCAAAATCCATAAATAATTCCTTCATGCTATTGCATTTCATCAATTTACATTTTGAAGTTACAGCATGGTCATTTGAGGATCAAATCACATTTACTTTATCAGGGTTCAATGAACAATCATTAAATTTCATAGTAAAATAAACCACAGTGCCCCTTGTTTTCAGTTACTTGCAACCACTAAGGTGTTCCAAGCATTTTAATTAAATATCTTTATTTGAGATTATTAATACACGAGATGCAGAATGCTAACATAACAGGAACCTTGGAGAAATTACTTGTTTAATTTCTTTGCAAGCAGAGGATTTAGAACCCAAATCCTATCGGAGAGTGTGTTTTCACAATCGGGTGAAAATACCACTCAACAATCTTTTAAATAAATTAATAACTAAGAAACTAAAACTAAATTCAATATACTATACATGTACATATATCCTTTAAATAAATTAGTAACTAAGAAACTCAAACATACTTGAAACAAACATTAATAATTTAATAAATTAATAACTAAGAAACTCAAACAAACTTGAAACAAACATTAATAATTTTATTTAAAAACACAAAAATAAATATGGTGAGAACGCAAGAATTCATTTAATTTTTAAATATAAAATTTTATTTATATATATTCATCATTTTAATATAGAACTTTATTTAAATGTATTAAAATATATAAACAATAACCAAATGAAAATTAATATAAAAATATTTTGTAAAAAATATCTTTTACTTTCTATTTAAATATATATAACTGAGAAAATTTATATAAAAACAGTAAATCTATTTTGCCAAATCTTTTTCCCTACTGAATTTAGGGTTGAAAACACATGTAAAAAAAAATTCACGTACATTTTCTCCTTCCCGTGCATTCTCGCATATTTTCCATCTAATTTTTTTCCTACCGAACTTAGGATTTATTTTTTGAACTTATTCACTAGGATTTTAAATTCGACGAATTTCAAACTTTATCTATAAAATTTGATGAATTTGATAACTAAAGGTATAATATATTTATTGTTTTTAAAATTACCTCCAAGTCAATTATGTCGATTTGAGTCCACCTTTGTAGCGCAAGTGGAGAAGGCAAACCTGGTCATGTTGAACGGGAGGTCCACAATTCGAACCTCTTCGATGCAAAGGGGGACAAAAAATATCTTGTGGCTTCCCTCTAGATAGTGGTGCACCTGGATGGGATGGCATTGTCGGCCACCTAAGAGTGGCTCTCAAGGTTTTTTTCTAACCTAAAAGTTTAATCCTCGAGGGGACAACACAATAGTTCTAGCCTTGCTCTTCTTCAAAATGTCCAAGGTTCAAACCGCGGTGTGGGTGAGTGTGTGAGCGGGTGGGTGTGTGATGGTTGTGTGTTTGGCCCTTATTAATAAGTTCAACTCTTGTCCTTATGAGAGGTTATGGTAGGGATGAGGATGTCCCACCCTGAGCGTCGGTCATAAGGATTTCTCATACTAACCAATAGGGATTTGGTGTATGGAATATAAGTGAGATATTATAGGGTGCCTACTCTCTCTCTCTCTCTCTCTCTCTCTCTCTCTCTCTCTCTCTCTCATGTTTATCAATGTTATCTTTAATCACTCTTGCATATTTTCCAAATATGATCATAGTGAATTAGTGAATGTATGTTTAAAAATATTTTTGAAAAGTATTATGTTTATCAATGCTATCTTTAATCACTCTTGCATCTTTTCCAGCTATGATCATAGAGAATGTATGTTTCAAAATATTTTTGGAAAATATTATGAATTCAAACATGGTATCAAAGTGAAGAACAAAGTTGCATCACTTGTAAATAGAAAATATCTTTCATCTCTTAAAGTGATGGAAGAAGCTCTCAAGGTAATGAAGGGTTTTTTTGCTTGAGTCTGAGAGAGAGAGAGAGAGAGAGAGAGAGAGAGAGAGAATTAGTGAATGTATCAATGTTATCAATGTTATCTTTAATCACTCTTGCATATTTTCCAAATGTGATCATAGTGAATTAGTGAATGTATGTTTAAAAATATTTTTAAAAGTATTATGTTTATCAATGCTATCTTTAATCACTCTTGCATCTTTTCCAGCTATGATCATAGAGAATGTATGTTTCAAAATATTTTTGGAAAATATTATGAATTCAAACATGGTATCAAAGTGAAGAACAAAGTTGCATCACTTGTAAATAGAAAATATCTTTCATATCTTAAAGTGATGGAAGAAGCTCTCAAGGTAATGAAGGGTTTTTTTGCTTGAGTCTTATTTTTAAAATTTTGATTTTTTTTCAATATTTTAAAAATCAAGTAACAAGCTCTTTTCCCTCTAAAATTTATCACTTTCCTCTCTTCTCGTATGCATGTCCTTGTGCTCATTGTCCTATATGCTCCACGTCAAACACCCTTCCTTGCTTCATGTGGATCTCTATTGCACTTAGAGGAAGAGCATAATAGTAGACAATCTTCCTTGTCCCCTCAATGTCATGGGTTTGATGCATACTTAACTTTTTCTTTTATGATCTGCCTTCTCTATCTTTGAAACTAACTCCCCTACATTCAAGAGAGTAGTGTGGTGGTAATGCATCCAATTGGAAGGTAAAGCATTTCAAGTTCAAATCTCTAAGATAATTTTTTTGAGGTGTGGTCTCTAAGAGGATGTCTCCCATAGGTAAAATAGGAACCAATGTAAGTGCCCTCTCTAACCTTCAAAATTATGGCCACATTTATCAAAAATTAAAGCAAAGCTATAGCACAATGGTTGGTATAAGGCTTTGGATACCATAGGTCACTAGTTCAAAACTTGGAAACTCATTTTCTTGTAGCATCTTCAAAAGGCACAATATTTTTCTTTGGTGTATTCTTATTTTGGCTCCAAACTATGCATTTGGCATAATGGTTGGTAACCTATCTTGTGGTGAGGAGGTCACCGATTCAAATCCCTCAAATGTATTTTTAGAAAAATAAGTCCAAGCATCAATACACACTCATAGACCATAGAGACACAACTATATGTTTGTTAGGACCCCATCCTAACATTATTTTTGTAATTTTCATATGATTATATAATGACCCACTTCCAATGTGGGGACCCTTTTATAATGTTATTTTATAATACTTTGTAATGGTATGTGGTAAGTAAGATGCCTAGACAAGTGGGGTCATTTCATGTACCTGTTACCAAGAATGTAACCGATGTTTGGTAGAATATTCTATCTCGAGTGGTGTTTTGTATGTAAGCTAACTCTTGAGCATTTGGTTAGGGTTGCATGAAGTATATATTTAAAAGACATGGATCCATGTACGAATGTATCTTTTTGTAAATTATTAAAAGTAAAAAAGGAGGTTGCCCCCTCGAAGAGGCCTACGATTTTATGTTGTTTGTGAGATTGTTTAATTCTGCATTTACTTTTTGCATTGTGATATTTTTTTATTTCATGAATCTTTGTTTTATTTATAGTATTTGTGTGAGTGAGTTTATTTTTATTAGTAGGTTCCTAACAAGTGGTATCAGAGTGCTTTCCAAGGCTGATTTTCATTACGATTGCAATAGTTCTTGTTCTTCCATTACGACTGTTAGGTATGAATTTTTTGTGTTTTCCATTTTTTGTTTTTCCTTTATCTTAAAAAGAAAGAGAGAAAAAGACCCACAAAAACACAATTTTTCTTTTTGTAATAGTTTATTAGGCTAGAAACCCTGTATCGGGAGTTTTAAAATATCATGGAGTTGTTATTGACTAAGCTAGATTACCCATAAAGCATCTAGTGAAGTGAGGGGTGATCAAGCTCCAATACCTAGGCCTTAGACAACACCTATCTACAAAATTGAGCTCCTACATATCTTTGGGTATATCGAGAGACCACCTAGAATTAGGATAAACTTTTATCACTAAGAATATTTTTGGTCTTATATTATCAATAGTACACCAAATATAGCATCTATAAATATTACCCTCATGTACTATTAGAGAGGTGGGTAGTTTGCTCATGGGTATATGTGGAATCCTCCTTGGGTAGTGATCTAAAATATTGGTCTGAGCACTATTGTTCATCATTGTGATATAACAAAGGGTCTATGGATATTACATACACCTTTGCTTAGCATACCCTGGTTCTATCAAAATTTTAACCTACAAAAAAAAACTTTTTGTTTTTCTAAATTTTTAGCCTTTAACCAAAACAATTTCTACAAAAACTGAACATATGGAGGAGACTTCCCTATCACAAAAAAATCGCATGCAACATAGGAAATAATTGGTGAGTAAAATAGAAATAGTCAAGATAAATTTTACAAGTGTTAGTAACAGTCGAGTATAATTTCAATTTGAGAATAGTAATAGTCAGGTCAGGATTGTTAGTTGTCAGTAGCAGTTATCTATGACAGTCCAAATTACACAAAGTGGTCAGTGATAAATAGGATAGATAGTGTCAATACAAGGAACCATAGATTCAGTGACTGAACAATGTCAATAATTGTAGTGCAGGGGCAGTGTCAATAACCAACACTATAGGGATAGTCTCATAAGGGGATGGTCGACAAAAAAACATAACTCCTTAACCAAGCCTCTGGAAGGAAAATCAACAATACCAGCAACCTTGAAAACAAAGCAAATAAAAGAGTCTAGAGTGTCTAAAACCATTGTTGGAGTATATAGCTCATTGTGACCATATTTTCATACTAATCATTTTTATATATAGCACACAAGCACTTTTTTGGGCTCCTTACTAAAAATAGTAACTCTTTGAACCATACTTCTATTTTTAGTAAATCAATGAAAGAGGTTCAAATACCACCAAAATGGCTAGGGGCATTAGGGAATATCAAAAGAAGGTAGAACAAGACAACTCTTTGGATAATATTAATTCCACATTTATTTCCCTAGTCAATGTGATTAGAAGTGTGCAAGATGGCGTACATTGTTTGAGAAGTGACTATTTCAACTCTAAAGCCAACTTTGAGCAACAATTCCTAAAGGTTGATACAATACTTAAGGATGGCCCAAAGGTGTTTGAACATCATGACATTGAACAAGATGATTGTGGAAAAGGACCCCATAAGAACAAGGACATATCTCACACTCTTATTGATTGGGATGCTCCTTTTAAGATGCATAAATTAGACTTTCCTAATTTCAACGAAAGGGACACAAATGGTTGGTTATGTTATGCAGACTAGTTTTCAAACTTCATAATGTCCCTAAGTATTTATGGATCACTATGGCATCTTTCAATTTTGAATCTAAAGCTTTATAGTGGTATCAATGGTTACAACATACCATTCTCGACCCTTCTTAGGAAGATTTTGAGTCTCAATTACTCACTTATTTTGGTCCTAGTGAGTATGATGACTTCACAGGAGCATTGACCAAATTGATATAAAACTCTATAGTTTGTAATTACCAAACCCAATTTAAGAAATTGGATAACAAGACTAAGAGGTTGAATGAAGAATTTTTCATGAGTTGTTTCATTAGTGGCTTGAAGGATGATCTCAAGGTTGAGGTTAGGATATTCAAACCATAAACTACGATGCAGGTCATAGGATTTGAATGGTTGATCGAGGACAAAAACTTTGCTCAGTGATGGACATCTAAATTTCCACAAACCAAACCCTCTTTTCCTTCCAATTTCACAGCCAATAATGACAATAAATCTATACCCCACAAATCCTTGACCAAAAAAGAAATGGATGCTCGGTGTGCCCAAGTTTTGTGTCACAATTGTGATGAAAATATGTTTGAGGGCATAAATACACCCAAAAGAAGCTATTTCTAAAATATTTAGATGATCCAATAAGCAGTGAACAAATTGATGAAGAAGCAGAACCATCAGTAGATCCACCTCAAGATGAAGGTGAAATACAAGAAGAACCACAACCAAAATTGTTGGTCCATGCTCTTGGAGGGATTACTACTTCATAGACCATAAAAGTTGTGGGATTTTTCAAAGACCAACATCTTACAATCCTCATTGATTCAAGAGGCACACACAACTTTATTGATCGCCAAATTTTCAAGCAGGTCAATTGTTACATACATACATGCAATTCCTTTGAGATTATGGTGGCAAATGGAGGGACCTTTCCTTGCAAAGGCAAATGTTGCAATGTTAAGTTGAAAATAGGGGATTATGAGCTCAAAACAGATATTTTTACTCTTCAATTAGGGGGATGTGATATTTTGTTAGGATCTCAATGGCTAGGTACTTTTGGAACCATCACATGGAATTTTACCAAGTTATGGGTGCAGTTTTCACAAAATTGTAGGTCTTACACTCTTTGTGGGTCATAAGCAGGGCCTCCTTAGGCTATCAATTTAAATCATATGGAGAAGTTTAAAAAATCTCCTCATGGGGTAATTTCTCATATATTTACAATCCAACCAACCACTTTAATAGAGGATTAATTTCTAGAATATTTACAACTCGTTTTGACCAATAGAATTGCCATTGTGCTACTCCCATGATCATGCCATTCCCTTGGTACTTGGTAGTGTGTCACCTAACATCAAACCTTACTAATACCCCCTACTCTTAATTCAAAAATATAGAAGTTAGTACAACAGTTGTTAAAAGTTGGAATCATTTGACCTAGTAACAGTCCTTACTCTTCTCCTGTCTTATTGATTCCAAAGAAAGATGGGTCCTGGTGGTTTTTTATATGTTTTTATGAGCTCAATAAACTCAATTAAGGATAAGTTTCCTATTCTAGTGGTATATGAATTACTATATGAGCTGCATGGGGCTATATTTTACTCTAAATTAGATATTTTCTTGGGTTACCATAGATAAGGCTCAAGGATTAGGATATCCCCAAAATAATATTTCACACTCATGAGGGTCATTATGAATTCTTGGTTATGCCATTTGGCTTGACAAATGCACCTTCCACATTTCAAAGCCTCATGAACAATATTTTTGGCCATTCCTTCATAAATTCATTTTAGTTTTCTTTGATGACATTTTAGTTTATAGTTGTTGTTGGGAACAACACCTCATCTATGTGGACCAAACTTTACAAATTTTGGCACAACATCAAATTTATGCTAAGAGGTCCAAGTGTTCTTTTGGGTTGATTGAAGCAGTTTATTTAGGACACATTGTCACAAAATATGGAGTTAAAGTTGATCCTAAGAAGATTCAAGCCATTCAATAATGGCTAAAACCTCACACTCTAAAAGACCTTCATGGATTTTTGGGCTTCACAAGCTATTACCACAAATTTATCCACAACTATGGTAAAATTATTGCTCCTTTAATGAACATGTTAAAAAATAGTTCTTTTACTTGGACAAGTCTAGCTGAGTAGGATTTCCTTGATTTGAAGCATGTTGTGACAACCGCTCTAGTATTAACAATGTCTAATTTCTCCAAGCCCTTTGTAATTTAAAGTGATGCTTCAAGCAATGTCATTGGAGCTATGTTGATGCAGGAAGGGCACCCCTTGGCTTTCACTAGTAAAGAGATCTCAAGCCAAAATCTAGGCAAATCAACTTATGCTAAGGAGATGCTTGCAATTTTGCATATGGTTACTCATTGGTGGCCTTATCTCATTGAGCATCACTTCTCCATTAAAAAAAATCATCAAAGTCTCAAATACTTTCTAGAGCAATGGGTTGCCATCCCTGAACAACAAAAGTATATCTCTAAGCTCATGGGCTATGATTATGATATTACCTATAAAAATTTCAAGGAGAACATTATGGCAAATGCCCTCTCTCGCCAATTTGAGGCTCAAAATATATTATGTGCCATTTATTTATCCATATCGTAGTGGATAAATTATCTTTGATAGAATGTTATTAAGGACTCGAGATTGCAAAATTTGGTTACCTCACTTCAAATAGAGCCTACCTTGTGTCTAGGATACACTTAAAATAGACAATATTTACGCTATCTCCAACTCCTTGTTGTTCCCTGCATGTCTCCAATCCAGAAACTCCTCATGAAGAAAATGCATGCTTCACCCACTACAAGTCATTTTGGGTTCCTCAAAATATATCAATTTTTTTTTTAGTCATGAAGTAAAATTGGTATTGGAGAGAACTCATATTTTGTAAAAAGGTGCATTTTTTGTAGTGACTAACACCATATTTTGCTCAAACAAATTTTGCATTAAAAATAATTTTGTACACAAAAATCAAATTCATGTGCTTTACACAATTGCAACACTCAACATAAATGACACCACAGGTAATATTATCATATTAAGTTACTGCATCTAAAGCTTAATATAATTCCCATAATGATGTCTTGGCATCGACCCTATAAATCATCAAGGAGAAATAATGACACATTTTTTTTATTCATTTTATTTTTACCCCATTCATTCCTATTGTTAGATGTAAATCCTAAAATTGAGAAAATCTAAGTATGTAAGTTATGCTCACATATGAGGATTTCTCTTTAAGCAAGTGTCATTGATAGGACAAATCCTTTTTTGTACTACCTTGGTACCATGTATCATTCTCTTTCATATATCTTATGATCTCTTTCATGTACGATCGTGAAAATTGAGAGGACTAGCTTCTTCCATGTACTAACAAGTATATATGAAGGGTGGGTATATCAAAAGGATCAATATATAGGTATGGTGGTATAGAAAAGGGGACTATTTTGAGAGAAATAAGGAACCCAAGGGATCAAAGCCTCAACTTTTAGTTAAGAAATAAGTTGTCCAGTAATAAATTTTTCATTCTTTCTTAAAAGCAAATGAGCTTTTGTTATATTTGTAAAAAGGAAAGACATGAAACTAGTCTTTGTTGACATAATTTGTTGTCTAAAGGGAATCAAGTCATCAAACCTTCCTAAGACGAAATATAGTTTATTTATAGATGAGTCAAAAATAACACACAAAGTATTGATGACTCAAACAATGACAAAATCAAGAGATGATTGTTGGTATATTGATTCAAGGGAAAGTAAACATATGACTAGACAAAAAATGATTTAATTATCTTCAATAAAAAGATGGTAAACCAGACACAATTGCAAAGTATAAGATATACCAAGCTAAAGGAGTAGGAGATATTTCTATCAATTTGCCTAATGGAAAATATACAATTGAAAATGCACTATATGCGCCAAGGTTAGCTAATAATTTGGTATCAATATCTCAAATGCTAGATCAAGAAATGATAGTTGAATTTAAAATTTTTGATGGCAAGAAGTAATGTTTCATTACAAAATAGAAAAAAATTAAAGCTACTAGTTCTTTCAAAAATGACTTGTTTGCCCTAGATATTATCTCATCTCCTAATGTTGCACTATTTGCAACCACACCAGATGTAACTACTCTTTGGAATAGAATATTTGGACATATGAGTTTTGGTTCACAAATCCAATTAAAAAAACATCAAATGGTAACAAGATTGCCCAACATCTCATGGAACACCATAGTTTTCCTAGGTTGTTTAGAAGGAAAAAAACACTAAGTACCATTTGACCTAAGCTCTCATAAATCTCAAGGAATTTGATGTTGTACACACTGATCTATGTGGACCAATGCCTTCCAGTCACAAGGGACATAAATATTTTTAAATTTTTGTTGATGACTACTCATGCAAGATGTGGAAATATTTCTTGCCTTTGAAATTAGATACCTTCACATATTTTAAACAATTCAAGCATCTTGTTGAAACAAAAACAGGGAGCTCTATATGAGTCCACTTAGATCAAAGTGGGAATATACATCTAATATTTTTTTAAATTTATAACAAAATATGGCATCATGTGACAACTTACTATGGCGTATACTCCATAACAGAATGGGGTTGCAAAAAGAAGAAATCATTCCATTATGGAATTGGTTCGATGTATGCTCACAAAAGAAAATCTCAAGCAACAATATTGGGTTGAAGCTATTATTATTGTGGTATATATTAAAATTAGGGCATCCACAATAATCCTTCAAGGTATTACACCTAAAGAAGCTTTGTCCTAATAGAAACCATCAATGACACACTTAAGGGTTTTTGGATTCAAGGCATACATGCATGTACCAAAATAGAAAAGGATAAAATTGGATGCCAAAACTTTTTCTTGTATATTTATTGGGTATGATGAGGCATCAAAAGCCTATTGAATAATTAACCAATTACCAAGAAAATTAATGTAAGCATAGATGTGGTATTTGAAGAAGAATGTAAGATAAGCATTGAAGATTCTAAGGACATTACATCTCCCATTGTGACTATTGAATCAAATGAGTAATCTCATGAAGAAATTTTAAAATATGAATTAGAAGTGATTGATGAACCAATAGCACCAGTGGCAACAGTAGCATATCAATAGAAAAATACTACAAAGTGGCTCATAAATACTCTCAAATATGTAAATGTTGATACACCACCTGACCTATCTTCCACTATACCTCGTATTCGTAATAGGACACAAGAATAATTTAATTTGGATCTAATGACCTTAGTAATTGAAAACATAGAACCAATTTCAATAAAGGACACAATCAGTTCACCTAAGTGGAATATAGCAATGGAAATAGAACATACATCTTTGATGAAAAATGAAACATGAGATCTGGTTGATTTACCTAAAGAAAAAAAAGACCTATAGGTTGTAATTAGTTTTATAAAATAAGTAAAAGGAAGATGGTTCCATTGGCAAATATAAGGCTTGCCTTGTTGCAAAGGGTTTTGCACAAATAAAAGGAATTGAGTATGTAGAAATTTTTGCACCTACAACTAAGATGACTACTACTTGTATAGTATATGTATTGTAAACTTAGTTTGGATGAAAAATACATCAAATGGATGTTAAAAGTTCATTTCTCAATGAAAATATTGAAGAAGAGGTGTACATGACTCAACTAGAAGGATTTATTGTTGAGGGGTAAAAACGAAAAGTTTATAAATTGAAAAAATATGTATATGGGTTAAAGAAAAATACCAAAGCTTGGTACATTAATATTAATGATAATCTTGTGCAATATGATTTTAAAAGAAGTTACTCTAATCAAAATCTATATGTCAAGAAATTTGGCTACGATATAGTCATTGTTATAGTGTATCTTGATGATCTAGTTATCACAAAAAGTTTAGATAAATTGATAGATAATGTGAAGAATTATTTGAAAAAGGTATTTGATATGATAAACTTGGGACTCTTAGACTATTTCCTTGGCTTAGAAGTAGAGAAATAATCATACTATAATCACACAAACAAAATATGTCAAGACATTGCTAGACAAATACAAGATGATAGATTGTAAACCTAAAGCAATACCCATGGAGCAAGGGTTACAATTTTCAAGATACGATAAATCACCTTAGGTATATTCTACCTTGTATCATCAACTAATTGGGAGACTCATATATCTAAAAAATACCAAGATAAATATACTTTTTGCTATAAATTATCTTTCCATATTCATGTAAGATACTAAGGAGAGTCATTGGAAAGCTATAATATTGCATTATGTTTATGATATAGTAGCATATGGCCTAGAATATAAGAAGAATGATAATTTCTACTTATAGAGATACACAAACTCAGACTATACTAGATTCATTGATGATAGTAAGTCAACATCAGAATATGTATTTCATATTGGATTACCTATCTTATGACATAGTAAAAACATATAGTAGTTCTTTCATCCATAGAGGCCAAATATCATGTTGCACAAGATGCTACATGTGAGGCACTATAGTTACAATTCATCCTATAAGATATGAGTGTCTATGAGAGAAGACCAACAATTTTGAATTGTAATAATTAGGGTATCCTAAAATTGATTAAGAATACAGTATTACATGAGAGGACAAAACACATTGAAGCACAATTTCATTTCATTCAGGAGTACATTTAGGATCACCATATTCAATTCAAATATATTCCTACTGAAGATCAACTTACTGATATTTTTATGAAGGCACTAGGACGAATCAAGTTTGAATCCTTTTGCAATTATCTTTGAATAAATAATACATTAATGAGGGGATGTTAGGAATAATTATTACACTATTTTTGTTGTCTATTGAATACCTGCAATGCCAAGAGACATCTATGCTAGTCTTTGAAGTGCCAAAGATCACAAATTTATATAAGTAAGTGTGTCATATTCATGAGCAGGTGAATGAGGTGAATATTTTTTGTGTATCTTTCTTATGTTGTTTAGAACAAAAAGAAACAACTTATTTATGTAATCTAATTTTCTCTTATATTTTTCATCCTATAGATCCTGTCAGGTTCCCTATGAACAAAATTATAAAAATTTATTTTTTTGATTGATAGAGGGGTTTTGAAAGGACCCAAAACCTTTTATAGAGAGAAACATGTGTGAACCCAATTGGGATCAACATCGAAAGCTGAACAATACAAATAAGCATCCGAGAAAACCCAACCAAACCATCCAAAAAGACAAAAATGGAAACCTAGCAGTTCGCAGCAAACCCAAAAAATAAACAGGAGAAACCGTCAAAACAAAAAAATCATGAATAGGAACCACGTAAACCAAAATAGAAAATCATAATTGTCACTTGAGCTGACATTGACCTGCATATTAGAATTCTCATGAGGAATCATAATACCATGTGAGAAGTGATTACTCCTAGGCCAGAGGCAAGGGAGTCTCATTGGGGGTCCAATAGGTTTACTTGGACCACCATACTTGCTAAAGTAAACAAATTCCATCACCATGGTTTACCTCCATGAGTCCCATTGGAAATTCAGACCGTCAAACACGAAGGGATTCTTCTAGAACTCCTTTGTTTGCAAGTAAATTTGTTGTTTTATTTCCTTCTCTATACATGTGTTGGATAATGATGTTTGCATACCTACCTAGTAATATTTTGCATTCATTAATCATATTGTGAACACTCCATGGCAGGACTTAATTTTCTTTGAGCCAATTGATAGCAAGTATGGAATCACCTTCAACAATAATGTGGTCACAATAAAAATCCTGCATAATTATCAGACCTTGGTAGATGGCTCTCACTTTTGCAAGGTTGTTGTATTGAATCCCAATATTGTTCACATAAGCAAATATTATTTGACCCCTATCATTTCTAATAATGCCCCCAACACTGGCCATTCTAGGATTCCCTTTTCTCGCACCATGAAAATTTAGTTTTAACCAACCAACCAGAGGAGGAATCCACTTAATGATAGATCTATCAATGCGGGTTTGGGAGGCCAAAGAAGGATTGCACTTAAACTTGAACATATTAAATAAGAAAGTTTCAATACCAGGTTTAGGGACTTCAAATGTAGAAACAAGTTGGGCATTATCTGAGGCAAGAGTGATGATACGATGAAATATAGAACAAGGATCATTGCTCAAACCATTAAATACTCTATTATTATACTCCAACCATACTTTTCACGGGTAATTATGCATACAAGTGGACCAAAGGAACTTTATTTGGGTTTTTTTTTTTTTTTTTTTTTTTGAATTTACATGGTGGAATCGGTAGCCGCCACGAATTCGGGCAGGCTGTCTAGATTTTTATGGCTGCCACAGTATTCCGCATTGTCCACCCCAGAAGCCACCACATAGATCTTCATGTAGTTCACCCCTATAACCACCATGCCACAATCATTTTAAAACTTTTACGTCGCTAAAAGCACCAGGAAAGGGACAAGCGTTCAGTCCGACGAGGCTCGAGATTTGAACCTTGGACCTCCACCCCCTTTATGGGGTTTGGATGAACCAATTGGTCTACACCTCGGACCTATTTATTTGGGTATTGTAAAAGGTATTTGGCCATTGTTCTAACAACTGTAAAAGGGATGATGGTTGAACCCACACAATGCTAAAGAGATCAAAGAGGGAGTTAAATATGCCAATGAAAAAGGACATTCCAATAACAAATGAAGGTTGACTGCCAATTAGAATTATAGACAACACAACAATTGGTGATGTACATACCTCTTTTAATGATATTATCAATAGTTAAAATTTTATTCTGAGAGGTAAGCCAAGAAAAGAAACTCACCTTTGGAATTAAGTGTTTAATCCAAACAAGCTTTGCGCAGGCCCATGACTCTGCTGGAGGATCTTGAATGTGATATGTAGTTTTGATTGTGAATTGACCATCCTTGCAAAGTTTCCATACATGAGTGTCTCTGACTGGATACTTGGAATGACACAGACCCTTAGAAATTTTGATATTTCTATTGCAACATTTTTAAGTTCATTTCTAAGGTTATTGGTAGGAATAATTTGCCATTACTTACAGTTGGACGTTTGAGAAATAAAATTAGCCACTCTATCTCCAAACAACTAGTCTGTGATAGGTTTCAAAATGGCAAGACTTGGCTCATTGATTAGCGGATGGTCCTTCAGCCAAGAGTCTTCCCAGAATTTAATATTCTTTCCAGATCCAAGTTGCCACCTTTGGCCTTTTTTAACAATTTGTATGGTATGGATGATCAAGTTCCAGAAGTGAGACCCATTGGGAATGGGGAATTCTTCCAAGAAGCAATTATGCTAGAGATATTTACCTATGATTATATCCATATATGAGGCTTGAGCTTCTTTGGTGATTCTCCACCCCTGTTTGGCCAAGAGGACCAGGTTCATTTGGTGAACTTTTCTAAAGCCTAGTCTACCTTTATATTTCTTAGAGTAAACTTTATCCCAAGCTACTAGTGGTAGTCTATTGCGGTTTTCATTCCCGAACCAAAGAAATTTTCTTTGTATTTGCTCAATATTCTGACATATTGAGGTTGAGACTTTGAAGATGGACATGAAGAAGACCGAAATGCTCTAGAGGTTTTCTTGGACAAGAGTTGCCTTGGCAACTTGACTCAATAGGGCTTTTTTCTAGCTAGCTAATTTCTTGAGAATTCTGTCAATAACATTGTTCCACATCACGTCAGTAATATTGTCGTGAAACAAGGGCATGCCAAGATATATAGAAGAAAGACTTGAAATGTTGCATCCTAATATTCTTGCTATGTTTTGCTACCTACAAACATGGGTGTTTAGAAAAAATGTTTTGCTCTTGTCAAAATTGACCTTCTAGATAGCAGTTTTTTCATAAAAGTTTAAGATGGTTTTGATTATTTGTGCTTCAATAATAGAATAAATGGTGGTCAAAATCATATCGTCTACAAATTGTTGGTGTGTAACATCCCTAGACCTTGAATATGGCTTGATTAGAGATAGGAGACCAAGAGAACTCGCTTTTTTGAGGGATATCCCAAGGGCTTCATCCATAATGATGAAGAGGAATGGAGAGAGCAAGTTCCCTTGTCTTAAACCTCTGAAGCCCTTGAAAAAACCTGCAACATATTCATTAACAAGGATAAAAAACTAGTCAAGAGTTAAACATTCTTTAATTAGGGTAATCCACTCATCATGGAATCCAAATTTTTCAAGGACAGCAAAGAGAAATTACCAGGATACCTGATCAAAAGCTTTGTTCATATCAAGTTTCAAGAAAAGACCATATTTCTTACTCTTGGAAACTGAGTGAATGAGTTCATGGATTGTTATTATACCATCAGTGATATATCTCCCTCATACAAGGTTCCCTTGGTAATTATATATAATGGCTGGGAGGGCTCCTTTGAGTCTATTAACAATGACCTTTGAGATGAGCTTATAAAAGACATTGCAGATACTTATTGGTCTGAAATCAGATTGGATTTGTTGTTATGGGATTTAGGAACGAGCACCTAGAAATTTGAGTTAATGTCCCTAGATAACGATTTGTTCCATTGGAAATATAGAATAGCTATAAAAATATCTTGGCCTACTATGTCCCATAAGTGTTGGAAGAACCTAGGAGGAAAGCCATCAGGTCCAGGAGCTTTATTGAGTTGCATAGAAAATATTACATCTCTGATTTTATCATTAGTGAAAGCTTTCAGGAGGTTGTTATTGAACTCTTAGGATATGAGAGTTGGAATATCTTTCAGAAGAGCAATTCTAGCTTGAGGTTGATAAGGAGGGCAAGGCCCTAAAATATTTTCAAAGTGTGACACAGCCTCTTCCATGATCTCATGAATGTTGGAGGTTATTGTCCCATCACTTATAGATAATTGTCTAATTTTATTATTGCTTTTGTGTTTGAGTGTGGACTTGTGAAATAATTTGGTGTTGGAATCACCTTCCTTTAGCCATAGGGCACGATATTTTTACCTCTAGAAAACCTCTTCCCTGTAAATGATTCTATGATACTATGACAGAAGTTCTTTTTCTCTTTGCCTTAGATCAGGTTCCAAACTTCCATTTTGAGTATTGCTTTCTACCACATTCAAATGATCAACAATCTCTTGTTTGACTTGGAAAATATTTCCAAAGACTTTAGTGTTCCATAATTTCATGTTGTTTTTGATAAAGCACAATTTTTTACCAATTTGAGCTATGGGTGATCCTAAAATAGACTTACTCCACCATTCGAAAATGCAGTTCCTAAGCCCCTCATGTTGCAACCACATTGATTCGAATTTGAAGGATGTTTTGAAGGTTGTGCCTTACCTATTTTTTTCTAGGACTAAAGGACTATGATCTGATTCAATTTTTGGAAGAGAGTGAATGATGGCATCACCAAAAATTTGGATTACTTCCTTGAACACCAAGAATCTATCAAGCCTCATTTGGATGAGCTGGTTTCTTGTTCTTCGATTGCTCCAAGTATATTTTACCCCTTTTAACTGAATTTCCATGAGTTCATTATGTTCCACAAACTCTAAAAATTCTTCAAAGCACCTGGATGTGATGGGGTTCCCTCCTTTCTTATCTGAAGGATAGAGTGGACTGCTGAAATCACCAACGAGAATCCAAGGATGTTTCTAGAAATTGCTTCTCATTTGGCTTAAAGTGTTCCATAAGGCCCTACAACCTCTTGTATCATTAGAAGCATAGATGTTTAACATGATCCATTAATATTGAGTATATTTGTTATAAAATAGAATATTGATTATTCTTTCTGAATTGGAGATGATTTTGCCTTCTATAATTTCTAGGTTCCACACACACATGAGGCTATCGAACGACCCATGGGTTGGAATATAAATGAAAGCACTATCTTTCCACATAGACTTGGCAATTTTATCATTATTATCTATATCAGTTTTAGTTTCCTGTAGTAAAATGATACTGGGTTTATTTTATTTCCTCATGTACATTCCCAATATTTGTTTGGACTACCCATTGAGACCTCTCACATTACATGAGAGGATCTTCATCTATGTTTCCTTGAAGAATATTTCTCCCCCCTTGCCAAAGGTTGGAGGAGGTTTGAATCATTTTTTATCATCTACCAGGATTTTAGTAGTTGACTATGTAAGATATGATATGATAGTAGGTTAGACACCATTAGCAATATCATTCTCAGTTTCCTTGCACCTTATTTCTTGACTAGTTGGCTTTCCTTTCTTTTTGTCACTACCTACATCAGCAACCAATTTATTTTGGCTCCTTGTCACCTATTTGAGGAAACAAAGCAATTCTTGAAGAACAAAGAAATGGGGGGAATCATTGATGAGTTTTAGAGACTCGCTAGACAATGGAAGACCCGATGGTCCTGACCTAGTAGGGGACTGATTTCTATTAGGGGTGGCATCATTTTTTTAAATAGGATTAGCAGGGGCTTCATCCTTTGCTCTTGGAGTGACTCCAAAATTTTTTGATTCACAACCATTGGCCTCAACTTCATGGATAGCTTCAGCATCTAAGTTGGTATCAAGGTTTTTTAGAGGTAAGAAGAGATTAGGATTTACAAATAGTGAATGTACCTGAGTGGTAGCTTCCTTATTCGTTGCCTGAGAGGAGATTGGTTGCTTGCCCTTGTCACCTTGGTTATTCTTTTGAATATAGTGCATTAGTTGTCTATTCCCCTGCCCATTCTTGCCTTGGAACCCATCCTTCTTCAACTCTTTCTTGAGCATAGGACATTGATTTCTAAAATGCCCTTGCTATATATTTCAATCATTTAACTAAATTTTATTTATTTCAATATCACATAAATAAAAATCAATACACAATTTTTGGAATTACATATATAAAAGAGTTTTTAAATTTGTTTCATATGGAAGAATTTACTTTAGAATTTGTGTATAATTTAAAAATATTTAACTTGTCAATAGATGATTATGGTGTAAATAATGACTCTTTTTGCATCCATCATTTTGTAATATTTATATGGAAAATTCAACTCTTTTTAATTTGTTACATGATATTTAAATGGGTTGCACTCGTATTATATCATGACTAATAGTGGTATTTCAACTTGGCAAGTATGCATGGACCGCTATATAAGATTTAAACTTGGATGTCCTCCTTGAAAGTGAAAGGTAATAAATTTAAGCAATTGAACTCGTGCCACTTGATTAGGTGTCCAATTCATTTTTTTTAGATTAGTTATATAGGATTTAAATGTACCCCCACCTATATTACATCATGACTAGATAGTAGTATTATAACTACTTAGCAGTTTTCCATGTATTGCTTGACAAATTTAAACCTAGGTTTTCTCCTTGAAAGTTGAGGTATTTAACCAATTGAGATCATGTCATTTGATAAAATGTTAAGGTTCACTCATGAGATTAGAATCTTGGTCTATGATGTGAAAATTGTGTTCCCACTACTGCCCCAAATCATATGGAACATATTAAGAGTGTTCAATTCAAATTAATCATTGAAGTTTTTTATTTCACATTTAATACATAAAATTTTATATATCAAATGACATTATCTTAATATGTTAAATTCCTTAACTTTCAATAAGGGAACTTATGTTCAAATATTACTTAATGATACATGCATAATTGCCAAGTTGTTATAATAACACTATGTATTCATGATGTAATATAAATTAACTAATTAAAAAACATACACAAAATAATATATTAGTGTTTTATATTTTGTTTTTATTATTTATACATACATATAATTTTGTTTTTTTTGCATAGAGAACTATAATCCCTAGTCCAACAGGTAAATACAAAGTCAATAGGACCTCGACCGTTTAAAGAATCGAATAATCGAGCTATACATATAATTAATAATCATAAATTAAAACTCTTTTAAAGGATACAATGGTCATTTAGTTATTTAGTTTTACCTTTAAAATTGGATTGGTCTCATTCATGTGATGCCTAGGTGTGCATTATACTTCTTACAATATATTTTTTTAACAATTTATTTAATTTTTAATTAATTATATAAGATTGATAGAGACCCATTTATATAATGTTATAACTACATAATTGTAATATTCCAACAAATCAATATATTTTTTTAACAAATTATTTAATTTTTATTAATTATATAAGGTTGATAGAGACCCATTCATATAATGTTTTTTTGAAAAATAATTTGAAAAAACTTGTATTAAAACAAAGATCATTTACAAGTTGGGATGAGACTTCTCCCAGCCTTAGCCAAAGAGAACACATGTTTACAACAGTAAAAGAATATTTGCATTGGAGCCAAATCTCTTAAACCATATTTCTACAATGGTTGTTCACCTGTTTACAACTATAAAAGAAGATCTACATTGAAGCACAAATCTCCTAAACCATATTTCTGGAATGGTTATCCAAATTAGCTAAACACTGGATTTGCTCACCAACCTGCCTAATCATCTCATCCTCAATAGCCATGTCATTGTGCCACTGAACCCCTACCTCCTTCTCAGTGCCCATCTTAGCCAGGAAGTCTACCACTTTATTTAGATCTCTACTCACATAAACTGGAATCACATCATCTAATTCCCTCCATAATTCCTTAATTTGAGTGACAAGAATCCTCAACCTCCATGTCTTCAAAGCAAAGTTCCTCATGCAATCTAGAGCTCCAACCATTATTTGAGAATCTGATTCTAGGATTATCCTCCTGTGACCTTGTTTTACTACCCAAATAGAAGAATATTTGATAGCTAAGGCTTCCACTTCATTGTTTGTGGCTCTTCCCAAGCCTTGCAGTTCCCAATAGAGCACTGTTCCAACATGATTCTGGCAAACCACTCCAATTCCAGCTCTACCCGGATTGCCTTTTGCAGCTCCATCAGTATTAATTTTAATCCAACCTTCTAGGGGTGGTTTCCAACTAGCTCTATCCTACCCCTCTTGCACTTCAACTTCCTTCTCCATTGCCCCTATAACAACTTGAGTTTCCTCTTTAGCATACACTGCCATAGTTTCTATGACTTTGCTCCAAATGACTTGCCAAACTCCATCTAAAGAATGAAAAAGTTTCTCTAAAAATTCTGCCATTTCTCTCCAACCACACTTGCCACCAAATGAAGTTTAATCCAAGCTCCCAACCAATACAAAGAGCTTTAGATTTAAATCTACCCCTCTTCCATCTTTCCCAAATATTAATCCGATTCAAATCACCATTAACTCGAATTTTATAATATAAAAACCATCTCTCCCAGATATGGCGCATGAATGGGCACTCAAACATCAAGTGATCAGTTGTTTCCTCACTCTTGTAGCATAAAACACATTGATATGGACCAATGATTCCCCTACATATGAGATTATCAAAAGTAAGAATTCCATTATGCATGAACTTCTAGGCAAAAAAGTTTACTTTCGGCCAACCCTTGGACTGCCAAATCTTTCTCCAATCCTCAACCTGATATGTATGAGGAGGAGGCTTTGGAAGGATCTTATCATATCCATCCTTCACTGTGTAGACACCAAGGCTCCCATAGCCCCAAGCTAATTCATCCTCCTCATCTCTACCTGTGAGAAATCTTTCTGCCAAGATTTTAGTCATGATGGGTGTCAAATCCGGAGGGATTGAAATTGGCCACTCATCCAACTTCTTAAACTGCTTAAACTTATAATCCCCAACTGACTAGTGTTGAAATAACTTTCAATTTGGACCCAACCCCTGGTTTCCATGGTTGTTTTTATTGGTTGCAGTTCAAGAAATTCAACAATGATAGGTGGGTATTGATCCCATGAATCTATCCAAAATCGTGCCTTCTCCCCTCTCCCCACTTTCCAAAATAATCCATATTTTACTACCTGAGATCCTAACTTGAGAGATCTGCCACACTAAGGATCCATTACCATCCAAAGGGAAATGACCCACCTCATTTGGGTTTACCTGTCCCAAATATTTACTAGTTAAGATTCTACTGAATAAAGAAGTTGGTTGGGAAATCCACCTCTAGTAAAGCTTTCCAACCAAAGCTTTATTATTTAACTTTGATCTTCTCAGTCCCAAACATCCTTTTACCTTGGGTTGGCTTACTTTCTCCCAACCTACTAAGGCCCATTTCCTCTCTCCTTTTACTCCTTCCCATAAAAATTTTCTAGCCATCTTGTCCAACTCTTTCCATATGGTATGTGGGGCAGCAAGGATAGAAAATTTATAAATTGACATGGCTTGAATGACTGATTGTAAAAAAGTTAATCTACCCCCATAGCTTAACCATTTTTGAGACCAATGATTAATTATTTCTTGATATAGTCCAAAATATTCCTCCGTATATCTCATTTTAGTTTTTTAAATGAAAGGGACCCCAAGTATACACTGGAGAGAAGTCCTTGTGAATCCCAAGATCTCTAAACACACCATCCAAGATCCTACCTCTACAAAACCCCCTTGCTCCAAGGAGATAATGCTATATAGAAGAGGTTTTAGCCACATTACCTTTGTGATTATTTTAGATATGATATTGCATAAGGCAATAGGTCTATAATCTGAAATATGCATCCCCTCCTCCCCTTTTGGAATTAAGGCAATGAAAGTATGATTTAATGCTTTAAGCATTCTTTTACTACCTTTGGACTCCTCTATAATAGCCATTACATCCTCCTCCAAGTTGTCCCAAAAGGCCTAAAAAACTCAATTGGAAAGCCATCCTGACCTAGTGTTTTTCCGATGCTCATTCCAAAGACTACATTCTTCAGTTCCTCTCTATCAATGGGTTTAAGTAGGGCCTAATTTTCTTCTTCAAAGATAACAGAGGGTATGACAGCAAGAAATTCTTTTTGAGCCTCTTCATCTTGCACCATACTTTCCTTAAATAGTTTAGAAAAATAATCCATTGAATGGAAATGCATACCTGGAATTGTATCAAAGGAGTGTCCGTTATCATCTTGAAGAGCTTCCATGTTGTTCATCTGTCTCCTAGCACAAGTAGCCCGATGGAAAAATTTGGTATTTTTATCACCTTCTAATAACCAAGTGGTTCTTGCTCTCTATTTTCAGTAGGTCTCCTCTTGGTTGTCAATGTCCTCAATCGCTTTACGCAATGCATCATCCTCTTCTTTGAGCTGCTCTATAATTGTTCCTTCCCTAAAGTGTTTTTGAACCTCATCCCATATGGCCACCAATGGAGCTCTTTGGACCTGGAAGTCTATCTTGTTAGCTCGCCTCCATTGTTTTAGTTGATCTTTGACATAATGAAGTTGTTTGTGGAATCTAAACATTGTTGTCCCATATGTTGGGCGACCTTCTTCCCACCACTGTGGAATTTTCTTTTGAAGTTCCTCTTTTTGTAACCAAAATTTTTCAAATTTAAATGGTTTGTGATGTTGCACTGTCTTGATCCCTCCTTCCAACAAAATGGGAAAGTGATCTGAAACTGGACCCTCCAAAATCTAAAATTTTATATTCCATTTTACAAATGCCTCCTCTGAAACCAAAAAATGGTCTAACTTCACCTTCCTGCTATGTGGCTCCCTCCTCTTATTAGTCCAAGTATAGTTGGTTCCAGGGCATTTAATATCCACCAAGTGTAATGCCTGGACTTGGGAAATCATAAGTCGATCCCCTGGGTCCAAAATTGGGGTTCCCCCTTCTTGATCTCTAGAGGATAATTTAGCATTAAAATCCCCATCAATAATCCAGTCTAACTCTTCCCTTGAGACTCTCATGTTATGCACAACTTTCCATTGATGCATCTAACCATCTAGGTTTTGAGCCCCATAAAAATTTGTGATTAAAACATGTTCAGCTGTGACATTATTCCTAAAATGTGATGTGAGAACACCCCTCCAAGCTATATGTTCTATTGCAGTCCATTCAAGAGAGTTCCAAAAAGTAACTATCCCCCTTGAGGCCCCTTGGGCAGCCACTTCCATATGACCAACACCCCTCCAAAGTCTATTTATTGTTTTACACATAAGATCCAACGACATTTTTGTCTCCTGGATAAGCAAAAAATCTGTTTTACATTTTTCTAAGAGTCTTTGAACAACAGATTGATGGGTTCTACTGTTTAAACCCCTAACATTCCATGATTGTATAATCATTGGTTACCTTGAGAGCAATAAAAATCTATTGGCCTCACCGATCCTCCAGTGATCAATTTGTCTCCTTGAACTGCTATCAATTCCTTATTTGATTTTCTACCCACTCCTTGAGAGCTGCTATTTTTTTATCTCTTTTCCACCTGAGTTATCCCTAGAGTTGGCCTTTCTCTATTCTTTTTTGCTATGCCCATGATGACATCCTTAATTATCGGTTGCTCTTGGTTATGCACTATCAATACCCTTGCACTCTCTGATTGTGGTAACTCACTGCACTCAATTACCTGCTCTATGATGGGAGGAGATGAAAGAGGGGCTTGAACATGGTTGTTATTATTTTCATTATTCCCATCCACTCCTTCCATGAATTGTTCTTCTTCTTGGTCCATTAGTGTCTTAAATATCTCATACCTATTGGAGGGCTTGAGTTGGGTTTGCTCTTTACCATATTTTTTTCTTTTGCCTTCTCCTTCTTTTGGGTTGTTCAAAACCATCTCCCTGTGCTTCTTTACCTTGAGAAATATTGGTTGTTTCTTTATTGATTGTTGACTTACCCTCCTTAGGAAGATTTGACATTCCTAGAGGAGCCTCCATTTTTATGTTCATATTATTTGGGCAAGATCGGGCCAAATGCCCATATTTGTGGTAAACTCTGCATCTGAAGGGCAATGCCTCATAATCCAGTTGTTGAATCCAAGATAGTCCTGCAAGTTCAAGTTCCACCTCTGTCGGCAAAGGTTGGCTAAGATCCATTTCCACACATAATCTTGCATAAACAGTTGTGTTTCCTTCCATTGTGTCTTTGGAAACACCCAAATGTCTTCCAAGGGAATTATCGATAATTTCCAATACCTGCTCACTCCAAAACTCCATTGGAAGTGCATACAAATGGATCCAAACCGGGACAACAATGGGTTCAATTCGAGGATCAAATCCCACTCTCTAGGGTTGAACAAATAATCCTGCCGGACCATGATTCCTCTTTTTTGATTTGAAAGCCCTATTTCTATCGGCAAGTGAAGAAAAACTAACAATAAAATATCCATTGCTAATAAACCACAAAGAATACTCACCAAGAGGCTCCCAGTTTTGTCGGACCTAGGAATGCAAAAAATTCAGGGTAGGGCGAATACCCATGAATTTATAGATCAAATCATGATTGGCTCTATATAAAACTATTTCTTCGACCATCCTTTGCTCAATGACAATATTTGGCCTTGATTTTGACTGTGGCAAGCATCCATTAACTCGTTGAGATGTTGATCTATTTCCAGCAACCGTAAAGAGCATTTTTAATGCAATTTTTTTGTGCTTCTTCAGTCTTTGATGGAGATTTATCCTTTAACAAATCTGCAAAAGAACTATGTCTCTCTAAAAGAGGATCCGGAGGTGTCCCCATTGGGCCCTCCTGGGGCAGCAATCTTGTCTTCAAATCCACAGTAACTAGAAATATCTTTGGCTACCCAACTGATGCCCTAGTTTTCTCTTCCAGAAGCTCTCATGGTCCCCCATTCATATAATGTTATAACCACATTATTGTAATATTCAAACAAACCAACCCCCAAGGGCTAGGTGGATTGGTAAGCACATGTGTGGCTAGGCACTTACCAAGAAGAGACATATGTTTAAACCTTGGGGGGAAGCCAACCCTTTGCAAAGGTAGTAGTTTGCTCTGAATCCTCTGAGTGTATTTCAGATTGATGATGGTACGAACTCTAAGCGACCGGTGGTCCCCATCTCACATTGTATCAACAATAATGAGACAAATATGTTTATTGGGAGCAGTCCCTATGGTTTTAACCCTCCGCTCGCAGTTATTAAAAAACGTAGATGTAACTAACTCTCTTATATAATCAAAAAATAAATATTCCAACAAACCAATATATTTTGTTAAAAATATATTTAATTTTTAATTAAGTATATAAAGTTGATAGAGACCCATTCATATAATGTTATAACTACATTATCGTAATATTCCAACAAACCAATATATATTTTTAACAATTTATTTAATTATTAATTAATAATTTAAGATTGATAGAGACTTACAAGTTTTTTCAAATTTTTCAAAAAAAAAAGATTGATAGAGACCCATTTATATAACATTATAACTACATTATTATAATATTTCAACAAACCAGTAAACCACGATACTTTGCATAATATTTTAAATTAGTAATATGACATTGAAACGAATCTCATCTATATTAAATCATGATCACGTTACTACTAGTATTCAACTAACCACATTGTGGTATTACAAATGCTATTAGTTAAACTAATTATATTCCTTGAATTTTAAGGAGACCAAGGTTTGAATTTTTTCCAACACATGAATAATTATCAAATTGTTGTATTGCAAATGTTATTTCAATTGATTATATTCCTTGAATTTTAAGGAGACCAAGGTTTGAATTTTGTCCAACAACACATGAATAATTATCAAATTGTTGTAATACCACTATGTGGTCATGATGTAATATACATGGTACCCATTTCAATCCCTCGTAACAATACAACTCAAGTAGCCTAACAATGGAGACTTTGGAACTCAGAATAGAGATCCAAGTTTGAATCCTAAGGAAGGTAGGGTTATACACCATACTATGAGAACTGAAATATAGTTGAAAATAACCATATATTAACTGAAACATAGTTGAAATATAATTGAAGATAACCATATATTTGGTAAACAATATCCATATCATATGTCTTAGGGCTTCACGTACTTTAAAATACTTTACCCTTTATCCTTTTTACAACTTGTAATTATACATATAATATATTATTGTATTTTAACAAACCACAATCATGTTGCTATAGTATTTAAGCAAACCACATTGTGCTATTACAACTTGTAATTATACATATGTTATTTTAATGTTGTATTTTAACAAACCGCATATTGGTATTACAACTTATTATTATGCATATATCTCACCATATTTGAACTCAAGTTTTTATTTTTATTATTATTTTTTTGGTTAAGATAGTGTGAGAAATCCTTACGACCGATGCTTAGGGTTAGGCATTCTCATCCCAACTATGATGTTAGGATCTCGTAATTGCAAACAAAATTGTGATAATAGCTTGTAAGCCCTAAAAATCCTCGAAGTCCCTTAAGGGTGCAAGGTTTCGGCCACTCTTGAACTACTTGAATATTCTTAGGGTCAACCTTGACGCCATCCTGTGAGACAATGTGTCCTAGATACTCTACTTCAGTCAGACCAAAGGAACACTTGGACCTTTTGGAAAAAAAGGTGATGGGTTGCCAACAACTGTAAAGTTTGATCCATGTGATTGAGGTGCTCTGCCCATGTGTGGTTGTAAATCAAGATGTCATCAAAGAACACAAGGATGAACTTCCACAAAAGGGTCGGAAGATGTTGTTCATAAGACTTTGGAATGTATAAGGAGCATTTGTGAGACCAAATGGCATTACCAAGAATTCATAATGACCTTCATGAGTGCAAAAGGCAGTTTTGGGGATGTCCTCATCCTTGAGCCGGATCTGATGGTACCCAAAGCGAAGATCAAGCTTGGTGAAATACATGGTCCCATGTAGTTCATTGGGTAATTCATCAACCACTGGAATAGGAAATTTATCCTTGACTGTAGTCTTATTGATTTCTCGGTAGTCAATACATAGGTGCCATGAGCCATATTTCTTGGGAAAAAGTAGGATAGATGAGGAGTAGGTGCTAGTACTAGGTCGGATGACACCAGCCTTGAGTAATTCCTATACCAGTTTTTCCAGTTCTTATTTCATGGCATGAGGGTACCTATATGGCCTGATATTTGGTGGTGCGCTACCCGAGAGCAATGGGATAACATGGTCATGAGAGCAATGCGGTGGTAGTGTAGTTGGTTCTGCAAAGACAATATCAAGTTTGTGTAGAACTAGTTGTAGGTCTGATGGAATTTCAGCCATTAGCAAAGTGGTTGGTTGGATGGAGAAGAGTTGTGCAATGACCCCACGTTTTGATTTCTTTAGCACTTTCTCCATACGATTTGAACTAAGGTGAGGTATTCCTGTAGGGGAGACCTTGAGTAAGTGTGTCTGTCCATTTTGGGAGAATTGCATCCAGAGTTCTACAAAGTTCCAACTAATAGTGCCCAACGTACTCAACCATTGAGATCCCAAAACCATATCACATCCTCCCAACTGGAGGGAAAACATGTCCTGCTTGAGTTCATAGTCCCCTATCCTGATATTGACATTGCGGTATTTTTCTTTACAAGGTAATGTTCCCCCATTGGCTACCATGACCTCGAATGAATTACAAGTGTGGATATAGCAATTTTCCTACTTAGCAACTCAAGGATCAATGAATTTGTGTGTGCTTCCTAAATCAATAAGGATGGTAAGGCATTGGCCCTTGAAAAATCCCACAACTTTCATGATTTGTGGAGTAGTAATGCCTGCAAGAGCATGGACTGAAATCTCTGCCTCAGATCCCTGTGTATCTTCTTCCTATGGCAAAGGTGTTTCAGGAGGGTCCTCATCCTCATCACTCTAGTTAGTGTTAGCAGGATCCTCAACATCTATCAAGAATAGTTTTTTTTTGCACACTTATGTCCTTTAAAAAACTTTTCATCACAATTACAACATAATCCTTGGGCACGACGTGCATCCATATCCTCTGTAGTCGATCGCTTGGGTGTAGCAGGTTTACTATCCACTGAATTTTGGGTACGAGAAGGAAATTAAGATTGGTTTTGAGGAAACCGCGGTGGCCGCCTTTGGTTGGAGAGTTTAGATTCGACAAAATGGGCCAAACTGATAGCTTCCATCATAGACTATGGTTTCAACATATTTACTTCAGCTTGGAGATCCCATTTTAACCCATTGATAAAACAACTCGTGCAGAACCCTTTCATAGATCCTCTTGTCTTATTGGCCAATTTTTCAAATTGAGTTTGTAGTCACGGACTGAGGATGCTTGCTGCAGTTTGGTCAAGGCTCTTGTAAAGTCCTCATACTCACTAGGCCCAAATAGGGTCATTAGTTGGGACTCAAAGTCCTTCCAAGAGAGATTTTCGTTGGAATTACGTAACCACTAGAACCAGTGTAGAGTCTCAGATTCCAAATTGAAGGAAACCATCTGAAATTGGTGATATATGAGAACATTATGAAGTCTAAAGAATTGATCAACCCTACATAACCACCCATCAACATCCTTCCCATTAAATCTAGGGAAGTCCAATTTTGGCATTTTAAAATATGGGTCATGGTCATTCCTTGTAGAACTTTTAGCCTAGTGTTCTATTTTGAATGGTCCCTTTTGTAGCTTGCTACCCACTTCTATCAGTGTTTCTTCTAAGCGAGCGCTAGTGGCCTCATGATATATATGAAGACCTTGAACCTCTTCCCTTATGGAGAAAATTGCCAAGTTCAAATTCTCAACAGCTTTTGTTAAGGAGTCCATCTGATATAGCTCTTTTTTATGTGCATGGGTACCCTAGGCCATTTTGGAACCTTTTGTGACCAGTTACTAAAAATAGAATTGGGTTTCAGAACTTACTATTTTTAGTAAGTGTCCAAAAAGGTTCTTGGGTGCTATATATCAAAATGATCAGCTCGAAGAGATGGTCACAATGTGTTATATCTCACAACACTACTTTTAGGCACCCCTAACTTTTTTTTACTCTTATTTTACCGAGTCTAACGGTGTTTACAGTTTTGGATTTTGAGCTATAGTGCAAAAGTTGGGTACTGGAGCACTACCTATAATTGGTCTCTGGCCACTCACTCAATGTTTGGCTTAGCCCTAACAGTATCTCTAGCACTGATTACCTCACTAGCCTGAAGATTCTCTATATTGTGTAGGTTATTGTTATGACAGTTCTGTTTTGACACTGAAAACTGCTATTTTTGACCTGATTGTGCTAACCTATCTGACCTGACTGTTACTACCACTGTAAATCTGACTGTTATTCTCCAGAATGTCAACTTAACTATCACATTCATATTCTATCTCGAATTCATGCAATTTATGCTATTTTTTTGTAGAGGATTCCTTTCTCATATGCTCACTTTTGGGGATTTAGAATGCAGGTTTACGAACAAGGAGTTTTGGTTTGTGATTTTGTTGCAGGTTGGAGTTTTAATAGAACTAAGGAATGTTATGCAAGTTAGTATGTATCACCCATAGGCCCTCTATTATATCATAGTGACGAACAATAGTGCTCGAACCAATATTTTAGGCCACTACCCAAGGAGGATTCCACACATACCTTTGAGCACACTATCTGCCTCTTTGACAGTACGGGAGGGTAATCATCTGGGATGATGTGTCTCGTAGACTATGGATGATACAAGGTCGATAAGCTTCCTACTGGATAAAATTTTGTTAAACCTAGAATGGTCTCCTGATACACCTGAATATGCGTGGGAGCTCATGTCCGTGCGCGAGTTCTGTCTGAGGCCTGGGTATTGGAGCCTAATCGCCCCTCACTTCACTAGACGTTGTATGGGCTATCTATCTTAGCCAATAACGACAGATCATTCATGATATTTTAAAACCCCAGACACAGGGTTTCTACCTACTCAACTAAAAGAAGACTATTTTTTTTACTGGTCTTTATCTTTTTTTTTATAATAGTAAAAAAAACATTTACACGAAAATAACAGGGAATTATACCTAACAATCAAGAATCGTTACTGTTGCAGCAAAAATTGGCCTTGGAAAGTGCTCTGATACCACTTGTTAGGATCCTAATATAAAATTAAACTCAAATAAACACACTCTCACACAATTGCTTGGAAATAAACTCACATAAACATCACATTAATATTCAGAATGAAATACACATTATAATAGAAATTTACATAAAGGAACAATCTCACAATAATATAGAATCGCAGGCCTCTTTGAGGGGACAACATCCTTCAACACTTCATTAACTTGCAAAAATATGAATACATTAGTGCCTTCTCGGGTATTTAAAGAGTTCCCTTCCATGGTTGGCTTACATGCAAAATGCCACCTGGATTATATGCATAATGCCACTCGAATTACATTCATAGTGCCACTCAAATTACATGCACAATGCCACTCGAATTGCATGCACAAGGCCACCTTACATAACCTATCTACCATGTGTTACATAAAAAGGGTATCATTTTTCATAGGCACTACATAAGCTAAAACTTAGAACATTACAAAATATTAATCATGGGTACTACCCACGTTCTTTAAGAATTATTACATCATGGAAGTTATTACATTAAGGGTTAGGATGGTATCCTAACATATGACCTCTCATAATACCAACAACTAATCTTATCAATAGGGGCTAAACACACAACCATACACACACCCATCCCCTAAACACACTCGTCCATGTTGCGGTAAAAAATATTTTATTTTTTATTTATTTTCGTTAGGGTAGTGTGAGAAACCCCTACGACCAATGCTTAGGGTTGGGCATTCTCATTCCAACCATGACCCCTCATAATATCAAGAGTTAAGATTATCAATAGGGGCTAAACATACAACCATACACATACCCACCCCCTCACATACTCGTTCACTCTATGGTTTGAATCTTGGACCTCTTGAAGAAGAGCCAAAGCTCACACCATTGCAATTGCCTACCAAGACTAAATTTTTGTGGTTAGTGTGATAAACCCCTATGACCGACTGAGTAGTCCCCTCCCAACCATAATCCCTTGTAATACCAAGAGCTACACTTGCTAATAGGGGAATAACACAACTATTTGGGTATCAACAAGGTGGGCATAGGAGAAATGGAGCCTTGTCGACCTCTACCAATACATAGGACATTCCTAGTTGCACCTTGTATCTGTAGGGTGGACATAGGGGGAATGGAACCTAGGGTGCACATAGGGGGAATGGAGCCTTGTCAACCTCTATAAACACATAGGACATTCCCAGTTGCACCTTATATCTGCAGGGTGGACATAGGGAGAATGGAACTTAGGTTGGCCTCTACCAACACCCAAGACTTTCACCAATTGCACTACAAGCAGATTAAAATTAAATGGATAATGTGATAAATCCCTATGACTGATGCATAGGGCTAAGTAGTCTCCTTCCAGCCATGACCCCTCGTAAAGCCGAGAGCTACACTTATTAATAGGAAATTAACACACATCCAAATGTCATGGTTTGAACCTTGGAACTAAATTCCCAGCCAAACATCTGAGTTTGAACCTTGGACCTTTCGAAGAAGAGCCAAACCTCAAACCGTTGCGTTGTCCCCACTAGGACTAAAATTAAATGGGTAGTGTGATAAACCCCTATGACCGATGCATAGGGTTGAGCAGTCTTTAATATTATTATTATTATTTAATTACTTGAACTCATATCATTTGATGAAAAATAGTAAGGTTGATGTGAGATTCCTCATGACATACATGTTAAAATTTTGTTTCAAATGTGAAACTCATTGTTTCTAGTTTTTTTTTTTTTGGTTATTGTGAGAAACCCCCTATGACCGACGTATAGGACTGAGCAGTTTCCTCCCAACCATGACCCTTCCTAAAGTTGAGAGTTATACTTATCATTAGAGAATTTAACACAAATTCACCACACACCCACCCCCTCACACACTCGCCTACGCCACGGTTTGGGCCTTGGACCTCCCAAAGAAGAGCCAAAGCCCGAAAGGTTGCGCTGCACCACTAGGTGCCTCATTGTTCCTAGTTATTTACTCCAAAATTTGTTAACTTGAACATTAGAAGGTTAATATTTTAAATATTTTAAATTTATTTATTATTTTCTTTTAAAAACATTACTCCTATTTCAAACTCTAATTTTAGATATAACTTGATATTAAAACCTTGTAAATGATATTTTTTTAATGGGTTATATGAAATTGAAATAGACATTTTATGTATTACATCATTTTTTTTTTTTGATATATAGGAGCAATGGTTACAATCACGATTTTTAGTAACTACCAGCACAGCTGGTAGGGTTCAAACTATCTACGAAGGCCCCCAGGACTTCCACCATCTCGGTACATGGTAACCCGGTATGAGATGGGGACCACCGGACGCACAGGGGTTGCACCGTCGTCATCAATCTGGCGCACCACTCAGAGGAATAGGATCTGGGCTACTGTCTGTGCATGGGCAAGCCCGTGGGATTGGAACCTAGGTCTTCTCTCGGTTTTATGTATTACATCATTACCACATGATTATAACTATTTGACAATTATGTATATATCAATTTAACAAGATTCAAATTCAAAATCTATTCTTTAAAAATAAAAAATATCATTACTTAAATTAATACTATTTAATTTATAAATAATAATTTTATTTTATACCTAAATCCAATATTTTTACAATACAATCCTTATAATTTTAATAAATAAATAACTTACAAATAAGACGAAGTAATTACAAAGAAAATAACTTACATTCTAATTCAATATTGGGATTTTAAGTTAAAATTTATCTATCTTAGACATGTTAGGGTAAAATAGGTAGTATATTGCATTACACTACTTGGGTAGATTATTACATTTACTTTTCTAGTTTCTACCATGTAGATATTTACTGTCTTAAATATCTAATGGTTAATTTCCTAAATATCCTAGGTGGAAGAGTTCTAAACCAAACTCTCTTCCTCTTGGCAGATTGTTTGGCGTGATCTCCTGTTCATTCAGTTTGATTACCTATTTTGTAACCTATTTAAACTATAGTTCCTAAACTATATGGTTAATGCAAATATTTCATTCTTTCAATCATTCATGATTTCTTGGTCACATTGGCATCAGAGCTGGAGGGAGCTGGAGGGAAGAAGCGCAATCGTTCCACTGGAGAAGGCGATCATGCACAGAAGGAAGCACCATTTTCATTTGGTGAATTTAATTTCTTTTTCCTATCTTCCTAAAGTTCCTAATGTTTGATTAATGATTTATTTAACCCACTAAGCCCGGAGGCAGAGGAGGTAGCAACCTGGATTTTTTTCCAGGCCCACCCCAACCCCACCTCAACAGGCAGTGGGGCCCGCAGACGATCGACCAGGTAGGACTCTGTCCGCTGGCGACCGTAGGCGATCGACCAGGCAGGACTTAGTCTATCGACGACCGTGCCAGCGAAGGCTGCACCTGGATGGGGCCTTTTCGAGGCTCCCGCCCATAGGGACACATACCCCATGGCTAAGCCAACGGAGAGCTTAGAGGGCAGGAGCACCCTCACGCTCCCCGTGGCCTAGCCAACCGGGAGTGCATCGAGGGTAGGAGCGCCCTCACACTCCCGGCCCAGCGCATCAGGCGCTGACGACGACAAACCCACTGCAACAGATCTGACGGAGACCTCAACTTTGGGACACGTGTCACGATCTAACCTACACGCAAGAGCACGCACTTCGAGGAGGTAACATGGATCGGGCGAGACACGTGGCACACAGAGCTGACGTGGACTCTAAGACAATTGGCGGACACATGGACTCTAAGACAACTGGCAAACACGTGGCGACAGACTTGTGCGGACAAGTGGCATCGAAAAACGGGCATCGCGCGACGCGTGGCAGCTTGCAAAAGTCCTCGGATTCGCTACGCGATTGCCTGAAGGCAATCACGTAACAAGGTGAGCCTTGAGGGTTAAAAACCCTCATTCATCCACTATGGGATGCATGTGGGACTAAAGTCCCAATGTTAAAAAAAAACACGTGATTGTGAAGGACCAAAAGGAAGTTGATCTTCCTTTGGTCTCAACGGATCCCTGTAGTACAGTGGTCAAGCTTGCACTTGACGAGCGCGAAGTCGACAGTTCGACCCCCACACGCTCTCTTTTTGCAAAGAAGGTGATTTTCAAGTTAAATTTGGTGCATTTCGAATTAAATTTGGTTAAGTTTCCAATTAAAACAAAAAAATTTATGCTTAAATTTAATTTTTTTAGATAATTTTTAATAATTTTATATAGTTTTGCATAAAATAATCATTTTTTTTATATAACTTGATTATTTTCTTTGTCAAAATTATGTTTAATTATTTAAAATTAAGTCTTTAAAATTAATTTTAGCATTGAAATTGGAAAACTTTTATAAACCAAATTTTTTTTCTTAGCAACTATCACAATTTCATTTATTTTGTTTTCTCCACATTTGGGGATAAAGAGACAAAGAAACAAACAAATTTTTGTTGCAAACCATAAACAAAACTCTTCAATTTTTTTTTGAAAGAACAAAACTTCAACATTTCATGAAGATCAAAACTTGGGTAAGGAAAGCTCTTCGTCGTCAAAGAGTAATAAGAAAGAGAAACGAATTACGAAGACAAACTACTAGATCAAATTTTTGTCGTATGCTTCGTAAATATCGTAAATCTATTCCTCGTTCAATTATCTATACTGATCCATGGAAAGGGTTGGACAGAAGCTATGGTCCCATGAGGATTCATGAACCTTTTGATCCTAATGCACCACCCATATTTGAGTGTTGAAGACAAAACCAAGTCGTGTGTCGACTGGTCTGGAAGCCTTTCAAAAGCGGGTCGTGTGTCGACTTGTCTTGAAAGGAGTGCTTGATTCTTAATTTTGTAAAAATTAAGGGGGGATAGAGGACACATTTGTGATTCTTCTTTTTTGCAAAATTGAAGAACAAAGGGGGGATTTTTCAGTATAATAAGGTGCATTTTCGATTGTACTCGACACCTTTTTCTTAAAATTGGCTACACTAGGTGCATTTTCGGTTGCATCCGACACCTATAGTGATAAAAATTTGGGTAACTCTTTTGATTGATTATTGCACTAACCATCACTTGTTTTTTGCAATTACAAATCATAACATCAAAGAGCACCTCAAAAACCCAAACTTCACTAAATAATCGTGCTAAAACTTGCACAGGTTAAATAGCCAATTATTTATACATCCCTTCCAAGGTCATAAAATCAATCACCTTGATTTACTCTATTTGTTTGGCTTAAACTCCTCAAACTAATCATCCTTATTCAAGGGTGTTTAGGCAAGGGCCATTAAATATCTTAAAGAGTAAATTAAAAAGTCTTCCAAAACCTTCCCTTTTAATTTGCTCTATTTGTTTGGCTTAAAATTCCTCAAACTTCTCATCCTTCTTGAAGGGTGTTAAGGCAGGGGCCATTAAATATCTTAAAGAGTAAATTAAGATCTTCCATATACTCTTTTGAGAGTATACTGCAAGATAAAGTCATCTTAGTTACTTATTTGAAACCTTCACCATGGCACTGATAAACAAATATCTCAATGAAAGCCAATTGCTTAAAGGTTCAAATTATTCTGCCTGGAAAACTAAGATGAAAGCTATTTTAACTGTAGAGGAAATGTGGGGTATAGTGGATGGCACTGATTCTAGACCCACATCACCAGGAGCAGATCAAACAACATATGATAAAAAGGATAAAAGACTTTCCTTATTGATCTTGCTAGCTATTATTGATGACATACAACCTCATATAAGTGAAGCTAAAAATGGTAAGGAGGCATGGAATGCCTTAGCAACCATCTTTGAAGGAAAGAATCAATCAACAATTCTTAACCTTCAAACACAGCTTCATACTCTTCATATGAAATCTGGAGAGACAGTAGAGCTATTCCTCTGCAGAGTGGCAGATATAAAAACAAAACTGCAAGCCTTAGGAGAAAAAGTGGAAGACCAAGTCCTGACCTCAATCATTTTGAGGGCTCTTCCAGACTCCTACAGAATGTTGATCACTTCACTTCAAGTCTCTGGAAGGACAGTGACTTTTGTAGAGTTGGTAAACATGCTTCAAACTGAGGAAGCAAATCAACTCCAAAGAGATGATGCATCAAACAATGCACTCTTCTCACACAAACAAAGTGGAAAGAAAAATTGGAATCAACAGAAGGGATCTTCTTCTAACAAAGACAAGGGCAAAGGCAAAGAGACTAAGAAGAAGAAGCAGTATTGTAAAATTTGTGATAAGGACACTCATGAAACCAAGAGATGTTGGTTTAAGAACAAACCGCCCAATGAAAAAGGACAAAAGAAGGGCAAAAGCAAACCAAAGAACAAGAACAAACAACAACAAGGACATATTGTTGCTGCTGAAGATTCTAGTTCAGACTCTGAACGAGCACACAAAGTGCTCATGACTCATACTGATTCCCCTCACAAGGATACAGTGTGGTACATAGATTCAGGCGCTAGTAAGCATATGACTGGCGATAAGTCTTGGTTTGAGACATTTGAGGCACGAGAAGGTAGACCAGTAACCATTGTTGATGATAAGACCTATCGAGTCCAGGGAGAAGGAAGTGTTTATGTTTCCCTTCCAGATGGAAAATGTCAGATTCAAAATGTTCTTTATGTACCAGGATTGGCAAATAATCTCTTGTCAGTTCCACAAATTTTGGACAAAAACATGAATGTCAATTTCAAAATTGAGCAAGGAAAGAAACGTTGTTTCATCACCCAGAGAGGCAAACACATAGCAACGGGTTCTTACAAACATGGTTTGTTCACTTTAGATGCAATAACCTCACCACATGTTGCCATGGCAGTAACAACAAAAGAGGCCACATCTCTATGGCATAAGAGATTTGGGCATCTAAGTTCAGGGTATTTACTTGAACTCAGTAAATATCAAATGGTGAAAGGACTTCCTAACCTTTCATCTACTTTGCCAGTGTGCTCATATTGCTTGGCAGGAAAGCAACACAGAGTACCTTTTGAGCCTAGCTCTTTTAGAGCTAAGGCACCTTTGGAGTTAGTACACACATATTTGTGTGGTCCTATGTCTACCAGTTGTGGAGGAAAATGGTATTTTCAATTGTTTGTGGATGATCACTCACGAAAAATGTGGGTCTTCTTCTTGCAATTGAAGTCTGAAGCATTTGACTATTTTCAGCAATTCAAGAAACTTGTTGAGAAAGAATCAGGATGTTTCATAAAGACCCTCCATTCAGATCGAGGGGGGGAATACACATCAACAAGAATTTTCTTCATTTCTACAAACACATGGGATAAAAATATAGTTAACAACAGCCTATTCTCCTCAATCAAATGGAGTTGTTGAGAGAAGAAATCGTTCCATTATGGAAATGGTACGATGTATGCTTAAAGGAGCAAATCTTGAGCACAATTATTGGGCTGAAGCTGTGACAACTTCAGTATACCTTTTGAATAGGGCTCCCACATGGGCTCTTGAAGGTATGACTCCTCAAGAAGCATGGAGTGGAAGGAAACCCTCCATATCTCATCTACGTATATTTGGGTGTAAGGCTTTTATGCATATACCTAAGGAGAAAAGAAATAAGTTAGATGAGAAAACCCTGCAGTGCATTTTTCTTGGATATGATGAATTTTCAAAAGGCTATCGGTTGATAGATCCATCCACCAAGAAAATTCACATTAGTAGAGATGTGGTGTTTGATGAAGCTTTCACACCTAACACCACATCAGTATACCTGGAAGATGAGGAGCAACAGCCACAGACTCCTCAACAATAGAAAAAGCCTCCAAAATGATATACTAGTACTATGAGAGATTCCAAACTCACTTCACCACCAGATCTCACTCTCAATCATCCAAAGACACGAAGCATGTCTCGACAGAGAAAGGCAGAAGCATCTACTTCAGTTGATGATCTTTGTGAATATTTTCAAGAGCTTTCTATTAATAAAGAGTTAGAAAGTGGATAAGATATGGAAGTTGATGAGGAGAGGGTTTATATGTCATCATATGATGAAAATGAACCTTCTACAGTTGATGAAGCACTTAGTCAACCTCAGTGGAAGGCAGCTATGGATGCTGAACATAAATCCCTCATTAAAAACAAAACATGGAAGCTGGTCGATTTGCCTAAAGGAAAGAAGCCCATAGGCTGCAAATGGGTTTACAAAATCAAATATAAGGCAGACGGTACCATTGAGAAGCATAAAGCCCATCTTGTGGCAAAGGGCTATGCTCAAAAGGAAGGCATTGATTATGAGGAAACCTTTGCACCCACAACAAGGATGACCACCATTCGAATTCTTTGTGCTATGGTAGCACAATTCGGATGGAAATTACATCAGATGGATGTGAAAAGTGCCTTTCTAAATGGTGATTTAAAAGAAGAGGTATACATGACTCAACCTCAAGGATTTACTGAGGAAGGCCATGAGCAACAAGTTTGCAAATTGGTCAAATCATTATACGGGCTGAAACAAGCCCCAAGAGCATGGTACATCAAAATGGATAGTCACCTATTGCAACACGATTTTAAGAGAAGTCCATCCGATGCAAATCTCTATATTAAGAACACAGGTTCTGAAATAGTGATTCTTGTATTATATGTAGATGATCTGATCATTACCGGCAATTCAGAGAAAATGATTAGCGCCATGAAAGATGACTTGAAAGAGTCATTTGATATGACAGATCTAGGGACTTCTCCACTACTGTCTTGGCCTTGAGATAGAACAGAAGAAGAATCATCTTAGGGTGACTCGGAAAAAGTATGCCAAGACTTTAGTAGAAAAATATCGTATGACTAATTGTAAGCCCAAAGCAACACTAATGGAATCGGGGCTTCGATTATCATGGTATGATGACTCACCACAGGTAGATGGCATGCTATATCGACAAATGATTGGAAGCCTCATCTATCTAACCAATACTAGACCAGACATCACTTATGTTGTAAACTATCTCTCTCGGTTCATGCAGGAACCAAAGACTACTCACTGGAAAGCAGCAAAGCGTGTCCTCCACTACATTCATGGTAGTGTAGAATATGGTTTAGAGTATAAGAAGAATAACTCATTCTTCTTACAGAGTTACACTGACTCTGACTACGCTGGATCTATAGATGACCGAAAGTCAACATCAGGATATGTATTTCATCTTGGATCTGGTCCTGTCTCATGGCATAGTAAAAAGCAACAGGTGGTTGCTTTATCTTCAACAGAGGCAGAATATCGCGTTGCACGTGGAGCTGTGTGTGAAGCGATATGGTTAAGTCGCATTTTGGCAACTATGGGTCTACCAAAGAAACTTCTGATTCATCTATTTTGCGACAACCAAGGTGTTTTGAACTTGGTCAAGAACCCAGTCCACCACGAACGTACAAAGCACATTGACACAGATTGTCATTTCATTCGTGATGAAGTTCCTAAACACAGGATCAAGCTCCAACACATTCCCACCGACGAACAAGGTTGCAGACATCTTCACAAAGGCACTTGGACGTGTCAAATTTGAGTTGTTCCGAAATAAACTTTGTATATCAAAGTAATGTAATAAAGGGGGGATGTTAGGGTAAAATAGGTAGTATATTGCATTACACTACTTGGGTAGATTATTACATTTACTTTTCTAGTTTCTACCATGTAGATATTTACTGTCTTAAATATCTAATGGTTAATTTCCTAAATATCCTAGGTGGAAGAGTTCTAAACCAAACTCTCTTCCTCTTGGCAGATTGTTTGGCGTGATCTCCTGTTCATTCAGTTTGATTACCTATTTTGTAACCTATTTAAACTATAGTTCCTAAACTATATGGTTAATGCAAATATTTCATTCTTTCAATCATTCATGATTTCTTGGTCACAAGACAATTGCCTCAAGTAGTTCGAAAGAAAATCACTTAGATTCTAATTTAACGCCAGGTCTATCTAGACGAAGATGGCATAGCTATAAGAACTTATATTCAAATTCAATTGATTGTTTAGAATAAAAATTTATATGAGATTATTTTTATAAGGAAATTTTTTATTTAATATATAATTATTTTTTGTTACTAAAATAAAGTATATAACTAACTTAATATTAATAATTATTTTATTAGGGTATTGGATTGGACAATCTAATAAAGCATTGGAGACTAGAGAATTGTAGGTTTTTGTTTTTTTGTTGCTTCTTAATATCCTCCTACGAGTTTTGTTTGTCCTCCTGTTTGTAGTTGTGTTTGAAGATTCCTTCTCTAGCTTATTGTACCCTTCTTGGGTTGTGGTCTTTATCGTGAAAGTCTTAGCTTCTACTATGGCTTTCCCTATTCTGTATGTACTAGGGTTTGGGGATCCTCTCAAAACCCCTACTTTTACCTAATCAAAAAAATATTGATGATTATCTAACCATAGTTTATTAAAAAACAAAATATATAATCTATTATTATTATAACAATAATAATAATAATAAATTTTATTTAAAATTTCAAAATCAGTCTCACTTGGAGGGCACTCAAACCAAAAGAACGTGAATTTGAAGGAGTCCAAATTCAAATAATGCATTCTTTATACATGAAGAATAAAAAAATCTATATTTATGCGTACACGTCAATTCCTCGTCCAGGGGGATTCTTCACCGGGACGGCATATTCTCAATCTTTCTTAAGATAAATAAATATAAATGTTTTATTTCCATTTACATTAAAACACTCGTCGTGTCCGCATGCTTTAAATTTATTTAATTTCTTTATAAGGACGAAATGGATCGTTGGCGTAAAAACGGGATAATTTCCTCTTGCATATCCAATCTTGGATAATTTCTTCCCGTTCATGTACGGCCAAGCTTATATTTTTACCCCACGGTGCATCCTTGAACGATTAAAAACAATTAGCTTGCTAGTCAAAAGTAACTTGCCATTTAAAAAAGGCCGAGGGCGAAATAAAGAAAGATTAGCTGGATTAGTTTTCAAAAGGCGTTTGGGTCTTATCCTTTTGACTTTATTTGTCCAATGGGACCTCTAAATTAGCGAAATCTGGCACTAAATTGCATCACGAAAGCGAAGATTTGTCCCTTAAAACGGCCATAATGCCTCTTATTTTTCAACGGATAAGCTAAGCTAAGCTCAGTTCTAGGCTTTCGCAGAAAGAAAATCAAAGGCGAACAAGGAAGAAGAGATTATGAGGAAGCTACCCCCAACTACCACTTTTTTACAGGCAATAAGAAAAAAATGACGGCAGGGGCCAGGAATCCTGACTTTGACGGACAATTCTGGCGAATTCTCAGGCTCTGAGATTTGCCGTCGAAAGACGGTAAATTTAGAAGTGCCGAGCTTGCTTCTTTTTTTCTTTTTTTCCTTTTTCATTCTCCAGCAATTATGAGGGAAGATAACGGCAGTTCGCAGGAAACGGCGGCGGATCCGTCAGCGGAGCAGGCGCAGGGTCTTAACACCGTTACAACCTGCCAGATCTCAGAGAACGGCGGCGCCCCTGCGACCGCGACGGAAACGGAGGACGACAAGAGACGGCAAAGCCACAAGAAGCGGTCCAAGAACTGGACCCGTCAGGAAACGTTACGGCTGATACGCCTCCGTTCCGAGTTCGAGCCCCGCTTCGCCCGCAGCGGCCGGAAATCCGACCTCTGGGACGAAATCTCGGCAGCGCTCCAGACTGAAAACATTTGCCGCGACGCCCAGCAGTGCCGCGACAAGTGGGAGAAGTTAACAGCCGGCTACAAGGAGGTCCGCGACGGGGTCAAGAACCGTCACGATAACCCCTTCTTCGACGAGCTCCACCCGCTCCTCTCCGCCCGCGACAGAAAGGACAATAGAACCCTCCCCGACGCCGCCGAGACGATGGCCGTCACAACGGCCGTCGTGACTCCCGTCCGAATCCCTGCTAACGGCGTCAATGACAACAACTCTGAGGACGACGACGGCGAGCGTACGGAGGACGAGACGCCGGCGCGGCCGGGGAAGCGGAGTCGTTGCCGTTACTTGACGGCGACGGAGGTGGACGACATCCTGGAGAATCTGTTTCTCCGTCAGCAGCGGTTTTTTGGAGAGCTGTTGGATTCGATGGAGCGGAGGGAGCAGATTCGGGATCAGATCCGGCAAGAGAAGGAGGACAGGTGGCGCGCGGAGGAGCGCGCCCAGAGGTGCACGCTTGATAACGCCATGATCCTGTTGACGCGGAAGCTTCTGGAACAGCAGCAGAAACCCCCTGAAGCCCCCGAGGCGGCGGGGGCGGGGGCGGCCGCCGTTAATAATCCGAAGAAGAGGTCGAAGAACTGGAAGAGAGCGGAGGTGTTAAGGCTCATCAAGTTCCGCGGGGAGATGGAGGCCAAATTCGTCCGATCAAGCCGTCGGGCCGCCTTGTGGGACGAAGTTGCGGGGCTTTTAGCGCGGGAGGGGATCCGGCGAGACGGGAAGCAGTGTAGGGAGAAGTGGGACAAATTGATGGCGGAGCACAAGGAAGTGGTGGATGGCAAAAGGGAGCCGCGGGACAGCCCTTATTTTGCAGAATTGACTACCATCTTCTTTCCGCCGCCGCCGCCTCCTCCTTCTGCGGCTGACGTGACTTGCTCGGAACAGCAGCAGCAGGAGCACCTTGACCACCTGGATCACGTTGCGGATCCGCAACAGGAGGAGCAACTGGACATTCTCTGACTCGTTCCGCCGATGTGGCGGGGGTAGTGTGACTGCCACCTGTACATTCTTGTCTATTCTTGTCTATTTTTGTTCACAGATTTTTGCCTCCTGCTGCTCTCATGTAAACCCCTGCAGAGGCGCTTTGTATAATCTCTTGTTACCTGCACAGATGAATTTAGTAATCTAAAATACGAAATCATTAACTATATTTATACACTTTCAGTGACTTTGTGTCTCCAAATTTTTGGGGTGGGAATCTGAACATTTTTTACTCTCTGTTGTTATTTTCCTGTATATGTTGTTAATGTGGTAAACCACTATTGATATTGATATGGTGGTGCTCATAGTCTTCAGCAAACCTTTAGTAAATTTGTAGTTTTTTTTATGGAAGTATAGTGATTAGGGTTTTGGAAAGTTTAAATGACGTCGTTAACAAGTGTTTGTTGGTTGATCCAGTTTTACATCCATAATTGATTTTGTAATCCAATTAACTAAGATTTATAGCACAATATCTAATAATGTTATAAATTCCAAACTTAGAATTTATATTCATAGAATTAATATTCATGATTATTAGTAGGGTTAATTCTTAGCTATCGAATAATTTCAGCTTACATTGATCCGAGGATTAGAAAATAAAAAATAAAAGTCTACCCTCAAGAATTAGGTGGATTGGTAAGTGTAGGTGTGGTTGGGCACTTACCAAGAAGAGACCTAGGTTCAAACTTTGGGGAGAAGCTAACCCTTTGCAAAGGTAGTAGTCTGTTTCAAATCCTCTGAGTGCGTGCTAGACCAATGACAACAATACGAACCCCGAGCGACTGGTAGTCCCCATCTCACGTCGGGTCAATAAGAACGAGATGGATAGGTTTGTTGGGAGCAGTCCATGTGGTTTGAACCCTGCACTAGCTAGTTACTAAAAATAGTGGTTGTGACCAACTCTCGTATGTAAAAATAAAAAAATAAAAAATTAAAGCCAAACGAGAGCACAATGGGAGAGTGGTGTACCTTATCTTAATTATTGAGAATGAGGGCGTATATATATTTTTATGTGTATGACTTGAAAACAAAAAGATTTTAAAACTAAAAGTAATTGAGTTTCTATTGATGTTTCCTTGTGTGTCCTCGTTTGGGTGAAATTTTTGGGTCTCCCTTTGCCCCTTCGGTCATTTTTGCCACAACTTGTCGCACCCATTGGCAAGTTTGTGTGCATGGAGTAACATAAATTCTATGTTGTGCGGCCATACAAATGCATTTGCGTTGAAATTGATCTCTCAAAGGACCTTAAGGATCCTATTGATATTCAGGTTGGGAAGACTCGTTTCCAACAATGGGTGGTTTATATCAATCTCCCCAATACCTGTTATCGGTGTCAATCTACTGCTCACAAGATAAAAGAGTGTTCTCTTATGAAGGGTCGATTCAAAAACTGGGCTTCAATAGAGACATCAACACCTTCAAACACAATTAAATATGCCCCTCCCACTAATGGAGGGGAGGAATGGACATCTATCACCAGGAAGAACGACAAAGGAAACCGACCGCAACCTTTTGTGGGAGTTGGTAAAAAGGAGTCTCAACTGAGCTCTTAGTCAAGGGGCTCTCATGCAACCTCTATAGAAGGAACTTTTGTTTCTCTTCCTGTAGATACATCATCTGGTAATAACAAAAAAAATTCCCTAATTATTCAAGCCTCCTAGTCGGCTAAGCCATTAGCTATGCCAGAGTCCGTTCCCTCAAGCAAATGCCCTGTTTCTCCACCTAATCTGCATAGCGAAGTTCCCTCATGAAACCCTCATCGCTCTCGAGTTAGGGAGGCCTCAGGCATCCCTTTGGAGAAGCGATGAAAAACATTTTTTCGTGAAAACCATAATAGGTTTCTCACAAATACCTTTGAATCTTTGGCAGAATTCGAGGACTCGGAGGTCCTCGAAGGAAATATGCTCCTCGATTGTGTCTCATGAAGTGCATGTCATGGAATGTCAGGGGTTTGACAGATCTTGTGCGCAAGTACATAGTGTGTCAGGGTCTGGATGACTTCAAGATAAAAAATGTCAATATTGATATTCTTTGCCTTCAGGAAGTCAAAGTACTAACTTTATGTTGTCAAGTACTTGTTCCTTTCTCTGGCCGCGAGGCCACACCTTTCATACTATGCATGACATAGGTAAAGGAGGGGCAGTAATATGTCTTTAAGAACCTTATCATTCTAAACTGATCTCTTGGAGTTGTGACCCTTCTAATCATGTTGTTTGGGTTGTGATGGAGATTGATGACCATCTTCTTGGTGTGTTGAACATCTATGTGCCTAACGACACCAATGATCGTTGTGTGCTATGGTGGTGGACGACACTCTCTCTTCCCCTTGTTGTTTGGTTACTCTACGGAGACTTCAATATGATTGAATTCTTGCATGATAAAGTGGGTCTTCTTCCCATGAGGTGGGCCACAAGGGAAAGAGAAGCATGTTTTTTCATGAAAGAAAAGTTGGGGCTATTTGACCCCAATAGCTGCTTTTTACCCTCTCCATTCCCAACTAGTACTTGGTTCACATGGTCTAACAATCAACAAGGTGAGAGTCGTGTTCTAAAAATATTGGATAGAGCCATGCTCTCAGATTTTGATATTTTCTCCTTCGAGCGACCCTCATCTTCTTCTCCTTTTGTCTCTGTCCACCCTGAGCTCTACTTGTTTGACCATTCCCTCATTTCCTTTTCCATCTTGGTTTCTTCTATCCCCTCCTCTTTCTCATTCACAATTTTACCTTAATACCTCTATTTTGCACCACCCCATGTTGAGGGCCTATGTTATCAGAATTTGGAACCTAGTCCCCAGACCAAAAGGGGCCTCAAGATGGATTGAATGGTGGAATGTTGCTATCCAACGCACTGTTGGAAATTTGAGCATGTTGTGTTGTCATTGATGTCAAAAGGTTTGATGTCCTAAGTTGATGGTAATGTTTGTGAGAATATTCTTCAAATGACACATGAGGCATGAGGCAACAAGAAGAAAGAAAAGCCTTCTCCATGATGGTATTGAAAAAATAAAAGGGTTAAGTTGATTTACCATGGTGGTATTTGAAAAAGGAAAAATAAAAAGGTCTATCTGATTTACCTTGGTGGTAAATTTGCAAAAGAAAAAGGATAAATTAATTTACTATGGTGGCAAAGTTTTTATCCTAAGAAAAGGCCCAAAGAAAATAATTATAATATTTAAATCTAAAGATTTAAATTATTATAATATTTAAAAATCAATTTGAGCGCCAAGGGTTTGAAATTCGTATTCGTCGACGTCAAGGTCTATGCCAAATATGTCATATAAATATTGCAATGCCAAGGTGGTTAATTGATATTCGAACATTGAGAAATTCGTGCGCCAAAGTCTTCGTTCGATTCACGGCGGAGAGGGAGAAGACGATAGGTCTTTTTCCAAAATCGAGGAAGAGCAAGGTATAAGGAGCAGGGGCTCCAAAATTTGATTCCATCCAGGCAGCTAGCCCAGACGGTAGTATCCGCAGCGCTAGGGCATGGTAGCAGAGAGATCTTGTGTTCGAGATGCGACAGAGGTAGGCGATAATATTTTGTTTGAAGTTCTTTTTGTTTCGCGTGACAGAGATCAGGTTAAAGTGAAGTGTGTGCCTTTAGTGTTCGTGTGGGTGGCTAGCCCACGCGGTGGCCTAGCTGTGGCTAGGGTGCAGGCCAGCAGGCAGCGCGGGTTTGAATCACAACGGTAGGCGGCAACAAAGGGATTAATTTTTTATGCAAAATCTAAGGTTCTAAGGTATGCACGTTTGTCTAGGGAGATATAAGGGGTATTGTTTTTGCTTTTATTTTTTAAATAAAAGGGTTATGAATGTGGTTTGACTTTTGGATAAAATATTAAGTGGTGTTTTTGCTAGTGCCTTGGGGTATAAAATAAAGTGATGATTTAATTATCTCTTTGGAAGTGCATTAATGTCAAGTAGGAGGTATAAGGTGTAAATGAAAATTTGCTTGTGTAATTTGTGATCTTTGTTGGGTTGAAAATTAATTTGCAAGATTAGGAGTAATAAGGTGTAAAAGTGGTTTGAAAATTTTATTGTACCTCTTGCATTGTGAAAAGAATTTTTGTGGGGTTTTGTTGAGTTTTAATGCATCTTCCTTGAGATCAAAAGAAGGGTCCTAGAACATCATTTTCAGATTTCATTGAGCACATTTTTGAGGGAATGTTCATGTGGATATTTTGAAATAGACTCTTGCTATCTAACCCCTGAAGTGGCACGAGAAATATTGGTTGTTTGTGAGACAGGTTCTAATGACATATCTTCATCAAAACAAATAAGAGGTATGGGCATATTTTTCCTTCTTTGAGGTGTGTTGTTGAGCAAGGTTTTTTGGAACATAAGGTGGAGATAAAAGGATTGTTTGACAAGCATTGTCGAAAATAATTGAGTTAGGTTTTGAGACCTACATTATGCATCTTTGTTGAAAGAAAGTGGAAGCACCTATGTAAGGGTTTGTAAGCAAATTGTGCTTCATTGTTTGAATGATAGTGTGAAGCTTTTGGAAATTTTTTTTGAGTGATATTGAAAGTGAATGTGCAAACATTAGAAATCATATTTGTGAAAGCAAATGTGTGCATCAAGAAGATAGGTGTCATGTGCTAGACTAGATCTACCTTTAAAATAGCAATAAATGTGAGACATGTGAAAGAGACAGAATTAATGATTGAGTAGAACATATTGAGCTATTTGCAAGTGCATATCATTCTCTATATGTTCCAGAGGTTAAATAAATTTTGAGCAGAATATTATGCTTGAAGAAAGCATTTCTGAAAAATATATAAGCTTTGTTTGTGTGCAAGGTTTGGAAATATTTGAGCAAGTTAAGTGAGCAACATTAAGGCAGATTTGAGCAAGTCTTTTGAGAAGGCTTGAAGGTAGTTTTGAGCAAGTATTTTGAGAAGGCTTGAGGGCATATTTGAGCAAGTCTTTTGAGAAGGCTTGAAGGCAGATTTGAGCAAGTCTTTTGAGAAGGCTTGAAGGCAGTTTTGAGCAAGTCTTTTGAGAATGCTTGAGGGCAGTTTTGAGCAAGTCTTTTGAGAAGGCTTGAAGACAAAATTGAGAGCAGGTTTGATTGTTGATTTGTTCAAGCTTTGTGTTAAGGCTTGGGGTATATTTGAGATAGAATTAAGAGCAGATTTGTAAGTAGAGTTAGAGAAGATTTGTGCTAAATTGAGGACAGAGTATGGTGCAGATTTGTGAGCAGAGTTAGAGGAGATTTGTGCTAAACTAAGGATAAAGTTTGATGCAAATTTGTGAGCAAAGTTAGAGCAGTGTGCTAGACTTGGGATAGAGTTTGGTGCAGATTTGAGACAGAGTTGAGAGCAGACTTTGGAGGTGACAGAGTGAAGAGGACAATAGTCTCCAATGGATAGAGATCCATCAGCCAGTGTAGTGGGGACAGAGGTCTCCTATGGAGAGAGATCCACAAAGCTAGAGTAGTGGGGGCAGAAGTCTTCTAGAAGTTCACCATCCAGAGTAGAGGGGATAGAGTTATCCTATGGATAGATATCCATGAACCAGAGCAAATGGGATAGAGTTCTCCTATGGATAGATATCCACGAACCAAAGCAATGGGAAAGAGTTCTCCTGTGGAGTAAGATCCGTGAACCAACTAGGGAGATACAGTTCTTCTATGGAGAGATATCCACGAACTAGTTGAGGAGATAGATTTTTCCTGGATCAAGTTCCACGAACCAGTGCAAGGGGATATAGTTCTCCTGTGGAGAGAGATCCATGAACCAAAGAAAAGGGGAAAGAGTTCTCTTGTGGAGAGAGATCCACAAACAAGAGCATAGGGGATTAGTGTCTCTTTGAAAGAGGTCCATAAACATTGTAATAGGAAATTTATTCCCAAGATATTTGTTGAGAAAATTTAGAAGAAAAATTTTCTCCATGGAGTAGCCTACATCGAATGAACCACATTAAATTTGTGTCTCTCTTGTGTGCGATGATTTGTGCGTTGCTTTGATTACTGCTATTGGTATTGCCATTGATAATATTGAATAATATTGTTTGGGAAATAAAATTAAAAGTTGGTCTTATACTGTTCACCCTCCTCTCAGTATAAGCATGTGTTCTTCATGCACTGCCAACTTCCTACACTTTCTTGGACGTAAGATTACTAAGTTTCATCATTGCTCCAAAGCTGCTCTTAAGCGGGAGTTGGAAGTGACCTCTTCTCAACTTCAATCCAATCCTTTCAATGAGGAGCTTCAGAGGCACCTCTATGGTTAAACACCAACTTCTGATGGTAGAGCACTATGATGCCAAATGGGTACAAATCAAGACAAGGTTGCACTGGCTCAAATTTGGAGAAAGGGTTACCAAGGAGTTCTTTCAGCACTTGCATTCTCACAATCAATTTTTGGTTATTAAAATCCTTAACATTAATGGAGAGTGTGTTTCTAATATTCCTAATATTCTCTCTACTTTTGAATAACATTACCAGACTATGTTTGTGGCTCAGGCCCGCTCCCCGCAATGTGACCAGACCCTTAAATCTTGCCATTCTGTTGTCCTAGAGTGGCATTTTGAGTCTCAAAGAGTTTCCTATGAAAAGACCCTCTCTTTGAAGGATCTAGAAGAAGCTCTTTCTCAAATGACCAATGATAAATCCCTTGGTCTCGACAACTTCCCTTGTGAATTATACAAATCCTTTTAGGACACTATTGGGGCTAATCTTCTCAAAGTCTATTAGGAGACCTTCTCTAAGGGTTCTTTGGGACCTAGTATTAATCAAGGGATTATTAGATTTATCCCCAAGGCTGGTGATCCTAAAATCATCATCGATTGGAGACCTATTAATCTCCTTAATGTTGCTTATAAGATCATTTCCAAAGCCTTGGCTTTACGCATTTGTCATCTCCTTCCTATTATCGTGCGCCCAGAGCAAACTGGCTTCATTCGGGGTAGGTTCATCCTTGACAATATTATTGTTGTTTTGGATGGCATGGAGTGGGCTCGCAATTCTAACCAACAATTTGTGTTCATCAAAATTGACTTTGAGGAAGCTTATGATAGGATTGATTAGTCATTCATTCTAGCCATGCTTAAAGCTCTTGGTTTTGGGCCCTACTTCATTAGTTCTATGGAAATGTTGTTTGTTGAGGCTTCAACTATTTTGTCCATTAACATACACAAGTCCTCAGCCATTGGTATCTTTCGTTCCATTAGACAAGGCTGCCCATTAGCACCATCCATTTATGTCCTTTTTGCTAAAGGGTTTGGCTATTTACTTGCTCACCATGTTGCTCAGGGATCTATTCGAAGAATTTCTCCCTGGAGATGAGACTCAGTTGATCAATGGTCATTTTGTTGATGACTCTTTCCTCACTCTTATTGAGGAAGAAGGTGTCATTCAACAAGCGCTTTCTTGCCTGGATACTTTTTTTTTGGCTTCTAGATCCTCCATTCAATGGAGAAAGATCCAATGTTATAGGTAGTCTCTCAACCCGATGCCCCACTGGCTTAATAAATATCAATGGAAGATCATCCAAGAGGGGGAAATATTTCATTTTTTAGGTATTATTTTTGCCTTTAACGGTTTGATGCTAGAGTTGTGGAAGTATGTTGTTAACAGGGTGGAACAGAAACTTACCTACTAGTCCACCAAGAAGCTCTCCCTTGCTAGTAAATTTCAAATTTGCACTAAAGTCCTTGCAACCACCCATGTTTATTATTCTTCCTGCTAGATCCCATCCAAAAATTGCTATAAGAAGTTTGATAAAATTCTGCGATACTTTTTATGGTTCTCTTCCAATCATTCTTTAGGATTTCATCATGTTGTCTGGGAGTATTATTGTCTTCCTAGAAGCCATGGTGGGCTTGGCATTCTCAATACCCAACGTCAAGGTTGGGCTCTTTGTGTTAAGTGGGTCATTAGATCCCTCACAAGCAATGAGGCCTGGAAGATTCTCATCCGACACTATATTAGTGAAGGTTCCCCTTTTGGACGTAAGAGTTGGAAGGGCATGGGGTTCCCTTCCCTCCTTGTTGTCCCTATGTTTATCAAAGTGTTAGGATCCTTCGTCATTAGGAGCATTTGGAAAGCTTGGGAGAGTGTTAAGCCTTGGATTAGATGGAATGACCAAAGATTTTGGCATGGCATCTCCATAAACCAAATGAATGTTTGGTGGTCACCTGTTATCACCTACCAGGGTTCCCCACTTGCATAGGTTCCTTGGGTTCATGCCGAGATTCTTTCACAAAGGTGTGCGATGCATTAGTGATTTCTTTTCTCGTTATACCAGGGATTGGCCCCCCTAGGATTATTTCAAAGCTAAATTTAGGCTTAGTCACTCTGACAAGGATACTTTTGAGGTTGTCAAGGCTGCTCTCCTTGATTCCATGTTACACAAGATTTTTGTGCTTTCGTAGCAACCTTGGTGGAAAGACTGGAAGTGGTATTTGGACACTTTGCTACAAAATTATTAGGCCTGATTGGGGTATGGATGGCTCTCTCCTTGCCTCCCCATAATAGATAAGCTTAATCAACGATGGAAGGTCTCCTCCCATCGACCTATTTGGTTGCATAAGTTCCAGACCGCTTGGGATCCTTTATTAGAGCCCAAACTTTCTTGTTTTTCTTGGAGTCTTTTGCACCAAGGGCTTCATGTTGGGGAGCGTCTGCAACATTTAGGCATCCCTAACCCTTCTTGCCCTTTTTGTCTTCAATTTGAAGACTTTGTTCATATTTTTTGGGTTTGTGCTCATGCTCATTTCCTTTGGGAGTGGTTTTTTTCCTTTTTAGACCCTATTCCTTCGCCATGTTTGAGTGGAAGCATATCATTTTGGGAGACCCCCATCCATTACCGACTATTTTTTTGAAGTGTGGTACTTGTTTCATATGGTGACCATGTTCAGTATATGGAGAGCTAGAAATGATTGTATCTTTGGTAAGTTTTCTTCCTCTTTGCACATCTCTGCTTTTGAGAAGTCTAATATTATTTCATCTATGTATTTTTAGATTACAGTTTAGGCAAAAAAGGTGGCCATGGAGTTCACTCATCTTCAGGAGCTTCTTGATCAGTGGGGGAGCATGTCATGCTCAGTCAATCAGGTTTCTCTTGAGCAAGATACTTCTTGAAGCCAGTCCAAGTCTAGAAAACAGTGTCACTCACTCCCAAAATGCACTCCTATCCTATCTCAAGTTCCTTACAGAGATGGTTGTGGGTCACTACATGACTATTCCTCTCTCCCCCAACTCCTCGACTTGATGTCTGGGTCTATTTAGGAGCTTCGTTGATTAATTTCAGCCAAGAGCCATTTGTTTATGGTTGGGTGGATGTTCCCAATACTTCTGGATAGGGGAGGGACTTGATGCGAAAGTATCTTGATGCTTATGGTGGGTGGGAATTAGTCCCAGGGGTGGCTAAACCCATATATTGGAATTTCATCATTTTGTAATCAATTTATTCTGTTGTCCATCAGTTCTGTAAGGTGGTGTTGAATAACTATAAATTGTTTGCTTGGGTTCCCGCTCTTTTTTGATGGGGATGGTTTTTTGGCTAATGGTGTTAGCCACGTGGCGTGTTTATCCGCCTCTTTTTTTGTTTGTAAAAATGTATTTTGTTAATTCTTTAATATAATGCCTTTTACATAAAAAAAAAGTAATTGCATTGTGTACGAGAAAGTAGATAAAAGCCTATGTGAGAAACCCTTACTAAATTAAATATATTTAATAGGAATCAAAAAGATATTTCTAAACAAGTGAAAGGATTTGAATCATTAACATTGTAATAGTTTTTATTTAAATCATTTAAAATGATTGTATTATAAAAGGGTAAAAGATATATTATAAGTTGAAATCTATTTTAATTTTTATAAAAAAAATACATTACAAAATTAATTAATCTAAATTACACACACACACACACACACACACATATATATATATATATATATATATTTGACAAAAAATGACTAAAATTTATTAAACAAATATAAGATTATATAGTTATAAGGCTTTCTATAAATGGGCTGCAGCCTAGAAGTATCTCTAGATATACATGTCTATAATCCTATGGAGGTTAAATGTACAATTAGAGAATAAACAAAATTTGCATAAAAGAGCATTGCTACACCTAAAAACTGAACGACATATTAGAGGAGGACTCCTCAAAACTATAATAAGACAAACCATCAATGTATTTTCCTTGTATACAACATATCCTCTCAAAACCGCATTTGAGAGATCTTCATTTCCAATGGCAATTACAAATTCTTGCAGCTCCACCATCTCATCTTGCCAATATCCACTGTTAATTGTTTGTCTTATCCCCACCTTCCCATGTACATAGAGATTCGAACAATTCCTGATCCTGAAACACCAAGGCCTTCATTCTTTATGTGTGCAATTACTCCCTCCTCCTAGGAGTTGCCACATTGGTACTACTTCCTTCCCCATCATTGGGGTAATCCTATCGAAGAAAAACCTGTAAGTGTATATAATCTTCCCTCAAGTTTTATCCCCTACCATAATCCCACCAATGATGACCTCTCTCTATTCCCTAGTTACCTAACTTATCTACAACTATGTTCTTTTCCCTCACCACATGGAGAAATTTTATCTACGTTCTATTTTTTAAACCCATAATATTATCCAAGACTCATTGGACCCTCCATTCCATTTCTCCCCCCCTCCTCTTTCTTGTTCAACCTATTGACTAGTACCTAAGAGTCAAAGTCCACCTCAATTCTTGAGTATCCTTGCTTAAGAGCCATGACTAAGCCTTCACAAGTGGCCATGGCCTCTACCACCATGTTGTTGTTCCTCCCAATGCCTTTATGGAAGCCAAAAACCATCTTCTCTTTGTGCATACAACCCACCCCTCCAATACCCGCCTCCCCTGGATTGCCATGGGCAACACCATTAGTGTTAACCTTAATTCAATTCATCGACGGTGGCTTCCACTTCCCTCCCTTGTCCAACTTTTTTGGAGGAACCTTCCTTACTCCCGAGCTCCAATTCCATAGATATTAGAACTGAATCCACCCAAGGATCACAATTCCAATAAGATTCAATAACTCCTTGTCTTTGGGCACAAGCTAGGAACATTTGATTCCTATTACAACCTCTCTAATATTGAGAAAATATTTCAAGAGAGTTGACTCCCTGGATGAGCACTCATCACAAAAAATATACCTATTACACTCCAACCACACCTACCACAAAGTGAAGGCCTTGAAACAATAGACTAAAAGGGCAAACTGTCCACTTGATCCCTTAGAGCTCCATAGATCAAATAACTGCTCCAATTAGACATCACCAAGTTAGGGAAAATTAAACATCCTTTCGCCTTGCTCCTAGATACAACCAACAAAGGGACATCGAACTAGAAGGTGATCCAAATATTCTCCTACTCCATAACATAACACACATCATTCTGGGCCCACCAAGCCCCTCTTACGAAGATTATCTAGAGTCAAAATCATATTTTGAATGCTAACCAAGTAAAAATGTTGACTTTCAACCAAATACTTGAATTTCACACCTTCTTCCAAATCACCCCTTCCCCACCCAATCCCTCTGTAAACCAGTAATATCCCTTCTTGACAAAATACTATCCATTTCCTTTGTCTCCCCATCCAAAAGAGTTCTCCTCTTTTGACCACGAGCACTGCCTTTGATCCAAAATAACCCTCAAACTATCCTTGTGCTCTTCAACTATATGTCTCCAAACTAAGAGGTCTTTCCACCTCCTCAAACCCACTCCCCCTTCATCTTCCTCCTATAAGTCCTTAACATAGACCCAATTTACATTCTTAAAAATATCTGCAACATTTACTCAGGTTCAGGAACTATGCAGTAATTGGCTAGTATTGATCTTCGCATCATCCCAAAATTTTGCCTTTCTACCATTTTTGACTTTCCAAAATAGCCTTGTAGTAATAACAATACTAGCCTTTTTAATTACAATCCAAATAATAGATCCCCCATTAAAGGGGAGGCCATAAACTGGTTCCACTCCATCCCCATGTTGGAGTATATTAAATTATTTGGTACATGCTAATGTACCACCTTGGGTACATTATTAGATTAGGAGTTTATCTTAGATTAAGGTTTGAGTAGTTACTTCATGCAATGTAATAAATGCACAAGTGTTAGAATGTGCAATGATGTAAATGTGCATGTAGTCCACATGTACATGAGTCATAGGTTTGGTAGATGAAAGGCCAAGGGACTTATCTCTCTATATATATGCCTTTGAGGTAGAAGAGAAAAAGAGTGAGGGATAAAAGATACAATAGTGACTAGTTGCATTAGTAGTTAGAGTGAGTACAATGTAGTTCTTTCATGTATTTATGGAGTGTTCATGTCCTCCATTATATTACATTGTACTATTTTTGTGAGCTTTCATTAATGACATATTTTTGAGTTATTGCAGAAGTTTCTCTTATAATTTTCCTACATATTATAGTGTCATTATCATATAGTTATCATTGCTTGCTCATTTTACATCTTGTGGTTGCATTTCCTTTAATATATATCATCAAAATCTAATAGTGGTATCAGAGCACATAGTAGATCGATAGGAAATAGAGAGAGACACAAGAGAGATTGAGAGGAGATAAGAAATCTCATTTTCAGAATTTTTGAAAATTATATTTGGCTAGAGTCTTTCCATAGAGTTGCAAAAAAACTCGTGAAGACTAGGACTCAACATTGATTCCACTAGATTGACAAATCAACTAGTGAAGATTTATTATATCTAGATTCAAAGAAATTTCTATTATCAGTTTTTAATACTTTGTTGAAAGAAGGGAGATTCAAAGAAAGTTGGGAAGCTTCCTACAAAGAGCTAGGAAGAATATCTTCTTTGGAATCAATCCAGTACCTGAAGCAACAAGTTGGAGATTGAATATTTGGAGGCCTTAAGGAAAAGGTTCCATTGCAAGAGTTGTAGACCTACAGATTGCAAAAGAGAGAAAAAGGCCAAAGGAGCCTTACTGCAGATTGAAGGAAGAAGAGATTCTAGAAAAGAGTCTAGGAGAAGATTGGAGATTGGAGATCTCCAGGGGTTTGAAGATTGAAGACTGCAGATTGTAGAGTGAAGGAGGATAAAATAGCTTAAGAAGATGAAGAGACCCACAAGAGGTCCCATTGAAGAACTTCCACTTTTGGAATATTGAAGATAGAGAAGGACTAGCAAAAGTCCTACTGCAAATTTTAGAAGCAATAGATTTCAGAGATCCAAGAAAGAGATCTCATTGCAAAAATTCCATAGTTGAAGATTGAAGAGATCAAGGGAAGGTCTCATTGAAGTTTTGAGAAGACTAGAGAAGTTGCAAAAATTTGAAGACCTTAGAGAAGAGGTCTCAAGGAAGGATTGAAAGGAGAAAGAAGGAGAAGGTTAGGAAAGCCTCATTATAGATTTTAAAGAAGGCCATTGAAGGATTCGGAGAAGAACATTAGAGGAGATTTCAAGAGAACTCATTGGAGAAGATAGCTAGCAAGGAGAAGTTCATGATAGAATAGAATTTGGGATAATTATTGCCATCCGAAAACAAGCCCAAAAGGAGAATGATTTGGCAAGGAGTTAGCCAAATTTTAGAGGAGAATACTGAAGACCTCAAGACATTCAGATTCTTGAGAAGAAGGCCACTAGATAGGCCAAGGTCAAAGTCAAAATTTAACAAGGAGGTTGAAGGAGAAAGGAGTTAGAAGAAGCCACCAAATCTAAGAGATTTGAAGATTACCATTGAAGGCTTGAAGGTTGATTAGGAGAAAGGAGGTTGTTGGTTTTTACAACTAAAAATTGAAAGTTTCTAGAAGGAAAGTTTCAGCTGCAATTTGGAGGAGTTTCCTACCAAATTGGGGAGATTCAAGAACAACATTTTGGAGGAGAAATTAGTTGTATTAGAATCTGAAAATTTCAAAGTTACGGGCAGCAATTTGGGTAGCATTACTAGCTACTAATTTTTAGAGTTCAAGGGAGCATCGTGAAGGAGAGTTGAAGCCACCAAACTACATTTTTGGGTAGCAAGTTAGAGGGGTTTTTAAAGCTGCAAATTGGTGAGTTAAGAAGTTATTTTGGACAAAGGAAGAGCTACAAATCCATCAAATACAGGGCAACAAATAGGTGAATCGAATCACCAATCAAGATTACTACAAGGAGGTTGAAATAAGGTTTGACAATTTATGTTATTTAAGTTCTTATTCAATATTAATTAAGTTTATTTAAAACACCATTTCAGGGTTATTCAAAGTAGCAATAAGGAGGTTGAATTTTAAGGTTTTCAAGTTGAATTGAAGGAGGTAGCACTATTATCAAGGTTAAAACCTGCACATAAGAAATAGGAGTTAGATACTATTTCAAGTGAAATATAGCAAGTTCCTATTAAAAGGAGCAATAAGGAGAAATTAATAGTGCATCATACAAGTTAATTTTTAAGAGTTATTTAAAGTGCATTAAGTATTTAGTTAAGGAAGGAAGATTAGTGCACAAGTAGGGTTGAGTTGGAGTGTCAAAAGACACCATTAAGCATAGGTGAACAACAACAAATCTTGGTGAAGAGAAGCCACCAAAAAGGAGTATTATAACCACCAAGGATTAGGGAAGAAGTTGCCATATCCAAGCAAGAAATAAAGCTACATAAAGAGACTAAGAGAGTCTCAAAAATCCAGGTGCAACTAAGGTAATCTATATTAGTATATTGTAGATTTATTTCTAGTTTTAATAACACCATATTAGTCTCTTACAAAGAATAAAAAATAATATAAAGCTTGAGTGTCTTAAGACACCAACATAGCACAATATTACAATCAATAAGCAATAATATTTATCAAGGTTAAAGCACAAGCTACAATGCTAAGGAGATAGAGCCATCTAAAGGGCTCAATACCATCCTCTTCAAGGTGTCAAAAGACACCATATTTGGTGCCATAGTCCCATGAATGTAGCACCACAGTAAAGACACTTGTCATAGAAAAAGGAACCTATAGCAAGGAGATAAAGTAAGACAACTCAACATCAATAGCAAGGATAGCATAAAGCAACAATAGTGCAAGTTGCATAACATAATACAAGTGGCAAAGATAAGGTGCAAAGGAGGATAACTTCAAATATTACCCAAGAAGACGTAGAAAGGAGCTTGGATGAATGGCCACCATGAAGAAAGTATTGAAATGCCACTAAAGGAACTACCTTCATTGGAAGAGGAGCCACCAGACATTGAAGCTCAAGAAAGCATGCTATAAAAGAATCGAAACAACTTGCAAAGGAGTTGGAAGTGCATTAAGGTGATAAGGATGTTGAAGGGTTTGATTGCATGCAAAAGAAAGAGCCTCCACTTGCCATATCAATGAAAGGAATCTTGTGCCACTTGGCACAAAGGAAGTAGAGCATCTACATATTCTTCATTAACCTAACACTTGCACAAAGGAGCCAAAGAGCGCCCAGGTTGGAGTAACGCTCCTCATTAATCATCATTTCAATGCTCAAATATTATTACCAGGCTTGCACCACGTAAAATAATACCTCTAAAAGGTAGTAACCTCCCTACACCACCTAACAAGAAGGTATACATTCTAAGGTAATGTAAGTGCCACTTGGCATACATTTCAAAGGAAGACAAGAGGTATTAATAGCCTTACACAGGAAGAGCATACATATCCAACATAGAGAGGTCAAAGTGCATTGAAGGGAGTAAAAGACCATCATAAGAGAGCACCATTCAAAGTAGAGCATTGAATGCTCACTGTCATACTATGAAGAAAAATAAATACAATGCTCCAAAGCTTGGAAAGTGAAGACAAGATTAAAGCCAATCAGCACGCAACATTAGAAAGGTATATTTACATTGATTTTAATATTTGCTTTCATTAAAGTGCAAAAGGAGATATAAGGTGCATTATATCTAAGGTTAAGCTTATATTGCATTGGATAAATTACAACCTTAGTGAATTAGAAAGCAATTAAAACAAGGAGTTTATATCCTTAAGTGATATTTCAAAAAGTGCATTAGTTGAAATATAAATATCAAAATATTTGCAAATAATTAAAATAGGAGATATAAGGTTTTCTACCTTGGAAAAATTGAAACATTATTTTGCAAATATTATCATTTTCTAAATTTCCAAATTAGGGAGATATAAGGAGTGCTACACCAAACTTTAGATCATTGGAATTTAGAAAATTAAACCATTGAAATGTTAAGGATAAAGGAAGCAAAATCATTAATTGCTTAGAAGTTGGAATTTATTATTCATACTTGTCTCTCATACAAATTAAAGGGACAAAAGGAATCCAACTATAGAGTCTTGAAAAATAGAGAACTTCATCAAATTGAAAGTGCAAAAATCAATAGGGAGAAATAAGGAAAAATAGGAGTTGAACAAAACATTAGGGATTCAACTCAAAAGGAAATCTAAAGAAAACTAAGCACTTTATCAAAACCATAGTACATTCAAACACTTGGGAGATATAAGGGATTCTACAAAACTTAAGAATTAGAAAAGTTTTATCAAGTTTGATCACATATTCTAAACTAGGGAGATATAAGGTAGTCTACAAATATCATCATGACAACAAACAAATTCATTCTTATAGAATCCCAACTTCTTAAAGGTCCAAATTACTCTTCATGGAAAAACAAAGTGAGGTCAATTCTAATAGTTGAAAATATTTGGGATATTGTTAAAGGAACAAAAATTAAACCTACTACAGGTGATAGTGAGATTCAAAAATTTGAAGAAAATGAAGCAAAAGCACTAATGATAATAACTTTTGCTATTACATATGAAATACAACCTTACATTAGTTCAGCAGCAACATCTACAGAAGCTTGGAAAACCTTAGCCAAGATATTTGAAGGAAAGAATAAAGCCACTATCTTAAATATTCAAACTCAATTGCATTCTCTAAAAATGAATAGTGGTGAAAGTATAGAACTATTCCTAAGGAAAGTAGCAGATATAAAAGGAAAATTGTTAACCTTAGGAGAAAAGGTAGAAGATAAGTTTCTTGTTCAAGTAACCCTGAGAGCACTTCCAGATAGCTACAAGCATTTAGTTACATATTTACAAATCCTAAGTAAAGATACATCTTTTGATGAGTTAGTCAATATTCTTCAAGAATATGAGATGGAAAATACAGTTAAAGATAAAATGACTAACAATGCATTAGTTTCAAAAGATAATCCACAGGGAAATGTTGCCTCATCCCCAAAAGGATGAAGACCATGGAATAATATATATTGTCAAGTATGCAGGAAGAAAGGACATAGTACCAATTACTGTAGATTCAATCCTAGAAACCAATATCAAGGAAATCAAACAAATTATGGAAGCCAACCAAATAGGCCATTCCAACCAAGACAATATCAGATTCAATATAATCCACATCAACAACAATTTCAGCATCCATATACTTCTCAAAATCAATACAATTATCCTCAATTGCAATATAGAGAAGGGAAACAAAAAGGACACTTGGTTCAAGAGATTCAAGAAATTCAAGAACTGGAAGAACCTACAGATGAACATGAATTTAAAGCTCTCATAGAAAAGATAGTATTTTATGAAGATACTAACTATTTACTTGATCAAGATACAGACAAGAAGCAAAATGAAGAAAGCAAAAAAGAGGAGCTCAAATTCCAGAACCAGGACGAAGACTCATATTGAAGACTAAAGTCTTCAATACCCAAATAATGTAATACAGGGGGGTGTTGGAGTATATTACATTATTTGGTACATGCTAATGTACCACCTTGGGTACATAACTAGAGTAGGAGTTTACCTTAGAGTAAGGTTTGAGTAGTTACTTCATGCAATGTAATAAATGCACAAGTGTTAGAATGTGCAATGATGTAAATGTGCATGTAGTCCACATGTACATGAGTCATAGGGTAGATGAAAGGCCAAGGGACTTATCTCCCTATATATATGCCTTTGAGGTAGAAGAGAACAAGAGAGGGAAGGATAGAAGATAGAATAGTGACTAGTTGCATTAGTAGTTAGAGTGAGTACAATGTAGATCTTTCATGTATTTATGGAGTGTTCATGTCCTCCATTATATTACATTGTACTATTTTTGTGAGCTTTCATTAATGGAATATTTTTGAGTTATTGCAAAAGTTTCTCTTATAATTTTCCTGCATATTATAGTGCCATTATCATATAGTTATCATTGCTTGCTCATTTTACATCTTGTGGTTGCATTTCCTTTAATATATATCATCAAAACCTAACATCCCATACTTCACAGATAAAACCTTTTACTTAAGGTTGAACTAGTCCAACATCCAATTCCACAACGATTTAGCTGACAAAGCCAAATTTTAATCAACCAATCTATGGATATCCAACTTCCCTTTATTTAGCGAGAGGTATACCAAATCCCACTTTACCAAACTCCATTTATTTTTCAATATTAACCTCCCCAAAGAAAACCCCTCAAAATTTTGTCAATCTCCTTAACAGAGTGCCTCGGACCAATCATAGTCGTAAATTGAAAGATCGAAATAGCCCGCAACACTAATTTTATTAGAGTAAATATTCCCTCCAATGAGAGCCATATATGGGTCTAATTATTTAACTTAAATCAAATTTTATCTGTAAGAGTCCTTCAAGATTCCTTTCCAAGATGTCTTCCTGCCATTGTAAGCCCGAGGTATTTAAAGGGGACCGAGCCTTTCTTAAAATTTAAAATATTAAGGATACAGGTTTGCACCCTATTATCAACATTGAAAAAGAAAACCATAAACTTTTCTTCATAGATAACTTGACCCAAAGCTCTCTTATATATATCCAAAAATATTTCGAACCCCTTGGCCTCCTTGATCTTTAATATCCCCATACAAGCAGAATCATCCACAAACTATAGATGTGTCAAAGACACGACCCCCCTAGAAACTGTAAAATATTTTATTTCCTGGGATTCCCTAGATTTGTGGATAGTCCTACCCAAGGATTCTACTTAAATAATAAACAAGTAAGGAGATAAAGGATCTCCCTATCTTATACCTCTACTTACCCCAAACTACTCTGATGGGACATCATTTATCAAGATCAAGTAAGATTGGAAAAGCAAGCTACCACCCAATCAATCCACCTATCCTCGAACCCAAATTTTTTTAAAACTTTAGTTAGAAAACTCCAATCAAATCAGTCATAGGCTTTGGAAATATCTAGTTTAATAAACATATTACCTTCTTTACTAAGTCTCATGGAGTGAGTAACTTCATGTGCCAATATAATTTGGTCCATGATTTGTCTCCCTTTCACAAATCCACCCTATTCCTTAGATATAATGGCTAGTAAAACCACCTTCAAACGCTCTACCAACACCTTAGAAATAATATTATATATATATATATATATATATATATAATTACAAAGGGAAATGGGTCAAAACTCATCCAACAAGGAAGCCCCATCCTTTTTTGGAATAAGAGCAATAAAAGTATAGTTCATAGCTCTTAAGACAGATTTAGACCTTTTGGCCTCTTCGACTACTTGTAGGATTTCCTCCCCCAACTCCTCCCACATAAATTGAAAGAATTCAATTGGAAACCTGTCTAGTCCTAGAGTTTTACCTTTTTTCATCTCAAAGACTACCCTTTACACTTCCTCCAAAGACACCTCTCTGGCCAAGAACATATTTTGCTCAATCGAGACATATGGAGGAATCAACTCCAATATCTCTCGCTATTCCTCATCATCCAAAGGAACCTTCAAAAAAATATTAGAGAAGTACCTCCTTGCTTTCCCCTGAATCTCACTCCATGTCCCTATGACCTACCCCCTTTCACAGGTTATAGACTTGATAAAATTAAACTCCTTTCTAGCCATGGTTGACCGGTGGATTTTTTTTGTATTTCTATCCCCTCCCTTAGCCAGGTGATTCTAGAATTTTATTTCCTGAAAATATTTTGCTCAAATTCATCCACCTTCATAAATACCTTTATCTCCTAGGTTAAGAGCTATTGAGATAGACCTTCCAAATGAATCCTCTCAGTCACCTGCTTAAGACCCCACACTACCTCTTGGGACTCTCGCTCAATATTTCCAAAAATTAGATGGTTTCACTCTTTTAGCATCTTTTATATATTGTAGTCTTTTAAAAAATATAATGTTGCAGTTCCAAATCTTGGGTGTCTCTCCATCCACAATCTAAGGATCAAATCCTTGAAACCCTCATGGTTGAGCCAAGCAAGTTGAAACCAAAAAGGGTTGTTCCCTAGTTTAATCCAACTCAAGACATCAAGAGATATTGGCCAATGATACAATACCACAAAAGAGATAATATTTGAGTGCAACACTATTTATTTTGTTTCCCAAGAGTTATAAACTAAAAAATGATCCAATATTTCCTAAATATGGTCCAAGTTTAGTCTCCTATTACTCCAGGTGAACAAGAAACCTTTCAAAACCACATCTCTAAGACCTAACCTATCCATTTTGTCAATGAAAAAATGACTCCCTGCATTTAGTACTCTAGAGCCTCCTTGATTTTCCTCCAACAAAGCAATAACATTAAAATCCCCTCTAACTATTTGAAACATCTCCTTCCCTATTTCTAAAATTACCTCCATTACCCTCCATCGCTCCACATTTTCTTTTATAGTAGTTGAAGCATAAAAGTTAACTATTTGAAAGGGAGTTGCATTTGAAAGTAGATACCCTCTTACATCCAAAATTCCTATAGCTACCACTTCATACACACCTCTATCTTCCTAGGATCCCACATACAAAGCAATCCTTTGAAACTACCCTTTGCAACCACTAAACTCAAAGATTTCTTCCAAATTCTCTTGCAAACTGCTAAGCTTCCTTATAAACTCAATTTGGATTCCATAATCAACATCAAATAAGGATGATACTATCTAATCAAATGCTTCACAACATTCTACTTGGGTTTCACCCCCAAGCCCCTCACATTCCATGAAATAATATTCATTTGGAGAAAGAGTTGAAATGATAATCCCCACTTCCACCAATGTTATTTCCCTCCTCAATGTTTTCTTAGGGCACTTGATGTAATACCTAAGAGATTACTTCTTTTTCCTCTCCTCCCATCCCCCTCAACATTGACAACTCTTTCCTCCCTCTCTATATCATCTTCAATTATATCCCTAGCCTTCACTAGAATCGACTCCTCTAAGGGTCCAACCTCCTCCTTCTAAGTTCTAAATTTTTTTGGATTGCACATCTCTCTTGAGGCTTCACCCCCGATACAAGGGAATGATACCAAAAATTTTGAATAACTAATCATGAGAGGGCCAATCCCCCAAAATCCCAAGACATAAAACTGATTTTTGAAAGAAACTTCCAAATGCTCCTTACCCTTTTGAGCATCGACCTTTGATCTGTTCTTGTTAATAACCACACGAAAACCATCCTCCTCCCCGACTTCCACATATTTCCCTTGATGGGGCTCCTCCCATTTTTGTTTCATCTCAGTATTCTTGGGGTAATACCTTACCATATGACCATAAAGATGACAACGTATGCACCTAAAGGAGATTGCCTCATAGTCAAGAACTTGAACCCGTACCACCTCCCTAATTTGGATGTCAATAGATTTTAGGAGAGGACTGGATATATCCAACTCCACACAAATCCTAGCATAAGTAGTAAACTTCCTCCTCTTCTTAAGATCAAAGATCAAAATAAATGTCCCTATGGCCTCACCAATATCTCTAAAAATCTTCTCCTTCTAAAGCTCCAAAGGCAAACAATGAATTTTGGTCCACACTAGGACAACTGAAGGTAGTTCCTCCGTTGGATTGAACCCTACATGCCATAGTTTCATGTATAGCCCTGCTTACCCCATGGAATAAGGGTCACCCTCAATTTTTTTTTCGATCCTCATAAAAATAACTAGAAAATACCCATTTGCAGAAATAGCAATGTCATACTTACCTTTAGTTTTCCAATATCGCATTGTCCATACCTTAATCCTTCTTAGGTCTACCCTAATTCCAATGAATTTATAAATGAGGGCCTTGGATTGTAAGAAAATTATCTCATTTTCCACCACTTTAGGCTACACCTGAATCCATGGTCGCTCCTTGCATTGAAGGCATCCGTTCACCTTTTTGACACCACCCATTGACACTAAACCTATCATACCAACCAAGCCTTCTTCAGGGAATCATACGCTTTACCAACTCTATCAAGGTTAAACCCTAAAGAACCCACAACCGCCCCTTTAAAGTTTAAAATCAAGTGGCCTTGGGAGACCACCCCTCTTCGTCCATTGATAGTATTCTCCAAAAATTTAAATCTTCATCTAAGAAAACATATCTCGCTCAAGTCTTGCTTAGATTAGAACTGTCATCGACGAACTAATCTATAATAACTATAGCCATTGCTTGATCCAAAAAAATTACTTTAACCCTTGTTCCAAAAAAATTATTGTCATTGCTTGCTCTAAAGAATTCACCGCTACTGCTTGATAAAAAATAGCTTTAACCCTTATTCCAAAAAATCTATTGTCATCGCTTGCTCTAGAGAATCCGTTGCTGTCGTTGCTTGATAAAAAAAACTGCTTTAATATTTACTCCCTAAATTTTATATATAATTGTTTTATATAGTAAATTTATAATAATTTTATCATATAAATATTATAAACATTAATAATTATTATATTATGTAGTAAAACATTTTAAAATTAAACAAATTGGAAAGTAATTTTAAATTATAATATTTTTATAGAAAAAAGTTGTAATTTTTTTTTTTGAGAAAAAGGGTATACTCGAGTTTCCCACATTTCATAAATCATAACATTTTACTTTAGATATGGATAGTTTACAAACATATTTAATTCCCATCTCAATTGAGTTGCTATAGCTAGATACCTATATATTTTTCATAAAAAATCTAAATTTTTATTTTCATTGTTTGGATTTTCTTTAATTTTCTTTGTATTTATAATTCAACATCCTTCTTATTGACAATTTCTTGTACCAACCTTCACAATACCAAAACTCCACCTCTATTGTCTAGGCACTACATCTTAGTAGAGTAATATTTCCAAAACTTTATGTTATCATAGTTAGCTTTACTAGCTTTGGAATGTTTGTTTCCTTCCTTATGCATAAGTGCAACCACAATAATTGTAATAAATAGTTCAATAGTCTAAAAAAGTTAAAAGTTCATGTTTAGATCTTATTCACACATAGAGATATATGCATAATAACTAAACTATGGGTCATTATACAATACAAATGAAATTCATTTTAATTCCAAATAACTAATTTAAAAAACTTTTTATGATTTTAATGAGTTATGAAATGAATTTCATTCATATTATAATGAAATTTTAACAAATCATAATGGTATTATTTTAATAAATAGTTTAGTAGTCTCAAAAAGTTGAAAGTTCCAATCCATACTCTCTCTCATAATCTAACCAACAAATCAAATAATCCATTCAACCATAAAATCCATCTAATATTATCTTCTTTTGTGCAACATACAAAACTTTGACTCGTTTCATAAAATCATAGTTGTTATACTAAATATGGACTATTAGTTTCCTCAAATACATTGATCTATAGATGGATCCCTTGAAACACTTTGTAGTCTTTTAAAACAAGCTTTTGAATTTGCTCCTTTCAAAATTTTCTTATTAGCTTTAGATAAACTTATTACTTCCTCTAACCATAGAAAAAAATTTAATTTCACAATTTTCTATTGGCTAGCCTATTTGCATATTTTTTTCCTTCTCTTCACGTATGTATAAACCTAATTTCTTCAAACTCTATTGCAAGGTCTTGTATTTCCACAATGATCGCTTATATGTTCCATAGAGCATTTGCTTTCCTCAAAATTACATTTATTACTCTTAGTAAATTTCCTTCCATTCATACTCTGTTCCATTTCATTGTCTGCATATTTTTAATCCTTCCAAAGCGGCCCAAGCTTCAACTTCATTATTTATCTTAAATCCACTACTATAAGTGTAATGCGATAAAATATCACCTCTATTATTTTTTATTATTCCTCCTCCTACTATCCTTGGATTTTTTTTAGATGCTCTATCAAAATTCAATTTGACCAACTCTGCTTCTCATGGTTTTCGCTTTATATTCTTTGCCTTATTTTTGTTTCTTCGGTCCCCACCATCATAATTCTAATTGATGACTTGACTCTATCTATCAAGGCTCTCCACCTCAAGATTAGGGGTTAGGTGAGTTGATAGGACTGGTTTAGACTCCTCTATGGCTAAAGAAATATTTCTTTTCATTATCTCTAAATTGCATTTGTTTCCTTTAAATATTCTTTTGTTCCTTTCTAGTTATATAGTCCCAACTATTATTTTTTGTATCCCAATTTGTTGGTAATGCCTCACTTTTAAAAGTGCACTACTATTTCTTTAGTCATTCTTCAATTCTACCATTAAAAAAAAACTTGTAATATGATTTTACCTTGTAATTTAAGATTTTTAAAATATTTTTTTATTATATTAAATATTATGTAGAAATTATTTTAAGACATCATAAGTAGTGTCGTAAAAAGTAAAAACAATTAAAAAAAATTTATACAAAAAATAACAATATTAAAATTATAATATATTTTTGTGTTGTTAAATAGGAGAGTTGGTCACAACCACACTATTTTTAGTAACTGACAAGCATAGGGTTCAAACCATAGGGGTTGCTCTCACCAAACCTATTCTACCTCGTTATTGTTAACTCGATGTGAAGGGGACCATCGATCGCTCAAGATTCATACTATCATCATCGGTCTAGCATGCACTCAAAGGATTCAAATCATACTACTACCTTTGCAAACAGGTTGCCCCCGAGGTTTGAACCTGGGTGTCTTATTGGTAAGTGTCTGTCCATACAAGCAATTACCAGTCCACCTAGCCCTTGGGGACATAATAAAATTAAAATTAATATATAGTTCTTTCAATTTATTTAGATTAATATATAGTTTTTATATATAATAATATATTTTTTTATGATTGACTATTTTTTATTACTTTTTTGGTAGTTTGCTTTAAAAATAGGTTTTGAAAGGGGCCTCAAAACCTTCTTATAAATAAAACGTAAAGCACAAAATCAAAAGACCAAACAATAAGACCAAAATACGGGCCTAACAGGGAGGTGCCAACCTCGCAAAATAATAGGGACTAAAAATAAGGATGATCCCATGGGGAGATCCCTACATTCATCAAAACTAAAAAAGGTCAAAAAGAACAGACAACAACATCAACCTTCAGTGTTGACATCAGTAGAGTCTTTGGTGTTCTTGAACAGGAGCTTAAGTTGCCTCTGGTATGTTGAGTAGAATAGAGAGGTTGAAGATAGGGTGGACAGGGTTATGCATAAGGGGTCGAACCCGAAATATCCTTGTAAAAAAATTATGAATCCGTTGCGAATCCCTGGTGAATCCAGGTCAACCTCATGTCGTAGGACATGGCGAATTATCTTAATTTAAAAAAAAATTGGAAAAAATTGGCGAACTAAGGGAAAACACAGTCTGGGAATGAACCGGGTGAAAACATAGCCCGATTTCGTATCGGGTAATATACAAAGCTAGGATACGGACCAGGTGTAAAACATGAACTGTAACCAACTGGGTGGAAAGCAAGAACCGATGATATAGGTCGAGTGAAAATCAAAGTATGACCAACGTCCCGGGTGGAAATCGAGAACCGGGTAACGACCCAGATGGAAATCCATGACCGATCAATGACCCAGGTGGAATTTGAGGACCGACTAACGAGTCAGGTGAAAAATGAGGTTCGGGTAGCGGACCGGATGTAAATAATAGACCGACCAATGACCCGGATGGAAACCATTGACCGACAAACATCCCGGATGGTAACTGTTGGTCCGGCTTTCATGCACACCCCGGGAAAAAAAGGGATGAAGGCAAGGAAAGCTCCGGAGACACCCACGGGACTGATCCCACTCATCTTTAGGATCTAGTCAGGTTATCCAAGGTGCGAGTTACGGAGTTGGGTCGAATGGCAATTCACTCTTTTCCACTTCGGAATAGATTTCAATATGGATCGCTCTCGTTACCTTACAGGGGGTTCCCGAACTTGTTCAGAGAGTTGCAAAAGTTGTTGACAATCGATTTAACTTGAATTCTAGATCTAGCTCTCATGGGTCAACAGATTTAAATAAAAGGCAAATAAAGAAAATAAAAATGGATCATTCACTGAAAGCAAAGAGAGGGTAGGGTAAGGCGTAAAAGAGAAGTTTATCGGACTTTAAACTCGTAAAACTCTAAACTATCAATCTTATCTATGCTATCGACTTCACAACGAACAAATCCCGTAAGAAAGTGTCCAATCACCTAAGATCACTTTCAACTAAGAGCACAAGGCAGAGTGAAACGGATCTAGCAGTAAATTATAAATCCAAGGGGCAACTGGTTAAAATCGGTATCTTTCACCTGCAGCCTAGCTCGCACAAGTGAAGACAGAGCAATTAGAACAAACTTACACCTGAAATCAGTAATTTCCCCTAGCAGCACAATAGAACAACCGAAGCCTAACAAAGATATTTAATCTTGACAATGGCAGATTTACAAAGATATATCTAACAAACTTTAAATGGAACGGATAACAAAAGAAAATACACTTATCACACTCGCAAAAGATTAGGCTCCCCGGCCATGCTATCACGTAAAAGCTAAAGCACATCAACTCCAAGTCCGAAAACAAAGGATTTCACAAAATTTGCAAGAAATTGCTTATAAGCCTTTATTTCTAAGTCTCCGCCTCCCGCGATTACATTTAGAATTTGTATTTATAGACTCGTGACTGACCCCGATCTTTTCCAAAATATCTTGCTCAAACCCTAAATCTTATCGCACTTAAACCCTAGGACCCGGTTTTACAATAAAAATCCATTTAAAAATCAAAGTCCGAATAGAACTTAACCCTTCGGCAAATCATGGCAATCACCTGCCATAAATGGAGAAGATAAAATAAAATGCAACTTGCATTCATTCGCAACTGCAAATAAATGCTTCCATTAATTCTCGCCGGTGAGCCGGATGAGTCACCACTTCTCTCAGATCTGATCTCCGTAAAGCCATCCCTGTGTTGAAATTGTCTTCATGCTATCAAGTCTGCAATAAATTTGCTGTTGAATGCTCTCACCGACAGCTTCTCTCCTAGCATGGCGGTCCTTGACTAAATCCGCACTTTATCTTTGCCTTTATGGTCTTTCCCGTTGTCCCGTAAGTGCCGGTGGAATCCCGCATGAAAGACAAAAAGATGCATTAGATTAGCATTTTAATTAAATCTAAGCTTAAAACATTAAAAACAGATTAAATCCGCAAAATAAGCTTGCATGTCGGCTTCTGTTTGTCCCATTCACGCTTTGACACGTGTCGCTACCCCAGGAAGCCTTCTCGCTTCCCGCCGGAATGCACTTTCGTGTCAACTATGACTTTCTCTCTCCTTCCGCGATTCTCGCGACATGTCGCGATTTCGCGACATGTCGCGAAATCGCGACCCTGCCAGAGCATCGGCAACTTCCTCCCTCGTCGGCCGCGAAAACGCGACATGTCGCGATTTCGCGACATGTCGCGAAATCGCGACCCTTCCTGGCCTCCGTACGCTTCTTGATTTTCAGCCGCGATTTTAGAACACGTCGCGATATCGCGACAGCTCCTCTACCCGCATGCGTTGACCGCGTTGACCGCGATTTTGGAACATGTTTCGGACTTAACCGATTTTTCATCCCGCAGCCCATTTTCTCTCTCCTGCCGCGAAAATGCGACATGTCGCGATTTCGCGACATGTCGCAAAATCGCGCCATCCGTACAGCTTGCGTCTCTCTCCCAAAATCGTCGCGATTTCGCGACATGTCGCGAAATCGCGACCTTTCTGGCACTTAGCCGCATTTTGACTTACCCGTCGCGATATCGCGACATTTCCGAAATGGAAGTGTCGCGATATCGCGACACTACCAAAAATGGAAAGTTTGATTTTTCAATGAATTTATGCAACTGTTTTCTTGATTTTTCTCGGTAATGGTGCAAGATTTTGCTTGTGCATGAATGATTCTAGCATGTAAAAAGTGAATTCTTGGATAACACAGCTAGAATGCAAGAAAAAGCACAACTTTAAAAAGGAGGCAAGCAAAATATGGATTTAAAACCTGAAAAGATCAAGAGGGTCCCTGCTGCAAAAAATGAAAGTTCATAATTTTCTAAGGATGGAATCTCATTTTTCAGTGGGGGTGTGTTGCTTATCAACAAATGGCGATATCTACGGGTAAAATAGTAGCACTATTTTAGAACCCAAGACTCGGGTTTCAAAACAAAAAGACCATGCATCATGCCTTGCCACGTGCATTCTTCACAATAAATTGACCGCCAACCGCAACCGTTAAAATTTCCCAAGGACATACTGGGCTGGATTACTTCAAGGAAGATTTCCGATGTGCAATTACAAAGGTATAGAACTTTCTTCAAGGATGACTCGAATTGAATGATAAACTTGGATTAATCAACTTTTCTAGATTGTAAAAGGGGAAACCGAGTAGAGCTCGGTTTACTAGTTTAGCTTTTTACAGCCTAGACAGAGTTACCCTTTAGATTTACACGACCCAATTTACAACTGTAGGGCAGAATCTAATATTGGCCGCCTCTTTTGATCATATAACTCTTTTTTTCTTTTTTTTTCTTTTCTTTCTCTTTTCTTATCTCTCTTTTTTTGAAATATATCACTATCTGGAAGACCTTAGAGAAATTACAATTTTCTTTTAATATTTGATCAACTGGAACTGCTTCAGCCTAGGCATTGATAGCCTCTCGGTGACACCCAAATAATTGCATGAACCATAGTCCCCTCTTATAACCAAACTTTTCTTGGATTCCCCTGGAGTTCCTCCAACTAAACAGCATAGCAGTTTTTCTATCATTAAAACAACTGTGGCAAGTAAGACACAAGATCCAATCATCTCTCTACCTTCATCCTGGATAACAAAATAGTTCCACAGTTTAGTGCAAGCAGACTATCTCAATTAGAATAATGAGCAGAATGGGGAGGCACTGGATTGAGGATTTATCGCTTAGAATAAACAATTTTTTAGCAGGCTGACTTTTCATTGATTGCTCAGGCAGAGGCAAAGGACATAAAATTTTAGAAGCCAAAGGACTTTGTACAGAGCTTCCAAGGACAGCACGAGCTTAAAGCAAAAACAAAATAAAACCGCATGTACTAAAGCACGTAACCGTACGAGCAAGGGAAAAACAAATAAACCGAACAGACAAAGAAAGAAAAGGAAAAGCGAGGAAGAAAATAAAAACCGTACAGTGCAATAAAAGAAATAAACTAAAAGAATCGAAGCAAAAATAAAAAATCGCAAATCGAAATAAATTAAATCGCAAATCGTAATCGTAGACATTTAAAAATAAAACGCAACCGACAAAGAAATAAACTCGAAAAACAAATAAATTAAAACTGCAGAGCATTAAAATTAAACTCGAAAAAGATTAAAACCGCACGTACATTGAAATAAAACCGCACCGACAAAGAAATAAAACCGAAAAACTTCAAAGCTTATTTACAATGCATACATATGTTACAACTTCCCTTCATACTCAAAAAATGCAAGTGTTGGGAAAGCAGAGAAATGGTGCTTTAAAAAATTTTGACCATGCAAGTAATTTAAAAAAAAATTACCTTTCGTGTCCCGTTGACGAAATGCACTCCGCATCGTGCTTCAAAAATTTGCTATCCTGGGAAAGACTTGGGTTTATCGTCTTCCCCGTCCCATTTGAAAACAAATCGCAACTCCTTCAAATTAAACAAATCATATAATAACAAATCATATGATAACATGTTTATGCTTCTAATTAAAGGGTTTGCAGTAGTTCTTTCAAAAGGACTCGAATGTAAAAAACCCCCAGGATCAAATACTTTAAAACCTTGACGGACCTGCACCACCACATTTTCAAATTGATGTGACAACCGAAAGAAATCATGTTTTATCTCGTATGCCCCGGTTCTTAACAACTTGAACATTTTGTGGTTGCCGCACTGCTTCAATATCCAGGACTTCAATTTTTATCCCTCTAGCGTAATGCTTACAATTTTCCTTTTCACCCGAGCCTTGCTTAGACTTAACCTCATCAATGTGCAATGTCCAAACATCATTGTTGTGATTGATTAGAGCCAGAATCGTTCCCACCTTTTCAGCTTGCCAAATCATAAACTCCAATATCTCGCATCAACACGCTTTATAGCCTCCTCTTTGACATTATGTTCGAAGTTGCAGTGCTTATGTTGAGACAGCTTCATCAATTCCAAGTTGGTCGACCACATTCATATTTACCATCTTTTCCTCCTTTTCTTGAAATTCAACAAGTGGTCCAGAGTAAGCCTCAATCAAGTTAATGTTTTGTCCAACAATCTGAGGCAGTTCATAGAGGGTGATGTCAGATTTAAGTTCCCTCATATCCTCAATGATGCTATCCTCCTCGCCATTTCTCGCATAGTGAGATTGAATCTCACTTTCATCATCCTCTCATGAGGAAGGATCATTGTTAAGTTCTGGACTCTCACATTTCAAGTCATAACCGTCCATTTTGAACTCGTTGAAAATCTTGCATTTCATCCACGTAAGTCCGTACAAGACTTTCTCGTCTCTTCGGGAAAAGTGACAGAATCGAAACCCCGGTTGTACTATTTTTGGGTGAACTAGAAATATCAATATTTCTTTGATCTCCAGGAAAATTTAACTCACCAGGAAAAACTTCGGATTTGGGTGGTGCCGTATCACAACCGCTCGGCTCAAGCACCCGCACTTTGAATTTGTCGAACTTTTCTCTCGTATTTTGCACATGCCGAGTGGATGTGACAGCTTAACGGAGTCTCCTTGGGTAGAGCATGACATGTTGGCATTAACTCATGATGTGGAATGGGGTCCTGGAACGTGCATGTTCCGTGTAACATAGGATATCAAAGGACTCGCTCAAAATTTGAGGCCCTAACCGTCTTTCAAGAATTAAGGCTTCTTTATAAGCCCCCGCCAGTGGTTGTAATATTAATGTCTCTCTTGAGGAAAATAGAGGTCACCGAATCCAATGCATTCTTGTAGATTTCTAAGGCCGGATTTGCATTTGGGATGTAATGGCCACTCATTCTACCGTAAGCTCTTTGGAACCTCATATTGAAAGACCCGACAGCTTTCTCCCGATTCTCTCTTGATGCCGGAAAATTGCCGATATAAAATGTCGGGATCTATCACTTCACCGAACCGTGATATAAAAGCTTTCTCTAGATCATCCCAACTAGTAATGGAATTGCTCGGTGAGGTTTAAAAACCAAGCCATAAGCTCCCTCCTGGAGAGTGAACGGGAACAATCTGCAGGCAACATCTTCATGCTGTATATTTAATAATCTTAAAGCATTTTTAAAAGCTAGCAGATGTTCTTCTGCAGTTCTTGTCCCATCATGTTTGTACCTGGGGAGATACCTTTCTGGACTTCTGGGTAGGTCATGGGCTATACCCGGAATGTTCAAAGCGGTGGGGCCCAACCAATTTGCCATTAATACTTGGCTGACAGTGATGTTCTGATTTGTAATTGGATAACTGCAAGTGATGATAGAACTGTTCTTAACAAACCACTGAACTTAAGGCCTTCTCTGGCAATTTTTAAAACCGCACCGACAACTTTTCAAAACCGCACCGACAATTTAAAAACCGCACCGACAATTTCAAAACCGCATCGACAATTTAATAAAACCGCACCGACAATTTCAAAACTCGCACCGACAATTTAAAACACTGTACTGACAATTTATAAAACCGTACTGACAATTTAAAAAACTCGTCCGGAGTTCACCGTGGGTCCTTCAAATGTTGTCGTTATGCCCTTACAATACTTGAATCGAGTTCATGCCCTCCTTCTAGCGCCAATTAGGTGTTGGCCGAGGAGGAGGGGAAAATTGGCTACCGGACTTTGGATAAAATACAGTTTTACAGCTCCACATACAGTCGGATTTCTCAACTCAAGTGCACTAAGAACAGATGTTCTGTGGCCCTCCTTCTAGCGCCAATTAGGTGTTGGCTGAGGAGGAGGGGAAAATTGGCTACCAGACTTTGGATAAAATACAGTTTTACAGTTCCACATACAGTCGGATTTCTCAACTCAAGTGCACTAAGAACAAATGTTCCTGGCCCTCCTTCTAGCGCCAATTAGGTGTTGGTCCGGCTTTCATGCACACCCCGGGAAAAAAGGATGAAGGCAAGGAAAGCTCCGGAGACACCCACGGGACTGATCCCACTCATCTTTAGGATCTAGTCCGGTTATCCAAGGTGCGAGTTACGGAGTTGGGTCGAATGGCAATTCACTCTTTTCCACTTCGGAATAGATTTCAATATGGATCGCTCCGTTACCTTACAGGGGGTTCCCGAACTTGTTCGAGAGTTGCAAAAGTTGTTGACAATCAGATTTAACTTGAATTCTAGATCTAGCTCTCATGGGTCAACAGATTTAAATAAAAGGCAAATAAAGAAAATAAAAATGGATCATTCACGGAAAGCAAAGAGAGGGTAGGGTAAGGCAGAAAAGAGAAGTTTATCAGACTTTAAACTGTAAAACTCTAAAACTACCAATCTTATCTATGCTATCAGCTTCACAACGTAACAAATCCCGTAAGAAAGTGTCCAATCAGCCTAAGATCACTTTCAACTAAGAGCACAAGGCAAGAGTGAAACGGATCTAGCAGTAAAATTATAAATCCAAGGGGCAACTGGTTAAAATCGGTATCTTTCACCGGCAGCCTAGCTCGCACAAAGGAAGACAGAGCAATTAGAACAAACTTACACCTGAAATCAGTAATTTCCCCTAGCGGACAATAGAACAACCGAAGCCTAACAAAGATATTTAATCTTGACAATGGCAGATTTACAAAGATATATCTAACAAACTTTAAATGGAACGGATAACAAAAGAAAATACACTTATCACACTCGCAAAAGATTAGGCTCCCGGCCATGCTATCACGTAAAAGCTAAAGCACATCAACTCCAAGTCTAGAAACAAAGGATTTCACAAAATTTGCAAGAAATTGCTTATAAGCCTTTATTTCTAAGTCTCCGCCTCCCGCGATTACATTTAGAATTTGTATTTATAGACTCATGACAGACCCTGATCTTTTTCAAAATATCTTGCTCAAACCCTAAATCCTATCGCACTTAAACCCTAGGACCCGGTTTTTACAATAAAAATCCATTTAAAAATCAAAGTCCGAATAGAACTTAACCCTTCGGCAAATCATGGCAATCACCGCCATAAATGGAGAAGATAAAATAAAATGCAACTTGCATTCATTCGCACTGCAAATAAATGCTTCCATTAATTCCGCTCGGTGAGCCGGATGAGTCACCACTTCTCTCAGATCTGATCTCCGTAAAGCCATCCCTGTGTTGAAATTGTCTTCATGCTATCAAGTCTGCAATAAATTTGCTGTTGAATGCTCTCACCGACAGCTTCTCTCCTAGCATGGCGGTCCTTGACTAAATCCGCACTTTATCTTCGCCTTTATGGTCTTTCCCTGTTGTCCCGTAAGTGCCTGTGGAATCCCGCATGAAAGACAAAAAGATGCATTAGATTAGCATTTTAATTAAATCTAAGCTTAAAACATTAAAAACAGATTAAATCCGCAAAATAAGCTTGCATGTCGGCTTCTGTTTGTCCCATTCACGCTTTGACACGTGTCGCTACCCCGGAAGCCTTCTGTTTCCCGCCGGAATGCACTTTCAGGTCAACTATGACTTTCTCTCTCCTTCCGCGATTCTGCGACATGTCGCGATTTCGCGACATGTCGCGAAATCGCGACCCTGCCAGAGCATCGGCAACTTCCTCCCTCGTCGGCCGCGAAAACGCGACATGTCGCGATTTCGCGACATGTCGCGAAATCGCGACCCTTCCTGGCCTCCGTACGCTTCTTGATTTTCAGCCGCGATTTTAGAACACGTCGCGATATCGCGACGCTTCCTCTACCCGCATGCGTTGACCGCGTTGACCGCGATTTTGGAACATGTTTCGGACTTAACCGATTTTTCATCCCTGCAGCCCATTTTCTCTCTCCTGCCGCGAAAATGCGACATGTCGCGATTTCGCGACATGTCGCAAAATCGCGCCATCCGTACAGCCTTGCGTCTCTCTCCCAAAACTCGTCGCGATTTCGCGACATGTCGCGAAATCGCGACCTTCTGGCACTTAGCCGCATTTTGACTTACCTGTCGCGATATCGCGACATTTCCGAAAATGGAAGTGTCGCGATATCGCGACACTACCAAAAATGGAAAGTTTGATTTTTCAGTGAATTTATGCAACTGTTTTCTGGATTTTTCTCGGTAATGGTGCAAGATTTTCTTGTGCATGAATGATTCTAGCATGTAAAAAGTGAATTCTTGGATAACACAGCTAGAATGCAAGAAAAAGCACAACTTTAAAAAGGAGGCAAGCAAAATATGGATTTAAAACCTGAAAAGATCAAGAGGGTCCCTGCTGCAAAAAATGAAAGTTCATAATTTTCTAAGGATGGAATCTCATTTTTCAGTGGGGGTGTGTTGCTTATCAACAAGTAACCATAGTCTGGCTAACGGACCGGTGATTTTTGAGGTCCTGCAAATGGATCGGGTGAAAACAAAGTCCGACATACTGACCGGGTGGAATGCAAGATCCATCACTGGACCAATGTTTACTCTACCACGTGTCAGTCTATCGGTCAGCCTCAGTGCATGTCGAATGAAATTCTACCACGTGTCCAAATCCTATCATTTCTATCTATAAATAGACATCGAGAAGTCATTTTTTTGTTACATTTCTATGATTGCTCTCGAACTCTTCCCGATACACCATCACCCCACACTCTTTGCAATCTAGTTTCTCCTTTTACTTTATCGAACAATGGCCAATCCTACCACCTCTACTCAAACTGCCATTGGAAATTTGGTTTTCAAGAATGCTACTTGCACCGCCATGATAGATTTGTCAACCACCCCTGGTTATGACAATACATGGCTCTCTACGTTAGGTTTGCAGCACTTGCTAACAATGATGTAGCTCAAGACCGACAAGCACCTTTTGCAGAGTATCATTGATGGTTACGACCATGACCGTGCAACAGTGAATGTCATATTTTAGAATAAACAAGTGTCATTCACCATCACACCTTCGGACATACAAAGGTTAACAGAACTTCCACACAAGAGTTTCCATGTCATGTCTCCGAGGTTCTCTATGGGTAAGCGTGACAAAAAATACTTGGAGGATGAATACGATCTTCCCTGGAAAGTGGTTGAAGGTATAATTCCCATCAATTATTTTTATTATTGTTCGAAATTTAACATTTTTTTTCATCTAATTTTTTTTTGATGTAGCTTTCGTGGCTAAGTCTAAGAGAGGCTTAACAAATAGCTGCATTGAAAATAAAAATCTGAAGGCCATTATTGAGTTCTTCCAAGCAAGACTATTTTTGCTTGGAAGAACAAAACTTCCATTATGGGCATTGACCTATATCGTTCACACTGTTCAAGGTGCGCAATTCGACTGGTGCATGTACATTTCAGAACGCATCAGAACAGAGTTGCATGACATCGAGATAGAGGAAGTCAAAATGGTGGTGACCGTTAACTTTATTTTAGCTCTTTTTTATGAAAGTTTTCATGATTTAAAAAATATTGAAGTACCAACAACATTGCATCCCACACTGCTGAACTTGGGTATGAGTTTAGAGGAATTGAGGGTAAGTCCATGTTTCACATCCATTTTTTTAATATATTTTAGCTCTATTTTTAGTTTTAATTTTTTTTGCACATGATTGCAAAGAAAGTCAGTGACCAAAACTAAAAAATAGGATGCTGGTGTAAGGGGTCACATGCATGAGGCATGTGGTGATTCTGAAGAAAATGAATCAGAATCATCACCATTATCGAGGCCAACAAAATGTACACGACAGGTTACTCCTCCTTCTCATCGACCTGAATCTAGTCAGATCAACCGTCCTACACGTAAGTTTCACTTTCAATATTTTATGAGTATATTTCTTAGTGTGTTACATAAAATTATAATAAGTTTTATTAAAATTTTCATGTTTTCAAAATTGCGCACAACCCCCGATCGCAACATTGTACATGAGATCCAATCGTCATCAGGTAAATCATTCTCTTTTCTTGAAATTATTTTTATTTTTGTTTTTTGAAAATAATTTTGGCAATTTCTTATTTGAATGTTAGGTGGCTCTCAAGATCAAATCGTGAGAAGCCAGGAGCAGCAAGTCATGAGGCCACCACCAACACCACAACAACCACAGGTGCAGCAAATGAGAGGGTAAATCAATATGGCCCGTGGAAGGGATAAAATACTTATGCAACCAAGATCGCAGGGTGTTTTCCCCACTTTTTCATTTAACACAAGTCAAGTACCAGAGGTGTCAACCACAAATGTTGGATTAGATAATATTCCGCTTGATGATGATTTTTTTTGCAAGGAAACATTGAGGGCTTTTAGGCGATAGATGTGCTTGAAGATCCACATGCAGAGGCAGAAGAACAAGCACCCACAACAGCTGAGCAAATAGTATCCGCTCCTGCTATGGAAGCCCACTGTCATCCTCAATCTGAGGATGACAAAGTTAAATTTGATATTCAGTCATCTATGAGTGATGGTATTGAAGCAACCCTCCAAGAGAGGGTGCTTAAAGATTTACAATTTATGAAACAGTGGGAAATTTGGGCTAAAGTGCTTATTAAGCAAATAAATGCTCGTTATAAAAACTTTAATAGAAGGGAGACTCTTTTTTCTCGATATGAGAATGAACCAGAGAAGCTTAGTGGTCTGCTACAGTAGACCATTTCAGAATTAGTGACGTGTAGGACTTCATCCGATGATGAAGTTTTAAATATCATGTTGAATAGAATTGAGAACATCAATGTTGAAGCCCAAGCGTACTATAACCAATGGGCTTTCAACAAGAAAACTATTGAAGTTGCTTTAGTTGCAAGAGATGTGGCCGAGGTGAGAATTTAGATGCATATTTTTCTTTTGCTAAATCTACTAACTTATGTCATAAAACTATTGAAGTTGCTTAAATTATGTCATATAACTCTACTAACTTATGTTTTTTTTCTTTTGCAGTCAAATTTTGAAAATTTGAAATTACAGGTTCAGAGCATGCAAGTCAACATAGAGGCTGCAAAGAAATTTTTGGAAACGACCATTATTATGAAGAGAACAACCCAACAGAAAGTAAGAGATAATAACATTCTCAAAAAATATTTGCGGGAGAAACTTAAAGTGGATCCAGATCTCCTGATAAGGGAAGGACTGGAGAAAAATCCTGGTTTGAAAGTGCTTCAAGATCCTGCCAAAGAAGAAGTTGGGCTGTTGGAAAATTTTAAGAAAGGACAAGAAAGTTTAGTCAGATCCGGAGCACTGTCAACGCCTGGTGTAGAAGATGTAGAAAAAGTAATAGAACATGCAGGTCCAGGAGAAACCTCAGGTCCAAGAAAAACATCGACAGAGAATCCAGAATGTCAAAAGTAGTTTGAAAAATTTCCATGTTGCATGAAAATTGTGTTGTTTTTCAGAACAGTTAAAGACATTATAATATATTTTAAATCTATATATGAAAAAGGCAATTTACAAATTTTGTATCCTCTTTAATTTTGTTGTTCTTCCTGTTTATAATATTTTGATGCATTTTTTGTCTATGGCAATATGAATATGAATATGAGTATTGTTGTTTTTGAAATGATTTTAACTGTTTATAATCTCAATATGAATGTGAATGCAGTTAAAATCAATATGAATGCTCTTCTTGTCCAAAATGATAAATATGAATGCTCTTCTTGTGTCAATATGAATGCTCTTCTTGTGTCAATATGAATGCTCTTCTTGTGTCAATATGAATGCTCTTCTTGTTTTTGAAATGATTTTAACTATTTATAATCTCAATATCAATATGAATGCAGTTGAAATCAATATGAATGTAGTTAAAATCAATATGAATGCTCTTCTTGTCCAAAATGATAAATATGAATGCTCTTCTTGTGTCAATATGAATGCTCTTCTTGTGTCAGATAAAATCAATATGAATGCTCTTCTTGTGTCAATATGAATGCTCTTCTTATTTTTGAAATGATTTTAACTGTTTATAATCTCAATATCAATATGAATGCAGTTAAAATCAATATGAATGTAGTTGAAATCATTTCAAAAACAACAATACTCATACATTTATAATCAGTTATGAAAGACAATGCTATGTTATAAATCATAAAACATATAATTTGAATGACAATGTTGTGTTATAAATCATAGTTACAATTAAGATAGATGAAACAATCTTGTGATAACAAATAAACACAAATTCATATTGAAAATGAAAATGATAACTAACAAATTCATATTGATCAATGTTGTAAATACTTGTAAAAAATTACAATTCAGGTCATGGAAACAAACAAATACTATGATATAAAGGCAATTAAACCTATTTCAAAAACAACAAAGGGTAGAACATGAAAACTTCTTAATAATCAAATTTTGTGAAATCTAACAAACAAAATTGTGAAATCTGATATCAAATCAATTCCAATATATTGTGAAATACTAGAAAAATCACAATACTAGATAAATCACAAATTAAGTAGCTGAAACAAACAATGCTCAGCTTGTCCAGAATCTCTATTGTGAAATCTGATGTCAAATGAATTCAAATTGTGAAATACTTGAAAAATTGTAATACTAAAAAAATCACAAATCAGGTAGCTTGAACAAATATTTTTCTGCTTGTTCAGCATCACTATGAAGCATAGTGGATATCTGTGTCTCCACATTCTGATCACTGAAAGCATCATTATCTTCCATATCGATCATATTCAACACACTCCTATCTGCAAGGGAATTCCATAATGCAATTGCTCTATCATAGGGAAAATTTTCCAACTGATAGGATGATACATAAATTCTCAAACAATTTTCTAAATTTTTGTCCAACCTGTTGTGAAGCTTAGATTTCACAAAAGATAGTGCACTTAAAACCCTCTCGTCTTCCACTGATCCCAAAATCATTGTTTGACATAATTCATATAAACATAAGTATTCACTTATAGTATCTTGTAGGATAGTACTTGGATACAATTTTTGCCACAAACGTGCAATGGAACCAGTCTCATGGATGTTACTCAAAAGTGATGTTTGCCCAACCATTGTTCTTCCAAAATGTGCTGATTGTTCTTTCAAAATATTTTTGTTGAGTATACCATTGATTGTAACACCATTCATTTCCACAATTTTACTAAAATGTTGAATAAGTATCATCATATATTTAACAAACAACTCATTTGTAGAATTGAAGTCACTATTAGAACCCCAAAACATGGGGTTAACCACACCCATGGCCTCAAGCAACTCATCTCTCTGAAACCGATCTCTTATCTCACTTGTCAAATATTTTGCTATATTGGATAAATTTGTTCTAGTTTTTTGTAATACAACATGAAATCTATTGTGTGTTACAAGAACTTGTTCAACACCGTCCACACCTATACTTGATTGCCTTTCAAAACAATAAAGAGGTATCAACTTTCCATGATTGTTAATACAAAGATGATCATTGATGTCAAACTTCAAATAGCTTTCTGGATCGTTCACGTTTGTCAATGTATTCCAACTATGAAACAAGGGATCTTTAAAATCTGCTTTGAACACATAAATTTTCAATAACAACACATATTTGTTTTCTCATCCTTATGAAATCAACGATATAGATGGATCTCTCTTGTGCAAATTTTATCAATCTACTCATTTCTTGTAACATTGGAAGAATACCACATAACGTCAGCAGGGTTTCAAAGTTAGTCAAACGAAACAACAAATATTTTGCCTTATCAACTCCCTGACTACTTGCATACATAAACCCTGTTAATGACTGATATTCTATAAAAACTCTGTGTGCAGGTTGATACAATGAAATCCACCTTGTATCTACATATTTTAACATTTTTTTCCTTCTATAACTCCTAGTGCAAACTGTTGAAACTCTGAAAACCTTTTTGGACTGCAAGAAAAATAAGAATGTATTTCATGAATGAGGTCTTCCACTCTCGCAACATTTTCAAAAGTGCTCACGATTTTATATGCAAGATTCACTCTATGAGCCATGCAATGAATGGGTATCATATATGGTGCAATTGTGGTTTGCAGTCGAACACAGAGACCACTCCTATGCCCTTGCATTATAGCAGCTCCATCAGCTCCAACACATATTAACTTTGAGGCTATGTCTATGTCATTCATTCCCGCAATATCTTTTAAACTAGTCACAACAACATTATAAATATTTTTTGCATTTGAATTTTCAACCATCTTATGTAATCCTAGCAAACTAGGTTGCCTGACATTGTTTTGAAAAGTATACACATGCATACAAATCCAGGATGTGTTGTCCACAACCGTCACCTCATCAATAGATAGTGAAATGAATCTGGAAAGTTTTACTTTCTCCCTCAGGTCCTCCTTCTCTACTAATGATAGACATTTTACCATTTCCCAACCACTTCGATCAGACCAATGGCAACTCAGAATTTTTTGCAAACCATCCAACTGAAATAGGTGCTTATAATCAATAAAATCGGACATGGGTCTACCCTTCTTGAGAATACTAAGTACAACAACAAACTGTAAACCTTTTACCCCTAAGGTGATCTTTTTCATTTTTTGAAAATGGGCTTCAATTGTTGCACCTTTCTCAACAAGAGATTGTTGTTCCTTTAAGTGATTGTCATATTCTATTGCATATCTGACATGCATACATTCCGATGCATCCTTCCACCTAACTATTTTAATAATTTCACCATCACTTCCTTTAAATTTTACATAAACTTTACCAACATGTTTTTCTATTGTATCTATCTTATTTTGCAACCTATGCTCCTTGCCCAGTTTCCAACTACAAATTTTGCATCTACATACTTTATCATCGACTTGGTTGTCATTAGTTAGGATAGGCTCTATCCATGGAAATTTTTCTGCCCATTCATTCTTAAATGCCCTTCCAATAGCCCAATTAGATGCCTTCCGCTTTTTATTTTTTCGCTTGTAGATTCAAAAGAAGTTTGTAATGTATTTGATTTATCGCTTTCATTTTCAACTATGTTATTTTGAGGATTATCTTCAAGTGCTTGTTGGATGTCATTGTTAAGAGAATTTTCATTAGAAGTCATCTCTTGGTGATGAATATCTTCAAGCGGAGGCATATCAGGGTCCACATGGTATTCTCGCATAGTAGCATACAATACTATTCTTAATTATTTTTTAATTTAACAAAATAAACTAACAAACAGAAATATGGTTTATATCATCATGCAATATGGCTAGAGGCACCCTAACCATTTGAGGAAGAAAGCATTATTTAAACTAACAAATACACCTAACTGTTAAGTAGTCAAAAATCATTTGTACCTTGAATTTGCATAGATGTCGATGGCTCACTCGATTTCAACGTATGGCTAAAATAATTCAGGATACTCTTTTCAGATTTGGCCCCCTTCTTTGCATCGCCAGTAGGTGACATTTTACTTGTAAAGAAAATATTTTTCAATTTAGAAAAGTAATAAAATGTTGAAGACATCTTACTTCTGTGAAGCCTTAAGATAATATTGTAATTAGAATAAACGTATAGATGGTTGGAAGAAAATAAATACCTGTTTCCAATCATTCTTTATTGTGATTTTTTTAGGGTATTCAAATACTCTATTTTTTGGAGATAGTACCTGTAACTAATAAGAGCAAAAAACCAATCAATATAAATTTGAAATACAATTTAATCAGAGATACAATCAGAGATACAAAATGTTGAAAAATATAAAATTCTAGTACAAAGTGGACAAGAAGTAGAGCATCACTATGTCCATAGAGAACCACAATATTTACCTATTTAAAAATATTGTAACAGAAAAGGGGATCTTAATGGAAATAGAGAATCAAAGAGTTTTAACATAGATAGAAAATAGGAGGAAAAATGGAGAACAGAGCATTGACTTATTTTCAGTAAATGATAAAAACATAGCTAAAGAAAAACCAAAAATTAGATGATAAAAAAATAGATCTTATTATTACAAGTGCTACAACTATTATTCTCTGTAAAACCAAAAAACACAAGATCACAGATTCAAATGTCTAAAGAGAAATAGAGTACCTGTTGTAGGAAAAGGTCCATCTAAAAAGAGACCCACCGGGCGGTTCATGTAGGAAACGAGGATCGATAGCCGGTGAAAAACACGCGGTCGGTCTGGGTGAACGATCGATCCGGCTTACGGTCCGGGTGGAACTAGAAGACCGGTAATCGATCCAGGTGGAAATAATATGTCGGCCATCGAACTGTGATTAACAGGAAGTCCGACAACTGGTCCGGGTGGAAGAAGCTCATCGACCAACGATCCGGGTGGAATATGCAGTCCGGCAGATGGCCCGGTTGGAACTAGCTATTCGGGTGGAACAAGTAGACCGACTACCGATCCGGGTGGATATAACGTTCGATCGTCGGGTCGGGTGGAGAACTATGTCATGTCGATCCATGTACAAAACTCTGAAGTCCGAGTATAGTTTTGATCCGAATCGATTGGTTTCTGCACAACGCTGAAGTTCGGTGGAATCTGCAACAGATCAAATGTTTTAGTTTGTCTTTTCGCTTTAGAGTTTTACTTTTTGAATGTTATAAATGAAAACTATCTCTGGCTTGTTACTTATATATAGTGGTATAGTTAGCGAATTTGGCAGGATAATTTAAAAATTTAAAAAAAATTGGTGAAAATGCTCCACGACTTAGGCGGGAGTGTCGACGAATTTAAAAAAAATACGTAATACTATTATCAACGCACGATGAATCGACACTTCAAAATAATTTTGACCCAAAAATTTTGGGCAAAATGGTCGACGTCCAGGGTCCCCCAAAATCGTAAATTTGCATTTTCGAAAATGCTAATATTCGCCCAATTTGTGAATATTCACCGCTAAGAAAAATGCTGAGGGTGGATATTGAGGACTGTATGAAGAAATAGGAATAGAAATAGGTGGATGAAAAGGAGGTTGCATAATATGATAAGAGGAAGGTAGTAAAGAAGTTGGTTGAAACAAAGAATAGGCTCCATACGCACTAGTTTGGAAAGGATTTCAAGGTGGAGGATTTGAAAAGGAGGGAGTTATGTTGGCAATAGTAGAGCTCCTCCAAAACTTTGATAGCTTGGTGATAAAGAATCCAAGCTACTTTAGATGCATTTGCTACCACAAATAGAGTGACCACAACATTGGCGACATGGTTGAGAACCGAATTCTAAAGTATCCCTATAGTAGAATTATCTTTTGGCTTAGGCATCTTCTCACTAGGGGTATTCTCCTCATAGGACACCTTTGGGGACGATCACTCAGTCTTCATATTCTTGATGTATGGAGAAGCTCAAATAGTCGTAGGACTAGCATCATGCTTGTTCTTGGGCATATATTTTCTAAGGGATCATCACCTGAATTTGTACTTAGAGTATGATGAGTCTTGCTGTCCTAAACCAGGGGTTTGCTTTTGAGGGGTAAGGGAGGTAAACTCATGATCATCATCATCATTGGATACTGCCTAGATAAGGGTGTCATGGTTGGGGCTTTCAATGCGATTGGGAGGGGTTAAGTTGCGGGTAACCACAACTTTATTGGTGAAATCCTAAAGGGAATGCTTGTACAGAATGAGGTGCAGGCCTTGATGGATGGGTTGGGAGGAGTTCATTTTCCTAACACTGTTATTGGAGAGCTCAATGGATCTGTATAGATAGTCAAATACATTACCTTTTTTGATGTAGCTAAGGTGGTTTAAAAATGCTAAATGGAATCTACAAAGGGGAAGGTCAATTTTATCCATAGTTAGGTATTGCATGACTGAGATCATGATGTGGTCCTAAGGAGTAGGCAAAGAAGTTCTCACAATACCACCATTTTCAACAATGACCTTTATCCATAAAATTATCCATCTCCAGCACCATGGAATGTCTGTCCCACCTTATGACCCATCCATCAATCAAAAAATTGGATACCTCAGCCAACATTTGAATAATGATTTAGAATTCTAGTCCCTGCATAGTGACATGTCCTTTATTCCACGTGTTAACAATTTCCTCAAACACTTCCATATTATTGCCTATGAATTTATTCAAAAAATACAAGAAACCATGGCTTCCCAATATTTCTTCAACCACAGGGTCGAGCTGAAGGGTGTCGAGCTCAATCAGGGCCATGGATGAGCAAGGAGAGGGCTTGGAAAACCTGGAGCTAGTATAGAGAGGGAAATGAGGATGATCAATTTACTTCGTGCATCTATTGTGGATTGTTTTATACAAGTACTCAGACCGCATACCAAAGGATTCAAAAAGGGTTTACCTTATGAACTGTTGCTACCTTCGATCTTTTGGGAAGTTTGAATCATGTGCCATGGAGTGAAAGATATTTCTTGCATATGAAAGGAACCATTGGAACAGGATTACCATTGGTGGTACTGGAGAAAACATAATTTTAGAAATGATAACACCCTGGGGTGGCAGAGATTGAGATATGACCAGAGAAAAATGAGGGGGCATTTAATATCGGGTCAAAAAATGGATGCACTTGCCAAAGGGGTAGGTTAAGGGCCAACATGTGATGAGGCTGGTGGGGTGGAAAATGCTAAAAGGATCTAAATGAATCACATGGGACAATAAATGATGACAAGGTCATAAATTGGATATGATATGAGTGGTAGGATAAATGATGTGGATGGTGGGCTGTGATAGGGGATGGTTGGTGAGGATGGTAGGTTGCGATCATTATCCTCATCAGTCATCCCTCACTGTGGTATGTCATCCACATCAGTATTACCATATCATACAGGACAACTGATGTGGGCAACGAGCCTGAGGATGATAAGGATAGTGGATTGTTATAGGGGATTATTAGAATGCATGTTAGTGGACGTGATTGGGATGAAGGCCTGGGTTGGACACACAGGAAAAAATATTGGGTAGTTTAGAAGCACCAAGAACCTATATGGCTAGTTGTAGCTATCCCATATGGGTATACCACATGGCATCAGTCACAAGGGGGTTGAATTATTAATATATCCACAGGTTGGGCATAGAAAAAATGGAGCCTTGTCGACCTCTACCAACACACAAGACATTTACCAGCTATGCCTACATATCCAACAAGGTGGTGGTAGTGGGAATGGAACCTGGGTTGGCCACAACCAATACCCAGGGACTATTTTTTATTATTTATTTATAAATTTATCTCTAGTTTTTTAACTATATGCACTTAATCATAAAATAATTAAAGTGATTATAAACCAATAAAAATTACACGTGGACTTTGAAAAACATTAGGAATTTTTATTTATTTATTTATTTTTCCTAATTTTTTTCTAAGTCTACGTGTAAAAGTAATAGGGTTGAGTATGAGAGGGTACATGAGGCTAAGAAGGAGCATCAGGTTGACAAAGAGCAAATGGATCTTCTTATTTTATGGGAGAGAATGCTCCCTACAACAATGCTTTGGGTATGTTTTTATCTTTGATATTCTAGTGGGTTTAGAACCCACAGGGATTGGGGTGGTTCTTTCCCCTATTCTTATGGATAATATTAAATCCCATTTTTGAACAGATATTACTGGAGGAAACAATACAGGAAGGGTTATCTGAAGAAGAGATAGAAAGTGAGAAAGTTACCTGGCAAGTTTTTCAGAGAAAATCCAAAAGGGCTCCAAAAAGAACTAAGAAGGAGATTTCAAAGAAGTAGAGGTTGGATAAAGAGGACATAGTTGAGAAAGAAATTATTTCAGCTGCAGAAGAATTGATACAACAAGAAAATTAGCAGATCATAGAGATAGCTCCTCAACACCCTACATCATTAGGCGAAGGTATGGTCTCTAATCCCTCTTCTCCTCTTCCTCCAAATTCCCCAAGGAAATCTCCCTCCCTTTCTTGAGCAAGAAGTTGTAACAAAGGTACCTTCCCCACATCATAGTCCACCTTATGTTTCATCAATCACTACCGAGGTACAAACCAACCCGTCTCCTCCAAGGTCACTGCAAATTCTACCTTCATCATCCAAAATTCTACCTTCATCAACTGAGATTCCCCTTTCATCATCCCCCATAGTTACATCTTTTCCATTACAACCACCACCCTCATTTGATAAATAAACTATTTCAAGTACACCCACTCACCCATATGCGAGTATCACTTCAGTTTCCATGAGCCTACCAATTGCAACAACAGTAGTGGTCACATATTCCACTGTGGTCATAGATTATGCTGTAAATACTTTTGCATAGTTATTGTCAACTGTTGATTATGCTCTTGCATACCTTGTGGCCTCTTCCCCTCTTTCGGTAAGTTACCCAACTTAGGTAATTTTGTAGAAGTAGCAAGAAGCTACACATAAAATCAATGATTTATGGGCAAAAAAGTTGTCCAAGCCTTCTAATAAGATGACCACAAAGAGGAGAAGCATGTTTATAGATCTAGTTTCAAGGCAAAGGACATCTAGATCCATGATTCCCCTTGTGAGCAAGCCTGAAACTGAGATGACTGCTCAATATTATCGTATAGAAGAGTATACAAAAGATATTGAGAAGCTTCCTGAAGAAGATGAATTGGTCATAGCCAAAGCCCACTTGGAAACTTTTTATGTAAAAAATGATATATTCAAAGAGAAGGTGGGTAAGTTGGAAAAACAAATAGAAAAACTTAAAAATCTATCAACAATTAGAAAGAAGTGGAGAAAGCTCTGAGAAAAGAAGCTAAGAGCTTGCAAGAGAAGTTTCAGGAAGCTAATAAGCTCAAGGAGCAGATTGAAGAGCACCAAAAAAAGAATGAGGAATGGGCTAAGGAGATACAAAGTTTGAAGCAACAACTTTAAATAAAAAATGTTAAATATTTTGGTTTTTCTAAGGTTGGACTAAAGAAAGTGAGAAAGGAATTGCTCTCTGAATTTTTATAGAAATGCTCAGGGCTTCAGCTTATTATTTATTATTTAGATTATGCCAGTCGCCTACTCCAAATCATTCAGAAGAATCTAGAAAAAATCATTGGAGAACTACAACCTATGGTAATTCTAGCTGAGCAAATTCATAGGCTGGTGGATAGTAGACTCGGTAATTCTGCTAAGCCAATCCCTAATAAAGAGTGGAACATTGCTAGAGTTGCTTCTCGAATTGTAGTGAAGAAGCACATAGCACTCCAAAAGGCTTGACTATTGTTTGACAACATTGAAGGAGTAATCAAAGATGTAGTGGATGTTAATAAGGAAATGATTCAGATTGGTTTCAGAGGGTTATGGATGGAATATCATAGCTTGCTAGCATTTGAAGAAATTAATAAAAGTACTGGTGAGAGCTTACAAAATGAGTCTAAAATTGATGCTCTAGAAGAACCAATTGACCAAGAACAGACTTCACAAATGATTATTGATTTTACTAGGCTCAGAGACCTCATGGAGGACCTGGTAAACAAAGGAAGTGTTGCTAACTATGAAGATATTGGTGAACTACTGTACATTTATAAGCAACTGAAAGAAACTTCCAACCCCTTAAAAGCAACCTGGAAACAAGCCCTACATATTTTGAAACTAATGGTGCAGTTCTTTGGTGATAATATTGAAGAGGATAATAAAGAGTAATCTTCTCAAGAGGAGGAAGCTGAGCAAGATGAAGAGGATAATGCTAAAGAATAGACCTAGTAAAAGGAAGGGCCAGATAGAGTTGTGGACCCTAAATGGGCACAAGCTTATCATTTTTGTTGTATACATATGTAGTCATAAGTTTTGTATTTTTGTTTGATTCATTTTTACTCTGACATGGTCAGAAGGAAACAATAAAAGAATGAGTCCAGAGAGACACAGAAAATAGTAAATTTTGTGTGAAGGTATTCATATCAAGTATTGTAAGAAGGCTTTATAAGAAGAACATAGTTGTGTTTTTCTAGGAGCACGAGGCAGTTTTGTTGGAATGGCACAAATATTAATGTTTATGGTATAGTCTCCATGTGAACAGTTATCCTCTAGGATGTATGGAGCATGGTCTCGATATGAACTTTTATCCTCTAAGGGTTTTAGTTTTCATAGGGTAGTGTTCATATGGAAATTATTCTTTAAAGCATTTTTTTTAAGATAAGCATTTTTGACTCCTGATACCCAATGGATAAGACTCTAAGTTCTATGGCTTTGTGAGAAAATCCACCTGGGAGGTGCCAGAATGTAGGCCCAAAATGACCACATCCTTATAAAGCATTGAAAATTTTATTCTAAGGTATGAAGTTTCTATTCTGCACATTTTCTAGTGTATTTTGGAGTGGACCTGCAACAAGAGTTTCTAATTCGCTCAACACTTAGTGCATTTTTCACCTTGAGCAAGTGAATTCCATTATGCTCAATTTGTAGTGTATTTAGAAGCAAATTCCATATGAGTCCCAATTACACAAAAGTTTTGGGTAATGATGACATCAACACAAAAAATAAATGCGAAATGGTGATCGTGTGTAATTTTTGCATGCTTCAAGCGGCTAAGTATCGGTCAGATCAATTCCACCAAGTCTCAAGAGTATTTTGGTGCAGATTTGCGACATAAAGGTAAAAAGCACTACATTGGGTGTGGAATGGCAACAAAGAGTAATTTACACCAAATTTGGAGTGAAATGGTGACAAAGTCGGTTTACATTGCAAAGGGTGCGAATTGGCGACGAAGTATTATTTACACTAGCTTTGGTGCGGATTGATGATTTCGCATTTTGACCAAGGTGATGCTGACATCACAATACTTTATGTGTGGATTACATTCCGTTTGGAGCCGAAGGAAATAAAAGGAAATATAATAAGCGAATTAATAGCGGAATGCATCCTGCTCACTTTCTAACGCATTTTATGCCAAAATTTGATTCTACAAAGTTGAAGCCACAAAAGATGACATCAACAATTAAAAGTGTGGAATGGTGCTTAGGTCTTTTCCCACCAATTTGTAGATTATATTCCAAGTTTTAATCGTAGTCGTTCATGATGAAGATTGATGATTGAGAGTTTTCTAACACTATTCCAGTATTTAAAAGCATTTTCTTATCGAATCAAAGTGCAGTCAATTGGAGGGCAGGAAGATGAAGCATCGAAGGGTTTCAAGAACAATAACTAGAGGAAATTGTAGATCGATGGTGGAGCAAGCTTCCAAGAAATGATCCACGGATCAGACACGGTCTCTAACGACCTGAATACCAACTACCATCAACAAACCAGTAATTTGCAGAGAGCCAAGCTGCCATGGTGATTTACTCACAACGAATTTCCCGAAGGCTGAACCAGTAAGATAATGCCAGCAAAAACTCTCTGTTGATCTATAAATATGTAATCTTTGTAATGTCTCCTTAATATTATTTCATTTACAAACTATAAATAGAGGTCGAACCCTCATTTTTTAGGATCGGCTCTGGTGCATTTGCTTGCCCTACTATAAATATTCTTGTGATCTAATGAAAGGAGCATTACTCTGATTTTTGACTCAAATTTGTCATATTCATCATCTTGTGCAAAAGATTTGAAGCCCTGAGTTGCATTTATGTTAATACTTGAATGGTTAGTTCATTCCAGCTTATTGGATTACTAGTTGTGTGAGTAGTTAAAATTTTTTCATGGTTAGATTTGTGTTGTTAGAAAGTTTATTTCTGTTAAGTATAACTATTGGTCTATTCTTCTAATTTGGATTATCAATATTAGATGTTGGAATTACTTTCTGCAATATATCTCTATTTATGTTTTAATGTATGAAGATTTCATGGGTTTGGGTGTTGCTAATCTTGAGTAATGGGACACTAGAAATAGCTTGTGGGAGCTTTTTGTTGTAGTTTCCTATGTTAGCCTATCCAACCACTATTTATTATAATACCTCTAACCCTAAACCTTTTCTAACCCTTATCTCAAAACCCTATTTGAGCTTTAATTGTGTCAACACCACTTTAAGTTGACACGAAACCAACCTACTTTGGAGGTTGGATTGAAGTTGTCTTTGGTCCATCCAATGCTTGAGTGTTGAGCTATGACGGAGGTTGGATTGAAGTTGTCTTTGGTCCATCTAATGCTTGAGTGCTGAGCTATGACTATCAGGTGCATTCCTGGATAGAAAAAATTGGAAGATAGACAGTTGTAGTGTCGAGTAAAACTTGATGTCAATTCGGTGTCCAATAGTAGTTTTTGATGAAGGAAACAAAGATATTGTTAAATATCAAGAGGTTGATAAAAGATCTATTCTAAATATTTTATATGAAGAAAATTCATCAAGTGAAGAATAAAAATTAGAAATATTTAATAAGTTGACCAAGAACACAAAACTAATAATGACACCACAAAGAAAAGAGACAATATGGTATATAAATACACTCAAAGATTCAAATCTTGGACAAATACCATATCTAACCACCACAAGACCACAAACTCATAATATGACAAGGGGATTAATGATTTTAGTAGAGGAGTAGGAAACTAAAAAATATGCTATAAGACAATCAGAATGGAAAATAACCATGGAGTCAAAATATACAACATTAATAAAAAATAAAACATGGGATTTAGTTGATCTACTACAAGGAAAGAAAACAATAAGGTGTAAATGGATTTACAAAATAAAATATAAATTTGATGGATCTCTTGATAAATATAAGGTATGATTAGTTGTAAAAAGATATACTCAAATAGAAGGAATTGATTATGAAGAAACTTTTGCACCTACAACAAGAATGACTACTATTAAAACAATTTATGCATTAGCAACCCAACTTGGGTGGAAACTTCATCAAATGGATGTCAAAAGTTCATTTCTTAATGGTGATATTGAATAAGAGGTTTATATGACTCAACCATAAGGTTTTATCATCAAAGGATAGGAATAGAAGGTTTGTAAATTAAACAAATCTCTATATGGTTTAAAACAAGCACCAAGAGCATGGTACATTAAGATTAATGATTATTTGCTATGACATAAGTTCAAATGAAGTACAATAGAATAAAATATTTTAAAAAATTGATTAGAGATAATAATTCTTATCATGTATGTTGATGATATAATAATAACAGGAAACTCAAAAACCCTAATAGAAAGAAGTAAAAAAGGATATAGAAAAGTATTTAGAGATGAAATACTTAGAACTTCTACACTACTATCTTGGTTTAAAAATTTATCAAAATGATAATAGCATCACAGTCACTCAAACAAAATATACAAAATCATTATTGAAAAAATATAGAATGATAAATTACAAACCTAAAGACACGCCTAGGGAGCAAAGATTGCAACTATCAAGATATGATGAGACATCACAAGTTTCAACTACTATGTATCGACAATTAATTGTAAGTCTTTTGTATTTAACAAATACTAGGCTTGATATTTTTTTTGGTAAAAAAAATTTATATTACGGAATTCAAATAGAAGAGATACATCGTCTGTCTTTCCAGTACATAGGCTTTTGATCCAGGATTTAGCAGATGATGTAGTGTTACATTCTCTATCAACTAATCTACTATAGTAACCCATGTATAATAGGAACAACCTAATACAGTGAATTACAAGACTAAATACATCTAATGCTGCTACCATCAAGAGATAGGATAGAGAGAAGATCTTCCCTAGTCCGTGTTGCCCACCATCTAGGGGGATAGCCGTAACAAGTGAGGTTGCCTTTGTCTAGAGCCCAGTTGGCCATCGCATCTGCAACTCTGTTTTGTTCTCTAGGGATGTGATTGTATTCCATAGACAGAAAGCTTGTTTGTACCATCTGAATCTTCTCTATGATTCTCCTTAGTCTCCAGTCAAGCTTCCTATTCTCCCTTGGATTCTTCAGATGGTTGATCATGACTTGTGAGTCGGATTCTATTTGGACCTTCTTCCAGCCTACCTTACCTCCTGGAGCCCTCTAAGGATGCCACAACCCTCTGCTAGGTTGTTGGAAAGAATGCCAAGATTCTTTGCAAAGGTGAAAATCGGGGTCCCATTCGACTGTCTTCCTATCCCTCCCGCACTAGCTCTTCCTGGATTCCCCCGTGATGCTCCATCCATGTTAACTTTTCCCCAATCCTCTGGGGGAGGCTGCCACTTTCCCTTTTTGACTACTTTTGGGTGCCTTATGGTTGCCATTTGTTGATTAACAATCTTAGGAACAAATTTTTATCTGCTCATGATCTGTTCCAATTGTTGGTGGGGTTCTTGGGGATACTTCAGTGTATGTTGGATTGTCTCTGCTATGTTGGTTGTGGTCTTTTGCCAAATATAGTGGATGTCCTTAGACTCTTGTTTGAAGATGCGGTTGTTCCTTTCCTTCCATATGTTCCAAAGTAGGAGAGTAGTTCCTACCCATACTATCTGCCTAACATACTGGTCTACTCCATCCTGTGTAGTCCATTCCCTCCACATATGCTCTAGGGTGGTAAAGCTAGACCAATTAATACCAAGTAAGATAGCCATCATCTTCCACAACTTTGAGGCTACAAGACATTCAATAAATAAGTGGCAGAGTGTTTCGAGGTTCTCCCCACACATCTCACACCTAAAAGGACCATGGTAGCCTCTTTTCATAAGTTGTTCCCTTGTTAGTACCCTTTTATGTAGAAGAAGCCAAATGAAGAATCTCACCTTAGGCCATAACTTTTGTGCCCATATTTGTTTGAATAAGTCTCGAAGTAGGTTAGGAGTACTTTGGCATAGAATTGCATATCCACTTGCTACTGTATACTCCCCCTGACTCATGTTGCCCCATCCAAGGGAATCCTCCACTTGAGACCAAGAAAGTGATCTCAATTGTAGAGTTTCTTAGAAATTGATCTTCTGCATTTCAAGGACTTGAATTGGTCATTTGATTGTGGGGACCCAGTTTCTCCCAACTTCAGAATCTCTACTCTGGTACCTATAGTATTTTGCTACTTTTATCCAATTTGCTCTGTGTAGTTGTTCCATGAAAGGTCTCCACTCTGGAAATTGAGCCACCAAAGGTTGGTGCCCATCCCAAGAGTCTGTCCAAAAGTTTGCATGTTGACCATTGTGAATTATCCAAAAGAGCTCCTTCTTTATCAGCTCCTCTCCTATCCTCAAAACTGCTAAGATGGGGGATCCTCTGCTAGGTAGTTGGTGGTGAATAATGGCTGCCGAAATTTTATTTTCTGCATATTTAGCTCTCAGATTTTGGGCCCATAGTGCATTGGGGTTGTTCAACATCCTCCAATACAACTTAGCTGCTAGTGCCTTGTTGTTCTTGACTATTGATTTGAATCCTAGTCCCCCTTCATGTTTGTGAAGGCATAAAGTTTTCCAATGCACCAGTGCCCATTTCCTTTCCTCCTTAGTGCCCCTCCAGAGGAATTGATGATTTATTTGATCCAACTCTCTCAGCACTACCTTGGGAATGTCCAAAACTATGGAGACATAAATAGGTATAGATTGAAGGACTGATTTAACCAGGGTTATTCTTCCCCCTGATGATAGCCATCTATTAGTCCATTTTTCTATTTTCCTTTTTACTCTGTCCACTAGCCAGGCCCAATCCTCCTTCTTTTGTCTCCCTATTTTAAGAGGAATGCCTAAGTAGGTGATGGGAAGGGAGGTCTTCTGGTATCTTAGTTTGTCAAGAACCATGATCTCCTATCTGGGTGAGCAGTGGAAGAAAATGACTTTGGACTTTTCCTCATTGATTTGTTGCCCTATGGCTCTTGAGAAACAACTTATAATATGTTTGATTCTTGAGGCTTCCTTCATTGTTGCTTTCCCTAATAGAGTAAAGTCATCAACAAACTGGAGATGAGTGATTGGTCTGGCTCCATTTGCAATAGTGATTCTTGTTAATGTTTGGTTTTTCCTGCATTTGGCCATTGTCCTTCCTAGGCATTCAGCTAGAATGATGAATAAATATGGGGAAAGGGGATCTCCCTGCCTAATACCTCTGGATGCAGTGAACAATTGTGAAGGGCAGCCGTTGATCAAAACTGAATAGGACACTGATGAAATACATCCCTTGATCCAATCTGTCCATTCCTATGAGAAGCCAAATTGACCCATTACTTTGAGGAGGAAATGCCCAGTCCACCCTATCATATGCTTTGGATAAGTCTAATTTGATGAACATGGATGGGGATTTCTATGCTTCCATGGAGTGAATAGCCTCTTGAGCCAAAACTATCTCATCCACTATCTATCTACCTTCCACAAAACCACCTTGTTCTAGTGAGATAATCTTATGCAGAAGTGGTTTGAGCCTCTCCACCATTACCTTGGTGATTATTTTGAGCAAGACATTACATAAAGCTATTGGTCTAAACTCGGTAATGTGCTCTGCATCTTGTGCCTTTGGGATCAAAGCTATATATGATTTGTTGATTTCCTTCAACACATCTTTAGCTTTCCTAGCTTCCTCAACCACATCTAGAAGGTCCTCATGTAGGATATCCCAAAATTCTTGGTAGAATTCAATGGGGAATCCATCTGGCCTAGGAGTCTTGCCTTTCTGCATTTTGAAAACCACCTGTTGTAACTCTTTGGTAGTTACTGGTGTAGTCAAAACTAAATTGTCCTCCTCTATTATTAGTGCAGGTATCTCTTGTAACACTTCTTGTTGGGCTTCCATATCCAGAGGTTCTGTTGTGAATAGACTTGCAAAATAGTTTACTGCAATAGACCTCATACCTTCCCATGTGTGGATAATATCTCCTACTTCTGTTCTCAAGGAGGGTATGAAGTTGTGCGATCTGTGGGCTAGAAGAGATTTGTGGAAGAATCTTGTGTTTCGATCCCCTCCTGGAGCCATTGGATTCTAGATTTTTGCTTCCATAATAACTCTTCCATTTTTTCCCATTCCTCTAGCTGGGATGTAAGTCTAATCTCTGCCATACTCAGACCCTCCATGAGGCCATCCATGTGGATCTATTCATTCAAATCTTTGAGTTGGGCTATCACTTCCAAATTTTTCTTCTTGACATCTCCAAACTCTTCCTAGTTCTAGGTCCTTATCTTGGATCTGATGTACTGAAGCCTCCTCACAAAGCAGTACATCTTGGTTCCATGTTGAGGTTTGCCTTCCTTCCACCATTGCTGCACTCTAGGCCTAAAAGAGTTGTCTCTGAACCACATCAGTTGGAATCTGAATGGCGAGTGTCTGGCCTTGGATTTCCATAGTTCTGTCATGATTGGCCAATGATCTGAGCCTGCATTGTTTAGGATCTTCACCCTAGGAATGTGCCCATGAATTAAAAAATTGTTTGATAGTAGGAATCTGTCTAATCTTTCCAGAATGCAGGTAGAGCCTTACCTCCTATTAGACCAGGTCATCAGACCATTGTCTGGCCTAACATCCACAAGATGGAGGTTTTTGATGTATTCCTTCATGAGGTCTGTGCTCTCATCTAAGCTACCATTTCCCCTCAACTTCTCTTCCAAGGACAGGATGGTATTGAAATCTCCTCCTATCAGGGCCCATGCTTGAGGGAATTGGGTAATAATGTAGTTTATGTTCTTCCATTGTCTACATTTCTCCTCTAGGCTAGTAGGTGCATAAACATTCATGTAGAGCATAACTTGGTCTGATTGCCTACTCTGAGTTGCTACCGCCAAGAGACCCCAACTACCCACCACTTGGTGGATAACTACCTCTTTAGGGTCCCAAAGGCATGCAATGCCTCCTGATGCCCCTTGGGAGCTGAGGGATTCCATTCTTCCAATAGGCCACACTTTCTTTGCAATTGTCTCCATCTCTTCCATCGACACCTTCGTCTCCTAAAGGAAGACAAGTTGTGGTCGATTTGTCTGTATCATTCTTCTAATTTCATTTTGTTTTGAGGGACTCCCTTGAGTCCTCTAATGTTCCAAGAAATGATCTTCATCAGTATTGGGGGCTAAATATGTGAGTAAGGGCATTGACCTTACCTTTTGCTATTAGCTTTTCTCCTTCTTTTGCCACATGGTGCTGATTAGTTTTGCATCCTACCTTTTGATTAGTGTCCATTTTCATCTTCTTACTTGTCTCTTGGCTCACCCCTCCTAATTCTGGAATAACATCCAACCCTGGCGTATGTGTGTACAACACTAGGGTATTGTTGGTAGATCTAGTGAGGTCTTCCCTAGGCTCTAGGTTTTTTGCGGTGCCTACCTTTAATAGACTATTACTCTTATTTTTATTTTCCCCCTTGTTTTTTTGTTGGTAGTTTGTTGGCTGGTTTACTACTTCCTATTTGTTGCTCTGCACAACTAGGGTGGTGTCAGGGGTGCTATTTACCTCTTCTGGCATAGATTCCTTCCTCCCACCATGGAACTGTGTCTCCAGGACTTCTGCCTCCATTGTATCCTCCTCATCATCCAAAAGGTCATCAATGGGGAGATTGCCAAACATATTGTTTGACACCACTGCCTGATTCCTCATTGCCCATTTCTTTTGGATATTCTTTTTTTGGGCACTTGGAACCCTTCAAGATTTTTCTCTCTTCCATGCTCTGGGATCTTATGTGGGCAGTCTCTTGCTAAATGGCCATATTCATGGCATATTCTACAACAAAAAGGTATGTTCTCATAATCCACCTCTCCCATGTTTCCTCCCACAAAGCAATATTTTTGGGAGGGGGTTTTAAAAAAAAAATGGGAAAAAAAAAAAAAAAAAAAAAAATCCCAAAAAAAAATATGTACTATCAACAACCATCATGAGTGTTCCTAGGGTATTCCCAATTGCCAAAAAACTATCGGATTCCAAAATTCTATTGGTAGGCCAAACAACCTCACCCAAACTAGTGTTGTGGATGGCATCTCTTCCTCCACTTTGAATTTAGTATGCCAAGGTTTCATAAAGAGGCCTGCCCTTCCAAAAAACCATGGCCCCCTTGGAATATTTGTTCCCTATCTTCCTCAGAAGCAAAAATAACAAGAAAATAACCATTAGGGTATGCAGAGATTTGGAACTCACCTTTTGTTCGCCATTGTTTAGCAGCCCATAGTTTAAATGCTGAAAGGATCGGTCTGAACCCCATAAATTGACATATCAACCCTCTCCTCTCCATGTCTTCTATTCCATTCTGAATGTCCTCCATATTCACCTTCACTATCGGGGAACCATCCGTCGCCTTTAAACACCTTGTCGCAGTCAAGAGTCATCTATAAACCTCTCATGCCTCTTCGCTTCTCAAGGTGTTTAAAGGTGACAGATGGTTCCCCGATAGTGAAGGTGTGCAATATAATGTAAAGTCAAGAGTCATGTATACAAGTGGCAAGTTGAGAAGCGAAGAGTCATGAGAGATTTGTCTTCTGCATAGAATAGGAAATGTTGCATCTCTTGGATATGTGAGGAGAGCAATAGTCAAGTATTGAAGAGTCACCTTTCTAAGGTTATATTATGGAGATAAAACTCCATATATTGTATCAAAGAATCACTAAATATTAAAGATTATATAAGATTTGAGCAATTCTATTGTTAGTTTTCTCCATGTTATTGTTATTAGCCAATTTTAATTTTAATTATTGTTATTTTCATGAATGTTATGTTCATTAATTTTGTCCTTTTATATTAAATTACTCTAATATTTGAGACTACTCAAGATCAGAATATTGGAACTTATGATAATCTGGCTAGAAAGCTAACATCGTTTTTTTAAGAATTGAAATAGATTCTCATACCATAAGTACCAAATTCAATATGTCTATATATTGTGCAAAGGATTTCTATTGTCTTAAGTTGTTTATAAAGGTAAAAAGAGAAAATAATTTTTTACATCCACAGGGCCATAGCCATGTGAAACGATCCTTGTAAAATTGTTGTTGTTTTTTATTTTATTACATAGGAGAGTTGGTTACAACCACTATTTTTAGTAATTGGCCAACGCATGGTTCAAACCATAGGGATTGCTCCCAACAAACCTATTCGTCTTGTTTTTGTTGACCCAACGTGAGATGGGGACCACCGATCGCTCGGGTTCGTACCTTCATCGGTCTGGCGTGCACTTAGAGGATTCGGAGCAAACTACTACCTTTGCAAAGGGTTGGCTTCCCCCCAAGGTTTGAACCTAGGTCTCTTCTTGGTAAGTGCCTAGCCACACCTGCACTTACCAATCCACCTAGCCCTTGGGGGTTGTACCTGCACTTACCAATCCACCTAGCCCTTGGGGGTTGTACCTGCACTTACCAATCCACCTAGTAATTATCCAACCAATTTTTGGTTACGAGAGTAATGATGCATAACTCTAACCCCATTGGATTTGAACTTTAAACCTCCCATTAAGAGTTCCAAAATCTTACCATTAGACCCACTTAATTTGTAAATATAATTGTCAAAATAATTTTTAGGTTGTGCAAATAATTTTCATTTGCTATAAATTGTTTATAAAGGGGCGAAGGTAGTAAATCGATTGGTTTCACTTGAATGTTTCTTAGCTTGAGGTCAACAGTTCCAATCCCGAGCCCTTCCAAGATCCCTTCACTCGAAGTAAATATTTAAAGAGGTGGGATATGAGGTTATTCAAAAAAATGTTTATAAAAGTAAAAAAGTAAAGTAGTTTTAACCTTAAGAAGACCATAGGTTTTAGGACAAAGATGTTACTTATCCAATATGTACTTTTTTTAACCAAACTCTAATTACCAGAATATGATTATACATCTACCCTCATTGAATTCCAATATTGAACCTCCAATTAAAAATTCTAAAATCTTATTATAAAATTCAGTCAAATTCGCTGTAATTATATTATTTTATTTTATCTTATCTTATTGTATTCCACTCTTACCCAACACTATAAAGAATCCATTTATTAAAAAGGTGAATCCATCGTTATAACGAAACAATTTTACATCCTAATGATTTAGGGAAGACCAAGTCAATTTCAATCTATAAATAGAGAAAGATAACTTCATAACATAATTTAAAGCTATTTATGTCGTTCCCTAATTATGTTATATTAGCACTGATATTTTATTATATCATTAATTTTAAAAATCTAAATAACTAATGTACATCTTGATGGTTTTGATGTTCACGATGTAGCCAGATAGAAGATGACACGAGTATATACATCAAATTTGCAAAAAGGTAAATAATGGTGCACTTAAATGCGTTGCTTATGTGTTTTTTAAACTTAATATTATTATATTTTAGTATGTGTAAGGCAATATAAAAATTCATTCAAAATTATTTTTGTTCCTTATTAATTAATATTATTTTTCAGAATACGGTTTTCAAAGATTTTATTTATTTATTTCATATTAACTTAATTACTTAATTAATATTAATTGAGGTGGGGTAAGTGATTATAGTGATATTTTTTTTTTGGATTTTAACCCGGAACTCCTATTAGGGAGATAAAATGATGGAAAATGATGGCGACTTTATAAATTCTTTTTTAAATAAATTAAAAACAAATTAATTACTTTAAGTTATATAATCTATTTAATGTTAAAATTTAATTTTTTTATTTGGATTATGTTAAAAAATAGGTACGTGGTTACAATTTTCTATGTTTTTTTTGTTGTGAGTTTGAATTATGCTCTTGCTGCTAGAGCCACTATAACTTCAATTGATGAATTTTTTAAGGCAAGCGATACGCCGCCCTCCCTCCCCCGATACGCCGCCCTCCCTCCGATACTAAGAGTCCTAAAAAATTTAAACCATATTCAAAAGATTTAAATTTTATTATGAAATATATTATCTATTTTCTCAAAACTTTATTAATATTAATTAATATTTTTTAATTGATATATGCTAACAAGTGGTTATAAAAGTGTAAATGTATGGGTCTATGTATACTTAACTCATTGATTTGAGCCACAATTAATATTTAATCTATATTGCTAGATTTTTATTTTTAACACATAAAAGTGACCCAATACTTTCTTGGACCCAAAAACAGCCGTTGTGGCAAACATAAATATAATATAATATTAACTTCCTTGAGCATCACGTTTCTTGGATATCTTGTACAAGTTATTAAAAAAGGAAATGGGTTGAAAAGTTAATTTTTCTTGGTGGACATGATTTTTCAATATAGAATTTAATAAAAGAGTTGTTACTAAAATTAATTACCTGAAAAGTGACATGATTTTTCAATATAAAATTTAATAAAATAATTGTTAATTAAATTAATTTTTAATGAAGATATTTTTTTTATTACATAGAGTTGGTAACAGCCACTATTTTTTAATTTTAATTTTTTAAATTTGTAACCTTCTATATATAGCATATCCACAACATGTGAAGGGAGAGATTTGAACTTGGGGCCTCTCAATTTCAACTAGAGAGTTTCAACTACCCACTTGCTCTCCAACTCTACATTAACTTTTTTTAAAAACATACAGAATGATTTGATGCACATATCATTCAGATTTGGATTAGGTCAATGTAGGGACATCTATGAGGGGAGAGATTTGAACTTGAGGCCTCTCAATTTCAACAAGAGAGTTTCAACTACCCACTTGCTCTCCAACTCCTCTACATTAACTTTTTTCAAAAACATAAAGAATGATTTGATGCACACATCATTCAGATTTGGATTAGGTCAATGTAGGGACATCCAATACTTTTTTTGAACTGCTCGTCTTAATCTATAATTATTTCAACCAAAATAACAAAAGATAACACCTTAAATCATATAATTTAATATAAGGTTAGAAAAATATTACACTTAAAATAGTGTTATTCATATATAATATAGTCCTTGGCAAGATAAAATCATAATTAAATGTGAATTTAATTTTGTTTATTTTTATTTTTATTTTTTATTTGATTACGGTGAGAAATATTTTATGACTGACGTGCAGGGTTGAGTAGTCTCCTCCCAACCATGACCCCTCCTAAAATTGAGAGCTATACTTATTAATAAGGAATTTAATACAAAGCCACTACACACCCACCCCTCACACAGTTGCCCTCACCCACCTTGTTGTTTGAACCTTGGACCTCCTAAAATTGAGAGCTATACTTATTAATAAGGAATTTAATACAAAGCCACTACACACCCACCCCTCACACAGTTGCCCTCACCCACCTTGTTGTTTGAACCTTGGACCTCCTGGAGAAGAACCAAAGCCCGAGCCGTTGCGTTGCACCCTAGGTGCTTTTCAAGTCTTTTTACATGGAGCAAATATTTAAAAAGGTGGGATAAGGGTTATTCTCTAGTTTAAAAAAATCATAACTAAATGATTTGTTGAACCATCCATAAAACAATATCACCCTCTCACTCAATCTATGATCATTTAAATCAAAATAATAAAAGACCATACTTTAAATTACTATAATTTAATACAAAGTGTTAAAGGATTATTTTTTAATTTTATTCGGATAGTGTGATAAACCCTACTATTGAGGAGTCTCCTTCCAACCATAACCCTTGGTAAGGGCAAGAGCTATGCTTATCAATAGGGGGAATAACACAGACACACACCACGGTTTTAACCTTGGACCTTCGAAGAACTAAACCTTGAATCGTTGCATTGTCTACAAGACAAGTGTTAAAAGATTATTATACTTAAAATAGTATTTTTTTTTAATTTGGGTAGTGTAAGAAACCCCTGTGAACAGTTGTCTCTAGAATAAGTGTTACAAGATTATTACTCTTAAAATAGTTTTTTATTTTTTTAGATTTGGTTAGTGTGAGAAACCCTTGCAATTTGGGCATCCCCATCCCACTATGACATCTTATAAGGAGGAGAATTGAACTTATTAGTAATAAATTTAATATACACTGCAATTTGAACTTTAGACCTCCTAAAAAACCAAAGTCAAAACCATTGCATTGTCCCCTCGAGACACACTTAAAATAGTGTTATTGATATATAGCATAGTGGTTGGCAAGATAAAGTCATAACTCAATAACTCAATCATCATATGACATTGTGATCTATGTAACCCTTGATCCTGTCTTATTATTAATTGGACTTTTGTTGTTCTATGTGGTATAATGAGTTCATCATGTTTATAACAATCATGATTAAATCCATATGAATTCTCATTTCATTTGCTCTTGTTCTATCCATTTGGTTTGGTCCCTTAGGTATTGGTGTAAGAGGATTCATCTCTTTGTATATAGCTCTTGTCATTATCAGAGTAATTGTTCCTAAATCAACTATACAACTTTAAAATATATATCCTTCAATTTTTTTGCTAGATAATAAGGGTTTGTATTGAGGTCCTCCATCCTTAACAAATTACATCTCTTTTTTAAAGCTTGACATTTTACAAATAGATACACTTCTCATCTCAATTGAGATGCTATAGCTAAAAATCCATAACATTTTACATAAAATGTTTGAATTCTTGATTTTCATTTTTTTGGATCTTTTCAATTTTTTGTATGAATACAATTACTCCATAATTTAGCATCTTTCTTGAAATTTTCCTATAACAGCCTTCACAATGCCAAAACTTCACCTCTACTATCTATGCCTTGCATCTTAGTAGAGTAATATTTCCAAAATATCACCATGTCATAGTACGCTTTACCAAATCTGAATTGCTAGTTTTATTCCTCGCTAAAGTCATAGCCTTTCATTGCTCTTCCCATCGTTTGAACCCTGGTTGGCAAATATTTGCAATTTTGTTTTTACCACTTGAAAAATTGGCACTGCCCTCATTTCGAATGGTACTACCCTTGTTTCAAATGGTTGACTTCACAATGTCGTATCTCCCTCAATATTGCTTAGATTTTTTCATATGACCACTCATATTAAATTTATTCAAATTCTACACAAGTTGGTCCAAGAATCATCTTAATCGGATAACTCTTCATGAAGATATGGCTCCTAAAAGATGAGATATTTTTCAAAAAAAAACCTTAATCCTTCACACTTTGCAATTTCGTTTTTCGCGAATTGAAAAATCATCACTGCATATCCTTCAATTTTTAATGTGATATAAAATTACAATAATTTTATTATTTTTTGTTTAAGCATATTCAAAATATTTGTTGTGTTTACATGTATATATAAATAATCTTTAGTTATCAAGTTTTATTGTTTGATAGTATTGGATTGCATTGAAGGTTGTTTTTGTATAGTTAATTTGGTTTAAAATAAATTTGTTCTTGTTCTTTCAAAGCCTCTTGTAGCAAGTCTCTTTGTCCCAACAATGATAATGCTTCTAACATTTTAACTTTTGCAAGAGTCTTTTTCAGTTCATCAATTATGCTAAATTTGAGTTTATATAATTCCCTTCATCATATGGTATGGACTTAAAGTACCTTGTGGTAGGCATTCGATATTCACTAGTTAGTGATGGGTACTTTAGTTTTTTTCTTAGTAATTGTACCCAAATTATCTTGTTCACCTTGTTTATTTGATCCTCCTAACCCTGCTTTGTTTGTCATTGATTTATTTCTCAGATGATTTTTGTTGTTGAGTTGTGTCAATGCTAATGTAGGCTTATTATTTTGCATTATGGATTGGGTTGACAACATTGGACCTTTGTCTTTGAGGTGTATTAGATATCGTCCTCTTCTTAAAATTGTAGTACTCATTTCCTACTTTAGTTGCTTTTGCAAGATTAATTGGGTTGTAACAAACATGTGTTGTTTATTTATTATTTTTCTTCTACTTCATGTCATTACCTCTTGCTATTAGTTTATCAACACCTCTTGATCTTCAAAAGGGAAATCTTTGTCATCCTTGGGTGGTCTAAAATTGGTAAATATTACATTGTTAGCATTTGGTACCATTGGTATTGAATGTTGTCATACAACTGACTGGCTTAATTGTTAGTCTCACAATGACACCGAGAGGGGGGTGAATCAGTGTAGCTCTTTTAAAACTTAAATCTTCAAATCTTAAAGCCAAAACAATGAAAACTTAAAACTAAATAAAGCAAGTATAACAAGAGAACATCACATAACACAAGATGTACCGAGGTTCACCGATTTGGCTACATCCTCAAAATGATTGTTTGGACTCCCATCCAAATCTAGCCTTTGCAAAGCACCAACTTTACAATCAATTTACCAACACCCACTGGAAGGAGCACCAACCCCTGATTTATCTACACCAATAGAAAGGAGCACCAACCCCTAATTTATCTGCACCAACAGAAAGGAGCACCAACCCCTAATTTATCTACACCAACAGAAAGGAGCACCAACTTCTAATTGCCTCTTTGAATGGCATATTTAAAACCTCTGAAAAAATTTTGTTTCTCCTTCCATGACTGTTTGTTTTCTCCTTTCTCCTTCCATGACTGTTTGTTTTCTCCTTCCATGACTATTCATTTTCTCCTTCCATGACTGTTCGTTTTCTCCTTCCATGACTGTTCGTTTTCTCCTTCCATGACTATTCGTTTTCTCCTTCCATGACTATTCGTTTTCTCCTTCCCTTGTGCATGCATGTGTTTTGGTTTCCAAAAAGGCTTTTCATTTCTATTTTGTGGCCCTTCGTTTCCTTTTCTCCACATGGGTATGCATCCGCTTCTTTCCATGTGTAACGACCATCTTAGATGATTTCAAATCATTAAAGATTCCTTATGTAACATTTTGTCTTATTCATTGAATTTTGTCCTTATGTGACAAATTACCTTATTCAATCTTCAATTTATTCCTTATAGGTCCACGTCACTATGCAGTCTTCAGTTTCACTATCCTGGTGTTCATCACTAATATCAGACGCACTATCAACTACTCTGTTCCTTTGGCAAAAATGCAACATGTCACGATATCGCGACACTTTTGTTTCTCTGTCTGCCTGCCCTTTTTGAGTCGCAAAAATGCAACATGTCACGATATCGCGACACTTTTGTTTCTTTGTCTGCCTGCCCTTTTTGAGTCACGAAAATGCTACATGTCACGATATCGCGACACTTTTTCCTTCTTGCTCTTTCTCTTTGCTTTGGACCATGAAAATGCAACATGTCGCGATATCGTGACACTTTTTCCTTCTTGCTCTTTCTCTGTGCTTTGGACCGTGAAAATGCAACATGTCGCGATATCACGACACTTTTTTCTCTTTGCTCTTTCTCTTCTCTTTTGACCGCGAAAATGCAACATGTCGTGATATCACGACACTTTTTCTTTCTTGTTCTTTCTCTTCTCTTTTGGCCATGAAAATGCAACATGTTGCAATATCGTGACACTTTTTATTTCTTGTTCTTTCTCTTCTCTGTTGGCCGCGAAAATGCAACATGTCGCGATATCGCGACACTTTTTCTTTATTGTTCTTTCTCTTCTCTTTTGGTCGTGAAAATGCAACATGTCACAATATCGCGACACTTTTTATTTCTTATTCTTTCTCTTCTATTTTGGCCACGAAAATGCAACATGTCGCGATATCGCGACACTTTTTTCTCCTTGTTTTTTCTCTTTGCTTTGGATCATGAAAATGCAACATGTCGCGATATCGCGACACTTTTTTTTCTTTGCGGTGTTTTTCTTTTTCTTTGATCTTTAGCATATGGGCCACTTCGGTCTTCTTGGAAAATATGCAAAAAGGTTGGTCCCCAATTTTGGGGTACGTTGTGGAGCAGCCACAACATGACGATTCTTTCAACTTTGCACAAACAACCTGTAACAACTTCACCCAAACATCAAAAACATCCTCATAAGCATTTAACATCACTGTACATACTTTGAATAACCTCTGAACTCCTGTACACTCGCATCAACTGATCTATCTGATTGTGTTGACAACAATGACAATACTGTCGCTGCACCTTGCTCAACAATCTCCCCCTTTGGAATTTTTGGCAACACACGTTCAATTTCCTGTAACTCTTCTCCCTCTTTGACAACAATACCAAAGGGTTGCTGCAAACTCCCCCTGAGTCCATGCACAACATTCGCAGGCAAAAATTATTACACTTAGCAAAAATCATAAACATGAGCAAAAATATAAACAAATACACAAATGCTCCCCCTAAGAATGTGGTCCCGATAGCTAGTCAATTCTTGGGAAGCGTGACCATTCCCAATTTATTGCGAAGGTACTCAAAGACTTCCGTGGGCAACAATTTTGTGAAGATATCCGCTACTTGCTCTGTTGTTGGAACAAAATTCAACTTAACCTCACCTTCCACAACTTTCTCCTTCAAAAAGTGATACCAAATAGCAATATGTTTTGTGCAAGAATGCATAACCGGATTCTTTGAGATGTTAATGGCACTGGTGTTATTACACTTAACTGAAATTGGCTCACTAAAGTTAAAACTAAGATCTTTCAGGGTTTGTTTCATCCATAATACCTGCGTATAACATGTTGTCACTGCAATATATTCTGCCTCTACTGTGGATAAGGAGACTGACTCTTGTTTCTTATTGTGCCACACGACCAACCTGTATCCAAGATAGAATGCACCTCCACTAGTACTCTTTCTGTCATCTACACATCCTGCCCAATTTGCATCTGAATACGCAATAAGGGTGAAGTCCTTACCTTTTAGATACCATAACCCATACTCCATAGTACCCTTGAGGTATCGAAGAATCCTCTTCACTGCTGTCACATGAGTCTCCTTGGGACTAACCTGAAATCGTGCTACCATGCATACTGCCTGCAAAATATCTGGTCTGGTAGATGTCAAGTATAGTAAGCTCCCAATAATAGATTTGTACATGGATTGATCAACATGTGGAGATTTGTCATCCTTGCTCAACTTGCAACCTGTCATCATGGGAGTGCTAACTAGCTTACAATCCTCCATTGTGAACTTTTTAGCATCTCTTTCACATATTTAATTTGAGAAATAAATATGCCCTTCTCATTTTGATTAACTTGCAACCCGAGGAAATATGAAAGTTCACCAATCATTGACATTTCAAATTCTTTCTGCATCTTATTTGCTAAATCTTTACACGACTCATCTTTGCTACTGCCAAATATGATATCATCTATGTATACAACAAGAACAATAAGATGGTCATTTTCTATTTTGACATACAAATTACCATCCACCATACCTTTCTTGAACCTTTGTTGAGTAAGATAGTTTTCTAGCCTTGCATACCATGCTCGGGGTGCCTATTTTAAGCCATATAATGCTTTCTTCAACTTGCATACCATGCTCGAGGTGCCTATTTTAAGCCATATAATGCTTTCTTCAACTTGCAAACCAAGTTGGGATCATCACCAAGTTGGAAACCATCTGGCTGCTCAATATAAACCTCTTCTTCAAGTTTCCCATTCAAAAATGCTGATTTCACATCCATTTGATAAACTTTGAAATTCTTGTAAATTGCTAAAGCCAGAAACATTCTAATTGCCTCTAGTCTAGCCACAGGTGCAAAGGTTTCCTCAAAGTCAATACCTTCAACTTGTGCATAGCCTTTACATACCAATCTTGCTTTATTCCCGACTACCTATCCGTCTTCATTCAATTTGTTTCGAAAGACCCATTTAGTACCGATTATATTTTTATTTGCAGGTCTTGGTACTAACTCCCAAGTTTTGTTTTTCTCGATCTGATCTAATTCTTCATTTATTGCCTTCATCCAACTTTCATCTTTGCTTGCGTCAACAACATTTTTGGGCTCAATGCTAGATAATAGAGAGTAGTTACTTACTACTCTTATTCTTGTCTGAACACCAACTGTGGGGTCTCCAATTATTTGCTCTCTAGGATGATCTTTCTGCCAGCTGCCTGTTTTGAATTTCTTATTTTCTTCCACTTCTGAATCATTGTTTAAATCATCTGAGTCAATTTTTTGTTTCTTTTCCGTTTCCTTTTCCTCATCTCCTTTAATAACCTCTTCATAAATTGGGTAGTTCTCTTCATAGCTAATTACTTATTCCCTACCTTCATCAAATTTAACATCGACACTATCCACAATTTTCCTTAGCCTCTTGTTGTAGCATTTGTAAGCTTTGCTTTTTGACGAATAGCCAAGAAAAATACCTTCATCCACTCTATCTTCAAACTTACCAAGGTTTTCTTTAGTTCTTTTGATGTAACACTTGCTGCCAAAAACTTTAAAGTATCTTATTGTTGCCTTTTTACCGAACCACAACTCATAAGGAGTTTTGCTTTCATGCGTCCTCAACATGCACCTATTTTGGATGTATACCGCAATATGGACTGTCTCTTTCCAAAATATGTCTGCTACTTTGCTCTCAGTCAACATAGTCCGTGCCATTTTCTTCACTGTCCTGTTCTTTATTTCTACCACACCATTCTGCTGAGGTGTCCTGGCTGCTAAAAACTATCTCCTAATACCATATTTTTCATAGTACTCTGTAAAATCCTCTGAAATGAACTCTCCTCTTCTATATGATCTTAAACATTTAATCATTTTTCCTGTTTGATTCTCAACTTGGTTTTTGATAACCTTGAACATCTCAAAAGCTTCTGATTTATGCTTCAAAAATAGTACCCATGTCATCCTAGAATAGTCATCTATACACAACATAAAATATTTGTCACCATTTATGCTTTGCGTTCTCATGGGTCCACATAAATCAGTATGTATTAGTTCCAAAGGTTTGCTTGTGTAGTACTCTTTTGTTTTAAATGAGACTCTAGTTTGCTTCCCCTTTTGGCATGAAACACAAATGCTATTTGATGGTTTTTCAATGGTGGGAATATCTCTCACTGCCTTTTTTGAGTTGATTTTTACTAGATTGTCAAAACTGATATGACCGAGCCTCTTGTGCCACAACCAATTTTCTTCTTCCTATCCAATCAAGCAAGCTCCTTCTGAATTCTCTGAGAGAGTGTACAGGTTGTCAGATGTCCTCGATCTAGTTGCTATCAACTTTCCACTGTTTTCTTTTATGACTTCACAACCCTACTTCTTAAAAATCACTTCATGACCTCTATCACAAATCTGACTTACGCTCAACAAGTTATGCTTTAGACCAACCACAAACAAGAATTCTTTTGACTTGATTTTTCTGTCACTAATCTTAACTGAACCTTTGCCAACTATCTTAGCTCCATCATTATTTCCAAATTTTACTGAACCACCTTCATATTATTGTAACTTCTCAAATTTTTGTTTTTCACCTGTCATATGACCGGAGCATCCACTATCAAGTATCCATGGTGCAGATTTATTTTGTGCTTTAAATACTGTTTGTACGATCAGGGATTCTTTTTCTTCCTTAGATTGCTCTTTTTCTTTCCACTCTGGTTTGATTACAGTTTTGGGATCTTGTTTTGAATTTTTTTTTTCAATAGCTTGTGCATGTTTTTCGAGAAATTTTCTATTTTGTCTCATTCCATTTGGTTGAAATTTTCTTCCCTGAAATTGATTTTATGCAAATGTACTTCGACAATTTCTTGCAATGTGCCCAAAATTATGACAATTATAACATTCTACTGCATAATCCATCAAAGGTGAAAAAACATTTCTACTGGTAAAATTCCTTGGTCCTACATTATACTTGCAATCTGAAATCTTATGTCCATAACCATTGCATTTAAAATAGTAACCAGAAAAGAGATGATTGAACCTAGGTGATGGTATTTGCCATGTTGTCGTAGGAGCCATAAATATTCTTCTTATTTTATGTGTGACATTGGTGAATCCATCATTGCCAATTCTCCTTTCGTGCCTTGCAATATTGCTTTCTTTTACATGAGTCAATTTTTCTTTATCAACCTATTTCTTATCTTCATTCTTTATGGATTCTTCATTTATGGCCTTTGATCCATTTTATGATTCTCCTTCGTCAAAGCCCAAACCAAATTTGATGTCTGTAGTCTTTTGGTTATTTATGATCTTATTCAGCTTCAGAGAACTTTCTTCACGTTTGTGATAACAACTAATTTAATGATTCATCTCTTCTATCTGCATCCTTAACCAACAATCTCTTCTTCTAGCTTGCTACAATAATCTATTTTCATGGTTATTTGCACTTCGAGATCTTCAAATATTTTCTTGGATTCTTCTATTTGTACTTTCAAACTGGTTATGATTTCATTTGCATCCTCAAGCTTTCTTGAAATTTTCTTATTCTTTTTTCTTTCTATCTTCAATTCATCCAGAGCTGCAATTAGTTCCTCTTCCAAATTTACTTCTGCATCAATTTCTTCTTCATCACATTCTTGTTCTTTTTCTGTTTTTTCTTCTTTGAGTGCCATGAAAAGAGCTTCACCTGTTTCCTTTTTAGAATCCTCACCGCAGTTGTCTTCTGATGAACTGACATTCTTGGAGATGAAACTTTTCTTCTTGAAGTTGCCTTTTCTGAAATTTATTTTTTTCTTCCAATCACTTCTTTCTTGGTGCGATCCTTCATCACTTTTTTTCTTCTCTTTAAGTGGACATTTAGCTAAAAAATGCCCAATGCCTCCACAATTGAAATATTTAAATGGTAACTTTCCTCTGTATTTTTCTTTTCCCCTTTTTAGTTTTCGAACAAAGTTTGCTTCCATTTCATCTGATGTCTCTTCTTCCTCGGATTCTTTTTTTTCTTTCATATTTTTATGGAATTTAAAAGTAGCTTCTCTGTCTGTGGGTTTAGATTTTCCTATTCTCATCTTATATGCAGTCAAAGAACCATGCATCTCGTCCATACTAAAAGAATTTATATCTTTAGCTTCTTCTATAGCTGAAACTTTAGAATCAAATCTTTGGGGAAGAGATCTTAATACCTTTTTCACGATGACATAATCTTTGATTTCCTTGCCGATTCCTCTAATCGCATTAATGACTTCATTAACTCTTAGCATATATGCCTCTATGTTCTCATCGTCATTCATATTTAATACTTCAAACTAAGCTCGATGTGTTTGTAACTTGGCCTCCTTGATCTTAACGTCTCCTTCATGAATGCTCCTCAGTTTGTCCCATATTTCTTTTATCGTTTTACAACTCATAATATTTACCATTTCACTGTCCACTAATCACACATGATAGCATTCTTTGCTTTTGAGTCATTCTCAAACAGTTTCTTACCGGCAACATCGGTTGGAGAAGTGGTGGGTATTATGTATCCACTATCTACTGAATCCCAAATATCGTATCCCAAAGCACAAAGATATGTCTACATCTTGAGTCTCCAAAATGCGTAATTAGTTCCATCAAACAATGGTGCTTTGTTTGATGAGAAGCCTTCACCACCTGCCATTGTGTCACTTCCAAGATCACCCTAGCCGGTTAAGCTTGTTCAAGAACCTCACTCTGATACCAATTGTTAGTCTCACAATGACACTGAGAGGGGGGGTAAATCAATGTAGCTCTTTTAAAACTTAAATCTTCAACTCTTAAAGCCGAAACAATGAAAACTTGAAACCAAATAAAGCAAGTATAATAAGAGAACATCACACAACACAAGATGTATCAAGGTTCATCGATTTGGATACATCCTCAAAATGACTGTTTGGACTCCCATCCAAATCCAGTCTTTGCAAAGCACCAACTTTACAATCAATTTACCAGCATCCACTGGAAGGAGCACCAACCCCTGATTTATCTACACCAATAGAAAGAAGCACCAACCCCTAATTTATCTGCACCAATAGAAAGGAGCACCAACCCCTAATTTATCTGCACCAATAGAAAGGAGCACCAACTTCTTATGGCCTCTTTGAATGGCATATTTAAAACCTCTAAAAAAAATTTGTTTCTCCTTCCATGACTGTTTGTTTTCTCCTTCCATGACTATTTGTTTTCTCCTTCCCTTGTGCATGCATGTGTTTTGGTTTCCAAAAAGGCTTTTCGTTTCTATTTTGTGGCCCTTTGTTTCCTTTTCTCCACATGGGCATGTGTCCGCTTCTTTCCATGTGTAACGACCATATTAGATGATTTCAAATCATTAAAGATTCCTTATGTAACGTTTTGTCTTATTCATTGAATTTTGTCCTTATGTGACAAATTACCTTATTCAATCTTTGATTTATTCCTTATAGGTCCATGTCACTATGCAGTCTTCAGTTTCACTATCCTGGTGTTCATCACTAATATCAGATGCACTGTCAACTACTCTGTTCCTTTGGAAAAAATGCAACATGTCGCGATATCGTGACACTTTTGTTTCTCTGCCTGCCTGCCCTATTTGAGTCGCGAAAATGCAACATGTCGCGATATCGTGACACTTTTTTTTCTCTGCCTGTCTACCCTTTTTGAGTCACGAAAATGCTACATGTCACGATATCGTGACACTTTTTCCTTCTTGCTCTTTCTCTTTGCTTTGGACCGCAAAAATGCAACATGTCGTGATATCGCGACACTTCTTTTCTCCTTGCTCTTTCTCTTTTCTTTGGACCATGAAAATGCAACATGTCGCGATATCGCGACATTGTTTTCTCTCTTGTTATTTCTCTTCTCTTTTGGCCATGAAAATGCAACATGTCGCGATATCGTGACACTTTTTCTTTCTTGTTCTTTCTCTTCTCTTTTGGCCGCAAAAATGCAACATGTCGCGATATCGCGACACTTTTTATTTCTTGTTCTTTCTCTTCTCTTTTGGCCGCGAAAATGCAACATGTCGCGATATCGCGACACTTTTTCTTTCTTGTTCTTTCTCTTCTCTTTTGGCCACGAAAATGCAACATGTCGCGATATCGCAACACTTTTTTCTCCTTGTTTTTTCTCTTTGCTTTGGACCGCAAAAATGCAACATGTCGTGATATCGCGACACTTTTTTTCTTTGTGGTGTTTTGTTTTTTCTTTGATATTTAGCATATGGGCCACTTCGGTCTTCTTGGAAAATATGCCAATGGAGCAGCCACAACATGACGAATTTTCAACTTTGCACAAACAACCTATAACAACTTCACCCAAACATAAAAAATATCCTCATAAGCATTTAACATCACTGTACATACTCTGAATAACCTCTGAACTCTTGTCCACTGCATCAACCGATCTATCTGACTGTGTTGAAAACAATGATAATACTGTCGCTACACCTTGCTCAACATTAATGATGACTAATTGATCATTAGTTGATTCATCATTGGAGGTTGTATCACCATCGTTGCTTATTCAGCTTGATAGTTTTGGGTTATATATTATCATTTGAGTATGATGGATGGCCATTACACATTTATTAGATTATGACTTCTATTACAAGTAAAACACTATAAGGTGTTTAATTATAAATTTATATTTACCATGTAATTTTGCATCTAATTCATCATTTGTATGTTTGCATATCGAGAAGATTTATCTTTAATAGGGTAAAATATCTATTTTTATTGCTTGGTTCCATTTTTTTGTCATCCTTTGCTTTATCATTGATTTATTATCATTTTATTGGTCATATCCTTCATCAATGAAAACATCTCATCCATTTATGTATATGTTTGATTATTAACATCTCTAGATTATTGTGTTAATTGGTTTTGATTTACTTAAGAAGTGGGTGTAGTTGATAATGGTTATGGCAAAGGTAATACTAGCAACTAGGGTTAGAATTGGATGACACTAGGGGTTGGTTAGCTTGAGAATATCATAGTGTAAAGTATATTAGATTGTGGATATGCAAGTGTATTAGATGGCAATGGAGTGACCTTAATGGTATAAAATTTTGCACAACCAATTAAATTGGATTAGGCACAAATGATTGGTTTTGGTGCATCTATTGAGTGTTAGGATTTTATACCATCTAACAATTCTACAGGTTCTATTGATTCTAAGAAATTTGCTAACATTGCAAAATCAACTAATATTAAGGTTTAGATATTGCATAATTTGTATTTTTTTTATTTTATGGATGAAGGGGTTTTGAAAGGGTCCCCAAACCTTTTACAAAGGGGTTTTTAAAAAGGTCCCCGAACCTTTTACACACAAACCATTATTTTCAAAAATAGCCCAAAAATGAGCCCAATACAAGAAGAATCCAAAGATATTCGAAGAAAACCCACAAAGGAAACCAAAGGTGATTGAAATAAAACTGGCCCCAACAAAGCTTTCAAAATGAATTTTGAACTTCCTGCCCAAGATGGAGACCTTGGAACTATAACCCAAAATTTGAAACAAATGTGTCGAAGTTTAAACACGATAACGCGCCCAAATGAGGACCAAATTCAAAATTACCACTTCACACAAGAACCTTAGGTCAACAAACCTAGGCCAACAACCATTGACACCCAATGATCCTACAACTGAAAAAACTGAAGTGTGCATAGAGAACTCCAGTCATTGGAAATAACGTTCTAAATTGAATTAAAAACACAAAAAATCCCAAGCAAATAGATTCCAAAAATAAAGATAATTATTTTTAGCCCAATGACTGGACCCTTATTGTAAACTGAGATCTGCAAGATGCGACCATTCAAAACTGGAACTAGCATCCAATAACATGCACCCATAATAAAAAGAGCCAAAATCCTGCTCAAACACCTGGACCTTGCTGGAGACTATAAAACTACAACTAAACCAAAAATCACAAACTAGCAGATCCAAAGAACTCTCGCTAGCCACCGCACGAAATAATACTCCACAATCGAAAAAGATCCAACACCGGCTAGAGAACCTCCAACCATACCAAAGCAAGGATCTATCCAAAAAATTCCAAAAATTCCTCGGACCTACCTAAAGCTTCAAGTAGAGGGTTTACTATTTGGCTTGCTTGAAGCCCTCAAAACACACCCACAAAATAAAAAATTAGGAAATGAAATAGAGCACTCAAAAAGGAAAGAATCTAAAATCCTGGGAGCGCTTAGAAAAAATAAATCCATCCTAGCCAAAGGAGTTGGATCTTACAACTGGCCCGCTCCTAGCAACCCAAACCCACCATCAAAATGGTCAAACAGAACTAGTAAGTCTTCACTAACCATAAATGCACAAGGTCTCTCCTAAAAATCAATCAGAGAAGGGGTAGAACTAGAGGGTATCATAGAGAGAGCCCATCTATCCACAGCTGCAACCTGCCACAAGGTCATAGGAGAACAAAAACCTGCTAAACTAGAGGACTCTGCAACCCAAAGCGAATAAAAATGATAAACTTCCATCTTACCAATAGTCGAGGTGGATCCCTCAGCTGCCCAACCATCCCCCTAGACCCCCAACTAGGGTTCTAACTGACCCAACCTTCTTTCGATCTACGAACTGAAATGAGATTGTTGATATTAAAGAAACTATGGATATTGAGGCACTTGTCAATTTTGGGTGATATTTTGATCGTATAAAATTAATAGATTGGTATAATTTATTGATTTTGTTGTTGGTTCTATGAGATTAATTGATTCTACATAGTATTATAACTTAGTTGACATTGTTGGTTTTGTCCCATGGGTTTATTTTGTGTGCTAAATCATCCTGATGCCCTAAGTTGGTTTTGTGTAGTTTGTTGGTTTAGGGTACTCATTTGTTGGTTAGGCCTTATCTCCTACTAACTAGTACTAACTTGTTGATTTGACATCGCCTAGACAATTTTTTGATTTGATCCAGATGATTATTGATTGGTTGCAACTTGTGTAAAACATGTACCAAATTGTTTGTTTGTAGGCCGATTCGATAGTTCAAGTGGCATACCATACAATACATTTCCTATTATAGAGTGAAGGAATGGGTTGGTTATGGTCTAAGCTTAACTAGTTTGTGTCATGATTGGGGCTTCTTGGCCACTCGGTTGTCCTATTAGACAATAAGGGTTGCCATGTACTAGTGGAGTTAGACAATGGTGTTGGAAATTTGGCCAACCATACATTAAAATGAAAATTTGGGTTGTTAGATGACATTTTCAGCCTTGGAAAGTGTCTCCTTTTAAAGGAGATAAAATAAAATCATAGAGCTTCAAAATCTGTGCAATCTACAAAAAAACGAGCTCAAAAGGACACCTGAGTCAAAAGTTATGGCCGAAATACTAAGACATGTAATAAACACCATCGATGTAGATCCGACGGATGTGATTTTCTAGGGTTAGGGTTTGCTTTGTTTTTCTTACTTAAGGCAGTTTTAGGGTTTTCTTTTAGGAAGAAGAATTTTGTATTTTAGCAAGTGTGTGAGCTCTTCCAGATCCTGTGAGGAGATTGTAACAGAGTACTGAAACTCTACCAAAATTATTCCAGATAATAAGAAGATAATATTTGCTCCAATTTTGATTTATTGTATTATTGTAAATTCTTCATTTGGTATCAGAGTGAGGCGATCGAGATATTGGGTTGGAGTAACTATGGAATTTTTATTACAAGTTTTACAAAAGCTTCGTAGAGATATCAGTTCATGTTGAAGGGAGCTATTATGGCCAACAACACCAATTCAATTTTGATCCCAGAATTTGACGGTTTTGACTACGAATATTGGAGCATCCGGATGAGGACAATTCTGAAGGCAAAGGGAGCTTGGGCCATTGTTGAAGTTGGGTTCATCAAACCAAAATATTAGAGTGCATTGAATGCAAATCAAAAGGAGATGTAGGAGAAAGAGAAAGAAAATAATTTGACTTTGAATTTCATCCAGTCAGCTCTAGACAAGCGTATCTTTCCCCGAATTTTTGCTTGTGTTTCGGCTCAAGAAACTTGGAAGGCATTGAAGGAGAATTACCAAGGGAGTGCCCAAGTTAAGGAGGTGAAGTTGCAGACCTTACGGAGAGATTTTGAAAATCTCAAACAAGAGGAGAATGAAACTGTAGGAGATTACTGTGTTCGGGTAAAAACAATAGTAAATAAAATGACCACACTTGGAGAGATCATAGAGCAAAATGTAGTAATTAAAAAGGTTTTAAGAACCTTGACAGAGAAGTTTGACAATGTAGCCCTTATCATAGAAGAAATGAAAGACCTCTCAAAAATGGATATAGATTCATTAATTGGCTCTCTCACATATCATGAAGAGAGAATTGCCAAGAGGAATAAGTATAAAGGAGGTTCTATAGAGGAACAAGCTTTTTCAAAAAAAGAGAATGATGGAGGAAGAGGTCATGGTAGGGGTTCGAAAAGAAGAGGAAGAAATTGAAGAGAAGGTAGAAGAATCTCCTACAGTAGTAGAGGTCAGGGAATATCTCAAGATTCAGACAATGACCAGGCTCATGTTGTAAGAGGAGGATCTAGTGCAAGAGAAAGAGGTAGAGGTCGAGATATGAGAAATGTGCAGTGTTATAATTATAACAAATATGGCCATTATGAGAGGGATTGCAGGATAAAAAAATCAGCACATTATGAAGAATAGGATTTCGATGAGGATGATACTTTGTTCTGTATGATTGAAGAAAAATTGGAGCAATCAGCTTTCCTCTCTACACAGAATAACACAAAGGAGACATGGATCTTGGACAGTGGGTGCACAAACCATATGACCGACAAGAGAGATGTATTTTCATCTATTGATTCTTCTTATCAATCCAGTATCAGGCTTGGGAATGAGAAGAGCTTGGAGGTGGTTGCGAAAGGAGAAATGGAGGTTCCTACCAGGAGAGGAAAATTAATGAAGGTAAAAGATATTTACTATGCACCTTGTTTGAAGCATTCATTAATGAGTATTGGTCAAATGTTGGAAAAGGATTATAAGTTAGTGTTTGAGGATAGAATGTGCAAAATTTATGATTAGAGGAGAAAATTGATTACCACTGTAAATATGACCAAGAATAGGCTCTTCCCATTACAGTTTTTAGATCAAGAGGGAGCTCTAGCATTTGTTGGTGTAGAAGGTAATGAGAGGCTATGGCATTTACGGTTTGGGTATTTAAATTATAAGACTTTGAATATGCTTTCACCACTTGTCTATGGGTTGCAAAAATTTGAAGACTCCAAGGAGGTTTGTGAAGGTTGTGCACTTGGCAAACATGCAAGGGGGAAGTTTCCGCATGGTGAAGCATGGAGGGCCCAACATCCATTGTAGTTGGTTCATAGTGACATTTGTGGACCAATGCAAACACAGAGTATGGGTAAAGCTTCTTACTTTCTGAATTTTATTGATGATTTCTCTAGATATTGTTGGGTTTATTTTATTAATAATAAGGATGAGGAATTCAATTGCTTCAAGAATTTTAAGGCTCTAGTTGAAAATGAGAGTGGTCATTATATCAAATGTTTGAGGACAGATAGAGGAGGTGAGTTATGTTCTCATGAATTTGATGATTTCTATAGTGATTTTGGGATTAAAAGGCAAAAAACAAGTCCTTACACACCTCAACAGAATGGGGTGGCTAAAAGAAAGAACAGGACTTTGGTGGAGATGGCACGATTTATGATGCAAGAAAAAGGTATGAGTAAGTTTTATTGGGCTGAAGCAATTAGGACTGCTAATTACATTTTAAATAGAAGTCCTACTAAGAGTCTTGAGAATATTACCCCTTATGAATGTTGGTACAACAAGAAGCCAAATGTAAATCATTTTAGATTTTTTGGATGTGTGGCTTTTGTGCATGTTAATGGTGAGAATAGAAAGAAGTTGGATGCAAAGAGTGAAAAATATATTTTTATTGGGTATAGTGAGCAATCTAAGGCTTACAGGTTCTTTAATCCTATTTCACATAAAATAATTGTATCTAGAGATGTAATTTTTGATGAAGGAGGAAGTTGGGGATCACAAAAATTGTTTGTTGAGGATGTTTTTGGTGAAGAGAATGTGGAACCAAGCCATTTTTTAGTTCAGCCCAGCCATGAAAAAGTTTCCAGTTCATCTTTTGCAAGTGCACCTTCAATTCCAAGAGAAGGTTCTTCCAATAGTTCTCCACTTCCATCACCACCGAGCAAAGGAAAAGGTAAAATATTGTTGAAGGATCACCCAAAAATATTAAATTCTTGATAAGAATTTCCATAAGAGGGTGACAAGGAGTCAGCATATAGAGATGAATGCAGTAATAGAGAGGTTAGAGAACCTGCATATTTATGGAGATGATGACAGTGGAGATCCCAAAGATGATGTTGTAAACTATGCACTTGTTTCACAAGTTTCTAAAGTTTCAAAAGTTGTTGTTGATGATTTTGAGCCTTCATGTTTTGAGCATGCTAGTACTAACAAAATGTGGATGAAGTCTATGCAAGAAGAAATGCATTCTATTGAAAAGAATGATACTTGGGAGTTGTGTGATTTACCCAAGGATAGGAAATGTGTAGGATGCAAGTGGATCTACAATATCAAGAAGAACAGTGATGGATCCATTGAGAGGTACAAGGTATGGTTGGTAGCAAAGGGTTTCACTCAAAAATATGGTTTGGACTATGAGGAAACATTTGCTCTAGTGGCAAGGCAAGAAATAGTAAGGATGTTGCTATCATTGGCAGCTCATAAAAGGTGGAGGGTGCATCATATGGATGTCAAAAGTGCATTTCTCAATGGGTATTTATATGAAGAAGTATATGTGGAACAACCACAAGGTTTTGTTGTCCAAGGAAAATAAGATGAAGTCTACAGGTTGAAGAAGGCTCTATATGGGTTGAAGCAAGCTTCAAGAGCTTGGTATGCTAGAATCCATGACTACTTCCTACAGTGTAAATTTGAAAGGAGTAAGAGTGAGCCCATTTTGTACTACAAAAGGGAAGGTAATGATATTCTTATTGTATGCATTTATGTTGATGATATGTTATTTATGGGGAGTACTTCTTTGAATTATTATTTTAAACATGATATGAAGGAGTTTGAGATGTCTGATTTGGGTTTGATGAGTTAAATTTCTTGGGATGGAAGCACATCAAACTAGCAATGAAATTTTTGTTTGTCAATCCAAATATGTAAGGGATATGCTGAAGAGATTTGGTTTGAGTGAATGTAAACCTGTAGCAACACCCATTGCACATGGGGAGATATTGAGTTTGGAGGATGGAGCTGAAAGGACAAACAAAATAGAGTACATGAGTATTGTTGGTAGCCTTATGTTCCTTTGTAACACTAGATCGAATATATGCTTTGTTGTTTCATAGTGTTCCAGGTATATGGCTAATCCATCATAGTTACATTTGAAGGCGACGAAGAAGATTTTGAGGTATGTTCATGGAACAATTGATTATGGGATCTACTACTCACAGGCAAAGAATTTGAAGTTAGTGGGATTCAGTGACAATTATTGGGGCAGTAATATTGATGATTGGAAATCCATGAGTGGGCACTGCTTTTCTCTTGGTTCAGGTTTGGTGACATGGAGTTTCAAGAAATAAGCTACAATGGCGTTGTCTTCTACTAAAGCAGAGTATATTGCACTTACATCGACAAGTGCACAAGCATTGTGGCTTGAAAAGGTGCTAGGAGAGATTGGGGAGAAGCAAGGGACTCTAACTACTTTATTCTATGATAATCAGAATACCATTAAGTTGGCACATAATCCTATCCACCATACCAGGTCCAAGAATTTTGACATCAAGTACCACTTCATTCGGTACATGGTAGAGAAGGAACAAGTTAAATTGAGGTATTGCTCCACACACAATCAAGTAGTAAATATTTTTACTAAGGGAGTAGTAAAATCTCAGTTTTTGCTACTAAGGGACTTGATAGTCAGTCCCCTTATCAGTAAGGGGAGAATGTTGGAAATCTGGCCAGCCATACATTAAAACGCAAATTTGTGCCGTTAGATGATGTTTTCAGGCTTGGAAAGCATCTCCTCCTAAAGGAGATAAAACAAAATTATAGAGCTTCGAAATCTATGCAATATGAAAAAAAATAGGTTCAAACGGACACCCGAGTCAAAAGTTATGGCCAAAATACTAAGACATGTAATAAACATCATCGATGTAGATCCAACATATGTGATTTGCTAGGGTTAGGGTTTGCTTTTATGAAGAAGAATTTTGCATTGTAGCAAGTGTGTGAGCTCTTCCAGAGCCTGTGAGGAGATTGTAACAGAGTACTGAAACTCTGCCAAAATTATTCCAGATAATAAGAAGATAATATTTGCTCCAATTTTGATTTATTGTATTATTGTAAATTCTTCAAATGGTGGTGTTGATATGTAATGAGAAACTGAGTTTGTACTAGGGTTAGTAAAAGTCTCCATAATAAACAAATAATTTTATTTAAAAAACTATTATTCAATTAAAAATATTTTAAATAAAAAATAATTATATATATTTTTTCAATTGATTATATGAGATTGAAATAGGCTCCACCTGTATTACATTATCACCATACAATGGTATTACAACAAAGCTTTGAATATTATTCATGTATCACTTGGAAATATTTGAACCTTGGTCTCCTCTTTAAATATTAAAGGAATATAACTGGTTGAACTATTGCCACTTGATAAAAATAATCGTACTATTAAAATAAATAAATATTAATTTAATATTTAAAATTTATTCATGAATATCTAAACTAATATTTTAACTGGTATGTTATACCCACCCATATTACTTATGTTATAAGGTTATGATGGTATTTTTTAAACAAATTGGTTAGTGTGAGAAACTCTTATGACCTATGCTTAGGGCTAAGCATTCCTATCCCAACCATGACTCCTTGTGAGACTGAGAGCTAAGATTATCAATAGGATATTAACACATAACAACACACACACAACGGTTTACGCCTTGGACCTCTTAAATAAAAGCCAAAGCCGAAATCGTTGCATTTTTCCTCGAGGACTTTTTCTTATTTTAATTGGTTATATAAAAACTGAAATGACCCTATTCATATTACATTGTCGATCACCAAGGAGTTGTATTACAATTTGACTATTATACATCGTTTGGTAAGTTTTTCAATTATTTAACCATGCCATTTAATAATTAAATATTTTAATTATTATTTTTAAATTGGTTATATGGGATTGAAAAATAACTTATACATATTATGTCATCACCACATAGTGGTATTACAACTTGACTATTATGCATATATCAATTGACAATATTCAAACTTAGGTCTCCTTGAAAGTTGAGGACTTTTCGACTAAGCCAATACTATCTCATTAAAATTTTAATTATTATAATCATAAAATTATTTAAATATTATTTTTTTGGCTGAATAATAAGGGTTTGTACTGAGGTCCTCCACCCTTGAAAAATTACATATCTCTTCTTTAGAGCTTGAGAGTTTACAAATTGATACATTTCTCATCTTAATTGAGATACTATAGCTATAAACCTACATCATTTTACATAAAATGTTTGAATTTTTGATTTTTCAATTTCTAAATATTTTAAATTTTTTGTATGAATACAATTACTCCAGAATTTAGCATTTATCTTGACATTTTCCTATAGTAGCATTCACAATACCAAAACTTCACCTCTTCTATCTATGCCTTGCATCTTAGTAGAGTAATATTTTCAAAACATCGCACTATCATAGTCCGCTTTACCAAATCTGAATTGCTAGTTTTCTTCTTCGCTAAAGTCATAATCTTTCATTGCTCTTCCCATCGTTCAAACCCTGGTTGACAAATATTTGCAATTTCATTTTTCGTGACTTGAAAAATCGTCACTACCCTTGTTTCGAATGGTACTGCCCTTGTTTCAAATGGTTGACTTCACAATGTCGTATCTCCCTCAATATTGCTTAGATTTTTTTATATGACCACTCATTTTAAAGCTATTCAAATTTTGCACAAGTTGGTCCAAGAATTAGCTAAATCAAATAACTCTTTGCAAAGATATGGCTCCTAATAGATGAGATGTTTTTTAGGAAAAACCCTAATCCTTCGCATTTTGCAATTTCATTTTTCATGACTTGAAAAGTTGTCATTGCCCTTGTTTCAAATGGTTGACTTCACAGGGTCGTATCTCCCTCAATTTTGCATATGGCCACTCATTTTAAAGCTATTCAAATTCTGCATAAGTTGGTCCAAGAGTCAGTTGAATCAGATAACTCTTCGTGAAGATATGGCTCCTAAAAGATGAGATATTTTTCAATAAAAAACCTAATCCTTCGCACTTTACAGTTTTATTTTTCTCAATGTAAGTATCCTTCCACGCTCCTTCAACATTCCCAACCTTCCACTCAGCATCTCAACCTTTTGTTGCAGGTCCTTCAGCCAACCCAACCTTCCATGCTCCTTCAACCTTATCAACCTTCCACGTTCCTTCAACCATCCCAACCTTCCAGGACAACATTCCAACCTTTTTTTGTAGTTCCTTCAACCAACCCAGCCTTCCATGCTCCTTCATCTAACCTAGCCTTCCACACTCCTTTAGCCTTGACACTCCAAAGATCAACTCATCATTCAACCTTCCATGCTCCTTCAACCTCCATCCTTCCATGCTCCTTCAACCTCCAACCTTCCATACTTCTTCAACCTTCAAATTTGTTGATCATTAAAATACCATACCATTTGCCAACCCCTTAGGGAAAACCCCCCTAAGATCTTGAATTATAATAATATTATAATAATAAAAATAATTATAATTAATAACCATCAATAATATATTTGTGTTATTATATTAAATAACCATAATCCTTGTTTTTATTTTTATTTTGTTTTTGATTTGGTTAGTTTGAGAAACGACCAACGCACAAACACACAGGGCTGAGCATCCTTGTTTTTATTTTAATTTATTTATGGTTGATCTTAAAAATAACATGTTAAAAAGGTCCAAGGTTCAAACCCCACTTAGTATGAGGGGACCATGACCTCTCTTAAAAACCTGTGTAAACACATTGAAAAAAATATATGTTAAAAGATAAAATGAGCATGTTATGAAGTTGAGTATGTTAAATTTTTAATGGTATAATCTTACTCTAGCTTTCTTTTTTCACTATAAAAAGGGTACATTGAGTTAACTTGAATGTCAAATTCATTTTCAAAAAAATGTGAATGAAAAGTTCAGAAGTGGAATGTGGAAAAATGCAAGTAGGAAAAGACAATATTATATTGCAAATTTTAACCCAACGTATGACCAAAAAGAAAAAACGTATATAGACGCTGAAATCAAGTGGAAGGAAAAAATATTCATTGCTCAGATAAGGACTAGCTCTCATAGGCTTAGATGTGAAACAGGGAGATGGACAACGCCCAAATAACAATGGGAAGAAAGGATATGTACTCTATGTAGCACATGGGCAGTAGAGACAGAGGAACACTTCATCTATAAATGCCCGAGTTTTTCAGATATTCATGACAAATACAAAGAAACACTTGAAAACGGGTTTATGGCAGATTTATTTGAAGACAGTAAAATAAAAAAAGTTGGAGAATTGCTAACCCAAATCAACAGGAGAAGGAACAACCTTCTCAAAGATATTAAAGATCATATGATATGATTTGAGTAATTGTACTTCCATATTTGAGGTCCCATAGACTATATTTGGATCTCAGGGACGTAATTAAAATCTTTCATTTCATTTCAAAATCCAACTACAAAGTTTACATAAGGAGATGAGCCAAGGTCAAGTGGCTCCATGTACAATCTAACATAAAAATATAAAGGTAATCTTTTTTGAAATAGTAAATATAAAATTCTCTTCACTTATTATGGATCATATGGAACTTCAACTATTATCTATGTAAAGGTTGAGTTCTTACAAAGATTAATCAAAATTTATATTGAACAAGGACAGGAATATACTTCAATTTAGGGGGATTCACAAATTGTTTGTAATGATATTAAGAAAAGTGGATGTGGTGATTGGCTCAAACATAAGATCTAATGTCCAACAACTATTGTAATAGATAGTATATTGGAAATGATAATATATTTATGGAAAATGAAATTAGATAGTAGATAATTTAGCCAATTATAATGTTGATCATTGTTTTAAAAAAGTTCAAAATTTAGAAGGTAATTTTTTTGCTTGATTATATTTTTTCAAGGAACTAATATAAAAACATAATAATTTAAGGAAGACAAAAAAATATCTTTAATTGAAAAAAAACAAAGAAAATCTTTGATAAAAAAAAGTTACTTAAGATTGAGTTGGCTGACAACAATATAATGTTTATTAGAAAAATAATATTAAAAAAAAACGTTTTTATTGTCGTAATAGACAAATATGTAATTATATATATATATATATATATATATATATATATATATATATATATATATATAATTTTTTATTATTATTTTTATTTTTGTATTTGGTTATTGTGAGAAACCCTTATGACCGACGTATAGGGCTGAGCAATCTCCTCCCAACCATGACCCCTCCTAAAGTTGAGAGTTATACTTATCAATAGGGAATTTAACACAAAGCCACCACACACCCACCCCCTCACACACTCGCACACATCGCGGTTTGAACCTTGAACCTCTCGAAGAATAGCCAAAGCCCGAACCATTGTGCTGCATCCCAAGTGCTTTTTTTGGATTTGGTTATTGTGAGAAACCCCTATGACCGATGTACAAGGTTGAGCAATCTCCTCCCAACCATGACCCCTCCTAAAGTTGAGAGCTATACTTATCAATACAGAATTTAACACAAAGCCACCATACACCCACCCCCTCACACACTCGCCCACGTCGCGGTTTGAACCTTGGATCTCCCAAAGAAGAGCCAAAGCCCGAACCATTGCGCTGCACCCCAGGTACTTAAATTTTAGATTAGTATGAGAAACTCCTACGACCAACATACAAGGCTGGGCAGTCTCCTCCCAACCATGACCCCTTGTAAAACCGAGAGCTATGCTTATCAATAGGGAATTTAACACATAGCCACCACACATCCACCCCCTCAGACACACCACAATTGGAACCTTGAACCTCCCAAAGAAGAGCCAATACTCGAACCGTTGCGTTGTTCCCACTAAGACTTACAAATTTTAGGTTAGTTTGAGAAACTCCTATGACCAACGCACCTCCCAAACATAACCCCTCGCAAAGCTGAGAGTTATGCTTATCAATAGGGAATTTATTATTTTAAGTATAACTTAAAGGTCCGAGGTGTAGATCAATTGGTGTATAACTTAAAGGTCCAAGGTGTAGACCAATTGGTTCGACCAAACTCCGTAAGGGGGCGGAGGTCCAAGGTTCAAATCTCGGGCTTCACTGGACTGAACGCTTGTCCCTTTCTTGGTGCTTTTAGTGGCTTTAAAAAGTTTAAAATTATTGTGACATGGTGGTTATAGGGGTGGACTACGCAAAAATCTATGTGACAATTTTTAGAGCAGACAACGTAGAATACTATGACGACCATAAAATTCGGACAACCTACCCGAATTCATGACGGTTACCGATTCCACCATGTAAATTTAAAAATATATATATATATATATATATATATATTATATATTATATATACAACTTAAACCTAACCATAAAAAATTTAAAATTTTAAATACATAAAATTCGGACAACCTGCCCTTTCAAAAGATAAAATTTAAAGAAATAAATTATACACTACTTTATTAATTAAAATTTAATTAAATATATTAAATAATCATAATATTCCATATAATCTATAACCTTATAAATATTAAAATTTAATTTATTTCAAACAAACTTCATTATAAACCAGACTCACGATTCGGATCATTATAAAATAAAACTAATTAATCTTACAAAATAAATTTTAATAATAAATTATAAGTTATAAAACAACATAACATAGTTTTCCAAGAATTAAATTAAATTCTTGTGCCATAACTATCAAATGCATTATGCTATGCAAGGAGTTGCTATGGGTGTAAGTTCTTTCCTATAATCATATTAAAACATTGTTTATTTTAAATACATAAAATACGGACAACCTGCTCGAATTCCACCATGTAAATTTAAAAAAATATATATATATATAACTTAAACCTAACCATAAAAATTTTAAATAAAAATTTAAAAGATAAAATTTAAAGAAATAAATTAAACACTACTTTATTAATTAAAATTTAATTAAATATATTAAATAATCATAATATTCCATATAATCTATAACTTTATAAATATTAAAATTTAATTTATTTCAAACAAACTTCATTATAAACCAAACTCATGTTCCGGATTATTATAAAATAAAACTAATTAATATTACAAAATAAATTTTAGTTTCGGATCATTATAAAATAAAACTAATTAATCTTACAAAATATATTTTAATAATAAATTATAAGTTATAAAACAACATAACATAGTTTTCGAAGAATTAAATTAATTCTTGTGCCATAACTATCAAATGTATTATGCTATGCAAGGAGTTGCTATGGGTGTAAGTTCTTTCCTATAATCATATTAAAACATTGTTTATTTTAAATACATACAATTGGGACAACCTCCCCAAATTCATGACGGTGACTGATTCCACCATGTAAATTAATATATATATATATATATATATATAACTTAAAGCTAACTATAAAAATTCAAAAGATAAAATTTAAAGAAATAAATTATACATTACTTTATTAATTAAAATTTAATTAAATATATTAAATAATCATAATATTCCATATAATCTATAACCTTATAAATATTAAAATTTAATTTATTTCAAACAAACTTCATTATAAACCAAACTCAAGTTTTGGATCATTATAAAATAAAACTAATTAATCTTACAAAATAAATTTTAGTTTCGGATCATTATAAAATAAAACTAATTAATCTTATAAAATAAATTTTAATAATAAATTATAAGTTATAAAACAACATAACGTAATAATTAATGTTACAAAATAAATTTTAATAATAAATTATAAATTATAAGAAAACATAACATAGTTTTCGAAGAATTAAATTAGATTCTTGTGCCATAACTATCAAATGTATTATGCTATGCAAGGAGTTGCTATGGGTGTAAGTTCTTTCCTATAATCATATTAAAACATTGTATTTTTTACTCTCTTATCTTAACAAGAGGTCATTATTTAAAAATTTGGATAAATCTATTATTAGCATATCAAAACATTGTTTTGGTCATTATTAAAAAAATTGGATAAATCTATAAATTTGGATAAATCTATTATTAGCATATCAAAACATTGTTTTGATCATTATTAAAAAAATTGGATAAATCTATTATTATAACCACACAATTTTTTTAGTGTGATAACTTAGCCAAGACTAAGTCAATCTAAATATAAAAATAAATAGATAATCTCATGTATGTTAACTTGAATCATCACCTAATTTAAGATTATTTAGGTAGTAGGTTTTATTTTATTAAAAAGTTGGGAGAGTTGTATGTTTTTGTTTCTTATTGAAGAGATTAAGTTTGAATTTTATTATGTTTAGTTATATTTTGCATCTTTCTTCAAAAAAAAAAAAATTATACAGTTTCATTAGATTAATGATGAAGACTTTAAAATTTTAAATAAAGATTCAAAGTTTAAATCTTGAAGAAATAAGATTATATACCATATCTTATTAACAACTAAAATATAATTAAATAATCATATTTTAAATAAAATTATTCTAAATAATATCCGATCCTATAATCATTAAAAACTATTTTAATTTTTTAATAATATTTAAAAATAAAATTTCTTTATTATTAATTCTATCTAAATAACTAAATGGTTTTGGTGATAGCCAAATAGAAGTTGAAACTTGCAAGAGATGGTACATTAAGAAACTCAAATTTGATACTTTTGTTTTCCAATGTAATATTAATATAATTTTTAGGTGTAAAAAAGCTCTTTTTATATATTTATTATTAATTAGTATTTTTAATTGCGTCAAAAGGTGATATCTTATGTATATGATGTATGCTGACTAGTGGCCATAGTTGTATGGTTTTATATTTAAGTCATGCCTTACGTGATTGGTTTGAGCCACAGTTAATATTTGATTATGCAAGGTTGATAGCGTTTTATTTAAAACACATTAAAGTGACCAAATAAACGGTGGTGGCAAACAAAAATATAATATAATATTAACATCGTTGAGCATAGTAAAAGTAATTTGAAAAGGAAATGGGTAAGGTGAAAAGTTATTTATCTTGTTGCCCATGGTGGACATAACTTTAATAAAAGATTGTTATCATTTGCATATTGCATAGAGTGGACATTTCGATTAGGTCAAACTAAGTTCAAAATATGATTATATGTGTTAGTTCATGATCACATCAACTAATATAATAAAATATTATAAGTTTTAAATTTTTCAAGTATTTTTTTAGAAAGTTTGTTGAGTAAAGATAAAGTTTTAAGATTTTTAACATGAAAGTTTCTATGGAATTAAATTGGAGGCAGTATCCCTTGCAAGTTAATTTTTTTTTCTATGGAATATCCCTTGTAAGTTATATTTTTTTCTATGGAATTGAAATCTTTTGAAAACTTAAAATTAAAATAAAATTGTCTTCAAGGGTTAGGTGGATTGGTTTGGTAATTGTCTTTCTGGCCAGGTATTTACCAAATAAATATTTAGGTATAAGGTTGTAGTTTGATCTGAATCTTTTGAGTGCGCACTAGATCAATGATGATTGTACGAATTCCAAATGATCGGTGGTCCCTCTCACGTTGGGTCATCAACAGGTGGTATAGGCTTGTTAGAGTAAGCCTTGTGGTTTGAATGTGATTATACAAATCTCAAGCGATTAGTGGTCCTCCTTATACCAGGTCATTAACAACTAGGTGGTATAAGCATGTTGGGAACAACCCATGTGATTTGAAAGCTGCACTTGACAGTTACTAAAAATAGTGTGGATGTAACCAACTCTCCTATATATCCATTTTTTTTTTAATCTCAATAATTTAAATTAAATCTCTTAAATAAAAACTTTAAAACATATCACTATATTATCTTAATAAAGATAATATTATGTATTATTAATTTATAGCATAATTGTTGGTAAGATAAAATCATTGTTAAATAACTTAATCACCATGAGACCTTGTGATCTAGCTAATCCTTGGCCTTATTGTTAGTTGGTTTTTTTGTTGCTCTATAATGACCTCAAATACCCCTAATTTATGCGGTACAAGAAAAGACAAAATAAATTTACCAAGTTATTACTTTACGAGGCTAAGGGGTTATTAGCCTCCATTTTTAGTTAGAGGGTGGAATGATATGCAATGTAGTTAGAATTTTTAAGAAATTAATATAAGATTATAAAATTATAGGACCTCTAGTATCGGGAGTGTAGCGCAACGGATTGAGTTTTCGCTCTTCTTCGGGAGGTCGAAGGTTCAAACCGTGGTGTGGGTGAATGTGTGAGAGGGTGGGTGTGGGTCTCCCTAGTGGAGTTGTTGTAACAGGTTGGGAGATTCGAGGTTTGTGGATTCTTGGTCAAAACCTCCGTATCTTAATATTAAAAAAAAATATATAAATCAAATTTATCACAATCATTTTAATTCCAATATCATTAAATCTTATATCTAACTATAGGTTCAAACCGTGGTGTGGGTGAATGTGTGAGAGGGTGGGTGTGGGTCTCCCTGGTGGAGTTGTTGTAACAGGGAGATTCGAGGTTTGGAGATTCTTGGTCAAAACCTCCATATCTTAATATTAAAAAAAAAACATATAAATCAAATTTATCATAATCATTTTAATTCCAATATCATTAAATCTTATATCTAACTATACTAAAAGTCCATTTTTTTTTTCTCACACCATTTTTTTTTCTCACACTCACCCACGCCACAGTTTGAACCTTGGACCTCTCGAAGAAGAACCAAAACCCAAACCGTTGTGTGCACCCCTGGGTGCAATTTTGATTTATATGTTAGGTGATATGAAAGATAGCTTTTTAATTCAATATGTAAGGTTGGAATGTTGAATGATTTATGTTTTTGTATAGTAAAACAAGAATTAGTATACAAGAAAATATGAAAGTATGTAAATTAATTAAAAAATTTATTTATAGATAATGTAATTATAAATGGTTTATAACTTTAATTGTTTTAATGAAATTTTTTATATTAATTAATATTAATCATATAAAAAAGGGTGGGTGGAATTAGCACATCCCACAAATCATAAAAGCCGATAGGTGGAGGAAATCACACCTTTCCATAAAAAAAAGAGTTCAAAAAATATTACAACACGTTGTCGCCATCAATCATTACATATACATTCTAAGACATAATCATTAAAAAAATATCAAGTAGCGAAACGGAAGTTATCTGACTCGCTGACATACTGCCAGCCTCCATTTGAAGAGATTGGGGTATTCCATATTTCTTTTGCATTACCGCCAACCAGAGTCTTTTGAGGAGCGGCAGATGCATCGATATGACGAACAACAGCCGAAGTAATAGCAGTGTCACCCCACCCAACAAATGGCTTAGAAGTGACGGGCTAAAAATCCCACCCAAAGTTTTAGCGGGAGGAAGGACCAACTCCATCATCTAGGTATCTACAACACTGAGAGGGTTGGGACCAGTGTCTATCCATCAAAATTCATAGATATCCAGAGGACTTTTTAGGATTCATATCCATGACATCCTCTGAATCACCTAGGCCCCGAAGCAAATTGAAGGAATTAACACCTCCACCAAAATTATCCTCACCCAAGGACATTTGGAGAACAAACTCATCGTGTTGGTGATGCTTGTCAAATCTTAGGCCCAAGTTGTCCCTCGAGGGGCTTTGAGAATGATAAACTTTAAAAGCTTTTTCCTTCGCAGTTGTGGAGTATGTGGGCGTTGTCGATGAAAAATTTGGCATTGTAGTGGGATGAGTCTCTGTAACAATAAAGGTGAATGTAGGGCTAGACCAAAAATAAGCTGACAAGGGTGATGGTTGAGTAACTACAAGGGTGGTCAAAGTATCATTCAGGACCCCTACAACTTGCATGATGGGCTACATGTTAACGACAGCCAATGTGGTGGCTTCAAAATACTGCACAGATTTAGTGGGGGCTTTCATAACTTGGATATCAACAGGCCTAGTCTGAGTAGGCTGCACAGTGGGATTGGCCTACTCAGAGTGCTTAGAAGCACGATTTTTCTTGGTAGTAACCGTTTTCTAGTCACCTTGACGTTCCTAGGCCCTGTTAGACTAAGCTTTCGAGGCAATCAAAGGGGGTTGGGTCTGTCTGAACTTCCACTCCATTAGTGGGTAATCTCAAATCTCGTGAGCAGCAGATTGGAAATGATAACAAGTATTCGATAAATTGATATAGGCTACAGGTTGCCTAATGGAGGTATTACCAATCTGAATATCTATGAATTCTGACAGGTCTTTGGTGAGGTCGAATTTGACACAAGCCCATTTGGTAGGGCGAGCTAAGAAAAACCGTTCAGGCTCAAGACATACAAACTTACCGAGGGAAGAGGCGAGCGCTTGTAAAAAATCCTAAAAGGGGATAGGTAAACCTGAGAACTCAATCCACACAGGAACTTCTAGCTCAACTTGATCATTGGTTGTGAAGTCACGAGTGTAAGATTGTAAAATTAACAGGGAATTTCTCACCGTCCAGGGACCTTTGGCTAACACTTTTTGAGCTTGAGTAGGATCAAGGAAGCAAAAAAGGAAATAACCCTTGGTAAGATTCTGAACATTCTCAACTGTCACACCATGCATACCCCAAACTTGTTGCACCTAGGACCTAATGATGGTATCATTGGGAATTCTACCCAAGAAATACTTGATAAGGGTATGTGACTCAAACCAGTTGTAAGCACTATGAAACTCATGCAAGGGAATAGAAACAACAGGGATAGTATTCTTACCTCATGAAACACTTTTTGGACAAACTCTCTTGGGTGCTTCCCTGGTGCCATTGCTCTCCCTAGCTAAATCAGTAGAAATTGAGCTAACCATTAGGGTGGCCGCAAATCTAAATAGGACAAAACATCATCCTAGGCAGTATTAATACAAATTCATGACAAGACCCAAGTAATATTTCCCAACCTTAAATGACATGGTATGACATGGAACACCCAACAGAGCGTATGTAATGCATCACAGACAAGGTTTCGACAATCAAGTTCAAATTTTATTCAGTATGAAAGGACCAAGATCCCTCATAAAAAAATGTGTAAACTCATTGAATTTTTTTATAAATGGTCTATAGAATGCAAAGTCCTTATATAGTTGTATCAATAATTACCTTAGTTTCTACGATTGTATATGTTGGGCTATAATTTTGTTGTAGGTATTTATGTATAATCTTGAACTAAGAATGAGATATTGAAATAAGAATAGAGATCTAAAATAAGATAGAGAATTGGCCGAAGAGATTTTTGGTTACTGTGGATTTGAAGACAAGATTGCTACCCTAGGAGGGTCCAATGGGGACACCTCCGGATCCTCTTCTAGAGAGACATAGTTATTTTGCATATTTGTTAAAGGATAAATCTCCATCAAAGACTGAAGAAGCATTAAAAACTGCATTAAAAATGCTCTTTACGACTGTTGGAAATAGATCAACATCTCAACGAGTTAATGGATGCTTGCCACAGTCAGAATCAAGGCCAAAGATTGTCATTGAGCAAAGGATGGTTGAAGAAACATTTTTATATAGATCCAATCATGATTTGATCTGTAAATTCATGGGTATTCGCCCTACCCTAAATTTTTTGCATTCCTGGGTCCGACAAAACTGGGAGCCTCTTGGTGAGTATTCTTTATGGTTTATTAGCAATGGATATTTTATTGTTAGTTTTTCTTCACTTGCCGATAGAAATAGGGCTTTAGAATCAGAAAAGAGGAATCATGGTCCGAAAGGATTATTTGTTCAACCCTGGAGAGTGGGATTTGATCCTCGAATTGAACCCACTGCTGTCCCGATTTGGATCCGTTTGTATGCACTTCCAATGGAGTTTTGGAGTGAGCAGGTATTGGAAATTATCGATACTTTCCTTGGAAGACATTTGGGTGTTTCCAAAGACACAATAGAAGGAAACATAACTGTTTATGCATGATTATGTGTGGAAATGGATCTTAGCCAGCCTCTACTGATAGAGGTGGAACTTGAACTTGCAGGACTATCTTGGATTCAACAACTGGATTATGAGGCATTGCCCTTCAGATGCAGAGTTTGCCACAAATATGGGTATTTGGCCCGATCTTGCCCAAATAATATGAACATAAAAATGGAGGCTCCTCTAGGAATGCCAAATCTTCCTAAGGAGGGTAAGTCAACAATCAACAAAGAACCAACCAATATTTCTTAGGGTAAAGAAGCACAGGGAGATGGTTTTGAACAACCCAAAAGAAGGAGAAGGCAAAAGAAAAAAAGATGGTAAAGAGCAAACCCAACTCAAGACCTCCAATAGGTATGAGATATTTAAGACACTAATGTACCAAGAAGAACAATTCATGGAAGGAGTGGATGGGAACAATGAAAATAATAACATCCAGGTTCAAGCTCCTCTTTCATCTCCCCCCATCATAGAGCAGGTAATTGAGTACGGTGAGTTACCGCGGTCGAGAGAGTGCGGGGGCATTGATAGTGCATAACCAAGAGCGACCAATAATTAAGGATGTCGGCATGGGCATAGCGAGAAAATAATAGAGAAAGGCCAACTTTAGGGATAACTCTGGTGGAAAAGAGATAAAAAAATAGCAACTCTCAAGGAGTGGGTAGAAAATCAAATAAGGAATTGATAGCAGTTTAAGGAGACAAACTGATCACTGGAGGATCGATGAGGCCAATAGATTTTTACTGCTCTCAAGGTAACCAATGATTATACAATTATGGAATATTAGGGGTTTAAACAGTAGAACCCATCAATCTACTGTTCAAAGACTCTTAGAAAAATGTAAAACAGATTTTTTGCTTATCCAGGAGACAAAAATGTCGTTAGATCTTATGTGTAAAACAGTTAACAAAATTTGGAGGGGTGTTGGTCATATGGAAGTGGCTGCCCAAGGTGCCTCAAGGGGGATAGTTACTCTTTGGAACTCTCTTGAATGGACTACAATAGAACATATAGCTTGGAGGGGTGTTATCACATCACATTTTTGAAATAATGTCACATCTGAACATGTTTTAATCATAAATTTTTATGGAGCTCAAAACCTATATGGTCAGATGCATCAATGGAAAGTTGTGCATAACATGAGAGTCTCAAGGGAAGATTTAGAATGGATTATTACTGGGGATTTTAATGCTAAATTATCCTCTAGAGATTAGGAAGGGGGAACCCCAATTTTGGACCCAGGGGATCGACTTATGATTGCCCAAGTCCATGCATTACACTTGGTTGATATTAAATGCCCTAGAACCAACTATACTTGGACTAATAAGAGGAGGGAGCCACATAGCAAGAAGGTGAAGTTAGACCATTTTTTGGTTTCAGAGGAGGCATTTGTAAAATGGAATATAAAATTTTAGATTTGGAGGGTCCAGTTTCAGATCACTTTCCCATTTTATTAGAAGGAGGGATCAAGACAGGGCAGCATCACAAACCATTTAAATTTGAAAACTTTTGGTTACAAAAAGAGGAACTTCAAAAGAAAATTCCACAGTGGTGGGAAGAAGGTCGCCCAGCATATGGGACAACAATGTTTAGATTCCACAAACAACTTCATTATGTCAAAAATCACCTGAAACAATGGAGGCGAGCTAACAAGACAAACTTCCAGGTCCAAAGAGCTCCATTGGTGGCCAGATGGGATGAGGTTCAAAAACACTTTAGGGAAGGAAAAATTATAGAGCAGCTCAAAGAAGAGGATGATGCATTGCATAAAGCGGTTGAGGACATTGACAACCAAGAGGAGACCTACTAGAAACAGAAAGCAAGAACCACTTGGTTATTAGAAGGTGATAAAAATACCAAATTTTTCCATCGGATTGCTTGTGCTAGGAGACATATGAACAACATGGAAGCTCTTCAATATGAGAACGAACACTCCTTTGATACAATTCCAGGTATGCATTTTAATTCAATGGATTATTTTTCTAAACTATTTAAGGAAAGTATGGTGCAAGATGAAGAGGCTCAAAAAGAAGTTATTGATGTCATACCCTCTATTATCTCTAAAGAAGAAAATTAGACCCTACTTAAACCCATTGATAGAGAGGAACTGAAGAATGTAGTCTTTGGAATGAGCACCGGAAAAACACCAGGTCCGAATGGCTTTCCAATTGAATTTTTTCAGGCCTTTTGGGATAACTTGGAGGAGGATGTAATGGTTGTTATAGAGGAGTCCAAAGGTAGTAAAATAATGCTTAAAGCATTAAATCATACTTTCATTACCTTAATTCCAAAAGGGGAGGAGGGGGTAAATATTTTAGATTATAGACCTATTGCCTTATGCAATGTCATATATAAAATAATCACAAAGGTAATGGCTGAGCGACTAAAACCTCTTCTACATAACATTATCTTCTTAGAGCAAGGGGGTTTTTTAGAGGGTAGGCAGATCTTGGATGGTGTGGTTCTGGCTCAAGAGGCAATCCATTCAATGCAAACATCTGGTAATAGAGGAGTGTTCATAAAATTAGATATGTCAAAGGCTTATGATAGGGTGGAGTGGAGCTTCTTGTCAAAGATGATGGTAGCCTTTGGTTTCTCTCAGGATTGGATAGAATGGGTCATGAGTTGTGTTTCTACTCCGACATACTCAATGTTAATCAAGGGTCTTCCCTCACAACCGTTTGGAGCTACTTGAGGCCTTCGTCAAGGAGATCCTTGCTCTCCCTATCTTTTTATCATATTGGCTGAAGGATTAGGTAGACTCATCTTGAGGAGAAGACAACAAGGTTTGCTAACAAGTATCAAGGTGGGTGAGGAAGTTTTGACTCACCTATAGTTTGTGGATGACACAGGATTGGTGGGAGTGGCCAGCTTCAAGAAAGCAAGAATTATTAGAGATACACTTAATGTCTACCTTAGGGCTACAAACCAAGTCATCAATGATAAAAAATCCAAAGTGGTCTTTTTCAATCTTGATCAAAGGCTTCGGGACAAAATTTTAGAGATCTTAGGATTCACAAGGACTTATCTCCCAGTGGTATACTTGGGGGTCCCTTTGCATTTTAAAAAATTAAAAATAGATATCTAGAGGAATTTTTTGGATTGTATCAAGGACAAAATTAATCATTGGTCTCACAAATGGTTAAGCTATGGGGGTGGATTAAATTTTTTACAGTCAGTCATTCAGGCCATGCCAATTTATAAATTTTCTATCCTTGCTGCCCCACATACCATATGGAAAGAGTTGGACAAGATGGCTAGAAAATTTTTATGGGAAGGAGTAAAAGGATAGAGGAAATGGGCCTTAATAGGTTGGGATAAAGTAAGTCAGCCCAAGGTAAAAGGATGTTTGGGACTGAGAAGATCAAAGTTAAATAATAAATCTTTGGCTAGAAAGCTTTACTGGAGGTGGATTTCCCAACCAACTTCTTTATTCAGTAGAATATTAACTAGTAAATATTTGGGACATGTAAACCCAAATGAGGTGGGTCATTTCACTTTGGATGGTAATGGATCCTTAGTGTGGCAAGCTCTCAAGTTGGGATCTCAGGTAGTAAAAGATAGATTATTTTGGAAAGTGGGGAGAGGGGAGAAGGCACGATTTTGGACGAATTCATGGTATCAATACCCACCTATCATTGTTGAATTTCTTGAATTGCAACCAATAAAAATAGCCACAGAAACCAAGGGATGGGTCCAAATTGAAAGTTATTTCAACACTAGTCAACTGGGGGATTATAAGTTTAAGCAGTTTAAGAAGTTGGATGAGTGGCCAATTTCAATCCCTCCAGATTTGACACCCATCATGACTAAAATCTTGGTAGAAATATTTCTCACAGGTAGAGACGAGGAGGATGAATTATCTTGGGGCTATGGGAGCCTTGGTGTCTGCACAGTGAAGGACGGATATGATAATATCCTTCCAGAGCCTCCTCCTCATACATATCAGGTTGAGGATTGGAGAAATATTTGGCAGTACAAGGGTTGGCCGAAAGTAAACTTTTTTTCCTGGCAGTTCATGCATAATGGAATTCTTACTTTTGATTATCTCAGATGTAGGGGAATCATTGGTCCATCTCAATGTGTTTTATGTTACAAGAGTGAGGAAACAACTGATCACTTGATGTTTGAGTGCCCATTCACGCACCAGATTTGGGAGAGATGGTTTTTATATTATAAAATTCAAGTTAATGGTGATTTGAATCGGATTAATATTTGGGAAATATGGAAGAGGGGTAGATTTAAATCTAAAGCTCTTTGTATTGGTTGGGAGCTTGGACTAAAATTTATTTGGTGGCAAGTGTGGTTGGAGAGAAATGCTAGAATTTTTAGAGAAACTTTTTCTTCTTTAGATGGAGTTTGGCAGGTCATTTGGAGCAAAGTCACAAAAACTGTGGCATTCTATGCTAAAGAGGAAACTCAAGTTGTTATTGGGGTAATGGAAAAGGAAGTTGAAGTGCAAGAGGGACAGGACAAAGCTAGTTGGAAACCACCCCCATAAGGTTGGATTAAAATTAATACTGATGGAGCTGCAAAAGGCAATCCGGCTAGAGCTGGAATTGGAGTGGTTTGTCAAAATCATGTTGGAACAGTGCTCTATTGGGAACTGCAAGGCTTGGGAAGAGCCATAAACAATGAAGCAGAAGCCTTAGCTATCAAATTTGCTTCTATTTGGGTAGTAAAACAAGGTCACAGGAGGATAATCCTAGAATCAGATTCTCAAATAATGGTTGGAGCTCTAGATTGCATGAGAAACTTTGCTTTGAAAACATGGAGATTGAGGATTCTTATCACTCAAATTAAGGAATTATGGAGGGAATTAGATGATGTGATTCCGGTTTATGTGAGTAGAGATCTAAATAAAGTGGCAGACTTCCTGGCTAATATGGGTACTGAGAAGGAGGTAGGGGTTCGGTGGCACAATGACATGGCTATTGAGGATGAGATGATTAGGCAGGTTGGTGAGAAAATCCAGTGCTTAGCTAATTTGGATAACCATTCCAGAAATACTATTTAGGATATTTATGTTTCAATGTAGATCTTCTTTTATAGTTGTAAACAGGTGAACAGTCATTGTAGAAATATGGTTTAAGAGATTTGGCTCCAATGCAAATCTTATTTTACTGTTGTAAACATGTGTTCTCTCTGACTAAGGTTGGGAAAAGTCTCATCCCAACTTGTAAATGATCTTTGTTTTAATACAAGTTTTTTCAAATTATTTTTCAAAAAAAAAAAAAGATAAAGAATTAATTATATAGTAGTATTCAGTTTATATATGGTACAATTACAAAACTAGTGAAAAACTATAATAGCTTTTTTTTGTTACATAGGAGAGTTGGTTACAACCACTATTTTTAGTAACTAGCAAGCACAGGGTTCAAACCACAAGGACTGCTCCCAAAAAACCTATTTGTCTCTTTCTTTTTGACCCAACGTGATATGGGGACCATTGGTCACTCGGGTTTCGTATCGTCATCGTCGATGTGGCACACACTTAGAGGATTCGAAGCAAACTACTACCTTTACAAAGGGTTGGCTTCCCCCCAAGGTTTGAATCTAGGTCTCTTCTTGGTAAGTGCCCAACCACACCTGCACTTACCAATCCACCTAGCCCTTGGGGGTTAAAATATTATGTTAAGGAAAATCATTCCCCGTATCCCCTGGGGGCTAGGACTTTCTGTTCCACGGGGCCTGTCCCATCCGGGTATACCCCTTAGGCTAGCCGAGGGGGTTTTTTATATCCAATGCACACTGCAAAAATTGAACCCCGGATCTCCTTTCAGGGATTGATGGAACTTACCAGTAAGGTACCTGGTGTGAATATAAAAACTATAATAGTTCCCCTTCTAGGTTGCAAGCATAAAAAATTAATAAATAGTTATAATAATGTTAACCTTCCTTCTTATATATAATTATATGGGAGGATGATTTATAATCCATTTTGCCAAATATTGCTTAATTTCTAGCATTGGATCCATAGAAGATTATCATATGAATATTGACATGTGGAATGGGTGCTTGGAATTGGTGCTAGGCATCATCTTACATTTTAGGCTTGACAACATAGGTCTTGATGTGAGATCTGAGTTAAAATGGGCATCACTTAGTTCCATGTCTATGTTAGCATTGGCATAATTGAAGATGTTGTTAGCAGGCACTATGTTAGAGCCACCTTGAAATGTGACACTATGTTATTGCATGGTAAGTTTAAATTGATGCCAAGATATAATTATTTATCATTGCATAGGCTTAAAGAAATACTTCACACTATGGTTGATGAGGACTCATGTGACCCCTATTTTTATCAGATCATTTGTTCCCCCATGAGGAGCAATACTATCCATTACATCTAATTTCAATCAAGAAAATAAATTCTTAAGTTGGTCAAGTATGTACCATATAAGCCCTAAATTTGATATAATATTATCACACAAAATATACAATTTGAGATATTTTTTAATTTGGGGAAGCAAACCATTTTCTAATTGTTGGGTTTAAATAAAATTCATGGGTGTATTTATTTATGTGAAATTTAAGATTTAAATCAGTGGGAAGAAATATATTTTGTGAAACCCTAGTTCATAAAACCCATGTTTTCATTGTTAGTTATTGGTGTGAGCTTATGGAATTACACAAGTTTTCTAGAGAAGATAAAGTTTAAGTTAGAGAATGGTTGATGAAATTCAAATATTTGTATTTTGAGTGTAATTGGCTATATGAATCTAACACATATTTAGATGGGGAAGGTATCCATTTTTAAATGGCTATGAGGACTACTTATGGGACAGTTGTTGCCCTTGTAAAATCTTCAAAAATGTATTTTTGAGCAATTGGAAACTAAAGAGCAACGACAAAAATATATCTTGGTTGGAGGATACCATGACAAGACTCAAAGAAGAAATCAAAGGGATTATGGAAAAGAATAAAGGAATGAAGATGAATGATAATGTGAAGGTTGAGGGATTCACATCTATGATGCGAAATCAACAACAAAATGGTCATAGGGGTTTGTTTATAGCTAAATTTTCTATTTTTTTGAAGATTTATGGATGCATTCATAAGTAAAAGGTCAGTATTTCCATAAAACCTAGCAGTAGGTATAATTACATTAATATTTCTTTGAATAAGAGGTTGTAGGTTCAATCAAATAATACTAAGGACATACAACTAAAGGACGAAAATGTTTAGATTTTTTACAGATTTAAAGATAACCATGGATAAATATATTTTACGTTCATATTTTTATGGTACATCTATGGATGATGTGTATATTGACCTTGGTTCTCCTTGAGCAGACTCACTAGGTATTGTTAACATTAATATACAAAAGAAGTTCATGAAATTGTGGTATAGGAAAAAGTAGATAACATTACAAGATATTTCTCAACTTAGAGAGCAAGTATTAGAGGAAAAATAAGAATCCATTATAGGGGCACAAATTATAGAACTATTAGAGGAATCAAAAGTAGAGTCTAAAGAACAGGTAAAAATAGAGTCCAAGGAAGTGACATCATCAAAATCTAAGGATGCACATTTAGAAGAGCAAAAGGAAACACCAAAAAAATGCTTAAGTGAGAAGATCATGAGAATGAATTTAAAACAAAGAAACAAAAGGTTGAAGATTTAAATAAAGTGGAACATTGAGTTTAGTTTGTAGCATTTCACCACCTACACCACCGTAAGTGCCAATAAATGGAGTCATGACATTGAGCATCATTATTACTATGGACCTACATGGAGCAAGAAAGGTGCATGGTAGAAAATGAATAATAATTTTAGATTTCAAAGCAATGCAACAACATGGAACCATAAGAGCAATTATTCTAGATATCATAGTGGAGCAACATAAGCATGGGTCATTAGGAGCAAGGATATAAGAGTGGAACAATAGTATCTTGGAATCATAAAAGACTACCACCAATTAAGATTTCACTTGGATGGGTGAATGACCAATATCGGTACTAGTTGTTAGTAATTCTTATAAATCATATTATTTAGTTTCTTCCCATATTTTGAGGATGAAACATTTGTAAGGGGGTGGAATGCTATGGTACCTAGGGATAGGTATATGGTGATATAATATAATATTGTATATGGGTATTATAGATAGTTGGCATGGGCCACACATAACCCAAGGTTGATTGTATTATAATATTATATTATAATTATTATTTGGATAAGGGTTTAGTAGTCGACTAAGGTTAGAATTATACCCTTCCCAAAGTAGCATTGAAATATGGGTATATAAAGAAGAAACATTGTCAATGTAAGAATCATCAATCATCATTCATATCGAGTATTCTCTTTTAATCATATTTACCCATGAAGTGGCCTCTCATTTTGGAAGATATTGAGGAGTTATTCCTTCCTTTAGGGGTATTATTGGTATTGTCCTACCATAAGAGTTATTATCTATACCTATGGCTCTTTATGTGGATCATTATCCATGAATTAATGATTCATTATTTTAGTAATATGCTAATGATAATAAAGTTTTGTAAAAATAAACTTTGAAGCTCGTAATAGGTTATCTTTAGACAATATTTGCCTATTTGCCTCCTCCTTCCACACAATAAAATATTCCATTTTTGAAAATTCAAAATATAAAATTTTAGAGGGAAAAGAACATATTTTTGGGATGCAAAAAATGCATTGAAATGAAAATCTCCAAAAGTGTTGAAACGGAACCCCTCTAAAATTTTGCAAGGAATCGAATGGAACTAATAATTCATCCATATCTACCATGGTTTACCCTATATATCATTTTTATGTGATTGAATTAAGATATTTTGATTTGGATCTTATAACATATTGGAATTTGCAGTATTTTCCAAAAATATTCTAAAACATCCATTTACCACAATCATATGCAAGAAAAGGAAGAAGAGAAAAACAAGAAGAGTGTATAGAAAAAAAGAATAAGAGATAAACAACATGATATGAGATAAGGAATAAGGGATGGATGGTTATGGAAACCCCCACAATACTTTTCATATTTCACGCAATGATACAAATGATTGCTCATTGAGGGGTATTTATAGTGATATCAAAACCCCAATGAGAGGTTAACCTCAAACCGACATAAACTTAACCTTGAGGTTAACTTTATGATAAAATAATAATAAATTACTCTTTAAGAAAGGTTTATCCATAAAGGTGGATTAACCAATACCACTAAGGGTGAATACATGAGAGTACCCTTAGGCTTACATGAAGATGCTTGTAGGCTTACACATAGATGCCCATAGGATTACATAAAAGAATACTTGTAGGATTGCATAGAATAATATATGTAGGATTACATAGAAATATTCCTATAGGCTTACATGCAGATGCCTATAGGCTTATGTCAATATGCCCAAAGTATTACATAGAAATTTCCTATAGGCTTACATCAAGAGCATCCATAGGTACTTTATCACTATTGGCCTTAGCCTAATAAGGTCATATTACAAATATTTCAACATCTTGGTCAATTAATACCTAAGAATAAATGTTTATGGGTTAGGTAAGCAAGCCTTGAGGTCACAAACCTTAGATACCCCTAGGTAACCATCCATTGAGAAAGTGAAAAATAAATAGGACATTCCTAAAGCCTCTAGCAAAACTATAGGTCCATTAAAATGCCTAGGTGAAACCCCATTAAGCCCTATATATGTCAAATTTACCTTCTATCTCATTATGAAGGATAACGTTAATAAATTGACCATAGTTTCACTAAAATAATAATACCACCATGCCAAAGCACCATTCCAAAGCATCACCATATAATAGACTAGTGTTATCATTGAAAATGTTGAAATTCTCAAAATTGACAAAGTTGCTAATATTTTGGGGCCACTAAAATCACTTTTAACCTTAATTCTACCCAATTCCTTATGGGTGATAAGGGGATTATCTATCAAACTATCCTCCCATTATATATAACTCAAATGGTAAAACTAATATAAATAGTAGGTCAATTTCACATTTTTCAATAACTTCCAACAAGTTCCAAGTGTCAAATCAATGAAATAGTCAACAAAGTATTAGACAAATATTATTTTTTATGAAATAAGAGGAAGACACCTAGATTTTATTCATATTCATAGTTCTATCACATGGTGGTAGAACCCTTCCAAGGCTATCCTCCTCTTTTCAAATACTTTATAGTAGATTTCTAATACCTCTTGGTTCATGAAAAGAATCATATTCTTCTTCTCCTCTAAAATAGCATCTTCTCCTAACAAGGAATCCTTACCTCAAGGCCACATTTGTCAAGCATCTCAATCAACCAATCATGGAAGAGAAATTATTTCAAGGAATCCAAAGAAAATTTTAAGGTTCAAACACTTAAGAACATTTTCATCAAGTACCTAGGTACATACAGTCCAAGGTTAGTATTCCTTATCTCTCCTCCTTACTTTCTCACTTGTATTTACTTTACTATACTTACATAGTAGATCCATTTTATTGCACTATATTTGTTTTCTTCTTAGCCATATTGTTTTCCCTATACCTCTACTCTTGTCCTCTTATTCCTAGGAATGTCAATATAACAAACCTGACCAAATCATCCCTAGTCATAACTTTATTATGATACTTTAGCATTATAGTTTTTCTTAGGTTTGGATTCACCTCATGTTGCTTTTACCTACAAATTAAGTAACCTCCTTGGCTTGTATAAATATAGGGAAAACATATTGGTTAACCTAATGTTGAACCACTCCTTGTGAGTGGGAATCATTATCCTTCCTATCATTCTTGTCTTGTCATCCTTTGTGGACCTCAACATGGTCCGCTTAACCCTCCTATGGGTGGTCAACCTAGCGATTAAATTCCCTTTACCAATTACCAAGTCTTTTAAATCAAGTTTAACTTAGTTCCAATCATGAAATCCATGTCATACAAACAAGGAACCAAGCTATGAATGACCATGACAATAAAAAAAATGAGCAAGATGACCACAACAACATGAATATCACCTATGAAAATGAATAAAGTTATCATTTCATTTGATACAACCAAGGTTAAGAAGAATAATAAGCGAAAGAGGTGGAGTATTAACCCCAAAATCAAGAGGAAAAATCAAACATTTCCATTAGCACCATGCCTTGTGACATAGATGAGCTGCTATTTGGGAAACTCCATATTCCAAGTCAAAAACTACATGTTTTGAAATTCATCCTAAAAGATAAATATAAAACCTAGTTATTTGATCTTAGAATATTTGGTCAACATGATGCATAAAAAGCTATAATTCAAGCTAGTAGCATCACTTAATAGACTCGACCAATAATTCAATAAAATAAGCAATTTACCATTTTTAGTACATTGAAAGAAAAAAAATGAAAGACCTACACTAATACAATATTTTGAGATTGAGGAAGATATTTTTTATAAAGTTACAAAGTCAAAATGCTAATGCACAATAAAACACTAGTCAACAAATTGCATCTCAACATAGAATAGATTAACAAAATTCTAATGCTTTAGCAAAATGCTAATACCACTTGACAAAGGGTAGTATTGCAACATAAGAGAAATCAACAAAATGTTTCCCTACAAAATTTGAAAGTATCTTAAATGAATGCACAAAAATTAGAAAATGAGAGGCTTAAAAAGTGGTGGAGGACTTAAATACATAAATGCAAGCTATGTAAAATATAATAACAAGCTCAATAATAAGCCCAATAATAGGCAATAGCCCAAGTATACCTAGGGGTACAACTCTATGTGCCAAGGGAAATTCAAATAGCTATACATACACCATGAATGACAAGGAAAAAACCTCCAATATAGTCCATGTGCAACATTACAAGCTTATTAAGTGGTGCAACAAACCTCTAGAGCCTCATATAACCACCTATACCTTACCTCAAACATCTCTCCTATCCTATGGTAAAACCAAATCAATGGAAGATTTCCTTTGTGTATTCTTTAATGTATACAGAGAATGGATAAGAGCTAATCTTCATGTTACCACATAGTTACTTACAAAATCATTTAAAGGACCCATGTTAGAGTGGTATATGAACTTAGAGGTTCTATTTATAGCTTTGAGCAACTAGTTGACTTTATTACATATAAATTTAGAGCTAGAACAACACGTATGTTTCCATTTGCCAATTGTTATGGCCAAACAAGAGTCGCATAAGAAAAATATTACCTTCATTAGAAGAAATAAATACCTTAGCTTTTAATATAAGAACAATATTTATGATGTTATTCTTAAGGAAATATTTATATAAGTTATCTTTGTCATGAATACATATTGATTCTGATAACCTTTGTATTGATGTAATAACTATATATATACAATTTGGAAAGAGAGAAAGAGGTATCCATTATTATTGGATACAACCAACTTATAAATATCCATTTAGAATATTTCATATTCTTTCCTTTACTACATCAATGTTCAGTCAAAATAAAACAAAAAAATTAAAAAAAAATTAACATTACATGCGCAAGAGAGTTTATTAAATTGTCTACATATTGATCTATAATAGGAAATAATCAAAGTTGTATATTATTCTCCTAAACATACTCATGAATTAAGTGGAATTAAATCTCAATGTGCTTCATATCCTCATGAAAAACTAGATTGCAAACAAGTTTCAAACTCCTTGATTATCACAATTTAAAATCATTGGCTATTTCTATGGAATATCTATATTTTATGGGATGTAACATAACAATAGCCTCATAAATAGTTCCTCATATATCACAATATTTTACCTCAATAAAATATCGAGCAATAATATGCCACTTCTTCTTTCCCAAGAAATCAAACTGGACCCTAGGAAGAATACATATCCAAATGTGGATCTCATGTCATCTATGGATCTTGCATAGTTTGCATTTGTGGATCCCATCGAGAAGAATTGATCATTCTTCTTGTACTCTAGACCATACTTGGTTGTACCGTGAACATACATAAGTTATCACTTTGCTACTTTCTAATGACACACCCTTAGTTTTTGCATGAATCATGAAATATAGTTGATAACATAGCTGATATATAGTCTAATATTAGGTCATATAAATAAGAATACCAATAAACTAATGATAAGAATTTGCCTTTACCTATTGGGATGGATAATTTTAGGATATCTATAACCCTAACTCAATTGGAATAGACATGGATTGCAATCTATCATTCTAAACTTCTTGAGCAATGTCTTGGCATTCTTCATTTGTGATATGAAAATATGATTCTCCATTTTCCTTATCTCCAATCCAAGATAATAATGTATAATCCCAAGATCATTCATGTCAAAAAAAAATTCAACTTTGTCTTAGTCCTTTTAATTAACTTCTCTAAACTTCTAGTGATTACCAAGTCATTGACATATATAATTATGATCATGACCTTTTCTCATTTACATTTGAAGTATAGGCTTAGATCATAAGGATTGAGATAAAATCCATATTGTAAAATATGCTCATTGATATTCACATACTAGGCTCTAGGATCCTACTTTAAAGCATATATAGCTTCCTCTTCTATCCAAGTATGACTAATACCTCTATCTATATCATGCATAGTTCTTTAATAAATCCACCATTAAGGACACACTCTTTACATCTGTTATAAACCCTTATTATCATTAACATAAATCATTAACCATAATGAAAAATATCAAATCATTGATCCATAAATAAAATCCACAGAATGAAACACAAAGACAGATAATACCCTAACATAAATAATTCACCATTATGCAAAAATATCAAATTATTTATCTACAAATAAAATTCAAAAAAACAATCCAAACAATATGACACAAATATATATAATACCCTTAAGGTAAGGAAACACCAAAAACAATCCTTAAGGAAATAATAACTCCATATTTGCTCCATGATCCAAGACTGTTATAAGCGAATACTCAATATAAATCTTCCTTACAATGACAACATCTCTTCTTTATATACCATTACCCCTACACATTATTATAACATAATATTATATTATAATCAACATTGGTTTATGTGTAGCCCATGCGAACTACCCATACACAATATAATATTATATCCCCATATTCCCATTCCTATGTACTTAACATTCCACCCCCCTTACAAATATTTCATTTTCGAAACATAAAAAGAAGATAGATAGTATGATTTTCTAAGCAATGTTAGCAATTGATGCCAATCTTGATTGTCCCTCCATCCAAGTAAAATTTTGATTAGTGGTGGTTTGTAATGATGCCAAGTTGCCCTTGTACCACGTGAATATCCATAATTTATCTAGCATTTATTGCTCTACTTTTATACATCCAACGATTAGTTCTTTTGTTCCTTGATTTTGCTACACCACTCTAAAATCTAAAATCACTATGCTTTTTATACCAAACATTGCCATACTTGATGCTTTTTTGATTCCATGTCATTCCATAATAATATTGATGCTCTAATCCATACCTCCAAGATTGTTGTTGCTCTTGGTGGTGTAGTTGGCGATATGCTACAACCTTAACTTGATGTTCTATTACCTTTGATTCTTCAACATTTGGTTCTTCTCTTTTAAATTCTTCCTCATGTTCTTCTCTCTTGTTCCTTTCTCTTGGCACATCCTTATGCATTTCTAACACGACTTTATTGGACTTTTTAGCTACTACTTATTTCATGGACTTTGTTGTTACAACTTCTTCCCTAGACTCCACTACTTCTAATACTATAGATTCTATTTTTTATTCTTTTTTGGTTCCTTAACTTGTTTTACTACCATAACTACTTCTTGGTTATCCTTGGATCATTGCTTCTTATGCTAATAAATATCCTATAGTGTTATCTTTTTTTTCTTATGTCATAACTTCATAAACTTCTTTTGCACATTAATGTTAATAGTACCCAAGGAATCCAATCAAGGATAACCCAAAATAATCTACAAATCATCCATCTCAATAGCATAAAAATATAAATGTAAAACATATATATCCATAGTGATATTAAAATCTTCAAAAATATAAACTTTCTCACCCTCAAGCTTTATGTCTCAAATTTTGTTGCTTGAACCTATAACCTTTTAGCCAAATCAGTACTAATAAAACTATATCTACTTCTAAGGTTTATAAAATAAATAACATTTCCCTTCTAAATGTAGCTATGAACATGGTAAATATATTTTTGTAATCAAACAAATCCTTGTGAATATTGTTTGGTCTATATTTCACTAAATTTGTGGTTCCCTTAGCCTACACATTATCATCCTTATCTTTTTATTCTACCAATTTCTTGAAAATTTTCAACATTATTTTTAATTCCTTTTGTTCATCCTATATCCTAGCTATATTTTCATCTTTTTTCTCCAATCCTCATTTGCTTAAAAAATGCAACTTCAAATTCTTCCCATATGTATGTAAGATTATGGACACTCTCAAAGTTTATAAACCACTTTAAAGATTCCCCTTCTAAAGAACTATAAAAAATATTACGTTTCCATCTAGAATTAGTAGAACTTAACAATTTAATAAATTTCCACCATTCCCAAGTATCACTATCATCCTCTCCATGGCATATTGGCAACTCCATGGTCTCAACCCAATTTTTTTTTCCAAAGCAGCTAGGGTCTAATACATTGGGATTTTTCAAAAATAAAATTTCTCAAATGTCATCTATTCCTTTCTTTAAATAGTTAGATCTACAAATTTTCTTTAGAATAAAATAAACTGCATTTTTTTGTGGTAAGTCTAGCTTGAAAGGGACAACAAAGCTTTTAGTAGTGCTTCAAGAGATCCTCACTCTATTCACTTGAGGATCCTGACTACTTCTATTGAGAATACTATTGTGGTCCCTTCCATCGATGCTCCTCATTCTGGTTTGGAATCTAGAATTTTTGCACTTTTTGGTATCTCCTTTGTCCCTCATTGCCCGATCGAGCCTATTGTTGATAGATCCTGCATCAGATGGACACCTCCCTTGACAGGTTGGTTCAAGTTAAATTTGTATGGAGCTTCAAAAGGTAATATCAGTGAGGTTGGTAGTGGTGGTATCATTGGGGATAACATCAAAAGGATCATCTTGGTATTTTATGAGAACATCAGGATCCAGAGCAGCCACATGGCTAAATCCAGATATTTATACCAAGGTTCATCCATTTTGGCTGACCTTCCCATAAAAAACTTAATAATTGAAGGCAACTCACAAAATGTCATCAATTACCTAAAAGAAAATCAACCATAAACATGGAGCGTTTTTATCTTGGTTGATGAATCCAAAAGGATTCTTAGTAGATATGAAAATATTGTAATTCAACACATGTATAGATAGGGAAACAAAGTTGTTGATGTCATGGCCAAATGGGGGCTAGTTTTGGATCCACTTTGGGTCTGGTTTGACAATTATCCTCATATCCTTGGCCAAGTTGGTAATAACAATGACTCATCATTTCTATAAATCTACCAACAAGCCACGTCGACCCTCAAGCCATACTGACTCACTCAGACTGTTCAAACTCTATGATTTCCAACTCATTATTTTCTATCATGCTCAAAATGTGAGTTGGTGTGAGGTGGTTTATCCATCCTACCAATGTTTACATTTTCCAATGCCCAACAATCATCACACCAGCTCAAGTTATGGGTCCTTTATGAATCTCAATCCCAATACATGGTGCCCCACTTTAGCACATGAGTGCCTAGTTAGCTTAGAAACTCATGCCAACTCAATATTTGGGCCTATGGTGAATCTCAACTCCAATGCATGGTGCTCCACTTTAGCACCTGGTTGCTTAGTTAGCTTAGACACTCGTTCCAACTCTGATCTTGGGTCCATGGTGAATTTTAGCTCCAATGCATAGTGCCCCACTTTAGCTCATAATGTCTTATCTGGCTTGGGCACTCATGCCAATAGCCCATATCGATGCACCCTTTCTCAAAATCATTTCCAAAAGTGTGAAAGGTCCAACTTCATCAATTCTTTGAGTACCCATGTCACTAGTGCAGGACTAAATTTTAAGTTGTGTCATGATACTGTAGACACCAAAACAACACCAATCCGATTATGTGACTACAAGCATTGACCGAATTGGCATACATACCCCCTAGGGCAGCCTCCAGAGGTTAAACAGTGGTCCTATCCACTCCCAAATTAGTTTTGGAAGGTCAGAGGTCAGTTTTGCACCTTTTAAGCACTTTGCTTCCTATTCGTCCCACCCTGGGATGATTAGAATCCTATTTGTCCCACCCCGAGATGATTAGTAGCAATCGCTCTAGGGTGGCACAATTAGCAGGTTTGACTGGAAAAAAGTCAAACCTTGACAAACGACAGCCCAAATATGCCACCTAACTCTGCCTTCAAGGCATGGGATTGTGAGGGAAGGTTTCAAATCAGAGAGGCTTCAATCAAGCCTACCTTGATCATGGATGCCTCAATCAAGGAGGCCCTAATCAGGGAGGAATCTTCTCTCCCCCAAAAAGGCATAATGAGCCAAGTGGTGCCCTCTCATGTGCATTCAAAGGAGACCGTTAGGTATATAAAAAGGTGAGCCTCCTCACCCAAAAAAAAAGAGATCTGGAGCATTTGGAGCAACGAAGTGCTGCCAAACTATACCCCTACTCCTCTTTGTGCTTCCTACATCCATAATATCTATCTTCTGGAAAAGAGGTTATCGGGTGAACACTAGGAATGCAATCCAGATCCAAAAACCCAATAAATCGGCCACAATCCCACCCCAAACTCATTGACACAATACCCTAGGAATTTTTGGACCCATCCCACTTGGATTGGTGTCAAAACTAGGCCCTAAATGGTGGGCGTCCCACCCTCGGGCGCCCCCCCAAACTGCTACAGACCTAATAACCCCACCTCAAAGCGATTATAAATATGTGCATGGTTTTGTTATTGTTCTTTTTGCATTCTTTTATATCTAATAACCCCCAAATTTCATTGCTTTTTGACATGATTTGACCTGATTTCTATCATTTTATGCATCTACTAACCTACAGTGAGCGCCTTTGAATACAAGATAAATTGGGAAGAATCTGCCAAATCTAACCTTCTGGGTCATCTCAAAATGCTGTTTTTAGTCTAACCACAATTTTGCAAGAGTTTTGAAGGCCTCTAGGCAGGACATTTGCAAGGTCACTTTTTATAGGTTTTACGACAGTCCCCAACATCCCACCCTAGAGTGATTAGAAATATATGCATGATTTCCTTACTGTTACTTTTTAAATATGTCTCGAATGATATCCTAATGCTTTTGTTAAATTTTTAACTCATTCTGACATGATTTAACGATCGTTTTATTATCTTATGTATTAACTATCTTGTAGGGCACCCCTATCACATACAAGAGAATCTGGGTAGGATATGAAAATTTCGAGCATCTAGGTAGTCTTATAATTACATATAATTCCTAACTTGTGAGTTTTAGGTGATTTGGATAAGCATAGGTGGGACATTGGAGCGCTCGCTTTGGAGAGGCCCCCGACGGGTAAACGAGCATAACGGGGCCGTTCGACGTCGCTTTGATGCAAAATTAGGTGATACCAATTCTAGAAGTTTTCATTTACATTTCTATATCATTCTATAATCTACATATCAATATTATCACTAATGTCTTCAAAGCGCCCACTGGAGGCCTCAGGGATTGCATGTTTTTTTAGATACACATATGCTATTAATGATTTGTTGTCTTTCTATGCGTAGGATCTTCCCACTAGGAATACTAGAGGGGTAGCAAGGAATGTAAATCACATGGACACAAGTGGTGGCAACTTTTAGTCCACCCAATTTGAGTGTGGGCACCCGAAAGACGCTGGAAGCGTACCGTCTGATCTTGGAAGCGCGACTTATTTTGGGCATCCATTAATGTAACAAATTGTATCAAATGTTCTGATACCTAGAGGGGGATGTATTGTAATCATATTAAAATCAATATCAATAAAAGAGGCCTCGATTTTTTAGCTCACATCTCGTTTCTATGTCATTTTCTTCATGCATTGCTCATCGCATTCGTAGGACTTAGCATCTATATATATTTTTGTTTGCATCATATCGACATGCCATTTTTCTACTACTTTCAATGGTGATCACGGTGGGACCCTATCCCCTACTGTTAGGATTAAGTTTTTGATCCAAATTTTGTGGTTTTTCTTTGTAGGTGTTACTCATTCGAGCACTAGACTGCTACTTGTGCCACCCTGGGACGAATACGTATTCGTCCCACCTCGGGATGATTAGAGCTATATGCATTTTCTAAGTAGAAACTCAGAGGCATCTGGTTTAGACAGAGAAGAGGTAGGCCTTCTGAACATCCTCTATGTTTTTCTACTTTCTGTTTCTATAATTTTCTATTTTATTTGCTTTATTTTTAGACACTTGCATAGAAAGATTAGGTAGTTTGTTTTCCTTTCTTGCAATAAAGAAAAATAAAAATAAAAACATAGAGTAAATTAAATGGAAGGAACTTGATTAGGAATGCATTTTTCTCTGGTTTGCTTGCATGATACTTGCACAAATGACAAGTCCTCATTATAGGTTTCAGTTCTAGTTAGGTTTTGTGATTTCCTTTTTGCTACTAATTGTCTCTAAAAGATAAAACGTACTTTAAAGCATTGCATTAGTGAAAATCATCTTTGCTGTATCTTTTCTTTCTTTACACAATTAAAAGGAACTACACACACCACCTAATAAAACTAACATCAAGGATTTTATCTTAATACCCCAACACTTGATCAAGACCAACGGTGGGTTTCATCACTACATTGGCTTGGATTTTGCATACATATACCCTGATCGCGACTGTTGCTAGACGTAAATCCTAATGAAAGCTGACAAAGTGTAGCAAGGGTGATTCCCCATGCATGAGGATAAGTCTTCTAAGGTAAGTGTAAAAAATAGAGCGATCCCCCTTCCATACCACCTATGTTCCACTTACTATTCTTCTCTCGCGTACCAATAGTTTCCCTCACGTAAGGGCGGGTATATTGAGAGGTTCGGTATAACGGCTTGGGAATGGTATATTGAAGGGGCAACCATTTTGGAGATACAAAAACCCTCATTATGCATATATAACAAATTTTTCTTTACAAGATTTACATAACAAAAATCAAACACACTAAACCAGAACTAGGACACACATTTAATCTGTAAACAAGATAATCATTTCTTTGTTTGTGTGGTCCCCTTTTGTTTGGTATAGCATAAAAATTGTAAAAGAGATATAAATATACATATATTTTTAGAAAAACCACCACCATGGTGTATACCCGTAGCCAAGCCCAATCACGGGTAGAAGCTACAAAAAGTATGCAAGGAGGCACAAGTCACCTCCGTTATAGCCCCAAGGACTTGGTTATACCACCTTGGCAGCCTAACCCACAACATAGTCCACACTATACCACTACAAAATAGGACTATAGAGGCACCCCTTTGAGGGGCACTCCCATTCAACACAGACCCTCTCAAGAGGAGTACACACATGGAAAGGCCCCCTTAGACACTCATTATGAGTGGCCACTATGCGATGAAGCGCTAGAGCAACATAGGGTTCATAAGGAGGGTCCACATGATTATATCATTCCCCCTCCACCCCTCATTACTGTTAGAACTAATAGGCCAAATCTAGAGCACAAGGCTCTTCAGATAGGGTGAGCCAAATCCACCCATCCCTTTCACATGTACAAAATGGAGCACTAGGAAACCAGTATATTCCTCAAGAACAATACACCATGCGGGGGAAATGCGCCTTCGCACCTGCTAATTATCAAGATCACCTATTGAGGCCAAAGCCTCTGGTGAATGCTGCTAACCTCAACAGAGGAAATCTACCCATAGAGATCTCAGATCACCACGACCAAGATAGATATGTAGGGGAAGCATCTAGGCCTCCTAGACCTAGGACAACAGAATAAATCGACTTGGTATTTTCCAAACATACCGCCCGCCAAGCACAAATCATTCAGCTTAGGCAAGATCAACAGTAGTTAGAACAACCGTATCATCTTAACAAAGAGCACATTCAACGCCAGACAAATGAGTTTTTCCAAAAGACTATGCATGAGAGGATTCCAACCCCTCGCACGCATAGGGCAAAAATTTATGAGAGGCACAACCCCTTAGTATGAGACAGGTCTCCACGACCTTATCAAGTGTTGCCTCCAAGATCTCCTAGACCTAAGTGGGAGGCCACTCCTAGAACTAATGATGGGCAACTTCCTCGGGCACCCGTCCATGTTTATAGGTCATGCCCAGAAACTCCTCAAGATGCCTATGAGGAATTTGAGTGAGAAGAAGAGCGAGCTAAAATACCCTACCAAGGTAGGGGGGCGCTATCCGGCTACCCCTCCATAGGCCTCAAGTTCCTTGTAATTCACAACAAGAACAAACCAAAGAAGAGGAAATAAAATCCTCTGATGCATACAAAGCACTGTTGGAGCGCTTAGAGTCTGTGGAGACTAAGACTTTAGGGCCCCAAAATCCCACCTTACACCAGCTTCGTAGTCACCCTATGCATCCTTTAGTTCCAGCACCCCCATACCCCGACCACTTCAAAGTGCCTCAATTGGCAATTTTTAGAGGGGATGAGGATGCCCAAGATCACGTAACAAGGTTCTTGAGTCAATGCTTTGGCATTCAGGACAATGATGCATTGCTTCTGAGAACATTTATAACCATGTTTGCAGGCCCTTCCTCAGATTGGTTTACCCAGTTGCCGAAGCATAGCATCAATAATATAGACCAGCTAGTGGATGCATTCCTTGAATGTTTTGCCTTCAACACAAAGAAGAATGCATCCTTAAGCGACCTAGCTGGCCTTAAGTAGTATGATGATGAGACCATGGCTACTTATGGGAATTAGTGGAGGACATTGCTTTCAAAGCTACCTTACCTCCCTCCCATGGCCGACATGACTCAAATGTTTTCAAAGAGTTGCTTAAGGTCGATCTCCATGCTATTATAGCTGCAACAATATGCCACCCTCAAAGAAGCCCTAGCGCAATCCAGGATAATTGAGGAGATCAAAATACAAGATGACAAGATTTCTAAGCTACGCAAGAAAGAGTGGCCCAAAAATGGTAAAACTAGGCCCACACAACCGAAACCTATTGTGGTAAATCAGGTTGCCATAACTATACCAAAGCCTACACAATGACACAGCCCCCAAAGGCTAATTATCAGGCAGTTCCTCTCGATAACTATGAAAAGGAAAATCATAAACAAGAGCAAATTAATAGCGTCCCTAGGCGATAATTCATACAATTCATGAAGTCTAGAGACTTCTTGTTTGACTGCTTGTTCATGGCAAACCTGATAAAATTTCCAGAAAGTCGACCCATAGAACCCAACACGCCAAAACCCAAGGGCTATAGGGAAGACTTATATTGTAGATTTCACTAGCATAAAGGACACGAAATCTCCACTTTTTGGAAATTCAAACACTTAGTGCAAGACTTGATAGACAACAAAATACTCACGGTAGATAGTCCTATAATGCTGAGCAACCAATAGATGGAGGTCTTCAAAGATGCCTTGCCTGCCCATGATGCGCAGGCAAAGACTTTACAAGTGAACGAGGTAACACAAAACTGCCCCATGCAAGGATACGTAGGGATGATAAGCATCATGACACAGAACAATACCCAAACACGGCTGCGCCCGCTGCAACTACAGGAGATGTTTCGTCAATGTCACAACCTCCACAACACCCTACGCAACCTCCCCCGCCTATACCAGTGGCCATGATTCGGACTAAACTTACTCAAATTTTAAGGACAACATTAGCTAGGCTCTCCATTTATGATCTCATCCAACAATCATCGCCCCATCGGGAGGCTCTGATGGAGATACTCAAATCCATTGAGCTACAACCCCACGAAGCCAATTCTTTCAACAATTTCATGGGACATGTGAGATAATGCATAAAACCAATCATAACCTTCAGGGAAGATGAACTAAAATTGGCAACTGGTGATATGGTGGATCCATCCTTGCACATCATTGCATGGGTCAACAGGATTCCATTCAAGAGGATTTTTTTGGACACTAGCTCATCCAGCAACATAATCATGATAGCAGCATTAAAACACCTTAAGCTGCCAGCATCCCACATTGTGGCATCCACTTACACTCTTTGAGCATTCAACGATGCATTATGCTCGACGATTGGCACAATTTTCCTGCCCATCCAAGTAGGACAAAAGACCATTCCTACATTGTGTCACATCCTTGAGGGTGAGATGGCCTACAATATATTGCTAGGCCGGCCTTGGATCAGAGACATGAAGTGTGTCCCTTCGATAGCCCATCAATGCCTCAAATACACATACGAAGGGCAAGTACATGTAGTCCCAACGGACTTAGAGCCCTTTAAATTTTGCAATGCAATGCAGCTGATGCCACAATCGACCCTCCCATCGATACATTTGGATTTTCAATTGAATCCATCCACATAGGGTCTAATTTCGCCTACATCATCGCTGTTGAGTCCCTCAACTCACCAACCTGGCCCATATTTGTCGTATGTTCCTTCACCAACGATGCCACTTATGGTGGCCACACCGAAGGACAATGGGAAGAAGCCCCTATAGGAGGTACCACCATTAGTCTCAACCATCTCTACCGAAGAGGTGCCCAGTTGAATGGAAGTCGAGACACCTGGTTCACCCAACATGGAGTGGACTTAGGGAGAACTCCCATTACCTCCCCCTCAATCGCCAATGATTATCATTGAGATGGCCAATACAGGCCTGGGGGAGTACCTAGTGCAAAACATTATGGCAACACCCACGCTTGAATCCATGCAAGACATGGGGAGACCTCGCCTCCCCATCGACACTATCTTCCCTTTAGGCTACCTACCAAATTAGACCAATTTTGTATATGGGGGCCTCGAGAACGACATTGAACCCTACCTACAAGAGGAAGAGGACGAAGAGCCATTTTCTGAGAATGTTGAATATCTGTCCAACCTGGACTTCACCTTGAAATACCTAGACCAATGTAATTGGCATGGATATGGATTGGGTAGATATGAACAAGGAATGCACATTCTTTGTCAACCGAGATACCAGATGCAATATGATAAATTAGGAGTAGGGTTCAACCACCCTTTGCCCCTCGACATCTTGGTAGAAACCATGCAAGGCCTAGGTCTAGGCAACAGGGATGGGTTGGCACAAGATCCATATGCCAATCCCAACACAACATACACATTGGGAGATTATCTCCCATTGTTAACAACGAACCTTGTTGACCTCAACAACCCCTCCCCTTTGATCGAGGAAGGGGAAAGTTCAAGAAGTAACCTCCAAGAGGGATATGAAAAAGATCAAGGGGGGTCTTATGAAGATGAGTCAGATTATGAGGTAGCACCTTGGGACCCTTTTGAGTCTGATAGTAATCACTCACAGGTGACACCCATTGATGACTATCAAAACTTCGTGGCAATGTTCCCGTTTAATTTTTTGATCGGGCAATTGCTACCTCCAGAGAATCCAACCCTCCCATAGAGAGTGAAACAACCCAGAAGGGACCAAATCAACTTACTTGAACAAAATGAGCCTCCCATGCTATCCATAAGGCCAAGTGATCCACCAGAGGAAGAAGATCCAAATATCTTCTTCAACATTGACTACCTGCGTGCCAGATTTTTGGTTTTCATAGAGAGTGAGGATAGTGATCAAGAAATGCCTAGTGGGAGGCTATACCAACCAGAGGGGCACATAGTTTTCAAAGCCAATGAAGGCCTATGGATCTCCAATAGTGACTATGAAGATGAGACTGAGATAGCATATCTCAACCATATGAGGCAATAGGAATACCTCATAGACATCGATGATATGTTTGAACATCTAAATATGGGACCAAGGCATAGGTGGCATTTAAACCAAGTATAGTTAAACCAAGTGCTTCATTTGCCACTTCGGGCATACAAGGAGAACCTCCCACCTAGAGACCCTATAGGGCCATAAATTCCAAGGGTAGACCCTATCCTTCTATCTGCACATAGGGCCGATCCTTTTGTGCCAGTACCCATAGAGCCAGATCCGGGGTACAAGGATCACCAAGGATGTCTGAATCAACACCCACGTGACAATGGAGAACAAATTCATTCCATCAACATGATCTCCATTGATTTAATCACCCCCATCTGCATTCTAGTCGATCCAACATGACCATTGTCTCTAGACCTAGATGCCATAGACTGGGATCATGTTGACTCACCACCATCCCCATCAGATTACTGGCCTTGCGGTGAGATGTTTCATTTCACCCTAGGACAAGCTCAGGATATCTTCCATGCTAAAGAGGAACTCAATGTTCCCAATGCAAATCTAAATTTAGCAAATGATATCCACCTGATCCCAACTCCACACTAGTTGGAGGACGGATCCCACATGTCAGTCGAAGAAATGATTGACGTAGACATCGGTTCTGATCCAATGAATCCACAAATCATCAATTTGGGGATAATTTTATCCCCTGAAGAGCAATTCAATTACATTTCCCTTCTCAAAGAGAAGAAGTAGGTTTTTGCATGGTCCTATAAAGACATACCGAGGCTAGACCCATAACTAGTCATGCATAATCTAACACTTGATCCGACAGTCAAGCCAGTCAAGCAAAAGTTGTGTAAGATGCACCCAACAGTGGCCTTAATGTCAAATATGAGCTACAAAAGTTGTTGGATGCATAGTTTGTCATCTGTGTAGATTATCCACCATGGCTGTACAACATGGTACCCATCAAAAATCCTGATGGTAGGATTTGCATATGCATCGATTTTTAAGATTTAAACAAAGCGAGTACCAAGGATAATTTTCCCTTGCCTAGCATTGATGCATTGGTAGACACTACAGCAGGCCATGAAATGCTTTCCCTCATGGATGGTTTCTCGAGATACAACCAAATTCGTATCAATCTTGATGATCAACTAAAAATGACGTTCACAATGCCTTGGGGGACATTTTGTTATAAGGTCATGCCCTTTGGCCTTAAAAATGCTGGTGCCACTTACCAACACGCTATGACATACATCTTCCATGATCACATACATAAAACTTTGGAAGATTATATGGATGATTTGTTGGCCAAATCTCTTTTGTGCCAAAATAATCTTGATGACTTACGCAAGATCCTTGATCGCCTCATCGAACACAAGGTTAGGCTAAACCCTAAGAAGTGCGTATTTGGCGTCACATCTGGAAAACTCTTGGGTTTCATAGTCTCAAAATGAGGCATCAAGGTAGATCCAAATAAATTCAAGGCAATCCTTGAAATGCTTCCCCCAACCACCATCAAGTAGCTCAGAAGCTTGCAGGGTAAGGTCACGTCGATCAAGCGCTTCATAGCACAGTTATCTGACAAGTGTCGACCCATGAATAAATTATTACACAAGGGGATAACGAGTGCCAATTAGCCTTCGACGACATCAAACAATACTTGGCTTCACTGCCAGTATTGGCACCACCTAGACCAGGAGTATCGTTCTATTTATACATCTCAGCTACTGAGGTGGCACTGAGTGCCATGCTAGCCCAAAAAAATGAATTACATAAAGAATAGGCTAATTGCTATCTTAGCTGCACCCTAGTCAATTATTAACTTAACTATGCATACGTTGAGAAGCTATGCTTGGCGGTGGTATTTTCCACCAAAAAGCTATGCCATTACATGCTGAGCAATAAGATGTATGTTGTATCTAAGGAGAATCCATTGCGGTACATGATGAGTCATACTTATCACAGTAGTCACATGGTGAAATGGATCATGTTGTTGACAGAGTTTGACATCGAATTCATTGGACAAAAGTTCATCAAAGGTCAAGTCATCGTCGATCAACTAGCAGAGGATCCTCTCAAATATGATCAGCCTTTGACTATAGAGTTTCTCGATGATGGGGTCTTCCATGTCTCAAAATCGCCAGATTCTGATGAGCCTGAGTCACATGCCGACATAACCTTATTTTTCAATGGTTCTAAATGTGAGCAAGGGGGTGGCATAGGAATTGTGTTTTCACACCGCAAGGGGCTCCAATGCCTTTATCATTTAAACTTGATTTCCCATGCACCAATAACAATGCTGAATATGAAGCCTTGCTCATAGGTCTTCAGATAACCATCACCATGAACATCAAACACTTGAATATCTTTGGTGATTCGATGTTAATTGTCAACCAAGTGAAAGGGGTATTCCAATGCAAATGCCCAGTTCTACAGGCCTACAAAGCCCTTGTGGATAAATTCCTGGCAAAGCTTGAATGGTACGACATCGAGGCACTCCCTCGATCATCAAATCATTTTGCGAACACTATGGCCTCCTTGGGGTCACTAATCTTGCAAGACATTTATGGTGATATGACAACCATTCAAGTCAAAATGTTATTGCAATCCGCGATGGAGCGTACAAGCTCTGACATAACACCAAGAATCCACCTGATCCAGATTGAACCATCTCAGGATAGGTTCTCTCTAATCCATGATAGTCTAAATAACGCCAACTGGGGGTCTTTGTTCTTTCCAACCCCTCTTAATAGCAACACAATGTTATTTTCACAAGTTCTTTCCCACTTAGCTTTTGCTAGGGACAAACTTTAATAGGGATTGGCCGTTCATACCATCGAGGTTTTTGATTAGCAGGATTGGTACACACCCATAAGAGACTATCTCAAGTTAGGTAGCCTCCCACTTGGATTGTCGCACATCACAAAAATATCATTCAAACAGAAAGTGGCAAAACATGTCTTGCTAGGAGATATTTTATACCGTCGAAGCTATGAAGGAATCCTCCTCTGTTGCTTGGACCAATAGGAGTCCACTTGGGCGATCACCCAAGTGCACGATGGTACATGCGGTGGCCACTTCAACGGTATGGCCATCGTAAAGCGTATTCTTTGCATGGGCTATTATTAGCCATATTTAGAGTGAGATTATTGCACATATGTGTGGAAGTGCATGAAGTGTCAACACCATGCCAACTTGACACACGTACCTTCTCAAGCCTTGCAGCCGATCCAATCGACTTGGCCATTTTCACAATTGGGCTTAGATCTCATCAGAAAAATCTCCCCTGCATCGTCAGGTCATCACACATTTATCATAACGACCACAGAGTACTTCACTAAGTGGGTGGAAGCAATTCTGCTTACCTCTATGACTGGGCCCCGCACTGCAGAGTTCATTTTACATAACATCATATGTCATTTTGGTATTCCATCCAAGATCATCTCGGATAATGGGATGTCATTTAAGAACAAATATGTGCATGCTTTGACAATAAAGTACAAAATTTAGCATAGTTTTTTGACACCTTATTATCTGTAGGCAAATGGGCAAGTAGAGGCGTCAAACAAAATGCTAGTTGCCATCCTTAAAAATATGGTCGTAGATAGTCATAAGGATTGGCACATCCAAATACCACTTGCCCTATGGGCTTATTGCACTAGCATTTGGATGCCCACTAGGGCAACTCCATTTTTGCTAGTGTATGACTCTGAGGCAGTCATGCCTCTCGAGTTGGAAATACCCTCCCTATGCATATCAATGCAAGAGTTCATCGATGATGAAATTGCATGGGAGGCCCAGTTAGACCAGCTTACGTTACTCAACGAACGATGCATCAATGCTCTCGAGCATTTACGTATCTATCAAGAGTGACTTAAGAAAGCATACAACATGAAAGTTCACCTGAGGGACTTTAAGGTCAGTGACCTGGTCTTAAAATAGAACCTACAAAATTCTAACCATTTAAGGGACAAGTTCATGACAAATTGGTTAGGTCCTTATGTAATCGACAATAAAATAGGACCTGGAACATACCGACTCGCCTCTCTTGAAGGAATCAAGGAACTAGAACCCTTGAACATTAGTCATTTGAGGCCATTCAACATTTAGAGAGCCATGGCCCACTCCAAAAGCCCCAAGGGTTCTCGCCACCGCTTGGTCACCCAAAATGCCCCAAAGGTATCCATAATACCTTTGGTCAAACCAAAAGCTCCAAGGGTTCCCACAATCGCTTGGTAAACAAAAAATAGCCCAAAGGTATCTATAATCCCTTTGGTCAAACCAAAAGCCCCAAGGGTTCTCACCATCGCTTGGTCACCCAAAATACCCCAAAGTTATCTATAATCCCTTTGGTCAAACCAAAAGCCCCAAGGGTTCTCACCATATTTTGGTCACCCAAAATGCCCCAAAGGTATCCATAATCCCTTTGGTCAAACCAAAAGCTCCAAGGGTTCCCATAATCGCTTGGTCAGCCAAACGCCCCAAAGGTATATTTAATCCATTTGGTCAAACCAAAAGCTCCAAGGATTCCCGCAATCACTTTGTCAACCTAAAATGCCCCAAAGGTATCTATAATCCATTTGGTCAAACCAAAATCCCTAAGGGTTCTCTCCACCGCTTGGTCACCCAAAACACCCCAAAGGTATCCATAATCCCTTTGGTCAAACCAAAATCTCCAATGGTTCTCACCACCGCTTGGTCACCCAAAAATTCCCCAAAGGTATCCATAATCCCTTTGGTCAAATCAAAAGCTCCAAGGGTTCCCACAATCGCTTGGTCAACCAAAAATGCCCCAAAGGTATCTATAATCTCTTTGGTCAAACCAAAAGCTCCAAGGGTTCCCACAATCTAATCCCTTTGGTCAAACCAAAAGCCCCAAGGGTTCTTGCCACCACTTGGTCACCCAAAATGCCCCAAAGGTATCCATAATCCCTTTGGTCAAACCAAAATCCCCAAGGGTTCTCGCCACCGCTTGGTCACCCAAAATGCCCCAAAGGTATCCATAATTCCTTTGGTCAAACCAAAAGCTCCAAGGGTTCCCACAATTTCTTGGTCAACCAAAAATACCCCAAAGGTATCTATAATCCCTTTGGTCAAACCAAAATCCCCAAGGGTTCTCGCCACCGCTTGGTCACCCAAAACACCCCAAAGGTATCCATAATTCCTTTGGTCAAACCAAAAGCTCCAAGGGTTCTCGCCACCGCTTGGTCACCCAAAATGCCCCAAAGGTATCCATAATCCCTTTGGTCAAACCAAAAGCTCCAAGGGTTCCTACAATCGCTTGGTCAACCAAAAACGCCCCAAAGGTATCTATAATATCTTTGGTCAAACCAAAAGCTCCAAGGGTTCCCACAATCTAATCCCTTTGGTCAAACCAAAAGCCCCAAGGGTTCTCGCCACCGCTTGGTCACCCAAAATGCCCCAAAGGTATCCATAATCCCTTTGGTCAAACCAAAATCCCCAAGGGTTCTCACCATTGCTTGGTCACCCAAAATGCCCCAAAGGTATCCATAATTCCTTTGGTCAAACCAAAAGCTCCAAGGGTTCCCACAATTGCTTGGTCAACCAAAAACACCCCAAAGGTATCTATAATCCCTTTGGTCAAACCAAAAGCTCCAAGGATTCTTGCCACCGCTTGGTCACCCAAAACGCCCCAAAGGTATCTATAATCCCTTTGATCAAAACCTCCAAGGATTCATGAGAATCACTTGGTCCACACCCATTCGGGTTAAACTGTCCATAACAAATATTCAAAAAGAATAGATAATTAAAAATAACAAAAAAATTGCATCTCACTTTCATGCATAATCTTAAAAATAAAAACACAAAAAAAAAAGTTGCATTAGGCATCATATACATACATTGCATATTTGCTGGTCATACATGTCAAACACACCATAGACTGTAATTACTCGGCAATCATTTTCCACATTTAGTCCATTTTGTAAATGATCCATCAAGAATAACATCATTCGCATTTTCACCATATCATAGTCACTTGTCTTCTAATGTCTTTAGAGTTTTCGTCATTCAGTTGTCTTTAGATTTCTAGTCAAATTTTGTACAAAGTCAGACCAATTTTTACAAGGTAGAGTTTTACTTGGATCATGCCTTGTTACATAGCATCCCAACACAAGCTTAAAACACATAAAAATTCCCAAGTTGTGTGAACAAAAGATGAAACCTACATAGCGGTCTAGGATGCCATAAGTGAAACGTTATCTCACTCATCCCCCTATGCAAATGACCCTAAGAATACTGAGAATTGGCAAAAGGACAAGAAAAATTCCTTCAATTCCCTAAAATAAATAGTGGTTTTCACCACTACAAAGAATTCAAACTCCAAACATCAATCTCAAAAGTGCACAAATCAAAAAGCACAAGAACATAATGATTCTAATCACTGATCAAAATCTCAAGCTCAAACAAAATAAACAATGATTATCATCACTACTAAGAAAATATCCCACTAAAAGAGAGGGAGTAACTATTGAATCCTTGGAATATCAAAAAGCACAAGAACACAGTGATTCTAATCACTGATCAAAATCCCAAGCTCAAACAAAATAAACAGTGATTATCATCACTACTGAGCAAATATCCCATTAAAAGAGAGGGAGTAACTATTGAATCCATGGAATTCTCAGCATTCGAAAGGTCATGAGGTGATCCTTAGTACCGATTTGGTGGATAGCCTGCTGGTCACTGGTGGTAAACCTCCTGCATGACGATATATCTATCGCATTAGTTGTTGGGCATATGTACAGATCAATGTTTGCATGTGGATGAGCTAGCTTATGATAGCCTAGACTACATTGTAGATTAATCCTACTAAATACAACAAAGGAGTTAGTGGAGCTAATTATGTGATCCTCAGTATAGTTTTTGTGGACAACCTACCTAGCACTGACGGTATCCTTACGAATACCACATAAATGAACTCAATCGCACACACAGGGATGTGAAATAACTTGGTCAAACTCAAGTTTGATTCGTACCTTGTTCGAAAGTCTTGTAAGATAATGTACAGTCTTGACTAGTTAGTTAAAGCATCCGAGTCTCGAAAAACCTTAACTACATTCTAAAACAATTGTTGTATATTTCATTACTTACATCACCATAAGAAAATACAAAACAATTATTACAAATGAAAAATTTATTTCATAAAGCAATCACATAGTACAGAAAGCCAATAAATCCTGTACAGTCTATGGTGCCACCACTTGTACACCAAACAAATCATTCCATCCATTCCATATAAATACATATATATCATATAGTTAAACTCATCCGTAGTAATAATAACATATGCATACATCAACATAAATAAATGTGCATAAAGAACAATAAACCATGACAAGTAAGTAATCAAACCAAAAAAAAATTCATGTATATATATCAAGACAAAATGCCCTCAGGCTACAATAAGAAGGTCCTCTGACCTCACAAAAACCAAAAATTCAAAATCCCCAAAGCCTAGGGAGTCGGCCACCATGATCATGCAGGATTGATGTGACTAGAACTACCCCCAGTAGTATGGGTCCTATGGGACCTCTCAAGGCAGTTGCTACCAGCCCTCGCACCCTGCCCACCAACACTACCCTCACCTAGCTTCCTGCAACAAGATGATGCAGACTACTCAGTCTCACTGCCTCTCGTACGGTGTGACGAACCACCTCCATCAAGCATAGGATATTGTCCATCGAGGTGGATAACCTCTGTCTCTAACTCTATCTGATACCAACCCCACTCCACATCTCATTGGCGATACACAACCAATGCACTATTCTGCTTTGCCAACTGAGTCTGTAGGAGATCCCTCTCCTGCATTACCTCCACCAAAACATCTTTATGCTCCTCCTCCTATCTCTATAGGAGACCCTCCAATCATGCTATCTCAACATGAAGCCCAGCCTCCACATCCCCTGAGATAGCCTACGACATGGGCACCTTCGGGATGACCTGCTGCTCTGGGCCATCCTATATATTTGGCTACTCTGAAACCCCCAAATTGTCTCCATCACCGATAAATTCATCGACCTCCACCATGTTAACATCATCAAGCAAATCCCCCCAACCCTCCATCGGTGCCTCTGCACCCCCACCTCTTGCTGCTGTAGTATCCATGCCTCCTAGAGGCCCCTCACTTCGCCATTGTTGCATAATCCACCATTGGTCATACTCTGCAGTCACCCCGACATTGTCCATGTTAGGTACATCAATAACTACATCAGACCCCTCACCTAGTTGCTCAATGGTAGGCCAAAGTAGAGTCTTCTCGTCACTGTGACACCGATAGATCAAGGGGTCACTAGGCAATCCCTAGCGCATCCCAAACTACAGCGTCACCCGAACATATGGTAAGTACTCTTGCTTTGTCTCATGTCACCCAATCAACCATCTACCCCTGTGCACATGCCATAGCCACTCTCTAGCCTTAGGCCAAGATGAATAGTCTCGATACAATCGCCAGAACACCTGCCCTGGCACTAGATGAGAGAAGGCATCAGTATAGTGACCTACGTCACCTGCCCACCACCGACTTTGTCCATGCTCCTCTGACCTCCGCCATAAATTAGCATATCTAATTTCCTAATCCACCATCTCACCTCGGGTGGTCCAAGGCAAACCCCGCGACCGCTCCTTAGTTATGTGCTACCACCCCCAACACTACAAGAGATAGCTGCACCCGATCCCCTTTCACTTTTGATAGCAGACCTCGTACAACTCGTCATACAACTGTACCAATAACATTTGATCCCATTTCATAATAAGTGGAGATGATGTAGGACACTCCACCAATGTGAAAACCAACTCAAGTATGTTCCAAGGGAACCTCGCACCTGAGGAGTTAGGAAGTACATATTGGAGATGAGGGTCATGATCAAAGCATGCCTCACCCCTAATACGCCTTCTCCAACCACCACCACACCAAAATATCACCTATTTGGCAGTCAGCCTCTACCCTCTCCACAGCCCTCTCCACCTCCCCCTCCATCGCCAAACCAAAACATCATGTCAATACCACTATCTGCTGGTCACAGTGGTTCATTCGGATAGGCAGTCCATCTATCATAATCTGCAAAAACCGATATACATCCTCCACAGTAACAGTCATCTCCCCTGTTGGGAGATGAAAAGTGTTGGTACGGGGATCCCATAGATTGATCAGGGTAGTCAAATATGCCCGATCCCCCACCACAGGCTCCAGATGCATCACGTGCTTGAGCCCAAGGGCATCAAGCCACTCCCAATCCATAATTGTCAAGGCATCCCGGACATCAGAGAAAATAGTCGGTTGGCGGTATCGACTCTTCACAACCTAAAACAACAAAATAAAATGAAAAAATATATTAAGTACATACTTAATATAAATAAAAACATTAAAATAAAATTGTACAACAAAAGTACAAACTACAATTTACAATTGTACAACAAAAGTACAACATAAGAAGTACAGTAAAACAAATGTACAGTGAAACAAAATCATTAAAATAAAATTGTATAGCAACGACAGCATACATGAAAATAATTGTACAATCAACAAAAAACAACAAAAATCATATTAGGGTTTCAACCTTAATGTGAACGCAAATATATATATATATATATATATATATATATATATATATTAGGGTTTCAACCTTAATATGGCAAAAACAAAAACGAATAAAATCAAACCAACACACACAAAAAAATTAGGTTTTTAAAACCTTAAAAATAAAATAAAGCGAACAAACATTTTATATGAGTTTTAAACTTCATATAAAACATGCATGAATAATAGGCAGAGAGAAGGAACATCATATCGGTCTCACCTCGGCTTCTCCACTCGAAGATCCGATTCTCGCACTCATGATGTCTGTGAAATTTCAGTAGCGCTCCACTACGCACACTCACACTCCTCCTCCTCACTACTCCAAATTGCCAAGAAAAAAATATTACAAATGAGCCCAAAACCTAGTTTTGGTCCTTATATAGGCTGTTAGGCCTGTAATCGTTCCACCCTGGACGATTACAAAATTGGTATTCATCCCACCCTGGGATGATTACAAAAACTACATCCAAAAAATGCACCAAAAATAGCAATAAATCTGTCGAACAAAGGTGCCTTTGCACCTGACATTCATGGCATGAAAAACCTCTGTCGGGGTCACAAATACTCACTATCCTACTCCCTAAGAAGGCTAGCATAGCCGGACCGCTCCACGGGAAGGAGGATTTTTGATAATTTCTACCCCAATAGGCGTAAAAAAAAGGGTCAAAACCCACCAAAAACAGGTCCGATGGTTGGAAAATTACAATAAGCGTTCAATGAAAACAACTGAAGGCACCCTTAGAAACATCATCTTGGGTCAAGCGACTCATAACTTTTCTCATTTTTGGTCATTCCCTCATCGATTCGTCGCTTGAGGGGGTAGTCACACTTAGTCACCAATCAAAAAATACACACCCAATCAAGTAAATGGCATGCATTCAAAGAATCATTGACAAAGACAATCACGCTCCTGCTTGGGGCAGCAAACAAGCAATATTCACAAGCTAAACAAATACTTGGCATTCTGGAAGAATGAAGAAAAGGTTCCTCAGACAAAAGGTTGTGCCCTTTGCCTATTCATGTCTGAACAATGTCCAAGATCAAGTACACCTCACTGAAAAATGTTACACTTGAGTTAAGCTCCTTAGCTCGTCAGAAGCAAGGATTCAAGAATGCATGTCCTTTCCATACTTGGGGCATAAAAAGTTGGTTAGGTTACAGAGAAACCCTAATCATTAAGTTCTTTGGTCATCTATTTTTGCTCAGCATTGCGCCACACATAGCGCATCCCAAAAAGGGGCATCTATAGACACCAAAACAACACCAATCCAATTATGTGACTACAAGCACTAACCGAATTGGCATACATACCCCCTAGGGTAGCCTCCAGAGGTTAAACAGTGGTCCTAACCACTCCCAAATAATTTTTGGAAGGTCAAAGGTCAATTTTGCACCTTTTAAGCACTTTTCTCCCTATTCGTCCCACCCTGGGACAATTAGAATCCTATTTGTCCCACCCCGAGATGATTAGCAACAATCGCTCTAGGGTGGGACGAATAGCAGGTTTGACTAGAAAAAAGTCAAATCTTGACAAACGACAGCCCAAATCCGCCACCTAACTCTGCCTTCAAGGCATGGGATTGTGAGGGAAGGTTTCAAATCTTCAATCAAGCCTACCTTGATCATGGAGGCCTCAATCAAGGAGGCCCTAATCAGGGAGGAATATTCTCTCCCAAAAAAAGGCATAATGAGCCAAGTGGCACCCTCACATGCACATTCAAAGGATACCCTTAGGTCTATAAAAAGGTGAGCCTCCTCACCCAAAAAAAAAAGAGATGGAGCATTTGGAGCAACGAAGTGCTACCAAACTATACCCCCACTCCTATTTGTGCTTCCTACATCCCTAATATTTCTCTTCTAGAAGAGAGGTTATCGGGTGAACACTAGGAATGCAATCCAGATCCAAAAACCCAAGCAATCGACCACAATCCCACCCCAAACTCGTTGACACAACCCCCTAGGAAGTTTTGGACCCATCCCACTTGGATTGGTGTCAAAACTAGGCCCTAAACGATGGGCGTCCCACCCCCGGGCGCCCCTCCAAACTGTTGCAGTCCTAATCGCCCCACCCCGAAGTGATTATAAATCTATGCATGGTTTTGTTACTGTTATTTTTGCATTATTTTATATCTAATGTACTTATGTTGTTGTCCAAATTTCATTGCTTTCTGACATGATTTGACCTGGTTTTTGTCATTTTATGCGTCTACTAACCTACAGGGAGTGTCTTCGGATACAAGATAACTTGGGTAGAATCTGCCAAATCTGACCTTCTGGGTCATCTTAAAATGCTGTTTTTAGTCTAACCACAAGTTTGCAGGAGTTTTGGAGGCATCTGGGTAGGACATTTGCAAGGTCAATTTTTGCAGGTTTTACGACAGTCCCCAGCGTCCCACCCTAGAGCGATTAGAAGTATGTGCATTACTTCCTTACTATTCCTTTTGCAATATGTCCCCGATGATATCCTAATGCCTCTATTAAATTTTGAACTCATTCTGACATGATTTGACGATCGTTTTATTATCTTATGTATTAACTAGCTCACAGGGCGCCCCTATCACATACAGGAGAATCTGGGCAGGACATGCAAATTTTGAGCATATGGGTAGTATTAGAATTAAATATAATGCCTAACCTGTGAGTTTTAGGTGATTTGGATAAGCATAGGCAGGACATTAGAGCGCTCACTTTGGAGAGGCCCCGACGGGCAAACGAGCATAACGGGGTCGTCTGACATCGCTTCAATGTAAAATTAGGTGATACCAATTCTAGACATTGTCCTTTACATTTCCATATCATTATTTAATCTACTTATCCATATTATCACTGATGTCTTCTAAGCGCCCACTGGAGGCCTTGGGGATTGCATGTTTTTTTAGATAAGCATATGCTATTAATTATTTGTTATCTTTCTGTGCACAGGATATCACCGCCAAGAATTCTAGAGGGGTAGAAAGGAATGAAAAACACACGAACACAAGCAACAACAACTTTTAGCCCGCCAACTTCGAGTGTGGGCATGCAGAAGACGCTGGAAGCATACCGTCTGATCTTGGAAGCGCGGCTTCTTTCGGGCATCCATTAATATAACAAATTCTATCAATTTTTCTGAGCCCTATATGGGGGACGTATTGTAATCAAATTAAAAGCAATATCAATAAAGGAGGCCCCGCTTTGTTTGCTCACATCTCATTTCTGCGTCATTTCCTTCATGCATTGCTCATCGCATTCGTAGGACTTAGCATCTATATCTATTTTTTTTTGCATCATATCGGTACACCATTTTTCTGTTGCTTTTAGATACCATTGGTTAAATCAACTCCATCATAGATTCGACACATGCAACTAGGGTTATCCAACATGAGGTAATCCATCTATAATCCATAGAAGAGGAAGCCTCCAGATATTATGACATGCATATTCAGAAGCATTCGACGGTTTGGCTTCCTAGGTGAGTTTTAAATACAAAGCAAGGAAGGGTTACAATCATCATAGTTATATTCATTTCCAAAGATTGGCCATTCAAAATTATTGGGATAAATTGGTGTTGCTCGAGCCTGAATCTTTGCAAGTGGATGATGCAGTGAAGAAAAATTTGAAGAGCTACAAATTTCTACCCTTTCTTAGCAAATTTGAGGAAAATTATATTGAGCTATCTATGGAATTCACTAGGTCTTGGGATAATTATTACGTTATGCTTCATGGCCTTACCTTTAGATTCAATGTTCAGATGTTGGTTGAGGTATCAAAATTACCAAATCATGGTGACATGGTTCATCGTGACAAGCATTCCCTATCAGTGAAGCTTGACCATTTATGAGATAAAGGGAAGTCCCTAGTAAAAGAGAAATGAGGTATAATAAGGGAAGCTCTTTTGGTCTTGTGGAATAGGGTAATGATCCCTATTATGCATTTTTCACTGTTGATGAGATCTCTTCTCCACTCAAAAGCTTCCATCTTGCATTTCTCAACTGCCTTCATGACATCAAGAGCATTAATATCTCGAATTACCTCTTCAGGTTGATGGAACTATTGGTTTCTAGCATCAAGGATGGCTCTTCAACTCACCCTAAGCACTAAGATCTTATTTCAATATTGTATAAGCATGCACTACAAATGGAGGTTCAAAGGGTCATATTTATTATAGCTCCTGATGCTGAATTTCCTCTTATTAAGCTTCCTTCTGCTTTGATCCCTAGTAATGGGAGCCCCCAAAAGGATGCTCTAAGTAGTAATTCTAATAAAGGCTCTACTGACATTGACAAGGCCCAAAAAAATCTTACCCTTGGATCATTTACTAACAATTCATCTCCAGGCAAAATGGAGTCTTGTTGTTATTCATCCAGAGGTATGGCTTTTGGAGGTAAGCATAAAAATATTGTTATGAATCCTAACAAGGGTATCCCTGGAGAGTCTCCTATGAATTACAAGAATATTAAATCTAAGGATGATTATGGTCAGCTTCTCTCTCTCAATGATGGTGAATCCTCTAGTGGACCTTCAACTCATTCTCGATTGAGATCTACTAGTCGTGATCCTCTGTCCAATCTGGAGATCATCTTGAATTCTATAGTGGATAACATCCAAATAGCAACTAAAGTAGTAAGCTTCATCAAGAAGTAGAAATAGGTCATTACCTAGGTCACATATGATGATGAAAGTGCTAACGACGATGGACCATAGGTATATGAGTCTTTTGAGTAATCGTGGTCTTTCTATTGATCCTATTTCTTAGGGTGGCCAAGGGACTCCCTTACCTTTATTTGCACCCTTGTTTTCCTCTCTAATTTTTATTTTCTTCCTAGGGAGATGCTCTCCTATATTGGCTATGTCCTCTTGTTTGTTTCCTTTGTTTGTCTTTCTACTGAGGTAGTCTTGTTGGTTGCTGCCTCCTTTTGGGATTTTTTACAAAAGGTTTGGGGTGCCTTTCAAAATCCTCTTTTTTCCATCAATAAAAATAATAAATAAATTACAATTTATTTGCCCACCCCAAATGATATATATCTTCAAATTTTATTTTCTAAAAAAAAATTGATTTAAAGAATCATCATTGCCCGTTCTAGACGACTAACTTCATAGGGTTGTATCTCCCTCAATATTACTTGGATTCCTTCCTATGACCACTAGTTTTAAAGCTCTTTAAATTTTGAACAAAATGGTATAAGAATAATCTAAATTATACCACTAGTGAGAGATGGGTTTTCTTTTTTTAATAATCTTATGCATAGCCATAAAAACAACGTCGATAGCCCAACTTCAAACAACCATAATATTGATCAATATTTAACATATGACCAATTTATTTTTACAGTAATTGGAACGATATACATGATGGTGTAAGAATATTTTGAATATGAATACTGGAAAAAGTATAGCTCCCATAAGATGAGATATTTTAAAAAAAAAATTACCCTAATTCTAAAATATATAAAAACACAATCCTCTATTTGTTAGAATTGTTGCTTTGATACCACTTGTTATAAACCTTTGTTCTCATTAACATAAATCACTCACCATTATGTAGAAATATGAAATCATTCATCTATAAATAAAATCCATAATAATAATTCACACAATGAGACATAGATATAAATAATATCCTTGAGATAGGGCAACACCAAAAGCTCCTTAAGTAATAACTCTAGATCTGCACCATGAGCCAAGACTATTACAAGATAATACTCAATATGCATGCTTCCTTACAATGATAATATCCCTTTTTTATATACCCATATTCGTAAATCCTTATCCACAATTATTATTATAATATAATAAACCCTAGGTTATGTATGACCCATGCCAACTATCCATAATACCATATACAATACAATATTATATCTCTATATACCTATTTCTAGGTACCATAACAATGTGCTCCCATAGTTTTTGTACAACTATTCTCATAAAGGCTAGGTTGACCTCATTTTAAACTCTAGTATGATTTCTTGGCCCTATACTTAATATGTCTAGGATACCATCTAAGTTTACATCACAAACTATATTAAGATACTACTTGGGCTTAGGATTAATACTCAAATAAAATGGTTTAAATGGTATTGATTCTTCAACTCCATCAAGATCATTTCCATTATCATCAAACTCATCATCCTCTCTCTCAAAGTCTTCATCATCAGAAAATAGAACATGTGCTTCAACTAAAACATATGGGCTTAGAAGAAGAGCTATACTTATTCTTCTCATCAAACATGATATGATGACTAATATACAAAATTTTATGTTACAATTAATGAATAGATATTCCTATGGCTCATCATTACATCCAATGAAGATATGTCTATTGGATTTCATCCAATTATTTTTTCTTTTACTTTGAAATATGCATGAATGTTGTGCATCCAAACACTAATATATGTGACATAGTGACCTTAATACTTGCTCATGATTTTGGTGTGAATCCATTCAATGCAACTATGGATGCATTATTCAAAAAATAAACCATCCTAGGAACAACTTCAACCCAAAATTTTGGCTCTAGCTTAGCATTGCTCAACATGCTTCATACCATTTACCAAATAGTATGATTATAACTCTTTTCAACATCATTCTATGGTGACATATGGGTGAATATCAATTATTTTTTAATACCATTATACTTTAAGAAATCATAATACATGATATTGGTGTATTTTTCCCCTCGATCTGAGTGGAAGGATTAGATATGATGATCAATAATTTTTTTCATATGAGCTTTGAAATATTGGAAAAAATTAATTGTTTCATCCTTCATCTTCAAGAAATACACCTACATTTGTCATATGTGATCTTAAAAATATAATAAAAAGTATATACAACTACTAAGACTCATATCCATGGGTCTACACAAATTATTGTGTAGTAGGTCAAATGAACCATTCATTAGATAATTACTTGAGCCAAATCGGGCTCAATGTTTCTTTATTAACAAACAAATAATATAAATATCATGTATTTATATGAGGAAAGATGTATTACCATGGCATGATTGTAGGGTGATATTATGTAGCCAAAACTCAAATGTTTAAATCAATTGTGCAAAGTACAGTAGCATCCTCCTCCTTCACTACTAAAATTTGTATAAATAATTTCAATCTAAAATATCTTGCCTATGCTTATGCCATGGGAAATCATTTTTGAACCTCTAGATTTACCTCAAATAAGACAAAGTTTATTGTAACTTATTATATTAAATTCAATCTTTAGGTTGTGATCTTAAAGTTGATTCATAAACAATACATTCTTTGTGAGGTCATATTTAGAAAGAACATACGTGAATCAATATCCAAAGAGACATCATTGATACCTATAATAGTTTATGGTAAATTAGTACCAAGAGTAATTTCCCATTATAAAAAGAAAGGTCAATGCACACAAACCATTCTTTTTGGCCTACCATATTTGGTAGCGTCCAAGTTAACATACTAAATTGGACTTGGTTTAGAGTGTGTATAGATGCTTATGCAAAATAGACATAGTTTTCTCCTTCTTTAGAATTTATATTCTTTTCTACATAGCCATGTTGGTATTGAGGTACATTTTTCCTTTGCCATTGAGGATCATTTTTCTTGCCTCTTGATGCATGCTTTTGGTTTTTACTAAAAAAATATTTTGGGAAAGTAATGTATTTATACTCTTTAGGTATATGCCCTTATTTCCCAAAAATATAGTATGTGATATTAGAACATAAAAAATTCCCTTGTCCTTGCTAATATTGTTGATTATACCCTTTCTCTTTCTACTATTGTTGGTACTTTTTGGGGTTCCACAACATTTCTTTTACTGCATAGGATCTTACCTTTTTGATGCATGATTAAAGAATGTTTATCTTCAAACTTTATTTCATGATTTTCTTTCCCCTGTTGAATTAAATTTAAAATTCTTGAAAGTTAGAAATTTTTATGTTTAAGTTTATCACCAAAATATTGAACATAGGTGGTAGTGCTCATAGTAAAATTGGGACAAACACATCATCACTCATATTTTTATGTAATACCTAAAGCAAGGCTTGCAAATCAATAATTATTTGTAAAACATCCTTCAATTTCTTATTGCTCTTCATCTTCAATCAATGCAATTGACTCTATAGGTATAGATTCTAATTTTATTTTTGGAGTCAACAAATGTGCTTAGTTTATCCCATGCATATTTTTTGGTTATTGCATCATAAATGTATGGTTAAATCACATTGGATATATTGGACATTATGATGAAACAAGATTTCTAATCTACTTTCTCAAACTTTCTTTGTTAATAATGGTCTATGTTATGTCTTTATATAGCACTTGAGACCACTCCCTATAGATCCTTGAAATCAAGGTAAATTTTCAACATTATTTTCCATGTAGAATAGTTGTCACCTTTTAAAAACTACAATTTGGATATCTTCAAGGCATTAACAACCATTCTCATGTTGGATTTTTAAGCCTTACTAGCATAAAATATCATAGATTATCACATAGGTACCAATATAAAATAGCCATAATATTAAAGGTCAAGAACAAAAAAAATATTATGAAACTAATCTCAAATAAAAAGAATGAAGAAAATACTCACAATATAAAATATCACTTTCTTCCTTTATGAAAAATTTAGAGAAAATACAGTTTATGGAGCTTTGTCTCCATAATATAGCTTTACAAGATAACTCTTCACATTCTTGACTATTGCCTTCCATATGACCTTTAGATTCTTAACTTACCTCTTGCATAGAATACTCTTAGCCTTCTTTCATGACACATGTACATATCTTGCACATCCTAATTAATCAAATAATGTAATATCATCAAACATCCCCCTGTATTACATTATTGATGTTTTGTAATATACATAGTAGATTTTGGAATATTTAAAATTTGTTTTGGTTAAGGCTATGAAAGAGGAATCCCGAATCAAAAGAGGTGGAATCCTTCCTCCTCCAACCATATCTCCTAGGAATTTTCACACCAATCCTTTGTTTGAATCTTCACATCATGTTAATCCTTTTCATAAACCAACATATGCTACTACCATGACCACCAACATTGGGGGAATTCCACAAGCTTCTCCAATCAATAGTGTAGACACCAAAACCTAGCCACTTGTCCTCCATCCATGCTTTCCCGCCATTTCTTCCCACTATTCATATATATTTATATATATTTATTTTATATATATTTAATATTAATATTTTATATATATTTAATAAATATATATTTATATAAGTGAATTAATAAATCTATCCATCCATCCACATCAATCCATACCACACCCTAAATTTAATATCCACCCTTCAATGTGCTTTTATCTTAGCCACATGATTAGTGTCGTTGAAACCCTAAGTATGCCCTAGGTTGGATTACAAATAGAAGTCATTTTGATGGCTCAACCCCTAAGTGTTCATTGCTTGAGTTTTGATTCCAAGTTCTTGAATTCCCTGAGTTTCCTTGGAGTATTTGAGTACTTCTACCTCCATATTTGCTCGTCGTAACCCCCGCAACCATTGCCATACATTTCCCTCACAATATCTACTTCTGCAGAATCCTTCCCCAATTGTAAAACACCTCCGAGCACTTTCTGTCACTGCCTAGCGTCTCTAGGTGCTTCCCCTCAACTACCAAGAACCTCTGGGCACCTCCTTTCTAGTCCCAAGTGTCCATGGGTTTTTCCTGTAGCCGTTGAGCACCCACAAGAATTTTACGTAAGTGTTTTGAGGACCTCCTAGCCTTTGGGTGATGCTAGGGCATCACCATGCCTATTCACTGCAACAAATATCATAGATTAGAATACAAGTATGTAAGGTAAACTTATTATTTGTTATATCATTTATGCACTTTTATTCCTATTCACTTTATTTGTAGTAGATAGTTAGGGTTTTATTATTGCTTATAAATGGCCTCGGGCTGTGGAGATCTCATAGGTATTACTAATCTATTTGTTGTGTTATTGTGTGTATATCTGAAGGTGTGATATCAGCATTGGACAACTGTTTAAGCTAGAGTGGCCCAACATCATATAACTAAAAGCCCACTCACTTTTATTGGGAGCAAGGATGCGCCTAAAGACACCATCAAACTTTTTTGCTAAGGTTTCGAAGAACCCTAGCCATTTTTAAATCTGTATCAAAAGGATTCAAGGATCCACATTGTAACAATGGAGTTTTTAGGCTCCCCCATTAATATAAGATCATCTATTATGTAATTTTGGGTTCTTTGTGTTCAATTTATTTAGCATTGTTTGGTGTTGCATTTTTGTCTCTTCAAATGGCAATCACGGAAGGACCCCTAAGGGTTTATTTTATGATTTGCCTTACTAATTCATTTACTATTTTATGTCATCTTGCATGATTTTTAGAAGTGTAGATTTCATAGATTTCATTAGATCTAGGGTTTTAAAAAGTTTGCAAAAGTTGCATAAGGTGCGTGAAGTGCCTGATAGCACTCGGAGGCCATCCAAAAACACCTAGGTGTGTTTTAGGAATGCCTAGGGGTATTTTATAGAGATCTGGGACAGATACGTAGGCTATTTGTAAGTCCACTAACTAAACCCTAGTTTTTCTATTTATATTTTTTGGCTTTTTTGTGTCTTTTTTAGGCTTTTGATATAAAAATAATTTCATTAATTAATCTGGAAAAGAACATTCATATTAGCATGCATTTTAGGATTTAAATTAATCACTTGCATCCATTCATAACTTCTATTTGAAATTTTTGAGTTTTTGTTGTGTGAAGATGTAGGCCTAAAATTTTTGCACTCCTTTCCTCTAGGCTGATGGATCCGTGCCTCAGAGGGGAATGGGAAAATAGTAGAGCTACACCTCGAAAGAGAGGCACTTAAGTGTGCCTTCTTGTGGTGATTTTTCGATGAATTAAGGGTTCACCAGGAAAATTTTAGCGACAGTTTCCATACCTAGGTTTGGAAGATGTTTGATGTGTTCTTTTTATAAAATCATTCACATACACCTAAGTTTTGGCCTTTATGCAACTAAACTATCTATATGCAATTTTGATTTAATGAAGACAGTAGACAGTGGATACAGAATAAAATGCAATGCCTAAAACTAGGGCTAAAAGAAATTATAAACCTTACTTGACCCGGATGTTTGATGAAGGTTCTGAGGCTTGTAGCAGGATAGAATCGCCTCTGTTTCTGATAGAATCGCCTCTGTTCCAGACAGAATCGCCTCTGTTTTAGATAGAATCACCTTCGATTTAACAAAATCGTAGGCGATTATGTCGCAATCCTACAGCAAAATAGTTGACAACAAATAGAGGACAAAAAACAATGTTTCTTGCAAATTATAACAGTTTCTCGTACTCCAAGTCACAGATATATTTTAATTTCTATATGCAAATGGATATGAAATGACATGAGAACACTATGATGACAATTCAACCTAATATGCTATGGATTTGTGCGATTATGATCCTGATTTCATGATGCAATTAACTGGAATGATGGTGAACACCAAGATGCAATATCTAAATCTGAATAATAAATTAAATGGACATGATGCAATGCATAGACAAACAAAAAATTGGGAAAGAAATGCAAACAGTGATTTGAATCCTTGCCCCAGCTGATCTGAAGACAGGATCGCCTACTCTCTGACGAAATCGCCTACTCTTTGACGAAATCACCTGTCACTTCTGTCGAAATTGCCTATCATTTCTATCGATCGCCAGGCAATTATGATGGTATTTTGGGTGATTATAACTGAGACCTGCAATAACAACAATGAAAATAGGGATGTCGAGAGGTGGAATTGCATAACAAATTGATGCGAGGGATCCTCAAGGGAGTTCAGAACAATCTCAGGGATCAGAGTCCAACCAGCCAGGGGGAGAAAGGGAAAGGGGGCTAGATTAAATAGGTCCAGGAGAGGTTGGAGGAAGTTGGGAGGTTAGACTAAACATGGAGGAGGTTTTGATCCCTCCTATGTTTGTCACCTTCAATCTGTTCGCCAACAACCCTGATCCGAACGATGGCTAAACCAGGTAAGAGGTTTTAAAACGAATTTTATCTTTTAGCAAATTTGTTAAAATTCTATTTTGGGACAAAATCGCTTGGCGATTTTGTCGATCGTTAGGCGATTTTGTTGACCGTTGGGTGATTTTGCCCAACGGTCAAACAACTTTTGGTTTATTGGCACGGAAAACGAGGAGATTGTTTTCTCACCATTTTAGCCGACTTTCAGGTAAATTTTGGATAATTTTTAGTAATTGTTATGATGTTTAGGTAAATTAGATGTGTCAATTTTACCCTACTACATTTTGCCCCCTCTTTAGCGATCTTTTGAAAAAAGGTCGTTAAAGATGAAATGGCACGTTTTTCGAGGTAGAAGAAAAAAATTGGACGCATTTATAGTTCATAGCTCAATATTTACTATTTTAATAGTTTATTACATTGCCCCCTTCGAGTTTCACATTAATTTCGCTGAATTAGTGAGAAACTCGAAAGACTTTGCATATCAGTCGACCCTTTTTGTATGTGTACTTTTGATGATGATATATATAGCTATCTTTTGTCTTTCATGTGTTTTTGATGGTGTTTTATTTAATTTTGCATTTTAATTTTTGGATACTAATGATGTCTTTAATCATGCCTTTTAAAATAAGAATAAAATGATGTAAAATGATTTGGTGTGTTTTGAGAATATGTTTTGGAACATGTGAGTGTTGGAATGATGATAAGGTTAAATAGATTTTAGCAATATACCTCGAAGGATGTTATGTTGTTATGTGACTGTTGGTGGAGTTCAATGCTCACTAAGTCATGAAGCTAATCCTGTTTGTGAGGAGTATTTTGAAATTGCTAAAATGATTGTTTGCTTAAGAAAGATCTTAAGGCTTTTGATGATAAAATGAAGTATGTTTGTTTTGGAACAAAATATGTGATAAATATTTTGTGAAATTTATTTGATCGGGCATGAAAAATTTGATAGATGATTTGCGCTAAACAAGGAATTCTTAATTGCTTAAGAATAATGTCATCATCGCGAAAATCAAGATGAAAATGCAGGATGCTATATAATTTTTGTTTGTTTTTAAAATGCAAAATTAATGTTTGATAGATCATTATATCACATGTACAAAAGTTTTTATAATTTTTGTAAAGAAATGTACACATTTATTTTGAGGTATGAAAAATTAGAAGGATGACTTGCGCTAAACAAGGAATTCCTAATTGCTTAAGAATAATGTCATCATCATGAAAGTCAAAAAATGAAGATGCAAGATGATATAAATTTTGTTTTTAGAAATGTTGGATAGGAAATTTGAACTATTTAAACTATTTTGGACATAAAAATTAGAAATATGGTTTTCGCTAAGCACGGAATTCCTAATTGTTTAGGAATAATGCCATCATCAAAATAAAAAATGCAAGATGAATAATAATTTTTTTTTTTTGTATTTTTATTTAAGATGAATAATGATAAAAGAATTGATGATATTTATCTAATAAAATTCCAAAGAAATATTTTAATTTATTTCAAAGACAAATTCAAATTTATCTAGAACCAATGTGTGTGAAGTGCATTCATTATCTATTTTGATCTTATCATAATGATACAAAATCTCTCAAATAACAAATGTGTGTGCTTTGCAAAATTCATTTACCGATTCTGAGTAAGAAAAATGATATAGCAAACTTAAATGAACCAATGTGTGTGCATGTGAAGTATTCTTTAACCATGATTTTGTGCATGCATAGGGACTGAACTACTATGCAAATCAAACCACCAAAAGCTAGCTATTCCATAAGCGAACATTGGTCTGTACAAAAGAAGGTCGCTAATGTGACAGACATATCACCACGTGAAAAGGAATTACCCAATGTCAAGCAAGTTGGGCACAAATCGCCTGTTATGGGGCTTACCTCATGATTTTCGAATAACTGAGAAATTCCAGGGATTCAAGTTCCATACTCCTTCTTTTCTTCATATTTATAAGGTAGGGATTTCTTGCCCATTTTTGAACAAGGGGATTTTATTGCTTTGGAACATTTTTCTTTGATTTTTCTCTCTTTTCTTGTCTCTCATTTTCTTTCTTTTTTCTTTTGCTCTCTTTTTCTTTTGTTTTCTTTTTCTCTTTTCTTGTTTTCTTTTTCTCTCAGGATACTTGCCCAGATTAGACGTGGGGCAAGGGATTTATTTGGGTAGGAAGGAACTTGTCCTTTTGCCAATTTCTCAGTATTCTAGACCATGCACATGATAGGATAGCAGGGGAAACCTTTTGCTTAAGGTTTTAAGATCCACTATGTAGTATCATTTTTTGAAGTTTGCAACAAATCATTTTAATGTGTAAAAGTGTGTTCTTGGTTCCAAAAAGTAGCAAAATCATTTACAAACTCAGAATTTATTTAGTGAAGTAATAGTGTTCTTTGATATAGGAGAGATTTATAATCAAAACAACAAAAATCAAAATTATTAATTTAGCAAAATTTTTGGTGCATGGTTCAGGATAACTTTTGAATTTTATCTGAGATAATATAAAATATTACTCATAATTTTAGTAGATAATAATGCAGAGATATAAATAAAACAATGTTGTAGAAATATTTTTGGAGTTTTTTGGATTTTGTGAATTTTTTGGTTGTTTTGATAAATTTTTGAAATGCATGAAAAATTATTTACAACTATTTACAGTGATGCGACTTTTGAATCTATGCATAATATCTTTTTAGGTGCATGATATTCATGGGTTCCTTGAGATATTTTCCATCCAAGGTAGCCAATATGTATGCACCCGATCCAAATTTAGCGGTGATGATGTATGGTCCAAGCCAATTGGGCTCGAATTTACCTTTAAGGTCTTTTGTTGCATTTGTATTTTTTTATTTTCTTTTAAGACTAAATCTCCAACTTCAAATGATCTGTTATGGACTTTCTTAGCATATGATATTTTAAGTTTGTCTTGGTAGGCACGAAGATGTTCTAAAGCATGAATGCGCTTTTCATCTAGAAGTTCTAACTGACTTAATCTGCCAGCACGATATTCATCTCCAACTTTCGCATCTTGAAGTAAAAGAGCTAAAGAAGGAACTTCTAATTCGAATGGAAAAACAGCTTCAACACCATAAACCAAGACAAAAGGAGATGCACCCGTAGGAGTACGAACACTAGTTCGATAAGCCCACAAGGCAGGATATAATTGTATATGCCAGTCACGACCTATTTTATTAACCAATATTTTTAGTATTTTGATTAATGTTTTATTGGATGCTTCAGCTTGGCCATTTCCTTGTGGATAATAAGGAGTAGACCATCTATGTTGAATTTTATATTTTTGACACAATTTTTTAATGTCTTTGTTCTTAAAGCAAGTACCATTGTCAGAGATGAGATTAGATGGAATTCCAAATCTACAAATGATTTGATTAAAGATAAATTTAGAGACTTGGACTCCTGTGCAAGAAGCTAAAGGCATGGCTTCCACCCACTTTGTAAAATATTTTGTTGCAGTTATTATAAATTTATGACCATCAGATGAGACAGGATTAATTTTACCAATAATGTCTAAACCCCATTTAGAGAAGGGCCAAGGAGAAGCTATGGTTTGGAGTTCCTGAGTAGGAGCATGGACAAGGTCAGCATGTCTTTGACATTTGTCACAATGACGCACATAATCATTGGTATATTTTTCCATGGAAGGCCAAAAATAACCCATTCTAAGGAGCTTTTTAGCAATGGTGCCTCCACTAAAGTGTCCTCCGTAGGATCCATCATGGGCTTCACTTAAGGCTTTCTTAGATTCTTCTAGGTTTAGACATCTTAACAAAATACCCTCAAAGGATCTTCTGTATAAAGTATTACCAACAACTACGAAGCGGACAACTCGCTTACGTAATAACCTACGTTGGTTTCTATCTAATCCTTCAGGGAAAGTCCCATTTTGTAGGAAATTAAATATATCTATATACCAAGGTTCTGGGGTAATCTCATTAATCAAAAATACATCCAATGGTTCTAAGCAAGATTTAGAAGAAGCGGGTTCTTGGAGTTTGTGAATAATGATAGTAGCATATTCATCATCCAACTCCAAAGGCAATAAAGAGGCAGTTGCAACCATAGCATCGACAACATGGTTGCTAGTTCTAGGAATGGCTTTTAAAGTCACTTTTTCAAACAATGAAATAAGCTTAACCACATATTCTTTATAAGGTCACAATTTCTCATCTCGTGTTTGATAAAATTCATTAATTTGATTTATCATGAGTTGAGAATCTCCAAAAACCAACAAAATCTTGATTTTTAAGGCTAAAGCGGCTCGTAATCCAAGGATTAGGGCCTCGTATTCTATAGTGTTATTAGTACAAGCAAACTATAATTTAAAATATAATGGTATTAGGTGCTTCTGAGGAGATATTAATATGATTCCTGCACCTGCACCGCTCATACATCTAGCTCCATCAAAAAACAATGTCCAAATTTCTGAATGATCCTCTTCTAAATTAAGGCATTCATCAAGAAATTCAATGTTCATGGGTTGAGTAGATTCTATAGGAGCAGCAACTAACTGATCTGCTATAACTTGGCCTTTTATAGATTTTTGGCCGATAAATGTGAGTTCAAATTCACTAAGAGCAAGAACCCACTTAGTTGTGCGTCCTGATAAGTATGGTCTACTCATTAAATACCTTAGTGGATCAGATTTTGCAATGACATATGTTTTATGGCTAAGCATATAATGACGTAATTTTTGTGCAGAAAACACAACTGCTAAACAAATTTTTTCCAATGGAGTGTATCTTGTTTCATAACTTATCAAAGTTCTACTTATGTAATATGTGGCTCGTTCTTTCTTTTCATCATCTATTTGAGCTAACATAGCTCCAAGTGCGAGTTTCGAAGCAGAAATATACAAAATGAAAGGACGGTCTGGTTTGGGTGGAACAAGCACTGGAGGGTTGAGAAGATATTGTTTGATACTATCAAAAGCTTCTTGACATTCCTTATCCCATTGAAAGGAAATATTTTTCTTGAGTAATTTAAGAAAAGGTTCTGTTCTATCTGCTAGTTTATCAATGAAACGACGAATAGCCTATAACTTTCCTTGTAAACTTCTTAATTTTGATATGTTCTTAGGTGGTGGCATATCATGGATAGCCTTAATATTTAAAGGATCTATCTCTATACCTCGCATAGAAATAATGACTCCTAATAATTTTCTAGATTTTACTCCAAACACACATTTATCTGGATTTAAACGTATAAGATATTCTCTTAATCTGTCGAACACTTTTCTTAAATATTTAATATGATCATCTTCCTTATTAGAATGAGCAATGATATCATCAACATAATCATGTAAAATTTCATACATCATATCATGAAAAATATATGTCATAGCTCTTTGATATGTTGCACCAACATTCTTTAAACCAAAGGGCATGACTTTCCAACAAAAAGTTCCCCAGGGTGTTATAAAGGTTGTTTTAGCTTGGTCTTCAGGAGCTATTCTAATTTGGTTGTATCCTAAAAAACCATCCATAAGAGACAACATCCCACTCCCAGCTATGAAATCTATGATTTGATCCATATTAGGGAGAGGAAAGTCATCTTTAGGGCATGCAACGTTGATATCTCTAAAATCTGTGCAAACCCTAATTTTGGTAGCTTCTTTCTTGGTGACTGGGACAACATTAGATATCCATTCTGCATAATCGATAGCTTGTATGAATGTGACATTTAAAAGCTTTTCTAGTTCACTTTTAACTAGTAATGCTACTTTTGGATGCATTTTTCTAAGTTTTTGTTTTACAGGTTTAGCATCCGGGCGCACTACTAAATGGTGAACAACTACAGAAGGATCTAATCCTGGCATATCCGCATATGTCCAAGCAAAGACATCGAAATATTCTATAAGAAATTCAATATATAATTTTTGTTTTTCTTCACTTAGCTCAGATCCAATCTTGACCATGCGAGGATTTTCTTCTGTTCCAATGTTAATTTTTATAAAATTTTCTACAACAATATTCAATTCTCTTTCAAAATTAGGAGGTGCAGGTGACACCCCCATTTCTTGTAATTCTTCTAAAGTGCACTTAGCTAACTCTTCTTGTGGATCAGTTGATTCTATATGAGCTATACACGACATTGATCCATCAAAGAAGAACTTATTTTGAAAAATTTCCTCAATGGATATATCATGGCAAATATCTCCTTCTAAACATTCATCCATGGAAGCAATCATTTCTGGATAAGCCATAGTTAACATATTACAAGTATGTACCTTTTTAGAGAGCTCTTTTTGATCCATATATTCTTGATATGTTATAAGATGGTCATCATATTTATATGGGAATGGTTCTATTTTTGTAGGAATATACCCAAGACCACATCGAACCGGCCAATCCATGACTTCTAAAGGTTCTTTTATCCCATTTTCATGGGGTCCTAAACCTTTACCTCTATAACCCATATTATACATCATTGGTTTTGATTTTTCATATTCATTAGAAAAATAGCATCTAGCAAATCCTTCTTGATCAATGTTAATATGTAGAATTGAAAATTTTCCCCAATCATATCCCGCATATACAAATGCGCAGCTTCCAATATGGAAAATGCTCCCTTTCTTAGGCAAACCTAATGTTCGGGGAGATGGTGGTAACTTGGATAATACCAATGAATCTTGTGTAGCAAAATTAACCTCTTATGTAGTTGCAAGGACTGAGGATAAATCCGGTAATACTTCATCCGAAATGGCATATGAAGTAGATGGTTTATCTTCCTTAGTTGTTTCTTTAGATGCTGTAAATTTAAACATTGTAGGTTCAGGTGGTAATTCTGGCACTATAGACTTAGGAAATGGATTAGGTATATTTTCAGCAGGTGATGATGATAATGATGTAGAATTTACTGTTGTTGGTGATTTAGAGTGTGTTTTGGATGATGTTGATTTAGAAGGTGATTTAGATTTAGAATATTTTGAGGATGGAGATGTACTAGGATGAACAACAGACATAGCAGGACAAAATGGAACCCCTACAGGTTTCGCCACAACACACATATCAAAAGGCCTAGGATCACCATGAATAGTGACTAATTGATTTTTAAATTCAAACTTAACACATTGATGTAGTGTGGAGGGTACTGCTCTCATTGCATTGATCCAAGGTCGACCTAAAAGAATGTTGTACGATGCAAAACAAGGTACAACAAACACAGTCGTATCCAAAATCCTTGGGCCAACTTGCAATGGGATTTTCATGACTCCACATGTTTCTTGGGTTTCATCATTAAATGCTTTAATAATCATTTCAATATTTTTCATATCTTCTTTCTTGAATCCAAATATTTGAAAAAAATTGTATGTACATATGTTTAATGAAGATCCATTGTCAATTAGAACTCTCTTAACTCCTACATCTCCAATCATTGTTGTAATGTACAAAGGATTATCTCCAAACATACTTTGAGGAGGTATATCCTTGTCTTTGAAATCTATGAAATTTGTTTCATCCAAAGTGACAACATTTACTACAGCGTTAGGTTCAATATCTTTGGGTACCATCATTTTGCTTAGAGTTTTCATTAGTTCTTCTCTATGCATGGAAGAAGTTCTTAAAAGGTCTAGAAGAGAAATTCTAGCTGTAATGGTAGCTAATTGTTCATTGATATCATAAGGTGATCTTTGTTGTGAACCTAACACATTATTTCCCTTGGTAGGAGCTTTTAATACGAATGGGGTTGCTTTCTCACTTTGATCTTGAGAATTGTGGTTTTGTGCTTGTTGTCTTGTGACAACCCCAATGGTACCTATAAAGTTACTATGTCGTGGGTTACCAAAATGGGGTCTAGTACTTTCTGCTTGTTCATTTGTAAGCCATTGTTGAGATGATGGTCTAGTAGTTACCCTTCTTGGAAATGGTTCTTCCGGAACTGATAAATCCGTAATAGGTGTGATAGGATCTGATTCATATTCTGAACTGTTTGAATCAATTTCTGCTTCACTACCTATTTCACTTTCTTCATCACTTTCTAAAGGTGTAATTTGACATCTTTTCAAGGGTCTCATAGTAACTTGAGATTCTGTAGTTATACATGATGTTTGCAAGTTTTGATGGGGTAGAAAACCACTTATAGTTCCTACATATCGAGTTGGATGAGGAACATTATGGTGTTCTACTTGGTTTACAACTTCTTTACCATGCTTTGGTAAAGGATGTTGAAAAATATCCAAACTTTGATTTGCGTTTTGATTTTGAGGTTTTTGCGTGTTATTTTGAGCATCTCTTGGTGCAAATTTTTCTACTTCCATTTTTCCATTATCAATTAAGTCTTGTATCATATGTTTTAATCATTTACAAGAGTTGGTTGAATGACCATCCGTTCTATGAAAATTACAGTGTAAATCAGCTCTGAATCCAGCTACAGTTGTATCAGGTTGTCTTATCTCAGGCAATCATATCAATCCTTGTTCTAATAATTGAGGTAAAACCATATGTAAAGGTTGATTTAATCTTGTAAATTCCCTTGGTGGTTTATCAGGAGCCTTCAATACAAACTTCTTTATGGCTTCTGTAAGATTAACATTTGAATTATTTCTACTGTCAGTAACTCCGTCACCCACTACTTGTTTGTTTTTGTATTGATTTTTAGCAGCTTTATCTTCATCTTTCTTCTTAAATTGACCTCTTCTAATGAGGGCATCTTCTACCCTCCTTGCTAGATCAATAGCTTGGTCAAAGGTTGTTACTGTAGTAGTAGAAAGTTCATAAGATAATTGTTCTTGCAGATTACCTATAAATATATCCAACATTTCACGATGAGGTAACGCAAAGTGTAATTTGCCTAGAAGTTGTCTCCATCTTGTCAAGAATTCAGCAAAGCTTTCATATTTTCCTTGCTTCAAGTTGTATAAATATTTAATGGTCACATGCCTTTCTATATAGGCACTAAAATGGTGCACAAATGTCTCTGTTGTTTCCTCAAAATTCCTTAAAGAATTATTTGGTAATTGGTAATACCATTCTAGGGCCATACCTCCCAGAATTTTAGGGAACATCTTTAGCAATAACAAGTCATCATGTGAAACATCATGACATGCTATTCTAAACATGCGAAGATGCTCTATAGGATCTTCAGTTCCCTTATATATCGGGAAGACAGGCATGGGAAAATGCTTAGGATAAGGTTGTGCTACAACTATGGGATCCAGAGGTTGACTGCACATTTCTTTATAGCTATAAGAGGGACGGTATGGATCAATTTGATCTAGGTGAGAAGCTAGTTGTTTAACTATAGCTTCGAGCCCTTGTTGTTGTGGTCCACCAAATTGGTTTGGTTGCATCATACTATTGTGGCTTTGATAATAAGGTGTTGTTGTTGTGTGAAGATTTCCAACTGGAATACTGTTGTGTAAAGTTTTTGTAGGTACTACATTTTGTTGAGTGTTTTGTTGATAGTTGGTATATTGTTTTTGTTTAGCTTTTTGTTGTTGATTTGATATTTGTTGATTTAGAGCTTGAGAGAGAATGGAAGCAAATGGTGCTTTCTGTTGTTTAAAGTTTACCTTAGTGTTGCTAATAGCCATATTAGATGATTGCATTTTTGGTTTTGGAACATTTTGATTCAAAGGTATCATTTTTTGAGTAGATGGTCCTGCTTGATCATCCTCTTGGTCTATTGAAGGCATATAAGGCAATGGATTTGTATGTATTCAAAAAGTGTTTGCTAAGGCTACTTCCATAGATCCTTCTCCTGTATTATCCATGTGTACTGCTTGACCAAATTCCTCTATATGATCTTTCATGAATTGAGTAAAACTTGCAAGAGATTCAAATTTTAAATGTCCCTTTTCATCTAAAATGGGTTCATTAGGGTCTCGTGTTTCTTCTTCCCCATTATCACCTTCATCTTCTGAAGGTGTGTCTTCTTCAATGAGTGGTCTATCTTCATCATTTCCTTGTTCTTGGTCTTCCATATTATCATTGTCTACTTGTTTACCACTTCTTAATATAGGCATTTTATCTTAAAAATAAATTTGTTTTTGCAGATATATATTATATATATATGTGCTAGGTTTTGAGGTATATATGTTATATATATACCTAACTAAATAAACAAAATACTATGATTAGTTTTTGTTTTTTTTATATGACAACAATAAAGCAAACACACTTATATAATATTACGCCTTAATTTTCTTCAAAAAGTCTATATATATCATTAATAGGTTCAAGTTGATCTGGTGTCATGTAATGTTCTTCTTCGAATTGGAAATGTTCTTTTAGAAATCTTACAAAGTGTGCTAGTGTAATACAATCAACTTCTAAGTTTGACGTATAAAAGTATAACTCGTGACAATATTCTCTATAAATCACAGCTCTAGGAACACTGTTAAATCTTCTTCTATCATCTAAAACAACTTCCTGATTTTCTACTCGTGATAAGAACTTATGTACTACTATGGCATCTTCAAGATAATCCTCAAAAGGATAAAATTCTGTAGAAATCAAAGCTCTTTTGTCAGCTAACCACCTATCACATGCTCTCTGGAGGTCGAAATAGGAAGGTGCACTATAGGGATCTAGGATTCTAGATAGGTCAAACCTTAGAATTTGCTTAAGTTCAGTTTTTCTAGATTCTATGATATCTAATATTTCCCAAAGTTCATTCCACTGTTGTAAGGAGAAAGTGTCAGGTCCAAGTATTTGAGAAATTTCTTGTTTTGCTAATAATAGTTCAACATCTATAAGCACAACTCTTCTACAATTGTAATCTACCATCTATGGAATGTAAAGTTATGCATTTTAACTAATGTTTTTGTTTGATTTTTGTTTTGTTTTTGAAATCAGAAGAAATGCCTATGTATTCACGTCGGGTTCACCAAAGAATGTAGGCCTAAAATTTTTGCACTCCTTTCCTCTAGGCTGATGGATCCACGCCTCAGAGGGGAATGGGAAAATAGTAGAGCTACACCTCGAAAGAGAGGCACTTAAGTGTGCCTTCTTGTGGTGATTTTTTGATGAATTAAGGGTTCACCAGGAAAATTTTAGCGGCAGTTTCCATACCTAGGTTTGGAAGATGTTTGATGTGTTATTTTTATAAAATCATTCACATACACCTAAGTTTTGGCCTTTATGCAACTAAACTATCTATATGCAATTTTTATTTAATGAAGACAGTAGACAGTGGATACAGAATAAAATGCAATGCCTAAAACTAGGGCTAAAAGAAATTATAAACCTTACTTGACCCGGATGTTTGATGAAGATTTTGAGGCTTGTAGCAGGACAGAATCACCTCTGTTTCTGATAGAATCACCTCTATTCCAGATAGAATCACCTCTGTTCCAGATAAAATCACCTTCGATTTAACAAAATCATAGGCGATTATGTCGCAATCCTACAACAAAATAGTTGACAGAAAATAGAGGACAGAAAACAATGTTTCTTGCAAATTATAACAGTTTCTCGTACTCCAAGTCATAGATATGTTTTAATTTCTATATGCAAATGGATATGAAATGACATGAGAACACTATGATGACAATTCAACCTAGTATGCCATGGATTTATGCGATTATGATCCTGATTTCATGATGCAATTAACTGGAATGATGGTGAACACCAAGATGCAATATCTAAATCTGAATAATAAATTAAATGGACATGATGCAATGCATAGACAAACAGAAAATTGGGAAAGAAATGCAAACAATGATTTGAATCCTTACCCCTAGCTGATCTGAAGATAGGATCGCCTACTCTCTAACGAAATCGCCTACTCTCTGATGAAATCGCCTGTCACTTCTGTCAAAATCGCCTGTCATTTTTGTCGATCGCTAGGCGATTATGATGATATTTTGGGTGATTATAACTGAGACCTGCAATGACAAAATGAAAATAGGGATGTCGAGAGGTGGAATTGCATAACAAATTGATGCGAGGGATCCTCAAGGGAGTTCAAAACAATCTCAGGGATCAGAGTCCAACCAGCCAGGGGGAGAAAGGGAAAGGGGGCTAGATTAAATAGGTCAAGGAGAGATTGGAGGAAGTTGGGAGGTTAGACTAAACATGGAGGAGGTTTTGATCCCTCCTATGTTTGTCACCTTCAATCTATTCGCCAACAACCCTGATCCGAATGATGACTAAACCAGGTAAGAGGTTTTAAAATGAATTCTATCTTTTAGCAAATTTGTTAAAATTCTATTTTGGGACAAAATTGCCTAGCGATTTTGTCGATCGTTAGGCGATTTTGTTGACCGTTGGGCGATTTTTCCCAACGGTCAAACAACTTTTGGTTTATTGGCATGGAAAACGAGGAGATTGTTTTCTCACCATTTTAGCCGACTTTTAGGTAAATTTTGGATAATTTTTAGTAATTTTTATGATGTTTAGGTAAATTAGATGTGTCAATTTTACCCTACTACAGAAGATAAAAATAATAATATTGCATTCTGATTACATGTAAATAAAAACTGCATAATTAGTTTACATTATTAGGGTTAGAGATATCTATTTTTGGTGGTCTAAGTAGGAATTTTGTTCATATACCAAGAGTATCCTCGTACTTGGGTGATTTCATATGGAGGAATAGATGAACCCCCCAAATTTTTAGAGCAGGTTTTAAGCGGTGTACTCTATATCCTTTGGAGAAATTGGTATTGTGAATAGTGGCTTCTGATTTAGACCATTGAAAGTGGTTATTTTTATAACACTGTTTGAACACAATAGAAAATTAAAAAAAATTAAAAAAGAACCACACACTACATAATTCACATTCAACAGTAGTGGCTGGATTTCATCACTAGCCATTTCTTGAGATTTGGTGATGGTAGCTTTCATCTCCATCCCCCAATCTCTACCCTTAGAAACCCTAGTTCACCCCTAAGCAAACTTGTTGTATTTCATCACCAACAAGAATCTCGTTGCCCCATCTTAGCCATAGTTTTTACCTTTCTTTTGATTAATTCATATTAGCACATTTGAAATAGCCAAGATTGAAACCTAAGGAAATGAACTCACATTAAAAGGAGATAACTAATGAACGAGGTAAGACACATGTGTTAAACAAAATTAGAATTGGTTGTTTTTTTATTATGAAATTTAAATTGGGTGTTTCAGTTTACTGCATAATCTATATTTTGTTTTATTTTCTTTATGGTCCTAACACAAAAAAAAAAGCAAACAATAAATCAAGATAATCAAATGGAACCTTCATCTACCTTCCCCACCACTTCTGTGGTAGAATCCTTGAATGTGACATAGGTAGATTTGTTTGCAGGTCCCTCACATTCCTTTCCATCCATAGCCTTTCATATGGATATGCACCAAGAGGAGTCAACTTCCCCTACCATTGACCATCACATTATCCATATAGACATGGAAAGAGTAGAATCTCTCATGAAGTCTTCTAGTTATGTCTTAGGGTCCATTCCCAATTCACCTAGACAAGATTCTACTTTACAACAGGAGCCTTTTTATTTCCAACCACCATACACCTTTACCCAGGTGTATACCAACCCTCTTTTTGAGGCATCAATTGCACCTTCTTCCCATATGTCCATTACCCAACCCTCATGTGCTCCTAGCACCTCATACACTTCAACTTACACCAATCCCTTGTATGAATCACATGTAAATGTTGCTTCACAAGTGTCAGCCTTACAAGTTGCCATATATAGTGTGACTTATTTCCAAGCCACGTATTCGGTACCATATACCTCCATACCCTTAGCTTCTGATAGAGATATTAATGAGACATGGGAACACTTGAACAAATTACTTAGATAATTTCAAAATGCTCAACAACAAGTGCAAGTGAACCCTAAGAATTTGCAAAACTCTCATCAGATAGTCCTTGTTAACTAGGATCCATCATGGGCACCACGGTCTTCTATGGTTTCTATACCCATTCCTCCACCAAGTCATACCACTAACCATCCTATTCCCATTGGCTAGCCTAGCCATAACCCTCATACATCAACCTTATTCAATAATTCCCCATATTTTCATCATCAGTCTCTCATTCATCAATTGCCATCAAATTCACCTAGCCATCATTACCAATTGCATTATCACTTAGTCACTCCACAATATTTCTCCACTCCACCACAAAATCATCAGGTAATTCAGGGCTTCGATATTCCTGTTGAAGGCCCTCAATTGATACAACATACTTCTAGTTTGACAAATCTAAAACCAAATTTACACCCATTGATCATCAACCCATTCATCCTTCGGTACCATCACCGCCATATCTGACAGATTTCATGGTGCCTAATTTTGATAAATTCAAGGGAACTAAGGATCCCAAAGAACATGTGAGCACATTTGTACATGCTTGTTTTAGAATTTAAAATTATAATGCTCTCATGCTTCGAACGTTTTCTCAAACATTAGGATGGGATGCCATAGAGTGGTATAATCAATTACCCAACCATAGTATTTATACTTTTGAGCAATTAATTGACCAATTATTTGAGTTTTTCATCTTAAATGCTAAAAATAAGATCTCATTATCTGATGTCTATGCTTTGAGACAATATGATGATGAATCTATCTATAATTTTGGAAACCGTTGGAGGGTTGTCATCAATAAATTGTTATTTACCCTACCAATGGATGAGCTAATTAATATATTCACCAAGAGTTGTTTAAAACATATATCTTGGATGCTTCAACTATAAAATTATCATTCATTTGAATAATCTTTAGCTCAGGCTAGTTTCATCAAGGAAATAAAAATCCAAGAAGGCATACTTAAGCCTAAAAAGAAAGAATAGAAAAATAAGGGCCAATACAAAAGCAACTATTTAGGACAACCAAAATCAACATAGGCTATCCCAGCCAGTCACCCTAATAAAGTTAATCAAGTGGTCATGAGCCAGATGGTAATGGATCAACAACAGTCTGTGCAACAAACACCACAAAAAATTGCTTATCATACGGTACCCTCAACAACTCAATCCATGTATAACATAGTTCCAGCTATGTAAAACCATCCCCAATGATAGTATGTCTGATAAAATCACCAATACACCTCCATAGTCGAGTCATATGCTTCTCTTTTTTGAAGGTTATATGACACAAACAAATTTGCTTTTCTCAAAATCAGACATGATCTAGCCAAACGTAGTAAAAACTATCGAGAACATCTATTTTGTCCTTATAATAGGAACAATGAGCATGAAATTAACAATTTCCATTCATTTAAATACATGGTGAAAGACCTTATTGAATTGGGGATGATCAAGCTTGATAATCCCCTCGTTCAACAAAACCAAAACCTTGGTATATTTCAAATACCACTTCCTCATCACAAGGAGGTGCAACCAAATGTAGGAGGGAATAACACCAAAAATCCTTCTAATCAAATCAATCATGTTCAAAAATACCAAGGGTTTGTAGGGGCCATTCATGTGGTCACTAGAGGTCAAATAAAAAATCAACAAAATGTAATGCAAGCACCTCAAGCAAGTGTGTCACAACCTTCTACATCACCACCCATTCAGATTTCCCCCAATACTTCATCACCCATCCATATCCCTAGCCAACCAAATCCACAAAATCCACCCATCAATCATCCCCTATGACTAGTCATATCATTGAGTATTCGGTTAACCACAAGTCTAAAAATAGCTTTCACTAAATTATCAATTTATGAGTTAATTCAATAATCTCCCCCACATTGTGAGGCATTAATGGATATTCTAAAATCCATTAAACTACAATCGCAATATCCTAATGCCTTCAACAATTTTATAGGGAGCATCCAAACATGCATGGACCCTTTTATCATATTCTATGACTTTGAGATCAAGCCAATCTCATCGGACTCAGTAGACCCTCCATTGCATATTATGGATTTAATTGACAAGAATCCCTTTAAAAGAGTGTTAATTGACACCGGTTCCTCCATCAATATCATCACTACATCTACCCTTCATCATTTGAACCTTCCTCCATATCATATCACCAAGTCATCATTCACCCTCAAAGAATTTAACGATGCTTTGTATTCCATAGTTGGCACTGTTGTTTTACCCATTGAAGTAGGGGTCAAAACATTGCACACCATGTTTCACATCTTGGAAGGATCCATGTTATACAATGTACTCATTAGAAGACCTTGGATAAGGAAAATGAGATGTATCCCTTCAATACTACATCAATATTTGAAATATGTTCATGAAGGACAAGTACATTGCATACCGATGAACGTGGAGTTGTTTAAGTATTGCAATTTTATTTCATATCCTTATGAGTCCATGCTTTCTTCCACTCACCTTTTCCTATCACCATCATCCAATCCATCCACCACTTAACTAATCTCTTCATCAAAGGAGCCCATTCCTGAGGAGTTCCTTATCACTAATCACCATCAAGCTCCCACACCCCCATCGTCTTCATCATTCACTACATGCACATGTGGTCACAATCAGTCCACATCATCAACATTATTTCCATCCACATCATCATCATCCATTCAGTAGCCTTCACAATCCAATCCATCACCAACACCTAATGTTTCACAAGTCGAGTTAATAGATTGTGAGGCATCTCCATCTTCACCAATTATTGAGCCATCATCTAACCATGATCCTTCCATGTCATCCCAATTTGAGGTCCACCTCACCAATATTGGTATTGGTGAATACATGTTCCAAGACATCACTGTCATGCCCCTCATCTTCCCTAATGTTAAGGATTTTGGTCACCCATGTGACCAAACTTTAGCAATATGAGCAGTATATAACATGGGTTCAGCTCCAAATAGCATAAATTTTGTATATGGTGGGATTTATTCTTCATCAAGTCTAGCTCCCCTAGTGGAACCCAAAGAATTAGCACTTGCCAACATTCCAAATATATCAGGATTTCCATCTCGCTATTTTCACATAGTCAATTGTTAAGGTCACGACCTAGGATCACATGAACAGGGAGTGCTTCAACCCATCGATGTTCTATATCAAGAGGTGCATGACCATTCAGGTCTTGGCTACCATCCACTTTCTACCATCTCTTCTCTTGAACAAGCCTTCCAAAGGCTTAATCTCAATTCAGGATAAGAAGTCCTCCATATTGATAATTCTAATGATGAAATCTATGAAGAATTTGAACTTATGTCGATAATTTTGGATGAATCTGAAGAAGAATCGAAGCCCATCATTACCCATACTAAACAAGATGAGTTTTATCTCAACATTCCCCATCCATAAGCCCATATTTTACTTGTTTCTTCCATAAGAGCGAGCTGCCCCTACCGATGAACCACCACCTCCATTCCTTTAAGCCATTTAATAATCCCAACTTGTAACATATGTACATAACACAAAAATAGTGGTTTTTACCACTACCAAAAAAATAATAATAAATCAAAAATCAATCAAAAAAATAAAAAATCAATAAAAACATTTTTGTGCTTTGCATTTCATGTATATAGCATTTAGACAAATGCATTTATTTGTGTTTCTTACTGTTGTTAATGTTAACCAAGTTACTAGCACTAGTTCTTAGGTCCCATCCATTCCATATGACCTTATCCACCTTGCCCATAATTCAACAAGAATCCTGTTGATTTATTCACCCCACTTCATAATCCATACAATTTGACTAAGCCAATTCCAATTGACATAAGTCTCATTGATATGGACCGGATTTCCTCACCTCCATCCTTTACCAAATTTATCTTGTTCAAGGAATTGTTAAGGGCTTCCACCAAATAAATTCCTCCATCCCCTCTACCTTCACCTTCACCTTCACCTTTGGATCCCGAGGTTTTCTAGGGAAAAATAGATGAGGATAAGCCCTAAGAGTTTTATGACATATTAGATTATATTCATCTGATTCCTACACCCCATCAACTTGAGAAAGGTTCCCACATATCTATTGAAGATACTATCGATTTGGACCTTAGTTCAGACAAAGATAATGATGAGGATTGATGTTTGATCCCTCATATGACCCCTCTAGTAGTTCCTAGCTAGGTTTGCATAGTTTATTTCTTGCAAATTAATAATTGTAAGTGAGTCTCCTTCTCACATGCACTTGTGGGCACTAGTTATCTTCTAGTTGTCATTTAGAGTGTTAGTTAGTAAGTGTGAACTCAAAGTAGGAAGTGTGTACTTCAAGATAGCTAAAATGGATCTTATAGTTAGCATTATTCCTTTTCTCTTAACTTAGAAGTTACGTGCATTCTCCTTTGCACTTTTGTAGCTTATGGTTAAGCATATTGGATCAAATCCATGATTTGATGGGTTTGGTTATGTATTTTGGGCCATTAGTGCCTATATAATGAGTTTGTAAATAATATGAAGTTAGTTGGATTTTCAATCCTTTTCATTGGTATCAAGCCTAGTTCAAGTTTACACTAGGGCTTGTGAGGTGAGAGGATAGGAGATAGATTAGTTTTTCTTATGAGAAACTTGTTTTCATTGAGGACTCGGTTCAAGCTCAAGGGGAGCTTGAAAACCATTCGCAGAAGGAAGTTCCTTAGGCGTCAAAATCCTCGTTCCAACTTTCTTCGTATGCTCAAGAAGTATAGGAGAAGTTTACCCCGATTTCTTTCCTACAAAGATCCCTTGGCAGGGTTGGATTTCTCCTACGATGAAATGCGAATTAGGGAGCCCGTTGTTCCTGAAGTTCCTACCATTTTGGAGTCTTGAAGATCGAGCATCATCAAACTAGGTCGTGTGTCGACTTAGATCTGGTTGCCTTTCAAACGCTAGTCGTGTGTCGACCGGATCTTGAAAGGAGAGCTACTAAAGGATTCTTGGGATAATCAAGAAAAATTAGCAATTTTTTTATTTTGAAGTCCCTCGGCCCCATCTCAGTAGGCACCAAGGGCTAACCTGTGCAGGTGGCTCGGCTGAGTCAGCGCCACCGCCTATCGACGTCGGCCATCGAACGTCCGTCGACCGACAGACCTTGCCTATCGACTGTCGACGGACGTCGATCGACGTCCAACATAGCCGATGGGAGGTCGGCTGTGTTACACCGCGGCTGCCAGCCCCGACGGCTCTGTCAGGCCTACCATAGCTGACAGGCCTGTAGATTTCTGGCAGGCCTGCCATGGCTGATAGCCTGTAGGTTTTGTCCAACCTATCATGGCTGACAGGCCTGATGAGTCCTGTCAGGCCTGTCGCAGCTGACAGGCCTACAGGACTTTGTCAGTCCTACTGCGGCTGACAGGGCCACAGTGCTTGGCCAGTCCCACCATGACTGACTGGCCAGCCGAACAGTCCATCCGCCTGCACAAATAGCAGGCGTGGACATCCATGTGCTCCATAGACGATAGAACGTTGGTTGTGCCACATCCGTTGCCAACAATCGATAGATGGCTGCCTACACGTAGCCCGATGCTGGCAGAGACCAGGCACAGAATTTGCCATAGACAAGGCACAGAATTTGATGCAGCACAGGCATAGAATTTGACGTAGCATAATTTTTTTTTGCATGATTGGCTGCCTCGAGAAACGTGCTAGTGCAGTTCAGCAATCCATGCACAGCCAGTGGAGTTCAGTGACCGAGGGTAAATTTGTAAAATTTTTTAAAATTTTCCTATTCTAAGGTTGCATGTCATTATTTTTATTTTTATTAATTTAATTTTTAATAATTTAAGTAAATTAATTAATCTTTGATTAATTATATTTAATTTTTACTTAAGTTATTTTTAAATTAATAAAATATAAATTGTCAACCTTAGGTTAGTTTAAATTTTTAAATTTTTAGCCTTAGGGGTAATTTTTAGGGCACAACATTGTAACAAGGAACCTTCAATTTTTCCTTGATTTTTAAGTGCTTTTCCCTTTTACTTCTGGCTTATACCCGGTCTCACATGGCTTCTGACTTGGCTGCCCAAGTGGCAAAACTTGCACATGTTGTAAATGCTTTAGCAGATAAGGCTAATGATACTACCATGGCAGAAGTTCTTGGTAACCTTGCAATGAAGGTAAATGATATTTCTCTCCATAATGCTTCAACTTCTGCTAATGATTCTCGCCTGAGAGTTCGTTGTGAAGTGCCACTTTATGATGGATCCCGAAACCCCGAAGTCTTGAATAGTTGGATTCTTGACATGAGTTCTTGGTTTTCTTACACTCAACTTGCAGATGAGGATATGGTTCCATATGCTAAACTCAAACTTTCTCGGTTTAGCTAAAGTACTTGTTGAAAGAAAAAGAGGTCATGATGAACTCACCTCATGGGATGAGCTTGTAGACTGTCTTAAGACCAATTTTTATCCTTCCAATTATTCTAAGGAATTGGTCATTAAATGGTTTCGATTTCGACAAAGTACTAATATGACTGTGCAGGAATATATCTTTCAATTCAACAGGTACAGGATACTTTTGAATGTGGAGGAAGATATTAAAGCTTTGATTCTCAAATTTCAAAGTGGTTTGTTGGAACATTTGTATAGGGAAATTATGTTTGTTTCTATGGACACATTGGATTCAGTTTTCAACCAAGCGCAACTTGCGGAGGACAAGTTTAAGGCGCATTCGCAGGCATTCCGTGCACCTGCTACTCAAGTGGTTGCAAACTCATCAAAAGGGAATAATTCTTTCTCACAAAAGAAGAATTTTGCTCAAAAGAAGAATGTTTCTTCTCCATCTCCTTCTTCTCCTTCCCCTTCCGCTTCTACTCCCTCTTCTTCTTCTTCCAAACCTTCTTCTTCTTCTTCTTCTAAAAAGTTTTGTAACTATTGTAAGAAGAAAGGTCATGAAAAAGCTGATTGTTTTAAGCTTAAAAAGAAGAGTTTAGTCATTACTACTCAAGAGGAGGATGCTTCCAAAGGTCCCCTTGAGTCAGTAGGAGAAAGTAGAGTATATACGAAATTACGAGGTAAGCTCAATGAGGTTACCTTAGTGAATGTAAGTTCATCTGAGGGCGCTCGTGATGCTTTGTTCATCACTCGAGCTCATTTGCTCCATAATTTTGCAACAGATTGTATAGTGGATAATGGCTCGCAGAAAAATCTAATTGCGAGGTCCATTGTCGAGCGTTTGAAGTTACCTATGGAGCCTCATCCTCAACCTTATTCTTTGGGTTGGAAGGATAGTGGAAGAGGCTTAGAAATCACTCACACTTGCACATTAAAATTTGCACTTGGCCCACATTTCATAGATCAAGTCACTTGTGATGTGACTCCTATGGATTGTTGTGGGATTTTGCTTGGACAACCTTTTCAAGTATGATAGGAGAGTTGTTTATGATGCTTTCAAAAGAACCTACACACTTCAAAAATATGGTCAGGTCTTTCTCATTAAAAGCACCAACACTCCTAACATCATTCTAAGTTCCAAGCAAACAAAAAGAGTAATTAAAAAAGGTGGTGATGTTGCTCTAATTTTCATTCGCTCTCAAAACACTCCTACATCCACATCCATTCCAAAGCAACACTCTTCAATGGATAAAATATTGCAAAGTTACTCACACATATTTCAGGAGCCAAAGTCTCTTCCTCCAATTCGCACAATTAATCACAGCATTGAAATCATTCCTGGTTCTTCACTACCTAATGCTCCCATGTATAGACAATCTATTTTGCAAAATGAAGAAATAAAAAGGCAAATAGAAGATTTGTTGTCTAAGGGTTTCATTAAGGAAAGTACTTTTGCTTGTGCCTCACCTATTTTGTTGGTTCTTAAAAAAGATGGCACTTGGAGATTGTGCATTGATTTTCGTGCTTTGAACAGAATTTCTATAAAGAATAGATATCCACTACCACGCATTGATGATTTATTAGATCAGCTCCAAGGAGCTAAGTTCTTTTCAAAAATAGATCTCAAAAGTGGATATCATCAAGTGCGTATCCAAGCCGAGGATACATGGAAGACAACTTTTAAGACGAAGATGGGCCTCTTTGAATGGTTGGTCATGCCCTTCGGTCTTACTAATGCTCCCGCAACCTTCATGAGGTTGATGAATGATGTATTTCGTGATGTACTTGACAAATTTGTAATAATATATCTTGATGATATATTGATATTCTCAAAGACTTGGGAGGAACACCTTAGGCATATCCATCATACACTTGATCTTCTTGCGAAGAATCAATTATATGCCAATTCTTCCAAGTGTTCTTTTGGCAATACTTTAGTTTCTTACCTTGGTTATGTGATTAGTGAAAGTGGAATTCAGGTAGATCCCACCAAAGTTGATGTTTTACTTAAGTGGTCCCCTCCTACAACTCTCACTGAGTTAAGGAGTTTCCTAGGACTTGCGAATTTTTATCGCAAGTTCATTCCTCAATATTCCACCCTTGCAGCCCCATTGCATTATCTCACTAAGTCTAAAGTTCCATTTCATTGGGAGAAAAGCCAAGAGATTGCCTTTGAGAAACTCAAAAAGAAACTTTGTACAACACCCGTGTTAACTTTACCCGACCTCTCTCAACCTTTTGAGATTGAAACGGATGCCTCTAAAGTTGCCTTAGGAGCTGTGCTCAAACAAAATGGTCATCCAGTTGCTTATCATTCAGAAACTTTTTCTGCTGCTAAGTTGAACTATTCTACATATGACAAGGAGTTGTATGCATTAGTTCAAGCTATCAAGTACTGGAGACACTATCTTTTGGGAAAAGATACAGTAGTACACACTGATCATATGCCTCTCAAGTTTTTACAATCTCAAAGTAAAATTGAAGAATCAAGACATATGAAGTGGGCCTCTTACCTCCAACAATTTCACTTGGTGATCAAGTACAAAAAGGGGAAGAGTAATACTATTGCTGATTGTTTGAGTAGGCCTCCAGCCGCTCTTGCCTTAACAGTTATGTCCACTTCACACTTGGGATTTCAGACTTGGCCTAATCAGTATTCACAGGATCCTGATTTTGGGAAAATATTTGAGCAAGTGAGTAAGCCTTCTTCTTCCAATTTGCGTCCTTTCCAAGATTTCTACATCAAAGAAGGACTTCTTTACAAATTGGACAAGGTTTGTGTTCCTTGTGAGCCTAGAGTGTCACTTCTTAAGGAAGCTCATTCTACACTTTATGGTGGTCACTTTGGGAAGCACAAAACACTTCATCACTTGCAAAGATTTTTCTATTGGCCTAAAATGCAGAGGGATGTGTTGAGATTTCTCAAACAGTGTGCAGTTTGTTGTCGCTCAAAACCAGCTAACAAGAAGTTTGGCTTAGGCATGCCTTTGCCCATTCCTTCCCATCCTTGGGAAAGCATTTCCATGGATTTGGTTAGTGGTTTTCCTATGACAGTGCGACAACATGATTGTGTGTTCGTGGTGGTTGATAGATTCAGTAAGATGGCTAAGTTTATTCCATGCCGCAAGACAAGTTCTGCAGCAGACTTAGCCCAATTTTTCTTTGACAGCATTTGGCGTTCCTTTGGTCTACCTACCAACATTATATCGGATCATGATTCACGCTTTGTGGGTCACTTTTGGCATTCTTTGTGGAAAATTTTGGGAGTTTCCCTTAACTTTTCCACCGCCTATCATCCGCAGTCCGATGGGCAGATTGAAGTGGTAAACCGTACCCTTGTGCAAAGTTTATGAATCTATCATCACGCTTCACCAAAAAAGTGGGACTTGAGTCTCACTCATATTGAACATGCCTACAATAGGGCCCTACATTCTTCTACAGGTCATTCACCCTTTGAGGTTTGTATGGGATTTCAGCCCTTGGCACCTTATGAGTTACCTTTGTCTTTGCCTTCTCCTGTCACTTCACATCTTCAGAAGGAGCAAGACAAGGCACACTCATTTATTCAGCACTTGCACAATCTACAATCAAAGGTGGTTGAGATTTTGCAAAAGACACAGCAGCAGCAAAAAAAGGCCATGGATCGACATCGAATTCCTCATCCATTTTAGGTTGGTGACAAAGTTTGGTTGCATCTTGACAAGCGATGTTTTACTGATAAGACTCATAGTAAAATCAAACCGATTCGCTATGGGCCTTATACTATTCTTCAATAGGTGTCCGAGAATGCTTTTCGCCTTGATCTTCCCGCACACTTGGGAATTCATGACGTCGTCAATGTAGATCTTTTGAAGTTGTACTTTGACTCTACATTGGAGACAGCACCAGCTATCAATCATCCTGTGGACGTGGTTCCTGATTCTCAGTTACCATTGGATTCTGATCAGGTCTATGACACAAAGACTCGACAGACTCGCCAGGGGTCTACCACCTCATATCTTGTGGCTCGATGAGGACATCTGCCGCATCAGGCTCGTTGGATTTCTTTTCATCAGATGTCCCGTGACTTTCCTACTTTTCTGAAAGAATTGGAGGCCAATGCTTCTATTGTGGGGAGGCATGATGAGGATTGATGTTTGATCCCTCATATGACCCCTCTAGTAGTTCCTAGCTAGGTTTGCATAGTTTATTTCTTGCAAATTAATAATTGTAAGTGAGTCTCCTTCTCACATGCACTTGTGGGCACTAGTTATCTTCTAGTTGTCATTTAGAGTGTTAGTTAGTAAGTGTGAACTCAAAGTAGGAAGTGTGTACTTCAAGATAGCTAAAATGGATCTTATAGTTAGCATTATTCCTTTTCTCTTAACTTAGAAGTTACGTGCATTCTCCTTTGCACTTTTGTAGCTTATGGTTAAGCATATTGGATCAAATCCATGATTTGATGGGTTTGGTTATGTATTTTGGGCCATTAGTGCCTATATAATGAGTTTGTAAATAATATGAAGTTAGTTGGATTTTCAATCCTTTTCAGATAATATCCAAATTTTCAAGCTTGGTAAAATTCTATCACCTGATAAACAAGAGCAATTAATTGCTCTCCTCAAAAGGAAGAAGGACATTTTTGCATGGTCCTACAAGGACATGCCTGGTCTTGATCCTAGTTTGGTTGTTTTATAATTTCACCTTACATATTGATGCTAAGTTGATTAAACAAAAACTTAGGAGAATGCATCCTACCATGGCCCTCTTGGTAAAAATAGAGCTTCAAAAAATCTTAGACATGTACTTCATAGTTCCTATCGACTATCCTGAGTGGCTTTCCAACATGGTACCCATTTGCAAGCCTAACGGGGAGATACACATTTGCACTGACTTTCGAGATATTAACAAAGCATATCCTAAGGATGACTTTTCTCTCCCAAACATTGATACTCTTGTTAACACCTATGTTGGCCATGAAATGCTTTCATTCATTGATAGTTTTTTAGGATACAACCAAATTCGAATAAATCTTAATGATCAACACAAAACAACATTCACTACACCTTGGAGAACTTTTTGTTACAAGGTGATGCCCTTTGGCCTTAAAAATATAGGTGTCACTTATCAACGTGCCATGACATACATCTTCTATGACTAATGCATAATATTATTGAAGATTGTGTGGACGATCTCTTGGCTAAATCCAAAACTCGACAAGAACACATTGGTGTATTGGAGAAAGTTTTTGACCGACTCCTAGAGCATAATGTAAGGTTGAATCCCAAGAAATGTGTCTTTGGTGTTACCTTGGGCAAACTTCTAGGATTCATTATCTCAAAAATATGCATTGAGGTGGACCCTAACAAGGTCAAGGCCATTATGGAGATGCCTCCCCCAACTAACTTAAATGAATTGTGTATTTTACAAGGAAATACCCAATCAATCTGTTGTTTTATTGCACAATTTTTTGATAAATGTAGGTCATTCAATCACCTACTACAAAAGGGGGTGCCATTCTCTTGGATAGATGAATGTCAAAAAGCCTTCGATGACATTAAGCAATACCTAGGTTCTTCACCAATATTAGCTCCTCCTCGTCCATGGGTCCATTTTTATCTTTATATATTAGCAATGGACTTTGCATTAGGGACAATGCTTGCACAAAAGAATGAGTAAAATCAAGAGCAAGTTGTCTATTACATTAGTCGAACATTTGTAAGCTATGAAACTAGATACACTTATGTAGAAAAATTGTGCTTAGTAGTGGTTTTTACCACTAAGAAACTTTGACACTACATGCTTAGTCACACAACTTACATCATAGCTAAAGAAAAATCCTTTGCATTATATGATGTCTCACACTTACAACAACACTTGCACTACTAAATAGATAAGGCTCCTTACTAAATTTTAACTTGGAATTCATTAGCCAAAAATCCATTAAAGGTCAAGTAATAGCTAATCAACTTGTGAAAGCTCCACTACCTGGTGATCATCCTTTGATTATTGAGCTCCTAGATGATTCGGTATTTGTTGTCATTGAACAAAAAAATATGTCATTTCAGAGGAAGACAATGATATTACACTATTCTTTGATGGCTCTAAGTGTGCAAAATATCAAGGTGTTGGAGTCATGTTTCATACACCCCAAGGGTTACCTATCCCCTTATCATTCAAACTTGACTTCCAATGAACAAACAACACTGCAGAGTATGAATCCTGAATCCTAGGTCTTCAATCAGCTATATCTATGAGCATTAAGCGTATTAGAATATTTGATGATTCTTAGATTGTTGTCAAATAAATCAACGAAGAATAACAATGCAAATAACCTACCATTAAGCTTTATCATGAAGTAGAAATGAAGTTTCTCTCAAATTTTGATTGGTACAAAATCAATAGTTTACCATGTTCGACTAATATATTTGTATATGCGATGACCTCCCTTGGATCATTGATTCTAAAAGACTCATTTGGATAGGTACAACCCCTTATCATTTCAATGGTATATAAATTTGCAATTATTTGTATTGAGTCTAAATATGAAAAGGATGTTTGCTTTATCCAGTCAGATCCATATGAGCCTTGGTCAAGCCAAATAGAAACCTTTCTCAAGTTTGGAACACTCCCATCTGACATGTCTCAAACTACCAAACATACATTCAAGAAAAAGGTAGCTCATTTCATTCTCTTGGGGGATGTGTTGTATAAACATGGTTATGATGGAGTCCTCATTCATTGTCTTGAGTCTAGTGAGGCACAAAGAGCCATTGTTGAAGCTCATGATGATACTTGTGGTGGTCATTTTAGTGGAATGACCATTGCAAAACTTATTTTATGAATGGGTTATTATTGGCCCATAATGGAACGTGATTGTTGCACTTATGTCAAATATTTCAAGAAGTGTCAAGAACATGCTAATTTAACCCATGTACCATCACAAGCTTTATAGCCTATTCAAAGCCTTTGGCCCTTTTTACAATGGGATCTAGATCTAATTGGTAAAATTTCATCTCCTTCCTCGAGATAACATACATTCATCATCACAACCACTGAATACTTCACAAAGTGGGTTGGGGAAATTCCTCTAACCAATATGACATGACCTAAAATTGTGGAGTTTATACTCTATCATATCATTTTTCATTTTTGTATACCCTAAAAAATCATCTCGAACAATGGCAAGTATTTAAATAACAAGGATTTTCGAGCACTTTGTGAAAATACAACATTCAACATAGTTTCTTGACTCCTTATTACCCATAAGTAAATGGACAAGCAACATAGTTTCTTGACTCCTTATTACCCATAAGTAAATGGACAAGCTAAAGCTTCCAACAAGACCTTAATTGCTATTCTCAAGAAAATTTTCAAAGAAAATTATAGAGTGGCATACATAAATACCCTTGGCATTATGAGCTTATCGAATAAGCATTCGCACGCTTACAAGGGCAACACCATTTTCATTGGTCTATGGAGGCAAAGCAATCATGCCTCTTGAGCTCGAGATCCTCTCCTTGCAAAAAATACCTAACAAAAACTCTAAATATTTTATATCACACACCATTGATCATTGGGTTGTAAGGATCATACTACATTTCCAGTCAGACGGTTAGGAAGTCATCCCCAAAACTTAAGATATCAAAAGCACAAATCGTGTACTATGGAGTCAACCTCCACTGAAGCTATAGATGATTGACTAGTAGTGGAGTACACTCATGCATGGTGACACATCTCTTTCAAAGAGAACTCTGATCGCTCATATGGACAAGCTAGTTTCTTAGTTTCAACCATAATAGATTTTCCCAATTTACTCAAGATGGATTAATTAAATCACTTGCACACACACTCATTCTTGATTGCCTCGAGTTATTACCATACTCTTGATTTGGTAAATGAATTCACTGCACACACATTTGGTCCTAGAGGGATTAGGCAGTTTTAGTGAGTTTGTTTGATACCACTAGTATGTCTGAGTCTTTGCAAAAAAATTAGTTTTCCATATCAACATCCATATCTTCTTCCATATCAATATCCATATATTCTTCCATATCAACATCCATATCTTCTTCTATATCAACATCCATATATTCTTCCATGTCAACATCCATGTCAGTTCATGAGCCATTCATACCACATGCCACCAAGTTTGGTGCCCCTTATTAAACAATAATGCTAGCAAAATGGACAAGCAAATATCTAAACTAGAAATAATTAGAACACTTGCATTAGTCATCCATACATTTCAAGCATTTCATACACACTACCTTACATTAATCATTCATACATGTCACCTTGCATTAATCATCCATAACATTCCATATGCATTAATCATCCATATAACATATGCATTCACAAAATCATTCCACATAAAGCATTCACAAAAATATATATAACACAAAAAGTAAAAGTTTTGAGGATACTTAGACTTATCCACTTAAGCCTAAGTGCACATTTTAATGTTTATTGTTATTATATGTATTTCCTATTTCTTACACTTTGTATTCACATGAGGCATAGCATGCCCATGTTAGAAATAGGTTGTTAAGTGGTTTGGGTGTTAGTTAACTGTTAGAGATATTATTTGTCTTTTAGAAACCACTTAACTACTAGTTAACCAAATGCTAACTATGGATGACAACAAACTGCTAGAAGACAAACAATATCTCTAACAGTTAACTAACACCCAAACCACTTAACAACCTATTTCTAACATGGGCATACTATGCCTCACGTGAATACAAAGTGCAAGAAATAGGAAATACATATAATAATAATAAATATTAAAATGTGCACTTAGGCTTAAGTGGATAAGCCTAAGTATCCTCAACAAAAAGCCATTTTATATATATATATATATATATATATATATATATATATATATATATATATATATATATATATATATATATATATATATATATATATATATGTATGTATGTATAAATATATATATATATATATATATGTATGTATGTATAAATATCACATGTACAATGAGTGCCAAAATGCTACATACAATGGAGCACCAAGGCTCATATACAAAAGTGCATCTAAGCACTAGCTATGTCCTCCAAGAGGACCCATGTGACCTAGGAAGATCCCTAGACCTAGAGCTATACCTAGACTCACTATGCCTAGTACCCCCAGAGATAGATGAGGTTGGAGGATTCGAAAGTGGAATATGATGTTCCATCAACCTATCCTCCAATACCTCGATATACTTATCCTGAGACTGAATACATGTGATGTCAACATAATGTTGAGGTGGTGCCCATGTTGGTTGTGTAGCAAACCATGCATCATACTTCGTAGTCATCCCCATATCACCTACATCCAGGATATCTATCTCCTCATAATCCTCGTAGGCCACCCTCCATAGATCTACACATGGTAGCATTGTCTCCTCTTGATGTCTCCTATAACACATCGACTCATCTGGGATATCCTACCTCAGTATAAACTATCGAAGTACTCATGAGAACTAAAAGTACTTAGCCTCACTCCGATGCCAACCAACCAACCACCAAGCCAAACACACTTTTTATAAGTGCTCTCCATCATCAGTCCACCTACAAGCCCACCATGACCTTTATATCACTTGAGTAGATTTCATTCTAGCCCACAGCTCCCGGTACCACTGGCTCATCCTCACTAGTTAACTTGATTGTACATCCTTGGCCATCACCCATCTCCTAGTGTAGGGTTTCTCCCTATCCAATTTTACCATAGGTAATCCCTTTGGTCGAGCAATGCTAAAGTGCTCCCAACCCCAACACTGCAGTAGCAAGTTGCACCCCAACCCCTTCCTTGTGAAATCCGAACACATTCACATTAACAGAAAAAATGCAGGACAAAATATTAAAATATTTATTTAATTTGAAGCACTCCTCAAACCTTATTACAAATGTATCAAATATTATATAGAGAAGGGAAGAGATGGTGGGTACGAATAGGTCGAAGGGATAAGGAAGGTAGTTGGAGAGATAGAAGGGAAATGGAGGGATAAGGGGAGGAAGGTGTGGAGAAATAAGGGGATGGAGATGATAAGGAGATTAGGGAACGTGGAGGAATAAGGAAGAAATAGTTGGAGGACATATAGGAGATTAGGGGAGATAAATAGGAGATAATATGCCAACAAAAACAAATCTGCCGACACATGATTTTAGGAGTTTTTTCACACTGGAGGCTAAAGAACTAGATTTTTCTAAGCCTCCTTTGTGATGACCCTATTCACACTGCAACATTCTCCCTCTTAACAAATCTTAACCTAGATACTTAGGAATTAGGGGTAATTCCAACATTCCTCCCCCGCCTCATCACATCATACAACTCTCGGTATACCTGCACTAACAAGGTGGGAGCCCATGCATACACATGTTGCCTAGTGAGCATATTGCTCACTACATCTATCAAGTTCCAAGGGAACCTACACCCATTGTTGTTCGGGGCCACAATATTGGCCAACACGAGCATTACCAAGGTACATAGGGCATCCAACTCCTTGTCCACATACATGGAAAAGTATGGTATACCTCCACTCTCCACCCTCACACCCTACCATGCATCTCCAAACATCTTCATCATCTCTATATTTTGGTTGAGCCCGACCTCAACCTGGATCCCCTCCATTGGTACCTTGAGGATGTGATATACATCCTCCAAGGTCACGATCACCTCTCCTATGGGGAGTTGAAAAGTCCCCCTATCCGCATACCACCTCTCTGCCAAGGCAAAGAGGTACCCCTCATCAGCCCTCATCACATCAACCCAGGCTACATCCGCTATCCCCACATCCTCCAACAACTCCCACTCCTCATCCAACACCACCTTCCTCATTCTAGGAATGAGACGTGAGAACCGATGCCGAGCCTCCAAAATCCTAAGCTACAGCACAACACAAAACAATTATCAATAATTTTGCATAAAAAAAAAACATCATAAAAACATTTACACAATGCACAAGCAATAACAAGGAGTTACCTCATAAAACTACACTTCAGCATCAACCTCAACCTCTACACCCGATCCCTCCACCGCCATAGCTTTCGCACTCCAAAAACTTCACCTCACTTTATTTCACTCTCCCAAACGTAGCTTCTCCAACTCTCAAACACACAAATGAGCTTGGTTTCTCTTCTTGACAGCTATTTATAGCTACTTTAGGTGCCTTGAGATGCCCATGGGCATTTCCTGGTGCATTGAAGCATCCATGGGCATTTGCAGAACACTCAAACACCGATAGAATTTTCTGAGTACCAAAACTGCCAATGATAGTTTGGCATCAAATTTGACAAAAAGACAAAATTTCACAAAATAGTGGCTTACCTCCACCAAATCACTCCAAATTGCATCCATACATTCATTTCATCATTTTACCAAGTTTTGTGAAGATTCTAATTGATTTGGATGCATAATTTTCATTTGCGACCACAAATTGCAAATTCACCTAACAAGTTACAAAAGCACTCCAAAAAATCCAAATATTCACAAAATGATCATAATCATCAATATCATCATTCATACATAATTTTCACATCATTTCATATCATCATTTGCACATTTTCCAAGTGCAAACCAACATTCAAGTGAATCTCGTATCAATTGGATTTTCTACATACTTGGCGATTGAAGCTATTTGCATCCATGCAATTCAGTAAGATGAAAGATCTACCATAAGAACACTTGGTCATTTTTATCTTCACATATCTCCTTGTTCGAAAGTATAATCTTAGTACTTCATATTTTACGTAAAACCTTGCCAAGAATAATTTGCACAAAAGTTATCATTGATGGCCTAGTTCATGGGACTTAAAACATGAACAAAATCAAATTTCATCATTTCACATTTTCTTAACAGTCATCATGGTGACTAGCCTTAACTAGGGTGATTGGTTCCGATCAGAGCAATTATCTGATAGTCACTAGCTGACCCTTTGAGGTTGACTACTTTTATTTTTCTTTACTTATTCATCATTGCATATAAATGACATCAAAAGGCATATTCTTTGATAGCATCGAATCACCCCATTTTGGGGCAACCACATTTGATTTTGAGTTTTTCACAATGGGATACATCTTACATAATCATGGCATCCACACTTCAAAAAATCCCTTCATCTGTTGGGGTAAACATAGATGCCTGTCCCTTCATCTGTTGGGGTAAACATAGATGCCTATCTCATCACATGTTTCACAAATCCCTTCATCTGTTGGGGAAAAAACTGATGCAATTTTTTTTACAAATCCTTTCATCTATTAGGGCAAAAACAGATGCATCATATCACATTTTTACCACTTTCCTTCCCACCATTGGGTCAAAAATGGTATCACATTTGCATCATTCATTTGCATATATTTTTCAATTGGCTCATGAGATTCATCCGTAAACTCATTCACCAATTTAGGGGGTAAGCTATGCAAAATTCAAATTCTTTTATTATTTTATCTTCAAGCTCATGTTCCACATCCCAAGAGAAGCTGCTTCTGCACCTAGCCAAAACAGGTGTCTCGAGTGTTTGCATTTTATTGTGTTTCACACAATGCAGTACAAAAAGGGATATCTATAGACACCAAAACCTAGCCACTTGTCCTCCATCCATAATTTTCACCATTTTTGTCCATTATTCATATATATTTATATATTTATTTTATATATATTTAATATTAATATTTTATATATGTTTAATAAATATATATTTATATAAGAGAATTAATTCCAACCATCCGATTTCATTTAAATTTTTCCATCCATCAACATCAATCCATGCCACACCCTAAATTTAATATCCACCCTCCGATGTGCTTTTATCTCAGCCACACGATTAGTGTCATTGAAACTTTAAGTATGCCCTAGGTTGGATTACAAATAGAAGCCATTTTGATGGCTCAACCCCTAAGTGTTTGTTTCCTGATTGTTGATTCCAAGTTCTTGAATTCCTTAAGTTTCCTTGGATTATTTGAGTACTTCTACCTCCATCTTCACTCACCGTAACCTTGTAGCCATCACAATCCATTTCCCTTGCTAGATCTACTTTTGCAGAATTCTTCCCCAACCATCGAACACCTCTAAAAGATTTTTGTCATCATTGAGTGCCTCTAAGCACTTCCCATCACCCACCAACCACCTTTGGGTGCCTCCTTGCTAGTCCCAAGTACCCATAGGTGTTTCCTATAGCCATTGAGCACCCACAGGCATTTTATGTAAGTGTTTTGAGGACCTCCTAGCCTTCGGGCGATGCTAGGGCATCACCATGCCTATTCACTGCAACAAATCTCATAGATCAGAAGACATCAAGTATGTAAGGTAAACTTATTTTTTGTTATATCATTTGTGCACTTTTATTCCTGTTCACTTTATTTGTAGTATATAGTTAGGGTTTTATTATTTCTTATAGAAGGCCTCACACTATGGAGCCCTCATAGGTATTACTAATCTATTTGTTGTGTTATATTATGCAAATTTTAAGGTGTGACATCAACATTGGATAGTTGATTAAGCTAGAGTGGCCTGGCATCAGATAACTAAAAGCCCACTCACTTTTGTTGAAAGCAAGGATACACCTGAAGACACCACCAGCTTTGTTTGCTAGGGTTTCAAAGAACCCTAGCCATTTGTAAATCTATATCAAAAGGATTCAAGGATACACATTGTAACAATGGAGTTTTTAGGCTCCTGCCATTAATATAAGATCATCTATTATTTAAGTCTAGGTTCTTTATGTTCAAATTATTTAGCATTTTTTGGTGTTGCGTTTTTGTCTCTTCAGATAGTGTATCCCAAAATTATGCTCAATTTCCTCCTCATTCTGCTCATCTCAACATTCATGCTTATGTTCCACCAAATTTTAGTTATCCTTCATAAATAGATACCACATATCATAACCCATACCATAATAGTTTTACTACCTCCAACATTGACCAAGTTCCCTTTAAAAAACCTACCTATACCCCTCCCTTAGGGAACCTCGGGGCACTGCACAACAACAATCCTAATATGCAAAGTTTGACAAGTGTGGTGAAGTAATTTGTTTCAAGAGTGGATATGATTCAACCTCTAAATTTCACCTACAACTACAAGGAGATGTGAAATCAACCTTTAGACCCTGTTGTTGCTTCTAGGTCCTACCCTACACATTTTCCAATGCCAATTTTATCTATTTATAAGGGATTCGAGGACCCAATTGAATATTTAAGGATGTTTAGGATAAAATACCATGATACTATATATGATGACATGTTGTTACTAAATATGTTTCCTAAGAGCCTTTATGGTATGGCATTTGAATGGTATTATCAACTGCCTCATAATTCTGAGGAATTTTGAAGAGACAAAAAAATTGTTTGTTCAACAATTCAGGTCTTATATTGAGAAAAAACTGACCATGAAAGATGTTTATATTTTTTTTTATTGGTAAGAGAGATTATGAAATATTTCCATAACCTTTTACAAAATTTCTAGTTAGGAAAAAAACTCCCAACCATCTGAAACAAAAAGGAAGCACCTTCTTCAAAACAACCAAGAAGAAAGATAAAAACAGATAGAGAAACCCTCACAGGGGCAAAAGAGGAAGCCTCAACGGGAAATAAGAGAGGCATGAGTGAAATAGAAGTTCCATGCAAGACACCGTAAGTCCAACCATCGACCAATCCTATCATGATGGATAGTAATCGTTTCACCACCATATTCCTGCAAGCTCATGTGCAAACAAAAAGTTGAAACAAAAAGTTGCCCTAGGAACTCACAATCATCCCTCATCCACCAAAAGAGACCAATAACAATGATTCCCGAATTTGGTCTAGAGTAAAGCCTGCTCACGTGTTTGGGTAAGACAACATATGGCTCCATTTTGTCATCCATCACGTAAAAAAAACTTGCAAGAGGTGTTCATTAAAGATGATGTGGTTACAATATCTCCACGTATGGCTCACAAAGACATTCTCCATGTTGAGCCATAAGCTCCACATGCCCTAAATATTGAAGCCACGCATGAGAGTGTATGTTGAAAATAAATCTTGTGAACTTAGAAAAATTCCATGGATCGATGAAACCTCAAATGATGTATCTTGAAAATGCTATCCAATCTAAGGTGGATTCCCATAACATGGAGAAGATGTGGCTACCCAAGAAACCTGAATCCTAAGAAAACTCACAAAAGAGATACAAGCATGCAATTTTCATTGACAAGGAGGGAGGAGAACTTTCATTCCAAATCGTGAGGTTAGGAAAGGAACCCCTAGGTTAGCTATAAATTTAGCGACTTGGTTTTCTTCCCTAAAGACATGTTGGATGGTGACATTAGGGGAAGAGCTCAAAAAAAACTTTGCCTCAAATATTAAACTAGAGATGTTCCAAGAAGTTGATTGGGTGCCTACAATGCTTCTAATAATGTTCATAGAGTCACATTTGATAATAATGTTAGGGTAGTTTATTCTAGATAGGAGATACAAACCTTGGAAGAGGGCTTGAGCTTCAACAAAATGGTTAGTTTAGACATTGATATTTTCTACAAATGCCAACAATATCTTCCTTGTATGATCTCCAAAGATACCTCCTACTCTAGCCAGCCCCAGGTTTCCCTTAGCAACACCATAAAAAGTATAATTGATCTATACCAAAGGTGGAGGAGACCACTTGACAAGTGAGTGATAAACCACAAAAAAGGGAGAGGAAATATTACAGGAAGGGAGTTGGAAGGACTTGGCTAATTGAGCTTCACTCAAGAAATATGACCACCCAGTGACCTAAATGATAGAGATATTTTCAACTGCTGCATGGATAACTTTGGAAAGAACATAGCTAGAATCATGTATGGAGTTAATGAAGGCTCTAAAATTTCATTCACGCTAAACTTCCCATAGGAAATGGGGGAGATAGAAGGTCCAAAATATTTTGATATGAAAATTTTTAAAGGGATTAGGCCACTATAAACGAAGGTCATTTATATAAAATGGGGAAACCAAGGCAATACCCACAAAGGAAAATAATGAGCAAAGAACTTTGAGAGAGAAAGGATAGGAGAGGAAACATTTTGGGTGCATTCGCACTCTTGCTTGCAAATGTAACAACAATTAAGAATGGGGAGCCCTCGAATCTATAGATTTGGAACAGAGAGGATTTTATCCTGAACAAAAATCTAAAATAAGAAACAAATATTGGGAATGAGGTACTTGTTTTGAATGATCTTAGAAGGGAACCATATTTGGTCAGGGTTTTCATTAAGTAAATAGGCAGATTTGATAGAGAAAAGTTCATTTTCACTGGAAGCCCACAAGAATTTATCTTCAATTGAACAGTTGGAAATAGCACAGAGACACAACATGTGAGAAAAAACAAGATTAGATATTTTTTAGTCTGTTGAAGCAAGACAAAGATGAAAGTTTTTTGAAATTTCTATCTCATTGGAGGAGTCTAGTTGGACGGTTGAGGTATACTTTACCTCCTTGAGACATGTTAGATATTTTTATTGTAAATTTACAAGAGAAAATATCTTATGAGTTGGAAACAACAACGATTACCTCTTTCGACCAAGTAATAGATCTAGAAATAAGGGTAGAGAAAGCCCTTATTTGAAGAGGATAAAGTAAACCAAATAAAGAAGAAGATAGGACCACAAAAGCTCAGTACAAGAATAAGCATGTAGTTGGTGATGGGGTAACATATAGTAGATATGTCAACAATATTGCTAACACCTTATAAAATACGGTGCTTAGACAACCTCTAAAACCCCCACCAAGAAATTTTACAAGACTCAACACACATATGATGATGGTCCTAAAGCAACTCTTAGAAGTTGACATAATTGAGTTGTCTTCCATAAGGCAACTTGATACCACGTTTAATTGGTACAATCCTGGTCAACATTGTGAGTATCATAGAGTGGAGAGGCACATGAAAAATTTATGTAAGAGGTTGAAACATGTGGTTTAGGACTTAAATGATGCAAGTCATCTTGTTATATAGGGTCCTCAACCTAATTATCCAAAAAACAATCAAACTCCTAATCAACAAGCACCCATAACTAATCAAGACATAGGGATCTTCCAAGACCCCCTACCTAATCATGGAAAACATGGAGCTAATCAAGTATTATATCACAATATGCAACCTCCCTATAATAATATGGTTGGTATGATAGCAACCACCACAAGGCAACAAGCTCAAGCACAACCGACTCGATGATATCAGCAAGAGTCGAGTTCTACATCAAATAAACCTTAAAAATCACCCTTAGTTTTGAATAGTACCCAAAAAAGGAGCACAAGAGTAGAAAACCCACTATTAGTGTTAAAACTACAAGATAAAGTATCCTTTGATATTCAACAATAGTTAGCTAGTACCCTAGCTAATATTTCCCTCTTAGAGCTTTTACAAACTTTTCCTAGCTCTATAGCTTTTAAGTCAACAATTTGTTCTTCAAGCTTTTAAGTCAACAATATATTCCTCAAGATATTTTCCTTAGCGCTATAGCAGATGTTGTAGGCTCCCTTGGGATACATCATATCACATTTTTGGATTATGATATTCCTTCCTCATAATTTCTAGAGGATTCTTCCCTCTACATTACTACATCTATTGGAAAAATGTTTATCAAGTGAATCTTGATAGATAATGGTTCCTCCCTCAATCTATACACTTATCAAATTTTCCAAAATTTTGGATTAAAAGAGGAATATCTAATCAAATTTTATGTCATCATCAAAGCTTTAAACAACAATTCCTAAGAGGCCTACGACATTATATCTCTCCCCCTTAGGGTTGGACCTAAGATCTTTGATACCTTGTTTTAAGTGGTAACTTGCCTTGCATATTTTAATCTTCTTCTTGGGTGCCCTTGGATTTATGTGATGAGGGATGTCCCTTTCACTTTTCATAAATGTTAGAAGTTCAAATTCAAAGATCAACTTATCACCATTTTGGGTGATCCTCATCCATTCTACCAATATTTGATGGTTGAGCAAGCTCAATCTAGTCTCAATCTATGTCCATCAGTTTCTTCATCTCACATCACCAAGCAACTTGAAAATATAAAGGTGAATGAGGAACCGCTAATCAAAGTATCATCACAAGATCAGGTCAATCCATTTCTTCAAGAGCCTCTTCTATATTTAGCCAAGCTACCACCTTCACCAAGGACTATGGGTTTACCTCATAAGAAGGATGAAGTAACACACATTGGTATGTGTACCTTTGTCTTTGTGGGTATGACCCTTGAATAAAATATTCATGGTAGAAACCCTTTACCCATAGAGCATTCTTTTATCCATTTTTATCTATCTAATGATTACCCACTTCCTAAGCAAATCATGTCTAGTATGGGATATATAGGTAAAGGTTTGGGGCCACAACATAAAGGTATTCAAGAGCCTTTAGAAGTTGAGATTTTCCTGGGAGATGTGGCTTAGGCTACATACCCAATATAATCCAACCTTTTACATTCTATGATGATGATAACCTCATTATTTATTCTAAATATTTGGATAATCAAGGCTTGGAGTGGAGTGATGAGAATGAGGGACCGTCTTATGCCATTAACATTCTATTTTGCAATGTGATAACTTTGGTGCATCCTAAGTTAGTTGTGATCCTAGGGAAGTATGTTGAATGGGATACTCTTTGTGACATGGATCATGAGGATATCCTTCAAAACTTCTTTGACAGGTTAGTCCCTTGTGTTATACATGTTGAGTCTTCTAGTTATCAAGAGGACTTCGGTTCTGTCTCTTGAGGACCTTAAGCAACTAGGAATGATCCCTGTCCCACCTCCTCAAATCCTCTTGAGGATGAGTCTCATATTCTCATTGAGGAGACCATAGATGTTAACATAAGTTTTGTGGAGAGCCCTAGAACCCTTAAGCTAGGTAAAACCTTGTCCATGGATGAGTAGGACTAATTAACCAATTTGTTGAAAGAGTTTCAGGATATTTTTGCTTGATCATATGCTAATATACCATGGCTTGATCCCTCCCTTGTTATGCATCATTTGGTAGTCAATCCTAGTGCTAAGCCTATTAAGCAAAAAATTGTGAATATGCATCCTAAGATCAACCTTTTAGTCAAGGAGAAGCTCCAAAAACTCCTTGACATTAGTTTCATAAAATCTATCGACTATTCTGATTGGATCTCCAACATTGTTCCTATGGATAAGAAGGTAGGAACAATCAAAATATGTACATAATTTAGGGATAATAACTTAGCATATCCCAAGAACAATTTTCCTCTCCCTAACATAGATATGATCATATATTTCACTGCCAAATATGGAATGCTTTTGCTCAAGGATGGTTTCTTGGGATACAATCAGGTTATGGTTACCCTAAGGACCAAGACAAGACAAATTTCATTACACCATGGGGTACCTTATATTATAAAGTCATGATTTTTGGCTTGAAGAATGTTGGTGCCACATATTAGAGGGCTATGACTTATATTTTTCATGACATGATGTATGATATTCTAGAGGACTATGTGGATGATCTTCTAGATCATTTCATACATCGAAAGGGTCATGTTCATGATCTAGGATGAATATTTAAAAGGCTTTGATAATTCATGGTGAATCTAAAGCCCTCCAAGTGTGTGTTTAGAGTCACATCTGGCAAGTTTCTAGGTTTTATCATTTATATATGAGGTATTAAGGTGGACCTCACTAAGATAGTAGTTATCACTGACATGCCTTCTTCTCATACCCTAACTGAGTTGCATAGCTTGAAAGGTAGACTTAAAGCTATTCATCAGTTCATAGCTTAGTAAGCTAATAAGTGTTAGTCATTTCTTAAGCTTCTTAAGAAATACATTGTGTTCGAGTGCGATTAACTTTTGATGAACTTAAACGATATCTCACTTCCTCACCTGTATTAGTGATAGGGAATTAGGTGTGTAATGTAATAAATGATAGTTGTTACAATGGATTAAGGTGTCGTAATCATTGAATGCAGCCCTTATCCATGCATGTCTTGTAAATGCCTATTTATAGGCATCTATTATCAATGGAATATCAAGTTTTGTGATTGTCTTCTATTTCCTTTATCCATTGTAATTTGCTCCCATATCATTGGTATCAGAGTAAGTTACGATTTATATGTTAGTATCCTCTTCTCTTAGGCCAAGTTTGGTTAATACAGGGAATGAGAACACCTCTGTAGATCTATTTGTGAGCGTTACATTCATTTTGGACACTTGTCATTGTAGGTTTTTCTTTTGCGGTTTTGTCCTAATTCGCGGTTTCACCCCATGTTTCGCATGGAAATTTTTGACAATCGCAACGCTTCCTTGGTTCATGATGTTGATTTTCGTAGAAATTTCTACTGACCTTTTTGACATAACCGCACGAGTTCAGCAAATTCAACAAACTCAAGCTGATTTCATCACCAATCTTCAGTAGTTCCAAGCTGATCTTGCCATTGCTGACGATGATGATATCCTTGAAGGAAATTAGGATTTCATTCTTGATCTAATAATTGTAGTTATAGCCAAACCTAAATTCGAACCAAAATCTCTGGGTAAAATTCCCAGTGTCTTTCCAACATTGCTCTTGAAGTTGATTCGAGCTTTGAAGCTCCTAATGCAGAATAGGCCTTCCCAGCCATTTCAAATCTTGGCTACCTCAAATCCAATGCAGTTGAAGAAAAAACTACCATATCTGTCATTGTTATCATGCATATTGCATGTCAAGACCTACTAGTTCATCCTCAACCTTGTTGTCTTCTAGTTCTCACCCGAAGGTTCCTCTCTTAGATATTGGTTTCTCCATTATTGACGTTGCCTTGGCCTCTACCACCTTGTTGGGTCTTTCACAAACTACAACACTCATCGTAGCTTGCAACTACCACCACCATTGGCCTTCCACACTTTCCACACACCACACTCGATGCTCTGCCACCCAAGATAGCAGTTCCAAGCTATTTTTATTTTCAACATCTTCTCTGTACTACCTCAACTGCATGATGTTGAACATTAACATGGCCACCATTGAGCCAATATGTTCACTCAATGACTTCATGCACTCTGCGGTCTCTATGGTTTCTGAGCCACTATGCATCTTTCATAGTAGCCATCGCTCCATGGCCGCATCGAAGACCTTCACCTTGGCCACCCCCATCGGATATTCACCAACCACATCTCTGGTGCACAAAGTTTTGCATTACAGTTGCTAATCTATGTGCTCAATGTCCACTAGTACCCATGGTTTTTTTTGGTGAAGCTATTCCATCTCAAGCAACCATTACAGTCGCTAATCTACGTGCGCAACATCCACACATTCCCAATGACTACTCTTATTTCTAGTGGTTAAATCTAACTTTTGATGCTCTTTTCATGTTTTCGTCCACCCATGCATCTTTTTGAGTGATGATTTTTGTTATACGGTGCCTATTACTATACATAGTTCTCCTTATAAATTTTTGGTGATCACCGTTTACCATTGTTGCATTGCCTTTATTAGCCCTGGATCTACTGATCGCAGCTCTTACTCTCAACAGTTGATTTATGTGACGTTTCCATACATCGACCGCACCTCATACCAATCGCCTCTACTTGTTGATGCTTCTGCATGGCCTTCACCCTGGCCTCCACCTATAGCTCATCTTTCGGTGATGTCCCATTTGTACAACACCAACTTCATGTTTCTCTCCTCTCTGGCGTCTGACACTCCTTGCATCCATGTGATTATGTCTAATGCTCATCACTTCCATGCTCTTGTTTCTCTATGATTTTATGTTTTCCACCTTCTCTGGCGTGATCCGGTGTCCATCGACTTTCAAGATTTTTTTACCACTTTTTTCCATGAACCTCAGCTCTTCGACATCACCATACATTTTTCGGTGTCCTTCTGTAGCTTTTGCGCATTGCTATGAAGTTTTGGGTCACCACCAGCCACTCCAATGGCATTTTTCCTCTTTGGGTGCTCGATCTTATTTTGATGATATTACACACCCACCACTATGTTTCAATCTATCCACATCTGGCCATTCCTACGTCCATCAATCCAACATATTCTCCCAACAATTCCACTCATTGCAACCCCACTCTATTCGACATGTTTTACAACATTCCAACCATAGCAGATAAACTCTGGCACGATCCTAGGTTTTCTGGCAGTAATTTACCTTTCAGATGATCAAAATTATTTTTTTGCCTAAGGTTTTCACCACCCTGGTTCCACCTTTTATTTTTTTATCATAATTTTTCATCTTTCGGTTGGGCCATTTTGACTGGTGTTTGGTTTGCAATATTTTTGTTGTGGGTTTATCCCACATGCGTGCCGCATGGGCATGTTTCTTCTTTATCATATGCACATCCACTATTATACTATGGCCAGTGCTTGGTGAGTGGTGGCCCACCACTCACCCCCTTGTCAATCACATCACTGACGTGTTTCCACTTGTCCCAAAAGCTGCCCACCAATTTGCCTTGCTACCATCAAGCCCGCATCCAACACCGCTGATGTCGACCAACCTATATCTACTGTCCAGTTGTCCTATGAATTCTCATTTTGATCCAGTCATGTCATCCCATTTTTACACTTCCTTTCGGTCGAGTCCACACTACATCAGTTCACCCCCAACTCCCATGGTCGTGTCCATGGATGTGTCTGATGTCGTGTCAGTGTAGTTCGGTGGTCGTGTCTCCATGTCGCAGCAGTTTCTGTGTCATCATGGGTTGAGTCAATTTCTCCATTAGTCACATCAATGACATCACCTCTATCAATGTCACCTTTTTCCCATTTGTGTTTGTGGGTTGTGTCAAGTCAGTACCCCCTAGACCGTTACAACAGTCACACCATGTTTTAATGCGTAGGCTCCATTAAATAAATATTATTTAAATTAAATTAAATTTTTATTTAATTTAATTTAATTATTCAAACCAATAATTTTCACAGGTGTTCTTCCTTTAATGCATTTTAGTTCTTTGGCATGTGGTTCGAGATGGTTTCCTCTTTAATCATTTGCTACTATCTTCTACCGTTTCACAGGATCCAATTTCACTTATTCATTGGTATAGCAATGTTTACAGTCATTGGAAAGCATTTTTTGAGACCAACTGAGATACAGTGCTAGATTTTGGTTTTGTGATGCCATGTAAAAGTTCATCATTTTGATCTTCATCTATTGTAATAGGAGTACATTTTTGGTTATACCTGATACTCCTGGTTATTTTCCTTCTTTCTCTTCCACATTTGTACGCATTGGGGACTAATGCTTCTTTAGTGGGGAGGAATGATAGGTAATTAGGTGTGTAATATAATAAATTATAGTTGTTACAATGGATTAAGGTGGTGTCGTAATAATTTAATGCATCTTGTATCTATGCATGTCTTGTAAATGCCTATTTATAGGCATATATTATCAATGGAATATCAAGTTTTGTGATTGTATTCTATTTCCTTTGTCCATTGTAATTTTCTCCCATATCAATTGGTTCCACCTAGACCAGATAAATATTTTATGTTTTACAAAGTAGCCACAACTCATGCTTTGGGAGCCTTTTTGGCTCAACACAATGATTAGAATAAAGAGTGAGCTATCTACTACATTAGTAGAACCTTGGTTAGTTATGAAACCCAGTATACTCCCTTGAGAAGATTTGCCTTGTTGTGGTGTTTACTTCCTAGAAGTTAAGATACTATATTCTCAGCCATAAGATATTGGTTGTTGCAAAGTTTGATCCTTTGTGTTACTTAATGTCTAAGCCCCACCTTTCAGGTCAAGCTGTTAAGTGGGTTTTAACCCTTAGTGAGTTTGACCTAACCTTCATAGGTCAAAAGACTATAGAGGGTTAGGTAATTGATGATTAGTTAGCCTCTACTCCCCTAGAAGCTACTCATGCTTTGGTCATTGAGTTTCTCAATGAGTGCTTCAATGTAGAAGCCAAAGAGCAAGAGTCTTGGACTTTGTTTTTTGATGGAGATTGATGCTTAAAGGGCATTAGTGCTGGAATTGTTCTAGTTACCCCAAAAAAATAGCTCATCCCCCTCTCCTTCAAGCTTTGTTTCTCTTTCACAAACAACACTATAAAGTATGAAGCTTTGATCCTTGGTCTTAGAGTTGTCTTAGCCTTGAAGGTTAGTGTCCTTTCAATATTTTGTGAATCTCAACTTGTGGTCAATCAGATTAACAATGTTTATTAGAATCAGGATGATAATCTAAAACTTTACAAAGATATTAACACTAAGCTTTTACCTGAGTTTGATCGAGTAACCATAGAGTATATCCCTAGATCCTCTAATTGCCATGTGAATGTCATGGCCAATACTACATCCTTGTTTTCCTTGGAGTTGGATGAAGATCAAGCCTTTATTATCATTAGATAGCTTTGGGAGCCTACATCGAGCTTCCCCATATGAGCCATGGTATAACAACATCTTTAAGTTCCTTAAGGATGGTTTTATTCCTAATGGTTTAGACCATAATCAATGTAAGCCTTTATGCAAAAGAGTGTGTCGATTCATTATAATTGGAAATACTTTATATTGACGTTATTTTGAAGGTATCCTCTTGTGATGCCTTAACTCTAATGAAGCCTAGCTAGCTCTTAGTGAGGCTCATAAAGGATCATGTGGAGGCCAATCTAGTAGCAATGTCATTGCCAAAAAGCTCCTTCAAAAAGGGTACTATTGGCCTTCTATGGAGAAATATGCACATGATCATGTTAAATGCTATGACAAGTATCAATGCCATGACAACATTTTTCACGCTCCTCAAAACCTTCAAGTTATTTCTTCTTGTTGGCCATTTTCCATGTGGGTATTTGACATCATAGGGAATATCAACCCACCATTTTCTGATGGTCACAAGTTTATCATAACAACAATAGAGTACTTCACTAAATTGGTTGAAGTCATACCCCTAGCTATGATGACTAGATCTCAGGTCTCCAAGTTCATCTTCAACCATATCCTCTGTAGGTTTATGATTCCTTTGATGATTATTTCTGATAATGGCACTTATTTCAAGAACAAGAATGTCCATAAGATTTTTTCTAAGTACAATATTCAACATAGGTGGTCAAAATCATATTACTCATAGGGTAATGGTCAAGTTCAAGCATCCAATAAGTCTTTGATCAAGATCCCCTAGAAGTTGGTTATTAATACTGGTCAAGATTGGCATATCTAGCTTTATCCTACCTTGTGGGCCTATTGTACTAGTGTGCAAACTCCTACAGGCACTTCTTTGTATGTCTTGGTCTATGGGATTAAGACCATTTTTCTATTTGAGTTAGAGATCCCTTTAGTGTACATCTTGTTGCAATATGTCTTGGTACATGATGAGTATCACTTCAATCATTTACACCAATTGGATTTGTTGGATGAAAAGTGCATTCATGCTTTAGAGCATCTTCGAGCCTATTAGAATAGGGTCAAGCGATCTTATGCCAATAAAGTTTGCAACTATTCTTTTGATATTGGGGACCTTATCCTCAAGAAAAATCAAAAGAATACAAATGCTCGTTCATATCTGAAAGTAAATTTTTAGCCCAATTAGCTAGGCCCCTTTGTCATAATGACTAATTTTGGCTTAGGTGCCTATCGTTTAGCTTCTTTAGATGGTAAAGAGCTTAAGGAACCAATGAACATAATGCATATAAAAAGATATTATGCATGACTCTATATTTTCATATTGTATTTAGCTTAGTATCATATTGCATTTTTGTTTTCTTGCTCATACTGCATGACTATCTTTCATATTTTACATGGTTTGTCTTACATTTTGTTCGACTTGCATTTTTCTTGTCATATAGTTGCATTGTTGCTTGACCATGTTTGCATGATTTCTTGATCATATAAATTTTGGGGTACTTTGTGAGGATGTAAAGTGATAAAACCTAGTTAGGTCTTAGCTCAAATGCATTGCACTCATACTATGGCTTTGATACCTAAATAATCCCCAACCTAGGACCCATTTCCATGCATTTTCATAATTGCATTTGCTCATGCCTTTCTTCTCCTCTTTTATATTCCTTGACATTGAAATTTTTCAACATTTCTCATTTCTCCAAGTCAAGGTATATAGTTATTCATCTCTTGTATATCCTTTATCCTTGAAATTTTTAATCATTTCGTCTCTCCCCAAGACAAAGAATGTACATTTCTTCTTCTCTTTACTTTTTATTTTGTCTTTGCTTTTGCTCACACTTTTCCTTCTTGATCTCTCGATTGTTAAGTGGTCCTCATGAGATAGGATATATACCACATGGGTATCATTTATGGTATTCATACGACCACTAACTATCTTACACACACCTCTTAACTCTTGACATATCAACAATGACACATACATACTATCACTTTGCTTCTTGTTTTTTTATTTCTTTTGTCTTCTTCTCTATCTCACACACACATTTTTCTATTGCATTTTGCTTTGCTCATTCATATTTTGCACACACCACACCCCTATCGGGTAGTGCTCATTTTGGCAAATCAATCTCATATTTCACCCCATATAGGATAATTTTTATGGCCAAACGCAAGGGGAAGCATCCATCTCGACCATTTGCAAGCATACATCCTTGTGGGTACCTCTTTATCTCTAGCCATTAGCGAGCACTACACCCATAGTGGGTATCACTCCACACTTGACTGTCCCTATGAGCACAATACCCTTATAGGACAGCTTCATGTCCATGAGTGAGGGGTAAAATCCATTCAATCATTTATGAGTATACATCCTTATAGGATCCCACTCCATTCTTTGTTTTCACTTGGTCTATGTTTGTTTGATCACACTGACCTTTCATAGCCTATGATGATTCAAACATCATCTTCTAAGCACCATTTCCTTTGTTGACCTTCTCCATATTTTGCTTCTTCTTCCTTCTTTATTTTCTTCTCTTTTCTTTTTTGCTGAAATCACACCCTGTCTAGATGAGGCGTGACTTTGCTCTACATCGAAGTCATGGCTCATCTTTATGGGATGTGATTTTGGCTAGAGCCAGATTTTTCTCTCTTTTATTCTTCTCTTTCTTCCTGATATCCTGAGGGTCAGCCCAAATATAGGATTTTCTAAGAAAAACCCTAACTCACCGAAATCATTCCTCGTAATGGGCAACCATGATTTTGGTAAAGCTAGTAAAAGAGGGAAGGAAAAGAGGAAGAGAGGCCCAAACTTGTGATTGGACAATTTTAAGGGTCTTTACAAGGGTTCTAGGGAAAATTACTCACTTGGGTGGGTTAATTTTCTATGTCTACACCCCCCATATTACATTATTGATGTTTCGTGATATACATAGTATATTTTGGAATATTGAAATTTGTTTCAACCAAGTACTTTTATAAAAATATCTACAATTTGATCTTTAGAAGAAATATGCTTTAACTGAATATGATGATTTTGAACATGATCCATGATAAAATGACATTGAGCTTCAATATGTTTTTTTCTTTCATGAATAATTAGATTTTTTATTAAATTAAGTACTCCTTGATTATCACAATTTATCTATATAGAAGTTATTTTGATGTCCATATCTGATAGTATATATTGTAACCATAATGCTTCATAGGCTACATATTTTGTTGCACGATATTTTGCTTTTGTAGATGAGAGTGCCATTGCAGGTTATTTTTTATTGTACCATGAAATAGGTCCAGAGCCAAGATAGAAAACACACCCTGATATAGATTTTTTATTGTCTATAGATCCTACATAATCAAAATCCTAATATCCCTATAAACATAAGTTGCCATCATCCTTTTTATATGTTAGTTCATATTCTATAGTTTGAGAACATATTGTAGTATTATTTATGTATCTTTCCAATGAGTTTCCCTGGGTCTTGCATAAATATCAAAAGATAATTTATAGAAAAACTATATTTGTTCTATTATTTGTTAGATATAGAAGACTTTTGATTGATTGACAATAAATAGTGGTTGAGACCAGAGGTGTCTTATCATATTTGGATAATTGTAACCCTTGTTCCATAGGAGTATCCTTGGATTTGTCTTCTATATTTTTCAAGTAATGTTTTTGTATATTGTGTCTGTGTTATTATGATATTGTTTTCATTTCAATGAATTTCTAAACTAAGACAAAATGAAGAAGTCCCAAATCTGTCATCTCAAAATCCTTCTCTAGGTCTTTTTTAACTTCACTTATAAGAATTTTTGAGCTTCTTTTAATTACTATATTATAAATGTATACAAGTATTAGTATGTCATGTCCAACCTTTTTCGTATAAATATTTGGATCTAACAAACTTCTTTTAAAATTATGCTATAATAAATTATTATTAATTATATACCATGCTTTTGGTGCTTGCTTTAGACCATACAATGATTTGTTCAGTTTGTAAACTTTATGTTCTTGTTCTTTAATCACAAACCCTTATGGTTGTGACGTATATACTTCTTCAGGATCACCATTAAGAAATGCACTTTTTACATCCATCTGATGTAGTTTCCATCCATGATGTGCTACCAAAGCACAAATTGTTTGAATAGTAGTTATTCTTGTTGTTAGTGCAAAAGTTTCTTCATAATCATTTCCTTCTATTTGAGTATATCCTTTCACAACTAGTCAAGCTTTGTATTTATCAAGTGAACCATCTTCTTTATATTTGATCTTGTAGATCCATTTATATCCGACTATTTTCTTTTCCTGAGGTAAATCAACTAGATTTCATGTTTTATTTTTTATCAATGTTTCATATTCTAATTATATAGCTACCTTCCATTTTGGATGATTTAAAGCATTTAGTTTCATTGTAGGTTCTACTACAATACTTATCAATCCCCTATTCATTCTCATTAAACAATGAGTTTGGGGTCTTGTAGTTGTAATATTTGATATTTACTCTAGTTTTGAATCCTTAAGTGTATCTCTAAGCCATATTGGTTCTTTCCTTTGTAGAATTGTAACAATCTTTGTGTTTTCAATCTATTCATCATGTATATTTAGTTCTGAATCTTCACTTGATGAGTCTTCTTCTAAAAAACTTAGAATTGCTTATGAATAAGCTTTTTATTATTTAATAATATTTTTGTTTCCTTCATAAAATGCTACATCTCTTCTTATGTATATTTTCCTTGTTATTGGATCAATTATTATGTAACCTGTTGAATCATTGTCAAAACTAAGAAATATTCCATACATAGTTTTGTCATCTAGTTTAGTTTTTATTTGTTTTATAATATGTATATATGCTTTTCAACCAAAGATTCTTAACTTTTCTATTGTAGGTTTTCGTCTTGTCCATACTTCTTTAGAAGTGACATTTTTCAATATTCTTGTAGGTGATCTATTTTATAAATAAATAACTATTTTAACTACTTCTACCCAATATTGATGATTAAGATGTGCTTCTTTTAACATACTATGAACCATTTCCATAATTGATATATTTCTTATTTTTGCAATACGTATTTTTTATACCATTGGTTTCTAAAAAGAGATTAAATTCTTTAGATAAGAATTTTCCTCCTCTATCTGATCGAAGATGCTTGATTGCTTTAATTGTTTCCTTTTTCTACTAGTAATTTGAATTATTTAAAACAACTGAATGTTTTAGATGTGAATTTCATAAAATACACCCATATTTTTTGGAGTAATCATCAACAAATAGTTAAAAATATCTATCCTCTAATACTAGTGATGTTCATTGGACCACATAAATTAGTATATACTAATTCCAATGGTTCCTTGAGTTCTATGCTGACTGAGTTTAGAATAAATTCTATGTTGTTTTATTGCTAGACATTCTAGACATATAGTAGATTCCCAAGAAATTTTAGGCAATCATTTAACCACTTGATGAAGATGCACTTATATGTTCTAGTCATTTGTGCCAAAGTTCTCTACTTTTTGAAATGTTCACTGATAAAGCCTTGTTGGATAATGTATCTAGAGTGAAAAAACTTTCCTTGAGCTATAACGTTTTTTTGTTTGATAATAAGACATCTTTTTATCTTAAATAGTTTTGAGTTCAACTTCTAGATTTTGGTCCATAAGATGATATACTGAAATAAGATTAGTAGTTAATCTAAGTACATATAGTACATCTCTAATTATTATTTTTCAATCTGATAGATCAATTAAAACATTTCCTACTCCTTTAACCTCACAGGTCATATTATTTGCTATAACAACTGGTTTTCATATTTCTCTTGAAGAGTATTAAACCATTGTTTATTTCCAGTCATATGTCTACTTGCTCTGGAGTCAATGTACCAATAATCCATAATAATTTCCTTTGAAGTTGAAAACCTTGTCTCCCTAATTCAAAACAATAACTATGAAATTTGCAAATTTTAAAATTTCTAATTCTTTGATGTAGAAAACCTTTTAACTCCCAAATATTATAAAATTTGCTAAATTTCAATAAATAAAATACCTTCAAAAAACCAAAAAAGAAAAACCTAATAACCCTTTTAACTCCAATCAATATTTTAATTTTTTTTCATTTAAATCTCTAATATTTAACCTTTAAAAAATTAATCTCTTCAAACCTTATTACTCCATTCAAATGATTAATTTTTGAAAAACCTAATTAACCATATCTAATCCTTATTACTCCACTTAGGTTTTCAAAAATTTAAATATGCTTTATTTCCCTCCAAACTTTATTAAGCATTGGAAATAATATTATGTAATGTCAAGTAACGTTACTTGGGTTAGCATGAATCGCACTGCGGTGTTAGCACTACATTCTTTCCATTTCAAACGTTGTTGCTTGCATGAACGCCTATCCTCTATTGCTAAATGATTATTGTTGGATCCTCAAAATTCAACTTGAGTTTACCTCCAATTTTTTAAATTTTAGTGTCCTATGAGTCCTTTCAAATTTTTCCCTGGTCAGTCTCCTTTCAATAATTTTTGGTCCTTGGGTATTTTTGAGTCCTCTCACCCTCTAAAGCCATTTTAAAAAAATTCAGTGTCACCAAGGTCTTGGCTTGTTTTGTTTTTTCTAAAGGTATCATGTCAACCTTTTTGGACCTAAATAAAATTTAATTAATTATTTTTGACCTCCAAAGATCTTAAATATTTAATTAAATATTTTCCTTATAAGGTTTGATTATATATTTAATTACACATTTAATTAAATGTTTAATTAAATTATATATATGATAAAAAAAATTAATGTACGAGGGGTCACCTGATCCCCCGTGCATTTATATTAAATTAAAATTAATAATGATGGAGGAGTCCTCCGACCTCCCCCACCCACATTATATAAAAAATTAAATTAAAATCAATAAATGGCAGGAGAGTTGTCTGACCTCTCCTGGCCACTAATTAAAAAATAAAAAATTAATAAAAGTATGCGGGGGAGTCGTTCAACCTCCCCCACCCACTAATTAATTAAATTAAAATTAATAAATTATGGGGGAGTCATCTGACCTACCCGTCCACTAATTAATTAAATTAAAATTAATTAATTACAGGGGATTCGTTCGACCTCCCCACCCATATATATAAAAAACTCCTCCACCCATATTATATAATAAATAAAATTTAATAAAGCACGGGGGAGTAGCCCGCTCCCTGCGCATGTATATAATATACTAATTAAAGTAATATATGAGCAGGGATGCTCCCGATCCATCCTCGCTCTACATATATATAATAATATATAAATAAAGTGTGGGGAGTTATTTGATCTCCCCTGTGCTTTAATATATTAATAATTAAATAAAGGTCCAAGGTTCAAACCATGGCGTTGGCGAGTGTGTGAGGGGGTTGGTGTGTGGTGGCTATGTGTTAAATTCCCTATTGATAAGTATAGCTCTCGACTTTACGAGGGGTCATGGTTGAGAGGAGATTGCTCAGCTCTATGCATTGGCCGTAGGGGTTTCTCACACTAACCAAATCAAAAAAAGAAAAAAATAATAATTAAATTAAGGGCCCCGTGGGCCCATTTTCCATGGTGGTCCACGAGGCTTATATATAATATAGTTATATATTATATATTCTATGTTATATACTATATATTATACGTAATCCCTGTGTGGATTTTAGAGAAGTGTTTTATTTTTGACCCCTGCGTGGGCCCTATGTTCCTCCTTAGTGGCCTTGAGAGGGCTTCCTTTTTTGCTACAAGAGGTTTACATTTTTTGGTTTTTTTCATTTTGTTGCTGCTCCTGTGTGGATTTTTGAGAATATTTTATTTTCGGCCCCTATGTGGGCCCTCTATTCATCCTCAGTGGCCTTGTGAGGGCTTCCTTTTGTGCTTCAGGAGGCCTAATTTTTCTGGTTTTTTGGTTTAATTTGCTACATCTATCCTATGGAGTGTTCCTCAGCTTGACTCCTTTTTTGTAAAAGGTTATGGGACCCTTTCAAAACTTCTATATCAATAAAAATAATAATTTAAAAATAATAGTTTTATTAATATTAATAATAATAGTTTTATTATTATTATTTAAATTTTTGAAATAAAATTTGTAATTGGTTAAGGTTTACCTTTTAAAAAATGATGAAAAAAATAAGTAATGTGTCTGTGCTTCATTTTTTTGGCTAAGTTTTAATGATTGGAAATTAATTTCCTGAAGCCATTTTTTGGTCGACTTCAAGAGGAATGGTGATAAATAATTATGAAAAAAAATTTGATCAGTTGAAACCACTACTGAGCCATTAGCAAGAGTTGTTATAAATATGAGTAATATGGTGGATCAAACATGGAGGCAAGTGCATTTTTTATAAGCCATCACCCGATTTTAATAACGGTTGCAGTTATGAGCCATCATTGAAATAGTTGCAGTTTTTATAATTATGGACCATCATTGAGCTTTGAATGAGAACCAATTTGTAGGCTATATGAGGGAGTTGTTGTAGCAGTAAAAGGCATCAAGTTTTTGCATAGTAAAATTCTACAAGAGGTATACTAGAGTGCTCATCCTTGTCAGTTGTATTTTCCTTTGTGTGTCTTATCTAGTCACCCTTTTTCTTTTCCATTATTGTGAAGGTGTTTACTAAGTGCTTAGTTAACTAAGATCATTTTCAATGGTTGAAACTGGAAGTCAGGAGACTCTTTGTTACATCATTTGAATGAAGAGTTGCAATTCTCTATTATATTATTTGAATAGAGAATTTATTGTATTTGCTTAGTGAGATCTGGTTACACTGATCAGACTCCCCTTGTAATGATTTATTAGATAATACAACTTGTTTCCTCCTTTCAATATATTTGTGTGCAATTTTACTTGTCCCATTTACATATTACATCATTTGAATGTGTAAATGGCATCTTCTTTCACTAGGATGTTTAATCACATTTTTTACATTATTTGAATTATTGTGGTTGGCTCAGTTTTATCTTCTCCCTCCTCTCTTCATCATATTTTAAGTTTGGCTACAATTACCCTATGGATAAGGTATTGATCTACTGCTTGAAGCATTAGGTGGGAGTTACTTCAAAGCTTGATCATTTTTTATGTTGTAATTTTATTTCATTTTTGTTAATCTGGATGAGCATGAGCATATGAGAAGTATTATAGGCTCACCTCTAGGGTGTCATTACCTTACTCGATCTATCTAGAGTCTTGTTTTTGCCATTGCACAACATACCCTAATTTGGGGATCCACTTGAAATTTTAAAATTAATATTACCTTTTGTTTGCATTAAGTGTTCCATTGATTTGTTTATGTCAAGATATCTTTGCAATATGAAGGTTTAGTTTTGGTTTGTAGTGGAATTTTAGTTTATGATATCTTAAAGAGGCCAGTGTAGTCCAAATATTTATCACAATGTGGATAACAAAGTTTTAAAAATTTCAGGTTAAATTTTAATTTATGCCTAAAATACAAGTCTTGTAGGAAAGGCCTTTCACAAAAGCTTAATTGGTTAAATTCCTCAACATTTAAGAAAGAAGCTAAAGTGCAAATTTTGAAATTTTGATAAATTATCCATGGATATTCAAGCTTGGTTATACTTTATATTATATGATGATGTGACATTTGTAAATCTATTTCTCCTCAAAATATTAGTTTCCAAATACTTACGATTAATTAATATTAGTTTGTTATAATAACTAATTTTTGTATATAAAATCATTTTAATATGATTTTAATATTTATTTTTTCTTAATGATTTTAAAAATATGTACATAGGTCATACCAAAAAAGGTTGGCATTTTTTTGATGTGAATCTAGTCAACCAGTGGATGCAGCGTGTTAGCGCGATCAATGCGAGGTTTCAACACAGATTCTAAAGTGGCCTTTGACACGAATTCCCACGTACCGTCAAGTGATGCATCCGAGTAAGCGTACATGGAAGTCTCCTAGTGAACAACTCGTCATAGGGAACTCAATGGGTTTGTATTGATAAATCTCATGTGGTGTCGTCACAAGATAAATGTGGAACAAAACTCATGGAGTTTTTTTTGTTACGATAAATGATCAAAAGGCCTTATTTGCAATGTGGGTGGATACAGAGGAGATATCCAGATGAAGTGCATACTATAGTGATTTCATGAAGTGGTCGAGATCGTATTGGATGAGATCGAAGTATGGTATGGAAACAAAGGATGATCCTGAGTAGGTGACATGCGTACCATTCATGATGGAGATTATGCATGAGGAGGCAGCGAGACAAAGGATATTGTGCATAATATAAAATGTAAGGTAGAGAGGTGGTGTGTGAGAAAGAAAATATGGCAGTTGTAGTGATGATTTAACCATGAGGGAAGCCACAATTGTGGTTTTAGCATTTTTGAATGTAGGAGCTACAATTCGACATTAACTATGATCAATCAAAAATAACCAGAGATACCAGCAGATATATTCATATGTTTTTGAAACACAAAATGATGGTCGGACATGTTTATACATTGTTATTTAAATTAAAGGAGGAAAATTTCTTCATATGGATGAAATCATGAGCATATTTGGGATTATCCTATCTGTTATCCCTCCTTTGTGGCTCACACCAGTCAATCTTCAATGGAATCGATCGAAGATTTGTGGCATTCGCTTATTCTCAATCCATCTAGGTGTTTCTCTCTATGAAATGTGCACGCCTGATACATATTCATGAGAAGCCTTTGTATATTGATGATATACCCCAACTTACACAAGGAGATACGCATAGGTAGTGATGATGGATGAAGCATTGATATGGAAGATGATCATGTCGTGCCAAACAAAAGGAAAAAAAAATACTTGAAAGATGATCGCGATGGAAGAATAAGGTAATGGAATATTCGTGTGTCACAAGGAGGTGATAATACACGTTATATGTCACATAGAGGAATTTTAGGGATAGTTTTTAGAGACATGGTTATTTGTGTTCTTGAGATCCAGCGTCTGCAATGTCTAAGATGCCCAAAGCTTACCTACCGATGACTAGCCAATGGACTTGGCTTGACGGAAGAAAGGCATTGCGAAGGTTTCTTTTTTTTTTAGGTAACGAAACCAAGGAGATCATCTTCAATTTTTGGGTCATTCCCTCTCAAAGCGAACATGAAATGATTTTAACACATTTGCTTAAATCAGAGATGTATTTACGTTCATAGGAAAGAGAATTGTGCACTACAGTTTATAAAGAATATTTACAAGTACAATGAAATACAATCGAATTTGGGCATAAACCTTCAACTGGATACATGTGTTTGGGAATAAATTTATGACATCATCATGAAAATGTGCAGCTAGACGAAGTATTTGGTTCTCTACTTGGAGCACTGCAAAGGATACTATTTCATGCGAACGATAGTAGAGGTACACCTTTTTCTTGGCGTGTAGTGTGAGGAAATTTGAGAAAGCACGTGAAGGATAAAGAAAAATGATACTTATAATAAAACCTTTCTCTTTGATGATTATGTGTTTGATGGATGGTGAAGGCGTTACCAAAATAGTTTTGAAACAAATAAAAATAATTAATCAATGGCGGTTACATTTTATGGGAGGGAACAAAGACGAAATGCAAACAGACACTCGTTGAGCATTATGAAACCAAATGAGAGGAAGAGAAAATGAAGGATTTTGTTTGAAAGTTTTAAATATGCATTCAAACGCATAGAATAGAGATTGGAGAATATTGGCAGTGAATGCATGTTAGAAATCAAATTTTCTTGAAGAACATCTCCTCCCTAGTTGTTGGACTGCAGAATTTCACCATTGTAATCCATTTGAAGCAAGGTATTCTAAAGGAGCATTAATTTAATCATCTTTCATTTTGGCAATATATTGGAAATTTTGATAAGTTTTATGCATGTAGATGGTAGACTTATTTATTTTTCTTAATATATTGTGTTATTCTATAGAATATTGCACCACTTTAATTTTGGATAGCATGAAGATGGGTCAAATTAATGTTGGTTTGTTTCAGGATATTTGTTTATGCAGATTCGAGTTGAAATCTTAAGGTTACAACGACTTGTTCTTTTCTTTTATTTTCTCTAACCCTAGCATTTAATATATTTTTTTAATTTCATCAAATACAAAATACAAAAAAAAATTAAACCCAAAAAAAGAAATATGTCGGTTTTAAGAATTAAATTTAAAATTTCATGTTTATGCAAATTCACATATTTCGAGGAAAATTTGGAGTTTTAAAATTTGCATAGTTTTTAAAATAATCATTTAATTTCATTTTATGCAAAATTTGAATTTTCAATAAATTTCAAATTTTTAGTAAAATGAATAATTAATATGATATTCCAAAGTTCCTACGTTGCAAAGTTAGATTTAATCATTTTATTTTTATTTTCAAGAAAATCTTAACAATAAAAGATAAAATTTGATTAACAATTGAAGATAAAATTTGGTTAATAATAAAAGATAAAATTTGGTTAACAAACGAAGATAAAATTTGATTAACAATTTGAGATAAAATCAATTCAAATCAAATTTTCAAAGATTGAAATCAAATATTTATCAAATTTCGAAGGTTGTTGGTTGATCAACAATTTCACATAATAATTCCATGAACAACAAAATCATTGTAAATCAAATCAATCCAAAATATACCTCTTGTTAACAAGTATATGCAACACTGAGTGTTTATATATATATATATATATATATATATATATATATATTACATTATAGGATTAATTAGTTATTTTAATTTATTCGTTGATTATTATTAGCGTATTGTTATTGTATTGTTGCAACGACATCTTGTTGAGATGCGCCTTCTTCGGGCTAATCCAAGAATGTTGTGTACTATTTATTTATTGATTCAATAAGACAATGTTGTTCGATTTCCTAACATGGCATCAGAGCCTGTATGAGAGGAGGCTGGAGACCTGTGTGAAAAAAAATTTTTTTATTCCGTCGAAGAAGCACTGACGGAAGCAGGCTGGAGAACTTTAATTTTTTTTTAAAAAGGTTGGAGAGCTTTATTTTTTTAAGGGCTGGTCTGAGAGGAGTCTGGAGACCTGTTGTGCAGAGAGCAGCCACCTCATGCTGGAGAGCAGCCACCTCATGCTCGGGACCCCACCATCCCGCACGGTCCCTTCTCCTTGTGCCACCCCCGCGCGTTGCCTACGGCTGCCCCGCCGTGCGACCTCCACCGCAGTCGTGTGACGCAGAGGCCGCGTGACCTCCACCGTGGGCCCGAAGCAGCCACTCGGCACAGCCGTCGTCGAGCGACCTCTAATAGGAGGGCCTGGGTTTAGAACCCAGATCAGCCCACGGGCTCACTGGCAAGTGAGCCGCGTGGTGGGTTCTGGGAACCCAGAGGTCACGGGTTCGAGTCCCGTCGACCCCCCCCACATGAAAAAAAAATAGGTAAATTTTTTTTTAATAAATTTTTTTTTTTAATTATTTTTTTTAGTTAAATTAAAATTTAATTTTAATTTATTTTAATAGTTTTTAACTATATAAATTAAAATTAATTTTTTTTTTAACTTTAAAACTATACAATAGTTATAAAAATGCTTTATTAAGAGAATTTTTTTTTAAGGGGGGGTATTTTTTTTTTCAAAAATCAAAGGGGGAAAGTGAGTAATTTTTTCAAAAGCAAATTTGGCATTATTGTAAAGGTGCATTCTCGACAGTGCCCGACACCTAGAGGTTTATTTCTGTGGGCACTTTTATGTTGTATGTTGCATTTTCCATTTTTTGCACTACTTCATTAAAAGTTAAAAATCAAATACACTCCCTAAGTCCCCGAAATAATTAAAACCCATCCGTGCAATTTATTGCACTGCAACATTCGATATTTGTGATACCTCTGGCCAGCACTTACAGGTAAAGCTGTCATGTTTGCGCTACTATATCTACCGCCTAATATAGCTGCCACAATGACGTCTGAGCTAGTTCTCTATCAATCGTCGGGGAGAGATAAGTTTGCCATTTTGCTATTTTTTTACTCCATCCACTACCCCAATCACTCTCGTGTTTAGGCTTAAATCCAGATGAACGTTCGGATATCCAAAGTGTTTAGGGGAAGTTACGCCCCACGCATGCGGATTGAAGACTTTCTAAGGTCGGTGCCATCAACGAGGTGATTCCCTTTCAATACCGCCTAAGTACCACGTATCGTATAATCATTAAAATTACCTATAGTCTCCCTCACGTAAGGGCGGGTAATTTTTTTGGTTTTTTCAAAATACCTATAGTCTCCCTCACGTAAGGGCGGGTATTTTGTACGGTATAATGGCCTGGCATTAAGGTATATCGAAGGGGCGACCATTTTGGTGTTATAAGGAACCTTCATAATGTCTACAAAACTAATGACTGATTCTCATCAGTTGTTAAAAGGTCCAAACTATACACCATGGAAAACCAAAATGAAGGCAATCCTAGAGATGGATGATCTTTGGGATGTTGTTTCTGGAGCAACAGTAAGACCTTCATCTGCAACTGGAGCCACAACTCTCACTGTCGATCATAAAGCTTTTGATAAGACAGATAAAAAGGCAAAGGTGCTCATTTTGCTTGTTGTCTCTGATGAAGTTCAACCCCATATTGTTGATTGTCAAAATAGTAAAGAGGCATGGGATGCCCTTAACACTATTTATGAAGGAAAGAATGATTCCACCATTCTATTTCTTCAATCTCAATTACACAATCTAAGCATGAAACAGGGAGAAACAGTTGAACTCTTTTTGTGCAGAGTATCTGAGTTGAAAGGAAAGTTGAATTCCTTGGCAGCGCCAGTTGATGATAAGCTCCTTACCTCAATGGTATTGAGAGCATTACCTGATTATTTTCAAGTATTGATCACCTCACTTCAGGTATCACAAAGGAAAGTTACCTTTGTTGAGTTGGTAAATTTGCTACAAGAAGAGGAAGCACGCCAACTACAACGAGATGATTCTTCTAACACTGCCCTATATACCAACAAGAAGGGGCAAAACAAGAAGAAGGGTAATTTTCAGAAGGGAGGTAGTTCTCAAAAGGATTCAAAGGGGAAACAAACTCAACCTCAACAAAAAAAGAGATATTGCAAGATCTGTGACAAAGAAGGTCATGATACAAACAGATGTTGGCATAAAAATAAACAATCAAAATAGAAAGGCCAGAACAAACCACAAAAGAACAAACAACAACAAGTGAATGTTGTTGTTGAAGAATCTGACACAGATTTTGAGAGAGCACACAAAGTGCTCATGACTACCACAGTATCCAAACAGATGGATCCTATTTGGTATGTCGATTTTGGAGCCAGTAAACACATGACTGGTGACAAATCATGGTTTGAGTCTTTTGAGGCCAAAGAGGGCAAACCGGTCACTATTGTCGATGATAAAACCTACAAGGTTCAGGGAGAAGGAACAGTTTCTGTCACTCTTCCTGATGGCAAGTGCCAGATTGAGAAAGTCCTCTATGTTCCAGGATTGGCAAACAACTTATTGTCAGTGACACAAATTCTGGACAAAAATATGGTTGTAAATTTTAGTGTTGAGGGGGGCAAGAAGTGTTGTTCTATCACCAGGAGAGGTAAGAACATTGCAACCACTTCATATAAGCATGACTTATTTTCCCTAGATACTATCTCTTCTCCAGATGTAGCCATGATTGTCTCTACAAAAGAGGCAACTTCCCTATGGCACAAGAGATATGGACATATGAGTTTTGGTTACTTACTTGAGTTAAGTAAGTATGAAATGGTAAAGGGTCTTCCTTCCCTTTCTACCACATTACCAGTTTGCTTTGACTGCTTGGCAGGAAAGCAACATAGAGTACCTTTTGAAAGGAGCTCTACAAGAGCAAAGAAACCTCTGGAATTGGTTCACACCGATCTGTGCGGTCCTTTAACACCCAACAGTTGTGGGGGTAAGAGGTATTTTTAGTTATTCATGGATGATTACTCACGAAAGATGTGGGTATTCTTTCTTCAACTAAAATCTGAAGCATTTGGCTTCTTTCAGCAATTCAAGAAATCTGTTGAAAAGGAGTCAGGGACTTCTATCAAGACCCTCCGCTCAGATCGAGGGGGGGAGTTCACCTCTAAAGAATTCTCTGAGTTCTTGAAAGAAAATGGGATCACACGATAGTTGACTACTGCTTATACTCCTCAAAAAAATGGAGTTGCTGAAAGGAGAAACCGTTCCATCATGGAAATGGTTCGTTGCATGCTCACAGGAGCTAGAATTGGGCAACAATATTGGGTAGAAGCAGTCACCACATCAGTATATCTATTGAATAGGGCACCCACTAAGGCCCTACAAGGAATGACTCCACAGGAAGCATGGAGTGGCAGAAAACCCTCCATCTCTCATCTACGCATTTTTGGTTGTAAAGCATTCATGCATATACCGAAAGAAAAGAGGAAAAAGCTAGATGAGAAAACATTGAGGTGCATTCTTCTTGGGTATGATGAACACTCTAAGGGTTATCGATTGATTGATCCCTTAACCAAGAAGATACACATTAGTAGAGATGTAGTTTTTGATGAGGCTTTCACATCAGAAAACACATCAGATGTATACCTAGACCTTGTGGAAACTAAGGTTGAGAAGTCTCCTTCATCAAAGGTTGGAGGTCCTTCTTCATCTTCTTCAACACCTCAGAAGAAGAATCCAAAGTGGTATACAAATACAATCAAATATTCTAAGCTATCCACTCCACCATATTTGACATTGGATAGGCCTCGTACTCGCAGCATGGCTCGACAGGAGAAAGTTGCAACAGAGAATACTGGGGTTGATGATCTGTGTCAATATTTTGAGGAACTTTCTGTAGATCCAGAGAGAGATACAGAAGATATGGATATTGATGATGACAGGGTGTTTATGTCCTCAATAGATGATCTTGAACCTGCATCAGTGCAAGATGCTCTTGGTGAGCCTCAGTGGAAGGCCGCTATGGATGCAGAGTATAAGTCTTTGATGAAAAACAAAACTTGGAAGCTTGTCGATCTGCCATACGAAAAGAAGCCCATAGGCTGCAAATGGGTGTATAAAGTTAAGTATAAGGCATATGGGACAATAGATAAGCATAAAGCCCGACTTGTTGCAAAGGGCTATGCTCAAAGAGAAGGCATTGACTACGAGGAAACTTTTGCACCTATTGCTCGGATGACAACCATTCGAGTTCTTTGTGCTATGGCAACACAGTATGGGTGGAAAGTACACCAAATGGATGTCAAGAGTGCTTTTCTAAATGGTGATCTCCAAGAAGAAGTCTACATGACTCAACCGAAAGGATTTGAAGTGGAAGGCCAACAACGAAAAGTTTGCAAATTGGTCAAATCCTTATATGGTTTGAAACAGGCCCCTCGGGCTTGGTACATAAAAATGGATAATCACCTACTACAACATGGATTTAAGAGATGTCCGTCAGATGCAAACCTCTATTTCAAGAAGCAAGGCTCTGAAATAGTGTTGCTTGTACTCTATGTTGATGATCTACTCATAACAGGGAGTTCAGAAACAATGATCTCTACTGTCAAACAGGATTTGAGCAAATCTTTTGAAATGACAGATCTCGGACTTCTCCATTACTATCTTGGTCTGGAAGTGAACCAGAAGGAGCACTACATCAAAGTGTCTCAAAAAAAATATGCCAAGACACTACTAGAAAAATATCGCATGATTGACTGCAAGCCGATGGCAACACCAATGGAAACAGGTCTTCAGTTATCACGATATGACAAATCACCTCGGGTAGATGCTACTCTCTATCGTCAGTTGATTGGGAGTCTCATATATCTGACCAACACTAGGCCAGATATCGTATTTGTTGTCAACTATCTTTCGAGGTTCATGCAGGAACCTAAGACTACACACTGGAAAGCAACAAAGCGAGTTCTTCACTATGTCCGTGGCACAATGGAATATGGCCTAGAATACAAGAGGAACAACAAATTCTTCTTACAGGGATACACGGACTCCGACTATGCCGGATCATATGATGATCGTAAATCAACTTCAGGATATTTGTTTCATCTTGGATCCGGTCCTGTCTCTTGGCACAACAAGAAGCAACAGGTGGTTGCTATTTCATCAACAGAGGCAGAATATCGCGCCACACGTGAAGCTGTGTGCGAAGTGATATGGTTGCGTCGCATCCTAACAAGTATGGGTCTTCCATCAAAATCTCCAATACACTTGTTCTACGACAACATGGGTGTTTTGAATCTTGTTAAGAATCCAATACATCATGAGAAAACCAAGCACATTGATACACAATGCCACTTTATTCGAGACGAAGTACCAAAACACCGAATTCAGCTTCAGTACATCTCCACCAATGCTCAAGTTGTAGACATTTTCACTAAGGCACTTGCACGTGTCAAATTTGAATTGTTTCGCAGCTCTCTATGTATTTCAAAATAATGTAATCTGGGGGGATGTTAGCATAGCTAGAAGTTATTCAATTATCCAAATAATGTAATAAGGGGGGATGTTAGAAATATATTACATTATAGGATTAATTAGTTATTTTAATTTATTCGCTGATTATTATTAGCGTACTGTTATTGTATTGTTGCAGCGGCATCCTGTTGAGATGCGCCTTCTTCGGGCTAATCCAGGAATGTTGTGTACTATTTATTTATTGATTCAATAAGACAATGTTGTTCGATTTCCTAACACTGAGGTATCCAATTAACTTTTGGCATTTCACATTTTTCACTAAGCATTGCAAGCAAATTAACACATTAAACAGAACCTTGGGGAAATCACAAATATTTCCTTGCAAGAGAGGATATCCGAGTAGAATCCTGACTATGAGTATATTCTTGTGATTGGACAAAAATATCACTCAACAGAATTGGCGCTAGAAGGAGGGCCTACTTGAAGGTAATTGAGGTGATTTACGAAGTTTTTGGTTTTAAGTTGTTCACATTTATTGTTGGAAATTCTCTAATTTATGATGCATTGATTCTAATATTTTACAAATTTGAGAATATTCCTTATTGTTATGGTTTAATTGATGCATTTTTAATGAACATGATGATTTATCAGTTAAACATTTGAAAATTGGAAGTCGTTTCATTTCAAGAGCACTAAGCACTTGTTGTTTTCATTATTAAAGTTAGAACCAAAAATCATAATCACAAGATCTAAGGCTTTTAAAGATACTATTTTCCATAGCATTTCTCCTACAAAGAGGATCAGAAGGTCCAAGAGTCAGACGATTGTTATTCCACCCAATAGCAATTCATCGCTACCCATCATCCCATTTATTCCTCCACTAGTAACTCCAATGGTAAGAGTTGCAACTTGGTTAGGTGCTCATAGTAGTCCTTTAAACATTGTTGGAGTAGCCCATGACATTCCCAAAAACATAGAAAGGTATTTACCTAAATATAAACATGATGGAATTAGAATTGTTGAAGAGCATATTCAAGCTTACAAGGATACCTTGATTAGACTGCAAGTTGAACATGAGGATGTTGCTTGCAGAATGTTTCCTCTCACCTTAGATGAAATGGCATATGATTGGTACATTAGTTTACCTACCAATTCCATTACATCTTGGGCCGAGTTGGAAATAACTTTTATGAATCAATTTAGGCTACCCATAGATCCTGTTGTAATCTATCATCAATTTGCATCAGCCAGGAGAGAGCCTAATGAACCTTTGAGATTGTTCAATACTCATTTCCATAAGTTGTATAGTAGGTTAGTTGCTCCTTATACTCTTTAGGTAGATGTTGCCATACATATGTACTTTAGGGCATTGGACCCTTTAACATCTATGTTTGTAAGGAGAGCTCCTCAAATCACTACACTTCCCATGGCATACAATGAGGCTTTGACTGTAGAACAATAGTTGATACCACAAGGTTTTGGGATAGGATAGTTGCCTTCCATAGGACAACCAGGTGCTTATAATCAAGTGCCTATGATCAATCAAGCTTTGTCACAACAAATGCCTATGTTGAATGCCATGCCATTCAATAATTTCAATTTGCCATACAATCCACCTATCACACCCACTTATCCTACCACTCCACTATATTTAGAAAATCAATTCACCACTCATAAAATGGCTGAAACAAATGCTCAAATCATGCCTACATTATTTAATACAACACCCACTCCAAATGCGTCAACATTTCATCAAAATAACATAACATTTCCACAGGTTGTCCAAAATCAAAGTTTGCCAAATTTTCTAAATCCCACTGCCACTACAAGTAACACAACCAATCAAACTACTATAGGACAAAATAATGAACCTAATTCTTAGGTAAACGACCTACAAAGGGTTGTCCAAAAACTCAGTAGTGACATGGTTCAAATGCAAAAACAATTACCTCAAAATTCTCATCAAAATAGAAATTTTAGTTTTCAGAGAAAACAATGGAATACTCATCCGAACAATGGAGGAGTACCTAGTCCCATTGTTAATCAGAACAATGCTACCACTAGTTCCAATCAAACCAGCACCATTGTTAATATTTCAGATTTGGCTTTAAACAATTGGTGTAGGGTACATTCTATGACACAACATAGTGAGAATGAGTGCCTTGAATTCAAAACAACACTAGATATTCTACAAAAAGAGATGGATAACATGGAAATTATTTTAGATGAAGATCCTTCCCAATAGGCTAGTACTAGCAAAGGGAAAGAATCAATGCTAGTAGTTGAAACATTTGAATCAATTGAAGAATATGAAGAAGGGTATGATGGGTCTATAGAAGAGGAAGTTCAAGCTTTCAGACAATTTAAAAAGGAGAATCATAATTACAAGCTTAGGAGTAATACTAAAGCTCCTTTTACTTCTTCTACTCCCCCAAATGACACCATCATTCCTCCTGACACACAGGCTAGTAACAATCCCATACCTCCATATAAAGTTGATCTACCTCAACCACCACATGAAAAAATTGCATATAATATTGTGGAGGATTTAAAGAAAACAAAAGTGAATATATCTTTATTTGATGTTGCTAAGTTGACTAATCAACAAGAATTTTTGATCGATTTTGGTGATCAAAGAAAAAAGAATCCCAAAAATCCATGGATGTACAATTTACCTCATGAAGGGACAAAGGAGAAGCTCCTCCCTTTATTTTGACCATAAGAATTGTAGGAAGAAATCTGCATAATTATCTTGTTGATTCAGGAGCATCCGGTAATGTCATGCCTCACATTGTTTATCAAAAATTGGGTTTGAAACCCATCCCTTCTAACAGAATAGTTGTGCAATTGGATAAATCTGAAGTTCATGTGGTTGGAATGCTTAAGAATGTTCACATACAACTAGCCTCAGAACCTAGGATACAATAGTATATTGATATACATGTTGTAGATATACCTGATAAGTATGGAATGTTGTTGAGTAGAGATTGGTCTAGGAACTTAAATGGATATATGGCCACTGATTTTTCACATATGTGGCTACCATGGAAGGGTGTTGCTAATCAAATTAGAGTTGAAAGAGAACCTAGACTCAAGGATTTGATTACTGAATATAACAAAACCAATGAAATTTTTTACAATGAGTCTGAGTTAGGTGTTTACACTTTGGAAATAAAATTGGATGTAGGTGAATCTGAAAATGAAATACCATCTATTAATCCAATTAAGGATGAAAATATTGTTTGGATGCTTAAATTTGATGGATCTAAATCCAAACAAGGTAGTGGAGCTAGTGTGGAATTGATTAGTCCTAAAGGTAAGTCATCTCTAGTAGCTTATAGATTACAATTTCCTTGCACTTGTAATACTATAGAATATGAGGCTTTAATATTCGGTTTGCAGTTAGCCTTAAAGAAAAACATTAAATGTTTGAAAGTGCTAGGAGATTCAGAATTGGTTGTTAAACAGGTGAAAGGCCAATACACATGTCATGATAAAAGGCTAATTCATTACAGAAATAGAGTTAGGGATTTGATTGATGAATTCCATGCTTTCAATATTTCATTGATATCTAGGAAGAACAATCGAATTGTTGATTCTTTAGCTATCACAATAGGTACTCTTAAGCCTATTGATAATAGGAGGCTAAAGAAGTTTTCAATTGAGTTGATACCCTATCCTTCTATACCTAACAATGTGAAAAATTTATAGGTATTTGAAAGTGATAGACACATTTTTTATTTTGTAACTAATTCAGGCATTTTTGAAAATCAGGTGATCGATGAGGATGAGAGATTGCAAGAAGATGAAAATGAAGATCATGAGGTAACAAAGAAAATCAATGTGATTCCTAAAGGTATAGTTTCTCTCAAAAAGCTTTTTGATATTGATTACAAAAGCAAAAGTTGTAATAAAACCTCACTCTCGTAAGATGCTTATAATTCTATTGATCTTGGGATTAGTAAAGACCCACATAATGTACTCATAGGAAAGGCTTGCACTCATCATGAACAAGAAGGAATTATATAGGCTCTTAAATATTACGTTGATGTAATAGCATGGAGTTATGAGAATTTAAAGACTTATAATGAAAACATCATAACACATACTATTCCTTTAAAGCCAGATTCAAAACCATTTAGACAAAAACAAAGACCAATTAACCCATTGCTAGAGCCTCTTATACAAAAGGAGGTTAAGAAATTATTAGATGCTAAGATTATTTTTCCAATCAGACACTCTACATGGGTAGCAAACATTGTACCAATTAGGAAGAAAATAGGTGAAATCCATTTGTGTATTGATTTTAGGAATCTCAATAAGGCCTCACAAAAAGATAACTACCCCTTGCCTTCCATTGATCATATTTTGCAAATGGTGAATGGTTCTGAGATGATGTCTTTTCTTGATGGTTATTCTGGATATAACCAAATTCTTATTGACCCAAAAGATAGAATGAAAACTGCTTTTACCATGAAGTGGGGTACCTTTGCTTACAGAAGAATACCTTTTGGATTGCTTAATGTAGGTGCCACATTTTAGAGAGCCATGGACTATGCATTTAGAGATTTGATAGGTAAATGCATAGTCATTTATGTTGATGACATTCCTATTTTCTCAAAGAATAGATCTGACCACGTTAATGATTTGAGAAAAGTTCTTCAAAAGTGTAGAGAGCATGGCATTTCACTAAATCCCAAAAAGTGCATTTTTGGAGTAACTGAAGGTAAAATTTTAGGCCATGTCATCTCAAAAGATAGAATTTCCATAGATCCTGAAAGAATCGAAGCCATCCAGAAAATCCCTCTTCCTGGTAGCAAAAAAGAATTACGATCATTTTTTGGGAAAATCAACTTTGTCAGGAAATTCATTTCAGGATTTGCTGAAATAGTCAAACCATTAAATGATATGTTGAAAAAGGATGCTAACATTAATTGGACTGGTGAAGCTAAAGCAACTTTTCAGGATGTTAAAAATGCAATATCTTCTGCACCTATGCTTGTGAGTCCTAATTACAAGAAACCTTTCTATATTTATTCATTTGCTTCTGAGCATTCTTTTGCTAGTGTATTAACTCAAAAGAACGAAGATAATTCAGAAAATCCTATTGCTTTCTTGAGTTCACCACTAAAATATGCACAGTTGAAATACACTATTCTAGATAAATAGGTATATGCTCTTTTCAAAACTATGAAGAAGATTAGACATTACATTTTGCACAGTAGAATTTTTGCAATAGTACCTGACCCAGTTATCAAAACAATGTTGATGCAGAATGAACTGGGAGAAAGGAGAGGCAAATGGTTGGCTACTTTGTAGGAGTTTGATTTAGAGATCCATCCGATGAAGCTTGTTAGAGGACAAGGTTTGACAAAGTCTCTAGCTGAAATTGATCCTCAAATCGTGTGTCAACAATACACTACAGAAAGCATCACCATGGATGAATGGTATAATGACATTGTGTATTTTATTTTGAATGGTAAGTGCCCTGATCACTTTAATGCTATGCAAAGAAGAGCACTTCGATTAAAAAGCTCTAATTTTATGATTAAAGTTGGTGTGTTATACAGAAGAAATCATGAAGGAATTTTCCTTAGATGTTTGAGTAAGGATGAGTCTATGCAAATTCTTAAGGATTTTCATGGTAAGTATGGGACTGGGCATGGATCAGCTAATGCCACAATGCACCAAATTTTGAGATCTAGTTACTATTGGCCCCACATTTTCAAATATGCCCATGCCCATGTTCATTCTTGCCATACATGTCAGATTACCGCCAACAGAGAATGAAATGCCTCCATGCCTTTACAACCCATATTTGAGGCTAGACCATTTGCACAATGGGGTTTAGATTTTATAGGAGTTATAAACCCAAACTCTTCACCTAGTCACAAATACATTTTAACCACCATAGATTATTGTACCAGATGGACTGAAGCCATTCCCACTAAGAATTGTACTTCTGAAGTAGTTATTCAATTTTTAGGACACATTGTTACTAGATTTGGTATGCCATATTCTATTGTTTGTGATAATGGTTCTGCTTTCACTTCACTTTAGTTTGTAGAATGGGCTTACGAAAATAAGGTAAGCATAAAGTTTTCTTCAAATTATTACCCATAAGGTAATGGTTTAGCAGAATCTACTAATAAAAACTTATTGTCCATATCATTAAGAAATTGTTGGAAATGAATCCTAGAGACTGGCATAACAAGTTGAAATATGCTTTATGGGTGGATAGAACTAGATCAAAAGGGTCCATAGGCACTTCTCCTTATCATTTAGTTTATGGTCAAGATCCCATTTTTCCTACTAACTTGAAATTGTAGACTCTTCAGTTTATGAAAGATTATCTTGAAACTGATGATAAAACAGAGGCAATATTTACTCACTTAATGAGTCTAGATGAAAAGAGGGAAGATGCCCTACAACATTTTAGTAAGCATCAAGGGGTTGTTAAAAGGTGGTTTGATAAGAGAGCCAAGGTCAAAGCCTTTAGGATTGCTGATTTGGTTTTATTGTGGGATAAGGCACACGAAAAGAAGGGTGATCATGATAAATTTGATAATATTTGGTTAGGCCCCTACCAAATTTCTGAGATTCTTGGGGAGAATGCATTTAGATTGTAGAATTTAAGTGGAGAGAGTATTCCTTTACCTATCAATGGGTAGTTTTTAAAGCATTATTTCCATCCCTGAGATAGAAAGCACAATCATCACTTGTATATATTCATCTCTTGTACATAGTTTTTGGTTTTGCAAGTTTTCTTGTATATAACTTTGTTGTTTTATTTTGCTTTTACTTGTACATAATTTTGTGTGTGTATATACCATTTGGATACAATCATCACTTGTTTGTTTGTTTTTATTTTTTGAAATTTTGTTTGTTTCCATTTTTGTCTTTCAATAATACAGGTTCATGCCAAATTTTATGTTTTGGTTTATGTTCACATTTTGCTTCTTCACTTTCACACATGTTTTGGTTTGGTTTTCCAGATTATGGTATAGTTGTGTAGTTGCAATAAAATTTTATCACTTTGTTGGAAATGTTTCTTAGTCATGGAAGATGAATAACTTGTTTGAAATTAGGTGAAATTGAAGTTAATGAAATTAGATTATTTAGTAGTTATTCTTGAATTGTGGATTAAAATAGTGGATATTGAAGTAATACGACATATTGCTAAAGCTTCACATGTAAAATCACATTTAAAGGATATTTTTGACTCCTGAAGGATGAAATCATTTTGGTTTGTTGATTAGGAAAAAATTTATACACTCCATATTAAGCCTTAGATGATCTCTAACCCAAGAGGCGCATATGATATTTGCAAAGCAATCAAATGCTTATAAAAAAAAAATGCAAATCAATCAAATTCTTGGGTGGTTCAGATAATCTCTACCGGGGCTATAGATGCTTGGCTGGCAGTAGAGCAAGGTCTAGAAGAGATCAAGGTCATCTCCACCGGAGCTATGGATGCTTGACTGGCAGTGGAGCAATGCAGAGGTAAATTTTTATGAGTAACATTTTTCATAGCCTAATTGCAAAACAGATGATGAAATTCTGATGGATTCAAAAATAGAGAATGAATTCACAAAACACACACTAAGCTAAAGCAAATGAAGTATTTACTTTCAATTGAAGCTATTTAACCCCATATTTCTTGGATATTACTAGATGATTTATATTTTGCTAATCTTTGGTTTTCTTGATTTCAGACTGGGTTCTTTATCCAAAATGCTCAGGAGCATTTTCCAGCAGAGTCACCATTTGTTGTTGCCATTGCACAACGTACCCCAATTTGGGGACCCACTTGAAATTTTGATGTTAATATGAAATTTTGTTTGCATTGAGTGTTTTATTGATTAGTTTATACCAAGATATTTTTGCAATGTGAGGGTTTAGTTTTGGTTTTTGGTGGAATTTTATTTTATGATGTCATAAAGAGGTAAGTGTAGTCCGAAGGTTTATCAAAATGTGGATAACAAAGTTTTGAAAATTTTAGGTTAAATTTTAGTTTATGATGTCGCATTGGAAGCATAAGGTAATGGAATAATATTTGCGTGTCACAAGGAGGTGACAGTATGTGTCATATGTCACACAAAGGATTTCCAGTGATAGTGTTTAGAGATATGGTTTTCCATGTTTTTTAGACCCAGTGCCTGCAATATCTAAGACGCCCAAAGCTTACCTACTGACAACTAGTCAATGGACTTGGCTTAACGGGAGAAAGGTGTTGCGAAGGTTTCTTTTTTGATGTAACAAAACCAAGGAGATCATATTCAATATTTGGGTAATTCCCTATCAAAGTGAACATGAAATGATTTTAACACATTTTCTTAAATCAAATATGTATTTGCGTTCATAGGAAAGAGAACTGCGCAATACAGTTTGTAAAGAAGATTTACGAGTACAATGAAATACAATCTAAGTTGAGCATAAACCTTCAATCAGATACATGTGCTTGGGAATAAATTCATGATATCATCATAAAAATGTATCGCTAGATGGAGTATTCAGTTCTCTACTTGGAGCACTACAAAGGATATTGTTTCATACGGACGACAGTAGAGGTACACCTTCTGCTTGGCATGTAGTGTGAGGAAATTTGAGAAAGTACGTGAAGGATAAAGAAAAATGAAATTTGTTTTAAAACCTTTCTCTTTGATGATTATGCATTTGGTGGATGATGAAGGCATTACCAAAAGAGTTTAAAAACAAATAGAAATAATTACTCAATAGTGGTTACATTTAATGGGAGGGAACGAAGATGGAATGCAAATGAACTCTCATTGAGCATTATGAAACCAAACAAGAGGAAGAGAAAATGAAGGATTTTGTTTGAAAGTTTTAAATATGCACTCAAACGCACAAAATAGAGGTAGAGAATATTGGTAGCGAGTGCATGTTGGAAATCAATTTTTTCTTTAAGAACATCTCCTCCCTGGTTGTTGGACTGCAAAAATTTCACCATTGTAATCCATTTGAAGCAAGGTATTCTGAAGGAGCATTAATTTAAACATCTTTCATTTTGGCAATATATTGGAAATTTTGATAATTTTTATGCATGTGGATGGTAAAATTTTTATTTTTCTTAATATATTGTGTTATTCCATAGAATATTGTACCTCTTTCATTTTAGACAGTGTGAAGATGGGTTAGATGAATGTTGGGTTGTTTCAGGATATTTGTTTATGCAGATTCGGTTGAAATTTTAAGGTTACAACGACTTGTTATTTTCTTTTATTTTCTCTAAGCTTGGCATTTTATTTTATTTTTAATTTCATCAAATAAAAAATACAAAAAAAATAAAAAAATTTAAAACCCCAAAAAGAAATATGTCGGTTTCAAGAATTAAATTTCAAATTTTCATGTTTACGCAAATTCACACATTTGGAGGAAAATTTGAAGTTTTAAACTTTGCATAGTTTTTAAAATAATCATTTAATTTCATTTTACGCAAAATTTGAAATTTCAATAAATTTCAAATTTTTATTAAAATGAATAATTAATATGATATTCCAAAGTTCCTACATTGCAAAGTTAGATTTAATCATTTTATTTTTATTTTCAAGCAAATCTTAACAATCAAAGATAAAATTTGATTAACAATCAAAGATAAAATTTGGTTAACAATCGAAGATAAAATTTGGTTAACAAACGAAGATAAAATTTGGTTAATGAACGAGTGCGAACTCCAGGTTAGCATAGCAGTGTGCAAACTTTAGGTTCACATAAAAGTGTGCAAACTCTATTCTAGCACACAGAAAGACACAAGATTTTGCATAGAACACACGCCAGTTTAGACTTGCATTTTTAAACATTTCTGAACACTCATTTGTGGTACACATCACCTTGACTATTCTCACTTGTAGTCATACATGCAAGAAAGTGCATCTTGCCAAGGAGGCTACCCACGCTACCTCCAACCAATCTAGTGCTCCTCTTAGTTCATGAGGGAGCCTTCCACTATCACACCTGATCTTCTCACTAGTTTAGAACCATATTACATGCACACCATGGCCCAAGGCAAGACTTCCATTTCAATTAATATGCCTACCACATCCTTTGGCAAGGATCATCCTCTTCTCTCTCACTCACCTCCACCCAATCCACCTTCTACCTTTTGCGATCATGTTATCTACACAACTCTAGGAGATCCATCTCCGTCTCTTATTATTTATGAGGAGACTCCATCTCCTTCACCCACATCTTCTCATTTGTTTCTTTAGGATCCATCCCATTATCTTCTTAGAGGTGATCCCCCTGTGCTCTATCATCTTGACCTTGAGACTACCTCTTTTACTCCCATGGTAGGGATGGTTTTGAATCCTCAATCCTCCACTCTTGACAATCACGTATCCTCATCATAGTCAGCATCATAACAGTCATCTTCGCAATAGAAGTACACTCCACTTACATCATCTCATCAATACACTTCACAAACACCACAAAAAATACATTCACAACACTCATATCTTCCATAATCAGATCAAACATCGCAACCACCATCCCAATCACAACAATTCATTCCATCACAATAGCAACAAGTCTCGTCTTCATAATTCTTTGTAGATGTATTCACCACTCCCTCTTTTCAATCTTCCACCTTCGATGCTTATACTCCTTTGTCGCTTCCACCATCTACGTTCCCCATTTTTGGAATGTATAGTGCATTATCTTCCACTTCACTTCCACCTTTTGCCTCATCCATTTCAAGCTCTCCCTCCCATTCCTCTTTCTTCATATAATCCACTTTACCCATATTGTCTCACCAACCCCCCATGTTATTCTACCTAACCAAATTTTTCTATTTATCATTCATCTGATCTGGCCTAGCTTGCATATTTTGTTAGGTCATCTCATAATCCACCTTCATCCTCTCTTCACACACCACTTCCCCCACCACAATCCATTATGCCTACATTCTTTACATCACCTCCTTCTTGGTCTTCCCACAAACTGCGCAACAATCATAGTAGGTTCTCGTGCACTAGGTATAAGTTTCTTAACCATAATTTTTCCACTCATAGTAGATGTCTACCCCATAGTAGATTCTCACATATGCTCCCATGTTTCAAACCTTCCAGCCAAATTATCCACAGGAACAGTTTTAATACACTCCCCTTTCATAATGGGAGGAGTAGCAGCTATGATATCCTCCTCATTATCATTCTTATACCATTTCATCATAATTAATCTTACTCCCTTCCTCTTCACACTCGTTTCTCCCTACTTCCAACGTTGTTGCCCCATCAGCTGAAATCCAACTCTTACAAGAATAAATCAAAATTTTAGATCTATGCACGATAGGTTATGGGCTCCAAAAACCCATATATAATGAGTTATGCAATAAACCCATTCATCCCTCGATTCCCATTCCTCATCCTTACTGGTTCAAGATTCCAAAATTTGAGAAATACAAGGGTAAGGATGATCCTAGAGAACACATCATCAATTACCGTTTCCCATACTACCAGCTTCACAGTAGTGATCCCTTCATATTGCATCCTTTTGCTCTTTCACTTGGGGGACAAGCCCTTGATTGGTACAATAATCTTCCATGCTATAAACTATTTACATTTGAGCAGTTGGCTAACTCATTTCTTGAGCACTTTTCCATAAACATCAAGAAAAAAAAAAATTATATGTATGCCTTACGACAGGCTAATGATGAACATATCACTGATTTCGTTTCTTGGTGGAGATCGATCATTCACGACCTAGATTACAGCCTATCTTCTATTGAACTCATGACATTGTTCGCTAAAAGTTATCACAAGCACATTTATACGACTTTGCAATTGCATCAAAGTTACACATTTCATGAGGCCATTGCTCAGGTGAAAGTCATTGAGGATATCAAAGTCTAATCTATAAAATCAAACTTCGACAGAAGACATCCTATCCTTAAAGTTTTGCTTTAATCGCAATGCTCCTAATTCACCCTTTTCCAAACCACCACAAACCAATCAAGTAGTGGTGTCCTCTTCATCTTCTTCGTCAATCTCACAACCTCCTCCACAATAATAGTTGTTTTATACTAATGCACCTCCTCCATCCAATCCACAACAAGCTTGTGGTCCTCGTCCTCAACACCCACATTGTAATTGGACTCTGATTTTTGAGACTCTTTCAACTTTATTCCAAAAGTTGTTTGACATTGGTCATATTACTTTACCTAACATTAGATCCAAAGATCTGAATCAACCCAAACCTTGTGAGTACAATGAGTAGGAATTTTGTACTTATCATCGACAACATGACCATGATGTCTGTTCTTACCATACCTTTCGCAACTTGGTCCAAAATCTTATTGATTGTGGTACTATCCAAGTTTCAAACCCCCTTGCACCATAAAATAAAAATTTGGGTATTTATTATAACCCATTACCTAAACACAGGGGGAATAATCCTCAAGGGTCTTAACCCACTCAACAGGCCCAATCAAGGTAAGTTAATCATGCTTACCATGACCCTCCCTCATGCAGAGTGGTTGGCATGATTAATTTCACTACTCGTAATCAACATTATCCATCGTGTTAGGATGCGCCCATTACTTCACCTCCATCGCCATTTACTTCTCCTCATTCACCCGATGCATCAAATATTTCACCACCTATACCATGTAATACCATCACTATTTACGGTAGTCTCACCCGTCAACTTCGTAACGCCCCAACAAGGTTATCTATATTTAATATTTTACAAAAATATCACCCTCATCATGAGGCTTTAAATGATATTCTTCGCCCAATGTGTTTGTTAATTTTGTTGGAAATGTACCACGATGCATGCAACCTTCGATTAACTTTCATGACCTTGAAATTACTGAGCTTATGGGAGAGGAAGTTGATTCTCCGTTACATAACCAAGAAACCATCAGTGACATCACTTACAAGTGTGTGCTCATTGTTATCAGTTCTTCTATCAGCATCATCTCCATCACTGCCCTTCATCATCTTCAGATTCCACCTACTCATCTCGCTACACCTTCCCTCAATATTTGAGCCTTTGATGGCTCTATGTGTTCCATAGTACGTTCCATCATTCTTCCTGTTAATAAATTCTGAGCCTCCTACTCTTATTAATGGTTGCACACATTTCAAAAGTCTGGTGATATGTGATGCATAAGTTCATGTTTGAAGCTGATGGATTTGAGAGGTACATGCAGATGGCGTCTGCTTCCTGTTGAAAATTTGGTGCCTACTTCCCATTGAAAATTTTAGCACCTGCTTCTCATTCAAAATTTGGTGCTTGCTTCCTGTTGAAAATTTTAGTGCCTATTTCTTGTTCATAATTTGGCACTTGCTTCCCATTGAAAAATATGTTTTGACTATTTTTAGTTTTGATCGGTGCCTACACTTGGAAAAGTATTGCAATTATTTACTTTTTTCCTATCCGTGAGCTGTCCATTTTTCAAAGTGTAACTATTTTGGACATGTAGGTGAAATATGTTATGCAGCCTTGTAAACCTGGAATGCAGATATAAATGTAAATGCAGTAAAGATTGTAACTGTTGTTTCCAATTTTGGTTGCAATTGTTATTTCTAGTTTTGGCTATAACTATTATGTGTAGTTTTGGTTGTAACTGTTGTGTGCAGTTTTGGCTGTAATTGTTGTTTCCAGTTTTGGATGTAACTGTTGTTTCCTATTTTGGCTATAAAGGTTGTAAATGCAGTAAATGCTATAAAAAGAGCTAAAATATCTCTTGTTATAAAATATATTATTTTAGATCTTTCAGGGGGTTGATTCATTCTATCACTTGTTGATCTCTATAAAACTGTGGAAATAATACAAAAACAATTGTTTGAGTTGCATGTTGTGTATATTTAGTTCGTTTGGATTGCATGTGGTATTAGCCCTTGGTTCACACAAACCTTACCTCTTGCAATTGATGCATGTTTATTTATATCTCATATTTGTTATACTGTGTCTTTTATGGAATTTAAGGTGGATCAATCAACCCAATTTTATATTGGCGTATCACCCATTTCTATTTTTATTATTCATATGTTGTTATAGTTTTTATTTTTATATCATTCCTCTCCCTTTTCCCAATGCAGTTTTAGTGTAGTTTTGTGGTAGTTTTAATTTCATTTTCTAGTCCATGTTACAGTTTTTATTTTCTAAGTTTATTTTTCAGTTGTCTTTTATTTTTCCTTCACCTGTTTTCCAGCAAGTTTAATCCAGATCAATTTAGTTTATTATTTTTAAGGAGATCCGGCTCTTTCTAGAGGTATTTTCCTCTCAAGAAGTCCCACATGAGAGGGATATTCCCATATTGGTGCTATACATGAGTGTAGTGTAAGTGTACATTTTCAGATATCAACAATTTTGGCATACCCGGTGGGACTGATCTGCAGTTTTTTGTGAAAATTCTACATAGATTCTGGTTATAAAACAATCAAGATTTGGTGTTTGTCTTGACTATTATTTGCTTATTAAAGTATTAAAAGTAAATAAAAATACCTGGAGACTCTGTTGGTTAAAAGGACCAGATCATTGATAGCATCCTCATTTTATGAGGGGTGTATCTACAAGAAGTAATTTAAGAAGGGAAGGTAGATTTAAGTTCCAGCAACTTTATTTCAATACCTCCAAGAAGAAAAGAAGGGGAATGATTCAGGATCAAGTTGCTACACTATATCCAACTATCTCTTCTCCCTTTAATCCATCCATGGCTCAGCTACCACCTAGAGCCTTTCCCTCTTTTAATTGGGGCAGTCCATTGGTCCTGACAGCACATGATGATATTTTAGTATTAGCCCTTAAGGCTCTACCTTATTATATTAGAGAAAACTCAGTTACTCATGTGGAACATCTCCAAGACATGGAAAATATATGCTCAATGCATAATGTGACTATAGACAACGTGGTTGTTAGGTTGTTAGCATCTTCTTTGAAGGGTAAATCCCTTCAATGGTTTAGAAGCCTTATTGTTCATACCATTGCAAGTTGGGATGACTTGGATAATAAGTTGATCAAGCAATTCAAAGATAAATTAGATAGCTTGTCACATATGGAGCAACTAACTACTATCAAAAGAGCTCCCAATGAGCAGATCACAAATTTTAATTTTAGATTCCAAAGGACATGGGATAGAGTACCCATGGAGGTAAGGCCAAATGCACAATCTACTTTTCTATATTTCTTGAGAGCTTTGAGTTCTGACATAGGTATGAACATCCAAACTAGAGGAGTCAATACATTGCCTAATGCATACGAAAAGGCTATTGAAGATGAAAATTATTTAGTGTAGTGTGGTAGGATTGCCCCTAGACCTCCTATACTTCTATTTCTAGATGTGAATGTATCTTGTCCATTATCCTCTCAAGCTTCTGCTAATATTCCAATAGTTAATCCATTGCCAATAAATGAGAATGTACCTAATACTTCTGGTCAATGAAATGACCAGATGAGTGATCTATTGAATTTAGTTAGAACAATGGATACCAAGCTCAACTGTTAAGATCCTGCTATAAAATAAACTCAAATAACACACTCTCACACAATTGCTTGGAAATAACTCACATAACATCACAATAATATAACAAAAATTTGCATAAAGAACAATCTCACAATAAGACAGAATCGCGGGCCTCTTCGAGGGGGCAACCTCCTTCAATACTTCATTAATTTTGCAAAATATGGTTACATTGGTGCCTTTTCGGGTATTTAAGGAGTTTCCTTCCAAGGTTGGCTTACATGCAAAATGCCACCTGGATTACATGCATAATGCCACCCGAATTACATGCATAGTGCCACTTTGAATTACATGCACAATGCCACTCGAATTACATGCACAATGCCACACGAATTACATGCACAATGCCACCTATCTACCATGTGTTACATAAAAAGGGTGCCATTTGTCATAGGCACTACCTAAGCTAAAACTTAGAACATTACAAAATATTAATCATGGGTACTACCCACGTTCACTAGGAATTATTACAAAAGGGGAGTTATTACATTAAGGGTTAGGATGAGATCCTAACATGCCCTTCTCCTTAAAGGAGCTTTGTCCTCAAAGCTGAAAATGAGGAAACTGTTGCTGGAGTTGATGGAGAGACTCCCATGTAGCATCCTCAGGTTGAAGTCCACGCCACTGAACCAGGACCTCTGTGATGGTACGGTTGCGCAGAGTGCGAGTTCGACGATCCAACAGCTGTTCCGGTGCAAGTAAGATGGAGCCTTCTTCATCCAATTCGGGGAGTGTTGATTGAACCTGTACCTTTGTGCCCACAACTTTCTTGAGAAGGGAAACATGAAAAATAGGGTGGATCTTGGAAGTGGGGGGAAGAGCCAATTTGTAAGTCTGTTGGACCAATCCGTTGCAGAACTTGATAAGGACCATAGAATTTTGGAGCAAGCTTCTAACACCTGCGGAGTTGTAGGGATGATTGTTTGTATGGCTGCAAGCGAAGGAAGACCATATCACCCACATCAAAACTACACTCAGAACGATGCTGATCAGCTTGTTGGTGCATCCGATTCTGGGCCATGTTCAAATTTTGCTTGAGTTGGCGGAGGACCTCGATGTGTTGACTTAGAGCATTGTCGACGGCCTGGACCTTGGAGCTGCCCGAAATGTAGGAGGAAGGCGTGAGTGGAGGGCGCCCGTAAACTGCCTCAAATGGTGTGAGTTTGGTGGCGGTATGATAGGAAGTGTTGTACCACCATTCAGCCAAAGAAAGCCATTTTGCCCAATGAGTAGGATGATCAGAGGCAAAGCAGCGAAGGTAGGTTTCCAAGCATTTATTAACAACCTCTGTTTGACCATCCGTTTGCGGATGGTAGGCTGAACTCATTTTGAGCTGAGTCCCCTGCAACTTAAACAACTCTTGCCAAAAATTGCTAGTAAAGGTGGGATCACGATCAGATACAATGGAGGCGGGCATGCCATGAAGGCGAAATATGGAGTCAAGAAAAGTTTGGGCAATAGTGGATGCTGTGTAAGGATGGGTTAGGGCACAAAAGTGAGCATACTTTGAAAGGCAGTCCACTACCACAAAAATAATAGACTTGCCTCCAAATTTAGGTAGCCCTTCTATGAAGTCCATGGAGATGTCAGTCCACACCTGATCTAGTATCGGCAATGGTTGAAGAGTGCCTGGGGAGCGCACTGTTTCTCCTTTCATCCGTTGACAAGTGTCGCAATCCGCTACAAAAGAGCGAATGTCCTGTTTCATGCCTTTCCAAAAGAAGGTGCGCTTGAGTCACTCATAAGTTTTTAGGAACCCTGAATGGCCAGCAGATGGAGTAGCATGTGATTCCTTCATGAGGAGTTCTCGAAGTGGGGACTTAGGAGGAAGAACCAGGCGTTGATGGTAACGCAGATCTTGGCCATCCCAACTATATCTTGGTGTAGACTCTAGATCATCCCTAAGTGAAGCAACCAGGTCTTTCAAATCTACATCCTGAAGTATTTCCTGACGTAAGGGCTCAATCCATTGGGGCAATGGTGCAGAGATGGCACACAGCATACTAAGGGCCTCAAACTGGCGAGAGAGAGCATCTGCCATAATATTTTCCTTCCCTTTTTTGTACGTGATGTTATAATCATAGCCCATGAGTTTTGATACCCACTTTTGTTGCTCGAAAGTGGCAACTCGTTGTTCTAGAAAGTATTTAAGGCTCTGGTGGTCAGTTTTGATGGAGAAATGGCGCCCAATGAGGTAAGGCCGCCAATGTAGGACTGCATGCAATATTGCCAACATTTCCTTAGCATATGTGGATTTTCCCAGATTGCGATTAGATAGGGCTTTGCTGGTAAAAGCCAAAGGGCGTCCTTCTTGCATCAATATTGCCCCAATACCACGACCAGAAGCGTCACTTTCAATGATAATTTTTTTTGAGAAGTCTGGCATGGCTAAAACTGGAGTGGTGGTCATGGCATGTTTGAGGTCCAGGAATGCTTGCTCAGCCGGCCTTGTCCACATAAAAGAATCCTTCTTCAACATGGAGGTGAGGGGGGCGGCTATCTTTCCATAATTGCGGAACAAATTTACGATAATATCCTCGTAAGCCCTAAAAATCCTTGAAGTCCCTTGAGTGTGCGAGGTTTTGGCCATTCTTGGACTGCTTGGATCTTCTTAGGGTCAACCTTGACACCATCCTTTGAGACAATGTGTCCCAGATATTCTACTTCAGTCAAACCAAAGGAGCACTTGGACCTTTTTGCAAACAATTTATGGTCGACCAGTAGTTGGAGAGTTTGATCTACATGATTGAGATGCTCTTCCCATGTGTGATTGTAAATCAAGATGTCATCGAAGAACACAAGGATGAACTTCCGCAAGAAGGGGCGAAAGATGTTGTTCATCAGGCTTTGGAATGTGGAAGGAGCATTTGTGAGACCAAATGGCATTACCAAGAATTCATAATGACCTTCATGAGTGCGAAAGCGAGTTTTAGGAATATCTTCATCCCTAAGCCGGATCTCGATGGTACCCGGAGCGAAGGTCTAGCTTGGTGAAGTACATGGTCCCATGTAATTCATCTAGTAATTCATCAACCACGGGGATAGGAAATTTATCCTTGACCGTTATCTTGTTGAGCTCTCGGTAGTCAATACACAATCGCCAAGAGCCATCCTTCTTGAGGACCCGAAGACTGGTGTAGAGTAGGGACTAGTACTAGGCCGAATGACACCTGCCTTGAGTAATTCCTGTATCATCTTCTCAATATCTGACTTCATGGCATGGGGGTATCTGTACAGTCAGATATTGGGAGGTGTACTATCCGGCAATGGTCATGAGAGCGATGCAGTGGTAGTGTGATTGGTTCTGAAAATATGGCCTCATGTTTGTGGAGAACCTGTTGCATGTCTGGTGGAATTTCACCCATTAGGGATGTGGATGGTTGGATGGAGAATAGTTGTGCAATGACCCCACGTGATGATTTCTTTAGAAATTTCTCCATGCCATTTGAACTGATAATTTGGGGTGTTCCTGCTGGGGAGCCCTTGATGATGTGTGTTTGGCCGTTCTGGGAGAACTGCATCCAAAGTTCAGCAAAGTTCCAACTGATAGTGCCCAATGTACTCAACCATTGAGATCCCAAAATAATATCACATCCACCCAACTGGAGGGCAAACATGTCCTGCTTGAGTGCATAGTCCCCTATCTGGATTTTAACATTGCGACACTTTCCCTTACAAGGTAAGGTTCCCCCGTTGGCTACCATGACCTCAAAGGAGTTACAAGTGTGGATATAGCAATTTGCCCACTGAGCAACTCTAGGGTCAATAAAGTTGTGTGTGCTTCCCGAGTCCAAAAGGATGGAAAGACATTGGCCCTTGAAAAATCCTGTAACCTTCATGGTTTGAGGGGTAGTAATGCCTGCAAGGGCATGGACTATAATTGTTGTTTCAGGTTCCTATTTCACTTCTTCTTGTGGAGGAGGTGTTTCTGGAGGGTCCTCATCCTTATCACTCTCATCAGAGGTATCAGGTTCTTCAACATCGATCAAGAACAATTTTTTGTGTGCACACTTATGCCCTTTGAAAAACTTTTCATCACAATTATAGCATAATCCTTGGGCACGACGTGCATCCATCTCTTCGGTGGTGAGGCGCTTTGGTGCAGCGAGGTTTATTATCAAGCTGGGTTTTGGGCTCTAGGAGGAAATGAAGGTCTATTTTGCGAAAACTTTGATGGGCGTCTTTGGGCGAGAGAGTTTAGATTCGGCTAGATGGGCCAAAATGATAGCTTCCATCATAGTTCGTGGTTTCAACATTTTGACTTACGCTTGGAGTTCCATCTTCAACCCACTGATATAACAACTCTGGAAGAACCCTTCACTCAATCCTCTTGTTCGATTGGCCAATTTTTCAAATTGAGCTTGGTACTCTCGAACTGACCCTGTTTGTTGTAGTTTGGATAAGGCTCCTGTGAAGTCCTCAAACTCACTAAGACCAAATCGAATGAGTATTTGGGATTCAAAATCCTCCCAAGAAAGATTTGGGTAGGTAAGACGCAACCATTGAAACCAGTGTAGAGCCTCAGATTCCAAGTTAAAGGAAGCCATATGGACTCGATGAAATACTAGTACATTATGAAGTCAAAAGAATTGGTCAACCCGACATAGCCACCCATCAACATCCTTCCCACTGAATTTTGGAAATTCCAACTTGGGCATTCTAAAGGGTGTATCATGGTCATGATTCCTTGTAGAACTCTCAGCTTGGTATTCTGATTTGGGTGGTTCTCTTCTCAGTTTGCTGTCCACTTCAGTCAATGCTTCTTCTAAGCGATTGCTAGTGGCCTCATGCTCTAGGCGAAGACCTTGGACTTCTTCCCTTATGGATTTAAAATCCGAGTTCAAGTTCTCAATGGCTTTTGTTAGGGACTCCAAGTGTTCTAGTTCTTTTTGGTGTCCACGGGTACCCTGGGCCATTTTTTGACCTTTTATGACCAGTTACTAAAAATAGAATTGAATTTTTTTGACTTACTATTTTTAGTAAGTGCCCAAAAAAGTGCTTGGGTGCTATTTATCAAAATGATCAGCAGGAGGAGGTGGTCACAATGAGCTATATCTCTCAACACTACTTTTTGGCATCCCAGACTTTTTTTTTTTTTATCTCCTGTTTCTTCGAGTCTAACGGTGTTTACTGATTCTAATTACGAGCCTACGAGCAAAATTTGGGTCATCGGAGCACTATCTAAAACCGGTCGTATTTCACACTCAAGATTCTCTCGTATTTTGTAGGTGACCGATATGACAGCTTCGTTACGACTCGAAGACCGTGAATTCCGCCTGATCGTGTCTGACCTCTCGACTCGACCGACTCGACTGTGGTCGCCATTGTAAATTTTACTGTTACTCTCCAGACTTTCAACTTAAGTGTCACCCTCATGGCTTATCCTAAATGCATGTCCCTTCTATTATTTTTTTGGTAGAGGACTCCTTTCTCATATGCTCACTTTTGAAATGCAGGTTTACGAACGGGGGTGTTTGGATTCTTATTTTTATTTTTATTTTTGCGTTTTTTATAGGTTGCATTTTTAACAGAACCAGGGAATGCTAAGTATAGGAGTATGTACCACCCATAGGCCCTCTAATATACCGACAGTGATGAACAATAGTGCTCGGACCAATATTTTAGTCCACTACTCAAGGAGGATTCCACACATACCCTTGAGCACACTACTTGCCTCTCTGACAATATGAGAGGGTAATCGTCCAGGATGTTGTGTCCCGTAGACTATGAGTAATACAAGGCCGAAGAGCTTCCTGATGGCTAAAAGTTTGTTTAATCCTAGATGGTCTCCCGATATACCCGAAAATACGTGGGAGCTCAAGTCCGTGCGCGAGTTCTGTCTGAGGCCTGGGTATTGGAGCCTGATCGCCCCTCACTTCATTAGACACTTTATGGGCTATCTAGCTTAGCCAATAACGACATATCCTTCACGATATTTTAAAACCCCCGGTATAGGGTTTCTACCTACTCAACTAACAATATATTTTTTTGTTTTTGGTCTGGAAAAAAAACACTGTATTTTTTTTGGATTTTTTTTTTTAATAAGGAAAAACAGAATGGAAAAAACACACAGAATTTATACCTAACAGGCGGATTGGATGGCAAGAATCATTGCAGTTGCAGTAGAACTTGGCCCTGGAAAGCGCTCTGATACCACTTGTTAAGATCCTGCTATAAAATAAACTCAAATAACACACTCTCACACAATTGCTTGGAAATAACTCACATAACATCACAATAATATAACAGAAATTTGCATAAAGAACAATCTCACAATAAGACAGAATCGCAAGCCTCTTCGAGGGGGCAACCTCCTTCAATACTTCATTAATTTTGCAAAAGATGGTTACATTGGTGCCTTTTCGAGTATTTAAGGAGTTTCCTTCCAAGGTTGGCTTACATGCAAAATGCCACCTGGATTACATGCATAATGCCACCCGAATTACATGCATAATGCCACTTTGAATTACATGCACAATGCCACTCGAATTACATGCACAATGCCACTCGAATTACATGCACAATGCCACCTATCTACCATGTGTTACATAAAAAGGGTGCCATTTGTCATAGGCACTACCTACGCTAAAACTTAGAACATTACAAAATATTAATCATGGGTACTACCCACGTTCACTAGGAATTATTACAAAAGGGGAGTTATTACATTAAGGGTTAGGATGAGATCCTAACATCAACAATATGGAGAAGTAGTAGAACCAGCCTCAGCAGAGGCATTTCTAGCCATATTACCCTCCTTATCAACATAAGCCTCCATATCAGAATCATGCTCTTCCAGAAAGGCCTTTACAAGCACAGTTCCCTGCTATTACCAACCCAAATCAAGCCTTGGTACCTATGCAAAATAACTTAGCTGAGCAACAAAGGTGGTGCCCTCCATGTCAGTTACCTCATGATCCAAATGGTTGTGCATATGGAAATAGTAGTAGTGCTTTGGTGGCACAAGATCCTAACTACCAGACAATGGAACAACAACAATATCAACATCCTCCTGCATCAACTTCTGATAGCATTTTGATGTACTAGCAAGAAAATGAGCATTGTGTAGTGAACCAGACTATGGATAATCAACCTAAGAAGCAAGTACAGTCTAACTATAATACCAGGTCTAAAGGAAAAGTTGTAACTGATGGTTCTTCTATATCACAAGCAAACACATCCCCTCAACCTCCAAGTACCAATGTCAAACAACCTACAGTCTCACTCAAAGATGTTCCATATTGGAGAAATTAGTAGACTCAAACAACAACCTACAGTCCCATTCAAGGATGTTCTAGATTGGAGAAATCAGTAGACTCAAGTGCAACATCCTAGTAGAACATGGCAAAATAGGCCTTCTTACCCAATTTTTGAGAGGCCAAGAAATGATTGGACTGAAAAACAAACACAAAAAAATCAGCCTATCAACTTGGTGGAGCAAATGAAGAAGACCAGCTTGCAAGTTTCTATGTGGGATGCCCTTGCATTGCCAGGACAAATGGACCTCCTCAAAGAAGCTTTGAGTCATGTATCTTCAGGACCTAAAAATACTAAAGAGTCTATTGTAGAAGCTACAAGTCTGATACAAATGGCTCCTAATGAGGTACAATTACCCACTAAACCTCCTCCTTTCTATATGACCCTCATAATAGGAAAGCATTTGGTCCATAATTGCATGATTGATTCAGGAGCTAGTAGTTGTGTAATGCCAAAGAGAATAGCTGATATTTTAGGACTATCAATTGAGCCTATGAATGCTGGTGTAATGCAGCTAGATGGTACCACTGTTAGGACATTGGGTGTGGTTAGAAATTTGGACCTTACTTTGCATGCCTACCCTAGCCTTACCATTACACATGATATATCAATCATAGACCTTCCACCTATGTTTGCTTTATGCCTGTCCAGGGACTTCACAACAAAATTAGGGGGTTATATGTCTCTAGATTGGTCCAAGATGTCCTTAACCACAAGATATGGTACCAAATTCTTCATATCAATTGAGCCTATCTCTCACTTCCATGTAGAACTCCATGATCCCAAACCTAAAATTAATTATACAGCCATGGAGTCAGATAGTTCTTTTGATCAGATCCAAACACCTCCTATTCTTGATATTCAACTTGATGAGTGGGCAAATGGGTTGTATGGATCTGATCCATATGATAATTTTCAAGAGGTTGGCATGGGAACCTACTGTATCTTGGAGGAGAAGAGCACAATGCCAGAGGTCATGAAAATAGGACAACAAATAGGTGTGTGGAAGCTGCATTTTGATGGAGCTAAGTGCAAGAAAGGTGTTGGTGCTGGTGTAGTGATCACCTCTCCTTCTGAAGAGAAATTCCTTCATTCTTTCAACCTCTAGTTTAGTTGCACTAACAACATGGCAGAGTATGAAGCCCTAATTCATGGACTTCTACAAGCAGAGAAGAGGGGTGTGAAACTACTACAGATTTTTGGTGATTCAAAATTGGTAGTGCAGCAAGTGAAGGGGCAGTGTGTTGTTCATAATAAAATTCTAAAAACATATAAAAACAGAGTGTTGGACCTACTTGAAGGATTTGATGCCTTGAATATCCAAACAGTCCCTAGAAAGAGCAATCAAGAAGCTGATAGGATGGTAGTTGTGGGGGCACAATATGAGTTACTTGTTGACTTATTCAAGAGGGAGGAACAACATGTAAAATCAATTATTAGGCCCTCAGTTCCTAATAATGATAAACATTGGCAAGTGTTTGACTCCAATCAGCAGATAGCAAACTTTATTTTGTAGGAAGCTAAATTTTCTGAGGATATCCAAGCCAAGTTGCAGTAGACATATGAGGATAGTGATATCATTCAACTTAGTAGCAACAAGATTCCAAAGGGACTCATTACTTTGGAAATTTTGTTCACTCTTGATGATCAATACAAAGGTAAACAAAAAAGAATGACAACAAAAATTAATGCTTGTCGAGATGTCCAAATTGCTCCAGGTAAAGTCCTTATGCTTGGTAAATGTAATTCTCCTAATCAGGAAGTTGTTTTCATTCAAAAATGCAAAGAATATGATGATATTATAGCATGGGATTATGACCAGTTGAAGGAGTATGCTCCAGATATTATACAACACACTATAGAGCTCCTTCCTGATGCTAAACCAATGCACCAAAAGTAGAGACCTATCAATCCCAAAGTTGAACCTTTGATGAGAAAAGAGTTGTTGAAATTGATTAAGGCATGTATCATATATCCCATCAAGCACTCCACTTGGGTAGCCAACTTGGTACCAGTTAGAAAGAAAAATGGAGAAATCAGACTGTGTGTGGACTTTCGAGATTTGAATCGTGTCTCCCTTAAAGACCATTATCCACTACCCTCAATGGATCAGATTTTGTAAAATGTGGCAAGAGCTGAAATATTTTCTATGTTGGATGGTTTTTTAGGTTTTAATCAGGTAGTGATTAAGGAAGAAGACCAACATAAAACTGCATTTACCACCAAATGGGGCACATTTGCATATCACAGAATACCTTTTGGTCTTTCTAATGCAGGTGCCACTTTTCAAAGGGCTATGGACCTGGATTTCAAAGGGTTGATAAATAAATCAATTCTGGTTTATTTAGATGACATTACAGTATTCTCCAGGAATGTTGATGATCATATGCAACATCTGGAAGCAGTTTTTCAGAGATGCAGAGAGTTTGGGGTTTCTTTAAACCCAAAGAAATGTATTTTTGTTGTAGAAGAGGGTAAACTATTGGGACATGTTGTGTCCAAGGAGGGTCTTTCCATTGATCCAGAATGTGTTGAAGCTATTCAGACCTTGTCCCTGCCTACTCACAAGAAGGCTTTGCAATCATTCCTAGGTAAGATCAATTTTGTGAGGAAGTTTATATCTGACTTTGCTGACATAATAAAACCAATTACCACAATGTTGAAGAAGGATCAATCCTTTAGATGGATCGAGGAAGGTAAGCAAAGTTTTCAGAAAATCAAGGATGCTATTTTTGAAGCCCCTGTTTTAATTAATCCCAATTTTGAAAGAGATTTCATTTTGTATGCTTTTGGGGGAGAATATAGTATTGTTGTTGTTCTTACACAGGAAAATGATGAGAAAATGGATCAGCCCATTGCCTTCATGAGCCAGACCCTTAAGGAGTATGAAGAGAGGTATGATTTTGTGGAAAAATAGATTTTTGCACTCCTTAGAGCCTTAAAAACTTTCAAGCATTTGGTGGCTTAGAATAGAATAACAATCTTTGTGGTTCATCCTAGCATTAAAGAATTTTTGTTAGGTCATGATGTTCCTGATAAAAGGGCCAGTTGGGTGACAAAAATTATGAATTTTGATGTTGAGATTAAAGTGACACAACTAGTATGGGGAAGAGCCCTATGTCAACACCTTGTAGAGGATCTAAATACTAAGGAAGCATTTTTTAATGCCCATCCAGTAGAAGAAGAGTTAAATTGGTTCCATGTTATGATGAATTATTTAAAATTTGGAACCTACCTAGTGGTATACAACAGAACCCAAAGAAGAAATCTAAGATTAAAAGCATTATCTTTTGAAGTGATTGATGAGATTCTTTTCAAAAGAAGTCAGGAAGGTGTCCTCCTAAGGTGTATTGAACCAAAAAAGACTAAAAAGCTATTGGAGGAATTCCACCAAGGTTTTTCAGGAGGTCATTTCTCATCATCAGTTACAATAGCTAAAATAATGAGAGCTGGTTATTTTTGGCCAACTCTATTTGCTGATACAGTTCAGTGGGTCCAAAAATGTAAGGAATGTTTATTCTTCTTAGGAAGGAAGAAGAGGGCTCCCTTTCCCTTACAACCAATTGTTGCAGATCAACCATTCACACAATGGGGATTAGACTTTATAGGTGTGATTAATCCACCTTCAAGTGTTGGCCACAAGTTTATATTGACAACCACAGATTATTTCACAAGATGGACTGAGGTTGTTGCATTAAAAGAAGCTACTGGAGGGGCCATTGTTGAGTTTCTAGAAAGTATTATTACAAGGTTTGGAGCACCTGAGACAGTCATTGTTGATAATGCTAAAGCATTCATAGGTGTTGCAGTCACAGAGTTTGGTATCAAATATGAGATTTACATGAAGACATCTTCCAACTATTACCCTCAAGGGAATGGACTAGCTGAGTCCACAAATAAAAACTTGATCAGGATCATTAAAATAATAGTGGAGGAGAATCAACGGACATGGCATACCAAATTGAAAGTTGCCTTGTGGGCAGATAGAATTACACCAAAGTAGGCTATAGGCTAGTCCCCCTTCAGACTTGTGTATGGCAAGGAAGCCAGGCTCCCTATTTCACTAGAGCTTCCTGCCTTGGAGCTGGTTCATCAAATGAATTTAGAGCATTGTGATCCTATGGAGCTCAGGTTTGCAGAGTTAATGCAGTTGGAGGAAACAAGAGACCAAGCTAGGAAAAAACTTCAAGAAAATCAGCTGGTAATGAAGAAGTATTTTGATAAGAGGGCTACCTCACAAAGCTTTGCAGAAGGAGATATGGTCCTAAAATGGGATGAAGATAGAGCAAAGCCAGGCAAACATACAAAATTTGACCCTATCTGGAGTGGGCCATACATTATTACAGGTTGTAGAGGCAGCAATGCTTTTGAGCTCTCAAGGATTAATGGGGAAACACTGCAGATCCCAGTAAATGGGATTTATCTCAAAGCTTATCCTTAAATTTTTTAAGCCATAGGTTGTAGTTTTAGTTTCCTTTTTGTTGTGTTCCCTAAGTGTCCCAAGACACCTCTTGCTTCCTATGAAGCATGTTTTATTTTACTGTGTTTTAAGTTGACTATTTTTAGTATTGTGTAGTTTTTTATTTTTAGTATTGTGCAGTTTTCTATTCTGTTCAATTTTGTGCAGTTTTCTACTCCATTGCAAGGATTATTTCCAGCAGTTCTACCTTACAAAGCAAGTATGGAATTTAGTTCTTATGAAAATCTGAAGATGATCAATGACTCTATGCCCAATGGATGCTAAGGCTACCTGGTCTTCTGGGTTCTTTGCACATTGTAGGCATGTGTCCCCTGTGAGTCACCAAACTATTAATAAATTTTGAGCCTCCTGCTCTAATTTATTAATGGTTGCACCAATTTCAAAAGTCTGGTGATATGTGATGCATAAGTTCATGTTTGCAGCTGATGGAGTTGATCGGTACATGCAGATGGTGCCTACTTCCATTAAAAATCTGGCACCTGCTTTCCATTGAAAATTCTGGTGCCTGCTTCCCGTTCAAAATCTGGTGCCTGCTTCCCATTAAAAATCTGACACCTACTTCCCGTTCAAAATCTGGCACCTACTTCCCATTGAAAATTCTAGCACCTGCTTCTCGTTTAAAATCTGGCACCTGCTTCCCGTTGAAAATTTTGGTACCTGTTTCTCGTTCAAAATCTAGTGCCTGCTTCCCGTTGAAAATTTTGTTTTGACTATTTTCTAGTTTTGACCGGTGCCTACACTTGGAAAAGTATTGCAGTTATTTAATTTTTCCTATCCATGCGCTATCCACTTTTTCAAAGTGTAACTATTTTAGACATGTAGGTGAAATACGTTATGCAGCCTTGTAAACCTGGAATGTAGATATAAATGTAAGTGTAGTAAATATTGTAATTGTTGTTTGCAATTTTGGTTGTAACTATTGTCTCCAATTTTGGTTGTAACTATTGTGTGTAGTTTTGGCTGTAACTATTGTAAGTGCAGTTTTGGCTATAACTGTTGTTTCCAATTTTGGTTGTAAAGGCTATAAATACAGTTTTGTTGTAACTATTGAAGGGGAATAAAGTATTGTAACTGCTATAAATGTAGTAAATATTGTAAAGAGCTGAAATATCTCTTGCTATAAAAGATATTTTTTTAGATCTTTCAAGGGGTTGATTCATTCTATCACTTGCTGACCTCTGTAACACTGCGAGAAATAATACAAAAAAATTGTTTGAGTTGCATGTTGTGTATCTTCAGTTTGGTTGGATTGCATGTGGCATTGGCCCTTGGTTCACACCAACCTTACCTCTTGCAGTTGATGCATGTTTATTTATGTCTCGTATTTGTTATACTGTGTCTTTTATGGAGTTTTAGGTGGATCAATCAACCCAATTTTTATATTGGCGTATCGCCCATTTCTATTTTTATTGTTCATATGTTGTTATAGTTTTTATTTTTCTGTCATCCCTCTCCCTTTTCCTAGTGTAGTTTTAGTGCAATTTTAGTGCAGTTTTGTGGTAGTTTTAATTTTATTTCCCAGTCCATGTTACAGTTTTTATTTTCTAAGTTTATTTTTCTATTGTTGTCTTTTATTTTTTCCTTCCCCTATTTTCCAGCAAGTTTAATCCAGTTCAGTTTAGTTTGTTATTTTTAAGGAGAGTCGGCTCTTTTCGGAGGTATTTTCCTCTCAAGCAGTCCCACATGAGAGGGAGATTCCCATGTTGGTGTTGTACACGGGTGCAGTGTAAGTGTACATTTTCAGACATCAATACTTCCCATACAAGTGGGTGCAAGACCCATGTCTATCTTATTCCATGTCATTGAAGGTGATATGCAATACAATCTCTTGTTTGGGTGTCCATGGATCCATGATATGCAATGTATTCCATCTACCTTGTACCATTGTCTCAAATACGTTCATAATGAACTAGTCTATTGCATTCCCACCAATGATGATTCTTTCAAATTATGTAACATCGTAGACCTTCAATCAAGACCTTCATCATCCTCTACCCAAGTCATTCCTACTCCTTTACACCATCAAGTGGAGGCATCCACTTCCACTCCACCACCTTCCTCATCCTTGCACCACCCATAGGTGACACGCATACATTCTTCTACGTTCGTTTCCCACACGTCATCATCCACTTCTATGGATCCTCCTACTTCATCCATACATTTCTCTTCACATTTTATATGGCCTCCTACCCCTTCTCATTCATCTCCTATAGATCCCCCTATTTATTTCATACCTTTCTCTCCACCTTTTGTGTGGCCTCCTACTCCATCCCATCTGTCTTCCTCTATAGATCCTCCCATTCTCCCAACTCCTCATACACCCCCACTCCCATTTCATCCTCAACCTCAGTCTTTCACCTCACCTTGTAGTGTGACTCTTGCTCACCTGCATCATAGTTTCCACATGCTACTTATCATATTCCTTCCACCGTTATTGACTGCCATGATTGGGAACAACAAGCTACCTGTCTTGATGCCCAACTCTTCCAATCTCCTCATGGCACCATACGCGACTCCAAATTTTCTTCTTCTTCCTCTGATTTTGACTCACCCCATACTTCATCACCTCTTACTTAATCATAGGTGTTGGGAAAAATATTGGTTATATCTACAGTTGATTTATTGCCTCCATTTAAATTGTCAAACCTGGGAAAGCTCGTAAACTTATGAAGTACCGTGCACAATTTATGCCTGTAACACCAGTGAGATGAGTCCAATACGTCTTAAGGTTTGGGGGGTGGTTGTGGTGTAGCTTTTTTTCTTGTCCAAACCATTAAATTAGCCTATATTATCAAACACATGATTGGAAATAGCTATAGAAAACAAAATATAAACTTGCTAGAAAATACAGAGAAAATAGGGGAAGTGCAGAAATTAAATGACTGCAACAAAGAATGAAAATAGTAAATAAATAATGCAGAAATTAATTACAAAAAATAGGGGAAAGGGGTGGAATACTGTTGAGAGTGGGCCCAGGCTTCCAGTAGATTCTACCCAGATCAAATCACGCACACTGGACGCTGAGAAATCTTGATATGAACACTCGAATAAATTAATTGCAACTTCAGAAATATATTACATGTAAAAATGTCTAGGATCCCTTTTTAGGGGTGGTCTGTGCATTTATATAGTGCACGACCATCCCCGATTACAAGCTCGGGCAAGTCTATTTCAGACTTGTCATTACAACAAACATGCGCAAAATAATCATAGACAATGAACACGCACTAATTTTATCCTTCACAGGATAAATTAGGCGTGTTCTATTTATCGATAGAATATGCCTATAATTACATCGCAAATCGATATCAATCAGTTTCGTATAATCGATTTGCGTGTTTGCTCAATTTACATGTTTGTTTAGCCATTAATGAGAAATGGATAATTTTTTTGGTTCATCCTATTGTCTTTCATCTGTATATATCACTGGAAACCGCCATTCTATTTCTTCTGAAAACATGGTTCTTGTTATACTTCTGCTCCATGGGAGTCAGGCGCCATCCAACCTATCACTGGAAATCAGGTGTTGTTGACTCCGAAGTCGGGAGTTAGGCATCGTTGACCCCAAGGTTGGGAGTCAGATGCCTTTGACCCTAAAGTCGGGAGTCAGGCACCGTCGACCCCGAAGTTGGGAGTCAGGCACCTTTGATCCCGAAGTCGGGAGTTAGGTGCCTTAACTCAGCATACGTATCCTTTGTTGTGGTCACCGTTGTCCTTATATTTCCACCATAAAACATGAAGTGCTAGGTCCACATGGGACCTTGATGTAAATATGCAAAAAATGTAGCAAAATCATCAAATCTACACACAAATCACACTTAAAACACATATTAGAGAATATACACAATTTCCTATTAAATATATATAAAATCTTCATTAAAAAGTACATTCTATCAAAATAATGTCGCACTATATGTTATGAATCCATACAAAAATATGAGCATTTTTTGTGCTCATCATCCCCCATGCCTAGATGTTGCCACGCCCTCATGGCACTTTCTACTGGTAATTCTCTATTCTATCAACAACCTTCCAGTATGCCCTATTTCTTTGTTTTCTTTCTTGGGTGGTGACTTTATCTCATTCCTTATCACATTTTTGTTTGCCACCCTATTTTGGTTGACTAGGACCTATTGCTATTTTGGGTACCTTCTTTCATGGACTACATCGTAGGGGTTGACTAGGTCCTACTTCTATGTGCAGCCTTGTTCTGCTCCACCTCTTTTTACCTACTACTTCATTTACATAAAATCCTATAAACATAGTGGCATCCTTCTGGAATGCAGGCTCAACCTACTTCCAATACTGATGGTTCAGGGGTAGCTAGACTACCACTAGAAAATCAAGCTTATCCCATGGTGGATAATGGGATGTGTCATGTACTCGAGCCTTTGGAAATTTTCCACCTCAGGGTCAAGCATTGCATCCTCTATAACATTCTTCTCATCATCATTTTCCTCTACAGCATTATCCTCGACATCTTTAGGGGGCAGAGACTCAGATGCTCTAACTAGTGGTGGCATCATTGGCTCTTTGCTGAATATGCCCATCTTGTCCAGATATTCCCTCATCCTTGAGGGGTTGCCATATTTTGAACCATATAGGTTCCAGAAGTGTTTTGGTCGGGTAGGGTTAACAGAAATACCTAACTCTCGAGCCATTTTCTTGTAAGCCTTCCACTCCTTTTTGGCCTCCTTTAGGTTCTTTTGGAGCTCTTGAAACTGCTCCTTCTAGCTAGCAAAGGCTTTCATGGATGCAACCCATTCTTCATCTGAGTTTGGGTCTAGTTGCACCTTCAATTTTTATTGGGTGACCTTCTTATTTTGTTGCCTTTCTATTCTAGCCCTTGTCTATGGCCTTTTCTATGGTGCCCTCTCAACTTTCCTTTTAGGCCACAATTTTCTTGATGCTCTAGGTGCTATTGCCTCAATTATGAAACTGTAGGATCAACCTTCTCTTCCTTCTAGAGGTGGAATCTCCTAGACCTCAGAGGACTCTTCATCTTGCTTTTCTTGGGCCCTTGGTGTGTTCTCAATTGGTCCAATCTTGGTCTACTCATCCAACTATTCTACCTTGGTTTGGTCAACCAATGGTTGACCAGTTGATTGTGCATCCCCTATGGGACCAGTTGACCCCTATGAGTGAACCTTTTTAGAGCCTTGCCCTTGCCCTACTTCTATCTAGATAGCAGGGTCAACTATCTATGTGTCATCGACTAGTTGAGTGGCACCCAATGGTGCTTCAGCTTCCCTAATTGACTGTGCCACTCCTAGTTGATCATCTGGTAGTTGACCATCTGACTAGGTAGCATCAAACATTCTAAATGACTCCTTAGCCTCACTATCTTCAATCTCCACTACAAGGGGCTCTATTTGTGGAATTGGGCCCTCATATTCTTCATAATTTGTTTTAGTAGAGGTTTCAAAAAGGTCCCCTACTTTAGCTATTAAGTTGGCTTCTTTTATGGCATCAGATCAAAACTGACTAGAAGAAGCAATATTTTCCTCAAAATCTAGAGAAGTCGTAGGTACCTCCATTGCCCAATCTATTTGAACTACAACATCAACCTTGGTTGGCTGACCAACCTCCATTTGCTGAACCTATGATTTCAATTATTGCACTATGTTCTGCAATTGATGGATGGTGTTGTACATCTCCAATTATTTTTCTACAATAGCTTTTCTAGACACCTCAAAGAGGGTCTACTCTACCTTGTATTTGCTTTCCCAAATGAAAGCTTGCTCCTTCAATATCTACAATTATGTTTGTAGATCTCCTTCTTGGACTTCTAGGCTAGAAGGTTCACCGCCAACCATGTTCTACAACACTTGAGCAACAAATTCATCCTCAATTATTCCAATGACTTCTTCATCACTGGACATACTAGGGGTAACCAAGGACACTTTCTTTGTCCTACTTTTGGTCCTTGGATAGTTCATTGTACGAATAGGGCTTGACAAGCTTGGTCCTGCTTCCTCATTAAAATCTTGTGAACCAGGAGATGAAATTTACCCTACCTCCCCTATTGATTGATTATGATGGGAGGTAGGCACCGATTCTATTGGCCTTGATGCCCCTATAGTTGATTGACCATGGGAGTCAGGTACCTCTACCATCTCCTATTATTCTAGAAAACATCTTCTTCAATTGGTGCCTCCTTATGTGCCTCTACATGCCTGATTAGGGCTGAAATCAACCCATGGTGTGCTAGGGTAGTGGTTGTCCTAGCCTGATACCACCTAGCTTCATCTCTTAGGGCACATGCTAAATAATAGGGGACATTGATTTTATCCCCATGTAATAGATGATTTAAAAAATGGAAATGATTTGCATTGAGCCATGAGTACCTACCAATGTAGGTGAAGAATCTAGTGATCTGCTCAAAAACTTGGCTCTAGAGATCTAGGAGGTATTGCCTCGATAGTCCAGAATGCATCAAGTATGTCATTGGTTACCAAAAAATCTCTCTACACAATTCATAGAGTTATCATCTTTGTATACATGGTCCCCTGTTTGAGGGAGATCGATGACCATATGATGTGGGCTTCTATGACTAGAATTTCTAGTCCTCTCATTTAGACAACCTCATCCCTCAAAGATTCTATGAATTCCTTGGTTGCCTCAACATCCTGGTTCTGACTAACCAGGCGATAGTAATCCATCCAACCGACCACTTCAAATTACCTCTGAACATCTTCATTAACCCCTGAAAGGTCTTTGGGTTCATTTTTCTTAAGCAGGTGATTTGTGGATTTTCCTCCCATGGCAAATTACTCTCTATTTTCATCTATAATTTTTTTATTTTTGGTTTTTCTCTGCAACTTACCCTGGCTCACAGGTTCATTTTAACATATCATTTCAATGCAACCATATCCGTGCAATCAGGTGCCTTTGCACCATAATTAGAAATAATTATGATGATTTGTGCAAACATCGTAAAATCATGTGCTAGATTTCTAAATGGATGATTGTTATAACTTTTTACCCAACTGCTTGCTGGCACGTGGAAAAATGTAGAGTTGGGTATGATGATTGGATGGATATTTTTCAAACAATGTGATGGCACTATTGATAGGAATGCATTTCTAATGAAAATTATATACATATAAAATAGAAAATTGAGTACATACCTAATTAGTATTTCATGCGTGCATGATATGTAGACACTCATGGCATAGACGGATTGGTTGTCTCATGATGACTATGATTACCGAATCAAACAATGGTGTGCATATTTCCCATGTGAGGAAATGCTTTTCTGAACAATTCATTCTTAGGTGCTGCAATTTATTTCATTCGAGGTTCCCTGCTAAAAAACAATGCAAGAAAAATATTAAATTAATATTTTTCATGGGATGACACACATCCCTCCTTGGAAGTCATTTGCTGATTGTCTTGGAATGTGCACAAATATCCAACAAAAAAATATTTTTATCCATGAGAAGTTTGAATTTTGATCACGTGGATAAAATGTTGATGTGGCTTCAACCACTTCTTGATGTCGAAGGTTTATTTTATATACTAGAAATTAGGCACTTATTAGAATGGAATTCAGACACCTTTTTATGGAAATTAGGCGCCTTACTTCAATACTCAGAACATAGGAACCCATTAGAACGGGATTCAAGCACCTTTTTACTAGAAATCAGGTGCTCACCAAAGCAAAAAATAGGTACCTTCTCGAACAGAATATAGGCACCTAGTCACTAGAAATCAAGCACCTTTCGAAATAGAATACATGCATCTTCTCGCTAGAAATTAGGTACCCTTTTTTTAAACTCTTCAATAATGGGAGTCAGGCACCTTTATGATATTTGGGAGTCAGGTGCCTCCCCATCATTTGAACAGTCAATGTTTGTTGGTGTGTCCATAGTTGAGCACTTCCGATTGATCAGACTATCAGCATTCATCATTCAAGGACAACATCATCATCCGCTATGTGAACTAGCATTTGGGTATTTTTCTCCATGAAGACAAAAACACCCGCATACCCGTCCAAGCATGGTTATCCCCCTTCGGATGGGGATGAGTGTACTTCTACTAGAATTAACCTCCTAGAAAGCTAGAAATGTGTAGGTTCATGGATCCTATGCCTGATAGGCCTAGGTTTCCTAGGATACCTATAGATTGCATTCAAGGCATCATTCCTACAAAACAAAAACACAACTAAAGAAAGAAAAATGTAGGACTTATAAAAGAATAAATTATTTTTGGGTCATGTGGACAAACATGTGTCCACATATTACTAAAAATGTTTCAAAAATTCAATCAAATGGGGTTTCCCCCATGCCTATTCTAGCCTCAATCGCATAATTTTCAGATGCATGATATGGCCGCAATCTGTGGCCATTGACTATCAACACAGTGTTGCTCCCATCAATAGTTCTGACATGAACAACACCATTGTTGATTAGTTCAATCACCTCATATGGCCCCATCCAACATTGCATGAGCTTTCCCTTCCTCTCCTAGAATCGAGAATCATACAATAATGCCCATTCTCCCACCTTGAACTATTTTGGTCTAATGTGATGATCATGCCATCGGGTTCTCTATTTCTGAATGACTTCTATTCGATGCAAAGCATCATATCGGTACTCATCCAGCTGGTTAAGCTGTTGAATCCATTATTTTTGTGCTTCATCTAGACTCAGATTTAGTTCTACTATAGTTCTGAGAGTTCTGATTTCAAACTCTATAGGCATCATAGCATTCTTCCCATATACCAACTGGAATGGTGTAAAACTAGTGGTAGTTTTCTAGGTAGTTCTGTAAGCCCAGACTACTTTTGGCAATCTCATAGCCTAGTCTTTCCTATGTTGTTACACCATTTTTGTCAGAATATTTTCCAACTCATGGTTAGTGACTTCTACTTGCCCATTTTCCTGAGGATGGTAAGGAGTGGTCTTGTTGTGCCTAATTTTGTACTACTGCATTATTTCTTAGATCAACTTCAAAGTGAATTGGGGTCCTTGATCAGTAGTGATCTCTCTTGGAACACCAAATCATATGAAGATGGATGCAAATAGGAACTCTACTATAATTTTCTCCTTGGAATCATGCAATACCTACACTTCAACCCATTTAGTCACATAGTCAGTGTAAACTAAGATATATCTCTTACCTACTGACTATGGATTAATGGGTCCTACAAAATCCATTCCCCATTTGTCAAATGGCTCAATGTGCACATGTGGCTGAAGGGGTATTTCATCTCGAAGAGTTGGTCTACCCATCCTCTGACACTGGTCACATTGACTCACATGTTTGGTTGCATCCTTGAATAGTGCAAGCCAAAAATAACCAACCTGCAATACTTTAAACGTAGTCCTTTTACCTACAAAATGGCCACCACAGGGTTCATCATGGCAAGCTTTAAGAATTGCTGCAATGTCATTTTCAGCAACACACCTTCTCATGATTTGATCAGGCCCGATTTTAAATAGGCAACCATCAATCCATGAAAAGGCTACACTCTTCTCTATTAATGTCTATTTTTCACGTGATGAGAGTGTAGGGGATACTCTACCAGTGGCTAAGTAATTAGCCATATCTGCATACCATGATATTTGTTCATCAAGAGCAAACAGATGCTCATCTAGAAATTGATCTTCCATGGTTGTATGATCTGGAGGTGTTAATCTAGAAAGAAAATCTACAACCACATTGTCTTTACCTAGTTTATCAACAATTGTAATATCAAATTCTTGCAAAAGTAAAAGCCATCTAATAATTTTACCACTAATTGCAGGTTTGTTCATCAAGTATCTGATGGTTGCATGATCAATATGCACAAAAACCTTGTAACCTATAATATAATGGTAAAATTTGTTAATAGCATGAACAACTACAAGAAATTCTTTCTCTATGATAGTGTAATTAAACTCAACACCTATAAGATGTTTACTGACATAATAAATGGCATAAAATTCTTCACCATATTTCTATCCCAGTACTGCCCCTATCACATTATTGGATGCATCCACATATATGTGAAAGGGAATGGTCCAATTTGGACCTCTCAGTACTGGAGCAGTGGTTAGTCTTTCTTTCAAAGTTTGAAATGCTTGTTCACGTTCATCTATCCAGACAAATTCTACATATTTTGATAACAATGTGTTCAAAGGTTTAGCAATGTTGCTAAAATCTGATATAAATCTCCTATAGTATCCAATAGAGCCAAGGAAACTTTGGACATCTCTCTGAGTTTTAGGAGTGGGCAGATTTTTTATTACCTCAATTTTCTTTTTATCTACCTTTATCCCATCTACAGAAATATGATGTCCTAATACTATCCCCTCCTGCATTAGCATAAAATATTTTTCATTACTCAAGGATAGATTAGTTTCTTCACACCGTTGAAGTACTTTTTCCAAATTTGTTGTGGCTTCCTCAAAAGTCTCACCATAAATGGTGAAGTCATCCATATATACTTCCATAGTTTCTCCAATCATATTAGAAAAAATACTCAATACTACCCTTTGAAAAGTGGTAGGTGCATTGCATAAACCAAAGGGTAAGACTCGGTAAGCAAAGGTTCCCCATGGACAAGTGAACATTGTTTTATCTTGATCCTCTTCCCCAATCTATATCTGATTGTATCCACTAAACCCATCCAAGAAAGAAAAGTACTTTCTTCCTGCTAAGGTATCAAGGACCTGATCTATAAAGGGTAGGGGGAAGTGGTCTTTCTTTGTTGTTGTGTTGAGAATTCTGTAATCAACACAGATACGCCACTTTCCATTTTTCTTGGGCACCACCACCAAAGGTGATACCCACTCACTATCAGATATGGGGTAGATAAATCCAACTATTAGGAGTTTCTGCAATTTAGTTTTAACAATCTCCTTCATGGTTGGGTTCATCCTACATTGTGGTTATCTTACCGATCTTACTTGTTCTTCCAGATATATACGATGAGTACAGAATTTAGGAGCAATTCCCCTCATGTCTGAATAGTCCCAAGCAAAAGCATTTTGATGTTTGACTAGTATCTCTTTCAAGGTGTCTTATTGAACAAGTGTCAACTCATTATTTACATTCAATATTCTCCCAAGTTCAACCTCAATTTGTTTAATGTGGTGATCTTTATTTCCAACAAGTGGTGATTCTAGAGGAGGGTAGGAGGACTCTCCTTGGAAAAAGTTTGTTATAACTTTCTCCTCATCATTTTCATCCTCAAGCTCATCCAATGCCATTATGGATTGAATCATTGATAAATCACTAGCATTCTAATTTTCATAGTCAAGTTCTCCCAACAAATCAATGGATTGGGTAGGTGGAGAAATAATCATATTTTTAACATTCTGACCATTAGAAATGGTCATTTGTCCATTCCTATAGCTTATGTAGGCATCAACTATTGCCAGCCAAGGTCTACCTAAGATGAGTGGATAACCACCCAATCCAGACTTTGATTGTAATACTAGGAAATCTATTGGATATTCCCATGCATCTACTATAACTACAATGTCTTCCAACATTCCTTCAGGGAGTACTGTAGACCTATCAGCCAACTGAAGAATAATTTTTGTTGGTTTTAGGTTTGTGAGTTTGAGTTTCAGCATAGTATCCTTGGGCATGACATTAATGGCTGCCCCCAGATCCACTAGTGTGTTGGGTAATGGATAGCCTTCAATTTTGATAGTTAAAATAGGGCTTCCTGGGTCTAAATATTTTTGGTGGTAGGTGTTTCCTAGCATGAGATCAGCTAACTGACCTACCACATTAATTGCTTTTGCTAGTTTTTAGCCTGGTTTTCTCAGACATAATTCTTATATGGCTTTTGTGTAAATTGGAACATCTCTTATAGCCTAGAAAAGAGGAATTATGATTGTTAGATTTTTTAAACTAGATAAAATGTCAAACTTTAGTTGTACTAGATTTCTTGGTTCCTATAACCTTTGAGGAAAAGGTGGAACCTCTTCTCTATCATTTTTAGTAATTTGTTCTTCTTCTACTTCTTCTACACTAGGTGATTTCTCACTTTCTACTTCTACATTTTCCTCCTCTTCTACCAAAGGAGCTATTTCTACTCCTACTTGTCTACCTGATCTTAACTATACAGGATTACATCCTACTCTAATATTGTACATTGGAAACATCTCATTTTCCACTTGGTATGTTAGTTGATTGGTTATATTATTGGGATTTGATATGGGTTATGCAGGAAGTTGTGCAGGTCTCAAAGCAGGGGGAGCTAGCAAACTCTGTTGTAGTGGAGCTTGTGTTGCATTATATGGAGTTGGACTCCATGCATTATAGTTTCTCCACTAGGGTGCAGGTTGTTGATATGGCATCCATGGGTATGGATTATAAGGAGTGTTTCCTTGGGGAGTGTTTGTCCAAGGTGGTTGTCCCCACCAACCCATATTGGGTGGCTGAACTTGACCTTGATTCATGTAATTACCTCCTCCATAGGGTGGCATTCCAGTTGGCATGTTGTTTCCCATAGGAGACTATTGCCAGTTTCTCCTATTTCCCATGAAATATACTTCCTCTACTTCAGGATTTTCCCTAGATTTTGGCAATTGTGGACACAACTTTATCTTATGATATTTTTGACAAACAACACATACTCTAACCTTGTTTTTTGGACATGCATTTTTGGGGTGTTTCCCTCTACATTTGGGATAGAAATAGGCTAATGCAGCCTCATTCTCCTACTTCTTTTTTGAAGCAGAAGAGTATCCATATGAAGTGCAAGAGATGACAACATCTCACTTTTTAGGTCTTCTAACATGTTACCTATTTCTATTTTTGTGATTGTGGTTATTGGTTTGATATTTCTGGAGGTTGGTTTACCTTTCCTTCTTGAATAATTTTGACATAATCATCGGATATCTGCCATTTGTTGTTGGTAAACGTCTCCTCCAGATATCATGTTGAGTGCTTCAAGAGACTCATCAGTGAGTCCTTTTAAGAATATACCTCTCAAGGACCTATCACTCAGTCTTGCATGGGGAGATCTTTGTAGGTTAAAGCTAAATCTATCCCAGTATTCCTCCAATGATTCATCTTCCTTCTAAGTCATGTCAAATATTTCTTCTCTAGAATCTCGTGCCCTACCAAAGTCTTGGTATTGTTCTAGGAAGAGTCTTTTCATATCTTCCTAGGTAGTAATATGTTTGTTTCCTAAACTAATGAACCAACATAGGGCTGAATCATCTAAGGTTGAGGGAAACAACTTTAGTTTTTGGGCATCAATCTTGTAATCTACTGACCTGCATAGGACATCAAACTTGAAAAGGAATAGGTCAAGATCTTCAGTCTAAAATCCTCTAAAAATAGGAATATGGGTAGGGGAGATGTGTTTCATTCTTGTGTCTCCTATTGCCTCTCCTATTGGAAAGTTAAAACTAGTGGATGTCTCTTCATTATCAACCATATTTTTAGAAAATGGGGTCTCTACACCTGCTACTTCTAAAGCAGTCTCTAAAGCTCTTCTATCATTTAGAGTATTCTGTACAAGAATCTCTAACTCAACTATTGATATGGTTCCATCCTCTACTACCTTCCAATATTGGTTGTACAATAATTCCTCCTCAAACTAGGTTCTTCTAAATATTCTATTATCTCCTACCAGCTCTTCAGAATTTGGTTATTTTGGTAGAAGGACTCTATGCAAAAATTGGATGTTGACTCCAATGCATAGGTGGAGGTGAAGAAATTTCACTTCTAGAATCTGGTACAACTAATTCAAGGACTTCTTATGAAACAATATTTTTACTCTTAAGAAAATGATCATCTGATCCTCTGATTCTTGGTGGACTCATACAAGATTAGGTGGAAAGATTTTGTAGATAAGTTAACCTAAAATTTTAGATTTACTTGCTACAGAACTAGGTATTACAGTTGGTACTTCCTCAAAAATGATGCCAAAATGTTGGGCAAAACATTGGTTATATCTACAATTGATTTATTGCCTCCATTTAAATTGTCAAACCTGGGAAGCTCATAAACTTATGAAGTACCATGCATAGTTTATGCCTGTAACACCAGTGAGATGAGTCCAATACATCTTAAGGTTTGGGGGTGGTTGTGGTGTAGCTTTGTTTCTTGTCCAAACCATTAAATTAGCCTATATTATCAAACACATGACTAGAAATAAACTATAGAAAACAAAATATAAACTTGCTAGAAAATACAAAGAAAATAGGGGAAGTGCAAAAATTAAATGACTACAACAAAGAATGAAAATAGTAAATAAATAATGCAAAAATTAATTATAAAAAATAGGGAAAGGGGTGGAATACTATTGAGAGTGGGCCCAGGCTTCCAAAAGATTTCACCAGATCAAATCATGCACACTAGACGCTGAGAAATATTGATATGAACACTCAAATAAATTAATTACAACTTCAAAAATATATTACATGTAAAATGTCCAGGATCCCTTTTTAGGGGTGGTCTGTGCATTTATATAGTGCATGACCATCCCCGATTACAAGCTCAAGCAAGTCTATTTCAGACTTTGTCATTACAACAAACATGCAAAAAATAATTATAGACAACGAACACGCGCTAATTTTATCCTTCATAAGATAAATTAGGTGTGTTCTATTTATCGATAGAATATGCCTATAATTATACCACAAATCGATATCAATCAGTTTCATATAATCGATTTGCATGTTTGCTCAATTTACATATTTGTTTAGCCATTAATGAGAAATGGATAATTTTTTCGGTTCATACTATTGTCTTTCATCCATATATATCGTTGGAAACCACCATTCTATTTCTTCTAAAAACATGGTTCTTGTTATACTTCTGCTCCATGGGAGTCAGGCATCATCCAGCCTATCATTAGAAATCAAGTGCTGTTGACTCCGAAGTCGGGAGTCAGGCATCGTTGAACCCAAGGCTAGGAGTCAAGCACCTTTGATCCCGAAGTTGGGAGTCAGGCGCCTTTGACCCTGAAGTCGGGAGTCAGGCATCATTGACCCCAAAGCTGGGAGTCAGGCACCTTTGATCCCAAAGTCGAGAGTCAGGTGCCTTAACTCAGCGTACGTATCCTTTGTTGCGGTCACCATTGTCCTTATGTTTCCACCATAAAACATGAAGTGCCAGGTCCACATGGGACCTTGATGTAAATATGCAAAAAATGTAGCAAAATCATCGAATCTACACACAAATCACACTTAAAACACATATTAGAGAATATACACAATTTCCTATTAAATATATATAAAATCTTCATTAAAAAGTACATTCTATCAAAATAATGTCGCACTATATGTTATGAATCCATACAAAAATATGAGCATTTTTTGTGCTCATCAATGGATATCCATTTTCATGACCAATTCTGGTCCCAGTGAATATAATATTCATGATGCTCATATGCATCCTTCCACAATCCAAATTTTCCACGAATTTGGTTGCCTTTCCATCGCAATACTGACTATAGGTATAGTCCCACTTGGTCCACCTGACAATTGTATGAATTTTGTTTATGCGGGCCTTGATTCATCAATTCCAGTGATTGTACCCATGCCATCACAATCTAGCTTTTGTGGCACTTTAGAGCACATGCCCAATCTAGACTTCACTTTATGCTATCTTTGATGTTTTCATTTGTGTGGTTTTGGCTTAGTACATTATGAATAGGAATTACAAATGCCTATTAACCACTATGTTCAACTACCTAAGGACAAATCTAGTTTGGATTATCACCCTACAGATGTTCACTCGCTAGAAGATGAACTTTGAGATCTCACTCTTAATCCTCCAAGAATTCCTATGCATGACGAGCTTGAAATCGATGTTCCCAATGAATGTCCTTCCTCCTATTCCACCATCAACATACCATTTATATTCTTTCAATAATCACCTCTTTATGATGCCACATCTGCTTACATATTTTATGATCTAGTCGATAGATTTGTTGCTCTCTCCCTCACCTCTCCTCGCCCAAATAACACCATTCCACCTTCATCTCCATTACCTGTATATTCATACATACCCTTGCACAATCATTGGTAGGTCTACCATTCTATGCTCACTCCCACTCTCCACCTATGGTTTTACGTCCTTCGTTGAATCAAACTTACCTTTCACATTCTTCCAAGTCTTCACCCCCATGATTTCTACCTTCCACAATATTGTTCGCTTCTGTTAATATGGTTTTTGTTGATTTGTTTATCCTAATTCACTACGCCTCTCATCTAGATCAAGTGGATACACCTAATCTAAACTTCATCGATTTAACTCAAATATCACCTACACCCTTATCACAAGATTTCTTGTCATCGCCACCCATGTTATGCATCACAAATGCTTCCCCTCCATCTACTCCACCTCATGTCCCTTCGATTAACCATATAGATGTTTATCTGGATGATGATTTCGAGTTATTCAAGGCTATTGATGACCTTCATCTCATCCCCATTCCTATTGAACTCTAAGATAACTCCCACATGCTTATGGAGGAAACTATTGATATTGATATTGGTGATGATCCCACTAATCCCCACATCATCAAACTCATCGTCAGCCTCTCCTTAGAGGAGCGTGCTCTTTTTACCTCCTTTTTTAAGTTACGTCAAAGTCTTTGCATGGTCCTACATGGACATACCCAAAATCGACCCATCATTAGTCATTCACAATCTCACACTTGATGATGGTGCCAAGCCCATCAAACAAAAATTGTGATGCATGCATCCCACAATTGCGTTAATGGTTAAATCCAAACTCCAAAAGCTTCTTGATGTAGGATTCATACAACCAATTGATTACCCATAATGGGTGTCCAACATGGTCCCAATACCAAAATCCTCTAATGATATCCGCGTATGCACTAATTTTTGTGATTTGAACAAAGCTTGTCCCAAGGATAATTTCTCACTCCTCAACATCGATATAGTGGTCGATTCTATAGCAGGCCATGAAATGATATCTCTCATTGATGTCCTTTTCAGCTACAACCAAACAAGGATCGACCTCGCTAATCAATACAAGATTTCCTTTACTACCCCCTAGGGGACTTTTTCTTATAAGGTCATGCCCTTTGGCCTTAAGAATGTTAGGGCAACCTACCTGCACACTATGATATATATTTTCCATGATTATATGCATAAGATTATGGAATATTATGTCGATGATCTCATTACCAAATCTAAAAAGCACTGCCAACATCTCGCAAACCTTCGTCAAATCTTTGATCATCTCCTTGAACATAACGTGTGGTTGAACCCAAAGAAATGTGTCTTGGTGCAGGCAAGATCTTGGGATTCATCGCCTCTCAACAGGGCATTGAATTTGATCCCAACAAAGTCAAATCTATTCTTGAGATGCTTCCTCCTACAAATTTCAAGTAGTTACATAGCCTACAGGGAAAAATCCAAGCAATTCTTATAAGGTCATGCCCTTTGGCCTTAAGAATGTTAGGGCAACCTACCTGCACACTATGATATATATTTTCCATGATTATATGCATAAGATTATGGAATATTATTTCGATGATATCATTACCAAATCTAAAAAGCACTGCCAACATCTCGCAAACCTTCATCAAATCTTTGATCATCTCCTTGAACATAACGTGTGGTTGAACCCAAAGAAATGTGTCTTGGTGCAGGCAAGATCTTGGGATTCATCGCCTCTCAACAGGGCATTGAATTTGATCCCAACAAAGTCAAATCTATTCTTGAGATGCTTCCTCCTACAAATTTCAAGTAGTTACATAGCCTACAGGGAAAAATCCAAGCAATCCATTGCTTCATCACCCAATTTTCTGACATATGTAAGCCATTTAACCACCTATTGCAAAAATATGTCACTTTCAAATGGGATTCTTACTGCCAAAAATCTTTTGATGCAATTAAAGTTTTTCTCACTTCTCCACTAGTTCTATCTCCTCCACATCAGCAATGGTAATTCTTCCTATACATTTCTACCATGGATTTTGCACTAGGAACACTATTGATCCAAAAGAATGTACTCAACCAAGAGCAATTTGTGTACTACAATCACATCTTGGTCAGTTATAAAATGCGGTATACGTACATGGAAAATCTATGTCTGGTTATTGTATTTGCTACATAAAAGTGATGTCATTATATGCTTAACCATACAACCTTTATGATTGCTCACGATAACCCCCTATGGTACATGATGAATAAAAGTTATCATAACTCTCATATCGCCAAATGGATCATGCTCCTTACCAAATTTGACCTCTAGTTCATCTCTAAAAATTTCACTAAGGGGCAAGTGATTGTTGACCAACTCATTGAGGCTCCATTACCTGACGACAAACAACTTCTCATTCAGCTTCTCAATGATTCTATTTTTCACAAAACTAAAGCTAAAGAATACGTGGAACTAGAAACACCAGCTGATCTAACATTATTCTTCAATGGCTCTTGTTGTGCACATGCTAGGGGTGTCAGGATCGTCTTTTCAAACCTGATGGAGAACCACTCCCATTATATTTTACATTAGATTTTTCTTGTACCAATAATAATTTCGAATATGAAGCTCTCATTATTGGCTTAAAATAAGTGCTTGTTATGCATATTAAATGTCTTCAAATATTCGGTGACTCTCTTCTTCTCATCAATCAGGTCATGGAAGTATGGCATTGTCAATACCTTGTACTTCAATAGTATAAGCAAATCACTCAGTATCTACTCACCCAACTCGAGTGGTATAATATTGATGCCACCCCATGCTCTTCCAACCATTTTTCTAACACCATGGCTTCTCTAGGTTCTCTTGTACCACAAAATCCACTCTCTGACACAACGCATGTGTCCATTCATACCTTATCTCAATCTACTATTTCACCTTCTCTCCCTTCACATGATGATGGTATCTATGTCATCCACACCGAACCACGTGATCCTTGGTTCTCTTAAATTAAAAATTACATCAAGTTAGGTTTTCTCTCTTGCAATTTACCACACGCTCATCGACAAGCATTTAAGAAAAGAGTAATTTGCTACACACTGTTGGGGAACATCCTCTACAAATGCAATCATGATGGCATCCTTATGTGTTACCTCGAACCATATGAGGCTCAACGAGTGGTTCAGGAAGCCCATGATGGAACTTATGGTGGCCACTTCAGTGGCATGGCCATTACCAAGTGCATCTTATGCATGGGATACTATTGGCCCAAAATGGAGCGTGATTGTTGCGAGTATGTTAAACAATGTATCAAATATCAACAACATGCCAATCTCACACACTTACCTTCATAAGCATTGCAGCCTATCCAATCCATGTGGCCCTTCTTACAATGGGGTTTGGATCTTATTGGAAAAATTACACCTACTTCATCTAGCAACCACAAGTTCATCATTATCGCTACAGAATATTTCACAAAGTGGATCAAAGCTATCTCACTTGTTCAAACCACAGGATCCAAAATCATTGCGTTCATTATTGAACACATCATATGCCAATTTGGAATCCCCTCTCAGATCATTTCTAACAATGGTACACCATTTAAAAATAAGAATATTCGTGCATTGTGTGCCAAATTCAATATCCAACATAGTTTCTCTACCCCATACTACCCATAGGGTAATGGCCAAGCAAAAGCTACCAACAAAACCATATGTGCCATTCTTTATAAAATTATTGCAAAGTCTCATCATTATTGGCATAATCAAATGCCATTGGCATTATGGGCCTATCAAATGAGCAATTTGCACCTTGACTAGGGCAACACCATTCTCTCTAGTTTATAGAACTTAAGCCATTATGCCCCTAGAGCTCAAAAAACCTTCATTATGCATATCCCTGCAATATTTCATTGATGATGATACTGCTTGTCAAGCCATATTCGACTAGTTGACCCTCTTGGACGAACATCACATTCATGCCATCGAACACTTTCACATTTACCAAGATCATCTCCTTCGAGCCTACAATAGTAAGGTATATCAACGATAATTATAGATCGATGACTTGGTTCTTAAAGAGAACCAACAAATCACTAGCCAACCCTACCAACTTTATGACAAATTTGTGCTCAATCAGCTGGGTCCTTATATAATCACCCAAGGCCTATCAATTGGCCAATATTGAAGGTCTTGCAGAACCTGAGCCCATCAACATCATCCATCTTCATGCATTCAGTGCCTAATTATTTTAGGTATAATTCACTAGTCATTGGGAGATCTTGCCCTCCTTAAGTGGCTCTCTCATATTGGGAGATCTTGTGGAGTTATTCCTTAAGGATTATTACTGGCGTTTCCCTACCTTAAGGGTATTATCTATCTCTTTCTCATTTGTGGATTGTTATTGTTTATGAATGATTTGATATTTCTACATAATGGTGAATGATTTATGTTAATAATAATAAAGATCTGCAACAAGTGGTTTCAGAACAACAATTTTGGCAAAGTGAGGATTTTTTTGGAATTGCAGAATTTAGGGTAGATTTGTTTTTAAAAAAATGTCTCATATTTCAGGAGCCATATCGAAAGTTTATCTGATTCAGGCGATTCTTGGATTAGTTTGTGCAAAATTTGAAGAGCTTTAAAATGAGTGGTCATATGAAGTAATCCGAGTAGTATTGAGGAAGATATGACCTTTTGAAGTTAGTCATCTGGAACAAGGATAGTGACGAATTTTGCAGATTTTTTCTAGAAAAAAATATCTCATCTTTTAGGAGCCATATCTTTGCAAAATTTTATCCGATTTAGACGATTCTTTGATTTTTTTGAGAAGAATTTGAAGAGCTTTAAAATGAGTGGTCATACAATCTTATGAAGCCAGTCGTCTGGAACAAGGGCAGTGACAAATTTTTAATTCACAATTTTTTTGAAAGACGAAATTTATTTAGTTCAGTTAAGCAAATCAGTTGCAATTTATTTTTTTGGAAGAAAAATTGCAGATCTAGTTGTATCTATATAATTTTAGCTTCAAATTAGTGGGAATATGTTTATTTCCATAAAACCCTAGTTTACATTAGGGCATGATATATATTGTCAAAAAAAACCCTAGTTTGCATTAGGGCATCAACTATGGAACTCCAAAAAAAATTTGAAGAGTATGATATTGATGTTAGGGATTGATGGTAAAATTTTAAATCCTTGTATCATTGTTATCCTCTTTGGAAATGTAGTCTTTTGTTGTCTTAGACGAGAAGTTTTTCTTTGGTATTTTAAAATTCCTCGAGCCCATTAAGATGAACTAACTTGGGAAAAAATGGAGCATGCATTCTTGAGTATATGGGACCCATATAAAAAGATAGCTAGTATAAAGGTCACCATCAAGGGATATGAAGAAGAAATAAATATGCTTCAAAAAGAACAAAAGGAAATAAAAAGAGAGCTAGAAAATTTTAAATAAGTGGTAGAAGATAAAAAAGATGTCAGTATGCAGACAAAGGAAATCATACCTTTGGTAGAAGATAAATTAAAAAATGGAGAAAGGAATTTGTTTGAATCTAAAAAGTCTATTTTGCATGTTCATGGAAGCATTCAAAAAGAATATGTTATTATTTCCATTGACCCTAGTAGCAGATATAATTTTATTAATATTTCCTTGGCTAACAGGTTGCAAGTTCAAGTAACAAAAATTAAGGGCACACATCTTGAGGGTGAGAATGTTCAAATTTTTGAAGATTTGAAGATCACCATGGATAAATATGTTTTACATTTAGATTTTCATGCTATTAATATGGATGACAAGGATAGTGTTCTTGGTTATCCTTGGTTATATTATTTGGGTACTATTAACATTAATGTGCAAAAGAATTTTATGAAGTTATGGTACAGGAAAAAGAAGATAACATTGCAAGATATTTTTTAGTTTAAGGAGCAAGGATCCAAGGAAAATCAAGAAGTGGTTGTAGAGAAATAAATTGAAGAACCTAAAACAGAATCCAAGAAGGCGCTGCAACTGAGTCCATGGAAACAACAGTAACGATTCCAATAAAGCTTTGATAGAAGAGCACAAGGACACACCAAACAAAGAGAACATGAAAGAACAATGTATAGAAGAATTTAAAACAATGGGGCCAAATGTTGAGAAGTCAAAGAAGGTAGAACATCAAGTTAATGTTGCACCATATTTTCATCCACACCACCATGAGCGACAACATTCTTGGAGGTATGGCTCAAGGCAACAATATTATGGTTCCACATGGAATCATAAGGGCACCAACTATGGCAGTGTTTGGCAAAGAAAGCATAGTGATCCTAGTTTTCAGAGCAGTTCATCAGCATCAAGGAACAAGTGGACCCATCATTCAATCTATCAAAATACAGTAGCAGAAGCATGGAGCCAATGAAGCAGATTTGGATACTCGAGTAACAAAATGGTGTACCAACATCAAAGTGTTTCACTTGAATGGATGTATGATCGAGATTGGTACCAGTTGATAACATTGCTTACCAAATCATATTATCTTGTTTCTTCACATGTTTTGAGGATGAAACATTTGTAAGGAGGGTGGAATGGTAGGGTACCTAGGAATAGATATTTGGGGATATATTATTATATTGTATAAGGCTTAGCATGGGCCACACATAACCCAAGGTTGAGTGTATTATAATATTATATTATATTATAATATTGTATTATATTAGTAGTAGGTTCCCCAAAGTAGAATAAGAAGATGGATATATAAATAAGATATATTTGTTGTTGTAATCATCATGGGGATCAATCATATGTAATCGTATTTGCCCACAAAGTGGCTTATGGGAATATACCCTCCTTAAGTGGCTCTCTCATATTGGGAGATCTTGTGGAGTTATTTCTTAAGGATTATTATTGGTGTTTCCCTACCTTAAGGGTATTATCTATTTCTCTCTCATTTGTGGATTGTTATTATGGATGAATTTTTTGATAGTTTTGCATAATGGTGAATGATTTTTGTTAATGATAATAAAGTCTGCAATAGGCTTCCCTACACTCCTTCCTTCACCAAATACCTCATCAAGACATGTAGAGCCACCTGACTCTATCCATGTTTACAATTCATCTCTCTCTTCCCACACTGACCATGACACTCCAACCCTTCCTCCTTATCTTGACCATAGAGATTCACCTCTCTCTCCTCACTCCAATGATAGTAATGCCACCATTTCCTCCTTTGTAGATGTGAGGGAACCTTCTCCCTCCTCTTACCCTAATAAGAGGAATCCATCCCCTCCCACCTTCATTGATGAGAGAGATTTGTACATGCCCACTTTTTTGGCTAAAAATACTTCTTTTGTCTCCTTTCATCCCAACAAGGGGAACCCACCTGGTTTCTCCCACTCCTTGGGGTTACCTTTACCACTGGCCAATGGGATGTCACCCTATGACCAAGACCTTCACCAACATCTTTCTTGTACCACCCCTTCATGTACATACCCATCTCGGTGTCGGTGCTCCCCACAGCTGTCACGAGCCCCACCTCTCCTCATGACACCTTCAGTCCCATTCCATGGTACTTACCTTCAACACCCGCCACCACCGCATCACCATCACCTATCTTCACCTCCTTCGCCTTGTCCATCTCCGTATTTACACCCATATCCGAATTTACCCATCCTAGTGGGTTCCCATTCTCCTCCTGCTTTGATACCATCTCCTCCACCCATTGACCTCCAACACATTCTCGCCCAACTTGAAAACCTTGAGTTACACTTAAGTCATTATCGATGTCATTCACCCGCTCATCATTCCATTATGGTTGATCCCCCATTACCCCCTTCCATACATGTCCCTCATCCTCGCACGCAAAATTCACCAAAGCCAAGGTCGGTAGTCAACCCACTTCCACCTAACCCACCTCTCATGCGATCATCACCTCCCACACCTTACATCTACCCCATGCCTATCCTCTTGGAGCCTCTATCTCACACTTTTCACCAACTGCTTCATGTGGGACTCCTGGTTCTACCTAAAGTCAAACCAAATGATCCACATCACCCGAAACCAAAGGGATACAATGAACATCAGTTCTGTGTCTATCATCATCAGCAGGGGCATGATATCAACAATTGTCATATTTTTGAATGCCTCATCCACAACATGGTGGATGGGAAAGATCCACCACATTTTGAGCATGTCACCTCTCCCACCAAAAATTAGGGCATATTACCTCATCTAGTGCCCCGCTCCATGCCATCACTTGCATCATTTTCTTCCACACCCCACCACTTCCATCAGATACACAATCACACATCCTATCAGGACACTAGTCGCATTGCCACTATGACTAGTCATTCACAACCTGTGCGTTGACACTCTCCACATCCTTAGTCTAGCCCTTTATCTTCTTCCTCTTCACCTTTCCCATTCTTCTCTATTTTGCACCACTATATGGTCACGCTTCGAGTGGCTACATACCTTTGCTAATTTCCTATTTATTTCTTTATTTTCTTCTTCCTCTTCACCTTCCCCTTCTCTTTATTCTGCACTATTGTATGGTCATGCTTTGAGCGGCTACATACCTTTGCTAATTTTCCATTTCTTTATTTCTTTTCTTCTTCCTCTCCCTTCTCTGTTTCTTTCATTCCTTCCAATATACCTCATACACTTTTGCTTTCATCCATCACCTCTTTTACCTATTGCTCATATCGATAAGGCCAATCATACACATTCTCTCTTTGCATTCACCTTTTACATCTCACACATGTCCCCCCATGCTGGGGCAACTGCATATAGTGTTCTTCCTTTTCTTTCACCTTCTTTTTGCATATTCACCTCATTCATGATATTTCTCACCCTCATTCCCTTTTAGTTTCGTGCCTTTCCTCTTGTTCATATTCTCCTATGTACAAATTTCTTTCATGATGCTCCATTGCATATCCACGTGTATATCCATTGCATCCACATCCATATTTGTACATTTTCATTGTAGAAATGCATTCATGACAGATTAAAACACACACTTGTTAGCATCACCATTTTGATGTCCACTCCCCTTTTCAAGATTTTGGATTATATGGAGTTTTGTGTGATTTGACCATTCACAAGTTAAGCCAATCAAACATCACCTTTGATTGACAAGTTCTCATGCTTCTCATAACTTCCCTTGGTTGGTTTGATTTCTTTCATGGACCACTCACACATTTCACATTTTAAGCAAATTTTGGGTATAGGGAGGATAACACCTTGCAAAATATTTGTCATTTCCTGCTCACCCTATCACTTGCATGATCAACATAAACCTGGGGATAAACAAAGGGACAAGCACAAGAAACCATCAAAATTGGGCAGAAAACAAAAGGTAATGCCCATGCAAAAAAAGAGTTTTACAAAAAGAGCATCACAAATAGAGAATCAAATTTTAAGGGGTAGAAAACAAAAGGAAAAGCCTCTAGATTTCATTTCATGTGCTTACATCCCGAAGGTCCTCAGGTCCAAAATAACATCATGGGGTCATTCCCATCGCTAGAAATAGGCTCCAAGAGTCTGCCTAGTAGTGGGGTAAGCCTTACAAGTGGTATAGATGAGCTAGCGAATGTGGCTAGACTTATAATGGGTTCATCCAACCTTTTCTCAAAATGGATAAATGAACATCACTCATCACACACACTGGTCCATGATCGACTTCCATTCAGTCAGGATAGTTATGAGTTTTTGTTGAAACTTGTTCAAGTTTTTCACGGGGTTTGATTGCTACAACTATGATCGTCAAATTTACTACAAAAAGCTCCTTTGCCATCTTACATATTTGAGATAACAAAATGGATCACATTTCAAATGGTTTTGTAATGATACAAGTGCCTCCTTCATTGAGGATATCCACTCACATGTACATTCCTTTGACCATGGATTCATCATACACATACATGCATTTCATCCATATTATGCACTTCATCTGCATATTAGTCGTTTCATTTGATTCTCATGCATTCTCTACTCTACATCTGATCATATTCATCCATCTACATTGCATCATTTTTTATTACTCTTAATCTACAATGATATCATTTCTCATATGCATTCATACCTACTGCTACATGCCTACATATTCTCCCATATTACATTCACTTACATCTACCATATTTTACATCATACATACACATAATCCTACGCTATTCATTCATCCACACAAATCATAACACATGTATATAATACCAATAAAAAAATATATTTATATATATCATGTCATCAATGCCCTTGGGCTACAAAATCACATGTACATAACATACATATGTGGTTGGCCACCTAGCCACCACCTAAATCAACAACACCAATGAGACATCTCATCCTTGCTACCCACTAGGAGTCTCCCCACTCTCCTCCTATGTCGTTGATGCCACCTCTGCTCTTCGCTCCTCAATTGCCCTACTCGACTCTGGGGCACCTCCCACCACCTATGAGGCTATTGGCATTGCCATCCTCTATTCTCCCAACACCACGAAAGAGATACTCTGTTGAATTTTCTACGAGTGTGTATGAGATCTCGACCTCGATTGTGACCTTGCATACTATGGGATCCCATGACCATACAAAATCAATTGAGCCTCACATTGTGCCCTCTTCGATGTCTCCTCTACATATGTACCAAAAAAATCTATGTTTTCTCACTGCAAACAATCTATCTTAGCTCGTAAGCTTACCACCTCAACCTTGGCCTGCTCACTTGCTACCCTTACTCTCTCTGCCTCCTCTTGTGCCTACCGTAATCATTGTATCTCCTCTCACAGGTATGCTATCTTTACCTTTGTATCTCGTGTCACACTTGCATATCCCTATGCCTCTTGTGCTCGCTACACACTCTCACGCAGTACCATAATCTTTGCTCTCACTCCCTCCTCTATATCCATAGTCTTCTCTACCTAGTGTTGCAATTGTCCAACACTCTCTACACAACTCACCTACTCAACTAAAAGTTGTGCCCTCACCTCATCATGCTTCCCATACATCACTCACTCTCAATGTTACTCACTTGCACTACAACTATCCAAAACTCTTTGCATGGCTCACTTGCTCAACCAAGTTGTCCACCCAATACCTGACCAGCTATCTACTAATTGTACACTCTTAGACTCACCAAACTACAATTTGTGTCCTTGCCTCATCACACTCTCCCCTTAATATATCCCTCTCCATGTCCAGCTACCTCACCTCTCTCATGGCTACCTCTAACCTCTCATCTACCTTTTACCTCTCCTCCACCAATTATGCTCTATCAATAGCCCACTCTATCTCACACTCTATCACCTTCCCCTCCAACTCTTGCACTATCTCTCGTAATAGAGTTGTCTTCTCATGTGCATCTAACACATCCTATAAATCTATCATCAAATCCACATTTGGCGTAGATCCTCCTCTCTCCTCCTCCATAGACATGGTCCCATCTAGTGGTTGGTCCTTGCCACCCTCCTATATCTTGAGTGACCTAGTTCTAGGAGATCCTACATCATCATTTAGCATCGATCCTCCCCTCTCCTCCTCCATCGACATGGCCCCATCCAATGGTTGGCCCTTACCATCCTCATATAACTTGAGCAACCTAACTCTAAGAGATCCTGTTGAATCATATCGGTATGTCCTCACTCGTCAAAGAGGCTCCTCTACCTCCTCCTCTAACTCTGCATCTAGCTCAGGCCCTGCTACCTCGCCCTCCTCCTAGAAATCCACCTCCTATAGGTACCTCTCCTCTTGGTACTTGTACATCAACTATAGGTAATCCTCCCACTAGATCCACCCATCCATCTATCACCTCAACTCCTAGCTTCCACCTCTACATCACCCACCATATATCATAATCTAGAGTCATGCCCACATCATCCATATTTGGGATCACCATATATGGATCTCTAGACACATCCAAGGGAGGCACTACAAGTCATACTCCTTGATCTCCCTCTCTCCTCCGTATCACAACGGGTGGATCTAGTCATCCCTATCATAACCCAAACTGATGCATCACCCTGCTAAAAGGGAAGTACTCCACCTATCGTTGATACCACCCCACTACCCATCTACCTCAATGGATCTTACCTAAATGCTCCTCATCCTCATCCCATACAACCCTACCCCTCTAGGGTCTCCACCTAATATGCTCAGGAACTAGCTCATCAAGCATCCCTCACCAAAATAGACCATCTCCCTCATGCCCTTGCCATACTCGCATCTCCATATCAATGTGCCACCTCAAGGCATATGGTACAAAATTACCCATCAACTCATGCACCTTATAAGGTAATCTCATGGGATGCTCAATCATGATATGCTCCCACGCCCACACCTACAACAATGGGCTAAAGCTTAGTCCATATCGCCCTACCCTCACAATCCCATGCAACTCTTTGTATACATGTGATAGCAATGTGGGTGCCCATGCAAATACCACCCCCTACTCTACCATATCACATACAATGCCCATCATATTCCAAGGGAATTTCACCCCTAAACTATCTGGTAGAGCATAACTCGCTATCAATAGCATCGCCATGCAATATCGATTGGGCAACATCTTGCCCTTCTAATACTTCTCATAGTCAACCCCCTTCTCATACTTCACTTCCACCCACCTAGCACCAAACTTCCACTACAATATCTCCTCTCGTGTGCCATCTGCTGCCGCTCTCACCATGATGCCCTCTATCGATAATCGATAAATCTGGTATATGTCCTCCAATGTGATCGTCATCTCCCCTATTGGGAAATGGAATGAGTTCCTATCTGGATCCCACCTCTCACACAAGGCTGATATGTAGGCTCTATTTGCATGCACACTATGCAACTACCACAGGCCCTTAAAGCCCATTGTACCCATCCAATCCCCATCCTCCTCTGTCCACACTTCCACCAATGCACCCCTCAAAGTCCACATGTGATGACATGGCTCAATCTTCCTCACTTGCATTCATTCCCACACATCACACAAATTCATCATAAGTTTCACATGTACACAAATTCATCATCAATTTTACATGTAAACATTCATCACATGCACATATCCTTCATTCCAAAACAAATTTGTACACTTCTGCGTGAACCTGGTTTGCGCCCACATGTGCGAACCTTCCATGCAGGGCATATTTGGATACACATTATACCTAAATATGGTAAAAATATGCTCAAACCCCAAAAATGACACACCATACATGCAAAAAAATGAAGTCAACCCTCACACATGCAATATGAGTCACATAGTCAACATTGCCATCCAATAATCAAAACAAAAAATAAATGCCATATATGGATACCCATTTGGCCTTTTTCACACTTTGTGCACACATTTTAGTCAAACAATCCATGCAAACACATTCACACTCATACATGCATTTTTGTACTTTTCAAAATTTACGCAAATCAAATAGCTTGGGTTTTGTGCACTTACCAGTGGTACACCGCCATCACCACTTGCCATCCACTCGCCATCTCCAATATCCAACTCAATTTTGAGCAATACACCATGCTTCTCAACTTCTCCCTCACTCCTCTCCTCCTCACTTCGCGTCATGTAAATGACTTGTGCACGTGCAAAAATGACTCTTATTTGGCAAATTTCATAGGTTCGCGCCCACACGTGTGAACCTAGTTCGCACGCTACCATGTGAACTGACTGTTTTGCCATATCTTTTTTTTTACTTTTCTAGATTTGCTTCAATTTCCATCATTGTTTTCCTCATTTTTATACTTTTTTTATCATCATCTTCTTTCAATCGACTCACCACCACTTTTCATCTACTCCATTATCGATTCATCACTTGAGGGGGTATTCATACAACAAAACCAAAAATCCACTTTGCATGTGATCAAACAACCAAACATCCAATCATGGGTATTACATCTACCTAAGAATTTTTTTATTGAAGATTATCTCAACATAAATCCAATCCAAATCAAACATTTGCTAAGCCACGAATACCATACACCTATGGACATATCTCGACTCTAGTCTTTAGAGTGGCACATGTAAGACCACTTTCTGAATGCTGCACCTGATATGCCCTTGCCTTATGGATTTAATGGTTTAACAAATGTCATCATGCACTCATCAATCAATCAAAAGCAAAAATTTGAAGAGGCATTTGTTCCATCCACAATTGGAGCATCTCGCATTGATCACAAGACGAAGAAAATCTTAAGTTTTCCCTCAAAAGCAACTAGTACCATGCTACAAAGTGTTGTACTCAATCGCGAATCACCTTTTTTATCCATACATCTCTCTCATAATCATCTGCAGTCATCCACTCACAAATCCTTTGTCCCCCCATCGCTTCACCATTCCTTTTTCATCAAGTTTTTGTACTAGATCGTGTTTTACACAACATAGTACAAAAAGGGGTAAATGTAGACACCAAAAAGTTGCACATTTCTCCTTCTCTATCATTAAGGCCAATCAATTTGTAAAACCCTTAAAAATTGCATAAATTGGCTTTAAAATATCATTCATCACTCAATTTCATCACCCATCATTCTAAGCTCCTTGGGCTATCTCAACCCCTTCCTACGCCTAATCATGGTCTCCATGTGACCATCTTCAAGCATTCAACCTTGGTTAAACTTCTCCATGGTTAAAAGGCACTTTATCATTAATAAAGGTTAAATTCATGTTTAATTAGCACTAATCCTAATTAAACCCTAACCTGTCACCTCATCCTCCTAACCTAGGGTTAACTTAGCTAAGGTTGATTAACCTAACCAAGGCTCACACATGTGTGCACCCTTATCCTAATGGATATTTTTTGCTCACACATGTGTGCACAACTCATCAAAAAGGATATTTTAAATATCCTCCTTCAAGCATGAGGGGAGATGAGTCATCTTCCATCTCATCCTCACACATGTGTGAGGGATTCCTTCACACAAGACTCCATCATGAGCCACATGTTCCCTAGGCCACCTCACAAGGGCCACCTCACGAGGAGACACCTCACAAATGCCACCTCACGAGGAGACACCTCACTTCCCCTAACCTTGGCCAAACTCTATTTATAGAGGGTCATTTTCTTCATAAAACTATCTCTCAATTTTCCTTACCAAAAATCTATTGAAATTACTCTAGATCACCTACATTGCTCTTGCATCCATCATCCATGAAGTTCTTAGATTTTTGAAAGGTTATTCGACAGAAAAGTCGATCTCAGAAGGCAATTGGACCAAGAACCAAAGAAACAACAACTCCAAGAGCTCATTTTGATAAAAATTCGTAGGAATAGTCGACAATAGTTTGGTTTGCATAGTATCGCATGAAGCCAAGCCAAAGGTTCATACACTATCGTGCGAACCTGGTCTGCAACAACTCCAAAGCTACAGATCAGGTAAGTATCCTTTCTTGATCATTTTTGCAACTCTACTTTCAGTTTTTATCATGTTTCAGCTTCATTTTAGCATCATTCTATCTTCATAAACATGGGATCTGACCAATGATAGGTCCCCAAACACACTAACACCTTTTTCCATGCCCAAACAAGTATAAATAACAGATTCAAGCATCCAAGTGATGGCTCACACGCAAGAAGCCCATCTACAATGAGGGAGACTAGAAAAAAATTGTTGATTTCTTGCATTCATACTAAAGAGAGGGAGTTTCCTTTGAGAGAGACTCATGATTGTAACCCCTTTTAGAATCAATACAAAATATTCAGCTACATATTTCATGTTTTAAAATGGTGACTTTCGTGTGTTACACAAGGGTTTGGGCCCTAGTTGATTAAAGAAATAGATTATTTGTAAGTATTTAATTGATTAAGGGTATGGGACCTTAGTTGATTAAAGAAATGGATTGTTTGTAAGTGTTTAATTGATTAAGGGTATGGGACCTTAGTTGATTAAAGAAATAGATTGTTTGTAAGTGTTTAATTGATTAAGGGTATGGGACCTTAGTTGATTAAAGAAATGGATTGTTTTATAAGCATTTAATTGATTAAGGGTATGGGACCTTAATGGATTAAGGAAATGACTTTGTGTGATGAAAAGCATGAGCCTTTAATTGATTAAAGGAAGAGTTGTGAATTACTCTGTATTTGATAAAATGACTCTCTTCTTTTACTGATAAAGATAAGAGTGGATGTTTGGGATTCCTTCTGATGTTGACTAAATGATTCATGAATGGATGCATTAAGTAGTTTTGTATAGTTGCAATTTGGCAACCAAATTATAAATGCACTTGCTTCATAAGTTATTTAGTAGATGCATTTAGATGCATGCTTCATAAGATCCATGAGCTGTCCTGATCCCTTACCACCATCAATTGAGCGATGGAAAGACAAGAAGAACCAAGGAGGACACTTAGATCCGAAGCATTAACCTTGACATTAGTTGTAATGATAAATTTATTTATTAGATTAGACTCTAGTTAAGTAATCTCCTAGATGGATTATGATGTAATACCTTATTATTTTAAGTATGGAAGTTTTACTATACTTGGGTTATGTAATGATTTAATAAATGAATGAAGGATGTATCTCTAACTTGTTATTTTTGAAGAATTGTTGTTGTTGTAGTTTCATAGCTATTTATTTGTTTAAATGCTTTAGTTAGATGATGATGTCTTATTTAAGTATTTCTTGGTGTTTTTGTAGATACTACCCCATGCTTAAATTAAGTAGATAGACTCAATCTTATCCTTCTATAGAAAGAAGGGTTAGAAGGTCTTTTGATTTAACATAGTTAGATGGTTGTTTGTTATTCAAAAATGATTATTGATTATGTAATAGAGGTAGAGTAAAAGGAACCTAAGAGATTATGGGATCTCTTAGGACAAAACTTAGAATAACCCTGCTTTTAAAGTTATTTTAAAGAAGCTAAATTAGATAAACTTGCAAAACAAAACATGGAACAAACTTGGATATCTATGAAAGGAATAAGTTAGCTCATCGCGAAGATGAGATTGATAGCTTATTTGCAATACATGTAGTATATCTACACAAATGGACTTGTGTATGGTATAGATATGGGTGTATTCCTTTGACTAACAAAAGGAGATAATTTAGCTCATCGCGAAGATGAGATCGATAACTTATGTGCAATACGCATAGTATACCTACACAGACGAACTTGTGTATGGTATAGATATGGGTGTATCCTTTAATAGGTTAAGGAAGAGAATGTTAGTCAACTTAAAACATTAGATTAATTTAGTTATCTTCGTAATAACATATATGTTGGTTAGGGATATGTAAATCCCTCTCGGTTATATACTTATAAAAAAAAATCTGTATACCTTAGACTAGTTAGATTATTTTTGGGATGTTACATTTGATATCAGAGCTCTAGGTACAAGGGACTAGAAGCTTCATGGTATGTGCTAAGGATTTAGGTATCTTCCTATTCAGGCTCTTACATTGTTCTTAAGCTAAATTCGAGAAGACCTAGAACTTCCAATTATTGGAATTACAAGAGGGTTGGCCCTAGGATGGGTATCTGATGTGCTATGACCCCTTATAGTAAGTGTGGCCATTAGCATTAGAATTAAATAACAATTTTAGAGTACCACCCCATGTAGAGTGAGGACGATCTGAGCAAGAAAACTTTTTGTTTGGCTTATGTGGATGATGTGTTTGGCTAGTGGTTAGTAGTACAATTCATGGAAGAAGTTGTAACCTAACATGATATTTTTTCTTTCGTGTGATCAAGATAAATGACATCAGAAAAAGCTTATTCCTCCAAATAGGTGGACCTGACAGAGCAATGTGGAGGAAAGAGCTCGGGATGAGAATTTAGGTAATTCTAACAAAGAAGTAGAAAACCTCACCACAATGGTCACCATGATGTAAGAGCAAATGGAGGAACAAAGATAGTTTCTATAGACCCTAGCGAACCAAGATTCACAGGTAAGGAGTTCAAAGGTTGGGCAAGGTGATGAACCAACCATTGAAGAGCAAGAAGACAAAAATTTGTTATAAATAAAACTGACCAAGGATATAAAGAATGTCCATACCTCCAAATTTTATGGAAAAGGGGAGGGTGATGCAGCTGAAGCCTAGCTAAGGGAGCTAGAAATTTAGTTCACAATGAAGAATTACTCCCCTAGGACTCATATAGTATGAGCAATACTGCATCTACAAGGGGATGGGTTGGATTAGTGGGAAACCTATCGAGAAGAACAAAAGATCAAGGTAGTTGATATAAAGTGTATGGAATTTATCATAGTTTTCAATAAAAGGTTCCTTGGAGCATTTTTATGCGATAAAGTTTGAAGAATTCATCAACCTTCAACAAGGGACCAAACCAGTAAAATGTACTATAAGAATTTGGTTAAGTTTTTGAAATATGTACTCGCTTATGATGAGAAGATGAGGATCCATAAATTTATCTTAGGAATAGAACCAAGGATAAGGCATGATGTAATTATGCATGAGCCAAAGTCACTACAATTTTCTAGATCTTCAATTTTCAATTTCATTTTCTAGATATTCTTCAATTTTTTGCATGAATATAAATATTCCAGTATTCAGTATCCTTCTTAACATTTTTCTACAATAGCTTTCACAATACCAAAACTCCACCTTTACTATCTATGCATTGTGTCTTAATAGAGTAATATTTTCAAAACATCACACTATCATAATCCACTTTATCATATCTGGATTGTTAATTTCCTTCCTGAAGCATAAGTGTAACCACAAAAATTGTAATAAATATTTTATATGAAAACACATTAATGTTACCAATGAAAAACATTAAATTAAATCTTAAACATTATTTGATTCAGACAATCAATATTTTCTTGTTAGCCTTAGCTAAACTTACTACTTCCTCTATGATGAGCCCTGAAAATGCTCATTTTTGTACAGACTTTCCATATTTATTGCGGTATTTATTTTAATAGAAATATATGTTTTATGCAAATTTTATATGTATTTAACATTAGATTACGTATGTTGTCTAATATTTGTTTTTGAGTGGATTTTACGGTATTTTGGCATGTTTACGTCAAGGTCCCACTTGGACCTGACACTTTCCATTTATGATAAAAAATTGAAGGTAAAAATATTTGCAACAAACAATGATGAAGCACTAAGTCAGGCACCCGACTCCCATTTAGGCATCCGATTAATGTTTGGCGCCTAAATTTTGGGCGCCCAATTCCCGTTAGGCATTTGACTATTGGGCACCTAATTCCTGTTAGGTGCCCGACTACCGTTAGGTGCCTGATTTCCATATTTTATAGAGATGGCGCCTGATTCCTGTCTTCTACAAATAAGGACCTTGATTCCCATTGACACATAATTACAACGCAACCCCTATTATTAGAAAAATAGAACAGAGATTTCAGCGATGGATCCGAACGTAATTTCAACGATGGATGCAGACCCAGGACAATGTCAACAACCAAATGTCATATATTTTTCAGCAATCACATAAAAATCAGTGTAATCGAATAGAGAAAAATATCAAACGTATTATGTTCTAATACAGAATACACTAAATATATTCTGAGTTTAATGTTTTGCTTTATCTTCTTTATTCATGCGTATTGTTGTAACAACAAAATCAAAAATCTATTAGCTTTTAGAATGTAATAGGGCATGGTTGCATATCTCCTAAAAAATAGATCCCAAATTTTCTTTGTAATTTATTGCTGCACATTTCAATATAATACATTTGAGTCTTTTAATCAAATTCAACTAGAATCCGGTGTATGAATTAATATGGAAAAAATCTTGTGGAAGCGTGGGCCCACTCTCAACAGTATTCCTCCCTTATTTTACCTGTTTTCTATCATTTTAATTTATTTTCTTGTTTTTTGTAGTTTAGTTTAATACTGCAATTTTCCCTATTTTCTGTTAATTTCCAGCAAGTGTGAAGTTTTGATTTCAAAATATTTCAGTTAATTCTTTGATAATGCAAACTAAATTAGTGGTTTGGAAGATAAACAAGAACTCCAATGAAACAACAACATCCCCCCAAACCATAGAATCTAAGGGACTCATCTGATTAAAGGGAGATTACAAACATATACTGTGTAAGGTTACTCACAAGTTTACGAGTTGTCCCGGGTTGACAATTAAATAGAGGTAATGATTTATACCATAGAAAACTAACCAATATTTTACCCAACACTCTAACAATGGAAAAAATAATTTAACTTCATGATCCTCAATTAAAACCCCTCTATTGACTAACCTATTTGTACATTTGTTTCCTTCCCTTAATGTATGTGTAAACCTGATTTCTTCAAACTCTATAGCAAGGCCTTGAATTTCCATAATTATCTCTTGTATATTTCATAGAGCCTTTGTTGGAAATGTGTTGAATATTTTCCATGTTATTATGACCGAGTTTTGGGTTAATATATTTGAACCCATGGATTAATATATTTGGGTTAATATATTTGAACCCATATTTTAATATATTTGGGTTAATATATTTGAACCCATATTTTAATATATTTGGGTTAATATATTTGAACCCATGTTTTAATATATTTGGGTTTGAACTCGGGTTTTATGGCCATGGTATTGTAAAACCTCTTCTTGTGTTGTTGGTATATAAAACAACACTTGCATGAGGGTTTGGGTATGGTGAATGTCCGAACATCCCCCAAGGGGGAATGGAATATGCAAGAAATATAATCGTAAGCGATAGAGCAAGCGAGAAAGAAACTAAAGGATATTACTATATTGGATACAATCAAGTTTATACAATAAGGAGATATTCTTGTTGGGTTTTTTCGAAAGGGTTTCCAAGTTAAATTATTGTGTAATGTGTTCTCTATTTTTCCTTTGATTTTGTAATTACTACTTTTTTGAAATTTGTTTATCGGGTATTATTTCTCTTCATTTGGTATCAGAGCTAGGTTGTAGCTTGGTTCAAGGAGAAAGGATTTCAACCCTGGGATAAATCAATTCTTGAGTGGGAGTAGTGTGTGGAAGAATCTGGGCAAACAAAAAATAATAGGAAACACACGGGTAGATATATGGTGAGCTTCGATAGCGAAAGATCTAGTGAGCTTTGATAGTGAAATATTTGGTGAGCTTCGATAGTGGTAGAGCTTGTGAGCTTTGATAATGGTAGATTTTGGACTTTAGAGCATTAAATTTAATATTTGTTGTATATTTATATTATATTTGCTAATTTAGACGTAAACGTTGTTCTAGAAGTGGTTGAGAGCAATAAGGAGATAAGTTAGTTAGTCAAAGCTATGTTAGGGTCTAGCTTATATTAGCATATTTGTTTTGTGTGAATAATGGTGCTCCAAACAGAGTTGAGCCTAAATTGGTTTTTCTCAAAACCTATAAATGTAATCCTTTGCAAGTTTTCAATATATTGAATGAGATTCAAATCTCATTTTGGTATTAGAGCATCAGGAAAAGTGTGAGAAGAAGGTATGCCCATCACTTGTGAGTTCAAATCTGCCAGTCTTTCATTATCTTGAGGACATCTTGAGAGGATAAGTTGATGTCCTGTGCATATGCATTTGAGTGAGGTAGTACATGTTTAGAGGGCAGCAAACAAGCCTATTGTGAATGTTGTAAAGACAACAAGCTTGAGCGTGGAAGACTATCTTAGCCGATGAGAAGCCTGACTATGTAGTAACAATCCTGTTGTTTCCAGCCAATCACTTCATGAAAAGGATGATGTCTGTTGTAGCTAGTGGACATCTATTCTAGCCTGACTGTTGAAGTATTTACACAAACGTAGAAATTGTAGCTCGTGGATGCTTGATTCGCTCTCCTATTGCAGTCGTTTATGAAACACCATAGGTTGTGTTTTAGGCCCTGCTAGTCTGGTCAACGTGAAGTGTTTTGTTAATGTGAATGCTGAAAAAGCTAAGCTATTTACTATTTAGAGCATGGAGATGAGGAGCGTGCAAATAGAACATGATAGGACACATTACTTATGACATGAGAGCTGCCATTAACAGATTGAAACATTGTTGTGACATTTGTGTAAGTCGTTGCATGGATCTAGCGATGCGAACAGAGTAACTTCTATTTGAAGGAGACGTCTGTGACAAAGCCTGTGCATTGTTTCTACTGCTTAGACATCGCATCAAATATATCAGCATTTTGATCTGAGAAAAATGTGCAATTGACCAATGCGTTCGAATATTGTGTTGTGCACTTTGAAGACTGCCTTGATTTGAGACATCACTATTGGTGATTCAATTTGGAGACTTCATAAATTGAGAATTATTTTGTTGTAATTTGTTTTCACTGGCTGGATGAGGTGTTGTGCGATAACTACTACATGGACGTGGTGTTGTACAGTGATGACTGCATAGAGAAAATCATTGTGCAGTCAAATGCTTAGTGGATATCTATGACGTCTACGTGCATAAAGCTTCGGGTTTGTTCATTGTGATCAAAACCTGTGGAGTGTGAGAGATCTAGTAGGCTACAAGAAAACTTGTGGGTATATTGCAAGCATAAGCAAAATTCTTGCAATTGTATGAAAGGCCCAAATTTTTGTTGATAAGAGGAGTCAAGACTATTGTGTGAATGCATCTGTCAGATCCTCGTGAATGTGTGAATACGTATTTGGAGCTTGCGAGAAACTATGTAATAGTGTGTTGGAGATCTACGTAGAAGCCTATTAAGAACATGTGTGGAGGAATGCTCCACGGAGGCCTATTTTGCAATCTCAAGGTGATTTGAGACCTAAAATTTGAGCATAAAACATTTTCTGCCCATAAGTGATTGGAGGAGATTGATGTGCATGATTTTCAGTGATTGAAGAAGATTGCATTGTCATCGTATTAGGACAAGCATTGTGGAGGTTGCAAGGTGTGCAGTCACGAAGAAGATCTGTGTGAAATAGACTAATGCAAACATGATTGAAGAGCTACATTTCGAAGATGGAGTCTGTCTTCTCAACAGTGGTAAAAGTTGCTATTCGAGGCGTTATTTTGGTCGTGGATGAGCTAGAGGACAAATGTGATTATCCTGAGATGTTGCTACCCAAATTACTATGAGGAACTCGATATTACGGTCTTGATCATAGAGGAGTTTGTTTTTTGTATTTGATATTGCTCGTGATGTCATGTTTAAAAGTGATATCTATTTGAAGAGACGTCGGGTCAATTGAAGATGAGCAGTAAATCCAATGAACTGCGCGTAAGGTGATCGACGACGTGAGTGAGAAGAATACATCCTCCCATCGCTGGAGGGTGTTGTATCACCAAAAGAAGCTACCTATGTTAGCAAAAGAGGGTACATGACTGTGTGAAAATGTTGTAAATCTATTTTTCCCCACAATGATCGTTGTTTGAACATTGAAATTTTTTTGTTGGTTTCGTGATTGCGTTGGAGGAGGCTACGATCTGAGGAATCTACGCTGGAGGAGGACATTGTGGTCAAGATTGAATCAGCTAGAGGCATCGACATTGGAGGTGGAGAGAGATAATTTGAGTGAACCTACCAATTATAACGTTGCTTTCATGAAATACATCAAGCGCACTGGAATTTGAATTAATGGTCAAGTTTATTTTTAATTTAAACTTTCCAAACAAGTGAAGTTTAAGGTGGTTTGATTTTAATTTAAACTCTCCAAACAGTTATATTTGATTTTAATATAAACATAGTTTGATTTTAATTTTTCTAGTTTGGAAAACCGTGTGGAGGCAAATATAGCCTATGTGGAGACAAATATTGGATGTGTTTGTCATAGTCTTGCATTTGCTGGAGATAACCGAGATTTGTGTTTGGACAACGTTTGTGATTTTAGCTTGTTTGAACAACATTTGTGATAATTGTATCCTATGTTGTGTGAGAAAGGAGCCCGTGATGTTGAATCAACCATTATAGCAAGATTACAGATAATACTGCATCGAGTGTTGCTGCGAAGTGAATACATATTTACAATCATATTTGAGGAGGAGATCTAAACGTAAGGCTGTGAGTTTACCACCACAAGGCTATTAACATTTTTTTTTCTAGACGGAGAAAGGTGGATGTGACTGTGCATTGGTTAGCATATGTCATGTAGACAGCCTATGTAAGGCCATGTTGTTTTGTTGGATGTGTCTTTGCTATCAATGAAAGACAATTGTTTCCAATGAATATAGTGGTAGAAATTTGTGTAAAGTTGTGAAGAGTTAACCAGCCAAGGAGGTAAACGTGGTGCTGAATAGTTAAGGAGGACGACTTCACATACTGAAGCGAGAAGGAGCTGATTGTTGCCTTTCTTAGAATTTGAAGCATCTGTTTGAAAATCGAAGAGAAGGTTGGAAAGATTGTATGTGGAAAATCTGGTTTGTAGAAGCCAAGAGAAGAGTTCACATCCACAAAGAGAGAGACAGAGAATTTTGTTGTTGTTTGGTACCAGTAAGATAGAAAGGCTACATAGATTCAAGAAAGGAGTGGCTAAGATCTTGGTGGAAGATTGATGAGTGGTGGATTGCAGAATGGCCACCATGTATAAATAATTGGAAGTGCCCAAATTCAATGGAGATAATTATGCTATTTGGAGCATAATGATGAAGACCTTCTTGAAGGCTCAAGACTTATGGGATATAGTTCAAGAAGGCTATGAGGAACGCACTTGGAGCAAGCTACAAGGTGAGGAGAGAAAAGAGAAGGAGCAACAATATGCAAATTTCTTAGCCCTTATGGATTTAAGAAGAGGAATGGAAAAAAGTGTTTTTCCTCTCATAGCCAATTGTAAATCAGCTACAATGATATGGCAAGTGTTAAAGAATGCTTATGGAGTTCATGAATTCATGTGCAAGGAGGAGCCTTGCACCCTTGAAGAATATTATGAAGAAGAGCCTTGCTTTCTTGGAGAGTCTTGTGGAGACTCAAATGAAGAGCCTTGTGTAGTAATTATTCTTGGAGATATGTCTTCTAAAAAAGGCATATACAATGCCAATGATAAGTTCTTCCTTGAAGAGAGAGATTGTGAAGAATCCCTTCATGGAGAAGAGGATGAGAAGGAGGAGCCTTGTACAACTCTCATTGGAGAGAGTCATTGTGAGCCACCCATAGTTGAAGACATGTCTTGTAAAGGCATGGAAAATTGTAATAGTCAATTATTTCTTTTAGGAGGAGAAAAAGATGAAAAGAAACATTGTACTAATGATTTTTTTGTAGGAATGGCATGCTTGGAAAGCATTCACATTGATAGCAAAGAGGAAGAATAATTTGAAGGAAGAGAAACACTCACATTGAAGTGTTCCTTTCTTGAAGACCACCTAGATGATGAGATGGTGTATGATGGAGAATGTCTCACAAATGAAAAGTGTATTATGGAGAATGCACCTACAATTCTCATGGAGGAGAATAAAGAAGATGATGATGGAGAAGCAATGTTCATGGAAGATCATTGGCTTGAAGACCATTCACTTGGAATGGATGTGTGCTCTCTTGAAAGAGCAAATGAAGTGATGTGGGATGTTGATCCACAAGAAAAGTTTGATGAAGAGGAGATGGAAGCTATAGGCTTCTTGTTTGAAGATCACTCACTTGGAGTGTCTACATTGAAGGAAAATAGTTGTCTTGAAAATACAACAATGTATGATTGTTTGAATGAATGGTGTTTCAACACACCAACATGGATTGAACAAAGGAGGAGAAATCTTAGTGAAGAGTTGATGGTTGCTCTTGAAGCAACATACAATGAAGGAGATATGCCACAAAATAGCTTTATGGGGAGCACCAAATCTAATCACACTGGAGGTAATATTTTTGTGATTAATGATTTGTTTTTTGTGAACAAGTATTTGAAGGAGGAGAATGTCTTAAAAAGACATTATTGAGAGATGATTGTCTTGTAAAGATATATTTGGATGTAGTTTTTTCATTTGCAAAGGACATGGATAGCATGGTAATGAGAACCATGGATATGTATTGGCTGTATTTTGTGTTTAAAATTCCTTGGAAGGAATCATGTAAAGCCATAGTAAAGAGTGAAACATTGTGTGAGGAGCAACAATTTATTGTTGTATTTGTAACTAGCTATTGCATAGCTATATTTTATTTGAATATATGTGTAGAGGTATGTGGAATTATAATGTGGCAAAACAATCTACATAAGATGATGCATTATACATACTCAAGAGGAGTATTAGGAGCTGAAATATGGTTTGAAGACCATAGATTGAATGATGAAATAAATGTGCTAGATTGGTTAGTGAGAATCAATACTTGTGGCATTATGGGAATGCCATCATTTGAAGGAGTTTTTGATGAAGGGGGAGTAGCTCATCAAAAGAGAAACTCGGTTACTTGCAAGAAGAAGAAACCACCAAAGGAGTTGCTAAAGCTCAGTATATAAAGCTAAGAGACTATCTAGTCAGCCCTCTCAACTTTAAGGGGGAGAATGTTGGACTTTAGAGCATTAATTTTAATATTTGTTGTATATTTATATTAGCTTTGCTAATTTAGACATAAGAGTTGTTCTAGAAGTGGTTGAGAGTAATTAGGAGATAAGTTAGTTAGTCAAAGCTATGTTAGGGTCTAGCTTATATTAGAAGATTTGTTTTGCATGAATAATGGTGCTCCAAACAGAGTTGAGCCCAAATTGATTTTTCTCAAAACCTATAAATATAATCCTTTGCAAGTTTTCAATATATTGAATGAGATTCAGATCTCAGTAGAGTTGTGAGCTTTGGCAGTAAAAGAGGTAGTGAGATTTGGTAGCGATAGATTTGGTGAGCTTCGAAAATGATAGAGCTAGTGAGCTTCGGTAGCGGTAAAGTTGATGAGCTTTGGTGGTGATAGAGTTGGTGAGCTTCAACAATGGTAGAGTTGGTGAGCTTGGTGAGCTTCCATAGTGGTAGATTTGGTGAGCTTCGATAGCAGTAAATCTGGTGAGCTTCGATAAAGGTAGATTTGGTGAGCTTCAAAAATAGTAGATCTGGTGAGCTTCAACAATGGTAGATTTGGTGAGCTTCAACAATGGTAGATTTTGTGAGCTTCGATAGTCGTAGATCTTGTGAGCTTCGACAATGGTATATCTTATGAGATTTGATAGTGGTAGAGCTAGTGAGCTTCAATAGCATTAGATATGGTGAGCTTTGATAGCGATAGATCTGGTGAGCTTCAATAATGATAGATCTGGTGAGCTTCGACATTGGTATATTTGGTGAGCTTCGACATCGGTATATTTGGTGAGCTTTGACAGTGAGCTTCGACAATGGTAGATCTTGTGAGCTTTGGTAACAGTAGATTTTTTGAGCTTCGATAGCGGTAGAGCTAGTTAGCTTCGAAAATGTTAGATCTGGTGAGCTTAAAAAATGGCAGATCTAGAAATTAAGGCTAGAAATGCTTGTTCTAGTGGCTTTATTGCAAAGTTTCTAAAAAATGTCTGAGATGGTTTATTGGTCATACCACAAGTTTTGGACAAGTATTAACTACTATAATTAGTGTAGATTGTACCTGAAGAAGCTACTGTAACTGGTGTAGTTGTGCCCAAAAGAGACTAGTGTGGATTCTAGTGGTGGTTTCCTTGTGTAATGTTCTCAAAGTTAACTCTAGTAATATTTGTAATATTTTTTTAAAGTGGTTTTTTAGACTATTTTTCAAAGATAGCTTTTGTGGCACTTTAGAGCACATGCCCAATCTAGAATTCACTTTATGCTATCTTTGATGTTTTCATTTGTGTGGTTTTGGATTAGTACATTATGAATAGGAATTACTAATGCCTATTAACCACTATGTTCAACTACCTAAGGACAAATCTAGTTTGGATTATCACCCTACAGATGTTCACTTGCTAGAAGATGAACTTTGAGATCTCACTCTTAATCCTCCAAGAATTCCTACGCATGACGAGCTTGAAATCGATGTTCCTAATGAATGTCCTTCCTCCTATTCCACCATCAACATACCATTTATATTCTTTCAATAATCACCTCTTTATGATGCCACATCTGCTTACATATTTTATGATCTAGTCGATAGATTTGTTGCTCTCTCCCTCACCTCTCCTCGCCCAAATAACACCATTCCACCTTCATCTCCATTACTTGTATATTCATACATACCCTTGCACAATCATTGGTAGGTCCGCCATTCTACGCTCACTGCCACTCTCCACCTAGAAATGCTTGTTCTAGTGGCTTTATTGCAAAGTTGCTGAAAAATGTCTGAGATGGTTTATTGGTCGTACCACAAGTTTTGGACAAGTATTAACTACTATAATTAGTGTAGATTGTACCTGAAGAAGCTACTATAACTGGTGTAGTGCCCAAAAGAGACTATTGTGGATGCTAGTGGTGGTTTCCTTGTGTAATGTTATCAAAGTTAGCTCTAGTAATATTTGTAATATTTTTTTTAAGTGGTTTTTTAGACTATTTTGTTACCTTGTTGGTATATGGCTGAGGGTAACAAGTGAAGCTAATATGTTTAGATATTGTACATGCAATGGGAGTAGTTAGCAGATATATATCCAATCCAAGGAAGGAACATTGAACTACTGTGGCAATTTTTGGACCCTATGGAAAGTATTCAACAAGTAGGAGAATATTGGAAATGTGTTGAATATTTTCCATGTTATTATGGTCAAGTTTTGGGTTAGTATATTTGAACCCATGGATTAATATATTTGGGTTAATATATTTGAACCCATGGATTAATATATTTGGGTTAATATATTTGAACCTATGTTTTAATATATTTGAGTTAATATATTTGAACCCAGGTTTTAATTTGTTTCCTTCCCTTAATGTATGTGTAAACCTAATTTCTTCAAACTCTATAGTAAGGCCTTGAATTTCCATTATTATCTCTTATATGTTCCATGGATCCTTTAATTTCATCAAATTTATATTTATTACTATGAGTGAGTCACCTTCCATCCATACTTTATTACATTTCATTTGTTTTCATATTTTTAACTCTTCAAAGTTGCCCAAGCTTCAACTTTATTATTTATCTTAAATCCGCTATTGAAAGCATAATAATACAAAATATCTCCTCTATTATTTCTAATTATTCCTCCTCCTTCACCTGGTCTAGATTTCCTTTAGATGCTCCATCAAAATTTTAATTTGACCAACTCCACTCTAGTGGTTTCCACTTTATATTGTTTGCCTTTTTTTTGTTTCTCCTATACCCAACATCATAATTCTATTTGATGACTTGACTCCATCTATCAATACTCTTTGCTTCTAAATCATGGATTGAACGAGTTAACAGGGTTCGTTTAGACTCCTCTATGGCTAAACAAATATTCCTTTTCATCGCTTCTAAACTAATTATCTCTCCTTTAAATATTCTTCTATTCCTTTCTAACCATACAATCCAAAGTATTGTATCTTTTGATATATCTCATATTGTCTATAAAGCCTCACTTTTAAAAGTGCTCTGCCATTTCTTTAACCATTCTTCAATTCTTCTATTCATCACCATGCATTTACCAAACATATTAAGAATCCATTGCCATAGATTCCATACTATTGAGAAGCGTCCTAAGATGTGGTCTATACTCTCCTCCTCCCTTTTACAAAGAACACATTGCGAGGGCCCTATTGTTAGTTTTGACACACCTTGTAAAAATGCATAATAAATACGGTTTTATGGAAGCACTCATTGTAAAACTCCTCATTTTTTCCATAAAAAATGGTTAAGGTGTTGTTGTTCCGAATTTTTCCCTCATAAAACTATGGATGAACTGTTACAGGTTTTTCTAAGCTTTTATGTACTTTTCTAGCTTTTTTGTACTTCTCTTACGTTTTAGTTTTACTGTACTTCTCTTACGTTTTAGCTCAGTATGTTGCATGCAAAATTGTATATGTTTTAGCATGGGCAATCAAATGATTAAGTTGTCACTTCCAGCTCTTCTGATTGGATGTCTTTTTTAAGCTAAAGGGTTGCTTTTAGAATAGTTAGGGAGCTAGTTTGGCAAGGTTGATAAAATTACTAAGTAAAGATGAAATCCAAGCTTGCCCGAAAGGGACTCCTCTCAAGCTCCTCCAAAATCCCAAGTCCTTTGCTTAAAACAGAAAGCGCTCCACTTGGGAGTGCTTTGTTAAGAAGCGCTCCACTTGGGAGCGCTTTGTTAAGAAGCGCTCCACTTGGGAGCGCTTTGTTAAAGAGATACTTCCATACTTGTCGTATGCGCCTAAAAGGCTAAGTAAGTGAGGTTGGTTGATAATATGGCTAAGTACAAATGAAATCAGCACTTAAAGAGAAAATGACCCCCTTAGAAGTTTCTAACTGACCAAGTCTTTGCTTCAAAAGGAAAGCACTCCACGGGAGCACTTTGTTGGAAAGCACTCCACCAAGGAGCACTTTGTTGGAAAGCGCTCCACAAGGGAGCACTTTGTTGGAAAGCGCTCCACAAGGGAGCACTTTGTTGGAAAGTGCTCCACAAGGGAGCACTTTCATAAAAGGGTGTTTTGCAAGACTTTTCCTCGGGAAGTAGTTGAGAGGCTAAGAGACTTAGTTGGTGAAGTATAAGTAAAATCAGCACTTTGTTTAAAGCGGCTCCCTCCAGAAGGTTTCAGAATGATAGGTCAGCATAGCGCTTTATCTAGAATGTGTTCCACTTGGGAGCACTTCACTGAAAAGCGCTCCACAAGGGAGCGCTTTGTTTAAAAGGATCAGGGACATCTTGTTAGAAGGAGCTAGTAAACTAAAGGAGAGGTCCATAGTGCATCCTCTATTTCACCACTCTGAAGCTACCATTGAGACCGTCTGATCGTTCATCACCACCAGAAACTTCTAACTTCAATGTCAAGTTATCTATATTTTCGGGTCTTCGCTGAAACCTTCTACTTTTAATGCTAAGTTGTCAGTAAGGATAGTATAGACTATTTTTGGCTATCACCAGAATCGGATCAACCCGTCATGAAAGTGGTTGGGAATTGGTTTTTCAAGCGGTAACTTTCTCCTATATAAACCATCTCTTCTTTGTAACACATCATGGATAACTTCTGCTAGAAAAGTAGTTGTGTACTTGAAATCTGCTCCCAAAATAAAGGCTTCTGGCTACGGTTTGAGTTCTCAATATCTGTGTATGACTTCTATTCTATGATTTCTATTAAACTAGTGTCTCTATTTTATAGTTTAATTTTGTTCTCTAGATTTTGTTGTTGATAGAATACTGGTCTCTGGAATTCTTGCTAGAGTTTACATAAGTTCTGAGGATTTTATACTGTTTTCTATTACAAGTCATTATTTTGATTGTTGTTGGTTCAAATAGATAAGTTGTCTATCGTGCTTCCGATCCATCACCCCAAATCTCTGGCCTTTGGCCATTTCCCATTCCTTTTCGTAATTTCCCATCTCTTTCAGTATCTTTCTATCTCTTATCTCCAAACCCCCATTTTTATTTTTAGAACCAGCCCTACTAGAGATTGCCATGGAGGACATCTCTTTCCTTCGAGCATTCAATGCTTGGCAGCGGGCCTAGGGCACTGCAGACTTAGAAAACCTGTATCTAGGCCGGTTCGATTACCAATAATTTTTGGCATGCCCGATGGGACACAAATGTTCCACGTTAAAATAATATTAAGAAGTGATGTTCATCTTAGTACTGTCAAATCTGAACATCTGGTGACTCTGCTAAATGTAGATCCCCCAATCTCGTAGACCAGTGTAAAAACTCATGCCTTCATGCATACGAGGTGGAGAGTTAGAAATATAGAAGAAGAACCCGAGTTCTATGAGCTTGACATCGACGCTTTAGGAGAACATCCTAGGGTGGTCGGGTCAAACATTTCGCTTGTCGAGACATCATCACAAGAAGTTATTCTTGATTCACATAATCCAACTCCTGACAACATAGCGACCAACTTACCTCCAAATCCATCGAATTCTCTAGATCATCAGTATACTTCGGCTCCACCGAATGATCAATCAGGTGCTCCGAGTGTTCTGACCATTTTAGCTCAGCAAGTTCTACCAAATCTACCTCCCCACATGGCACAGCCAGCTCCACCTAGGTAGTTCATAGCTTGGAACCATACGAGACCGCTTGCCTTACAAGCTCAACACATGGTGCCACCCGTAGCTTTGAAAGCTCTACCTACTTATGATGGCATGGGAAAGATGATGCAAGAGCACATCCAAGATGTCGTAGGACTAGCGACCATCCATCAAATCACCAATGAAGACATCATGGTGAAGTTGTTGGTTCTTTCACTGAGAGGTAAGCTTCTTTATTGGTATCGATCGCTCCCGCCCGACACCATTACTACATGGGACCAACTGGCTGGACAGTTGATAAGGGGATTCAATGAACAAGCGGACCCCTTCTCTCTGTTACACCAGTTTACTACTATTCAAAGGCATCCTCAAGAAGAAATAGCTGACTTCAATGTTAGGTTCGCAAGAACCTGGCAAAGAGTCACAAACGGTCTTCGACCCACACCTGAGTAGGCCGTATTTTATTACTTAAGAGCTTTCCACTCAGATATCAGCATCAACATCCGATATGCTAATATCAATACATTCCTCGCTCTCTACGAGTAGGCCCAGAAGGCAGAGGTCGACCTAATAGCTATCGGGAAGTTACCTCCCAAGGCGACGACCCTGATTTATCCAGATTTCCCCTAGAATATGTATCCGAGCGCATCCGCTCCTCTTGCATCCCAAATGCATCCTAGTCAATCTTGGAATCTACACCCCCAGTATCAACCTATGCCTGTGCCTCAATACCAAGCACCTGTTGTCCCCCTGTTACCTGCTCCAACGCAATATCTAGCTTTACCAGCACCACCAACGCTGGCCCCATTACCTCCAAGTCAAGTAGTTGCTAACCAAGCGATTGTGATCGAAGCTCAAGCTAAAGAGCTATCAAAAGTTAAGGCTTACATGAAGATGGTGGCAAACCAGATGAGCGCCATAAGGAAAAGATAAGATGATCAAGGCTTTCATCAGAGGAGATTCCCTCCTCCCCTGATCACTAAAGATCAAGCAACCGCTGGTGCTCAAAGGCAACATGAGCAAAATTCAATGGTAATGAACAGTGAAGAGGCCAACACCTCCAATTCTTTATATTGGTGTACCACATGCAATGATCCAAACAATGAAGAAGACTGCATGGTGCATCTAAATTATGTGCAGACACTGGCTGGCGGTCCCTATGAACAAGTAAATATGATCAAGGAAGCTGGTCAGAATCTCATGACATCATCTGCTGAGCAAGTTTCCATTCTCACCAGGGCAGGGAAGAAGCCTATCGAGGTAGATCCAATTCAGATGGATCCATTGAAAGTACCTCCAACACCCAAGCCCATAGCTAAATCATGGATTGGAGCTCAGCCCTAGGCAAAAGCTCTCAATCCGATGACAACCGCTCATCAGTCTGACCTATCGAAGGACCACCTACCACCTCATGTTAGAGAAAGAGTCCTTCAACCTAAAGCTACAACTTCTCAGCCACCAACCGAAGCATGAGACCAAGCGAGGGAGAAGCTTCGATATCCCTCATTGACTAAACGCCAACGGGTGGACGCAACGCAACAATATCAAAAGATCTACGAACCTACAAGAGGAGCAGGAGAGCCCACCACTTCAACATACAATATAGTCAAAGAAATGAAAAAGGCTCCCGCTAAGGTAAGCCTATATGATGCCCTTCAACTCCCAGGTCAAGTTGACCTATTGCAAGAATCTCTCAAGTCTGCTCAAGACAAGGAAAGCAAGCCAACTCAGACCGTGTTTTCTCAGCCATTAACAACTTTGACTACAGGTAAAAATAGGCCCCCACCATTTTACCTTTCCCTTTGAATGGAGGGATGGGTCATACATAACTGCATGATCGACTCAAGTGCCACTACAACCGTCATGCCCAAAGCGATCTATGAAATCATGGGTATGGAGTACACCCACAATAGCCCTAGGGTGTTGCAGTTAGATGGGACTCTAGTAAAGATAGTAGGAGTGATCAAGGATGTTCCCATCCAACTCCATAAAATACCGCAAGTCACCATCATACAGGAGATCATGGTGGTCGACTTAGAGCCATATTTTAGTATGTGTCTCTCACGAGAATTCATAATAAATATGGGAGGCTACCTCTCCCTCGACTACACCCACCTGGAGATCCCCTTCAAAGGAAGAAGATTCAAGCTCTTCAATGAGAAGCCTACTGGTTTTCACGTGGAGAAGCTTGAGGATGAAGAAAAGAGCTCAGTCTCTATCAACTTGATGGCGGAAGAAATACAAGTCGACTTGATGGAAGAAGCTCTCGGTGAACTCCAACTAGAGGATGACTTCTCCTTAATGGATTTCAATGTAGTTAATGGTACGGACTTAGGATGCTACACGCTCACTAAGCCTGAGAAAGAAAAGCAAGCACACCCAAAAGTGCTCTCAACCTCAGACCAACTTTGGAAGTTGTACTTTGATGGCGCTCGATGTAAAAATGGTGCAGGTGTAGGAATTGCTCTCATCTCCCCAACCGATGAACAAAAGACTTACTCATACAGACTAGCTTGGAGTTGTACGAACAATGCAACTGAGTATGAGGCTTTGTGCCTCGGACTCAAGAAAGTTGAGAAGCTAGGCATCAAACAACTATAAATTTTTGGGGACTCCGAGCTAATCTGTAATCAAGTTACCAGCAAGTGTGTTAGAAAACAACACTACCTAAAGGTGTATCGCAACAAGGTGTGGGATTTGTTTGATTCCTTCGATGCGCTAAATGTCAAGTCCATTTCAAGGGAAAATAACAAGTTGGCTGACATTCTAGCTTCCATCGACGCCCGATTTTCACCAGTCGATGACATGATGCATAAACCAAAGATGGTAAGATTAATTTACCGACCTTCTATTCCCGATAAAAAACTCCATTGGCAGGTGTTCGACAATGATGAACAACTTGTTAACTTCTTGGTCACTGAAGCATCAACCATCGAAGAGCGAGCTCTGAATGAAGAAGACCATGAAGGTTTGATTCAGTTGAAAAACAATCATATCCCGAAAGGCCTAATCACATTGGAAAGCCTCTTCGATAGAAATGATAGGCCTATCGACCATAAGATCAAGGTGGACCAGAAGGAGTTCATCAACTTGGAGTTAGAATCAGGGAAGGTCATCATGGTAGGGACCGATTGCACAGCCGAAGAGCTTCAGCAGATCCGAGTTCTGTGTAAAGAATATCCCGACATCATTGCCTGGTGTTACCAAGACCTAAAGGGGTACGACAAGAGTATCATCCAACATACCATCGAGTTAGAAGAGGGTGTCAGACCCTTCAGATAGAAGCAATGGCCCATAAATCCAAAAGTCGAAGCTCTAATGAGGGTCGAGTTGTTGAAGATGCTCGAAGCTAAGATCATATATCCGATTAAGCATTCTTCCTGGGTAGCTAACCTGGTTCCAGTGTGGAAGAAGAATGGTGATATTCGGTTGTGTATAGACTTCCAAAATCTGAATCAAGCATCGCTCAAAGATCACTACCCGCTACCTCAGATTGATCAAATCCTTCATGTGGTGGCAGGAGCACAAAGGTTCTCCTTATTAGATGGGTTCTCAGGCTATAACCAGATATGGGTTAAAGATGAAGATCAACATAAAACCACATTCACGACCAAGTGGGGCACTTTCGCCTATCAACGGATGCCTTTCGGCCTTTCAAATGCTGGAGCTACTTTCCAAAGGGTGATGGACCTCACTTTCGGTGAACTACTCAATCATGTCATCATAATCTACTTAGATGACATGACTATATTTTCTCATAAGTGGGAAGAACACGGCCTACATTTATGGCAAGTTTTTGAAAAATATCGAGAGTTTGGGGTCTCCATCAACCCCAAAAAGTCAATATTTGTGGTGAAAGAAGGAAAGTTGCTTGGGCATCTTATCTCTGAAAAGGGATTAACAATTGATCTAGCTCGAGCAGAAGTGCTTCTCCGACTTTCACCTCCCACAAATAAGAAGGCCCTATAGTCCTTTTTTGGACAGATAAACTTCATCAAGAAGTTCATCGCCGATTTTGCCCAGGTGATAAAACCAATGGCCCAACTCTTGAAAAAGGGCATCGAATTCAAGTGGACTGATGAAAGGAGGTAAGATTTTCAAGAGATTAAAGAGTGGATTGCTCAAGCTCCTATCCTTATCAACCTCGACTACTCATGAGATTTCATCTTGTACGTGATCGGAGAGCCTAAGAGTTATGCCACTGTCTTAACCCAGAAAGGTGAAGATGGAGATGAGTGTCCGATCATGTTTCTCAACCAGATCATTCAGCCTCATGAAGAGAAGTTCAATTTCATTGAATGATAGGTGCATGCGGTGATGAGGTCTCTCCAAAATTTTAGGCACTTCGTGTCTCAAAGCAAAACAATCGTGTATGTCATACACCTCGACGTCCGAAGCTTCATCATCCAAGGTGAGTTGGGGAATAGAAGGGCGAGATGGGTTACTAAAATCCAAGAGTTTGATATCGAGATACGCCCTACCAAGTTAGTTCGAGGTAGAGCACTCTATCAAGAGTTAGCCAAAAATGTTGCGATCGAAGCTATGATTCCAGACTCAGATAGCCTAAATTTTGATAGCAACTTGGCTATCCCATCCACTAGCGATTCAGACTGGACAGAAGACCTGATCAGATATTTTGATACAGGTCGATGCCCCTCACGCTTCGATGCTTCGCAAAGAAGAAGATTCCACCTACAAGCTAACAGGTATGTCCCGATGCCCAATGGGATTTTTTATCAGAATATTGATGGAGTCCTTTTAAGATGCATTAAAGAGTTTGAAAAGGCTAAGATCCTGGAAGAGTTTCACTCTAGAGTTTTGGGAGGGCATTTTGTTGGTAGACCGATGGTGCTAAAAATCATCAAAGCAGGTTACTATTGGCCCACTCTCTTTTTAGATACCTTCAAAGCCATCCAATGGTCGTGACAGATTTCCAGCGCTACTCGAGAAGGGTTAGGAATGCATCGCTTCCTCTTCACCCCATTCAAGTGGAAACTCCATTCCAATAGTGGGGTTTGGACTTCATCGAGATCATCAATCCCAATTCTTCTACCAGCCACAAATATATCTTGACTGCTACGGACTACTTCACCAGATGGTCAGAAGCAATTCCGACCAAAGAGGTGAGCCAGGAAGTGGTCATCTCCTTCCTCGAAGGTCTGATCACTCGGTTTGAAATCTTGGAGTCCATCATCTCGGACAATGGTTCTCCTTTCACTGGTGTAAATATTTGTGAATTCATGATCAGGTATGGAATCTATTTAAAAACTTCATCTAACTATTATCCATAGGGAAATGGGTTAGCTGAATCTACGAACAAGAACCTATTGCGAATTATGAAGAAATCCTTGCAAAAAAATAAAAGAAGCTGGCACCTACTCTTGAATCAGTCCCTGTGGGCTGATCGAATTTCCATCAAGTGGTCTATCCAGACTTCACCTTATTCATTGGTGTATGGCAAAGATGTGGTCTTACCTACACACATCGAACTACCAGCCTTACAGCTTCTTAAATGGCTTGACATTGAAGGAGGCCATTTCAGTCCGATGGATGCAAGGCTGGCACAATTGGTGGAGTTAGAAGAAGAAAGAGAAAAGGCGTACGAAGTCTTCGCCAAGCATGCCGAAACCACCAAGAGTTGGTTCAACAAGAGAACTTCTGACCGGGCTTTCAGCATTGGGGATTTAGTTTTGAAGTGGAACATGAAGAAATCAAAGCCGAGAAACCATGAAAAGTTTGATGCCTTTTGGGAGGGTCCATTCTGGGTCTCTAGCGTTCATCAGATAAATTCATTCATGCTGGAAGACATGGAAGGTACCGTGCTCCCGATTCTAGTAAACGATTTTTTATTGAAAGTTTACTACCCACCAAGGCCCGACACTCTTCTCTAGTTGATCAGGTATTTCTCGTATGTAGTCCCTTTTGTTTGTATAGTAGGTTAGTGTTTTCTTTCCCTAAGCTTAGTTGAAAAATAGAAGGAAGGAGTTTCTTCAAGAATACCTTTACTGGGCCTTTGGCAGCCAGGATGAGGTAGGCCGAGAGGTTTTTCGGAGGTCTAAAGAAGTTTCTTCAAGAAAGCCTTTACTGGGCTTTTGCAGCCAGGATGAGATAGTTAGAAATAAAATCTCACCCGATAGGCCGAGAGGTTTCTCTCGAGATGATCCGTCACTCACTTTTAAGTGAGATATTTTTCTCAAAAAAAAAAGGGAAGTCAGAGTGCTCCAAAGGCAAAGCGTTCCACAAGGGAGCGCTTTGCCCAAACACCCCCCCAAAAACCCCACCCCCAAAAGCTCCACATGGAGAGCACTCCAAAGGCAAAGCTTCCACAAGGGACTCCCACAGCGCCCCAGAGCACCCCAAAGGCAAAGCGTCCACAAGGGAGCACTTCCCAAAGCGCTCCACATGGAGAGGCTCCAAAGGCAAAGCATTCCACAAAGACCTCCACATGGAGAGCGCTCCAAAGGCAAAGCGTTCCACAAGGGAGCGCTTTTCCCATCAGCGCTCCACATGGAGAGCACTCCAAAGGCAAAGCGTTCCACAAGGGAGCGCTTTGCCCAAAGCCAGTGCTCCACATGGAGAGTGCTCCAAAGGCAAAGTGTTCCACAAGGGAGCGCTTTGCCCAAAGTCGAGCGCTCCACATGGAGAGCACTCCAAAGGCAAAGCGTTCCACAAGGGAGCGCTTTGCCCAAAAGGAAAAAATAAATAAATAAATTTTTGGGGGTACTTCATTGGGAGTCGCTCCCATTTTTTAGCCATTTTTAAAATTTTTCCTTAGTATAATCTTATTTCCTTATTGTCCTCCCCTTTTAATGTTTTAAATTTTGGTTGTCCACTCTGATTTTGCCAAGTGTTCAGGAGGATTTTGTGCATCATGAAAGGTCATTTTCAAAACCCTAGGTTGGCACGAGTTTTAAAAGAGAAGGGGTCGTACGCCCCATCAAATCAAAACATTCCTCATCCTTCGTCAGCCAAAATTGACCTTTTTCTTCAAATCTACAGACACCCTTCCTAGCTAATGATAGTGTGCCTCGTGGAAACGTCCTTGTCCACCGCCATTATTTAGTTTTTTAAGAAAAATCCACCCGCACGAAGAAAGTTGAAAGCACCCGATTGCATGCACGTTCACCCTGGCATTAATTGAAGGTGCCCTGCATTAAAGGTGGTAGTTTCAGACAAAAGTATTATAAAAACATAGTATACCAGATAGTTTCAAGCTCATTCCAAAACTCTTCACTACGACACATAAACCAAAAAACTTTCTTGAAGCACTTGACCACCATGGATAAAAAAGAGGCAGAAGCAGCAGGGGGAGCAGTAATCGCAGAAGTGCCAAAGGAGAAGAAACATAGAAAGAAGGCTCCAAAAGATAAAAAATCTAAAAATAAAGTTATACCTACAGAACCATCAGATTCGAAGAAGCTTCGAAAGAAGAAAAAGAAAAATATCGAGGAGTTGGAGGCTCCACAACACCCTTTCCTTCGATACAGAGATTGCCTGGTGACAAGTAGAGATATGGAGCAGTTGCATCGGGATGTTAAGGAAGCATACAATAGAAGCCCAGTTGAAAACCCATTGGCCGTTGTGTACCACTCGCACTTGTATTTTTACATGTGCCCTCCTGTTCACGTCTGCCCCGAATTTATTCACGCAGTGTCTAGATTTTACGATCCTCTATCATGGACAGTTCGGGACGCGAATGGAGTTCCATTATTTGCAATTACTACTGCGTCTATCCGAGAAGCTTTCACCAGTGAAGAGGCGTACCCTTTCGGAGTGGTTCCATAGAGGTTGTACACTAATGAAGAGGCTGCAAGGTATCAACCTACGCCCTGGATAAGGGATTTTATAACGAGCCAGTTGAAAGATATAGTGGCATCCGATAACCTCCCCGCACTCCCAAGGTATTTGGCCAAATTTTCATAGCCTGAGATTTACTCCATACTAGCATGGGTGACAGGGTTGGCAACTGATGAGTGGGTCACTGACTGGCAGGTTGCTATGGCACATGCCATTTTAGATAACCCAGATTATTTTCCTTCTAAAGCCAGGCCAGGCTCCAGTCTAGTTTATTATGACTGGGCCGAATTCATCTCAAGGCAGTTGCATGCCTCCTTAGCTTTTCTTCACGATGATCAGGACCACCAGTTTAGACTCTCTTTCATGATGGTGTGGCTCTTTTTTTGAAGTTAGCAAGAAAATTTTGGTTTCATAGAAAAGCAGCAGACAGATCACGAAGGAAAGTTGCTGCCAGTTTACTTATGGACGGACAGTCTTTTTGTAAGTAAGTCATATTATGTTTTTAATCAAATTTTTTTGGGTCCAACATTAAGTTTAATTTATGGCAAGTATGAGCATTTTTTGGCTGAGCTGAGGCAGGAGTTGGTTGAATGGCGTTTGGGAGATACCTTCTTCCTTACGCAAGGTTACGTCATCAAAATTTATGGGTTTTCACAAAAACCCTTTTTATTGCCTTTTTACACCACTCCGTTCTAGTTTGCATTGGAAGTAGCTCGCCAGCTAGATCACTCTAATGAGGAATATGGAAGGGGTCATGGGAGAAAAGTCATAGTCTCCACCCCTTTCGACTTTGGAGGAGTCAAGATCACTCAGTGCGGTCAGAATGCAGTTCTGACCGTGACACTTTCCTAGTTGGGATTGGTTGAGCTGCCCCATCGATGGAAATGGGACCCACTTGGTATAATAAAGAACAACCTTAAGGTACAAGCCTTCCATTCTTGCCCGCGCTTAGACATGGAGAGACAACGCAACAACCCACTTGGTTTGGAGCTTGAATGGCATGTGGACGAGATGGAGCCGCTATCGCCTTGCCTGGATTTCTACACAATGGATATTGAGTATAACCCCACGGTGAATCAAGAGCAAAAACTGCCCATATCTATCAAGAGTACTATAAAGGTCAGGCACCCAAAATGGTTAGACCACAAAATATAGCAATGGTGGATCATGAGGGTGCACCAAGACAAAGCTACGACTAACAAGCTAGCGATTGATGAGCAGTTTTTAGTTCTCTATGATGACTGCATTGACACTTATCGACCCTTTTCCTTCATCGATATAGTGCCCAAGGTGGGACGTAATCCTGATGAAGTGGATGATTTGACACATCCACGACATGATCTGCTAGGGAAAAATAAAGTTGTCATGGGCACTCCTCTCTCATTTGAGCAAGCACCTAAAAAGAAGAGCGCTCTGTCAAAAAGAAAAACTGAAGTGTCCCTTTTACAACAAATCACGAAAAAACCATGAACTAGGCCTCAAAAGCCTTTTGGGATGGTTGTGCACCCAGGCGCTCCAGCTCCTTCCTCAAACCCTAGCGAAACAGCTCTGATGGAGATAATTGGGCAGATGAAGGAGCAAAAGTCGGCTGACTTGGAGCTTGTCGTTTCTCAAGAAGACCCAAAGAGCAAAATAACTGAAGTGGCTATAGCAGAGGTGTCTATCTCAAAAGAGGTAACAGGGCAGATTGAAGAACAAAAGGCTGAAATTGAGGTGGCCATTCCAGAAGCGCCTGCAACAGAATATATTCAAGAAGCGCTCATAACAGGGCAGATTGAAGAACAAAGCGCTATGGACGTGGGACAAGCTGTCATTCAAGGACCTCCAAGTAATGAGAAAGCAAACGAAGGGTAGCCTCGATGCGAAAAGGGAGAAATATAGATGCTGGAAGAATCTCTCTCGACTCCTTCCTCCATGGGGCTCGAAGGTATGTTTTCAATTCTTGCTCTCATTTCTTTTCCTTAGCCTTACATTTTATACCACTATTTTAAACATATTCAATCCCTGACGTGACTATAATGATGCCAGTATCTATAGCCTCTACAGCAGCAGCCTCAACGGTCCCCACTATACCTTTTTTGGTGGTCCCTACATTGAGCTCATCCCCAACTAAGTCAAGCCAGCAGAGCTTTTCATTTCCTCAACCATCTCTTTCATCTTCTGCCACACTTGTATCCTCAGCTTCCCCATCCCTGTCCTATACAGGAGCTTCTAATCCTTTCACAGTCTCAGCTTCAGCCAGTTCTTCCCCTTGGGTTTCAGAGATTCCCCCCACCCGCATGTTTGGTGCTTTTAACTCAGGATTTTCCTCCACCCCTTCAACTCCCACTATCTGGTCTGATTCATCCGCTTTCATAACACCTAAGCCCACTCTCTCTATAGTGCAAACTCAAACTCTTTCGAGGGTTAGCGCAATCGCTTCCCTCTCAGCTTCCTCTATGGTATCAGACCTACAACCCGATTTCCCATTCCTTCCATCAACACCTATTCTCGGATTAGGGGTCCCTAAACCTTTGGAGTCAGAGCTGGAGTTGACACAGCAGTTAGCTACAGCTAAAAGTGTTCGCAGGGCCAAGAAAAATTCTATACAATGGCTCAAATATCATAGAAAGAGAGAGGCCTTAGCTTTGGCGCAAACATGCAAAGCTTATATTCTAGATCCTGAGTCAATGGAGTTGCATACGATTGAAAAGATACCATTGGTGAACAAGCCCCTAGGGGAAATGGCTCCAGTTGATTACATTCACAAGCATACAAGGTTGAACGTAGCTAAAATGAACACCGAAGAAAATATGGAAGAAGCTCAAGTTTGCATTGGCTCTATTTATGCACATGGAGAACATTACAGATCCCGCTACTTCAGGGCCCAGTCTAAAATTGATGAGCTTCAGGAAGCTTTGGCAGAAGCAAGGAGGAAGAATGAAGAGTTAGAGAGAAATCACAAAGGTCAGGTTGAAAAGCTAAATTCTCAAATTGAAGACTTGACAGGTGAAGTACAAAGGCTTAATCTGGAAAATCAAGATTATGAGCAGTCCAACGTGCGCCATATCCGGGAGATAGCGGATGCAAATCAAAAAATGCAGTGCCTTGAGGTTCGGGTTAATGAGTTAGAAGCCCAACAATCGCAAAGAGTTGAACCACCTAGTATGCCTTCTAACGAGCGCCTGCAGGAGATGCGCCTACACTTTTTAAGAGATTTTCCCAAAAGGGCAGCGAAGGGAATCACGACCCTCAAATTCTTCAAAGAGGCACATGACACTATCATCGCTAGAAATCCAACTTTGGAGTCAGCTCAAGCGGATGTTAACTACTGGTTAGACCTGGCTACCCAGCTCAAGAAAATGGAGGATGCGCCCATCCATCTAGAGCCTATGAGTGATCTGGCTCGATCCTTATCTACTGCCAGGACTACATTGCATTACTTTTTCACAAAAGTTGAACTGGCTAAAAAGGCCCGCCTGCTCTCTGATGCGCTTCTGCAAGAGTGCCAGATAGCGCTACGATACTTGGATGCCCTCATTGACATTGGGGTCCCAGGATTCACAGATCCAAAACAACCTCCTCTATCAATAAAAGAGTTGGAGCCCATGTGGGCTGATTTTGTTGACAATCCTTCAGACTTGCATATGTTGAATACCTCCAGCTCAGATGCACAGATCATTATGCTTATGACCAAGTATGCACAGATTGAATCCTGTCTGAAGGAGTTTGATAGGGTATTGGTCCACGTCGATCTTGAGCATATCGAGACTTATCGTTGTCTTATTTTTGAGCTCCTTAAGTACCCCCATATTCTTATGAGCATTGGGTTGACGCTTCTGCTATATATAAGCATATTTTCAACAGGTCATTGGACCAGTTTCTTCCTCAACGCCCCCCATCGAAAGGAGAAAGTAAGACAAAAAGTGAATCTGGTTCAGAAGAAGAAGATTTCGATGAGCAGGAAGAAGAATCAGATGAAGAGTCTGAAGACAATGAGGAACAGGAAGATGGAGAATCCTCTAGGAGCGACAAAGAAGAGGAGGAAGACCCAGATAAGAAATATGACTCTGTAGCCCAAGGATAAGGCCTGGGATCTTTGCATTGAGACAGGCTCAATACCCCGCGAGCCGCCAGATGTGTTGTCAGTTTTGACACACCTTGTAAAAATGCATAATAAATACGGTTTTATGGAAGCACTCATTGTAAAACTCCTCATTTTTTCCATAAAAAATGGTTAAGGTGTTGTTGTTCCGAATTTTTCCCTCATAAAACTATGGATGAACTGTTACAGGTTTTTCTAAGCTTTTATGTACTTTTCTAGATTTTTTGTACTTCTCTTACGTTTTAGTTTTGGTATGTTGCATGCAAAATTGTATATGTTTTAGCATGGGCAATCAAATGATTAAGTTGTCACTTCCAGCTCTTCTAATTGGATGTCTTTTTTAAGCTAAAGGGTTGCTTTTAGAATAGTTAGGGAGCTAGTTTGGCAAGGTTGAAATGTGCCAAATTAGGGAAAAACCCTAACTATGCAATTTATTTCAAATCATCCCAAAATGAATTTTCAAACCCTTGTTGTAGATATGGTAATATTCCTTACTAAAATTTTGAACCATGCAAATAAAAATCAGATCTGTAAATAACCCAAAAAAATACACCATAAAACCCTAAGATTGTCACAAACACACCACAATATTTTATATTATCTTTTATGGAACCACAATTACATAGATCACACCTGAAACATTAATATAAACCCTGGATGCTGAATAAAACAACACAATCACTGCAAAATCATAATCTGAAAACCCCAATCTGAAGAAGCTCCCTTAATTCTTCCAAACAACTCACAAATGCCCTTCTAGGCTGGATAAATCCTGAATGCTCCTTAATATGATCTTTAATGCCCAAATGTAAACCCTAGGTAGGTTTACCCTCACAAAACACAAGGGTTTTCGTCCTTGGCCTTGCAAACCAAGAGGGTTTTCGTCCTCAAGGTTGGCTCTTGCAGGTTTTCGTCCACAAGAGTTGTTCTCTCGTAGGGTTTCGTCCACCAGAGAAAATGGTATCAGCTTTTCAGCCAATTACACAAAGTAGAAGAAATAAAATGACCCAAGATGATGCAAATGAGCCCCCTTGTCCTCTTTATATAGACATGTTATATTTCTTCGTTGGGGTGGCACTTTATTGAATCACTTATAAAATAACCTTATAACTCCTTAAAATAAAATATCATGTCCCTAATACACATTGGCCCCCTTTTCTCTTTTTTTATTTATTTAATTACTAAATTCCACTAAAAATACCTTCAAAATAACAAAACACTCCAAAGCTTCACACCACAACTATGTACAATAAGAATATGAACAATGGGGACATTACAATACCGCCCCTCCCAAAATTGCTTGTCCTCAAGCAATGCCAACACAATCTCATCATCATCAACCTGAAACTAACTGTGATCCCGGGGTCCCAAATCTTTACAAAAACAATCATGAGTGCCAAGAAAATCATCAAAACTATCGTTGCTCTACTCATCATGCAAAAGTAGGTTCCCCAATTGTGATGCCATGCAAGGATACCCAAGAATACCATGAAAGATGAGTGCTGCCCTATACATATGCTCCAATGGCTGCCCCAATATTGTCTCAGCCCCAAGTACAACCTCCAATGGACATCCCAAAACTGTCCCATGTATGCTCCTATTACCTCAAACCAAACAGTCCCTGAAAATGTGCAAAACCGTCTTCCACCCAACAGTATGAATGCAACCTTGAACCTCAACAAAACAGTCCTCTTCAGTAAGAATAGTGCAGCCTCAGAACCAACAAGTGTACATCCTTCAAACTCATGGTAAACATGGCTATAACATTCATGGCAGATGCAGCTCCAATCAGCCTTGTCACAACAGCAGTGACAGTCTCTCTTCTTTCCCAAATAGCAGCCCATAAGGTCAATCAAAATACAACAGTAGCAGCCTTTGTTTTTGCCTAAACAACAGCCCCCAAACTCATCCAACATGTAGCTCAAAGTAGTGGCAAAAGTGCAATCCATATAAGCCCTATGAGGGCAGAAATGATAGCTACCCCATTTCTCAAATCTTTCTCCTCCAAGATTTATCTTTTCTTTTTCTTGATCACCTTCAGCACTATATATCAGTAACTCTGATTTGCCAAAATCAGTCCTCTCAATGTCATTACCATTGCATGATTCCTGATATGAAGTTGGGGGGGCTCCCTTTTCAAGAGGAAACTCATCCCAAACAACTCCTTCATCATATCTAATACCTGGATCCCACGCATCTAAGGGCTGAAATTTTTCATTTGAAGATTGATGCTCATGTTCACTCTCCAAATCAAAGAGGCTGAAATAACTATCATTACTGAAATCTAATTTGAAGATTCCCATGTATTCACCTTCATCATACCTTGGTACCAAAACACCTGGATCCCAAGGAACTAAAAGCTGATCTGAAAGAGTATGGTGATCCTTATGAGGAATAGATTCCTCCCACACATCATTCTTCAAAACAAAAGGGCTGGAACTAGTGTGTATGCTTCTATTTGAGTATTTGGTTTGACTATCTATCTCATATTCATCATTACCACAAACCGATTTGGAAACCTCAACACACTCATCTACATCATGCTCCTTTACAACAACCTTGTCATCTTTATTAACTACATCCTCAACATATGTAGGTGTATGCACAAAGGAAACATTTTGTGATTCTACTAAACATACCTCATGTGACAAGACAACAATTGCTGATTGAGATTCTTCTCCCTTAGGCTGCTCTTTGTCTTCTGCTATTTTCTTCATTTCTTCAAATTTTTGATTTGCTTTGCTTGGTCTAGGAACATCACCAAAATTCTTCTTCATGAAGAGAATTTCAACACTTGCATTTTCAGCTCCATCAACTAAATTCCCATCAATACAAGAATCAACCTGAACCTCGGTTATGCATGAAACATTCTCTAAATTTTCAACCTCCTTGTTGTCCTCTTCGCTGTCCACAACTGTGCTTGGCTGCAATGAGTCGTTTCCCTTTGTCCCTATTTTTATTCCAACTGCTAATGGAGGCTTCAACCACTTAGGATGATGTTCTATTATTGTTGTAAAAAACTCATTTTGTTCTTGAAATTTTTGCATCAGCTCTATCATGAGTTCCTGGATAGTAGCCATTACCAACACACTACTGCAACTTTGTAACCCTCAGGCTGGCAGGATAAGCTGAGCTCTGATACCACTGAAATGTGCCAAATTAGGGAAAAACCCTAACTATGCAATTTATTTCAAATCATCCCAAAATGAATTTTCAAACCCTTGCTGTAGATATGGTAATATTCCTTACTAAAATTCTGAACCATGCAAATAAAAATCAGATCTGTAAATAACCCAGAAAAATACACCATAAAACCCTAAGATTGTCACAAACACACCACAATATTTTATATTATCTTTTATGGAACCACAATTACATAGATCACACCTGGAAACATTAATATAAACCCTGGATGCTGAATAAAACAACACAATCACTGCAAAATCATAATCTGAAAACCCCAATCTAAAGAAGCTCCCTTAATTCTTCCAAACAACTCACAAATGCCCTTCTAGGCTGGATAAATCCTGAATGCTCCTTAATATGATCTTTAATGCCCAAATGTAAACCCTAGGTAGGTTTACCCTCACAAAACACAAGGGTTTTCATCCTTGGCCTTGCAAACCAAGAGGGTTTTCGTCCTCAAGGTTGGCTCTTGCAGGTTTTCATCCACAAGAGTTGTTCTCTCGTAGGGTTTCGTCCACCAGAGAAAATGGTATCAGCTTTTCAGCCAATTACACAAAGTAGAAGAAATAAAATGACCCAAGATGATGCAAATGAGCCCCCTTGTCCTCTTTATATAGACATGTTATATTTCTTCGTTGGGGTGGCACTTTATTGAATCACTTATAAAATAACCTTATAACTCCTTAAAATAAAATATCATGTCCCTAATACACATTGGCCCCCTTTTCTATTTATTTATTTATTTAATTACTAAATTCCACTAAAAATACCTTCAAAATAACAAAACACTCCAAAGCTTCACACCACAACTATGTACAATAAGAATATGAACAATGGGGACATTACAAAGGTTGATAAAATTACTAAGTAAAGATGAAATCCAAGCTTACCCGAAAGGGACTCCTCTGAAGCTCCTCCAAAATTCCAAGTCCTTTGCTTAAAACAGAATCTTTCCACATGAGCGCTTTGTTAAGAAGCGCTCCACTTAGGAGCACTTTGTTAAGAAGTGCTCCACTTGGGAGCGCTTTGTTAAAGAGATACTTCCATACTTGTCGTATGCGCCTAAATGGCTAAGTGAGTGAGGTTGGTTGATAATATGGCTAAGTACAAATGAAATAAGCACTTAAAGAGAAAATGACCCCCTTAGAAGTTTCTAACTGACCAAGTCTTTGCTTCAAAAGGAAAGCGCTCCACCAGGGAGTGCTTTGTTGGAAAGCACTCCACTAGGGAGCGCTTTGTTGAAAAGCGATCCACAAGGGAGTGCTTTGTTCGAAGGCGCTTCGCCAGGGAGCGATTTGTTGGAAAGCACTCCCAAAAGGGTGTTTTGCAAGACTTTTCCTCTGGAAGAAGACTTAGTTGGTGAAGTATAAGTAAAATAAGCGCTTTGTTTAAAGCGGCTCCCTCTAGAAGGTTTCAGAACGACAGGTCAACATAGCACTTTATCTAGAATGTGTTCCACTTGGGAGCACTTCACTGAAAAGCGCTCCACAAGGGAGCGCTTTGTTTAAAAGGATCGAGGACATCTTGTTAGAAGGAGCTAGTAAACTAAAGGAGAGGTCCACAGTGCATCCTCTATTTCACCACTTTGAAGCTGCCATTGAGATCGTCTGATCTTTCATCACCACCATAAAATTCTAACTTCAATGTCAAGTTATCTATATTTTTGGGTCAGGTGTTTCGGGTCTTCGTCGAAACCTTCTGCTTTTAATGCTAAGCTATCAGTAAGGATAGTATAGACTATTTTTGGCTATCATCGAAATCGAATCAGCCCGATGAAAGTGTTTGGGAATTGTTTTTTCAAGCAACAACTTTCTCCTATATAAACCATCTCTTCTTTGTAACATATCATGGATAACTTCTGCTAGAAAAACAACTGTATACTTGAAATATGCTTCCAAAATAAAGGCTTCTGGCTATGGTTTGAGTTCTCAATATTTGTGTATAACTTCTATTTAGTGATTTCTATTAAACCAGTGTCTCTATTTTACAGTTTAATTATGTTCTCTGGATTTTGTTGTTGATAGAATACTGGTCCCTGGAATTCTTGCTGGAGTTTACATAAGTTCTGAGCATTTTATACTGTTTTTTGTTACAAGTCATTGTTTTGATTGTTGTTGGTTCAAATAGATAAGTTGTCTATCGTGTTTTCGGTCCATCACCCCAATCTCTGGCCTTTGGCCATTTCCCTTTCCTTTTCGTAATTTCACATCTCTTTCAGTATATTTCTCTCTTATCTCCAAACCCCTATTTTTACTTTCAGAACCAACCCTACTAGAGATTGCCACGGAGGACATCTCTTTCCTTCGGGCATTCAATGCTTGGCAGCGGGCCTAGGGCGCTGCAGACTTAGAAAACCTGTATTTAGACCGGTTCGATTGCCAACAGGTCCATAGAAACCCCTTTTCTTTTTTTTGAAATTTTGAAAAAAAACTTGTATTAAGACATAGATCAATTACAATGTGGGAAGAGCCTCTTCCCAGTTGAGGTCCGAGAGGACACAGTCATACAATAGTAAAGGAAGAACAGCACCGGAGCCAATTTTTGTGAACCAAAAACTAGCTACCATGGGGTCCCCCATCATACTCTGTTTTTTCGAAGGTCATTAACTCAAGGACCTTTCAAGACCCTGTCTAATCACCTCATCCTCAATATCCATGTCATTGTGCAACTGAACTCCAACCTCCTTTTTCGCACCCATCTTAGCCAGAAAGTCAGCCACTTTGTTCAAATATCTACTCACATAAACTAGGATCACGTCCTCCAATTCATTCCATAATTCTTTAATTTGGGTAACAAGAGCCCTCAACCTCCAAGCTTTCAGATCAAAGTTCCTCATGCAGTCAAGAGCTCCAACCATTATTTGTGAATTTGATTCAAGAATAATCTTGCGGTGGCCATGTTTCACTGCCCAAATAGAAGCAGACTTGATGGCAATGGCTTTGGCTTCATTGTTAGTGGTTCTTCCCAGGCCTTGCAATTCCCAATAGAGCACAGTCCCAAGCATGGTTCCGACACACCACTCCAATTCTGGCTCTACCCGGATTGCCTTTTGCAACTCCATTAGTATTGATTTTAATCCAACCTTCAGGGGGAGGTTTCCAATAATTTTTGTCCTGTCCCTCTTGCAGTTCAACGCGTTCTTCCATAGCTCCAATGTCATTTGAGCTTCCTCCTCAGCATGAACAACCACAGTTTCGGTAACCTTGCTCCAAATGGTCTGCCAAACCCTGTCTAGAGCAGTAAAAGTTTCTCTAAAAATTATGGCATTTCTTTCCAGCCAAACTTGCCACCAGATAAAGCTTAAACCAAGCTCCCAGCCAATACGAAGAGCTTTAGATTTGAATCTACCTTTCTGCCATTTTTTCCAGATATTCATCCGGTTCAAGTCACCACTTACTTGAATTTTAAAGTATGCAAACCAACGTAGCCAAATCTGTCGGGTGAAAGGGCAACCAAACAGCAAATGGTCAGCAGTTTCCTCGCTCTTGTAGCATAGTACACATTGAGAAGGGCCGATGATACCTTTTGATCCGAGATTATCAAAAGTGAGGATTCCATTGTGCATGCACTGCCAGGCAAAAAAGTTAACTTTTGGCCAGCCTTTAGAGTGCCAGATTTTCCTCCAGTCCTCAACCTGAAAAGTATGAGGGAGGGGCTCTGGGAGAATGTTGTCATATCCGTCCTTTACTATATAGACGCCAAGACTCCCAAATCCCCAAGCTAATTCATCCTCCACGTCTCCCCCTATAAGAAATATTTATGTCAAAATTTTAGTCATGATGGGAGTCAAATCCGAAGGGATTGAAATGGGCCACTCATCCAACTTCTTGAACTGCTTAAACTTACACTCCCCCAACTGAGTAGTTGTGAAATAACTTTCAATACGGATCCATCCCTTGGCTTCAATGGTTGCTTTTATTGGCCGTAATTCTAGAAATTCAGCAATGATGGGTGGGAACTGATCCCAAGAATCTGTCCAAAAACGAGCCTTCTCCCCTCTTCCCACTTTCCAAAATAAGCGGTCTTTAACAACCTAAGACCCTAACTTGAGAGCCTGCCAAACTAGGGACCCAGTACCATCCAAGGGGATGCGAGCTACATCGTCTGGATTGGCTTGTCCCAGGTATTTGCTAGTTAGGATTCTACTGAAAAGGGAGGTGGGTTGGGAGATCCATCTCCAGTACAACTTTCCAGCCAAAGCTTTATTATTCAGCTTAGATTTTCTCAAACCCAGACCTCCTTTAACCTTGGGATGGGTAACTTTGTCCTAGCCCACTAAGGCCCACTTTCTCTCTCCCTTTGCTCCTTCCCATAAAAACTTTCTAGCCATCCTGTCCAACTCTTTCCATATTGTAATCGGGGCAGCCAGGATAGAGAATTTGTAAATTGGCATGGCTTGAATGATTGACCGTAAGAACGTTAATCTGCCACCATAACTTAACCACTTGTGAGACCAGTGATTAATTCTCGTCCTTGATACACTCCAGCAGATTCCTCCATGTGTCTAATTTTAGCTTCTTAAAGTGCAAGGGGACCCCCAAGTAAACCACTAGGAGAGAAGTCCTTGTGAATCCCAGGATTTCTAAAATTTTGTTCTGAAGCCTTTGCTCCAGATTAAAAAAACCACTTTGGATTTCTTGTCATTAATGACTTGTTGAGTAGCCCTGAGATAGACATTAAGAGTATCCCTAATCATTCTTGCTTCCCTAAAGCTGGCCACTCCCACCAAACCAGTGTCATCCACAAACCGCAGTGCGTTAAAACTTCGTCACCCACCCTGATACCCAATAATCTACCTTGCTGTCTTCTCCTCAAGAAAAGTCTGCCAAGACCTTCAGCCAAAATGAGAAAAATATAAGGAGAACATGGATCCCCCTAGCGTAGTCCTCGAGTAGCTCCAAATGGTTGCGAAGGAAGGCCCTTGATTAGCACAGAGTAAGTCGGGGTAGAGACAGCTCATGACCCACTCTATCTAGTCCTGAGAGAAACCAAAGGCTGCCATCATTTTAACCAGGAAACTCCATTCAACCCTGTCATAAGCCTTTGACATGTCTAGTTTTATGAACATCCCTTTATTACCAGAAGTGTGCATTGAATGGATTGCTTCCTGGGCCACAACCACCCCATCCAGAATCTGTCGTCCCTCAACAAAACCCCCTTGCTCAGAGGAGACAATGTTGTGAAGAAGAGGTTTTAGGCGCTCAACCATTACCTTTGTGATTATTTTGTACAACACCTTACATAAGGCAATAGGCCTATAATCTGAAATATGAACCCCCTCCTCCCATTTTGGAATTAAGGTAATGAAAGTGTGGTTTATAGCTTTAAGCATTCTCTTATTTTCTTTGGACTCTTCTACAACAACCATTACATCTTCCTCTAAGTAGTCCTAGAAAGCCTAAAAAAACTCAATTGGGAAGTCGTCTAGACCTGGAGTTTTACCAGTGCTCATTCCAAAGACCACAGTTTTCAATTCATCTCTATCAATGGGTTTGAGGAGGGCCTGATTTTCATCCTCTGAAATAACAGCAGGTATGACATAAATAACTTCATTTTGGGCCTCTACATCTTGTACCACACTTTCCTTAAAAAGCTTATAAAAATAATCCATAGCATGGGAATGCATACCTGGAAGTGTATCAAAGGAATGACCGTTCTCATCTTGAAGGGCCTCCATATTGTTCATCTGTCTTCGATCACAAGCAGTTCGATGAAAGAATTTTGTATTTCTGTCCCCTTCTAATAACCAGGTGGTTCTTGCTCTCTGCTTCCAATAGGTATCCTCCTGGTTGTCAATGTCCTCAACTGCTGTACGCAGGGCATCATCCTCAGCTTTGAGCTGGTCTGTAATTACTCCTTCTCTGAACTGTTTTTGGACCTCATCCCATCTAGCCACCAATGGAGCTCTTTGGGCCCGAAAGTCTGTTTTATTAGCACGCTTCCAATACTTCAATTGAGTTTTGACATATTGTAGTTGTTTGTGGATTCTGAACATTGCTCTCCCATAAGCTGGGCGGCCTTCTTCCCACCACTATGGAATTTTTTCTCGAAGGTCTTCTTTTTGAAGCCAAAAATTCTCAAATCTGAAAGGTTTGTGATGCTGCCCCATCCTAGTCCCGCCTTCCAACAAAATGGGACAGTGATCTGAAACTGGGCCTTCTAAAATCTAAAAATTTATATTCCATTTTACAAACGCCTCCTCTGAAACCAGAAAACGATCTAGCTTAACCTTCCCGCTATGTGGCTCCCGCCTTTTATTAGTCCAAGTGTAGTTAATGCCAGGACATTTAATGTCCACTAAGTGCAAAGCCTGGACTTGGGCAATCATGAAACGGTCCCATGGGTCCAAAAATGGTGTTCCCCCTTCCTGATCTCTAAAAGATAATTTAGCGTTAAAGTCACCCGCTATAATCTAGTCTAGATCTTCCCTTGAGGTTAGCATGTTATGCACAGCCTTCCACTGTCACCTCTGACCATCGAGGTTTTGAGACCCATAAAAGTTTGTGATTAGAACGTGTTTCGCAGTGACATTATTCCTAAAAAGAGAAGTGAGAACACCCCTCCAGGCAAGATGTTCTATTGTAGACCATTCAAGAGAGTTCCACAGAGTAACAATCCCCCCGAGGCACCTTGGGCAGCCACATCCATATGACCAACACCCCTCCAAATTTTGTTGACTGTTTTGGACATAAGATCTAATGACATCTTAGTCTCTTGTAAAAGCAAAAAATTAGTATTACGATTCTCTAAAAGTCTTCGAATAGCAGATTGATGGGTTTTGCTGTTTAAACTCCTCACATTCCATGATTGTATAATCATTGGTTGCCCTGGGAGCAATAAGAGTCTATTGGCCTCACCGATCCTCCCGTGATCAGTTTGTCTCCTTGGACTGCTAGCAACTCCTTATTGGATCTTCTACCTACTCCCCGAGAATTATTGTTTTTTGATCTTTTTTCTACCTCGGGTTATCCCCAAAGTTGGCCTTTCCCTCGTTCTTCTCTGCTATTCCCATGCCGACATCTTGAGATACCGTCTCGCTCCTCGGTTATGCACTACTAAAGCCCCTAAACACATTGGTTGTGATACCTCACAAAGTTCAACTACTCGTCGTATGACGGGAGGAGATGAGAGGGGAAGTTGCATGGGAATATTAGAATTTTCCTTATTACCCTCCATGCCCTCCATAAATTGTTCCTCTTCGTCAACCAGTGACTTAAATATCTCATACCTATTGGCAGGTCTGAGATGGGATTGCTCCTTTCCCTCTTTTTTCTTTGTTCGTCTTTTTCTTCTAGGCTGTTCAAAACCCTCTCTCTGAGCTTCCTGGCCCTGAATGATGCTATTAGAATCTTTATTAAGTGTTGCCTTATCCTCTCTAGGTAGGTTTGGTATTCCTAAAGGGGTCTCCATTTTAGAATTCATATTATTAGGGCAGAAACGGGCCAAATGTCCATGTTTGTGACAAACCCTACATCTAAAGGGTAGGGCCTCATAGTCCAGTTGTTGAATCCAGGAGAGTCCTGCCAATTCAATTTCCATCTCTGCCGGCAAAGGCTGGCCGAGATCCATCTCCACACATATTCTTGCATACACCGCCATGCTCCCTTCAATTGTGTCTCTGGCAACACCCAGATGTCTTCCACTAGAATTGCCAATCCTTGCCAACACCTGCTCACTCCAAAATTCCATTGGAAGAGCATATAGTCGGATCCATACTGGGACAACAATAGGTTCAACTCGGGGATCGAATCCCACTCTCCATGGTTGAACAAATAGCCTTGTCGGGCCATGATTTTTCTTCTCTGACTCGAAAGCCCTATTTCTATCGGCCAAAGACGAAAAGCTAACAATAAAATATCCATTGTTAATAAACCACAATGAATACTCACCATGAGGCTCCCAGTTTTTGCGGATCCAAGAGTGCAAAAAATTCAGGGAAGGACGTATACCCATGAACTTGCAGATTAAATCGTGATTAGCTCTGTAAATGACTGATTCTTCAACCATACTTGGCTCGATGACAATTTTTGGCTTGGTTTTGGCCTGCGGCAAACATGCATTCACATGATGTGCTGTTGACCTATTCCCAACAACCGTGAAGAGCATTTTATATGCCGTTTTTTGAGCTTCGTCGTTCTTTGGAGGAGATTTTTCTTTAAACAAATCTGCGTATGAGCTGCTACTCCCTGGAAAAGGAGCCGGAGAAGTCCCCATTGGACCCTCCTGGGGCTCCAATCTAGCCTTCAGATCCACCATACCCCGAAAGCACTTCTGCAATCCAGCTGATGCCCTAGATTTTTTGAAGTTCCAGAAACCCTAGTTCAGAGCAGGTCGACTATCTATTCTTCTAAACCCCTTTTCATAAGGTTATGTGACGATAAAATTATTTTATGACCTACTAGCCAAACAAACATTTTAACTTTATGAATGTTCGGGCTATCCCAAATATCTCTCTATATTCTTGTGATATTTCTATTTTGTTGGTGCTTTACATTATATCCACTTCTTGTTATGTATATCGACTTCTTATTGCGTATTCTCCTAAACTATTCAACTCCCAAATTAGCTTATCCTTGGCTCTCCTGAACCTAGAATAGATGTTTTGTATACTTCTAAAAAAATCTTCTTTCCATTTGCATCTTCCTTCCCGATCCTTGTACATAATGTTTGAAACCCTATCACCATATTTACCTTGAAGTAATCTCATCCATGGTTTCAAAATTGGATCTAGATCGAGTGATTTTTTATCACACCAAATATCCATCCAAATATAAATCGTTTTTCCTGTTCCCACCATCCATCTTAGACCTTTAATCACTAGATCAATAGATTTTTTTAAAATTGTTCCATAGGGGAGAACCATTTGGAAGTAGGAATACAATGCATTAAATATTAAACAATGTAAGTAAGAATGCAATGTATTAAATATTAAGCTTGGGTCATTGGGCTCAACATATTTACTTAGAGAAATACTTGCCCATTGTCTTTGACTCTCTTTGTACAATCTCCAAATTACCTTTTTTCTAGGAGCTAAGTTTGCATCCATAAGAACTCTTACATTGAGACCTCCCCTAGTTTTATCATCACACACCTTGCTCCATTTCACTAAAGAATTTTTTTTAATTTTTTTTTTTATAATGTAAACCTAACCAAAAAAGGACTGCATAATATAGATTTATTTTTTGTTCTATCAATTTTAACATATTATACAAGGACATAATAAATTATAATAACATGTAAACCTGATTTAATTAGTTGCACTCTTCTTACTAATGATAAGAGTTTACACAAGTTTTTATGAAGGATCTTGGTCCCTTATTATCACGGTTTGAACTTGAATCTTTGGATAAAAACCAAAAAATGTACCACTACGACATCCTTCATGGGTCCCACAACTATTTTAATCTTGCATAATAAATTAAAATTTTTTATTATTTAAAATTAAAAAATTATTCATCATTATTAATGTAAATGTCTTATAATTTTTTTTTATTTGGTTATTGTGAAAACCCTTATAACCAACTTACAAAACAATCTCCTCCCAACCATTGTCTTATAATTCCAATTCCACGGGAGTGCCCATGCATAGTAGCTCGAGTCGACTCCTTTACGTGTTTCACTTGACTGATACCTGATTAATGACGATGATTTGTTTCCTACTTGTTTGACGATCCCTTTTCATGCCACGTGTTGAACCAAACCTGACGAAGAAGACCTGAAAAAGATGGTGCGAACGCACCCTGTGCGTCCGACGATCCCCATCTCACGCCAGGTTACCATTAACGAGATGGTGGGTGTGTTGAAAGCCTTCACTGATAGTTTGAACCCTGGCAGCTAGCGTTTATAACCAATTCATCTATGTAAAAAAAAAAAAAAGTCTTATAAATTCCTTAATATAACTTTCTAGCATGACCATTCACAATTAGTAAGAATAATTCCATAGAACGGGCATTCCCTGTTATTTCTTGTAGTTATTTTATCATAAACTCTAAATTTTTTTAATGGAAGTTGACATAATTTTTTAAAATAATTATTTGATGGTGAAAAAATATATATTAAAATAAAAAATAACAAAGAAAGAAGACCCAATTAAGGGTATGAGAAGTTCAATCCACGTAGTGTAGGTGTATGAGTGTTCAATAAAAAGAAAATAATTACATGCAATCTTATTGAAAAAAATAAAAGTGTAAAATAATATTATAAGAGAAAAATAATATTTAATATTTATTGTTTAAATTATTGTGTGGGCCAGTGTGTGAGGCATGGGTGTGTGGTGACTTTGTGTTAAATTCTCTATTGATAAGTATAGCTCTCGGTTTTAGGGGGGTCATAGTTGGGAGGAGACTGCTCAACCCTGTATGTTGGTCATAGCAGTTTCTCACAATAACCCAATTAAAAAAACAATTAATATTTATTGGAATAAGAGTTTTGGAAGAAGGATTTGAACTTGCTTGATAGTGAAAAAGGACTATGGATTAACCCATTCTTCCATGTAAAAAAAAAATCTATTGAACCATAAATAATAAAAATATGTCTATTCCACCCAAGGGTGCAACGTAACGTTTCAGGCTTTGGTTCTTCTTCGGGAGGTCCAAGGTTTAAACCACGGTGTGAGCGAGTGTGTCAGGGGGTGGGTATGTGGTGGCTTTGTATTCCCTAATTCTTAACTTTAGGAGGGATCATAATTGCGAGGAAACTCCTTAAGCGTTCGAAGATAGAATTTTCTCACAATAACCAAATCCAAAAAAATAAAATAAAATAAAATAAAGATATGTCTATTCAACCAAATTCCCTTAATTTTATTTAATATTTAAAAAATTTTATTTAATATTTAAAAAATTATTAAGGAAGACGGCAAAAAAAGAAATATCTAAAAAAAATCTATGGAAGAAGACGACAGATAACTTTTAAAAAAATCAAAATCTATGGAAGAAGACGACATATAACTTTTAAGGCGCGCAAGGGAAATTTGATCTTGACCTAATGTATAAGAAGCTCCACCTTCGCTGAACTTTTCTCAACGGCCTTTTTAGCGTCAAATTTCAAATTCGAATTACTAATTTCAGGTGACTCCTCTCTCTTCCCTTCAAAAATTGCCTGGATATTTCTCTCTATTCTTCTATTCTCTCTATTCGTAGGAAGAATTGGAAAGGAGTAACATTGAATAGGAAACTGTCTGAGTGTTAGATTTATAATATTTTTTAAGATGTGAGAGTCTGATTTTTTTATTTGTTTTGTTCCGATTTAATAATATTTGAATTATAAAGTTGTCATTGATTTATTATTTATTTATTCCTGCATAAGCGAGATTTCAAATGTTTAAAGTCTCAAACGATTTTATTTCTGGTTAGTGGTGGTATTATAATGGCCTTAGATTGCATTTGGTTGCAGACGGGGAATGATTGAGCTGGCTAAATTTTTAGGGTTAAGGTCATGCAACTAACAATTATTTTTAAAAATTAATTAGTGTGTGGTATGAACCTAAAATTTGGGTCGTTTTTATCTTACACAGAAAGCTATTCTGAAATAATATTCCCGAATGTTCACACTCTCACTATGTTATAAAAATCTTAAAATATTGTAATGTTTTCCAAATTGCTCTTGCATCCATTTATGCTCTTCAATTGTGGATGGTTGTTAATTTTTTTAATTAAATTTTTTAGAAGCTGGATTAGGATGCCTTCTTTTGTGTTACATTTTGATGACATCACCATGCTATTACAACATCTTTGCAATTATACTGGCAATATTTAAACGTAGGTTTTGGCCATAAAAAATAAGGTATTTAATCAGTTGAGCTCCTGTCTTTTGATTGTTGATGGTTGTTAATTGCTAGTATATACCAGCGTAGGTGTTTTTCCATCATTACTAGTTTTGATTGAGATGTTTGCATTTCTTACACAGGAGAACCCAAAAAGTAATTATGGGAAAAGTGTGTGTATATTATTTTTATATTTTTGGCTTGAATGACAATCACTCAGAACTTGCACCGGAACTCCTCCATTTTGCCCCTTGCTATCCTTTATCGGTGGGGTGGAACAGATACAGCTGAAAATTGAGTCACCTGCTTGGGTGGGGTTGACTCGAGAGCTAGAATTGGACCCTGGTATGGAAAATATATAAGTTCTGCAGTATAGGCTTTCCTATAATCACAATGCATTTATAGATGCTGACCTCTGTCAAAAATGAGAGAAATTAACCACTCATTGATGAGGGGAAAGGCCACATAGAGGAATTTGGCTAAATACCACAAGTACAGCTATAAGAATGGATTTTTGTTTTTGAGAGAGTGGCGATTACGTGAAGAAAAGAACATGATTTCATCTATTTTCTTGGAGGATGCTTATGTTGTTGTCTTCCAATTAAAAACATATTGGATTTCATCCTTTTTTTTGACATTGGTTTTTCTTTTGTATTTTGTTGTTCAACATTAATTTTTTATTTGTATGTCGTGGTTCTAAAATTTTGTATTTCCATAAATTTAGCTCATTCTATTAGTGGAACAGAGGAATATGTTATAAATGACATAGAGATCTTACTAGGAAAAAAGAACAGAGAAATTTTATGACCAGGTGATCGAAATATGTCAATGAGACTCAAATATTAACACCTTGCCATAGTAACTCGGGGAAACCAAAATAGTGCTCACAGAAATACAAATTCCAATCTAAAATGAGCAGGACATATCTCTATGTTAGATGACATTGTATGAAACATGCACATCTCATATAGTCAAATATATAACACAAACAATATACAGGCATGAAACAGTGGAGGCGCAAACTGGTATGGAACATTTGCTGTTAGGATTAGGTGGATTGTGAGTGGAGGATGTAGAGAGGAAAGTAGAAATACATGCCTATCTAGACCTCTTGGCTTGTGGACATGGTTGATGCTGAATGTCTTGTCTATGTTTGGATAAGATCCCTTGGTAGCTGTTCCATATGAGGAGAATACAACTATATTGTCCAAGGGGTACTTACTTTCACCTGTTGTTGGAAGAGGATGAAAAAGAATTAAAGATGCTTGCAGTTCTGACATCTTTTAGTGCAATATTCTTTTTCTAACACAAGCTAGTTTTTGTGTGCATTTAGACATACAATCTTGCATTGGTTATTTTCTTGTTGAGTTTTGACTTTCCACACCAATTTGGTTTTTGGATCTGTTGAAATTGGACTTAGATCACTTTGATAAAAATTTAAGTCATTTACTAAGCACAAAGGAGGAGGTTCATTTGTTTTGCTTGTTGATCCTTATGCTATACAATACGCTTTCTTCATTTAAGAGATTATATATTAAATCACAGTTCTAAAATTTGCATATTATCCCTAAAATTTGCATATTATCCTTGATACCTTTGTATTTTTAAGTGTTTTTGGCTTTTATTGATTTACGTCTTTATGAATCGACATCTTTTATCTGAAGAATTCCCAGCTGCGAGGAAAGTGTCAAGATTCAAAAGTGAGTTGGCTCATTTCTACATACAAGCCAAATTATGAACTTCTATAATATTTAGTTTTTGCTTCTATAAGCTTAATTCTTGTTCGGAGTTTTAGTAGTATTTGTTAAGTGTTGGATATTTTACTTGTCGTCAAATATTTGAATTCAACTTCATGGAATATGACGGTTGTTTTGTAATGAAGAGTGTGTCTCAATGAAATACATGTTGACACAGAGCACATGGAAAATGAACCAAACTTTGAACCATTTATTATTGCTATAATGTTTGCTTTATATCAATCCTTGTACACCACATTACTTTTTTTGGCAATGCTTGGAGTTTGATCAAAGTCTGAAGAATATATGTTAATGAACTTAAACTTTACAAGTGGAAGCAAAATCTCATCTACTTTTAATTGAAAGTGAAACATTTCGTTCTACACCTTTGTCAATGTTATGTAAATGCAGTAATGAATTGATAGGAGCATAGGGAAATAGGAGTTTGATTAGTTAAAACAATTTTAGTGGATTTCACTCGATTAGGTTTAAGATATTTTTAATTCCAATATAGTCGTGGATTTAATTTCATAGAAGAGAAATTTTATCTTGCCTTTTGTTTAACATCTATTGATCTAATCAAGTGGCATTAGCTCAACTGGTTAGATTCCTCAACATTTAAGGAGGAGACCAAGGTTCAAATCTTGCCAAGCGATACATGGATAATATCCAAGCTTTGTTGTAATACCACTATGTGGTGATGATGTAATATGGGTGGGACCCGTTTCAATCCCATATAACCAATTAAAAAAAACATATATTGATCTAATGTTTCTTTGTGCATAGCTTCCTTTTTCTCTGTTTGTTATTTAAGAATGTTCTATAAATTCTACTAACCTTTTTGTTTGCTTGTTTAGCTGTGCAGTGTCCTGCTTTCAAACACCAATTGCAAAATATCTTCTAGAGGAGCCTTAACAATATGTATGGAGGTGGTATGTATATTTCCTATTTTGTTGTAGTTAATGGCCCATTGAATTTCAATGTATCATGGGTCTGAATGTTTGTAGATTATCATTTATGCTTTTTTTGAGGTAGAATTTTACTTTGTTTTTTCTTGACATGAGCAATTTTTCTAAGGAGACTTACCAAAGTTTTATCAATGTTCAATAGATGCTACAGATTTTCCATGACTATATGATTGTTATGACCCCTTCCACTATGTCATAATTGCATCATTGTTTGTGAATGTTTATAATATTTGGTCTTTGTTTCAAAATATTCTTAAATTTTCTTTGGATTTTTTTTTTTTAAATGAAATTTTATTCACCACAATCATAATAGCAGATGTTATAATTTAAGATTTTCTAAGGACATGAACATGTCACATTGTCATTCTTGCTAGATTTCTTGCAAATAATGTTCAAACAAATGCAACATACATTTCAATTATTTGTTTAGTTTGAAAACGAACATACAAAGTCTGGAGTTTGAGAAAAAGTTCCATTTCTTGGTTCTGTATCTTCTTGTAAATTGTAGGAGATTGAGTGCGTTCTCTTTAAGTATACAAAAACAAAGTAGAATAAGACATGAATGCAATGAAATCCCTCACATGGTGTAGTGTGAATAAGTGACCTCTGACCACAATTATTCTTTTAATGGTCTTACTTACCCCAAAACTTTGCTGTATATGAAAAGCATAAATTTAATTCGGGAGAATCTTACTTATGTCCAGTACTCTATCCTAAGATCAAGTTGGAAGTCACCAACATGACATGGTTGGATACATGGTTGCAACCATTAGAACTAACCTTTAAGTATTAGGTTTAGCTAGGGGCTTCATCTTAGTGATATTCTGTCACATGATGTCCTCATCTGCTCCCCTTGGTGTTAAGAAATTTTATATATGAAGGTAAGTTGACATGTTGTTGTGAAACATGTGTTTGACTCATAAGAGTTTGATCCAGTTGGATCCATGACAGGTTACTTAGAAGCAAGGCAACATGGTGACAAGGCCAAAGGGCTAAGTGATAGTGACGCAACAATCTTCCAAAACAGGGCAATGTCGTCTGTTGGCCATAACTCCTTCAAATGAAGTTTGATTGCAATGAAATTTCAGGAGGAGGTTCCGTACACCAAGAAGAATGTTTAATATCAACTTGAGCTCAAAATACACAGTGTAACCGGGTTCGCGCACCTGTTGGTTAGAGATCTGCCTTAGGTAAGGGTTTGTCTAGTTATGTGCCCTAGACCTGATCAACATTGAAAGGCCGAGAGGAAGAATTGCCTCCCGTGCCAATCTCTAGAGATGGGCTAGTTCCCTTGCTATTTTATCTGGGGTTTGAGATTAGAGAACTGGAAAGAAATGTAAATGACTAAAAGGAATGGGAAATATGGCCACAGGCCGGATAGAACAGGGGTGATGGGCTAACAACACGATAACTTAACTATATGTTGAATCAAATAGCCATTTAATACAAATGCTAACATAAATTAAAACTGAACATCTAACATGCATAATCTCCAGGACTACTCCAGAGGTTCACGTTTTATCAGAAGCTAAATCCAGATATTAGAATTCAAGCCTACAGACAAACCAGAGAACTTAATAGAAGATAAGCAATAGAAGACATACACACAATCAGAAGTCCAGAGTTAGAGCCAAACACTATTCGTATTTATAGCAGAATTCGAGTTACAACAAGCTTCTAGCAAACACCCATCCATTTTACAACAAAAGAGCAGGCTTATATAGCAAATTTTGTCGCTTGAACATTAAATGCACACCAACAAACTATGGCGGTGGCAGCCAAGATAAGGATTACAAGAGAGTACAGTCATGAAATAGTTATTGGGCATGGCCAGGACTGATGACTCCTTGAAAATGCAGTTGAACTCCTTCAATGCTCTGACAGGCTTGGCTTGTTGGCGCTGCCTCCAAACTTGCAGGGACCGCTTCCGTGGTAGATAGACTTGAAATCCCGGAACGTCCAGTCTGGAAGCTTCTCAGAATGACTGCGCCCGGATGGATAAGGATGCACCTTAACTTTGCTGATGTGGAGCGCAGCTGAGAAAGACCGGTGCCAGAGTTGACAGGTTCGGAAGTGAAGTGCAACCAGATAGTGCGCAACATCCTGGGCGCACCTGAAGATGTGCCCAGAGCCTGGCGCACTTGAAGATGTGCGCCAGACTTCTATTTTGTCCTAAAACTGGGCTGCGCTCTTCCTTCCGTTGGGGCCAAAGGCCAAACTGCATCAGGGGACTTAGCACAAAACACCATCGCCATCGGAAGGAGGATTTTCCTGCATGGTCAGTAGACAGAAACAACTGCACACTGTTTTAGGCCTGGAAAACTAAATGTACACCATGTTGCAGAAGTGACAATAGCACCCAGTTGGCTGGGTGCGTGAACCCGCTCCCGCAATCGCACCGGGTTCATGGGTTCACGATCGGGTACGGCTGGGCCGAACCCCATCCAAACCCTGTCTAACAGGGTTCAGCTTTGACCGAACCCTGTCAGTTAGGGTTCGGTGAAGCTTAACCTTGTGGTCAGTCAGGGTTCACCCAACCGAACCCAGCCCAGTTTGGGCATTAACATAGGAAAAAAAACTTTTTTTTATTATTTTTTTTAAGGTGGGCCCAGCCACACCCAACCCATATTAAAAAAAAATTAGAGAACCTCGTGTATGTCCATAGTACTCTTCGACTAGGGACAAGGGTTATACAGAGGGGCCTTTTGCACGTTGGGATGCAGTTCTTGATGACACCAGAGATGATAGTAGGTGTGATGGATTTTTAGATCTACCACCACCAAATCCATAGGAGGAGGGCCTAGAAGATGATGATGAGGAATATGATGAATGAGAGTCAAATATCAAATATTTGATGTTATCTTTGTACATGTCCACTACTATATAGTATATTGTTATCTCTTGACTCTTTATGACTTGACATCCTGTCATTTTTTTACATGAATATGAAATATCATATATCAATATGCTTGTATGATGCCATATTTAAATATTTATTATTTTGTAATGTGTATGAATGATTTATTTTATTTCACAATATGTATGATTTATCATTTATTTAATTATTTCACAATGTGTATATTTATTTTATTTTTTAATTTTTTTTGATAATATATATATATATATATATATATATATATATTTATTAAAAACTAGCCGCACCCGCACCCGGTGAACCCTATTTTTGATAGGGGCCGCACCCACACCCGCACCCGCGATTCCCGCCGCCCCGCACCCCTGCACCTGGTAACCTTGAAAATACATTATCTATCCCTGAAAAAATAGGAAACAACAGACAAGACCAGTGAGTAATAGTTTTAGGCGTAATTGAACCAACACAACTCCAAATTGAGTGATTATTTTTGCAGGTGAAAGAGGAGTCAAAGAATTATATCTGGTATAAATTTCATTCCAAAATACATCCATTTGATCTGTCAAAATGACAAAACTCAGTCTGTTGTACAGTCCTATTTTCTGTTTCCTTAGAGCTCCAAATAAGACAATTTATACTGAAGGTTCCTTTCATCATTGCCCACATGCCCACCAAATTTCATCCCCACGTTCATCTGTTTCGACCTTCAAAGGACCAAAGACAGTTGAGCCAACAAGCTGACTGGGAATGGGCTGATTTGGCGTGTGCAAGGTGGCAAAATTTATATTCAACAAGTGTTAAGGGGAGTGTGTGTAGGGAAGAAGCACGACATATCACTTCCATGCATATCCACCCTTGAAATAACCTCAGATATCAAGAAATATCAATTGCACCCCTGGATTTGGAAATGGGAAAGATTAAATGAGGCTTACTTGGGCCTAGACAAGGAAGGAGAAGGGAGTTTTTGGAGGGCCAGGAACAGGGGCAAGCAAGTTTCAACAAAAGGAGAACAAGAGGACATTGAGAGGCACTATGCAAAACTGAAAACAAATGCATAGCAGTTGTACATCTCAGCCAAGGCCAAGTTGATGGCCAATATCTCTTGTACATTCTCCATTTTGGCAATAATATGAAGTTTGGCTAATTGAATAGTGGGTTTTCTTTCTCGACAGGGTTTTCCCCACTCTAAATCACTATGTCATTATTGTTATACTTGTGAGTTTAGTTTAGTTGCATTTAACTTCATTTTATGGGGTTTACATGGTTTTCATACTTAGAAACTAGCAAGTTTGAGCTAGAACTGAGCATCATTTGAAACAACAGTAAATAGTTGGCTTTACAGTAGATTTCAAGCTTCATTAGCATTGCATCAAGCTCTTCATGGACTGTCCATACTCTGTTCTTAACATCTAGGAGTATTTTTGGGCATAGAAGAGTAGTTTTGATGCCAAAACAGAGGGTTATACAAGTGAATAGTGACTAGTTTTGTCATCGTCCTAGTGGAATCAAGTCAAAGACCACTTTAAGTGTTCAAAAGGGTCTGTTTAAGGTTTCATAATAGGGAAATTGCAGAGCAGAGTTAGCAAGGATTCTCTAGTACAATAAGGACAACTTAAAATTAGAAAGAATAATTAGATACAGGTGGGAAAATTCTTTGCAATTTATTTCTTTATGTCTATTTTTCTTCATTTCTATTGTTTTTAACTGTATATCATTTCTGCCTCTATCTATTTGCTCTTGTGCAATGTTATATTAGAGGATGTCTGCTGTCAGCAAGATGTTTTCTTAGATTCATTACTAGTAAAATGATAGCAATCATCACACAAGGCATTGCTTTATTAGTGGCTTCTTTTCTTAAATGAAAAGCTTCATAGGTGGTGGTTTTTCTTGATAGGTTATTGTTGGTTATTTTTGGACTTCTCTTGGTTGCTCTCTTCAAGGTTCTTCTGACGTAAACATTGCTTCTGATGTACAGATGAAGTGTCAGCTATTGTTCTTGATTTGGGATCTCATACATGTAAAGCTGGTTATGCAGGTGAAGATGCTCCGAAGGCAGTATTTCCTTCTGTGAGTTAACCAATTAATTTTCTTTAGCCTTTATTGACCATATGCTCTCATCATGTTTTGCATCGCTGAGGAAAATCTGTGCCACGAATGCTTGTTCCCGCTCTCCTTACATGAAAGAGTAGTTTCTTGTATCATTGGGCATGTCTTGTTTTTTGAATTATATAAAAACCAAATTGATCTCACTTCTGCTCAAACAAATGAAGGCAACTTTAGTTGATTTGATTGATTCTTTTCCTTCATGCATGCTTGGATTCTAGCTAACATGGTACAAATTGACTTTTGCATGTGGAGTTTTTCCATGAACCACAGAAAATTTGAATGATTTTCCTCATGCTTTCATAATAAAATAAATTACGTGCTTTGCTTTTGGAAAAATAACTTTGAATAGTAGTGATATTTATCATTGTCAAGGCTGAATCAGAGGCTTTGGTCAAGCTTAGTTAGAATGGTCTAATATTTTTGTACTAAAATGCAAGAGTAGCGTAGTTCTCTTGTATTTATTTATATCTATTTATTATCTAATCCATAGTAGAGAAACTTGGACTTAGCGTGGACTCAACAAGGCCAATTTTTGACTTGAACTCGGACTCGACAAAAAAAAAAAAAAAACAAAGAAAATGCAAATTTTCATTGGGAAAAAGTTTTTTTCATGCATATCACAATTAATTAATATCATACAAATCCAAAATTAATACTGTAAGCGATACAACCTTAAACTACACATGAAAGTGACAAAAAACACATCAATGTTAATGTAACTGCAGGGTGGATGTTAGATTCAGTCTTGGAGTATCTGCAAGTCCTTTTGTTGTCATTTAACGTGTTGTTTATTTGTAATTATTTCCTCTTGATGAATATGTAGTGTTTGCTAATATTTCATATTGAGTTAGAGTCCAGAGAGAGTACATAAGGCTGGTACATATCCCTTCTAATTTCCATGGTTCTCAGATTGTGGCTGTACTAGGGGATGCCTCCCATAGATGAATGGTTATATATGGGCTAGTGGCTACTGTTAGAAAATCCTTCAAGTCATGTTACCTCCCATTCTGGTTTTGTGGCCATACACAAGTGTAATGCTCAAACCAACACTGAATATGTATGGATAGTATATTATCCTTCAAAATGTATAACTACATATCACAATTATTAGTCAACTTGTCTTCCTTAGAAAGAAACCTCAAGGACATTTTGTGCTTCTTCAAATGGCCTCTTGCTATTTTATGTGCATCTTATAATTCGCACTGGGATTGTGAGAGGGCCCAAGCACTGTTTTGTTCCAATCTTTCATGTCTAATTCTTGATGCCTTTGAGTTGCCTAAAACATAGTGAATGTTTCCTGTGTTGGTTAGGATTTTGGGAGCATTTGTTTGTTCCTAGGCCCAGTAGTTAGATGAATGTTCTAGAGAATGTATATTACAGGGAAGTGCAAAGAAATTTTGCTCTTGATTATTGAAGGTGTTACACTTTGCATGGGGTGGGACATATTGCGATGGAATTCCATACAAGATTGGTCTAGATTCCTCTTAATGTTGTCTGTCATTTCGGTCTCAACTTCCATTGATGATCTTCTTTGACCTTATCCCTGTACTTTGCTGACTAATTTTTCTTTGACTTTCGTCTTTGGTCCTTTGTAATCGTGGGCCTTGTGGCATTAGCCTTCCTTTTGGTTCTTGTTTTTTGACCTCAATTGTAATTGCTAGATGGCTGTTAGATTCTTGAAAACTAGGAAAAATGTGTTGAGTGTTTTTTTTGGGTCTGATTTCATCTTCTCTTTTGCTCTCTCTACAAGTGGAAGTGGAAAAAAAATGTGATGCTTTCTTGTGTTTTTGCCGATGCAGCTGAATTTTTTCTCGGACTCACGAGTTTTTCTAAACTCGCGAGTCCAAAAAACTTGTGCGTAGAAAAAAAACTCAGTGAGTCCAGAAAACACGTCGAGCTGAGTCAAAAAAATCTGGGAAGGCTGACTCGGGGACGGACTCAGCAAGTTTTTCAAAAATTCACCGAGTTTTATAACTATGATCTAATCTGATAATATTTGTGCAAGTTTGAGATAAAATACAATGTAGTGGTCAAAGTTTCTATGATTGACTTTTAACTTTGTGTGCAAAACCCTTTTTCTCAAATTTCTTTAGAATGCTAAGGAGCTGAAGCATCCTTGTAGGGATGGTTCTAAAGTCTAAGCAGATACGAAAGCAAATTTATAGCATAATCTATAGTGTATTTGCTTTTGTTACTTGGAAATATTTTTATTGTGTCAAATGTTGCATATAATAAACAATTGACATGACTAATGTAATTTTTATAAGTAATGTTTTTGGGGAATCCTTAAGTTCAGTGTCTTAAACTTTAGTGGTATGCATATATATTTAGACTAATGCAAGTTTGTTTCCTATGTGTTTACAACTAAAATTTTCAGCATGGAATGAAGTTGAGAGAGAGAGAATCTCAAGTGCTTTCAGTTTCATTAGCTCATTCCAGTAGTATATAGTAGATGGATAGAAAGATAAACTCTTCTTTTCCGAGTTAAATGTGATGAACGAGCTGTGTTTAATTGAATAATGAAAAAGATAGCTGCTGCTTTGTTATAATATAAAAAATAATACACCTTAGTTATTGGGGTCATTAAAAATTCCGTCTTTGTTCATTTTTGTTAATGAAATTATATGCCAATTAATGTGCTTTTGTTTGCTAATTTTTTTTTTTTTTTTTAAAAGCGAAAAACCCCTTGTGGGTCCGCCTTGGTCTGAGAGACCACGAACAGGGGGTTCTACACCGTCAAAGTCACCCAGAGTCGCACCCAGCCCTGCCCGCACCAACATTATCAATTGGATTTTAGGTACCCAATTCAGCTTTTTGGTAGGGTGGAGATTCGAACCTGGGACTTCCCTTGGAGGATTGCCCTCTCCTCTCCAACTCACCTACAACACCTGGGTGTTTTTGTTTGCTAATTGATTCTTATAAAACTTGCACTTTTTCGTTTTTGGTTAAAGTTCCATCTAATATGTAATTTTCCCACATGTACAAATAGAAGGGATCAAGCGGTGAGTGTGGTAGGGATTGAGTAAGAAGAGTGGATTTGTGAGCTTCAATAATTACTTCTTAAGAATCAGAATCACACTTTGTTGGATTTACGAGCTCTAATAGGAAAAACAAATACCCTCTAGTTCTTAAGAAGAATGTAGCATGCAAAACTTTGCTCTCAATTTGTTTTTTAATACTAAAACTAGATCTCATTTGAGCAGGTAACATGCAACTCTTTGTCTAAGTATGCATTGTGACAAACATTTTTCGATATGGAAGTATTATCTCTTTTCTTCAGTGTCACAACAACTATTTCTGTTTGATCATCAAATTAAGGGTCATAAGAAGGATTGTGTGCCATTTTGGTTCCCATGTTCTTTGCCTAAGCATGCATTGTGAGAAACATTTTTCGATATGGAAGTGTTTCCTCTTTTCTTCAGTGTCACAACAACTATTTCTGTTTGACCATCAAATTAAGGGTCATAAGAAGGATTGTGTGACATTTTGGTTCCCATGTTCTTATATAAATGTATTAAAAATTGTTGGTGAATATGAGTTCCCTAATACCTAGATGTTTATTATTATTTTATTGTATTGTAAGCAATCTTATACTAAGCCTAAGCTAACCAATTTTGGGAGAGCGAACCCTACTTATGCACGCACCTAGAGCCTAGTGTAAGTCGACACCTCATCCGAAAAGCAGCCCATTCATGCTGGTTTGTGCAGCTCATATCCTTCTAAATTATTTTTAGAAGATCATCAAGACTCTGTATCTCATACATAAATAGTCTAGCCATTGTACTTGATAAGAAGGAATGAAATAATCTTCTAAAGTGGGCATATTTTGTGAGCTTCTCAACAACTACCAAAATTACATCCTCCCCATTTGATTTTGGTTGGTTTGTAATAAAGTCCATTGAGACCTTTGCCCAACCTTATAATGTTATCCATTTGAAACTTGACATCAATTGTCCATCTTGACTTGTTGACTTGCATGATTAGGCTCGAGGGCACTATGGTCATGGATTGTTATTTGTCTCGGGTTTATGAGAGCTTGCAATCATGGCACATGTTCATTTTCAACCTTACATCTTTTGAGCTAATCTGTCATTATTGGGTCATTAAACAATTGGATGCTTTGGTCCTCTTAAACATGTTAACAAGGTCCTCAACCAAGTGCCATTAGCTCAATAACTCAAAATTTCTCTTTGCAAGATATGTTTTGAGGAAATGAGGATGCTTTGGGCCTTTGGTATGCGAGAGAGAAAGTATCGTCTATGGTCCCCCATAAGAATCAATCTTCTTGCAACCCCATGAGCCATGCAAGACAAATACAACCTTATGTTAAATAACAACTGCTATGTTCCATCCAATGAAAACTTCCTTGATCTTGATATTGGGTCATGACAACAACTTGAGTTTGTTCATAATCCAAGACAGGCTTTTCCCTACAAAAGTGAAAATATGAAAATTTTTAAAGACCTCACCATAGTGAAATTGATTATTGACAAATTTTACCATATTGTGAGTATAAGGTGCTATAAAGGTTTAACACCATGATTTTAGTGACCCACTTCTGTTGTTCCTTAGATGACAATTGTTGTTTTCATATATACTTAAGAAACCCTTCTTGTATTAAGACCGCTCCAATGCCTTGTCTCCAAGCATCACATTCTACCATATGTTTTAAAGACCTCACCATAGTGAAATTGATTATTGACAAATTTTACCATATTGTGAGTATAAGGTGCTATAAAGGTTTAACACCATGATTTTAGTGACCCACTTCTGTTGTTCCTTAGATGACAATTGTTGTTTTCATATATACTTAAGGAACCCTTCTTGTATTAAGACCACTCCAATGCCTTGTCTCCAAGCATCACATTCTACCATATGTTTTGGTGAAGTTTGGAGTAACATGTTTTGGTGAAGTTTGGAAGGCAGCACATCTTTCAATCATTGGAACGCTTGAGTTGTTGCTTCTAAGTTTCCAATCACTAAAAGAAGTTTTTCTTTTGTAATGTTGTTGAGGGTGTGATTATGTATGCATAAATCTTAACAAACTTTCTATCGTAACTTGTCAAACCCAAGTATCAACACAATCCTTTAATGTGTTTGCCAATGTGCTACCCCTTTACCACTACAATCTTCTTGTGGTCTACCTTGAATACTCCTTAGACATGATGTGTCCTAGATACTCTACCTCTTGAGCCCTATAAGTGTCTTGGGACTTTGTAACAAAAGTTGACTGTCTTTAAAGATGTGCAAAACCTTGTTCACATGTTCAAAATGGCTTTCCTAAGAGTTATAAAGTTGAATATCATCAAGGGGGACCAAAACAATTTTTAGGAGAAACAAAAAAAAGAAAATGTTCACGAGTCTTTAAAATGTAGAAGGGGAGTGATAAGACCAAGAGGCATTAACAAAACTCATAGGGACCCATATGATTTCTACATGCAATCTTATGAATATTCCCATACAAGCTGTTTATTTCGAGTGGCATATTCCTATGTTGGAATTTCGTTCCACTTTAATACCTCTTCTTCTCCCTTACTGTTATTTGGTGATAATTCAAACAAAGGTTCAACTTTGTAAAGAAAACAACTCCAATCAATTCATCTAGTGACTTATTTATGACCAAAATAGGGAACTTTACCTTTGTTGGTGAGCTCCTAGAATTCTAGAGATATTTTCAAAGAATTATCATTCTTTTGACCATGATTACCAGTGTTGAGTAATCAATTTTACTCAGGAAGATGATGCTTGCACTAAGATTTTTCTTGACCATTTACTCATATAGATAAGGATATCATGATGTTAAGAAGATAGTTGCATGGGGCATCAACTAAATGGTATGATCTTGATCATGAATTGGGGCAAATATGCTTTTGGATGATTGCATTTAGATTTATAGGGATTGTTGGAATTTCATCTTGGACTTCTAGGGAAAATTTTTCGTCCTTCTTAACAAATTTCTCTGTCTTGTTTGAGCTAGTGATTTTATTGGGTGAAGGCTTGGTGCCCCTATGGGTGAGCATTTTGCCATTTGCTATGAAACTCATGAACATTCCCACGATGGTCCTTGGTTGTTTAATCATTGCAAGCCCAAAACCACATTAATACCCTCTAAGGGAACAACCATTTGTTATGAAACTCAATAACATTCCTTAAAGTTGTTTTAACCATTGCACATCCAAAATCATCTTAGTACCCCTTGGGTGAAGGCTTCGTGCCCCTACATGTAAGAATTTTGCCATTCACTATGAAACTTGTGAAAACTTCTTGAAAGTTGAAGATGGCTTTCCCTGATTGTTTTAACCATTGTACACTTAAAACCACATACCTTAATCTATCTTGTAATATGTCATAGGTAGTTGAACATGATCGTAATTTCCTGAACATGATATTCTTTTTCTATTTGCAATCATTACTTGAAAGTTTGATATTGGCTATACAAAATAGTTAAGGGCTTTTGGTAACCTTTCTTTTCAATGAACTTATGTGTGTCTTGAATATTTTAACACCAATACCTTTCTCTTTTTGATACTGCCCCCTACTTTTAGTGTTTGTGGCACATTGATTTCCTCAAACACATGTAGGGTGATGATATGGTTTCTTTGTTCTCAATTTGCTCTTGTTCAGCTTCAATTTTCTTCATTGGCTCTATCCTTGTCTCTACTTCTTTTTTTGTCTATTGACATTAAACACTTTTTCATTCTTTCCTGCTTATTGTTGAGATGATAACTTGGGAATATTTGATAATCGGTTGTATTGAAAAGGAACTTTATAATGCCATCTTATCTATTGCCATTGTTGTATTTGGTTGTTGACCAAATTCTTTGCATCTATATCCAACACCAATCATATAGCCGCCCTTACAGTTATGGGATGGTACACTTGGAGATCATGATGAATTGTTTCCCCCAATTCATTGATACAGAGTTTGACTTGTTTGCAACAAGAGAAGTTTGCTCAACCTATTGCAATGATTGGTAAAGGGCATTGTTGATGAGTGTGCACAATTTGATATAACAATCAAAATATACCAATCCATGGATGAAAGTGAGCATCCACTGTCTAAAATATTTGCTCTTTGGCTCACCTACCATGTGGTGAGCAAGGTAATCTTATTTTTCACAGACTCAAAAAGATTGCTTTGGTGTAAGTTCTTAACTTGGATATTCTTTGAGTTTACAAACCAATCATCTTGTACTGGTTTTTGGTATTTTATGGTTTGATTCTCTTAAGTGGCCTTTGCTTATAGTAATCTCTTCAATTTTGATCCATCTGAATTTGTAGCAAGTCAGTTGGGAGCATGACAAGTTGACATCGAGGAAAAATGGTTAGGTGAAGGTGTCTCAACAAAAATCCAAAATAGGGCAGTGTCATATTTTGCCCAAACTCCTTCAAATGATGTTGGATTTAAATGAAACAGTAGGAGGTGCTTGACATCAAGAGGAAAGCTTAGAATTAATTTGAACTCAAAATATCATCATTTGACCCCTGAAATAGTGGAAAGAACAGTCAAGAACAATGGGTAGTGTTTTGGGAATAAGTCAACCAAATCAAATTCCAAATTGAGTGATTCTTTTTGCAAGTGAAAGAGGACTCAAAGTGCTATATATTATATAAATTTCATGGCAGAATACATCCATTTGGCCATTCAAAATGAAAATACTCAGTCTGTTGTACAATCTCTCTCTCTCTCTCTCTCTCATATGAGCTTCGAATGAGACAATTTCTACCGCAGGTTCTTAAGATAATTGCACATGTGCCTTCCAAATTTCAGTTGAAAACTCATCCTTTTGGACCTTTGACAGGCCAAAAGACAGTGCAACCAACAAGTGCATGTGCAAGGTGGCCTAAATTGATTTGGGCAAGTGTCAAGAGAATTATATACAGGGAAGCATGACATATCATCTCCGTCCATGTATTACACTTGTAAGTTCTTTAGGAATTAAGTTATATTATTTGCACTCTGGGATTTGGAAGAGAAGGAGACTAGATGAGACTTACTTGGGCCAAGACCAATAAGGAGAAGGGGGCTTTGTAGATCCAAGAACAATGACAAGCCATTTCTAGCAATGGGAGAGAAAGGATACGATAGAGAGGTGTTATGTGAAGCCCTAAACAAGGACATGGTGGCTGCACATCCTAGTAAGGGCCAAGTTGATGGTGATAACTCTTGTAATCGTGAGTCTAAGTTAGCTTCGACGACATAAAAGTTCTCTAGATGGATCTCACCCTCCTCAACATCGGCTCATCACAACATACTTCACCCGCTTTGACGGCTTAGGTGACTTCGGATGGAAACGCCGCACATCATCTAGTTCGGATAGGAGTAGGGTCACTAGACAACGCACCCACAACTTGTCGGGGTTCCGAACCAGCGATGGACAAAGACATATCATGGACTTCTTCAACTCCGATACTTCGGCCTAGAATGTTAGGAGAGATTAGATTTTGAAGGGTTCTTAGAGCTTGCCCTTCCTGGGTTGCTCCCTCCCTCCTCCTTCTCTCTCTTCGTTCTTCTTGGCATGCACTCTCTTTCGGATTGCAACCCTCCCCCCCCTTTGGTCCCCCTTTTCTTTCTCATTTTCTCTTTGGCCCGGTTGTCGGGTTTCGTCTTGTATTTATCTTAGTTCTTATCTTTGTTGGGTTTTTTTTACCCCACTAGCTGGTAGTCATTATTGTCCTTCTTATAGTCCCTTGGGTCTTATTTTGGCCCACCGAGGACATAATAATATTTCATTTCTCTATTTTGCGTGGAATATGAAACTTGAATGATTCATCCGTTTGTTTTCTTTTTGAAGGGTGTTATTTTGTTGTATGTGTGTTCTTTTTGAGCATTTTAGTAATTTACTTGCATCATCTTCATGCCATTGGATTTTACCAAGTTTTTGTGCTTTACATGCTAGGAAACTAGCTAGTTTGAACTACTAATGAACAATAGTTTGGTATAACATCAAATTATTGGTTCTACAATATGTATTGTCTTTATGAACATTGCGTACAACTCGAGTGGGCTAATGGTAAGACTTTGGAACTCCAAATAAGAGGTTCAAGGTTTAAATCCAATGGGGGGTAGAGTTGTACACCATACTTCAGTAATTGAAGTTTGGTTGGATAAACATATATTGGATAAATAACATCCTCTATGAGGGTTGTTTCATATGGCTTGTGGTCTCGTAGACATTAAAAACTACTTTACCTTTACCTCTTTTTTTACCTTTATCAATCTCTTTATATACCTTCTATACTTTGTTATTTTACTATATTAGTATTTTTGGACATGAAAAGAGTTCTTTGATGCAATATTGAAGGTAAGATTGGGTCAAACATATAAAAGACAATAACATAAAGTCAATTTTTAGATTTGAAGAGAAATGGGAAATTGAAAGGTTATTGGAGAAGAAGCTAATGAGGAAGGAGCATGACTTTTGGCCCTTGCCTGTAATGACTCCAATATAGCCATGTTGGCTATCTTTATTATTGTTAGCTCGGGCCTTAGGATAAGGTAATCGACCCTTAAACATTAGGGTTAGGGGTACTGTTGATTTAGTCTTTAATTAGGAGTTCTATTGTAGTTGGGATCATCTTTCATACTTGAATCTTAGTCACCTTTGTTGCACGTCCTCTCCAAGTGGCTATGAGATTTTGCCCTCTCTAAGTGGCTAAGATTTGTATTGATTTGGAATCTGGAATTTCTGTTACTTGCATTATTGATTTTTTGGTATGGAATCTGATTTACTGTTCCAGTGGATGTTTTATTTTGCGCATTATCGAATCGTTACTGCTATTGCTATAATTTTGGAAGTTGTTTTATTACAAGTGGTATCAAAGCATCAATCTTGGCTGCCTGTAGTGGTGTGAGAAATCGGTAGAAGGGTGTGTGAACCATTCTAGATTAGGTCTGCTTCCTATTGCTGGGGTAATTTTTTGTCAATTTTTTTCGGCTTCATCTTTTGGTGCATTTTTCTTTTGTAATATTGTGTGTTAGCCATTTTCTTTTTCCGAAACCGATTAAAAAAAATTGTGTACTAGGACCCTTGTGGGTGTTAGCTTTTGATGCTATATATTTAATGAAAAACAACCACAAGATCTAAAATGAGCATGCAATATTAAATATAAGATAATGGCAATATACTAAGCATGTAAAACTCATAAGAAACTTCTGCAACTACTCATAAAACTGTCATTAATGAAAGCTCATGAAAATAGGATTTTCATACAAAATGTGGAGATCTCAAATACTCCATGCTTCATACAAGCTCTACATTGTATCTAGCTTGTACTCTACTTCTCTACAATGTGACTCTCAAAAGTCACTCTTAAGTCTCTTCAAAGTCACTCTTAAGTCTCTCCAAAGTCTCTCTTCATATGCTCACACAAAGGCCTATATATAGTAGAATGTGACTCTTGGCCTTCCATCTTCCTATGACTCTTCATCTACCTATTCTATGGACTCATGTGCACATGGACTAACATGCACATTCTAATAATACTTGTGCATTTATTACATTGCATAAAGTAAATATTTATACCCTAATCTAAGACACTCCTCATCTAAAGATGTACCCAAGGTGGTACATTAGCATGTACCAAATAATGTAATATATTCCAACAAGTGGGAAAGCCATCTCATTGTTGATCGTCTTTTAGAGTTGGTCAAAATAAGGGGTATCTGTAGCAACACTTTTTTCTGGTATCGGGTGTACTAGGACCTTGGCGTGAGACCCATCTCATTGCAATCGTCTCTTCAAATTGATCAAAGTAAGGGGTATCTCTAACAACACTTTTTAGAAGTGCTCTAGAGGATTCTTTTGGATTTTTCTTTTGCTCCTAGTGTATGAACCGTTGCTTCTATTGGTTGGTTGTGAATCAACGACTTCCATCACATTGGTCATCTAGAGGATGTGTGCAGGAGCAGAAAGAAGCGTAAACCCAAAAATCTTGGTAAGCATCACATCCTCGGAGCTATCAAAGCTTTGACTTGTGTCCTTTCTTCTTTAGATGCCATGGCTTCACCTCCTCTTGCCAACCCTCCTCCCACCACCCCTTCTCACTCCATTCCATTTGGTATTGCTTTGTCCAACACAATAGACCTTGAGTTGCATGCTTATCTTGAGTTTTAGGCAAACCAACACTCTAGCCTAGAGAAAATGATTCCCTCCATCGTTGAAGCTCAATCCCAAATACAAAAGACCTTAGAATCCATCTAAAGTTGTTTCAATTCTTTCCCTATAGAGTGTTCCCTTAACCAAGAGTTTCAACAAGTTGCTGGGCAATAGCCATAGGGCATGCAATAGGCACCAAAACCGAAGGGTCACTAGTCTCAGGACACCCACATCTACTAGTAGATGCCCTTCGGTCACAAACCTCTAGTTTCCCATGCTAGTCATATGGATCTTGTAGGTATGGGTGGCTTTAACTAAGGCTTTGCTATTGATCTTGATCCTTCAGGAGGTGTTAATTTCATTTCTTGGCCTCATGATGTTCTTGTTCTATGCTTTGACATATCGACCTTTGAGGGTATGGATTCATGTGGTTGGATAGCCAAGATGGATAGCATCAACCGTCTACACCATGTGGTTGAAGAAGGTCGTGTCACATTGGCTGCAACTAAGTTGGAAACACATGCTCATCAATGGTTGTTATGGGAGCTCCACTAACATACATTATACTTCTACTATTCTTTTAGTAATATAGGTTGTTGTAGCTCTTTCTTGTGGGTTTTATCTCCTTAGAGGGTTTTCCCCACTTAAATACTTGGGTTCCTGCTAGTTTTTGATGGCTTAAATTTATTATCAATAGTTATATACTTCACTGTGCTGCAATTGTATATTGTTAAGTTGATTCATTTCCTTTTGATGTATTGAGCAAGGTAAATTTATTTTTTTCCAATATTTTTGTTGAAAGATTTGTGTTAGTGAGCTAGTTTGAGGGCTGCCATGGATCAAGAACCCTAGTGAAACTAAGCCAAATAGCAACCTAATCCATTGAAAAGGATCTATTTGAGGTTTGGTTTGTGGAAATTACAGATCAAATTGACAAAAGGGCTAAGTCTTCAAAGGGAAAGTAGAAGGAAAAGCAATAAAGTAAAAAAAATCCATCCATAGTCCCCCATGAAAAGTCTATGTAGGCCACTAGGCGAAGTAAAAAATGATTGAGATGTGGAATTTTAGGAGAATGTTTTGGGTGCTATATTGCTTGAGGTTTCATATACTCCATGTTTAATTGATCTCTTTGATTCAATGGGGGACATTTATGGTTGGTCATCATGAGCATGAGAGTGTGAGTGACACAAATAGTGGAGAATATGATTTTATACTACAAAAAAGATTGCAAGAGTTAAGAGTTTGGATGAAAACCTTAACATTGCAATTTTCCATACTATACAATGATGCTCCTCTATTTGATGAGGAAACTTCTTCACATCATGAGGAGTTTGCTTTTCAATGCTTGTGAGAGTAAATCATTTAGCAAGCTGGCCTACAAAGAGTGAAAATAGTTGGTATTCATTGCAACAAAATTTCATTCAACAGGAACATAAATAAATTATCGACATCAATGGCAACAATCATGAGAATCTCTTTGGAATGTCCAAGGTTCAAACCCTTAGTACGAGGCGACCGGGACCTCTCATAAAAACCTGTGCTTTACCCTAACATTTAATCTGCTTGTTGTGGTGCAGTGGTAAATGTCTTGGGTGCTGAGGCTAACCCAGGTTCCATTCCCCTTGCCTCCATCCTACAGATATATGGCGTAGCTAGGAATGTCCTATGTGCTGGTAGAGGTTGACAGGGTTCCATTCCTCCTACGCCCACTCTGTTGATAGGGGTCTAGGCCCCTCTAAAAATCTTGTGTATACCCTAAAGCATTTATAGAGTTGCAAGCTTACTGCAGTGGTAAGGGCTTTGGCTCTCTTTGAGAGGTCCAAGGTTCAAACCCCACTCAAGATGAGGGGACCAGACCCCTCATAAAAACCTATGTAAACTCATTGAAAAAAAATTAACAATAATATATATTTAAGTAGGTTCGAGGTGTAGAACAATTGGTACGACGAAACCCTTAAGGGGGATGGACACCCAAGATTCAAATTTCGGGCCTTACTAGACTAAACGCTTGTCCCTTTCTTGGTGCTTTCAGCTGTGTAAAAGGTTTAAAAGGTTTAAAATGAATGCGGCATGGTGGTTATAGGGGGATTGCGCGGAGTACTGTGTCGGCTACCGATTCCTCTATGTGAGTAGCTTTTATAGCTGCAAGCTTACTGCAGTGGTCATGGCTTTGGCTTCTCTTTGAGAGGTCCAAGGTTCAAACCCCACTCAGTATGAGGGGACCATGACCCCTCATAAAACATGTGTAAACTCATTGAAAAAATATATAAGACAAACTCTGGAAGTTTTTGAAGATCACTGGTGGTGGTGGTCAGGTGTCACAATTAAAAAAAAAAAATTAAAATCTTAAATATTGAAAAAATCAATAAGGTGAGACTAGATACTAGAAGGGACGTCCTCACAAATACTGGGTAAAAATTAATTTCGATGGGGCTGCGGAAGGCAACCCGAGTCATGCTGGTGGTGGGGGCCTCATCAGGAATGATAGAGTTCAGGTAGTGGCTGCATATGCTGAGGTTCTAGGAACTGTTGGTCACAAATCTGCCTTCGAAAAGGATTTGGTTTGCGTATGCGCCCTAGACCCGGACCAACCTTGAAAGGCCGGAAGGAAGAGATGCCTTCCGTGCCAATCTCCGGAGAAGGCCGACTCCTATTCTATTCTAACTGGGGTTTTAGATAAGGGAACTGGAAAGAGATTGGGAAATTGCAGAAAGAAATGTAAATTGCATAGCAGTAACAGTGGGGAAGAACAAGCAGCACAATCACAAATCTATATCCAAACCAACAGCTATCAACGCAAAGACTGAAGCAGAAACTAATCTTGCGTTTGCTTCCCTATGTATCCTTAGTGAGAATTCCAGGTTCACTTAATTTCCAATGCGTAAATCCAGATAGCAGAATTACAGCAATCAAAAAAATAAATGACAATAGCAAAAATAATCACAGAAGGCAGCATACAAGAAAGAGACAAATTTAGAGCCAAGGATTCTTTATATTGATGCAATAGTTTGAGTACAACAACTCTCTAGCAATATGTTCCCCCCACTTTTCTCATTACAATGTGTGGGTTTTTATAGAGGGCCTCACCTCTGAACAATCAATGACAAAGCATACCAGGACGCTGGGGTAGCTGAGATTTGACCCCTGATGAATTTTGCAGTTGAGACCTCCTGTCTCATTACTGCAGTTGGTGAGGGGACCACTCTGAGCGGAAGATTTGCATTTATCTGCCATGAAGAAACTAGATTTACGTGCCACCCACTTTTCCTCTGGACGCGTGCCCCTCGAGAGTAGCACTGGGGTCAGAAGGCGTCTAAGGGATACTTCGCTGATGTTTCGGCCTGAATCGTGCCTGGGATGGAGGTTCGCTAGAATTGCACCCGAAGTGCAACTTCGCCGAGACATTTGGCCGAACTGACAGTGCGCGGAGGCTGGGGGGGAAATGGACCTTGAATGCATCAGACTGCCTAAGTCAAAAACAAACTTTACTAGGCGCGGTTCGCTCGGATTGGACCTGAGGTGCAGCTTCACCAGAGGATTAGCCCGAAGTGGAAGATCGCTGGCTTGGAGAGCGAAGCAGAAAACCCACCATGCCTTTGCCACCTTGCTGGAAATGGACGCTTCGCTGGGTTTGGAGCCCGAAGTGGCTGTTCGGCAGGGAGTTTGCTCGAAGTGGCAGTTAGCTGCGGCGAGGGGCGAAGAAAATCCTAACTCTCGCCTTGGAAAAATCCCTGATCAAGCTCGTACTTCGCTGTGGATGGGTGCTTCGCTGATGTCGAGGCCCAAAGTGGCAGTTCGGCAGCATTCTGGGCAAAGTGGACCACTTGCCTTAGAGTTTTTCTCGATCATCTGGGTGGAAGTTCGCCCGAATGAGGGGCCGAAGTGAAGGTTCGGCATCTCCATGCCCCGAAGTGCATGCTTCGCTAAGCCTAAGCCCGAACTGGCGCTTTTCTTGGAGATGGTTCGCTGGAGACACTGGCCGAAGTGCAACTTTGGCAACCTTTTGGGCGAAGTAAGCGAGCTACCTTAGATTTTTTTCACTACTGGGATGGGGAGGTTTGCTGGAGTTGACGCCGAAGTGCAGCCTCGCTGGTCATTTTGGCTGAACCACTCCCCATGCCTTAGCTGATTTTCGAGTCCAAAGGGGATTTTAGCCTGTCTTTTTAGCGAAGCTGCCTACTATCCTTGTTTTTGAGCGAAGCTTCACCCTTTTGGTCTTTTTTGCCAGCGAAGCGGCTCCTGCACCTAAACTGATCGTGGGGGCAGGCGAATGGCGGGGACTAGCTGCGTAAGAGCGCCATGAAAATGACAGAAGAGCGAAGAAAGCAAAATATGGAGAAGGAGAATTCAAACACGAAAAACAAACAATATTTCAAAATTTTACCCCTTGGACAAAATGTGACAAAATTGTCAACAGGGACCTGCCACAAATCACCAAGCTGAAGCAAGGGCGATGCTTACGGGCGTCCGAATTGCGGTGAATTTGGGTTTTAGGAGAATTGTTCTCGACGGGGATTCCAAGAATATTATAACTTCCCTTCAAAAAGGGGAGCTAAATAATTCTATCATTTTCCAAATAATTACAGATGTGAGGACTATTTTGGGAAACCTAGAAGAAAGTCAAATTAAACATATTTATAGAGAGGGAAATAAAGTTGCCGATAAAATGGCGAATATGGCAGTTAGATCTGAGAATTTCAAGGTCTAGTCATACGCCCCCAGGGAATTGAAAGAGATTATTAGAATTGATAATGAAGCTAGTAGATAAAGAGGGCAGAGGAAAGCAGAATACTTATTGGGATCATGCGATGAAGGATTTGAGCACACTAAATTACATTGTTGTCAACGTTTTCTTTATCAGTTTTGTAAAGCATTGAGCACTGCATAAACCTTGTCAAATAGAAGGATAGCGGGAGGGATATTATTTCAGCTTCTCCATCAGCAGGTTTAGCCCAGGTTTGTTTGTTTTACTAAGATAGGGCTATCTTGCATTTGTCTGATTTTCTCTTGTTTTTTTCCTGTACATATTTTGAGCTCTTTGTAAAGGGTTGGGGCCCTTCAACCCTCTTTTTATCAATACCAAAAAAAAAAAAACAATAATGAGAATTCCAAATTCAAAAAATGTTGAAGGCACATAGTGCAAATAAGAGATCCAAATCCAAAGCCACTATGCAATGATGTGTAGTGCACAAATCATAAACAGAAATTACAAGATTGCTTTGCACTTCCTAGAGGTTACATGTAACATAAATGACTACCAACTAAAAAAGGTAGCATCCAAAATACAATGTATCTATTTCTAATTTTAAGAAGGTATTAGAAGAGAGCCAATATAACCTATTACAACATAAGGAGTGATTTGTGTTTTGGAAATGGTTGAAAGAAGTGTGAAAAACTTTATGGCTTTATATGAAACTTGCCAAAGGAATAAAATAGAGCATGTGAGAAAGTTTAGGTCTGTTGTAGCCCTTGGCCACTCCCAACCAAAAATGGAAATCTATTAGTGTGGACTTTTGTAGGCCTACCACATATGGTCCTCTCTTTATTTCCAAGTATTTCGCTAATGTCGACAAACCTTCCCAATTTGCTAACTTTTTTAGCACATATTTATAGGTTGCATGGACTTCTAAAGACATAATTACGGATTAGATTCACCGTTTATGAAAATATTTTGGATGGAGTTTTTTAAATGTGGTGGGACAAATTTGACCTCTAGAACTAGATATCACCCTCAAATAGATGAACAAACAAGCATTGGAAGTTGCAAAAAGGACGTCTAGAATGCTACTTCAAGAATTATGTTGCCAATCAACAAGCTTCATAGCAAAACTGGTGACATTAGTAGAATCTGTAAATACAACATATGCCATAGATTGATCTCATTGTGGGGGCCCAAGATGGTGGTGCGGAGGACAAATCTCGTGAAACAACTTGTGGCGTCAAGAGAGTAATGACACAAAGTGGCACTATGGACTAGGGAACCAATGATAAGATTGATTTGTGAAAGAAGGAAGACATAGACGCTCTGTGAGCAAGGGTTTGACTATGTCATAGATGCAACAACCTTGATGGAAGGATCTGGTTATAGAGGCTAAGGCGCCAAAGGGTGAGAGGCCCTCTGGAGTTTGAAGTTCGAAGTTCAAACGTTACTTTTGAAAATGCCGACACATGTCATTACTTAGAACCTAAATCTAGCTAATATATTGAGTACTGACGGAATTTAGTTAAGGCGAAGTTTGGCCTCCTTGACTCTTTTCGACTTCGAATATGGGACCAATGAAATCTGGTGTTGGCGCCAAAGCTGAAAGATGGTGCTAGTGTTGGTGATCATGGTGAAGTCTGGCTCTGATGCAGGTGCTTGTGTCATATAGGTTAGTGCCACAGTACTATGGTGGATAGGTTGGTGCCAAGGTTGTTGAAGTTGGTGCCAAGGCTGCCTAGGCTAATATCGAGTTTAGAAGTGGTGCCTAGTTTTCTGGTATTTGCGTTGATGCTGGATGTGATGCTAATGCTGGGAACTAGTTCTAGTGCCAATGTTAAGATGACATTGACATTGGTAGTTGATGTTGGTGCTAGAAGTGCAGTTGGCAGTGTGAACAAATGTGGTGCCATAGGTGGTGTTGTCAGCATAGTATGCAAGGCGCGATTGAAGGCAAAAATGTAGAAGTTGATGTTGGCACCAAAGGTGGAGTTGGAGTGATGAACAAGTGACATCATAATGCCAAAGATGAGGTTGGCGTTGTTTTGGTGCCAAGCCTAGGAGGACTCTGAGTGACGCTTACCTTGCTTAGATCATGGATTGATTGGCATGTCTTCGTTTGAAACTTTGTACGATAGTGTTGAGACTCTCCTTGAGTCCATGAGTACAAGCAAATTTGTGACAAAAGGGACCTAGACTGAGTCATATTAACCCTACCTGAGTCTCTTTCTATAAGTTCTACTATGGTTTATTGCAGTTACGTTTTTTATAATTGCCAAGTCATTTCCAAGTTTTTCCTTGAGTTTTGCCTTGAGCGCGAGTTTGGGCCAAAAAATAGGCTTCTCGATTCCAAAATGAGTTTGAGTGTTAACATTATGCTTTGTACAATCATGATCTTCATTTGTTGATTAACTGGCTTGAAGAAGCTTGGTGCTAGTTGCTTATGATATTCTCAAAGAGAATCAACAAATCTTGAGACATAAAGGAGAACGTCAAAGTGGCCCATGGTATGATGAGATCTTACTAGGACTTGCACGGAAGTGAGAGAATTTGAGGTGGCTCATGAGGTTTATGATGAAGTATCTTAAAGGAGGAGGAACAATGAAAGTTAGGCTTCAATACCATATGCCTTACAAGTAGGACAGGTTGCATACACTCTTAAGCTATTCAAAAGAACTAAAGTGTACAATTCCTTCCATGTCTCATTCTTAAAGAAGTTGGTTGAGAAAAATTCAATAATATTAAATGCCTTTCCAAAAAATTGTGGATCTCTCTCTCTCTCTTTGTATATATATATATATATATCAAAAGTGTATAACTTAAGAAAGTCATGAACCATCCTAATCACGTCTTAGTGAATAACTTAATAAGAGTTTATTATAATATGAGATTTTAATATAAATGTAAATGCACTATATAAAATATTTTTAGGTTGATTGCATTTTGCTTTTTTTTATTGATAATTCCTCTATAAGTGTGGGGCACCTTCGACTTACTGGCCATGACCATGGGGTATTGCTTTAGGCAGATTCACCTAGGACACGTGCTTGAGCATGTTTGTTGGGATACACACACCTAGGCTTGGATGCAGAAATTTAGTGGATCCACTCTTAACATCTCACACTAATTATAAAGTTTCACCACTATATCGTCCCACTTGTCATTTCACATATTGCTTGATAATTAAACCTCAATCTTCATTTTGAAACCCACACACGTTTAACCACTTGAGCTCATTCTATTTGACTAGGTTGATTGAATGTTACCGTAGAAAACATTTTTGCTACTAGAGAAGAGAAATTGAAGAATAAAGTTATTACATAGAGTACCCATCGAAAGGAAGTATCTTCCTTCTTAGATGTGACATGATGACCTCCTTAAAAATTGCAAAACTCAGCACCACAATTGCTATTGAAAAAAGCAGGTCACTCATGGGGGATTGTTATCTTTTTTCTGTTAGTCAAGTTAGTTTTATTTCATCATCTTTTTATCAGTTAATCGAGTTCTATAAGATTTGGGTGTATTTTTGCTAGATGACAAAGTTCTAGATAAAAAACAGCTTTTGCACATGCACAAATGAATTTAGTCCTTAGAAGTGTTCTATGGTTTTGCAAAAGCGCAAAAAATTGTATCTTGGCCAAGGGCAGCATATACTCTGTCCTTGAATCTTAGTGGCTTGGAAGATTATGAAGATAGGAGTTTGAGTGCTGAACCAGTGCCTTGCAAGAAGCTATTAATCTCCTCCCTTAGGTTTGGATTTTTTAAGGAAGGTTTTGTTCACCACCGGCATGGATGAGTTCAAAGCTTCTCATTGGACATCCCTAGCTTCAAACTGGGGTTCTTAAAATTTCATTATATGGTCATCATGTCACCACAAGTCCTTTCTGGATTGTCCTGCTTGAGTGCTTGAGCTTGATAGCCAAGCCCACTAACTAGGTTTGTTTTCCCTTGCAATTTCACTTGGGCCATATTAGGGATGCTTATGTGGGGTGCAAAACTGTGTTTGTGTTGTGTTTTTGGATCTATCTCAGACTGGTCTGTGCTATAACACATGTGATTCCTTGTTCATGTCTGCTTTATCTTCTCGAATAACCTTTCTACTTTTTCATGCATGCAAGTTGGTACATCAGAATGATTGAAAACTTTACTTTTCAGAATCTATCTTAGTTTGGGACTGAGCATATGTGTTTTTCTTTTCTTTCCCGCTGGACAAGCTTCTCTGTTTTTTAATGCAAAGGCAACTACTTCTGCAAGAGGCTCTTTTCTAGTGGGATGTTGTGGTTTGATTATCTCTTGGTCATGACAGCATGTCTGTGGTCCCATCCTTTGCAATGTTATTGGCTATGTTTCTTCTTGGGCACCCAAGACACACTTGGCCATAGTGCAATAGGAGTGGTATCGGTTTGTTTTCAGCCTCTAGGAACTTGAGTTGTAATTTTCTAATTCATCTTACAAGTATTACTCATTAAACATGTTAGTGTGCAAATGTCTTCAGTTTTTGTTTTTTTTTTTCCTTTTTAAATTGTCATCCTGTATGGAACAACCGTTGTGCGAATGTTCATAGCTTTTGTTACAAGTGCTCTTGTTGTGCATGACAATTAATGTACAAATGTCCAATGTTTGAATTTTGAACAATATATTGCTTAACTTTATACTTGCCAACTACTATGTATGCAATTGTTTTTTTTTTTTTGAGTAATACTTCATATACACATCCACCATGGGGATTGAACCCGGTCACATCATCGATAATGCAATTTTTAGTTGTTAATATATTGTATAAAAGTTTGCATCAGAATGTAGGTTCTGAGGGTAACCTTATCCTCACTAACATAGAAGTCTGGCTTGGTACAATTATGTCATCTTTGTGGAAACATTAATGCAATTTAGGTAATTCTCGTCCTTTGACACTAAAAGGAAATAAAACATGTAATTTATTGGTGTGCAAGGTTGTGGGATCAATCAAAGTTGAAGCAGATTTAGAGGCAGCCTCAGATGTCGAACTGGGTGCCAAGATGGATATAGACACTCCCAAATCAAAGCCAAAATTCTATGTTGGTTCCCGAGCTCTTGAGTACCCACGTGATTATATGGAGGTTTGTATTGATGTGCATTTTGCTGCAGTCAACCCATTTTTCTTGTTCCAAGCTTATGTTTTTTAGGTGTAAAGGCAAATTTATAGTTGCTTTGCACAAGCACATGTACACATCATTGTTTTTCATGTATCTTAAGGTTTTATTGGCAGGTTATTCCAGCAATGAAGGATGGTATTGTGGCTGACTGGGATGTTGTGGACAGTATATGGGACCATGCTTTTCGGTAACTTTGCTAATTTTGACTTTGGAGTGTGGAATGCATGTGCTGAGATCAACATTTCTTTTGAGAAACATATGATAAACTGAAGTCTGATGCCAATTATTCAAAATAAGGATAATTTTAACCTTACATTTTCATAAGTTTTGAAATCCTGGCCAGTCTTTTGCAATATGAAAATTTTAAATTTCTTTAGGAATGTCTATATTATTTATAAATTGTTTTTGAATTTTCTATAAGAAGCAATAATTTCTTTATAGAAAGTGAGGCAGATACTAATTTTTAATTGACATTATTTGGAAAAAATTGTGAAGATTAATTGCTAAATATTAGCTGCTAAATTTTTCCTTTGTTCTCTAAAGGCATCATATGCTTCATTTTGGATTTGCTTGTGATATTGTTCACATCCATTAACAACTTGGAAAGTTGTGCTTCCACAACAAGATATTTTAGTAGAAGTATACACATATATGTGTGTGTAACATCATAAGATCATTTTGATTGTATTAGAAGGCTATGCTAAATACATGAAGAAAGTGCCTTGTACTTTTTGCATGATGAGCTCATGAGAATGTAATTTTTTAAGAATCCACTAAGAACTCAAAATCATGAATTGTGACGATGACATCTCTTAGCTAGGTGTGTTAGTTTATTGCATGTACTAGGCTTGTTATTGTTGGTTACGAATCTGCCATGAGGAAAGGATTTGTTGTTAATGCGCCTAGATTCGCCCACCGGATTGAAAGGCCGGAAGGAAGGAATGCCTTCCGTGCCAATCTCCGGAGAAGGCCGGCTTCCTGTGGGGTTTGTGTTAAGATAAGAGTGCAGGAAAGAGATAAAAATGCAGAAAGAGATAAAAGTGCAGAAAGGGATTCCAAATGTGATTGGAGTTGGGTGGGGGGAATAAGCAGCACGGCAACGAATCAATCACCACTACTAACAGCATTCATCTACAAACATACATTGAAACTACAACTATCAACGATCCTATGTATCCTCTATCTATGCATTCCAGGAATACTTGGCCACCAAATGCCGGAGTCCAGAGTTCAGTACAACAACAAGCAATGACACAAGAAACATGAGGCAGAAATGACAAGGAGAGGCAGCATACAAGATAAAAGACAGTAAGCAGAGCCAAGTATATGTTTGTATTTGAGGCAAACGCATAGCTACAATTGTTCCCTAGCAATATATTCCCCTTCCACCACCTTACAATGAAAAAGTGGTGGGTATTTATAGCCCAATTTCCCCCTGATTACATTCATGGGCACAAAGTCCCAGACAAGACAGTAGCTGACACGAGCGGCTGAGGAGCTGCTGATGCTGACTTCTGTCTGGCAGGACTGTACTTGCAGCATGGTGTCCCTGAAGACGGTACAGCTACGTGGCAGCGCGTTGGGTCAAGTCTTCGGTCAGCAGGAATGCGGGTAGGTGCGGCAGATGGCACTTCACATCGGCTTAAATGGTGACAGATGGTGCCGGTAGTGTAGCCCATGCTTTGTCCTTGCGCGGTCAAGTCTTGGCTCGAATCTCGAAGATGGATACTTGTCGGATGCTGAGGTATGACACGTGTCTGCCTTGAAAGGCAGTTTATCCAACTTCGCTCAGGATTCGGGCGCTATCGGGTTGCGCAGGAGGAAAACAGCGCAGTTGGAAGGCCTTCTTGCCTTAGCAATTTCTGAGTTAGTTTTACCCAACTGCGCACCGGTCAGAGGGCGCACTCCGACTTCGCTGCGAAGTCGGGTGTCGCACCGGTGCTTGCTGTCTTCTTCCGCTGCTCGGACTGCGCACTGGAAAAGGGGCGCACCCCGACTTCGCTGCGAAGTCGGGTGTCGCCCCAGCACTTAGCCGATTATCTGCTAGACCATTCCCCTAGTGCGCCCAGAAAGAGGGGCGCACCCCGACTTCGCTGCGAAGTCGGGTGTCGCCCTGACACTTAGTCAAATTTTCAATTATTTCCTGTTCCGATTGCGCACTTCGGGCTCCCTACTGCGCTCCACTTGAGGGGCGCACTCCGACTTCGCAGCGAAGTCGGGTGTCGCCCCAACACTTAGAAACTTTTCAAGGTACACCTGTTGAAGTTTTACTGGGGGAAGAAAGGGAGAAAGAAGAAGAGGGAATGAAACTGCGAGGAAGAGGGAGAAAGGGAGAAATGAAGAAAGGGAAAATGAGGAGAAGGAAAGGAAAAGAGCAGCTCTCTAATAGAAACCAAAAACATGGCACCCCTGTGCAAAATGTGGCAACATTCCTGGCGGCTCGCGGGGTGTCGAGCTCGCCTCGACGCAAAGAACCATGCCTTTATCCTTTGGGTGCAGAGGAACTTCCTTCCCTTGCCTTCTGCTGCTCTGGTCGCTTCCCTTGGGGCAACTGTTCTTCTTCAGGTTCACTTTCACCAGTTGCCTCCTCGGTCCCGCCTTCTGAATCTGAGGGTTCTCCACTTTCGGCCTCCCGCTCGCTTATGCGTTCGAGCGCAGCCTTAGCTTGATCCCAGACTGCGGCTTGGAATGGAGTGGGGTCGCTGATTTCTCTGAGTACTGCGTGGAATGCAACGACCGCGTGCAGGTCAATGGTGTTATATCTTTTTCCCAACTCCTCAAGGGAAGAGTTGATCTTGCAGTACTTTGCCACCATTTGAGTGACCTGCGCTTCTTGAACTGGCTCTGTCCAGCTATCAATTTCAGCTGTATCTGTCTCGAAGGACAGCCAGTTCTTCTTTACCTGCTCAAGGGTGAGGAACTCGCCATCTCTGACATAGCTCGGACACCCATGCTCGGACAGAATGTGAAAGGGCGCCAGGAGAATGTGTCTTTCATGCTCTAAGGCGTCCAGCGCCTTCCTGGCCGTTCTGATTTTTTCTCGTCCTAGCAAAATAAGTGTGCAAGGTTACCCTTGCATCTGCCCACTCGAGGCAAGTTGTGACATGGGGGCGACTTGGAAGCCTTCGCGCTCTAACTCCTCGAGTTTCATAGCCAGGTCTAGCCATTGCCTCGCCTGGTGTTCGGCTTCCTCTACCACAGGCTTTCCCTGGGTAGACACTTCTTCAATTCTGGATACGAAATCCAGAACTGACAAGGACTTGACAAGGTTGGGCTTGCAACCTTGTAGCAGACTAGCGCGCATCTCCTTTGCTTTGCTCTTTGAAAAGGCCGTCGCTTGTGATGCTTTCTCTGTAAGCTGCGACTGCGCTCGTTTCAGCGAATCTTGCAGTTGTGAAATCTGCTCTAGCGCTGCTTTTCTCTCTTGCTCGGTCTCCTGCTGAGAGGCGGCCAACTGAGCCTTAAGATCTTCTACTTCTTGTTGTGCTGACCCCAACTGCGCAGTAGCCCTAGCCAAGTCTTCTTCGAGCTGCCTTGTGGTATTCTCCAGCTGGAAAAGCGCCTCCTGGGTCTCGAGATGCTTGACAAGGAGGTTGTCTGTTCTACGACGAATACCGCGGATCTCGTATTCCTCGTTGATATCATCAAAGTTCTTCTCCTTTGTCTGAAGCTCATAGTCAGCCTCGGTCATGTCACGGAGAGGCTTCTTCACCTTAGGGACCAACTTTTCTGTTGTAAGCACTCTTCGATCTAGGTCAAACTTCGTGCGTTTGACCGGGGCGGCTATCTCTTCGGCCCTTCTGCGCTTAACGCCTTGAAGAAAGGAGGCTGATCCCCCCACGACTCTTACTGCCAGAGGCTGGTCCTCGGTGATACTCATGAAATCGAGGTCTTCCAGCGCCTGGGCTTGTTGCGGCATCTTCCCTGCGAACAGTGAAGTAGGAGGGATACCAGAGGGGGTAGTAGCCTTTGAGGGCGACCGGGTCCTAGGGGTGACAGGAGTTTGAGTGGATGGCGCTGGTAGGGTTTCGGTCGGCTGGGGCGAAGGATGCGGAGATGAGGGAGCAGCTTCGGCGCTAGCTGCGGGTGAAGGCTCTAGGGTTTGACTCAGGGATTGAAAGGCGTTGGGATCCTGAGCAAACTGGTCAAACGAGTGGAGGCCGCTGGACGGCGGGGTAGCTTGTGAGGCGGAAGACACGGCTACGGCTTGCCCTGATGGAGTGGGAGATGGGGCTTTTGCAGGGCCGACGCGGACTTGGGCAAGAGGAACGGAGGACGTACCTGCGGGCTCCGCCTGAGCCGACGCTGGAGGGATGGTCGCAGCCTGGATGTCTGCTTCTGGTTCGGGGCTGTCTAAAGAGACAACCTCCGCGCTGCTGCTTGCGACCGCTCTACGGTTGATTGTCGTACTGGCTCCTTAGGTCGCTTGGTCCTCTCGACCTTTTTCTTCTTCTTTTCTCCCGACGCCGAGGTTGGTCCAGAAGAAAGCGACAATAAAGGGGCAGCAGGTGCTGATGTCCCCACGGTAAACTTGTACCTGGGTCACGCTGGGAGAATACCTGCCGCACTTGGTCTACTGGCTGGCAGCGCGGACGCCTTTTCTGCTGGAGGGGCCAGCTCAGGAGTTGACCGTTCTGAACTTTGCGCCGCTTCGGGCACTGCCACAGGAGCTACAGTCTGCATCGGGCCCACTTGGCTGCTGGTTGGAGTCGCGCTGGAAGTCGCTGGAGTTGACAATGACTGAGAGGTAGCCCTTCTTTTATACCTTATATTTGCGCCTCGGGGAACGCAATTGCGAAATTCAAAGGGCTGCCACGTGTCGACGTGTTCGTCATAAAGTGTCGAAAACTCATCATCAACGGCAAGGTTCCTCCGGCTTGATTTGTCATGTTGCGTGCGACACCTCATCTTCCAACATTCGAGGATTTTGTCCTTATGCCAGTTGAGTGGCGCCACCTTAGCGAGGAACTTCTTGAATCCAGCTGACTCCATTCGATGGTCCGGGTTTCGCTCTGGATCGTAAGTGACCTCCTCACAGTAAAACTCATGCCATGGTGGCCATGATTGCATCAAATGAATGCGCCAGTGGAGATCCGCACCCGTCCTGTTCCTTCTTTCTTGCATGATTTCAGCTCTAGGACAGATATGAGTGAACTTTCCCCGGACCCCGATTGGGTCATACTTCCAGCGTTGGGGTAGCATAATCAGGCCCATATCCATCAGCTCCCGCTCAAGATAAACGTGTTGCCCGATTTCGAAGACTTGAATATTGGCCCAGGTCATAGGATATTTAAATATGTGACCCTTCTTCTTTCCTTGGCCAAATTCCTCTTCGACGTAATCCATTTGCCGCGCCACCTCCATCCCGAATTGATGGTCTGTGCAGAAGTAGGGCAGCAAACATGGCTTTCCCTTGAATCCGTAGATTCGGACAACAATGCCCTGAGTCAGCCTGAAGGTATCCCCGAACTCATTGTTCCACAGATACTTGGTCATAGCCGCTGGTGGGCGAGTCGCGCCACGGTTGAACAATCCCATTGCCTGGCCCAGAAATTGAATATTGAAATCATAAAATGAGCCCTTCCTGTACAGGACCTCAGTCCATTCGTACACGGGGAGCGGCTCTCCTTGTTCGCTCACTTTCTTCAGGTTAGGGACGTTCATCCGGTAATGCATGTGATACAGGCATAGCCATGTGAGGAAGGAGCAAAACCGGAAGTCCGTCGACTGCTTCTGCTGCAGTCTCACCAGGCTCGAATGAATTGCGTATGCTAACCAGTCCGCCCAGTCGTAGAAGATAGGGCGCTTCCCACTCTTCTGCGCCGTGGAGTCGTAAAACTCCCCGTGCAGGATACACTCGGCCATCGCCAGCTGGAAAGGCCGCACCACTCTGTCTGAGTCGCAGCCGAGGACCCATGCCAGGATGATATAGATATATCTGTTTTCAAATCGGTCCAGCGGTATGGGGCCAGTCGGCCACTGTCCAGCATCTAGCGGAGTCTTCAGCTCTGAGTCCAGAAACTCTCTCATCCGCTTCGTCTGAGAAAATCTGCCGGTCTGCTCTTCTATGTTCACCCTTCTGATAATTGCGTCGAGGCTGTACTGAAGCCCTGGGGCGAACGCTGGCTGGATGCTCTCTCGAAAAAGAGTGAACAACACCCTTCCTTTGTTATCGCAGACCTGCCGCGCAGCTGGTTTGTAGTATTCAACAATCGCTTCAACCAGCTCCGGGCACCAGTGAGTCGGAGGGCACAGGAACCAATAAAGGTTTGACTTGTACGCCGCTCCGAGGTGGTGGGAAGGCGAAACCTTATCCACCCACTTTGCGATATTCAGACGTAGCTTCGAGAGACTGATGGAAAAAGAACCATCTTTGTATCCGGACAAGCGGTTGATTGGTGGCGGCGGAGTCTGGCCAACTACGCGCCTCTTCGTTCGGGATTTTCCTTTCTTGTCCTTCTGCGGCGCCGCGCTCTCATGAGCACTCGACTCGGAGACTCTTCGCCTTCGCGCGGTTCTTCACTCGATTGCGCCCGTACGGGCGCTTTCCCTTGTCCATCCTTGTCGAAACGACAGAGACGGAACAACAGCTTCTGAGCTTGTCAGGTTTAATTCTTTGCAGTTCGGGAGTCACTCGAACAATATGAATTTTCTAGCTGCGCCAGGGTCTTTTTGTAGACAGTGACTGCAACATTAATGGCACGAGGGAGGAAGTTAGGGCGGTTAACTCTGGGTTGGTGGAGACGTCATGATTTTGGCGGCTGCGCATGGGCATTTTTTGGAAAAGCGTGCTTTATTAGTCGTTGGCCCAAAACGCACCTTACCCTTTAAATGCATCATCATTGGTAATTGCGCAATCATTTAAAGCCTCCTTGATCGTCGTGCCGCTGCTGACATCACCGCCACCATTCGGGCACACTTTTCAAAGAACAACTTTCAACTCATAACCCAATTTCGCCTCGTGCCGAACTTCGCCCTGGGCCCACACTTATGATTTTTCTTTTTTCGTGGTGAGCTGTTCGGACTTCGCCCGAAATTCGGGGCGCAGTCGGACTTCGCCCAGAAAAAGGGCGCACTTCGAACTTCGCCCGAAAAACGGGCGCACTTGGATAGACTTGGACGCTTTCAGCTTTCACCGGATCACCCAGGGTGCGCCCGAGAATGGGGGCGCACTCGGACTTCGCCCGAAAACGGGCGCAATCCGACTTCGCCCAACAACAGGGGCGCAGTCCGACACTTGGCATTTCCTTGTAGTCTGCTACCCGACTGCGCCCTTTGGAGAGGGCGCAGCCCGACTTCGCTGCGAAGTCGGGTTGGGCAGCTAGACTTAGACATTTTAGCTCTTTTTTCAACTGCTTTCTTCCCTACTTCGCACCATTCGATGAGCGCTACCCGACTTCGCTGCGAAGTCGGGGATTTGCCTCAAACCTACTTGGGCTACTTGGAAAATTAAAAACTGAAAAACAACTGAAATATTTACATGCTGAAAACAAATACAAAAAGGGAAATATGTACAAAGAAGGACCCCTTCGGGTGCCTTCAATGGTGGTACATTTTCAGGTGGAACCCGTTGACGGGAATGGGGAGAGGATGTCCCTCCATGTCCCGGAGCACATATGCGTTGAACTGATTCACCCGGGAAATCTAATAGGGGCCCTCCCAGAGGGCATCAAACTTTCCATGGTTGCCGGGTTTCGCCTTCAACGAGTCCCATTTCAACACCAGGTCCCCGATTTTGAAAACTCGGGCGGTGGTGCCTTTTGCGAACCAGCCTTGGGTTGCTTCAGCGTGCTTGGTGAAGGCCTGGTACGCTTTCTCTCTGTCTTCCTCCAACTGCAGCAGTTGGCAAAGTCTGTCTTCTACCGGATCCCCGCTGCTTCTTTCCTCATCAAGCATCCAGAGAGCGGGTATTTCAATGTGCGTTGGCAAGACAGCTTCTTTGCCGTACACGAGCGCATAAGGGGACGTTTTGATGGACTTTTTGAATGAAATTCTGTCCGCCCATAGCGCCCGATCCAGGAGTAGGTGCCAAGTCCTCTTGTTTTTCTCTACTGTCCTTCGGATGATCTTCAGTAGGTTCTTGTTGGTGGACTCGGCAAGACCGTTCCCCTGCGGGTAGTAGTTGGAAGACATCTTGTGATAGATGCCAAACTTGCTGGTGTACTCCGTGAGTACTGCGCCTGCGAACCCCGGACCATTGTCCGTTACTATCGACTCGGGGACCCCGAAACGGGTAATCAGGCTCTCAAGGAATCTGATGACCGTCTCTTGGTCGGCGTTCTTTGTGGGGATCGCCTCTGCCCACCGCGTGAAGTAGTCGGTGGCGGTTAAGATAAACTTGTCTTGTCGATTGGGATGGGCAAGCGGAGGAGGGCCTCTGCTCTGTCAAGGTCCATGGCTAAGCCTTTTTCGGAGATGACATGCCCCAACAGTTTTCCTTCTTTCACCGCAAAGACAGATTTCTTCGGGTTTATGGAGATGCCGAATTCACGACACCTTTAGAATATTTTCCGCAGGTGGGGAACATGATCTCCTCGCTTGTGAGAGAAAACAGTCATGTCATCCAAGTAGATGACAATCACTTTGTTGAGCAGCTCTCGAAAGGCCAGGTCCATGGCTCTTTGGAATGTGGCGCCAGCATTGGATAAGCCAAAAGGCATGCGCTGATAGGCGAACGTTCCCCATTTGGTGGTGAACGCCGTCTTGTGTTGGTCCTCATCCTTGACCCATATCTGGTTGTAGCCAGAAAAACCGTCTAAGAGGGAAAATCTCTGGGCTATAGCAACTATATGGAGGATCTGATCGATCTGGGGAAGCGGGTAATGGTCCTTGAGGGAGGCCTGATTTAGATTTCTGAAGTCCACGCAAAGACGAATGTCTCCGTTCTTCTTCCTCACGGGAACCAAGTTCGCAACCTAGGATGAATGCTTGATGGGGTAGATGATCTTGGCCTCCACAATCTTCAAGAGCTCGGCCTTCATCATGGCCTCGATTTTTGGATTGACGGCCCTCTGTTTCTATCGGAATGGCTTGGCGCCATCTTCTAGCTCAATGGTATGCTGGATTATTTCTCTGTCATACCCCTTCAAGTCCTGGTAGCTCCAGGCTACTATGTCAGGGAACTCTCGACATAATGCTCTGATTTGCTCGAGTTCCTCTGTGGTGCAGTCTGTCCCGACCTTGATTGATTTACCAGGTTCCAGCTCCAGGTCAGCATACTGCTTCGGGTCTACTTTGATCCGATGAGATATGGCTCTGTCATTTTGATCAAATAGACTCTCTAGAGTAATCAGTCCTTTTGGGACATGATTATTTTTTAACAGTATCAACCCCTCATATTGCTCGTCATTAGGGTCTCTACCTTCGATTGAACAGGCTTCATTTACCAAAAATGTGACGATCTCCTCGTCACAGTCGAACACCTGCCAGTGGGTATCCTTATCAGGCACAGAAGGCCTGTAAATGGTACGAACCGGCTTCGGCTTCTGGACAGTGTCATCAGCCGGAACGTACCTGGCTCCAACAGACGCCAGAATGTCAACATGCTTGTTTTTCTCGCGTGAAATAGCCTTGACATTCAACGAGTCAAAAGACTCCATCAGATCCCAGACCCGATTTCGGTACGCCTTGAGATAGTGCTTTTTGGAGGCGCACTTATTCGTGATCTGGTGGCACACCAGCTCTGAGTCTCCGTAGATCTGCAGATGTTTAATCCCTAGCCTCTCCGCCTTTCGCAAACCCAAGCATAGGGCTTCGTACTCCGCCGCATTGTTGGTACAGCTCCAAGCCAGCCTGTAGGTGTAATCCTTCTGGATCCCGGTTGGGGAAACCAAAAGTACTCCAGCACCGGCGCCATTTTTGCATCGTGCGCCGTCAAAGAAAAGCTTCCACAACTTTTCAGGTGCAGGTCCCACTTCTCTCTTGGCCGACTTGTCGAGCCTCTCAGGCTGAACAATGGTGTAGCAGCCTTGCTCAGTTTCAATCACGACGTTGAAGTCCCGCAAGGAGAATTCATCTTCTACTTGCAGCTGTTCGAGAGCTTGCTCCGTCATGTCCATTGTCACCAGTTCTTCCTCCGTCAGCTGAACCATGCAGTCCTCAGGCTCTTCTCCGGTTATCTTCTCTACTAAGTAAGTGGAAGGCTTCTCATTGAAAATCTTCAGTCTCCTTCCTTTAAAGGGCACTTCCATGTGCGAGTAGTCCAGAGACAGATACCCTCCCAACTTCGTAGTGAACTCCCTAGAGAGACACATGCCGAAGTAGGGTTCCAAGTCGACGACCACAACCTCTTGGATGACCACAATGTCGAGAGCTTTGTGCAGCCGAATAGGGATGTCTTTAATGACACCGACTGTCTTGACAGGGGTGTCGTCTAGTTGCAGCACGCCTTGGCTGCTCCTTGTGTACTCCATCCCGATTTCGTCGCAGACGGCTCTCGACATTACGGTCGTGGAAGCACCAGAATCCACCATGCAGTTGTGTACTATGTGCCCTTGCATCCGTAATGACAGATAGAAGGGAGGTGGTCTGTTCTTCCCAGTGGCTGAGACTGTCAGGGGTTGCACCAGGACAGCGGGTTGTATCTGCTTGCCATTCTTCATGATTTTCAGAGATTCCTGCAGCAGATCAACCTGGCCTGGGAGTTGAAGAGCATCATACATGCTGATTCTTGCGGGAGTTCTCTTCAACTCGTCTACTATGCTGTAGCCCGAAGTGCTAGCTCCTTCCGCTTCTTTTGCCGGCTCATACTTCGTCCGGTACTATTGAGTGGCCTCAACTCTCTCTCTTGGTCAGAGACGGATATCTCAGCTTCTCCTGAGCTTGTTCTTTTGTTTCAACTGGAGGCTGAGCAATGGGAGCTTTAGCCGGAAGAGCTTTGGCTATGGGAGGCTTGAGTGCGGGAGTCTTCGCCGGAGGAGCCTTGTCTTTGGCTGTGTAGGGCCACAGCCTCTTGTAGGGTGGTAGCTCCTCAGGTTGCGCCTTATCTCTTCTGGCGTACACCTTTAAGGGTTTTGCTGCAGCTTCGGCAGACTTTTTGCTTTCCTTGGCAGGAGGCGGCATCGGAACTTCCTCTGAAACGGCGAAATTACTTTCGTCGCCCAGGATCATGTAGAGTTCTTCGTCCTCTATGGCGCTGCCGGCCAAGGTCTGGAGGTAGTGTTGATGCAAGGTGCAGTCTTCCTCAGCATGCGGGTCATTGCACGTGGTGCACCAGTTGACCTGGTCAGAAGTACCAGGTTCGTCTTCAATGGCAGCATTCCTCGGAGGGGGCCGCCTTTGCAATTGTTGCTCGGGGGGCCGATCTTTTGTCAATGCCGGGGCGGGTATGGCCTCCTTGGAGCCAGGTCCATCTGGGCCTGCTTCTTTTTCAGGACAGTCATGTCGTTGGACATGGTGTGATAGCCAGAGGCCAGAGCCCGGACCTCCTGAAGGATTTGATTCTGAATATCATGGTCAGGAGGCGACGACAACTGAGCTGGGGGAGGCAATGCAGCCAATGGAGGAGGAGTGGAATATTGTGCATGTTGCGGGGGAGCAGGAAGTGCTGGAAAACGCGGAGGACGGGGAGGCGGATAATGAATTTGCGGCGGGCCGTAAGGATTCACGACCGGCGCTGGATTCCATTGCTGCTGGGGTTGTTGTCTTGAAGTGGACGGCTCCGAACCAGAAGCTGATGGATACTGCGATCGGGGAAAATCAGGGTAGATGGGCGGTTGCACTCTGTGCGGAAGCCTGCCGATGGAGATGATGTCCATTTCAGCTTGTTGGGCAGCCTCGTACAGAGCGGGGAACGTGTTGATTCTGGCAACCTTCAACAGTAGGCAAATGTCTGAGTTGAAAGATCTCAGGTAGTAGTAGGCGGCCTGACCTGCTGATGGTCGGAGTTCGCGAGGCACTCGTTTCCAAGACCTTGCAAACCTGATGTTGAAGTCTGACACCTCCTCTTGGGGGTGTCTCTGAATACTTTGGAATTGATGCAGCAAAGAAGAGGGATCAGCAGACTCGTTGCATCCTTTCACGAGCCTGCCGGCTAACTGTCGCCACCCTGTGATGGATCCCTCTGGCAGTGATCTCCACCAGTAGAGAAGCTTTCCCCTTAGGGAAAGGGCTAGCAGACGGGTCTTCACACTTTCGTCAGTAATGGAGTGTAGCGCAGCCAGGGCAAGAATGTCCTGGATGTGTTCGTACGCCGTCTTGCCGTAGTCGTCGTATGTAGGGATAGACTTTAAGGCAGCAGGGGGCACAGCTTGTTGTCCGACTAGGGCCAAGGGCCCCGTAGAATCCACCGTCGGGAAGAGGTCATCATCATCCAGATGATCAGCCATGTCTGCTTCTGACCCGGTAGTGTACTCGGTATCGGAACTGTCCGAAGATGTGGATTCTTCTTCGGCCTCAACTTGTTCAATTTCAGCCTCGACTTCTTGGATTTCAGCCTCGGCCTCTTCTTGGATTTCTTCTTCGCGAGCTTGGTGATCAGCCGACTCGACGCGCTCGCCTGGAGCGTCAATGTCAAGTTCGTAAAAGTCGGGCGGGTTCTCCGGATTCCTTGCTCGCCACCTTCTCGTTTGCATGAAGGCGTTAGGACCGGTCTTCATGGACTCGAGAGATGTTCAGATAATTGCGAGTCGCCGTGTGCTCCGATTTTGAACAGCAATGAAGCGAGCACTAGTACTTCGATTCTGTTTGGGGGTGGGAAACTACCATGTCCCACCGGCTAAGGCCAAGAAACTGGTGGCACAGATGGGTTTATCAAATTGGAATAGTACTTGTCCCATCGGGCGTGCCAGAGAAACTGTTGGTTACGAATCTGCCATGAGGAAAGGATTTGTTGTTAATGCGCCCAGATTCGCCCACCAGATTGAAAGGCCGGAAGGAAGGAATGCCTTCCGTGCCAATCTCCGGAGAAGGCCGGCTTCCTGTGGGGTTTGTGTTAAGATAAGAGTGCGAGGAAAGAGATAAAAGTGCGGAAAGAGATAAAAGTGCAGAAAGGGATTCCAAATGTGATTGGAGTTGGGTGGGGGGAATAAGCAACACGACAACGAATCAATCACCACTACTAACAACATTCATCTACAAACATACATTGAAACTACAACTATCAACGATCCTATGTATCCTCTATCTATGCATTCCGAGAATACTTGGCCACCAAATGCCGGAGTCCAGAGTTCAGTACAACAGCAAGCAATGACACAAGAAACATGAGGCAGAAATGACAAGGAGAGGCAGCATACAAGATAAAAGACAGTAAGCAGAGCCAAGTATATGTTTGTATTTGAGGCAAACGCACAGCTACAATTGTTCCCTAGCAATATATTCCCCTTCCACCACCTTACAATGGAAAAGTGGTGGGTATTTATAGCCCAATTTCCCCCCGATTACATTCATGGGCACAAAGTCCCAGACAAGACAGTAGCTGACACGAGCGGCTGAGGAGCTGCTGATGCTGACTTCTGTCGGGCAGGACTGTACTTGCAGCATGGTGTCCCTGAAGGCGGTACAACTACGTGGCAGCGCGTTGGGTCAAGTCTTCGGTCAGCAGGAATGCGGGTAGGTGCGGCAGATGGCACTTCACATCGGCTTAAATGGTGACAGATGGCGCCGGTAGTGTAGCCCATGCTTTGTCCTTGCGCGGTCAAGTCTTGGCTCGAATCCCGAAGATGGATACTTGTCGGATGCTGAGGTATGACACGTGTCTGCCTTGAAAGGCAGTTTATCCAACTTCGCTCAGGATTCGGGCGCTATCGGGTTGCGCAGGAGGAAAACAACGCAGTTGGAAGGCCTTCTTGCCTTAGCAAATTTTCTGAGTTAGCTTTACCCAACTGCGCACCGGTCAGAGGGCGCACTCCGACTTCGCTGCGAAGTCGGGTGTCGCACCGGTGCTTGCTGTCTTCTTCCGCTGCTCGGACTGCGCACTGGAAAAGGGGCGCACTCCGACTTCGCTGCGAAGTCGGGTGTCGCCCCAGCACTTAGCCGATTCTCTGCTAGACCATTCCCCTAGTGCGCCCAGGAAGAAGGGCGCACCCCGACTTCGCTGCGAAGTCGGGTGTCGCCCTTGACACTTAGTCAAATTTTCAATTATTTCCTGTTCTGATTGCGCACTTCGGGCTCCCTATTGCGCTCCACTTGAGGGGCGCACTCCGACTTCGCTGCGAAGTCGGGTGTCGCCCCAACACTTAGAAACTTTTCAGGGAACACCTCGTTCCGAAGCTTTACTGGGGGAAGAAAGGGAGGAAGAAGAAGGGGGAATGAAACTGTGAGGGAGAGAGGGAAAAGGGAGAAATGAAGAAAGGGAAAATGAGGAGAAGGGAAGGAAAAGAGCAGCTCACTAATAGAAACCAAAAACATGGCACCCCTGTGCAAAATGTGGCAACAGATTATTATATTATTTGTCTTAGGATTATTATTATGTAATGTGTGAGCCATAATCGCTCATGTTGGTTTTCTAGATGTAGGTTGTTAAGTCCTCTTTTAGAATCAGTTTCTAAGTTAGCTTGTTTGTTAGCTTAGGTTCTAAGTTAGGTTGATTGTTAGCTGAGGTTGTTTATGTTTCTGTTATGGATGATCTCATTTTCTAATGAGGTACGCCACCTGTTTTTTATCTTTGATGTATATATATATATATATATTTTGGCTTTTCAATAAAATGCTAACTTGGAGTTAGGAACCTCATCACTAGTATCAGAGCAATTTCGATTCGTGGACTGAGGTTGTTTTTCCAGTCCTTGGATTTAGGTTGAAGCTTCTACTGTGTTTAACAGGACTGAACATCCTTTTGTTTCTCTGAGTTAATATTGGTTTCTTGAGAGGGGTCAAAAAATCTTCACACCAGCTGTTAGCAACACACTATCCCGATGGACATTCTGTCTGGTCACAACAGTTTTGAATTGATTGCAAGACATTGATCTCCACTGCTCTCTCCTGCAAGACACTGTTCTTTGTCGCCTTGTGAGTTGTTGCTCTCTGTCGCTTGCGAGAACACCGAACCTTTGAAGGTAAAGGTGATATTTGGAAGGCGCCCTAGCTTGGCTATAGTTGCAGGCAAGAATGGTTCTCCTGTTGTATTTTTTGCCACATATCGGTGTGCATTCACAAACGGCTTGAGAATTCCTAGTTTGATCATAAGGATTCCTTCCAATGAGAAACGTCCCAACTAAGTTTTGTGGGTATGCATCTATTCAGAGTTCGCCGTGTCGTTTAAACGAGAAGTCTATTCAATCCTTTATTTGAACGTGGAGTTCACATTTTGGTTGCATGTTGCTGGCAACGTGTTCCTCAAGGCATTAGACATCACATGCACGTCTCATTTGCCTCAAGTAACATAGACTAGTTTACTCAGTTGATTGACGTTTACCAGGTTACGAAGCTGTGCTTGCTTCACTCTAGATATCAACAAGCACGCGTAGACTTTGGAGATGCTCAATTTGGGCAATTTCTCTCCAACATACTCTACAAAAAAACACGGAGTAGCTGTGACAAACAACACCGTTTCCATCATGTCCTGATCCGGTCATGAAACCGACGTCGATTGTTGGAGAAATTCAACCATTGCTCTCAGTTGCTAGAGTCGAATTAGCGGGCACTAGAAAATATTACTCGCTTGCATGACATAACGACATGCGCATACACGTGTCTTGCACCGCAAATTACTCTCCGTCGACTACGACTGTTGATGTTAATGCATTGCCCTAATGCCAACCTGTAAAAATTTTCAGGGGTTGTTCGACGTACTTTCCTAGCGCGTTTAACTGGTGTGTATCAACATCGTGAACAAACATGAATTCGTTGGAGTGCCATTTGTCATAAGGAGTTTGTATCTACATCATTTGTTGGTTCCATCCATGACGCCCAACCAGAACCTGAAAAAAACACAAACATGTTATGACGGCATAGCGGGACTGGCCAACAAAAGACAAAGGCGATCGAACTTGCGAGCATCAGGAGGATGGTAACTTTGTAGATCTCGACGTGAGGTTGACTACATTAAGCCTGTCCTCTCCAATGTTGCACGTCCAACAATCCAATATTTCCTTGACGACAACAATGAAAGTCTAAACAAGGACATTGTTTTCCCGCTTGTTACCGTTGCCTATCCATGTGTTGCTCCTAGGCCACAGACTTCAAGGTTTTGGATGCCAAGCATAGGAATCAATTGGTGTGAAGAGTGATTTGGAAGTTGTGCCAGCAACGTTGAGCATCCCTCGGTCCTTCAATCGCCAATGCTCCTACAAATATGCAAATGCCGTAGCTATCATCCTTTCGGGAAATCAAATCATCCTGAGCATCACTCTCTCTCCTGCGAAGCATATCCATCGGGTAAACAAAAGCGTTGACAGCTATTTTGGAATGATTCTTGGGCACTCATACAATCAAAGCAGACGCTGCATATTCCTGTGACAACGGAACCAGCAAGCTTGGCCTTCCAATTGAGAACATGAGAGATTTGAAGGGCCATTACGGCCATAAGTCACCATAGTCACCGCGTATGTGAAATCCTAGTTGGTGCCACCTCGAAAAACCTTCCTACATGTTTTGGCTAGTGCTTGTGATAACATTGTGGCTTGCGGTTGGAATTTTTTTGAATATTCAAAATTTGACCATTGGAGAAATCCATCGTGCGAATCAGATCGTTGGGCCTGAAATTAAATTAAATTAGCACGCGAAGGAGACTTTAGGACCAAAGGTGAAAAATTAATTCCTCTTTGCAAGTTTTCTTTTTTCAATGAGTTTACACAAGTTTTTATGAGGGGTCTCAGTCCCTCATACTGAGTGGGGTTTGAACCTTGGACCTCTCAAAGAGAGGCCAAATTTCTCACCGCTGCAGTAAGCTTGCAGCTCTCTTTCCAAGTTTTCAAAGGTGTATTAAGTATTAAATCATTATTTTAATTTGATACTTTTTAAAATTATTAATTAATTAATTAATTTATAATAATCTCCCTAAAGTTTTATGCCACCTTTGTTTGTAAAAGCTTCGGGAAAGCTAAAGTCTTGGAATAGGCCAAATTTTTGTAATTAATTGTCAACCTTTTGGTCAAGATAGGCACTATTATTTATTACATCTGGCTTTCACTCGTTCTGCCATGGCCACCAATTTAGCGGAACAAATGGTTGAATTGGCCAATGTTGTAAGTGCCTTGGCCGACAAGGTCAATGACATAGCGGTCCAAAGTGGCCCAAGTGATGAAAAAAATTACAAAAATGACCTTTTCTCTAAGACTAAATGTGAGGTCAAGTTGTATAATGACTCACGAGATCCAAACGTCTTGAGTAGCTGGATCCTTGATATGGAGACATGGTTCTCCTATACTCAAATTCCTGATGAGGAGAGAGTTTCTTTTGCTAAACTCAAGCTTTTTGGGTTAGCAAAAATTTTGGTGATGGAGCATCAAGAGGGCCAAAACCCACTTCACACTTGGGAAGACCTCATCAAGGCCTTGAAGGAAACTTTCTATCCTTCCAATTATGAGCAAGATCTCATTGTCAAATGGTTTCACTTGAGGCAAAGTAACATGTCTGTGTAGGATTATATTTTCCAATTCAATAGGTTGCGAATTCTCCTTGGTGTGGCAGATGCGACTAGCGCTCATCATCAATTTCAAGAGCGGCTTGCAGGAGCACCTGTATAGGGAGTTGAAGTACACTTCCCTTGACACATTAGATGCTGCCTACAATCATGCACACCTTGCAGAAGAGAAGTTTGCTGCTCAACAGAGGGTTTCTCGATCTCCATTTTCTGTAGGAACTTCCAAATCACAACAGCAGTCAATCAAGGCCAAGAAGCCTTTTTCTTCTTTCTCTTCTTCTCCCTCTCCGTCTTCTTCTTCTTCTCAAAAACCTTCTCCTTCATTTGATCACTGAAAAGTTTGTACTTATTGTAATAGGGAGAGGTCATGAAGAATCTATATGTTTCAGGAAGAAGAAGAATCTGATTGTAAAGCCTCATGAGGAACCACCATAAAATGTTCCCATTGAGGTTATAGGAGAAGATAAAGAATACAATGAGCTCAAGGGTAAACTCAATAATGTCACCCTGATGTCTCATCATTTGTTTGAAGGTGACCATGACAATTTGTTTGTCACGAGAGCTCACCTCACTCACAATTTCTTAGTGGATTGTATAATCGACAATGACTTGCAAAATAATTTGATTGCGAGATCCGTTGTTGATAAGTTGCAACTTCCACTGGAATCACATCCTTGTCCATACTCACATGGATGGAAGGATTATGGTTCCACCTCACATATGACTCATACTTTCACAGTGTCCTTTGCCCTTGGATCAAATTTTGTGGATTGAGTCACCTGTGATGTGACTCCAATAGATTGTTGTGGTCTACTTCTTGGTAAGCCCTATAAATACGATAAGAAGGCTCAATATGATGCTTTTTACAACAGCTACACCTTGCATCATGAGCATAAGACTTTTCTCATTTGCTGCAATAAAAACACCACTCTTTTGCTCCATTCTAATCAACCACAAAAGATTGCTTTAATCTTTAGCAGGCCACACTCTCAGGACACAACAGTTACAACTGCACCTCATCCTTGCATGGAGCCTACCACTCCTTAACCACCGGTACGTCTTCTTGCTCCTCCTGCTATGCTTCCTCCTGGCATTGAGCGACCATCTTCCTTGCAGCCTCCTTCATCCAGGCAGGTTCCAGTTTTGCAAAAGTCTTAGCAGCACCAGCAATAGCCATGGGTCCTCGTCGACTTCCTCCTCCTTGGGTTGGCGACAGAGTTTTGACTAAGCGTTGTCTTGTAGACAATGCACCTCTTGGCATCCTCGACATTATATTAGTCCTTCTATTAGCTCGGTACCTGATTTGCATCTTCTACCAAATCTTGATTGAGCGTTAGACACAACGACTCATCAACTCGCCAAGGTTCTTCCATATTAGCCCACTTTTTCTTCTATTGTAAAAGCATTGGAGTCCAATGCTTCTATTGTTGGGAGGCATGATGAGGACATCTCTTAGCTAGGAGTGTTAGTTTATTGCATGTCCTAGGCTTGTTATTATATTATTTGTCTTAGGATTATTATTATGTAATTCGTGAATTTCAATTGCTACGTTGGTTTTCTAGATGTAGGTTGTTAAGTCCTCTTCTAGAATTAGTTTCTAAGTTAGTTTGTTTGTTAGCTTAGGTTGTTTAAGTTTATATTTCTCTTATGGACGATCTCATCTTCTAATGAGATACACTACCTATTGTTTGTTATCTTTGATGTATATATATTCTGGCTTTTCAATAAAATGCTAAGTTGGAGTTAGGAACCTCATCAAATTCCTAAATATATCTCAACTAAGATATCTGAATAAGGGAACGATTTCCCATTATTGTTTTTAAAAAATATAACAGGAAATCTCAGAATAATACATTGGTAAAGGGGCACATTGTTGGCATAGTCCCTAGTGGAATCCCTTGCAAAGATGTTATGAGTAGTATCATGGTGGGTGTTATGGAGGCAAAGGATATTATGCAGGAATGATCTAGAACCTTGAGAAAAGCATGTCCAGTGGAAAGGAGGAATCATTAGAGGCAAGAAGGGGAAGCCCCAAAGGAGTTAAGGGTCTATAAAGACATCATCATCTTAAAAGTAGATGAAGGAAACACAATCGTAATGATAAACAAAGTGCATGGGGAAGTGATGGGAGATGCACCTCATGAAGCCATAAAAGAAGTCATAGCGGCCACCAAGATTAAAACTGTCAAAAGAAGATTGATAACAAATACATCTGTATGCCACACATATATGGGGCACTTGATCAACATACTAAAGAACAAAATGGTTAAAGAAGACGACTTGTTGCTCAGCTTTGGTTTAGTTTTCTTGCTCACTAAGATTCCCATCAAAAGGCAATTGTGGTGTTAAGCAAAGCAATGAATCCTCAAATCACTTTGTTGGTAAAACTTTAGCTAAGATTTTATCTTTGTTTCTTTCTAGTTTTAGGGGTGAAATATAAGAACAATTAGAAGGGATGGCATAGAATTTCCATTACTACTCCTCGTAGCAAACTTGTTTATGGAGGAATTTGAAAATTGGGCAGTGAGATCATATCCATTAAAATTGCAATGCTCAGATAGATTGTTGGATGTTTTCCCCTTCTAGTAACATTGGAGGGGTGACCTTGGATGATGCTAAAGCCACCTGCATAGCATATTACCACACAAAATTACCATGGAGATGAAAGAAAGGGGAAGACACCTTTCTTGGATGTCTTGATTAAGAAGAAACGTGATTAATCATTGGCGTGTGAAGCATATGGAAAGAGAATTGACATGGATCTTTATCTTCGAGTGGACTTCCACCTTTATTTTTTGCAAAAAGTGGTTATGATGAACATCTTGGTTTATCAATTTTGGGTAACCAGATAAGTTATGAAATAAGAAACATATAGAAAGCTAACATGTTGGAAGTAATGGTGAAGAGAAAGCCAACAATTCAGAGGAAAAGAGAGATAGGACGGAGCTCCAATGGATCCAAGCACCCACACTAGTCTTTAATGGGATGTAAAGTAGAAGCATAGTCGTTCTCATCGTCAACTATCCTAAAATGGCCAACAAATGATCTAATGACACTACTAGAAGAATGGCTAGATTTAAGGGGCCTAGTTGGATAATCCTCAGAGGACGTGGAGTTCGAACCTTGAAGACCCTTTTAGCATCCATGGCCATGGAACCACTAGAAGAAGATAGGAAATAATTGTAATGAAATTTAATGTAAATGAGAGTCAAATGCATGTAAAATGCAAATGCAAATGTAGACAAAATGGCAATGTAATGCAATTTAATCATGTGATTTGATAAATTGCAATAGACTATAGTTGCATTAAGGGTGCTATGTGAACGTCCGAATGGGGAGACGGTTGGGTGGTGCATTGTCCTAGAAGCCGTTGTTGGCAACGACTAGGACACAAGTTTAAATAGACCCACCCTCCTTCATTCGAGACCATCTAGGATATGCTATGGTAAGATATCTAAGACGCCTAGGGAGAGACTACCAGGAGAACATGTGTAGAGACTAGAGCCGTGTATTGACAATCCATATGAATGTGCAGACAATATGCAGATTGTATTATGCAATGTACGGGATTCTGTAATGCTATACTATCGAGTAATGCAAATGACTCATCTTCTATCCATGTTGTGTGTAATTTGTGTACAAGTATGATTGCCATTGGTAGTTTGTAGTTGTGTGTTGGATTCTCTGTGTGCAGGGATCATTGTTGCAATCTAAGCGTGGAATAGGGGAGTTGTAGTCCAAAACGTCGTAAAAGTGGAACTGCCGAGGTTGCCATTCTAGTGGTGATGATTATGCCGTTCTAGTAGATTGGCTATGGCTGTTCCAGTGCAAATTGTTGTTCTAGTGGTGTGAGGCACTTGCCGTGCTAGTAAGAATTGATCTTGTTGTTCCTACACTATGTTGTTCTAGCCCTATGTCGTTCTAGTGCATGTCGTTCTAGTGCTTGCCATTCCAGCAAGTGCCATTCTAGTAAATTGCCATACGAGTCAAGTTTTGATGCCACTCCAGTACAAAATGATGAGCAGAACTGCATTGATTGCAGTCTTGTTTGGCCCTTAATATGTCATCCTATTCCTCCATCTCTAGAATGCTTACCACCGTGCTACATTTGGCGCCGTTGTCGTTATCAAAAGGGAATTGGTTCCAATTCATGAACAACCAACGCGTGTGAAGTGTGGGGAGTGAACGACAGATTCACTACCGTGAGGATGTGGAAGACAAGGTCACGCAACAAACCAGATTCCTGTGAGAAGCACGAGGATCACATAGCAACGAGGTGCTAAGAAAAACATTGCCAACCAATTATTGTAGTCTCGTGTGTCTTGGGAGGAGGAGAATCCAAGTGAAATATACAAAATGTGGCAAATGTTGCCATTAACAACGGAGGAAATTCAAGAGATTACACGAGCAAATGAAGCACAGATTGTGGAGGATGTTCGTGCAAGTGGAAGCTCCAACGTGGAGAGAGCAGGTGGAGACAACAATTGGATGGTAATGCCGACACAAGAGCAGGGGAGTGTGCCAAGAAGTGCAGAGGATGGGAGTTAGGCACTAGAGCAACCGCAGGAGAGTGCTTGGGCAAGTAGACCGAAACTAATGCACGTATATTCGCGAAGGAGGTCGCGAAGTGCTGATATCGATCGAAAATTGTTTGCTGGAGATAAAGAGAAGAAGAATGACGTGAAGAACAACAACCACCTATGACGAGTATGCAACAAGTTGTAGCAGTTGCGGGCAAGCAAAAGACCCAAAATGTCATATTGGAACATGTGTAACCATATGGCGAGCAAACGGAGTTGAAGACGAGCAAGCATGGTTAAGATTATTTTTGGCGACATTGCGAGAAATCGCAATGGACTGGCACCTAAAGAAGACAAAAGACCAACCCTTTGCATTATAGGAAGCGATAACAGAAGCATTCATCCAAGAATTCAGAAGACTTTGAGATGACATTGAGATCATTGGAGAAATTTATGCCATAAAACAGGACGAGGATATTAAATCCTATAATAGAAGATTGAAGGAACTCATCGACAAGATGGAGGTGACGCCAACAGATGGAGTGCAAAGGCAATGGTTCCTTGATGGGTTGTTGCCCAAATATAAAAATAATGAATGTAGTCCCACCAACTACCTACAAAGAGGCATACAACAAAGCGATTATATTGGAGAGTGAAGTGAAGCAAATGACAACTCGTTTAAGGCACTACAAGGAATCTAATTTTGATAGTGACTGTGATGATCTACGCATGGCGATCCAAGCTATGATGAAGGTCTTGGAAAGGATGGCTTGAGATGCAAAGGAGGAAAAGGAGAAAATATTTGGTGTTCTGATTGTAAGATGGAGGTACATACAAATATTACATGTCTGAAGAACGCTTTTTGCAACATTTGTGAAGTGAAAGGGCATGCGGTTGTAGACTGTCAATTTAATATAAGGAGTTCGAGACACCAGTTGTTGGTGTAACAAGAAGCAAAGGATGAAAAACTGAGCACGTTGAAGAATGGACAAACAACGAGTGGCGGATATAGAAACAACCGTCGAGGAGGGAGACAATCACAACAAGGCAATCGACAATAAGGAGGGCAGAGTCGACTGAAGTATGATGTAGATGGCAAACCAATAATTCAGTGTCGAAAATGCCAAGAGTGGGTGCACTTCGCATGCAATTGTCAGAACCAACCAGTCGAAGACAACTTGGGGAATAACAATACCTTGATGTGTCATTGGTGCGGACTAGGTAGTCATAAGGAGGCAAATTGCTCGAAGAAGGTGCGATCGAGAAACTCGTAGAATGTCAATTTCATTGACATTGAGGAGCCTCAAATAAACCAACAACAGAAAGAGAACAACGTGCTTGTATTGACAAGGGGTCAAGCGAAGAAAGTGGACCAGTACCGTAACCCTACTATGGATAAGGAGAGATGGCAGGAAACACTAGGCAAGAACAACTCCTCGAAGAAAAGAAGTTAAAGGAGCTTGAAGAGAAGATGTCAACCCAGGATTTGGCAGCGAAAGTACTATATACAATAGTAGAGGTCAAAGTGTCGAGTTTACTTAGCGCCTTATTGGAACTGTATACGATGGTAGGAGCAATAATGCATCCAAGAAGAGTGATGAAGTTGCAAAGCGAGCAGGAAGCAACTGAGAAGAGAAGAGATCAATTCATTGATCCAACCGTATTAATGATTGATGTTGGCAAAAAGCCAACATTAATTCATATTGAGTTGTTAGATCATAAGTTGACCCAGGTGGGTCTGAGGGCTTGGTTCAACAATCAAAACACTTCTGTAGGAGTGCGAAGACCAGGGTTCCAACCCCTCGGGCCCCATAGTACCGGTGGGCGTGTTGCGTCAGTGTAGTTGGCTACGTTAAAGGTTTACCAGATACAACTAGAGGTTATAGTGGCGACAAGGAGCGAGATTCGAACCCACAAAGAGGCGTAGAAAATTGTAATGAGTCCGATTTCTCTAGTATAATAAAAAAAAAAGTTGACTTAGGAAATTGTCGACAAGGGGTCGAGTGTCAACGTCTTGCTTGAGAAGACATAGGAGATTGAAGCACCATTTTTGCGGTCTCCAAATTTCAAGTTGTATTGTGCGGATCAAAATGGGATCGAAATGAAAGGAGTCTTAACGACTCAAAAGGTGAAGATCGTTGATCAAGAGTTTGTCATGGATTTCTTTGTGATAACCATACAAAAACCAACATAGGATGCATTATTGGGGAGATGATGGTTGTGCATGGCGAAGGTCAATCACAATTGGGAGAAGGATCGACTTACTTTCAAGAAAGGACAATACAATTATATGATTAATTTGAAGAATTAATTCGTAAGTGAAGATATCGCAATGTCTGATGAGTTAGGCAGGTCATCTTCAGAGGAAGACAACGGACATGAACTAGACAAGGAAGGAGTGTTGCATCTGGAAGAGTGTACGAAAGATGAAGGTCGATTAGATAGTAACTTCTCCATTGGTAGCTAGAGGACTATGAGATGTTTCAGGCAGAGGAGGCTGAAGAAAACCATAACAAATGAGGAGAATGTGTGTTCGAGATTGGCGAAATTAGTAAAAGGGAAAAACCCGCACGAAAAGGAGAAGAAAGTGGACGTTTCTGAAATTTTTGAGTATATTAGAGCAAGAGGAATTGGAACCTCTTTCTATGGAGAGAAGACGAGTACAGGTACATGTACAATTCCCAAACACGGAAGAGGAAAGACGATTTGGATCACTTACGAATGCTGATGTGCGACGAATGGAGTTTGTTAGTAGAGAACGACCAAAGTATGAGCTGCGGAGTGATGACAATGACCATGAGGAAATGAGCCCATTGGCACAAGTTGGTGTGTAGCAGTAAAGAATACGTCGAGAAACACAAATGTTTCAAGAGCGTGAAGAGTTGCAAAGGTGTAATGCGCAAATGAAGGCACAAATTGCTTGGGAGATTGGAAGGACCATTCAAAATCTGGACGTAATAGAAGCAAGGAGACAAGAAGTGTTGAATGAAATGGAGCAACAAAGATGGACTAGAGAAGAAGCAACTTAGTTATTGTGGAGGAATGTTTTTGAAGCACCAACATCTCAGGAAGGGGATTGAAGGCATTGTTGGACGGATACCACTAGTACATTCTCCACAAGCTCCGGTAAGTTGAGTAGTAGCTCATTTGCAATCAATTTCGACAAAAGTAGTGGTAGTTTGAGTTCACTTACTAGGTGATCTAGGAGGAATACGTCAAGACCGCAACCAGTACCTGAGCTAGAAGATGTTTTGCGGACTCACTCCGAAGAAGAAAGACACACAAGAAGGCGAGTAGATGATACGTCAATTTGGTCGTTGAAGAAGCTCCTAGTAGTTTGCATGAATTACTAGACATCGTCACATTGGTTCAAAAACAAGCAACATAGGCAATTTGTAAAGATCATTAGGTCTTCTTGGTTGTCTATGATTGCCCGGCCAAGGGAGGAGTTTGGTTGGCCTCCCTTCTGGTAGTTTGCAAGGAAGGATCTTGACTTTGGCTATTCCTAGGCCATGTGATCAGCTGGAAGTTCTATAAGGACCTTCCTCTGTTTGTGTACAAAACAGCCAGAGACAACGTAACTAGCAAGTTGGCTTGTCAGGACCACCTCTTGGTTGATGTACAAACCGAAGATGCCATAATAGACGGCCAAGGAATCAGAGGACAGTGCAGATGGACCTCGAAGAACCTGGAGGAAGGAATAGGCAGTCCAAAGTCAGGGAGGCCCGGTTGGAAGAGAAATGATGAACGAAACATGCTTGAGATTGGAGTGTTGCGAAGGAGAAGGCGATGATAGGAACAAAGGCAAGGATGAGAAAATAAAGTATCTCATTAGATACAACTTTGGAATGCTTACCACCGTGCTACAACTACCGCATTCAAGAAAAAAAAGAATTGAAACCCTAGTAATCTCTCTTGTATGCAAACAACAGTGCACAAATTTGTCATTAACATTCTAGAGAGTTGTAGCTTCAAATGGGCTTGTTACTCTTGACAACAGAGATAGAGGGAAAGAATGAAGTGATTAGTCGATTAGTACTTTATTTTCCTTGTAATAATTGACATTGAAGAGTGATAGCTTCCCAAAGGTACAATGCAAAGCATATTTAGTAAGAATAGCTGAAAAATGTGGCAAGCAATCCACCTAAGTCTCTCTATAAGGAATACTACCTCCCTTGAATCTCAGGATATATAAGGCACCTGAAGATGAAATGATCTTTAGTCTCTACGTCCTAAGTAGAACAAAGTTGGCACACCCTATCTTCTTGAGGAAGATGGTGGCTTGTCTCCAGTTGCAATTGATGTCAGCACACATTGAGCTGACAAAGAGTAATCATAAGGTTATGTGTCCAATGTCATTGGATATAGTCAGGATGAGCAATAACACCCTTCTTAATGCTCATGAAATGTTTAGTGTAGAAGGCCAACTTAGGACTAAGAGGTTGAGATGGAGCGACTCATTTGATCCAAATATATTGTCAATAAACATCATCTTTAACAACTTGACTAATCACCCTCTTATCAAGAAGGTGGGGAGGAGCATTTAAAGAGTATTTGAATGGGGGTAGTCAACATACGGAGATGCAAACCAGCCAAAGAAGAGACAAATTTTGAGGACCATCCACAATGACAACCAAAAGTGCTTCTAGAGGTAATCTATTCCAACGTGCTTGGAAAGTATTTTGCAATATAAGATTTAACTCCTTTTTTGATAGATACCAATCAACATTTTGCAAAAGTAAGCTAAGCAAGAAGATTGCCATCTAACAAGAATCTATTCACAATCAAAATTTAATCACAATGTTTCATATTAAGCATCTCTTTCCACAATGCATTACTCATACATGTTATGGGAATAGCCATAATATATTGGAACGAGTAAGCCATGATTAATTACATAATATATAGGATAAAATACGTAACTTGCTATTCATAGTTTGTCTAAGAAGAGGGTTGTTTGTCTCCCTTCAGTTATAGTATTCAAGGTACATTTTAATCGATGGCATTGGTTATCATTTGTCAAATAAAATACAGGATTGTCTATCATTATTTAGGAAGGGGGCAGACAGGAAGTGGCTAGGGTAGGAATTGTTTAGACTTAAGACAAAACAATTGTCTATTGGATTTCAATAATCAATACAAACAAAAACAACAAGTTTTAAAGGTAGCCATCTCTCGATTCAAAGCCATCAAGCAAAATGTATAGTTGGCCTAACCATGTCAATACTCAACCATCAAGCATAACATAATAAACATTTTTCTTGCTATTTCACAATTTAATCCCAAAAGAGAAGAAAACAAAAATAACACGCATACTAAATTCCATTTTATACAAACTCAAGATGCAAGATGACAACAATCATTATGTTCACATGGGAGCATATTGATAGTGGCAATGGGCGTAGTGGTATCCTTTGATGACATGTGTGATCAACAAAGTTAGATGATTAAAGGAATCCATATTGCAATGCCATATATGAGGGTGGTACCAAATTCAACCAACCGTACCTTTGTCAACCATTGAAGTTGAATATAGAGGAGCATTTATTGCAACACAAGTGTGTGTTGTTTATTGGGAACCTTGTTGAGGATGTTGGACTTCAATGGAAGGAATTGATAAATATCTATTGTGTCAGAATTAACATGAGCACAAACCATAGGGTTTGCGAAAGGCGGTGGAAAGCAAGGAGTTTCACATCACAGACCAAGGTTCCAATCCCATGGGTGAACCTTAATATTAATTAAATGGCATGAACTCAATCGGTTAAACACCTCGACTGTCAAGAAGGAGGCCTAGGTTCAAATCTTGCCAAGTGATACATGTAATTGTTAAGTTGTTGTAATGCCACTATATGCTCATGTTGTAATATGGGTGGGGCCCCTTTTAATCCCATATAACCAACTAAAAAAGAAAAAAAACGTTAATATGAGAACCATTAGGGTTGCGGGGAACCTTGTTGTCCATAGTAGGACAAAGGACACTAATGCCCAATATAATTATTCGAAAGCAAAAGTGCACGAGAAGGTCATATCCCTCTTCTATTGTAGAATTGGATATCAAATATTAAACAACTTCATGTAGTTGTTAAAGAAGGAGAAGTTCACAAGGTTTAAAGGCATGATGAGTATATAGAGGTGTGTCTTTAAGTGGGATTGATGGCATAATGCAACCTTCCTCGCCCCTCTAAGCTGTGTTGAAGGGCATATGTTGAATTTATAAATTTACTTGTTAGGCCCTATGGCATCTGTTGAAACTGATCTATGGTTGGGTTGTACATGGGCTTAATATTTTATTTTTTTTGTGTTTGAGGTGTACTCTTTTATTCCTCACCATATTAAGCCTATATATAAATATGAAATTTGTTTATTTGGTTGAGTTTATATTGGTTTAGGTTGATTTATGGGAGCTTCCTCAAGTTCCAATCATATGAAAGTAATATTTTTAACAAATTTGATTTGTGAATTTTAAATGATTTTATTTTGTAGTTCTCCTAAGCAAAATATATCAATGTTTTAAGGGAAGGTGGGTGGGTGGCGGGCTACATATGAAATTTGTATTTTTAATGACTTACTTGCATGAAAATATGTTTCTAAATATCACCCCAAGTATAAGCATGTTTTATTATGCTTATTTGAATCTGTTGAACATAATGACAAATTTACAACTTTTTTGACCTGACAATCTTTCTAAATATTATTTTCTTTAGGTTTAAATACATGTCAGATTTATCAATAGTTTCAAGAACGAACAAAAGTAACACATTACCCAACAAAGAAAAGATTAATCTCATATAAGCACAAAATGATAGGAAGGTGCCTTTAGACACCAAATAATCTCTCCAACGAAAGAATAAGCATTTCAAACCAATTAAGAAATGGTTGGACTCAAGTGGTACATGTTGGTTTACATGTTGGTTACGAATCTGCCATGAGGAAAGGATTTATTGTTATTGCGCCCAGATTCGCCCACCAGATTGAAAGGCCGGAAGGAAGGAATGCCTTCCGTGCCAATCTTCGGAGAAGGCCGGCTTCCTGTAGGAGTGTGTTAAGATAAGAGTGCAGGAAAGAGATAAAAAGTACAGAAAGAGATAAAAGTGCAGAAAGAAATTCCAAATGTGATTGGAGTTGGGTGGGGGGAATAAGCAGCACGACAACGAATCAATCACCACTACTAACGACATTCATCTACAAACATACATTGAAACTACAGCTATCAGCGATCCCATGTATCCTCTATCTATGCATTCCAGGAATACTTGGCCATCAAATGCTGGAGTCCAGAGTTCAGTACAACAACAAGCAATGACACAAGAAACATGAGGCAGAAATGACAAGGAGAGGCAGCATGCAAGATAAAAGACAGTAAGCAGAGCCAAGTGTAAGTTTATATTTGAGGCAAACGCACAGCTACAATTGTCCCCTAGCAATATATTCCCCTTCCACCACCTTACAATGAAAATGTGGTGGATATTTATAACCCAATTTTCCCCCTGATTACATTCATGGGCACGAAGTCCCAGACAAGACAGAAGCTGACACGAGCGGCTGAGGAGCTGCTGATGCTGACTTTTGTTGGGCCGGACTGTACTTGCAGCATGGTGTCCCTGAAGGCGGTATAGCTACGTGGCAGTGTGTTGGGTCAAGTCTTCGGTCAACAGGCATGCTGGTAGGTGCGGCAGATGGCACTTCACATCGGCTTAAATGGTGACAGTTGGCGCCGGTAGTGTAGCCCATGCTTTGTCCTTGCGCGGTCAAGTCTTGGCTCGAATCCTGAAGGTGGACACTTGTCGGATGCTGAGGTATGACACGTGTCTGCCTTGAAAGGTAGCTTATCCAACTTCGCCAAGAATTCGGGCGCTATCGGGTTGCGCAAGAGGAAAACAACGCAGTTGGAAGGCCTTCTTGCCTTAGCAAATTTCTGAGTTGACTTCACCCAACTGCGCACCGGTCGAAGGGCGCAGTCCGACTTCGTTGCGAAGTCGGGTTGCGCACCGGTGCTTGGCTGTCTTCGTCCGCTGTTCGGACTGCGCACTGGAACAGGGGCGCACCCCGACTTCGCTGTGAAGTCGGGTGTCGCCCCGACACTTAGCCGTTTTTCTGATAGACCATTTCCCTAGTGCGCCTAGGAAGAAGGGCGCACCCCGACTTCGCTGCGAAGTCGGGTGTCGCCCAAACATTTCCTGTCTTGGTGCGCACTTCGGGTTCCCTACTGCGCTCCACTTGAGGGGTGCACTCCGACTTCGCTGCGAAGTCGGGTTTCGCCCCAACACTTAGAAACTTTTCGAGGAACACCTGCTGAAGTTTACTGGGGGAAGAAAGGGGGAAAGAAGAAGAGGGAATCGAACTGCGAGGGAGAGGAAAAAAGGGAAGAATGAAGGAAGGGGAAAATGAGGAGAAGGAAAGGAAAAGAGCAGCCTATATGCAGAAATCAAAAACATGGCACCCCTGTGCAAAATGTGGCAACAGTACAATTACCCAAATTACATGTGACCTTAGGTCAAGGTTAATGTATCAACCTTAAGGGTTATTATTACAATATTATAATGGAGCTACCTATAGAAGGTGTATAATGGCCCATGGGGCTATATACAAGTAAATATAATACAAGGTTGGTCATGTGAAGATTAACACCGGACATAGAGAGATCCTTTCCAGTCATTCTCCCCTTTATTGGATAGTCTCCTACTCCAAGAGGCTCTTGCAATTGTAAAAATGATAATTGGGCATGACCTTGGTTAGGATATTTGTTGTTTGCTCTGTTGAAGGCACATAGATTGGATTAGGCATCACACACATAAAGCCATCAAACATAGTGCATCCACACCTTATTCTGCTTTGTCCATTGATGAAAGATTGGATTACAGACAAGCTTTTTTGAACTCTGATTGTCACAGTAAAGGTTCATCAGAAACTATCGAGGAAGACCCAACTGTTCTAGAATCATGAGCATCTATCGAAGATGTTTGGTGGCCCTGTTAGCGGCACAATACTCAACTTTCATAAAGATTGGGCTATGGTGGACTACCATCAACAACACTAAGATACCGGTATAGAACCAAGATAAAACACAAAGACAATGGTTGAGCGTCATTGGTCTAGGTCATCTAGACAATTTGCATCAGAGAATTCCATCAAAATCGGAGGAGCCCCAACTAAATAGTGAATGCCCATCTGGTATGTACCTCTGATGTATTGAAGGATCTGCTAGGCCGCTGTCTAGTGAGTCTCATGAGGTGCTTGCATATACATGGAACAATAATTTATAGCAAATGCAATATTTGATCGAGTGTGGGTGAGGCAGAGAAATCCCCCAACAAGCGACCGGTGCAACGTGACATCCACCAAAGGAGTATAGTCTGCTGAAAGCTTCAAGCCAAAATCAAATAAATTTCAGGTGGGCTTGCACTCCTCCATTTGAAACCATTGCAAAAGACCCAAGCTATACTTGGGCTATGAGGTGGTGATACTAGAGAGTGAATGATTGATATGGATCCCCAAGAAGTAATGAAGAAGACATAAATATGTCATCTCAAAAGTGTCATGAAACCATGGCTTCATCTCCTAGATCAAGGATGTTGAGCTTCCTTTGATGAGAAGATCATCAACATTCAACACAATGACCATATTTTGTCCATTTTGATGCTTGATGTACACATTGACTCATTTTGCCGAAAACCACAATTGAAGAAGAAAGAATGAATCCTATTATACCAAGCATGAGGAGTGTGCTTGAACCCATACAAGAACTTCTTAAGATGAAAAACTAAGGGAATGGGCCCATTAAGCTCAAAACCGGGTGGTTGTTGCTGTTGTCACATTTTGCATGGGGGTGCCATGTTTTTGGTTTCTGCAAGTAAGCTGCTCTTTCATTCCCTCCTCCTCACTTTCCCCTTTCTTCTTCTCTCCCTTTCTTCCTCTCCCTCACAGCTTCATTCCCTCTTCTTCTTTCCCCCTTTCTTCCCCCCAGTAAACTTCAGCAGGTGTACCTTGAAAAGTTTCTAAGTGTTGGGGCGACACCCGACTTCGCAGCGAAGTCGGAGTGCGCCCTCAGTTGGAGCGCGATGGGTAACCCGTGCGCAACGGGACGAGAAACGATTGAAAATCTGACTAAGTGTCGGGGCGCAACCCGACTTCGCGGCGAAGTCGGGTGCGCCCTTCTTCCTGGGCGCACTAGGGGAATGGCCTATCAGGAAAATGGCTAAGTGCTGGGGCGCAACACGACTTCGCGGCGAAGTCGGGTGCGCCCTGTTCCGATGCGCGATCCGTACGGCGGATGGAGACAGCCAAGCACCGGTGCGCAACCCGACTTCGCAGCGAAGTCGGAGTGCGCCCTTTGACCGGTGCGCAGTTCGGTGAAGTCAACTCAAAAAATGCCAAGGCAAGGAGGCCTTCCAACTGCGTTGTCTTCCTCCTGCGCAACCCGATGGCGCCCGAATTCCTGGCGAAGTTGGATAAACTGCCTTTCAAGGCAGACACGTGTCACGCTTCAGCATCCGACAAGTATCCACCTTCGGGATTCGAGCCAAGATTTGACCGCGCAAGGACAAAGTATGGGCTTCACTACCGGCGCCAGTTGTCAACATTTAAAGCCGATGTGAAGTACCACTGCCACACCTACCCGCATTCCTGTTGACCAAAGACTTGACCCAACGCGCTGCCACGTAGCTGTACCGCCTTCAGGGACACCATTTTGCAAGGACGGTCCGGCCCGACGAAGTCGGCATCGGCGGCTCCTCGGCCCGCTCGTGTCGGCTTAATGTCTTGTGTGGGACTTTGTGCCCATGAATGTAATCGGGGGGAGTTTTGGGCTATAAATACCCACCACATTTTCAATGTAAGTGGTGGAAGGGGAATATATTGCTAGGGGACAATTGTAGGCTGTGCGTTTGCCTCAAATACGGACATATACTTGGCTACGCTTACTGTCTTTTATCTTGCATGCTGCCTCTCCTTGTCATTTCTGCCTCATGTTTCTTGTGTCATTGCTTGTTGTTGTACTGAACTCTGGACTCCAGCATTTGATGGCCAGGTATTCCTGGAATGCATAGATAGAGGATACATGGGATCGCTGATAGCTGCAGTTTCGATGTATGTTTGTAGATGAATGCTGTTAGTAGTGGTGATTGATTCGTCGCCGTCTTTGCTTATTCCCCCCACCCAACTCCAATCACATTTGGAATTTCTTTCTGCACTTTTATCTCTTTCTGTACCCTTTTATCTCTTTCTGTACCTTTTTATCTCTTTCCTGCACTCTTATCTTATCACAACCCCCATAGGAGCCGGCCTTCTCCGGAGATTGGCACGGAAGGCATTCCTTCCTTCCGGCCTTTCAATCTGGTGGGCGAATCTGGGCGCATTAACAACAAATCCTTTCCTCATGGCAGATTCGTAACCAACAGTTTCTCTGGCACGCCCGGTGGGACCAAGGTCCCATATTTCAAGAGTGAATTTCTAACCCGTCTCCACCTGGCACCAGCAGTTGCTTGGTCTTAACCGGTGGGACATGGTAGTTTCCCGCCCCCAAACAGAATCGAAGTACTAGTGCTCACTTCATTGCTGTTCAAAATCAGAGCACAAGGCGACTCTGCAAATTATCTGAACATACTCTGAGTCCGAGAAGACCGGTCCTAACGCCTTCATGCAAACAAGAAGGTGGCGAGCAAGGAATCCGGAGAACCAGCCTGACTTTTACGAACTTGACCTTGACGCTCCAGGCGAGCGCGTCAGGCTGGCTGATTACCAAGCTCGCGAAGAAGAAATCCAAGAAGCCGAGGCTGAGATCCAAGAAGCCGAAGCTGAGATTGAACAAGTTGAGGCCGAAGAAGAATCTACATCTTCGGATAGTTCCGATACTGAATACACTACCGGATCAGAAGCAGAAATGGCTGATCATCTGGATGAAGACGACCTCTTCCCGGCGGTGGATTCTACGGGGCCCTTGGCCCTAGTCGGACAACAAGCTGTGCCCCCTGCTGCCTTAAAGTCTATCCCTACGTACGACGGCTATGGCAAGACGGCGTATGAACACATCCAGGACATTCTTGCCCTGGCTGCGCTACACTCTATCACTGACGAAAGTGTGAAGACCCGTCTGCTAGCCCTTTCCCTAAGGGGAAAGCTTCTCTACTGGTGGAGATCAGCGCCGAGAGGGATCCATCACGGGGTGGCGACGAGTTAGCCGGCGGGCTCGTGAAAGGATGCAACGAGTCTGCTGATCCCTCTTCTTTCTTTGCATCGGTTCCAAAGTATTCGAGAGACACCCCCAAGAGGAGGTGTCAGACTTCAACATCGAGGTTTGCGAGGTCTTGGAAACGAGTGCCTCGTGAACTCCGACCATCAGCAGGTCAGGCCGCCTACTACTACCTGAGATCTTTCAACTCAGACATTTGCCTGCTGTTGAAGGTTGCCAGAATCAACACATTCCCTGCTTTGTACGAAGCTGCCCAGCAAGCTGAAATGGACATCATCTCCATCGGCAGGCTTCCACACAGAGTGCAACCGCCCATCTACCACGACTTTCCCCGATCGCAGTATCCTTCAGCTTCTGGTTCAGAGCCGTCCACTTCAAGACAGCAACCCCAGCAGCAATGGAATCCGGCGCCGGTCGTGAACCCTTACGGCCCGCCGCAAATTCATTATCCGCCTCCCCGTCCTCCACGTTTTCCAGCGCTTCCTGCTCCTCCCCAGCATGCACAATATTCCACTCCTCCTCCATTGGCTGCATTGCCTCCCCCAGCTCAATTGTCGCCGCCTCCTGACCACGATATTCAGAATCAAATCCTACAGGAGGTACGGGCTCTGGCCTCTGGCTATCATACCATGTCTAACGACATGATTGTTCTGAAAAAGAAGCAGGCCCAGATGGACCTAGCTCCAAGGAGGCCATATCCGCCCCCGGCATTGACAAAGGATCGGCCCCCCGAGCAACATTTGCAACGGCGGCCCCCTCCGAGGAATGCTGCCATTGAGGATGAACCTGGTACTTCTGACCAGGTCAACTGGTGCACCACGTGCAACGACCCGCATGCTGAGGATGATTGTACACTGCATCAGCACTACCTCCAGACCTTGGCCGGCAGCGCCATTGAGGACGAAGAGCTTTACATGATCCTAGGCGATGAAAGCAATTTTGCCGTTTCAGACGAAGTTCCAATGCCGCCTCCCGCCAAGGAAAACAAGAAGTCTGCGAAAGCTGCAGCCAAACCCCTAAAGGTGTACGCCAGAAGAGACAAGGCGCAACCCGAGGAGATACCACCGTACAAGAGGCTGTGGCCCTACACAGCCAAAGATAAAACTCCTCCGGCGAAGACTCCCGCAGTCAAGCCGCCCATAGCCAAAGCTCTTCCGGCTAAAGCTCCCGCTGCTCAGCCTCTAGCTGAAACGAAAGAACAAGCTCAGGAGAAGCTGAGGTATCCGTCTCTGACCAAGAGGCAGAGAGTTGAGGCCACTCAACAATACCGGACAAAGTACGAGCCGGCGAAAGAAGCGGAAGGAGCAAGCACTTCGGGCTACAGTATAGTAGACGAGTTGAAGAGAACTCCCGCAAGAATCAGCATGTATGATGCTCTTCAGCTCCCAGGCCAGGTTGATCTGCTGCAAGAATCCCTGAAAATCATGAAGAACGGCAAGCAGATACAACCCGCTGTCCTGGTGCAACCCCTGACAGTCTCAGCCACTGGGAAGAACAGACCACCTCCCTTTTATCTGTCTTTACGGATGCAAGGGTATATAGTACACAACTGCATGGTGGACTATGGTGCTTCCACGACCGTAATGCCGAGAGCCGTCTGCGATGAAATCGGGATGGAGTACACAAGGAGCAGCCAAGGCGTGCTGCAACTAGACGGCACCCCTGTCAAGACAGTCGGTGTCATAAAAGACATCCCCATTCGGCTGCACAAAGCCCTCGACATTGTGGTCATCCAGGAGGTTGTGGTCGTCGACTTGGAACCCTACTTCGGCATGTGTCTCTCTAGGGAGTTCACTGCGAAGTTGGGAGGATATCTCTCTCTGGACTACTCGCACATGGAAGTGCCCTTCAAAGGAAGGAGGCTGAAGATTTTCAATGAAAAGCCTTCCACCTACCTAGTAGAGAAGATACCCGGAGAAGAGCCTGAGGATTGCATGGTTCAGCTGACGGAGGAAGAACTGGTGACAGTGGACATGACGGAGCAAGCTCTCGAGCAACTGCAAGTAGAAGATGAATTCTCCTTGCGGGACTTCAACGCCGTGATTGAAACAGAGCAAGGCTGTTACACCATTGTTCAGCCTGAAAGAGTTGACAAGTCGGCAAGGAGAGAAGTGGGACCAGCACCTGAGAAGCTGTGGAAGCTTTTCTTTGACGGCGCACGATGCAGAAATGGCGCCGGTGCTGGAGTTCTTTTGGTTTCCCCAACCGGGATCCAGAAGGATTACACCTACAGGCTGGCTTGGAGCTGTACCAACAACGCGGCGGAGTACGAAGCCACTGTGCTTGGGATTGCGAAAGGCGGAGAGGTTGGGAATCAAACATCTGCAGATCTACGGAGATTCAGAGTTGGTGTGCCACCAGATCACGAATAAGTGCGCCTCCAAAAAGCACTATCTCAAGGCGTACCGAAATCGGGTGCGGGATGCGATGGAGTCTTTTGACTCGTTGAATGTCAAGGCTATTTCACGAGAGAAAAACAAGCATGTTGACATTTCGGCATCTGTTGGAGCCAGGTACGTTCTGGCTGATGACACTGTCCAGAAGCCGAAGCCGGTCCGTACCATTTACAGGCCTTCTGTGCCTGATAAGGACACCCACTGGCAGGTGTTTAGCTGTGACGAGGAGATCGTCACATTTTTGGTAAATGAAGCTTGTTCAATCGAAGGTAGAGACCTTGATGACGAGCAATATGAGGGGTTGATACAACTGAAAAATAATCATGTCCCGAAAGGACTGATTACCTTAGAGAGTCTATTTGATCAGAATGACAGAGCCATATCTCATCGGATCAAAGTAGACCCGAAGCAGTATGCCGACCTAGAGCTGGAACCTGGTAAATCAATCAAGGTCGGGACGACTGCACCATAGAGGAACTCGAGCAGATCAGATCATTATGTCAAGAGTTCCATGACATAGTAGCCTGGAGCTACCAAGACTTGAAGGGGTATGACAGAGAAATAATTCAGCATACCATCGAGCTAGAATATGGCACCAAGCCATTCAGGCAAAAAATAGAGGGCCGTCAATCCAAAAATCGAGGCCATGATGAAAGCCGAGCTCTTGAAGATGGTGGAGGCCAAGATCATCTACCCCATCAAGCATTCATCCTGGGTTGCGAACTTGGTTCCTGTGAGGAAGAAGAACGGAGACATTCGTCTTTGTGTCGATTTCAGAAATCTAAACCAGGCCTCCCTCAAGGACCATTACCCGCTTCCCCAGATCGATCAGATCCTCCATATAGTTTCTGGAGCCCAGAGATTTTCCCTCTTAGACGGCTTTTCCGGCTACAACCAGATATGGGTCAAGGATGAGGACCAGCACAAGACGGCGTTCACCACCAAGTGGGGGACGTTCGCCTATCGAGCGCATGCCATTCGGCTTATCCAATGCTGGCGCCACATTCCAAAGAGCCATGGACCTGGCCTTCCGAGAGCTGCTCAACAAAGTGATCGTCATCTACTTGGATGACATGACTGTTTTCTCTCACAAGCGAGAAGATCATGTTCCCCACCTACGGCAAATATTCGAAAGGTGTCGTGAATTCGGCATCTCCATAAACCCGAAGAAATCTGTCTTCGCGGTGAAAGAAGGAAAGTTGTTGGGGCATGTCATCTCCGAGAAAGGCACGGCTATAGATCCTGACAGAGCAGAGGCTCTCCTCCGCTTGCCCGCCCCAATCGACAAGAAAGGGCTACAGTCCTTCTTCGGCCAAATCAACTTTGTGCGGAAGTTCATACCGGACTTCGCACAGGTAATCAAGCCTATGTCCGAGTTGCTGAAGAAGAACACAGAATTTCTGTGGACTGAAGAAAGAGAGCAAGCCTTCGAGGAGATCAAAGCTCGCATTGCACAAGCACCGGTGTTGATAAACCCGGACTACTCCAAGGATTTCATCCTGTACGCGGTGGGAGAACCAGAGAGTTACGCCGCGATCCTGACCCAAAAGGGAGAAGATGGCGAGGAGCGCCCCATAGCGTTCCTGAGCCAAGTGATCCAGCCGCACGAAGAGAAGTACAACTTTATAGAGCGGCAGGTACATGCTGTCATGAAATCTCTCCGTAAGTTCAGGCACTTTGTCTCCCAGAGCAAGATCACCGTCTTCGTGATCCACCCGGACGTTCGAAGCTTTATCATACAAGGAGAACCGGGTCACAAGAGGGCAGGATGGATTGCCAAAATCCAGGAGTTCGACATCGAAGTGCGGCCAACCAAGCTAGTCAGAGGCCGAGCCTTGTGCCAGGAGCTAGCCCGAAGTGCGGCAGCCGAGATATCCGCCTGCGAGTGGGAGGATCCCGCAACACGCATCAACCTAGCCAACTCTTTACCCGAGGAGTGCGACTGGACAGATGAACTGGTGAGGTATTTCTGCACCGGGAGATGTCCAGACCACATGAATGCCTCACAAAGAAGGAGGTTTCGGCTAGGTGCTTTGAAGTACACTCTTCGCCCCGAGGGGCTTTACTTTAAAAACATCGACGGCATCCTGTTGCGGTGCGTCAGAAAAGCAGACCAGTCCAGGGTCCTCGGAGAATTTCATTTCGGGATGCCTGGAGGTCATCATTCTGCAAGGCCCACGGCCTTGAAAATAATCAGAGCTGGGTACTACTGGCCCACTCTGTTTACAGACGCTCATGCTGTCTGTAGCAAATGTGATCAATGCCAGAGATTTGCTGGCAGGAACAGAAAAGCACCCCTACCCCTTCAACCGATCCAAGCCGAGACTCCGTTTCAGCAATGGGGTCTGGACTTCATCGGGGTGATTTCGCCGAACTCTGCAGCGGGCCACAAGTTTATCTTAACCGCCACCGATTACTTCACACGGTGGGCAGAGGCGATCCCTACAAAGAACGCCGACCAAGAGACGGTCATCAGGTTCCTCGAAAGCTTGATCACCCGTTTCGGGGTCCCGGAATCAATAGTGACGGACAATGGTCCGGGGTTCGCAGGCGCAGTACTCACGGAGTACACCAGCAAATTTGGCATCTATCACAAGATGTCTTCCAACTACTACCCGCAGGGGAACGGTCTCGCCGAGTCCACCAACAAGAACCTACTGAAGATCATCCGAAGGACAGTGGAGAAAAATAAGAGGACTTGGCACCTACTCCTGAATCGGGCGCTATGGGCGGACAGAATTTCATTCAAGAAGTCCATCAAAACGTCCCCTTATGCGCTCGTGTATGGCAAAGAAGCTGTCTTGCCAACGCACATTGAGATACCCGCTCTCTGGATGCTTGACGAGGAAAGAAACAGCGGGGATCCGGTAGAAGACAGGCTTTGCCAGCTACTGCAGTTGGAGGAAGACAGAGAGAAAGCGTACCAGGCCTTCACAAAACACGCTGAATCAACCCAAGGCTGGTTCGCAAAAGGTACCACAGCCCGAGTTTTCAAAATCGGGGGACCCGGTGCTGAAGTGGGACTCGTTCAAGGCCAAACCCGGCAACCATGGAAAGTTTGATGCCCTCTGGGAGGGCCCCTATCAGATTGCGCGGGTTAATCAATTCAATGCATATGTGCTTCGGGACATGGAGGGACATCCTCTCCCCATTCCCGTCAACGGGTTCCACCTCAAATTGTACCACCACTGAAGGCGCCCGAAAAGGCCCTTCTTTGTACAGATTTCCCTTTTTGCATTTTAAAGTTTTCAGCATGTAATTATTTCAAGTTTTCCAGTTTTCCAAGTAGCCCAAGTAAGTCCGAGGCAAATGCACGACTTCGCAGCGAAGTCAAGCAGCGCTCATCAAATGGGGCGAAGAAGGGAAGAAAGCAGTTAAAAGGAGCTAAAAATGTCTAAGTCTGGCTGCCCAACCCGACTTCGCAGCGAAGTCGGGCTGCGCCCTCTCCAAAGGGCGTAGTTGGGTAGCTGACTACAAGGAAATGCCAAGTGTCGGACTGCGCCCCAGTTGCCGGGCGAAGTCGGACTGCGCCCTAATTTCGGGCGAAGTCCGAGTGCGCTCCCATTCTCAGGCGCACCCTGGGTAATCCGATGAAAGCTGAAAGCACTAAGTCCGAAATCCAAGTTCGCCCGTGTTGGTGGGCGAAGTCGGACTGCGCCCCTTTTTCGGGCGAAGTCCGCGCTGCGCCCGTTTTTGGGGCGAACCTCGAACTGCGCCCGTCTTTCGGGCGAAGTCCGCGCTGGCGAAGTCCGAATGGTAAGCTGGCGAAAAAGAGTGAAGTGTAAAGTCCGTGCCCCCGTTTGTTTGGCGAAGTCCGTGCCGCGCCCGTTTTCTGGGCGAAGTTCGGGTTGCGCCCAAAAAACGGGCGAAGTCCGACTTGCGCCCCTTTTTCGGGCGAAGTCGGACCGCGCCCCGGATTTCGGGCGAAGCACGAACGTCTCATCACGGACGGCGCCAAGTATGGGCCCGTTGCAAAGCCCGACACGTGGCAAGGTGTGGTTAATTAATTACAAGGTCCTTTGAAAAGTGTGCCCAATGGTGGCAGCAACGTCAGCAACGACACAACGTCCAAGGGAAGGCTTTAAATGATTGCGCAATAACCAAGGATGGCGCATTTAATGGGCAACCTTGCGCAATATCCAAGGGTGACGCATTTAAAGGGTAAAGTGCGCCCTGGGCCAACAAGGAACGTTTTTCAAAAAAACGGGCCCCTGCGCAGCCGCCAAGGTCATAACGTCGCCACCAATCCAGATTTAACTGCTTTAACTTCCTCCCTCGCGCCATTAATGAGCAGTCACCGTCTACAAAAGACCCTGGCGCCAGCCAGAAAATTTATAAGTTCGAAGCTGACTCCCGGACTGCAGAGAATAAGCCTGACAAGCTCTGAAGTATTTGTCCCGGTATCTGATTGTTTCAACGAAGATGGACAAGGGAAAAGCGCCCGTACAGGCGCAATCAAGTGTAAGTCCGCGCGAAGCTGACAAGTCTCCAGAATCTAGTGACCATGAGAGCGCAGCGCCTCAGAAGGGCAAGAAAGAAAAATCCAGAACGAAGAGGCGCGTAGCTGGTCAGACTCCGCCGCCACCAATCAATCGTCTGTCTGGATACAAGGATGGTTTGTTTTCCATCAGCATCACGAAGCTGCGTCTGACTATCGCAAAGTGGGTGGGTAAGGTTCCACCTTCTCACCACCTCGGAGCCGCATATAATTCAAATCTCCATTATTTCCTGTGCCCTCCGACTCACTGGTGTCCGGAGCTGGTTGAAGTAATTGCTGAATACTATAAACCAGCTGCGCGGCAGGTCTGCGATAACAAAGGGAGGGTGTTGTTCACTCTTTTCGGAGAGAGCATCCAGCCGGCGTTCGCCCCAGGGCTTCAGTACAGCCCAGACGCAATTATCAGAAGGGTGAACATAGAAGAGCAGACCGGCAGATTTTGTCAGACGAAGCGGATGAGAGAGTTTCTTAACTCAGAGCTGAAGACTCCGCTGAATCCTGGACAGTGGCCGACTGGCCCCATACCGCTGGACCGATTCGAGAACAGATATATTTATATCGTCCTGGCATGGGTCCTTGGTTGCGACTCAGACAGAGTGGTGCGGCCGTTTCAGCTGGCAATGGCCGAGTGCATCTTGCACGGGGAGTTTTACGACTCCACGGCGCAGAAGAGCGGGAAGCGCCCAATCTTCTACGATTGGGCGGACTGGTTGGCCTACGCGATTCATGCGAGCCTAGTAAGACTGCAGCAAAGGCAGTCGACGGACTTCCGGTTTTGCTCATTCCTCACATGGCTATGCCTGTACCATATGCATTACCGGATGAACGTCCCTAACCTGAGGAAAACGAACGAGCAAGGAGAGCCACTCCCCGTGTACGAATGGACTGAGGCCCTGTACCGGAAGGGCTCGTTCTACGAGTTTAATGTCGGTTTTCTGGGCCAGGCAATGGGGCTGTTCAACCGTGGCGCGACTCGCCCACCAGCGGCTATGACAAAGCATCTGACAGACAACAAGCTTGGTGATACTTTTCGGCTAACTCAGGGCACTGTCGTCCGAATCTACGGATTCAAGGGGAAGCCGTGTTTGCTGCCCTACTTCTGCACAGACCATCAGTTCGGGATGGAGGTGGCGCGGCAAATGGACTACGTCGAAGAGGAATTTGGCCAGGGGAAGAAGAGAGGTCACATATTCAAATATCCTATGACCTGGGCCAATATTCAGGTCTTCGAAATCGGGCAGCACATTTATCTTGAGCAAGAGCTGCTGGAGATGGGCCTGATAATGCTGCCCCAACGCTGGAAATACGACCCAATCGGGGTCCGGGGAAAGTTCACACACATCTGTCCGAGACCCGAAATCATGAAAGAAAGAAGGAACTTGACAGGTGCAGACCTCCACTGGCGCATTCATTTGATGCAATCATGGCCACCATGGCATGAATTTTACTGTGAGGAGGTCACTTACGATCCTGAACGGAACCCGGACCACCGAATGGAGTCAGCGGGATTCAAGAAGTTCCTCGCTAAGGTGGCACCGCTTAACTGGCATAAGGACAAAATCCTCGAATGCTGGAAAATGAGGTGTCGCACGCAACACGACAAATCAAGCCGGAGGAATCTTGCCGTTGATGATGAGTTTTCGGCACTATATGACCAACACGTCGACACGTGGCAGCCCCTCGAATTTCGAGTTTGCGTTCCCCGAGGCGCGAACATAAGGCATAAAAGGAGGGCTACCCCTCAGTCATCGTCAACCCCGGCGACTTCCAGCGCGACTCCTTCCAGCAGTCAGGTGGGCCCAATGCAGCCTGTTGCTTCTGTGGCAGCGCCCGAAGCGGCGCAAGGTTCGGAGCGGTCAATTCCTGAGCTGGCCCCTCCATCAACAGAGAAGACGCTCACACCACCAGCCAGTGGACCAAGTGCGGCAGGTATTTTACCAGTGCGACCCAGGTACAAATTTACCGTGGGGACATCAGCGCCTGCCGCCCCTTTATTGCCGCTCCCTTCTGGACCAGCCACGGCGTCGGGGGAAAAGAAAAAGAAAAGGATCGAAAGGACCAAACGACCCCTGGAGCCAGTGCAGCAGACGCCTGCAGAACAACCACAAGCAGCAGCGCCGGAGGTTGTCTCTTTAGATAGCCCCGAACCAGTAGCAGACATCCAGGCTGCAACCATTCCTTCAGCGTCGGCTCAGGCGGAGCCCGCAGGTACGTCCTCTGTGCCATTTGCCCAAGTCCATGTCGGCCCTGCAAAAACCCCGACTCCCACTTCATCAGGGCAAGCCGTAGCCGCATCCTCCGCATCGCAAGCCACCCCGCCGTCCGGCGACTTTCACTCTTTTGACCGGTTTGCACGGGACCCCAATGCTTTCCAATCCACGGGACAAACCCAAGAGCCTTCACCCGCGGTTAGTGCTGAAGCCGCTCCTTCATCTCCACATCTTTCGCCCCAGCCAAGCTGAAACCCTACCAGCGCCGTCTAGCCAAACCCCTGTCACTCCTAGGACCCGGTCGCCCTCGAAGGTTACTACCCCCTATGGTATCCCACCTACTTCATTGTTCGCGGGAAGAATGCCGCAGCAGGCCCAGGAGCTGGAAGATCTTGATTTCATGAGCATCACTGAGGACCATCCTCTGGCAGTAAGAGCCGCGGGGGGATCTGCCTCCTTTCTTCAAGGAGTTAAGCGCAGAAGGGCCGAAGGGATAGCTGCCCCGGTCAAACGCACAAAGTTTGACCTGAATCGGAGAGTGCTTACAACGGAAAAGCTGATTCCTAAGGTGAAAAAGCCTCTCCGTGATATGACCGAAGCAGACTACGAGCTTCAGACAAAGGAGAAGAACTTCGATGATATCAACGAAGAGTATGAGATCCGCGGTATTCGCCGTAGAACAAACAACCTCCTTGTCAAGCATCTCGAAACCCAGGAGGCGCTTTTCCAGCTGCAAAATACAACCAGGCAGCTCGAAGAAGACTTGGCGAGGGCTACAGCGCAGCTGGGGTCAGCACAGCAAAAAGTTGAAGACCTCAAGGCCCAGCTGGCCGCCACCCAGAAGACAGCCGAACAAGAGAGGAAAGAAGCGCTAGAGCAGATTTTGCAACTGTAGGGTTCACTGAAACAGGCGCAATCGCAGCTAGCAGAGCAAGCATTACAAGCGGCGTCCTTTTCAAAGAGCAAGGCGAAGGAGATGCGCGCAAGTCTGCTACAAGGTTGCAAGCCCAACCTTGTCAAGTCCTTGACAGTTCTGGATTTCTTATCCAGAATTGAAGAAATATCTGCCCAGGGCAAGCCTGTGGTAGAGGAAGCCGAACACCAGGCGAGGCAATTGCTAGACCTGGCTATGAAACTTGAGAAGATAGAGCGCGATGGCTTCCGAACTTCCCCTATGTCTCGTCTTGCCTCAGATTGGGGCAAATGCAAGGGTAACCTTGCATGCTTACTTCGCCCGGACGGAAAGGATCAGAGCAGCCAGGCAGGCGCTGGACGCCTTAGAACAGGAAAGACAAATTCTCCTGGCTCCTTTTCGTGTTTTGTCCGAGCATGGGTGTCCGAGCTATGTCAAAGATGACGAGCTCCTCACCCTTGAACAGGTAAAAGAGAACTGGCTGTCCTTTGAGGCAGATACAGCTGAAATCGATAGCTGGACAGAGCCAGTTCAAGAAGCGCGGGTCACTCAAATGGTGGCTAAGTACTGCAAAATCAGCTCTTCTTGTAATGTCCCCCCCTATTCTGATATTTTAATATTTGGGACACTATACTGTTTCTTAAAATCAGAAAATACAACTCCAAGAAACAGGAAATAACTACCAATTTTATTTTTCAAATTTCTTTCGGAATAGGGTTCAGATTACAATATTTAAAAAATATAATCTTTCCACAATATGTCTGCAAACCCTTGAAATATACTAAATCAGCAAATACCAAAGTACCTTTGAAATCGTTGAAGCACCACAGTGTGAATCCTGTGTGAATTCACCAACAGAGAACTGGGGTTTCTTCCAGATCCAAAAATCTGAGGGGTTTCGTCCTCAACCACACCGTTGGGGTTTCCGTCCCTTCGGAGAAGAAGTCTTAGCCACTGGCCTCAAACTCTAGAGGAAATAACTGAATCTAGAATATCTAAAATGAGACCAAGTCACTGAATAAATAGGCTCCTCCTTGGCAAACTCTCTTTTTCGCGCTCAATGTGGGATAAACATATTTCTTCCCCTTTAATTATAATATAAAGTTTTAACTTTATAAAATGAATTTAATAATTCACTTAATAAAGCCAAGCTTTGCGCTTTAAAAACTCTGCCTTATGAAACTCCGAATGACCAACTGAAACCTGTTCCGGATACCCATTTTGTTGTAGAACAACATCCCCATGTCCGCTCGGCAAGAAACCCTAAAACCCGACACTGCTAAAAATAGCAATTCCAGCATCCCAGCTGCATTTGACCCCGAACGACCACCAAAACTGAGCTCTAAGTATTCAAAAGTTGTCTCAAATATCTCCAAAGGCTCTCATCCATATGACATAGCCTACGAGAACCCGTGTATAGGCTAGTCTTTATGTGCTCCCACTAGCTGATTAGAAGGGGACATTACAGTCCGCCCTTCCCAAATATTGCTTGTCCTCAAGCAATATGATCTGTATGCTAGGATCCCAAATAAATTTGAAGAATGTCTCATGATGAAGACACTGCCTTGAACTGTCATCCCGAAAACTGAAAACTTGAGTGTCTTGTATGTTGATTTGGGTTATTCAGTGTTTTGTATGTTTGGAGATCATATGAACATTCAATGTACTAACTCCAATTTTCAAATATCATATTAACTCATGAATTTTCAACAAGACATTTTGACAAACATTTGTCATGCATACTCAGAAATAACAGGGCAGCTGTCAAGAATGGATCACAACTTGAAAACTATCAATCCAAATGCTACCAAATTCGAACACTAGCTTCTTCCAATATAGATAAACAAACCCAATAAAGGAAATTACATTAAAAGGAGTATACCCGAAATTGTGAAGGTCTGATACAAATCTGGAAATGTTCATCAGCACACAGAAATCTTCATTTTTTTATCATAAAATCCAATTTACAAACTTTTCCATCATACAACTTATGTTTTTGAATACCCTTTTTGGAGACAATAACAAAGCATGTAAGAAATCCTCCAAAGACTAGGCGTTTGGACCTAGGCAAGCAACTCGTACCCCAAGAAATGTATGGCCATGCCAGGAGCAGGTACGGCTGCTAATAAACACTACAAAAATCCAATGAAAGTCTCCAGAATTTGCAGAAAAGGTGGCGGCTAGGTCTGTAGTTGCAAGTAGATCTCAAACTTCGACAAAACATTGCTGAGTGTGCATCCAAATCGCTCTATTTTGGCCCTAGATGGTACGGCCAGCTGAAGGAGTGAAGTGCAAATGAAATTGTATTGTTATTAACTTCAAACCCTCTCCAATCTGCTCAACAATATCTGAAAATATCACCTTTATCAACTCAATTGCATCCACTAAGTATGAATGCTCATTAACCAATCTAAAGGTATATTTCAACCTCAAGATATGGTGTCCTTGTATGTGGTTTTCGTCACAATACAAGCCTGGAATGACTGAAATCTTGCAACCTGCAAGTCTCACACAATAAGCTTCAAGAATAATAGTCAAAGATGTCACAATCAACTCTTCAATGCCACTTTTATCCTTTCCCAAAGTTGGTTGATCCATTCACTTCTTGAATGTGGGATAATTTGTCTTTCCAAATGCTACGTTGCACCTTGAAGGCATTCTTTTTACTATAAATTGTAATATATTTCACTTATTACTTTCCAAGGAGACCATACCACTTTTATGACATTAGAAATATGAACTTTATAAAATCCCCTTTAATTCAAGTGGTTACATGACCCCTTTTAAGATTAAATTAATGCCCAACATTAATATATTTAACTTTTATATTTAAATATAACATTATAAATCTTCGAGCATTAAAATTATTGCTCTCCCAACATCCAACCACCAAACAACTTACGGAAACGGATACCCATTAAGCCGAAGATGCCAGTCGTACTTTCCGTTTCCTGAGAATCCAACCCTAACTGACTTACTAAAAATAGTAAGTCTCTGAAAATACTGCCAAAAAATGTCCTAAAAGCTGACAACTGTGAATGCAGATTGTCCAACAATATCTCCATAACACCTAGTGGTTCCTAAACACTCGACATTGCCTACGGAACCTTATGAATAGGCAAGTCCATATTACGCTCTGTTAGCTGACTAGGATGGCGACATTACGGTCCCTCCCTCCTCGAGATTCCTTGTCCTCAAGAAATCCAATCTCGAAACATGACAATCTCAAAAATAATTGGCATGTAATCCTTGGATCCCAGATGAACTAATGTGCTTCATATCTCCAAGTGAGATAAATCCTGCACTACTGACCCTCGACAAGTGTCATCTTGTGTAGTCCTCTATCCAGAAGTGTAATTAGTATCTGAAATAGTTCAACCAACTCACAAGTAAACTGCTCTCCACAATCCCGATCAAGCTCTGTCACCACACTGAAACCGAGCATATCCTCTAAGTCCCAAATCAACATCCTGTCAGAACTAACACGTTGATGCTGCGCCACTCTGATCAAAACCAGAAGCTCATAGTAACACAGTCGCACACATCTCATCTGTATTCCCAGAATGACAACACCCCAAACTAGACTGAAAAACCGGTGTGAGAGGACAAGTAAATCAAGGATGGTAAGTTGAGAGGATGCTAGAATCAACCCCCCAACAACTCCCAACAACCAAAGTAACCGATCCTTGACCAAAAAATCTCTCCAATATTTCTGTTGACATAAGATTGGAGTTAATCGGTTGCTAATCCACAACCGAACAATAATGACCCATCTGGGAGTCTGAACTAACTCCCGCCACCAAATAGCCAACGGAAGTGACATCAAGGCACGATCTCCACAGATCATTGACCTCCATGGGCACACACCTCCCGGATCCCATGGGCCAAAGAATATCCTAGCAGTCATGTCAACTGCCAACTCGGTGAAACAGCAACGAAACCACTTACAACTATCTGGATCCCAAATCCATATGTGGTCCCCTGCCATATTGCCCGAACCAAGGAAAAATCCAAGGTCCAACATCGAAATATCGTAACTGCATACAAGCGAAGAGTTTTTCAGCCATAACTCTGTCTCTGCACTACATCCATCATGCTGAACCAAACAATCATCCCAACAATGAATCACCTTACCCTCTAATGAAGAAGGCATCTCATACCCCAGTGAAGTATACAACCCGCTATAACCATCTTTCAACCCACCACTATGTGTCATCCGAAAAAAGGTCCACTCATCTACATATGGGCTGAAATCAAAATGACTACCATACCTCTCTATACAATCCATATGAACCTCACCAACTGAACCCCTGTGAAGCTCCAAAGAATCCTCTGAAGTATGGCTCGCATCATCATCCTCAGGATCAGAATCAGGTAATGTACCATCATCTATTGCACCAAATGAGGAAGTAGCATCCATTAAAAAAAGCATATCATCACTTTGCTTATGCTCATACTGACCGACTTGAGTGAATGCGGAATCATTAGAACTAATCAATCCTTCCTCACGTCCAATCTCATGTATCCCCTCAATCAACTGCTTAACCACCATAGTATCCGAATTAGTCTCTGAATCATGTGAAGTGGATGCAACAGATGACTGACTTTTCGCTGTGAAAAGGGAGTGATGAGCTAAACTCAACTCAAGACAAAGCTCATCAATCTCCTCATCTTTCCGAGTGAGCTCTCGAGAAGTCTGCTCTGCAAACCGCATAACCCGATCCCTATCAGATAATAGCCTCAAGTAATCTGATTTGATTACCTCTAATGCTCGCTTGATGGCCTGCAAATCTGTAGCAGTAGCTCCAACTGTCAACTGGTGCCTTCTCTCTCCAAGCTGGGTTGTCTGATAAAGGCATTTAACAAACTCATGTGTGCTATTCAAATGTGTCAATGTGTGGACAACCTGCTCATCTGTAACCTGTATGTGATCCTGCAATGAACTGGAATCATCAACACAAAATAAACTCTCAGGTGTATCCTCCAATGCACAATGATCAATCTTAGGCCCTTTCACTGCACTGCACTCACCAACCTAATACTCTGAAGTGATGACAAAACTATGGTCATCCTCTGAATCACCAACTACATCAACAATTGAATCCTCAACCACAAGATCAGCGTGCTCATCAATACACACCTCTCCAATATCCAACACACAAGATGAAGTGACCTCATCCTCATCAATTACTACTGCTGCTTTGTTTTCCCCATCAATACAAGAATCAACCTGAACCTCGGTTATGCATGAAACATTCTCTAAATTTTCAACCTCCTTGTCCTCTTTGCTATCCACAACTATGCTTGGCTGCAATGAGTCGTTTCCCTTTGTCCTTGTTTTTATTCCAACTGCTAATGGAGGCTTCAACCACTTAGGATGATGTTCTATTATTGTTGTAAAAAACTCATTTTGTTCTTGAAATTTTTGCATCAGCTCTATCATGAGTTCTTGGATAGTAGCCATTACCAACACACTACTGCAACTTTGTAACCCTCAGGCTGGCAGGATAAGCTGAGCTCTGATACCACTGTAATGTCCCCCCCTATTCTGATATTTTAATATTTGGGACACTATACTGTTTCTTAAAATCAGAAAATACAACTCCAAGAAACAGGAAATAACTACCAATTTTATTTTTCAAATTTCTTTCAGAATAGGGTTCAGATTACAATATTTAAAAAATATAATCTTTCCACAATATGTCTGCAAACCCTTGAAATATACTAAATCAGCAAATACCAAAGTACCTCTGAAATCGTTGAAGCACCAAAGCGTGAATCCTGTGTGAATTCACCAACGAAGAACTGGGGTTTCGTCCAGCTCCAAAAATCGAGGGGTTTCGTCCTCAGCCACACCGTTGGGGTTTTCGTCCCTTCGGAGAAGAAGTCTCAGCCACTGGCCTCAAACTCTAGAGGAAATAACTGAATCCAGAATATCTAAAATGAGACCAAGTCATTGAATAAATAGGCTCCTCCTTGGCAAACTCTCTTTTTCGCGCTCAATGTGGGATAAACATATTTCTTCCCCTTTAATATAAAATGAATTTAATAATTCACTTAATAAAGCCAAGCTTTGCGCTTTAAAAACTCTGCCTTATGAAACTCCAAATGACCAACTGAAACCTGTTTCGGATACCCATTTCGTTGTAGAACAACATCCCCCTGTCCGCTCGACAAGAAACCCTAAAACCCGACACTGCTAAAAATAGCAATTCCAGCATCCTAGCTGCGTTTGACCCCGAACGACCACCAAAACTGAGCTCTAAGTATTCAAAAGTTGTCTCAAATATCTCCAAAGGCTCTCATCCATATGACATAGCTTACGAGAACCCGTGTATAGGCTAGCCTCTATGTGCTCCCACTAGCTGATTAGAAGGGGACATTACACTTCTCTTGAGGAGTTGGGCAAAATATTTCACACCATTGACCTGCACGCAGTCGCTGCATTCCATGCAGTACTTAGAGAAATCAGCGACCCCTCTCCTTTCCAAGCCACAGTCTGGGATCAAGCTAAGAGCGTGGTCGAACGCATCCCGATGAGCGAGAGGCTGGAAGCGGAGAACCTTCTGATTCAGAAGGCGAAACTTAGGAGGCAACTGGTGAAAGCGAAAACGAAGAAGAACAGTTGCCCCAAGGGAAACGACCAGAGCAGCAGAAGACAGGGGAAGGAAGCTCGTCTGCACCCAAAGGATAAAGGCATGGTTCTTTGCGTTGAGGCGAGCTCAACACCCCGCGAGCTGCCAGGAATGTTGTCACATTTTGCACAGGGGTGCCATGTTTTTGGTTTCTGCAAGTAAGCTGCTCTTTCATTCCCTCCTCCTCACTTTTTCCCTTTCTTCTTCTCTCCCTTTCTTCCTCTCCCTCACAGCTTCATTCCCTCTTCTTCTTTTCCCCTTTCTTCCCCCAGTAAACTTCAGCAGGTGTACCTTGAAAAGTTTCTAAGTGGTGGGGCGCAACCCGACTTCGCAGCGAAGTCGGAGTGCGCCCATCAGTTGGAGCGTAGTAGGTAACCCGTGCGCAACAGGACAGGAAACGTTTGTAAATCTGACTAAGTGTCAGGGGCGCAACCCGACATCGCAGCGAAGTCGGAGTGCGCCCCTGTTCTAGTGCGCAGTCTGTACAGCGGATGGAGACAGCCAAACACCGGTGCGCAACCCAAGTTCGCAGCGAAGTCGGAGTGCGCCCTTTGACCGGTGCGCGGTTCGGTGAAGTCAGCTCAAAAATTGCCAAGGCAAGGAGGCCTTCCAACTGCGCTGTCTTCCTCTTGCGCAACCCGATGGCGCCCGAATTCCTGACGAAGTTGGATAAACTGCCTTTCAAGGCAGACACGTGTCATGCTTCAACATCCGACAAGTATCCACCTTTGGGATTCGAGCCAAGATTTGACCTTGCAAGGACAAAGTATGGGCTTCACTACCGGTGCCAGTTGTCAACATTTAAAGCCGATGTGAAGTACCACCTGCTGCACCTACCCGCATTCTTGTTGACCGGAAACTCGGCCTAATGCGCTGCCACGTAGTTGTACCTCCTTCAGGGACACCATGCTGCAAGTACAGTCCGGCCCGACAGAAGTCAGCATCGGCAGCTTCTCAGCCGCTCGTGTCAGCTAATGTCTTGTCTGGGACTTTGTGCCCATGAATGTAATCGGGGGAAGTTTTGGGCTAGAAATACCCACCACATTTTCAATGTAAGTGGTGGAAGGGGAATATATTGCTAGGGGACAATTGTAGCTGTGCGTTTGCCTCAAATACAGACATACACTTGGCTCTGCTTACTGTCTTTTATCTTGCATGCTGCCTCTCCTTGTCATTTTTGCCCCATGTTTCTTGTGTCATTGCTTGTTGTTGTACTGAACTCTGGACTCCAGCATTTGATGGCCAGGTATTCTTGGAATGCATAGATAGAGGATACATGGGATCGCTGATAACTGCAGTTTCGATGTATGTTTGTAGATGAATGCTGTTAGTAGTGGTGATTGATTCGTCGCCGTGCTGCTTATTTCCCCCACCCAACTCCAATCACATTTGGAATTTCTTTCTGCACTTTTATCTCTTTCTGTACCCTTTTATCTCTTTCCTGCACCCTTTTATCTCTTTCCTGCACTCTTATCTTATCACAACCCCATAGGAGCCGACCTTCTCCGGAGATTGGCACGGAAGGCATTCCTTCCTTCCGGCCTTTCAATCTGGTGGGCGAATCTAGGCGCATTAACAACAAATCCTTTCCTTATGGCAGATTCGTAACCAACAGTTGCATGTGGATATCCTCTTAAAGCTCCTCATGAAGAAAGGCACTCTTCATGTCTATATAATGTACTTCCCATCCATATGAAGTAACAATAGAGAGAATCATTTGAGGAGAGTCCATTTGTGCAACATAGGCGAAGGTCTTTGAGTAGTCGATTCCCTCCTCTTGAGAGAAACCCTTAGCAACAAGGCATGCCTTGTGCTTCTTACTCTCACCCTCAGATGTACACTTGGTGTTATAGACCCACGTTCAACCGACAATGGTGTTGCCCTTGGGTAGAGGAATAAGCGTCCATGTCTAATTCTTCATCAACGATTCATGCCTTGCAAGCATGGCATCTTCCCAATCAGGATACCCCTTGGCCTAGGTGTCACACAATCTGTAACATCATCAACCTTTGAGACCAAGGCTTGAGAGGGGGCCTTTTGATAATGCTCTAGAGAGAGAAGGGCCTGAGCATCCTAAAAGAGGGTTTGACCCACATGGTCATCAGACGATCCACAAAGGTTATGGGGTACATCTTGCATTGAAACACCATCAAAAGAAGAAACAGGAGCATCCATCACTTGCTCACCATCAATCTTAGCATCTAGCGCTATCGCACAATGCATATGGGGATCAAGCTCATCAAAAGTAGGGTTGATAATTGGAATAGATGCTAGTGGAGGGTCTAGAATAGAATCAACTGTAACACTAGGGCCCATTGTAGGACTTGAATTGATAGAATGAGAAGTTGGAACCATCATAAAAAAATCAACAAGAACCTTTGAGGGAGAAGAAGAAGCAACAAGAACCTTTGTAGGAATAGGAGCATGATAGGATAATTTGCCAAGAGCACCAGAAGCGGACTAGAAGGAGTTGATGGATGCATCTCATCAAATATCACATCACAGTGAATGATGATATCCCGCTTGACTGGGTTATAAAGATGATATGCGTTAGAGGTATCAAAATATCCCACATGAACACAACGATGACTCTTTGCATCAAGCTTGTCACTTTTATCTTTGGGAATTTGAGCCCATGCATTTGAATTAAAGACACAGATCTAGGAAACATCAGGCTTATCTCTTGTCAATATTTCAGGAGGTGTTATAGCTTGGACTACTTTTGTGAGCATGCTATTGATGATATAGGTAGTGTAAGTCACAACCTCAGCCTAAAACTTATAAATGTGAGGTAGTACTTGGAGAAATCTTAAATAAATAAGAGGAAATACCTATTACAGGAAAGAGAAGAACAAGCCATTGGCTTACAAATGCATTGTGAATGAGCTCCAATGGTTGAGTAGTAGGTCTAGCTTTCTATTTTGGGAAAGGATCTCAATGGTGCTTCCCCAAAACACTTCCCTCACAAACACCACTAGGGGGGGTAATGGAAGGAAGACCCTCTACCATCTAAAGTCGGCTTATGTGCCTTAAGGTGATGTGCCCAAGCCTATGATGCCAACGCCTGTTTTTGGCACTTGCCTTAGCCACCATAGCAACAAAACCTTTATTCTTGGAGGAAGAAGAAGAGGAAGGGTGCTCACCAAGCTTATACATTTGGTTAGACTCATCACAATACCCTAAAACAAACTACTATCTTAAAGCCATCATCAATGTCCTTAATCCCCATCTATTATGCCAAAATTCAACCTTTTTAGTAGTATGAGTGATACAATAAATAGAAATAAGATTAGGGTCCATACTTGGAACATGAAGTACTTCCCCAAATTACAAGGATCCAAGAGTCACCTCTCCACAACCAGCCACCTGAAAAGAACAATCATCACCAATGACCATGAGCTCACCATGATGTTGTTCGTTGTAGTTTGTCAAAAGATGGCAATGCTTCGTCATGTGTTGTGTTGCCCTTGAATTTGAAATCCATTCCTCCAAAGATGTGGATGTCCAATAGGCTGAATCTACAACAACATGTGCATGTGAGATCTCACCCTCAATCTGATCATCATACTGTGTAAGAAAAAGAGAAGCATCACCTCCACCTTACGTGGCTTCCTCCTTAAGCTTCTTGATTTGAAGAGGACAAAATTCAGCCTGGTAACCCTCTTTCTTGCAAAAAACACATACAAATTTTCTGATCAAAGAAGAAGTTTGCCCATCGATCAAGAACAGTTGCGACATATGGTCCTTGAAGCTCTTGTAAAATTTCGTTATTTTGCTGGCATAACAAATTAAAAATTATGCTACCACTATGAAGAGCATGAAAAATCTTGTGATTGAAAAAAAGGGGGCCCAAAATGCTTTCGTATGAGAAAGTTGTGCTCTTAGGAAGTTTGCCCTCAAAGCAGTATAAAATCCACCAAAACCTTGAGAATTTAGAAATTCAAGAAAATTGAAATGGCCGCTAGAAATACTTGTGTTACCATGTGGCAGCCTCTGGGATGGGCCTTTCTAAGCCAAAGAATATTTGCCACTTGTCAACTGAATGGGCGGAGGACACTGGGCGTAATGATAGTTTTCTTTCTTGATTGAATAAAATCTGATTTAAATAACAAAATATTTGCCAAGGGTCGCCACCTAGGTGCCCACGTCAACCAACAAGATTTGCACAGTGGGTGCCACATTAGCTAACAAGGTCTTCACAGTAATCAAGACAAGTGTCACATCGGCCAACAAAACTCTCCACGACGATCAACATGGGCAGCATTGGATGAGATTTGGTCTTTTGCTCTCCCGTGACCTAGTGCCTAAGAGTCGGGTGCCAACCACATCTCCCACAGGCTTTTTTGTTAGCAAAAGCTTAGCCAGGCAAAAGGTATAGTACATAGGAAACAACCAGATCCAATCTGTAGTCTCTAATTTCCTACATTTGTGTTGAAAGCAACTTCTTCACCCTTGAGCCATATGCTGCTTCAACTAACGAGGCATATGTTCGTGTGGAAGTCCCCTTGGTCTCTAAGTGAACAAAAAATGTACAGTAGGGAGGTCCAATCATGGAATCCGTGACATGGAATTCGATGTCTCTACCCAATGTGCCAATGGGTTTGTTAAGAGCTTGGACTATTCTATCCAATGTAGAACAGTTCTTGCTGAACATTGTGCTGCAAAACGCAAAATCAACAAATCAAAAACAAAAATAGCAATGAGAGCTGGACTTGAACCTGCGCACAATAGTCAGAAGGGACCTTTTAATGACTAACATGACCAAAAACTCTCCTTTCATTGTTGAGAAGTGACTGTACTAAAAAAGATTGCCAATTTTCTCATTCAAAGGTCCACTAATACTTTGCCAAAAGGAATATGCCCACACTCGACCTTGAACACATGATCTATCAAGTCCGACTCAACAACGTAACCATTGTGCTGGATGAGTTGAAGACACAGTCTTCTACCTACCAAATACCTATAAAAGCGTTTATATTCCAAACATTTTTTTACACCATGCCATGGTCAATTGAGCCATGCGCTTGTTGGGGTTAGTAAAAGGTTGTCTCAGACTTGTTTGTTTCGGACTTCGGACAATTGGAAAGGAAGGTCAGGCACAATCTACTAATGCCATGACATATATGATCAAAACACTAGCCCATAATACATTGCAAAAAGGACGTCACCTGCGAGTTTTAAACTTGGGATGTTCACGATTCCACTGTCCAAACGCAACTCACATGTCCTCCATGGCCATCGTGTTGTGTGGAGTCAAACTCTCCAATGGTTTAGTTGGTTGGACGGTCCTTGTGGGAGAGGGCTTATTCATAGGCCTTCCTCTTAAACTCCCCATGTGTCAACATTTCTTTGCAGTTGGGCCTTCTTGCGTGTCACATGTGTTTGCCTTCCCCTACAGGAATATTGTAGTAGAATATTCCAAATTTTAATTGTGACCCCTTGGAACTTCATAAAAAGGAGCCCTTGAACCATAGAATCAACAAAAGTACTGAATTGGGACCCCCTGGAACTTCACAAAGAAACCAAGAACATCGACGCTTTGTCCATATTTGCCATGGTTTGCATTGTGTAAGCCTTTTTTGGTACAACACACATCAAGCCATACTCCTTTGCCCCAACATTGTGAATGTTGCTTGACCCATCTAACAACTTGCTTCTGTTGGCTACAGATCCGCAACATGAAAGGATTTGGTATATTTGTGCCCTAGATCCACCCAAAAGATTGAAAGGCCGGAAGGAAGGGATGCGTCCTGTGCCAATCTCCGGAGAAGGCCGGCTCCTATACTACACTACGCTTGGGGTTTAAGATAAGGGAACTGGAAAGAAATGGGAAAATGCTGAAAGAAAAATAAATAACAGAAAGAGATAGAAAATGTAGACAATCATGAGGGGAAGAACAGGCAGCACGATTACTAACTTATACCTGAAGCGGCAGCAATCAACACAAAGAATGAAACAGAAACTAACCCCACGCTTGCTTCCCTATGTATCCTTTAGGAAGATTCCAGATTCACTTATTTTCTAATGCTTAAATCCAGATGGCAGAATTACAGCAATCAGAAAAATAAATGACATTAGCAGAAATGCTTGCCAAAGGCGTCATACAAAGAAACTAGCACTACATTTCCTCCCCTATGTATCCTTCAGGAAAATTCTAGGGTTCTGTCCTCAATCACACACTTAAATCCAGAATGCAGAATTACTGTATGCAAATGAAGAAATAGAATTAACATAAATAATCACAGAAGGCATCATACAAAGAAGGAATGGAGTCAAAGCCAGGAATTCTTAGTATTGATGCAAAAATCAGAGTACAACAGCTTTCAAGCAAATGTTCCCCCCTTTTACAATGCGCTCAGCGCCCTTTTATAGAAGAATTTTCCCCCCATTACATTAATGCTCAGATTTCAAAAGTCAGCTGAAACAGCTGTCAATTGCCCTTTTGTCAGGTGATAGTACATCAGAGGAATACGACACGCTCGTACCTGCAGTTATGGAGTACGGTTCTTGACGAATTGTACCGTTAGAATTAGCTGTCACATTATGGTGGTAGGTGGGGATTTGTTTCTTCAGAATCGCTGCGCCTTCTGGACAGAATGGGGGTCTTTAAACTATTCTTTCTTTTGCTGGAGCGCTCTTAAAACTGGCACGATGAAGTTCGCCCAAACCCTTCCGATGTTCGACCGAGGATGGTGTTCGCTGAAAACCGAGGCCGAACTCAGGGTTCAAAAAGCACATGAGCGAACCGGAGGAAAACATGAGCTGGAGTTCGCTGAATCCTGGGGCGAACCCGAGGTTCGCAGAAGATGCAAGCGAACCGGAGAAAAACTGCCTTAGCAGATGCATTGTGTCCTTTGGCCAAGGTTCACAATTGTTGGAGCCCGAACCTGAGGTTCGCTTGGAATTTGGGCGAACCTGGGAAAGATGTTGCTGGAGTTAGATGCTGGAGGGATCCGAACTTGGGGTTCGCAGTGAATTTGGGTGAACCACGGGTTGATATTGCCTTGGTGATTTTCGAGCAGCCGGGTTCGGGTTTCTCCACCGTTCGCTGAAGATTGGGACGAACACCAGGTTCACTGAGAAGTAGCCCGAACCTGAGGTTCGCCAGAGGTTTTGAGCGAACTCAAGGCATCTTTGCCTTAGAAAATTTTCAGTTTTCAAAATAAAATGATTTTACTCGCCGAGCGACCTGCTTTTTTGCTCCGAAGCTGGTCTGAGAGGAGAGAAAGAGAGGAGAGAGGAGTGCTAAGTAAAAAGAACACAGCGGATTTTCAAAATTTTACCCCTTAGGCAAAATGTGACAACAACTTCAAACTCTCGAATGTCTTTACCATGCATTGAAATCTGCTCAAGAATTGATTGACAATTGGGGGTGATCGAAAAAAATATTCAGCCTCTTCTTTGCTTCGAAAACCACGTAGATTGCCCTCTCATCTATATTGCACTAGTGCCAAAAAATCCAAAGTATAGAAGGAAATGAATTTTGGTTAAAAAATATGTAAGAGACAAATAAGGTTTGTGAAAAACTCAAAATATTCAATCCATCACTTTTCATCCAAACTGCTTCTTCATTAGATAGGGCATCACTGGAATAATCCATGACGAAAATTAGAGGAAAATATGGTGAACTTGTGGGCGAACATTTCTCCTGAGCCAACCAATTGTTGCGGTACAAAGAGATTCTCACGATCCAAGCTCCAATTAGGGCTTTATGGTGGAACTCTAGAAAATTGCACGACACACAAAAATATTCCACATTGCTTCCAAAACAATCACACTGCTTGTAGAATCAGCATAGAACATACGTCGAAATTTGAGATCGCGTAATGGAGATTCATGTCTGCTCTGATAATAAGTCAGATTCATCAATATATTTAGGAACGAACAAAATCAACACATTACCCAGAAAAGAAAAGATAAATCTCATATAAGCACAAGAGGATATGAAAGGTGCCCTTGGACACCTAATAATCTCATTGATGAAAAAATAAGCATTTCTAACCGATGAAGAAATGGTTGGACTTGAGGTGTATAAATACCCAAATTACAAGTGACCTTAGGTCAAGGTTAAAGAAGTGACCTTAGGTCAAGGTTAAAGAAGTGACCTTAAGGTTTATTATTACAATATTACAATAAAACCACCTATAGAATGTATGGTACAATAAAACCACCTATAGATGGTATACAATGATCCATGGGACAATATATAAGCGAATACAATACAAGGTCAGTTGTGACCACAAGTGAAGATTAACACCACATATTTCAACAATACAAACACTTACACACCGACTATGCTTTATGGTGTATATTCTTGATAAATTTTTGTAATAGGGGCTTCTAGGTGTTACATGCATGATTGATCTCTAGTTGGCTATGCACATGTTATGTGCAATGTTCTCTCTTTTTGTTGTCGGATTAATGTGGCAGTTCAATGCTTTCAAATGCAACAAATGCCCTTAGTTTGTGTAAAATGTTGTTATTGTTGTTATGAAATCGGAAATCAGATATTATAGTGGAATGAAATTCCAACCATAGGAGTCTATCACTGTAGAAAAAGTAAAAGATAGGGATATGGTCAGTGTATAAGTGTGACTACTAATTAGTTGTGTTTTGAACATTTTTTTATTTTGAAGGGTTTATAAGATATGTTTCTTCAGAATAATTGCACTGCTTTATATAAATACATATTTGGCCATATTTTATCTTTGGTTGGAATTGTGCCAGGAGGAGGAATAATTAATCTTTTTCAGTAACTGGAACTGCTTGTATTTTGAATACAGGGAACGCCTGGTAATTGATCCCAAGGAGCATCCCATGTTGTTAGCTGAACCATCATCCAATTCGCCAAGCCAAAGAGAAAGGCAAGCTTAATCCATCCTAACATAGCGACATTTGGATCAAATGTTCACAAATTTTTACGAATTTGAACTCCATTCTAATGGCAACAATAGGAATGTTGAATTTCTAGAACTTCGATGTTTCATTTGCACTGCAACCAGCCTTTACTTTGGTACAGTTTTAGAAATCAAGATTATTTATTTACATTGAAAGGTGCCCTTTTCTTAATGTATAACTTTTAACAGTCACATACAGACATGGAGCTTTTTGGCTTTGTCTGTTTCGTTTTCAATGCTTTTCTTGTAAATCGGCTGTTAATCAAGAATTGGCAATGTCTCAACAGAACTGCAGAGGTTATGTTTGAAAATCAGAACGTCCCTGCACTATTCATTGCAAAAAATGCAGTATGTCTTCTCACTGTAGTTGCATTTATCTTCAATTTTGTTTGTTTTTGCTGTTTAGATATTGTCTCTCTTGTCAAATTACACACTGTTTATTCTTATCTTTGATAACTTGGCAGGTGCTAACATCATTTGCTTCAGGACGAGCTACTTCTTTAGTTGTTGACTGGTGAGCCTCTATATAATGATTAAAAAATGCAATATGTAGGATATGATGCCTACCATTGCTTGATAGATAAATGGATTAACCTGAGAGGAAGAAAGCCCACTATATTTTAGCATTTCCTATGTGTACATAGTTCCATTTTGTCTTTTTCATTGCAGAGATAGTTTTCCCATAAATTATTGTGTATGTTGTAAATTCCCTATCCCACATTATCCTCATTATGAGGTAAAATGTCAATGATCTCAACTCCATATTACTACTATGGTGTTTTCTATGAATATTAGGGTTGTCATGAAACTAATTGCTTCTTCCTAAACAAAGTATGTTGTTGTTCAAAAGTAAAATCTAAAAGCTTGAAACATTTTCATCTGTTTGTTATCACCTTTTGAATCATAGAACTGGGTCTGTAGTCAACATGTAACATGCCTATATATACAGAAGTATAGAGGGTTAGAAAAGGGTAAAGTAGTTTTTAAAGTCTGCAACAAAAATAAGAATGTAAAAGAACTAGATCCTTCGCCTTTTCTCTTTCTCTTTACAAAGTGAACCCATAAGTGCTTTGCTTTGTCTTTGTTTGCCATAGAGCTTGCCACTTGTTCTAGATTCTCTCTCTCTTTTACATTGACCACTGGCTCTCTTTTCATGATTACTTTTAGCATATTAGGGTTTATCTATTTGAGTAACCCTTTTGTTTCTCTTACTATACTAAAGTGGAACATTTAGAGTATAGATTTTATGTCATATAGGTGTTCCACTTTAGTATAGTTTACATTAGAATCTTTACTCTAGTTTAGCTTTAGCTTATTTTCATAATACTTTTTGGTTACTATAATGCATTTTAACAACTCTTTTCAATGGGTCCCATCAATGTACTTTTCATCATCCATGGATATCAATAAAATTATCTGTCATCTAGCTTCATTGATCTCAACCTATTATAATTTTCAAGTTATCATTTATTTTTGTTTCCCTTTATTTATCTAAGATTTTTTTTTCAAATTAATTAAATTGATCTTCTTTAAAGTGGGTAATGTGTGTCCATGTGGGCCTCATGCTATACTAATGAAACCTCTAAAATCCTCAACTCTAGCATTTTCTTTTGGTTCAAAATGCCAAAAAATGTTGGAAACTCCCCTGCAAAAATTGGGAACCTCTCTTGGAAATGCACGAAAATGTGAGTATTCAAAGATGACGAGTTTTTGGAAGTTCTTGAGGAGTTCCCTAGTTTCTCAAATGGAGGAACAAAGGCATCCTAGGGGTTTCCTGCAATATAGGATAATAACCAATGTCAACAATTATTTACAATGACATCAACACAACATTGGTATTCTAAAAATAAGTTAATGTGCATTTTATGTGATTTTATTTGAATTTGAAGAAGACAATATGGAAGGAGAGGAGCTGCCTGGGACATGTGATAGTTTGATGTTTTTGGCATTAGTGAGTGGCGTCCATGGATGAGAGGTACACTTTTTTTAATAAGATATATGTGGCTTCTATTGGGGGCCACTCCCATCAAAATAACAAAATATTACATTTGTTGTCAGGTCAATTAAACCATATCCAGCTTGCCCTTTTATCAAAGATATTCTTCATTTCCTTTGTTATCAAATATATTTTTCATCTTCCTCAAACTGCTATATTTCCACAGTTAGTTCCTTGACATCATTTTCATTAAGAGATAAAATCTTGCTTGAGTTGTCGCCTTCTAAAGTTTGAATTTCACCAAGACAAAAATCAACACTATGATTGGCTAAATTATCTGCTACTTGACTTCATTCTTTGTAGATATGCTCACATTTCCAAAAGATTGTGTCCAAAAATAGTTGATGAACATCAGCAATAATGTTATTTTTTACCAATCTTCACATCCGCTTTTATTCATAGCATTAATAATAATTGGTGAATCCCCCTCAATTGAAATACATTTCCATTCTTTTTCAATTGCAATTTTGATCACCGTAAGAAGTGCCCTAGCCTCTACATAGTTGTTAGTTGAAGTTCCATATGATTTTGAGTGAAGAGAATTTTGACTTAATTATTTCGAAAAAAAAACCACCTTTGACAACTTTTCTTGGATTTCCTTTGGAAGCACCATCAAAATTAATTTTGATAAACCCAATTTCTGGACATTTCCATTTTACCATAGATTGAAGCAAATCCTTTGTGTTAACTCCATTGTCGTAGATAACTCTTCCATGTATATGCGAATCCCGTAACTTTGCACGTGAGACTTCACATGATGAGCACCATGTCTGTAAACATTCTGCAAGAGAGGCAATAATACGGTTCCAAATTTGGGCATGATTTTGAGATTTATTTTAAAAAATTCTATTATTCCTTTCAAGCCATAAATTCCAACAAATAATGACAAGACCAATCCTCCACATAATATATAATGCTTTAACTTTCAAATAATTAATCTAACATTACATCAACTATTTCAATGTTGATGGAGCTACCCAATGTATACTCATATTTTTGTTAGTGGTTTGATGTTTCTAGATCCTATTCTCACACAAGGCACACCTAAAAGGTTCATGATATTCTCTTCTTTTTCTCCTTTAAAAATCTTGCTTTGGACTACTAACCAAATTAATAATGAAGCCTTAGGAATGGCCTCCAATGACCAAACTTTTTGGCAAGCAAAATCATTGGGACTAAGGTGATGATCTTCAACACATTAAAGAGTACCCTAACTAAGTTTCAGTTCTTCTATAAGGGTGAGTTGATTAAGAGCACCATTGCTTACATCTACTTGGGGGTTCAATTTATAAGTCCTTCCCTTAATCTTCAGCCAACTTCACAGACATGTCTTTGCAAAGGATGCACCTCTCTCTCAATCTTGGAAAGCCAATATTTTTAGAAACACTTCCAAGACATACCTACAAAGATGCACCTCTTTGATTGCATCATCAAACCCATAGTCCTTTATGGATCTGAGATTTGGGGTGCAAGTCTAGGGTGTGTTGATTGGGCTCACACTGAGAGGGTCTAGACTATTTTGCTTTAGTGATTTATCTGACGTAAAAGATCAATTCCTCAATGTCTTGTTCAGGATGAGTTTGGTGCTCATCCTCTTCGCCTAAGTGCATCTTCAAAATTATATTTCAGCTTCATTCCCTTAGATTCATGGGTGACTGCACCTTAGGCCGAGAGAGACCTATATTTGATGTGTTGCTCCTCAAAATGCATTACCTCTAGGAACTCTTTTGGTTGTCAATGTGGATGGTACTCATAAGTTATTTCTCTTCTTTCGTCAATTGTCATCTCCATAGATTAATTACCTCCATTCAAATACTCTTTAAATGCTCCTTTCCACCTTCTTCACCTTCTTCCTGATAAGAGGGTAATTAATCAAGTAGTCAGAGGTGATGTTTATCGACTACATATTCAGATCACTTAGGTTGCTTCATCTCAACTTCTTAGTCCTAAGTTGGCCTTCTACATTAAACATTTCATGAGGATTGAGAATGAAATTTTTACTTGTCCTAATTATGTTGAGTGATATAGGACACACAACCTTAGGATTCCTCTTGGTTAGGTCAGGGAACACTCACATGAGTTGCAGGTGGAGACAAACCACTATCTTCCTTGAGAGAATAGGGTATGTCATCTTTGCTTTATTTGGGAGATGGAGACTATAGAACATTTGATCTTTAGGTGTCTTATTTATTATAAGATTTGAGGGATGTACTATTGCTTGTATAGAGACTCAAGTGGATCGCTTACCACCGTTTTTAGCTATCCTAACTAAAAATGCTTGGTTCTTTACCTTAGGGAAGTTATCACTCTTTGGTGTTAGTTATTACAAGGGAGACAAACTATTACTTAACTAATCACCTCACCCTTTTGTAGTCTAGAGTAATAAGTGCTCATTTGAGGCTACATATATCCAATTTTTTTTTTTTTTTTTTAATTTCCATGGTGGAATTGGTAGCCGCCACGAATCTGGGTAGGTTGTCCGACTTTTATGGCCGCCACAGTATTCTACGCTGTCCGCCTTGGAAGTCGCCACACAGTTCTTCACGCAGTCCGTCCCTATAACCACCATGCCACAATCATTTTAAACCTTTTACGTCGCTGAAAGCACCAGGAAAAGGACAAGCGTTCAATCCGGTGAGGCTCGAGATTTGAACCTTGGACCTCCTCCCCCCTTATGGGGTTTGGTCGAACCAATTGGTCTACACCTCGGACCTAACTATCCAAAATGTTAATGACAGATTTGTGTTCCCTTCTTTGCATAGAATAGTGGCTACTAAGGCTTCAGTTTTTTCTTCTTGCTTGCATATGACAAGATTGCAGTTCTTTGATGTTGGGTTTCGACCACCTCTCACATATTGAAAAGTTGTCAACAGATGCAACTTGCTAGTTTCTTGTCCTCTTCTATTTTCTTGTCCACAGATGCAACTTTCTGATAGTTGTCAACAGATGCAACCTGCTAGTTTCTTGTCCACAGCCATGTATGCTAGAAGAACTTTGAGGGGTAAAATTCCATGTCCTCCTAGGATTATTCAACCAGGCCCTCTTAGTCTCGGCCATTCTCCTGGGAACATCATTAGTGTTGTATAAAATCGGCTTCACACCTTTATTCATTGATGTAATAGCTTGCATACAAGAGAGAGGACATGCTTTTAGTAAAGGCCTTGGTTACAAATGAATCTAACTTCCTATAACTAAACATTGTTACAAGGTTTTATTACATTCCCTTTCTTATTATATCAATGTAGAAGTAGACAACAATTTCAAAAATTAATAGATGAGAAACAGGGACACATACAATAGTTCTTTAAGTACTCCAAAGTTCATGAACTAGGACACACACTAGAGTCCATGACCGAACAAGGACACATTCAACCGTTCATCTCATTCACCTTGTGACTAGGATAGGGACAAACACAACTATCCAAGGTTTTACATCAAATATGGATAGTGACACACATTATATCCATTATCAAGGTTGCAAATAGGGACACACATTTGTCTACAACACCTCTATGATTAGGGACACACTCAACCAATCACAGGTAACTGATACTTAATCTTGTGAATAGGGACACACACAACTATCGCCAAGTATGATCCTTGTTTCAATTCAGAAAACATATTCTCCCTCACTGTCTTTGTGGAGAGGGTCTTCAATATGTGTCACAAAACCACATTCTTCGTCATCACTTTGATCAGTAACCACCATTGCCTTGTCTGTATTTAACTTGTCTTTTATGAGATCCTTTGCTCATTGAACACAATTCATTACAACATGACCTCTTTGCTTGCTGTAAAAACATATGAATGTGGTCTTCAAAATTTGCTTCGTCTTTGAGGATGACTGACTGCCTCCAAAGGTAACATTAAGCTTGTTCTTCATTAGTAACATGTGATTTCCTCTTCATCAATTAATGAAGAAATTATATCTTCTAGTCTGGGGTTAATCTTGTTCAATTTGAATACCATATTGGCATAATTGACAGGCATGCTATTTAACAAAATAGCTTTGTTCATCATTATTGTTCACTTTGGCATTAATTCCAGCAAGCTGATTCAGTAGAGAGTAAAATTCACTTATGTGATGAACAACATTTTTGCCTTTTGTCATCTTCAGTCCAAACGATTTTGCTTCAGACCCATCTTGGCACTTGATGCTTGTGCCCTGAACAAAAAATCAAGTCCATCCCAACCTTCTTTTGCAGTCTTCAAGAGGTCTATGTAATGTAGATAGGCATCAAAGAGTCCAAGTCCAATGATATCTATTGCTTTTCAATATTTTGTAGTCCACTTAACTGCTTCATCGATATCCAATGGCTTTGATGTATTCCAGTCCTCGACATCCCAAAATCTTTTTTGATTAATATTTATTGGAGCTTGACTTGCCATGTATGAAAGTCTTGTCCTTAAAACTTCTCAAGAGCAATTGTTTTCTCCATATGTGCTACAAAAAAATCTTCTCCCTTAGTTAAAATAGTTTAAAAACATCAGGGTTGAAAAAAGCTTTCCAATGAGTATAAATATGCCTATACTCGCAAAGATGTAAATGCACCAAATCTCGAGAAAACATTGGTGTCTCATTGAGCAAAATATATAGGCTTCAAGTCAATCTCTCGCCAAATCACAGTCAAATCAGGGAATATTTTGGTAAATATTCTAGTCAACATTATTTTCAAAGGTATGCACGTATGGACAAAAAGAATAGGCGCATAGTATTTCAAGTTTAAAATGAATAGCCCACAACACGGGATTTTAGTTTGATATTTCCTCCAAACAAAAGCGCTTCCCCTGGCACAAAGATGATGTCAAGCCTCAAAATGATGACGTCACAACAACAAATTAAATTATTTCTGCCAACAATTATTGTCATTTGAATGATTTTTATTTTTGTTTGACTTGGATGACCTAGATCCACTTACAGATTGGATTGCCAAAGGTTCGCAAGATACGAAGTTCACTCTAGAGAACATCAAGGTAGAAGCTTAACATACTTGAGGACTGGAGAAAATATACAATGATGATCCTATGCCTCAAAAGCCTCCAATTCAACCACCTGTCCACATCCAAGCATCTAGTTCGAGGGGAAGGGAGGGAAAACAAAGAGCAATTTAAAACTGCTCAATATTTAGTATGTTATGTTGTTAGTTTCTGATGATCAAGAATTGTAATTAAACCCTTTTTTATGAAAATCTAATAGAAAATCAGCTTTTTGTCTCTCCAATTTTTGTTTTAAATGTCCTCATTTAGATTGAAATTATTTTATTTGATTATTTTTTGCCAAGTTTTCCCAAGTTGCCGAGAAGCTCTCCAAAATTAGAGTACCGTGTTTTTGCCAAGTTGCAAGTTTTCCTACTATCGTTTGATGTTTGGATTGTATTTTTGTCATTAAAATCTTTGTGATTGTGGAGATTGCTTTTGTTTTGAAGCTTTGGTGGAGTCAGAGGAGCGAGATCCACCTGATTGAGCAGCAAGCTTCTCCTCCGCAAGCTGTGCTTGATTGTACATGGTGTTCAAATCTGTGATAGGAGTATATTTCAACTCCCTAAAAAGTGGTTCCTGCAGTCCACTCTTGAATTTGGTGATTAGCTTAGCAGTAGAATCCTGAATACCATTCAAAATTCGCAATTTGTTGAATAGGCCGATGTAGTTTTGGACACTCATGTTGTAGCCCTGCCTCAATCGAAGCCATCGAAATTCAAGATCTTCTGCATAATTTGATGGATAAAAAGTGTTCGTCAAAGTCTTCACCAAATCATCCCAATGGTCAATGGGATTCTGATTACTGAAGCGGTCCGTGATCAAAACTTTGGCTATGCCAGAAAGTTTTAAAAGTGCAAAGGAAACTTGCTCATCTGGTGGTATTTTGCTATAGGCAAACCACGTGTCCATGTCGAGGATCCAATTGTTTAGAACCTCAGGATCACGGGAGCCATCATAAATTTTGACTTCGCATTTTGCTTTCACACGAGAGTCAGGGGCTTGACTGGGACCACTTTTAGAAGCAATATCATTGACCTTATCGGCCAATGTACTAATGACTGCGGTGATTGCAGCCATTTGTTGTGCCAAATCTTGAGCCATTTGTCCTCTGGTGTATGCCAGGGATATTACAAAGAGGGTTTACAAAAGATGCTAAAGGGGTTACAAAGAAGTGCTAATTGTCCAAATAATTGCAAAAACATTGTTGCAATTTTACAATGTTGAAGGGCAAAAAGAAAACTAGCACAAATCCCCCTTTATAAAAATTCGAAATTTTTTTGGAATATTCCTTTTTTTTTTAAAATTGAAATTGAAATAAATCCCCCCTTCTAAAAATCTAATTACCCCTTGTAAAAAAAAAGATCTTTCCCCCGGAGCATGGTGGGGTCTTCAAGGTTTGCAGTGATTGTGGCCAACTGAATTTTCCTTGCGGCAAGGGTCTTCCGCCAAAGTCCCATGGTCAACGGAACGCAACCGGCGCTTGTAATGACGCTAGTGAGCACTAGCTAATAATGTAGGGCGGACTCGCCCTATATGAAGGCTATACAACCTTCTACCCACACAATGTGGGATAAAACCAAGTCCTTCGCCATGTGGAGCCCACCAGTTCATGCAAGCGTCGACTCGTCGATCATCGGAAAGCGGATCTATCGATGCAAAACCAATCTGCGGCGATTGTTGAGATTGCCGTCGGTGTAAACAAAACTGGAGGAGTTTGTTAATTCAGAGTTGCACACATCTCGGTTTTTGGGATCAGTGCCGGCGATGTCTCGGCTTAGCAGAATGCAGTGGATTGTTCAACAGTCGAGAATGTTCCTCGTCGAACTGGCATGTTTATCAACGAGATCCACCCAATCTCGCAACCGCTTACCAGTCAGGATGGCAGATCTGTTGCGTCCAATCTGCTATGGCAGATCTGTGAGCGGAAACAGAAAGAAACGCCAAATTTTTGCAGGTGGTGTCAGATGTGAAGCAAAACATGTCGGATCTCCAATCAGAGGTAGGATTCAACGCATCTACTGTTAGCAGGTGTGTAGCAAATCGGAACAGAGAAAGTCAATTGTCTGCCAGACAGAGTGTGCAGCGTTTGTCAGATGCACACAAGATGAAGCACAACAAAGTTGGAGGTAGTTGCGATAAAGTTGTTGGCATTTGCGAGCAAGGTATTCGACGGGGCAAATAGAGTCGCGTCAGCAACTTCTTGTCGCCGGCCGTTGTCGGCCTACTGCGTTGAAGAACGCAGGAAACCGTGTCTTCGTTGCCATAGAACGCAGCAAGTCGTGACGGGAGGCAAAGCCACAACAGGTTTTGCGGTAAGCAAAGCCACAATAGCAATGGCCGCCGTCCATTATGCAAGAGCGAAAGTGAGTTGTCACAACGCGTTGGTTCTCGGGTCAGGGGCATTTGGATTGGCAAGGTGGAGCAGGTGTCGTGCGCGGAGAGGCGTGCCAATGGAACCAGAATTCTCTACTGTTTGGACGGTGACCTCCTGTCACCGGTGACTGCTCGCCGTTGTGGGGTGCCGTACCCAAAATGCAGGTGCTACGCACGTCTATCAATAGGCGAATAGCCTATTTTCTTCTTGACAGACATGGCGGGTGTCACACATACGTCCATGCCAAGTTGATGCAAGCACGAAATTGACGATGGGAAAAATGTGTTATTCCCAATGTGCTGCAGAGATGGACGCAGATAGAGCTCGTCGCTTTGAAAGTTGTTGATAAAATATGGTCAACAATAATTCACGTTTTGTCAGCAACAAATGGACAACAAAAACAAAATTGCAGTAAGTCAACAAGAAATGTTGCAGCAAGATTGTTAACAAAAATTGCTAATGAGAACAACAATTACACAGCAAGGCTTCAGCAAAACTGAAGAACTTCAAATAAGATCTAATTGAACAAAGGAACCCAAAACCAATTATGAGGTCGGAAATGACCCAGAACCTCACAATTTTTCTAGCTCTGATACCACTGTTGTGGTATAAAACCAACATGAACATCAAATTAAAATAAAGGGCATAATATAGGCCCAAAAATTACAACGAATGTCCTACGATGAAACAACGAATTCCCAAATGGAGAATGTCGGCTCGCATCCGAAGGAGATTATTTGGGATTGATTAATATCAATCCAACTCACCTAATCTAGAAGGCGATAAGCTATACTACGTGAGCACCAAGTCTCACTTACATTAAATACTTTATTTAAATATTGACTAAGCCCTAAGACCTAGCCTAACTAAGGACCCTAAACCTTAGTAATTCATTTGATGCCCTCATCAATGCTTCTCCCGACCTTCGACTCCTTGCTTTCTGATGTGGACATCTATTACCCTAGGTTAAATGATATAACTTCTTAATGAAAAAAGAAACATGGCGAAGCAGTACTCTAAAAACGTAAACTAATTTTTGATTCACCAGATTATAGATGTGCAAGTGAAGAGCATACTTCTAGTGTTGCAAGCTTTCTGGTTCACTAGATCACATTACGTGCAAGTGAAGAGCATAATACCGACAACAAAAACGTTATTTCCCTAGGTAGAAGATATAACTTATATCTTCTACTTAGGCATATTATTATTTTACTGTTATTGTTATATGTTAAGCTTCTACAAGCTTATGTTGGATTGCTAGGCTGTTCTAGAGATAGTTGTTAAAACTCCTTTCCCCTTAGTTAGCTTTTGTTAGCATCTATAGTTTAGAGTTTTCTTGTTCTGTTGTAACTATTTCTAGAGATAGCTGGTTGTTAGCCTTCTTATCTTGCTATCCAGATTTAGCAGGTTGTTCATTGTACTCTCCTGGGCTTTTTATTCCTTGTACGTTTCTTCTTGATGTTTATTTAAGCATCCACTCTAAAGCAGATTTCAGCTTTGCTCGTCCACTTCATTGGCCCCTTGCGATCCTTATCACTGATATAAGAGCAGATGATCAAGGGAACTTTGGGTTAATTTTGGTCTCCCATCTGCTTTTGTGCTGTTGTGCTTTATGCATAGTCTTGTAAGAAGCTCTAGTTGAGTGGCAGACTGTAGTTTGCATGAGAGGTATCTTTTTTACTTGTAGTGATTTCTGTAATGACCAACGTCAGTTACTTTTGACATTGCTGTGTCATTGTTTGACGACGTCTTCTTTCGGTGAGGCTTTGTTCCCTCCATCAACACCATAGCCAATTGCTTTGAGCGTATTCTTGTTCCCTTGTCGCTCTATCACTAAAGACAACAATGGTCGTTTTAGCATAGACTGGGTTTCATGGCCGGTTCATCGTGTACAACCAACATACACCTCTCACCTTACGAGCATTCTTCCAACGTAGTATACGTTTGACAAAGAATTTTGATTGCAGCTTTGAGCTCTTCTACCGTTGTGTCTAGTCGTCCTCCATGCTTCTTAGGAACAACGTAGCTTCGATGCTTTTCGACACTCTTTGCTTTTCGATGTGAGGGTGATATGAGTAACGTTGAGGAGAAATAACTTGCTATTGGAGTCCTGACCCAGGCTTGTGTTGTTTGGGAGTTCCGGGGGTTGGTGTTGCCGTCACCACAAGCAACGTTGAGTTTTGTAGCCGTTCCAAGTAGTGTCTTTGCACACAGCCCCGCAAGCACTCCGTGACATTATTAAAGACCCCATCATAGTGGTCTATGAACCTTATTACTTCGACGACTTGCCTTGCCTCCCATTTCCGTTGGCGAGTGCAGCCACGTGGATAAGAATTGACCGTTGGGGACCAACAAAACAATCTAAGATTCTAAACACCGACGTTTGCTCAATGATGCGCACCTGGAATCGGATGTCCTATGTTGCTAGTTGGCTCATCGATGAGGTCACCTTGACTGGTGCATTTTTGCACCATATGACTATTACCTCATGCACAAAAATTGGAGAACAACGGGAGAACGTGCCACGTGGTACTGTGGAAGAAGTTGACCGTGGGGTCATGTTGGGCAAGGCCGAATTTGACTATTGGCGCATTTTCATTTTGTGCCTAGGGTAACACTTTAGGGGTACTTTAATGCATGATACATATAAGGGGCTGCACAAATATTTTCCATTTAAATTAATTAATAACGTGCATTTTTCAAATATTTTCCTTATACCAAATTAGACATTTGTAATTTGGATAAGTAGTGCATAATCTTCCAAGTATTATCTTTGTATTTTGCAAAGTCATTCCTTTGTAATTGCTTCAAAATTGCACAAGTTTTGTAACCCTGTTTTGACACCCTCTCGGTCAACTTCGCCATATTTGTAATTGCATCTAGCTTATACTTGTTCAACCATGGCCACAAATTTGGCTGAAACGGTGGCCAAATTAGCCCATGTAGTAAGTGCCTTGGCCGACAAGGTCAATGATATAGCGGTCCAAAGTGGCCCAAATGATGTAAAAATTTACAATAATGACTTTCGCTCTAAGGCCAAGTGTGAAGTCAAGATGTATGATGGCTCAAGAGATCCAGACGTCTTGAGTAGTTGGATCCTTGATATGGAGACATGGTTCTCCTGCACTCAAATTCCAGATGAGGAGAGAGTCCCATTCGCTAAACTCAAGATTTTTGGGTTAGCAAAGATTTTGATGATGGAGCGTCAAGAGGGCCAAAACCCACTCCACACTTGGGACGATCTCATCAGAGCCTTGAAGGAAAATTTCTATCCTTCAAATTATGAGCAGGATCTAATTGTAAAATGGTTTCGCTTGAGGCAAAGTAATATTATAATTGTGCAGGACTATATTTTTCAGTTCAACAAGTTGCGAATTTTGCTTGGTGTGGCAGATGCAGCTGAAGCACTCATCACCAAGTTTAAGAGCGACTTGCAAGAGCACGTTTATTGGGAGTTGAAGTACACTCCCCTTGCCATGCTAGATGTTGCCTACAATCATGCACAATTTGCTAAAGAGAAGTTTGTTGCTGAACAGAGAGGTTCACGATCTTCACGACAACAGTCATTCAAGGCGAAAAATCCTCCTTCTTTCTCTTCTTTTTCTCCTCAAAAACCTTCTTCTTTCAAAAGCAAAAATGCTTGTAATTATTGTAATAGGAGAGGTCATGAAGAATTAGTATGCTTTAGGAAGAAAAAGAATTTGATTGTAAAACCTCACAATGAGGAACCACCACAAAATGGTCCCATTGAGGTTATAGGAGAAGATAGGGAGTATGATGAGCTCAAGGGTAAACTCAACAATGTCACCCTGATGTCTCATCATTTGTTTGAAGGTGACTGTGACAATTTTTTCATTGGAAGAGCTTACCTCACTCACAATTTCTCCGTGGATTGTATAATCAACAACAACTCACAAAATAATTTGATTGCGAGATCCATTGTTGATAAGTTGCAGCTGCCATTGGAACCACATCCTTGTCCATACTCACTTGGATGGAAGGATAATGGTTCCACCTCATACATCACATAGACTTGCATGGTGTCCTTTGCCCTTGGCCCACATTTTGTGGATTAAGTCACCTGTGATGTGACTCTTGTCGATTGTTGTGGTCTACTTCTTCGCAAACCCTATCAATACGATAGGAAGGATCAATATGATGCTTTTCACAATACCTACACCTTGCATCACGAACGTAAGACTTTTCTTATCCGTTGTATCAAGAACACCACAATTTTACTCCATTCAAATCAACCACAAAAGATAGCTTTAATCTTTAGCAGGCCGCAGGACACACCAACAACATTTGCACCTCCTCCTCCTCGCACAGAGCTGATCACTCGTTTACCATCAACACCTCTTGCTCCCCTTGCTATGCTTCCTCTTGGCATTGAGCGGCCATCTTCCTTGCAGCCTCCTTCAGCTAGGCAGATTCCTGTTTTGTAGAAGACTCGGCAGCAGGCCATTGGTCCTCATCGACTCCCTCCTCCTTCTCGAGTTAGCAACAGAGTTTTGACCAAGTGTTCTCTTGCAGACAAGGCACCTCTTGGCATCTTCGACATCATCAGTCCTGTCCACCCAGTATCTGATTTGTAGCTTCTGTCTGATCCTGACTGAGTTCTTCCACATCAGGCCGATTGTTCTTCTATTGTAAAAAGCATTGGAGTCCAATGCTTCTATTGTGGGGAGGTATGATGAGGACATCTATTAGCCTAGGTTATATCTTCTACTTAGGCATATTATTATTTTATTTTTATTGTTATACGTGAAGCTTCTACAAGCTCATGTTGGATTTTGCCAGGCTGTTCTAGAGATAGTAGTTACAACTCCTTCTACCTTAGCTTTTGTTAGCATCTATAGTTTAGAGTTAGCTTGTTCTGTTATAATAGTCTCTAGAGATAGCTGGTTGTTAGACTTTTTATCCTGCTATCCAGATTTTTCAGGTTGTTCATTGTATGCTCCTTGGCTGTTTATTCCTTGTACGTTTCTTCTTGATGCTTATTTAAGCATATACTGTAATGCAGATTTCAGGTTTGCTTGTCCACTTCAGTGGTCCCTTGTGTTCCTTATCACTGGTATCAGAGCAGATGATCAAGGGAACTTTGGGTTATTTCCGGTCTCCCATCTGCTTTTGCGCTGTTGTGCTTCATGGAGAGTCTTGTAAGAAGCTTTAGTTGAGTGGCAGACTGTAGTCTGCATGAGAGGGATCTTGTTTACTTGCAGTAAGTTCCGTAATGACCAACGTCAGTTACTTCTGACATTGCCGTGTCATTGTTTGTTGATGTCCTCTTTCGGTGAGGCTTTGTTCCCTCCGTCGGTACCATAGCCAATTCCTTCGAGCACATTCTTGTTCCCTTGCCGCTCTACCGCTAATTATCAAAACAATGCCTTTTTGCTTTAATGCTTCTAGCTTTATGTGTGTGTGAGATTACTGGTTAGAGTTTTCCTTACACAATGACAGGGCAGTACTCTGACAGTATATGTCCTACAATTTGTTGGTTTGATTCAACTGCTCTCAAAGGGGGGAAAAACAAAAAGTTCACTGTTAGAAGTTGGTCAATCCTGTTACTTAGGCTGACAGTTATGAGAAAAACAAAATGGAATTAAGATATCAATGGAAAACAAGGTCTTTGTCTTACATGCGTTACTTTGTAAGTAAAACTTATTTTGACTACTCTTCATTAATTTCTTCTTTGTGGAGGTTGTTTAACATTTTCTGTAAAAACATCCATGAATCTGGATTTTCATACAATAGCATTCATTAGCTGTTTTCAGTGATGCACCGGTGCTTGATTTTCTTGTTAAAGAGATCCACCTTTTTCGGGAAAGTAAATAGGTTTATGCTGCCATACCAGTCTTTGTTGCCATTAAAGAAAGAAACTGAGATTTGTTCACATTTTTTTGAATATTTGAATTGACAACAGTGGTGGAGGATCAACATCTGTTGCTGCAGTACATGATGGTTACGTTCTTCAAAAGGTATGTCCATGTACACACTAATCATGCTGAATTCATTTATTGCTTGTGTGGGTACAAGTATAATGCTTTCTATCAAATTGAAGAAAACAATTTTTGTTATAGGAAAGAAACTTATCTATAGCAATAGATACATGGTCATAATGAACCTGCTTTTTTACTTTACAAAACATAAGAGATGCTAGTAAGAAATGAAATGAAATGAAGTATTATTGATGTCCACGGTGGGCCAAAAATGACCCAAGGAACTATATAAGGACAACAATAACTACCAGCAAACGGGCCAAAGCACCCAACAAAGAAAGAAACAAAGATAAATACAATGACGCAACCCAAAAAGCAGGCCAAAGGGAATGGGAAGAGAGAAGAGAGGAGAGAAGTGGGCTGCAATCCAAAAGAAACAAACTGTGTGGAGTGTTCGCCAAGAAGAACGAAGAGAGAGAGGGGGGGCTGCCCTAAAGGGTGCTCTCCAACAGCCCGGACACTAGTCTCTCCTAACAGACGAGGCCGAAGAATCTCTACTGAAGAAATCGATGATTTGTCTTTGCCCATCACTAATCCGGAGCCCCAACGAACCATGGGTGCACTGTCTAGTGGCCCTGCCTCTGTCTGAATGGTCCGATATGTGACGTTTCCGTCCGATATCCTCCCTCGGTCCATCTGAGCTGGTGAAGTAGGTTGTGATGGGTCGAGAGTGTGGGGGGTGAGAGCCACCTGGAGGAGAGCTCCTTTGTCGACGAAATTGAGTTGCCTCCCTAAAGTAGAGTGCGAGACATCGCTGGTCCATGTATTTGAAGAAGGTGGATAGAGATCGTGAGTTATCCTTGAAAAGGCAATGAAATCTGTCTCGGATCTCATAGTAGATGGGTCATCGAAAAATAAAGTGATGCAAGGTTTCTACTTCTCCCAAGGAGCAAAATAGGCAAACTTGCTCCTCCCTCACAAGATGGTGATCTGACTCAACCCGAAGTTGGTGGGAGCACACTTTGAGCTGTCCAATCGAGATCCATATGTTATGCATCCTGTGTAGTTGAAGGTATTGTAGGGGGGCTATCCAACCATCTTGTGTTTGAAGGAAGTGCTGGTGGCAGAAAGACAACTTGGGGGAAAGAGGGGCAGTGGGAGAGATCCATGTGCAGCCGGTATACTGGAGATAATGTCCTTCTAGATCTCATGTAGTATCTTCTCCTTATTATTCCAAGAAGGGAGGAGAGCACCCAAGGAATAAGGGGGAAGTCTATCAATCTGTATTTGAATGTTGGCTAGAAGTGTAGAGACCTGAAAATACCAGCTCCTTCGACCCCCTCGAGAGCTCGAAGAGAGGTCCATCGAGGAGCGAAGGGCAAGGTAAGGGTACTGTCTACAACCCGAGGGGGTATCTCCCAAAGTACGAATGATGTGAAGATAGATGATAATAAAAAAGATGATCTCGAACTGAAGAGGACGGGCCCCAAACTCTTCCAGGATAATAGAACAGGTGACCGTGCCCTTGCAACAAATGAATCTCCGAAGAAAAAGTGTGTTCTTGTTCAACACGAGACCATTGAGTCAGGCCAAGACTAGGACCCCATATCACTGACCCATAGGTTGCAGTTGGTTTGACCAAGGCATCAAAGATTCTCATCTTTACTAGAATATCTTGGAAATGTGCTCTGAAACAACTCCTCTCAAGCAAAGAAAGAGCTGCATACCCCTTACAAACTCGGGCTTGGGCGGCGGGTTTCAACCCAAAGGTGGGTCTAGTGAAGAGAACCCCCAAGTACACGTAGGAGGTGGTGATCTCAACCTCCCGCCCTGAAGATAGAAGTGGAGATGGGATAGAGCCTCTTTGGAAGTATTGAACACCATAACCTTGGTCTTAGAGAGGTTTACTGCCAATTGTCTCAAGGTACAAAAAGCGGCTAAAGTACCCAGATGACGCTGAAGAAGCCCCTCAAGGGTCGTAGCTAGAAGGACTACCTCATCGGCAAAGAGGAGGATAGAAATCAGCACATGGTGAAGAGGAAATAGAATTAAGAAATAAATGAATAATTAATATCTTGTGGTAACCAAGAACGGTTGTTCATGGAACACTGAGGAAAGTTGTGAATGAAAGGATTATTCACATAGAGGGACACACGGTAGTAGATTGAAAGGAGATACATCTTGGGCTCAGAGTGAAGATGACATGGGGCAATCTGTGTTTGTTTTTAAGTGATGTTGGATCTCTTTATTGTGTGGTCATTTTCAGGTATTTTTGTCTCCAACAGGGATTATATATATATATATATATAATATACGATTAAGAATGGTAGTACTTTACATTGGGCATACAAAAAGTGTGGCAATCCACTCATGGATAAGGTCCGTTGAGAAGCAGAGGGCAAAAAAAATGATACATAACATATCCATCTGTGTATATGCCGTGGATTGTAGTCTATGCAACATGATTAAAACATGGAACAAGGCTGAGCTTATTTGCACGGTTTCTATGAAAAATCACTTAATTTAGATCTTTTGCTTGGTTTGAATGTGATGAATTAAAACAACTAGGATCCTCTTATAATGAGCCCACAAACCACACATGCATAATGTAGGTTGGCACTTATTATAGCTTGAAAGACGTGTTCTTGGGCTTGATATCTTGGAGCTCGAGGTAGAAAAACTGTTTGAAAAAGTGATCTTTAGTTTGATATTTGGGACTGTTGGTTACGAATCTGCCATGAGGAAAGGATTTTGGGTTAATACACCCACCAGATTCGCCCACCAGCATGAAAGGCCGGAAGGAAGAGATGCCTTCCGAGCCAATCTCTGGAGAAGGCCGGCTCCTTTTGGGGGGTTTTTATGTTTAAGCTAAGAGTGCAGGAAAGAGATAAATGAACAGTAAGAATTTACAAATGAACTCGGAGTTGGTGGGGGGGAACTAACAATACGGCAACCAGCAATCACCAATACTTACTGCATCATAAATACAAAGCATGACTGAGAACTGCAAAATCTAAGTGTACTTTCTGTACTAAGCAATATACGCACAGCTACAATGGTCCCCTAGCAAACATTCTCCCTACAAGGAGAACTAACAGCACGACAATGCATCAATCACCACTACGTACGGAAACTCAAAACAGAAAGTAACTAAGAGATGTCAGAACCAGGTATATGTGTCATGCAGAGAATTTAACCGCACAGCTACAATGGACCCCTAGCAAACATTCTCCCTACAAGGAGAACTAACAGCACGACAACGCATCAATCACCACTACGGACAACAACGTAACACACAACTGATGGAACTGCTACCACATCTAGTCTATGAAGTTCAAAAGTGCTTGACCACCAAATGCTAAAATAAATCAACAAGCCATGGCACAAACAATGCTAAAGGCGCCTGATCACCAAATGCTGAAACGAATCAACGAGCCGTGACACAGGGAAGCGTAAAGCATAAAGCATAAAGAAATAAAAGCAGCAGAACAGAACCAGGCATACAATTATATTTATAAGCAGAAGCACGGTTACAATGGTTCCCTAACAGACATTCCCCTTCCACCCTTTACAATGAAATCATGGTGGGTTTATATAGCCCGAGTTCCTCCCGTTACATTAATGGGCACAAGGTCCCAATCAAACAATAGCTGACAAAAGCGGCGAAAGAGCTGCAATGCTGACCTTTTGTCGGACCGGACTGTACCCGCAGCATGGTCTTCTTGGAAGCTGGACGGCTAGGTGGTGGTGTGTTGGGCAGAACTTCTTCTCGGCAGGAATGCGGGTAGCTGGAGCGGGTAGAACCTCCAATCAGCTTTAAATGAGGCCACTGGCATAGGTAGTGCAGCCCATGCTCGTCCTTTTGCTCGGCACGTCTTGGCTCAAATCCCGAAGCTGGACACTTGTCAGATGATGGATGATGCTGTGTTTGACACGTGTCTGCCTCGAAAGGCAGTTTATCCAACTTCGCTCGGGATCGGAGCGTCTCGGGTTGCGCGAGCGAGAGAACAACGCAGTTGGGAAGGCCTTCATGCCTTGGGTGTATTTCTGAGTTTGTTTCCCTACTGCGCACCTGTTAAGGGCGCACTCCGACTTCGCTGCGAAGTCGAACTGCGCACAGGTGAAAACTGGTATCTGTCGCCGTACGGACTTTGCCCCAGCACTTATCATTCTTCTGTCAGCCTGCCAGCCTGCCAGTTACAAGGTGCGCCCAGAAAGGGGCGAAGTCGGACTTCGCACCAAAACTGGGCGAAGTGCGAACTTCGCACCAAAACTGGGCGAAGTACACACTTCGCACCAAAACTGGGTGAAGTGCGAACTTCGCACCAACACTTAGCCATTTTTCAGGTAACCGCTGTCAAGTTTAAAATTCAATTGTGGGGCTCCAAGAAAGGGGGGAAGAAAGAGAATGTAGGAAAGAAAGAGGAAGGGAGAGAAGAAGAAAGGAAAATAGAGGAAGAGGGAAAAAGAAGAGCAACACTGTTACAAAAATTGAAAACATTGCACCCCGTGCAAAATGTGGCAACATTTCTGGCGGCTCACGGGGTGTCGAGCTCGCCTCGGCGCAAAGAATCCATGCCTTCATCCATTGGGTGCAGAGGAACCTGCTTCCCTTGCCTTTTGCTGCTCTAGCTGTTCTCCTCGCGGCAACTGTTCTTCAGATTGACCTTCATCAGTTGCCCCCTCAGAATCATCTTCCGAAGGCTCTCCAGCTTTTGCTTCTGCCTCGCAGATGCGGTTGTATGCGGCCTGGGCCTGGCCCCAGGCTTCCGCTTCGAATGGCCGGCGGTCAGTAACTTCTTCTAATGCTGCGTGGAAAGCAGCGACCGCGTGCAGGTCGATGGTGAGGTATCTTTTTCCTAGCTCCTGGAAGTAGGAGCTGATCTTATAGCATTTGGACACCATCTGGGTGACCTGACTTTCTTGAATTGGCTCAGTCCAGCTATCAATTTCAGTTGTATCTGCTTCAAAGGACCGCCAATTCTTTTTCACCTGCTCGTGGGTGAGAAATTCACCATTCTCAACAAAGCCCGAGCAGCCAAGTTCTGGAAGAGCGTGAAAGGGAGCCATACAGATGTCTCTTTCATGTTCGAATGCGTCTAACATTCGTTTGGCGACTCTCACCTCTTGTACTTTTTAAAAATATTTATGCAAGGTTACCCTTGCATCTGCCCATTCTGCAGCGAATGAGGACATGGGGGAGAATTGGAGGCCATCGCGCTCGCGCTCCTGAAGATTTATTGCCAGGTCCAGCCATTGCTTCGCCTGGCGTTCGGCCTCCTCTACCACAGGCTTTCCCTGGGCAGAAACTTCTTGAATTCTGGATGCGAAATCCAGAACTGACATCGCCTTATACGTGTGGGGCTTGCATCCCCGCAGCAGATCAGCTCGCATCCCCTTAACTTTGCTCTTCGAAAAGGCCGTCGCTTGAGATGCTCTCTCTGCAGATTGCGACTGCGCCTGTTTCAAAGACTCCTGGAGTTGAGAAATCTGCTCCAAGGCTGCCTGCTTTTCCGTTGCGGCTTGTTGCTGAGAAGCGGCCAGCTGGGCTTTTAGTTCATCTATTTCTCGCTGCGCCGCTTCCAGCTGCTCAGTGGACCTAGACAGGTCCTCTTCAAGCTGTCTTGTCTTGTCCTGCAACCCGAAAAGCTCTTCCTGTTCCTCCAGACTCTTGACAAGGAGATTGTCAGCTTTACGAATGATTCCCTGAATCTCGTATTGCTTGTCAATGTCGTCAAAGCTCTTCTCCTTTGTCTGGAGCTCGTAGTCCGCCCTGGTCATTTCCCGGAGAGGCTTCTTCACTTTCGGGATTATCTTCTCTGTTGTAAGCACTCTCCTCTCGAAATTATACTTGGTGCGCTTTACTGGGGCGGCTATCTCTTCAGGTCTCCTCCGCTTCAGATTTTGGAGGAAAGAGATAGGGTACTCTACGACTCTCGTTGCCAGAGGCAAGTCGTCCGTATTCTGGAGGTCGTCCATGAAGTATGGTTCCCCCAGCCTAGGGTTCTGCTGAGACGTCTCTCCTACGGGAATGGGATCAGGAGGAACCGGACGGACTTTGGAAGGATCGACCGCTTCTGTGGGCGACCGGGAAGTGGAGATGGGAGCGGCTGAGGCGGTGGATGTAACGATGAATGCACGGCTTCAGCACTAACTTCAGGCGAAGGGTTTGGAGTTTGACTCAGAGATAGAGAAACGTTGGGGTTCTGAGCAAACTGGTCAAAAGAATGGGGGCCGCTAGAAGAGTGTGGAGACGGGGAGGAAGATGGGGCCATGACTTGCTCGGATTGAGCGGGAGATGGAGTAGGGGTAGGACTAGATGAGACCAAAGAGAATGGGGCAGCAAACGTACCTGCGGGCTCCGCCTGAGCCGATGCTGGATGGATGTCTGCGATTCTGGTTCCGGCGGCTGGCTCGGGACTGCCCAGAGAAACTCGCTCTGGAGCGGCTGGACGCGGCTGCGGCTCTGCGACCGGCTGCTGCACTGTCAGACTAGGTCGCCTGATCTTTTCAACTCTCTTCCTCTTCTTCTCTTTTGGAACAATGGCCGGATCGGGGGAAGGAGATGAAGCAGGTGCAGCAGGCGCTGATGTTCCCACCGTAAACTTGTACCGGGGTTTGACTTGCAGAAGGTCTGCCGCAACTGGTCTGCCCTCTGGTGGTGCTGGCGCATTTTGTGCCTGAAGGGTCACCTCAGGCGTTGACTTGACTGGCTTCTGCGCCTTTTCAGGCACCACCTTGGAAGCCACGGGCTGCATTGGGTCTACCTGGATGTCTGCTGGGCCCGCGCTGGCAGTTGCTGAAGTGTACAACTGTTGGGAGGAAGACCCTCCTTTATAACCCTCAAAGGGACCTCGGGGAACGTAACCTTGATATGCGAACGGCCGCCAACTGTCATGATGCTGGTCACATAGAACTGAAAAGTCGTCATCAACGGCCAGATTTCTCCTTGTGGATTTGTCGTGCTGCGTGCGGCACCTCATCTTCCAGCATTCAATAATCTTTTCTTTTGGCCAGTTAAGGCCTGCTATTTTGGAGAGGAATTTTTTGAACCCTGGAGATGAGAACTGGTGGTTCGGGTTTCGCTTGGGGTCATATGTCACCTCCTCGCAGTAAAAATCCTGCCATGGAGGCGAAGCTTCCATCAAGTCAATTTCCCAGTCAAGGTCAACATGGACCACGTCGCATCTGTCTTCAGTTATATCTGCCCGGGGGCAGAGATGCGTGAACTTTCCCCTTACCCCATACGGGTCGTATTTCCAGCGTTGCGACAGCAGAATCAGACCAATGTCAAAAAGCTCCCGCTCGAGATAGACATGCTGTCCTACCTCAGTAATCTCAACGTTTGCCCAGGAAAGAGGATATTGAAAAATCTGGCCTCTTTTCTTTCCTAGGCCGAACTCCTCAACATAATCCATCTGACGGGCAACCTCCATCCCAAACTGATGATCCGTGCACCAGTAGGGCAGCAGGTGAGGTTTGCCCTTGAATCCGTAGATTCTGACTACAATCCCCTGCGTCAGTCTAAAGACGTCCCCGAGCTTCTGACTTAGCAAAGAGTTCGTCATTTCTCGCGGGGGGCGAGGGATTTCGCCCTCGCTGAAGACTGACATGACCAATCCTAGAAAGTTAAAGTTAAACTTGTAGTAAAACCCTTTTCGGTATAGGTCATCCGTCCAGTCATAGACGGGCTGTGGCTCTCCCTTCTCGTTGACCTTCTTCAGGTTCGGGATCGGCATCCGGGAGTGCAAATGATACAAACAAAGCCAAGCTAGAACAGAACTGAACCGAAATTCGGTGGACTGCTTCTTCTGGAGCTTGACCAGGCTGGAGTGGATGGCGTATGCCAGCCAGTCCGCCCAGTCGAAAAAGATGGGACGCTTTCCACTTCTCTGCGCTGCTGGTTCGTAGGATTCTCCACACAGGAGACATTCTGCCAGCGCTAGCTGGTACGGCTGTACCAGCTCATCAGAGTCGCAGCCGAGGATCCATGCCAGAATAGTGTATAAATACTTGTTTTGAAACCTCGCCAAGGGCATGGGGCCGGTTGGCCACTGTCCAGCTGCAAGCGGGGCGTTCAGCTCTGAATTGAGGAAATCCCTCATCCGTTTTGTTTGCGTGAAGCGTCCCGCTTGCTCACCCAGATTTATCTTCCTGACAATTGTGCTGGAGTCATACTCCAACCCTGGGGCGAAAGCTGGCTGGACAGTCTCCCTGCGCAGCGCGAACAAGGGTTTACCGTTGGAGCTGCAAATCTGTCGGGTAACTGGTCTGTAGTGTCTGACAATCAGGTCTACCAGCTCCGGGCATTGATGGACAGGAGGGCACAAGAATCTGAAAAGGTTGGACTTGTACGCCGCTCCGAAATGGTGAGAGGGTGAAACCTTGTCCGCCCAACTCTCCACATTTGTCCGCAGTTTAGTCAGGCTCATAGAAAACGAGCCGTCCCTGTATCCCGCTAAGTAATTTACCGGAGGTGGTGGGGCTTGCCCACGCTGTACTTTTTTGGGCCGGGACTTTGACTTTCGCTCCGGCGGTGTTTCACTTCTGAAAACACTTGGTCGCGGTAAATCCTCGGGTTCGCACCCTTCGCTGGATTGCGCTGGCATTGGCATCTTTCCTCTGTCCATCTCTCCGAAACAGCAATAATTACAAATTCGGGCGTCTGCAGAATATTTCGCAGTCACAGGAATAGTCTGCGCAGTTTGGCATGTTTGAATGCATCTGACCCCCTTTTCTAGATAACGACAGCGTCATTAATGCCGCGCAGGAGGGGGTAGGTCGGCTGGCAAGTGAAGGAGTTAAGTTTCTTGGGTGGCTGCGCAGGAGAATGTTTGGAAAAAGGTACCCCGGCAGCCGTGCCATGCTCTTTTTATTGCACTTTTCATTGAGGACTGTGCAATCATTAACTTTACCTTGAACGCTGCGCCATGGCTGACGTCACTGCTGCTATCTGGGCACACTGCTCAAGAAAAAACCTTTGGTGCGGAAACCTATCTTAAAACGGTCGCAATGCGCCTTGGGCCCAGCTTGGAACTTTTTGAATATTTTATTCATTTTTTAAACAACTGTCCAAGCTGGCCCAGAAAACAAGGCGCAGTCGGACTTCGCCCAAAGTTGGGCGCGATCCGACTTCGCCAGAAAATCCAGCGCAGTCCGAACTTCGCGCGAAGTTCGCATTGAGACTGTTCCTGCCTTCTTTTCTTTTTTCTTACCGCGCCCAAGGGTTGAGCGCAGTCCGGTCCTTACAAACTTCGGAAGAGAGGCGAGAGTTTAGAGTTTTGTTGCCTCTTTGGACCGGGCGCACGAGCTGCGCTTAAACAATGAAGCGCGTTCGGACTTCGCCCGAAATTCGGGCGAAGTTCGAACTTCGCGTGAAGTTTGCACTTCGCGCGGGAGTTGCGTGCAGTTCGAACTTCGCGCGCAAGCCGGCCGTCCATTCAAACTTCGCGTTTTGTTTGGCGCGAAGCCCGACTTCGCTGGGAAGTCGGGCAGCGGCCAACACTTAAGTCGTTTTTTTGCTTTTTTTTTTTTTTTTTTTTTCTTCACCCAAGCAACCCGAACTTCGCCCCTTCTGAGGGGCGACAACAGACTTCGCTGCGAAGTCTGTTTCCTCTCCCATGTCGCAGTTAGGCTCAAAAAATAAAAAATTAAAAGCTGAAAGCTGGAAATTGTACATGCTGGAAAACAAAAATGCATAAGGGAAATTTTTACAAAGAAGGGCCACTCGGGCACCTTCAGCAGCGGTAAATTTTTAAGTGGAATCCGTTGACAGGGATAGGTAGGAGCTGACCCTCCATATCCCGAAGTACGTAGGCATTGAACTGGTTTACCCGGGCAATCTGATATGGGTCCTCCCAGAGAGCATCAAACTTTCCGTGATTGCCCGGCTTCGCCTTATATGAATCCCACTTCAGCACTAGGTCCCCGATTTTAAAAACTCGGGCAGTGGTGCCTTTTGCAAACCAGCCTTGAGTGGCTGCAATATGACTAGTGAAGGCCTGGTATGCTTTTTCTCTGTCTTCTTCCAACTGCAGGAGTTGGCACAGTCTGTCGTCCACCGGGTCTCCACTGCTCCTGTCTTCGTCCAACATCCATAGGGCAGGGATTTCGATGTGGGATGGCATGACAGCCTCTTTGCCATAGACGAGCGCATAGGGGGACGTTCTGATGGACTTCTTGAATGAAACTCTGTCCGCCCACAGCGCCCGGTTCAGGAGTAAGTGCCAAGTCCGCTTGTTTCTGTCAATGGTCCTCCGGATGATTTTCAGGAGGTTCTTGTTGGTAGACTCGGCAAGGCCATTCCCATGCGGGTAGTAATTAGAAGACATCTTGTGATAGATGCCAAGTTTGCCAGTGTACTCCGTGAGTACAGCGCCTACGAATCCCGGACCATTGTCTGTCACAATTGACTCTGGAACCCCAAAGCGGGTAATCAGGCTCTCAATGAACCTGATGACCGTTTCTTGGTTTGCGTTCTTGGTCGGGATTGCCTCTGCCCACCGTGTGAACTAATCGGTGGCTATAAGAATAAACTTGTGTCCGACAGAGGAACTAGGCGAAATCACCCCAATGAAGTCTAGACCCCATTGTTGGAACGGAGTCTCGGCCTGAATCGGTTGAAGGGGCAGGGGTGCTTTTCTGTTTCGGCCAGCAAACCTCTGGCATTGATCACATTTGAAACAGACTGCATGAGCGTCTGTAAATAGAGTGGGCCAATAGTACCCAGCTCTAATTATTTTTAAGGCCGTGGGCCTTGAAGAATGATGACCCCCAGGCATCCCGGAATGAAAATCTCCGAGGACCCTGGGCTGGTCTGATTTTCTGACGCACCGCAACAGGATGCCGTCGATGTTTTTGAAGTAAAGCCCCTCGGGGCGAAGAGTGTACTTAAGTGCACCTAGCCGAAATCTCCTTCGTTGTGAGGCGTTCAGGTGATCTGGACATCTTTCGGTGCAGAAATATCTCACCAGTTCATCTGTCCAATCACTCCCCTCCGATAAGGAGTTGGCTAGGTAGATGCGTGTCACTGTGTCCTCCCACTTACAGGCGGAGATGCCGGCTATAGCGCTTCGGGCCAATTCCTGACACAAGGCTCGGCCCTTGATAAGCTTGGTGGGCCGCACTTCGATGTCGAACTCCTGGATTTTTGCAATCCATATTGCTCTCTTGTGACCCGGTTCTCCTTGTATGATGAAGCTCCGAATGTCCGGGTGAATCACAAAGACAGTCGTTTTGCTCTGGGAGACAAAATGCCTGAACTTTCGGAGGGATTTCATAACAGCGTGAACCTGCTGCTCTATAAAGTTGTACTTTTCCTCATGCGGCTGAATCACTTGGCTCGGGAATGCTATGGGGCGCTCCTCGCCATCGTCTCCCTTCTGAGTCAGGAATGCAGCGTAAATTTCGGGTTCTCCCACTGCATACAGGATGAAGTCCTTGGAGTAGTCCGGGTTAGTCAACACCGGAGCTTGCGCAATTCGAGCCTTGATTTCCTCGAAGGCTTGTTATCTCTCATCAGTCCATTCGTAATTTGTATCTTTTTTCAGCAGTTCGGCCATAGGCTTGATCACTCGTGCGAAGTCCGGAATGAACTTCCGCACGAAGTTAATCTGACCGAAGGAGGACTGCAGCCCTTTTTTATCGATGGGGGCTGGCAAGCGAAGGAGGGCTTCTGCTCTGTCAGGGTCAATGGCGAGGCCTCTCTCGGAGATGACATGTCCCAGTAGCTTTCCTTCTTTTACCGCGAAGACAGACTTCTTCGGGTTTATAGAAATGCCGAATTCTCGACACCTCTCAAATATTTGCCGTAGGTGTGAAACATGATCCCCTCTTTGGTGAGAGAAAACGGTCATGTCATCAAGGTAGATAACAATGATCTTATTGAGCAGCTCTCGGAAGGCCAGGTCCATGGCCCTTTGGAATGTGGCACCAGCATTGGATAAGCCAAACGGCATTCGCTGATAGGCGAACGTCCCCCATTTGGTGGTGAACGCCGTCTTATGCTGGTCCTCATCTTTGACCCAAATCTGGTTGTAGCCGGAAAATCCATCTAAAAGTGAGAATCTCTGGGCTCCAGCAACGATGTGTAGAATCTGGTTGATTTGGGGAAGCGGATAGTGGTCCCTGAGGGAAGCCTGATTTAGGTTTCTGAAGTCGACACAGAGACGAATGTCGCCATTCTTTTTCCTCACGGGCACCAAATTCGCGACCCAGGATGAATGTTTTATGGGGTAGATGATCTTGGCTTCCAGCATCTTCAAGAACTCGGCTTTCATCATGGCCTCAGTCTTCGGATTCACGGCCCTTTGCTTCTGTCGGAATGGCTTGGCGCCATCCTCTAGCTCAATGGTATGCTGGATGACAGTTCTGTCATACCCCTTCAAATCCTCGTAGCACCAGGCCATGATGTCGGGGAACTCTTGGCATAGTGATTTGATCTGCTCAAGTTCCTCCGATGTGCAGTCTGTTCCGACCTTGATAGTTTTACCAGGTTCAAGTTCCATGTCAGCACACTGCTTCGGGTCTACTTTGATCCTGTGAGATATTGCTCTGTCATTCTGATTAAAGAGACTCTCCAATGTAATCGAGTCCTTTTGGGACATGATTATTCCTTAAGCTGTATCAACCCCTCATATTGCTCGTCATCGGGGTCTCTACCTTCGATTACACAAACTTCGTTAACCGGGAATGTGACGATCTCCTCGTCACAACCGAACACCTGCCGGTGGGTGTCCTTATCGAGCACGAAGGCACTGTAAATAGTGCGAACCGGCTTCGGTTTCGGACAACGTCGTCAGCCGGAACGTACCTGGCTCCAACAGACGCCAGAATGTCAGCGTGTTTGTTTTTCTCACGCGATATCGCCTTGACATTCAACGAGTCGAACGACTCCATCAGGTCCCATACCCGGTTGCGGTACGCTCTCAGATAGTGCTGTTTGGAGGCGCACTTGTTCGTAACTTGGTGACACACCAGCTCTGAATCTCCAAAGATCTGCAAGGTGTTTAATCCCCAGCCTCTCCGCCTTTCGCAAACCCCAGCACAGGGCTTCGTATTCCGCCGAGTTGTTAGTGCAGCTCCAGGCCAACCTGTAGGTATAGTCCTTCTGGATTCCGGTTGGAGAAACCAGAAGTACCCCTGCACCGGCGCCATTTTTGCATCGCGCGCCGTCAAAGAAAAGCTTCCACAGCTTCTCGGGTGCAGGTCCTACTTCCTTTGCAGCTGACTTGTCAAGCCTGTCGGGCTGTACGATGGAGTAACAACCCTGCTCTGTCTCAATTACGGCGTTGAAGTCCCGCAATGAGAACTCATCTTCAAGCTGTAGCACTTCGAAGGCTTGCTCAGTCAGCTGTACTGTCACCAGCTCTTCCTCCGACAACTGAACCATGCAGTCCAACTCTCCTTCGGGTATCCTCTCTACTAGGAAGGTGGAAGGCTTCTCATTGAAAATTTTCAGTCTCCTTCGTTTGAAGGGCACTTCCATGTGTGAGTAGTCTAGAGACAAGTACCCGCCCAACTTCGCAGTGAACTCCCGAGAGAGACACATGCCGAAGTAGGGAGCCAAGTCAACAACCACGACCTCTTGGATGACCACGATGTCGAGAGCCTTGTGCAGCCGGATAGGGATGTCCTTTATGACACCAACTGTCTTGACGAGGGTGCCGTCTAATTGCAGCACGCCTTGGCTGCTCCGTGTGTATTCCATCCCGATCTCGTCGCAGACGGCCTTCGGCATCACAGTCGTTGAAGCACCAGAATCCACCATGCAGTTGTGAACTATGTGCCCTTGCATCCGTAAAGACAGATAAAAGGGAGGCGGTTTGTTCTTTCCAGTGGCTGAGACTGTCAAAGGTTGAACCAGGACAGCGGGCTGTATCTAGTTGCCGCCTTTCATGTTCTTCAGAGATTCTTGCAGCAGATCCACCTGGCCTGGGAGCAGAAGAGCATCATACATGCTGATTCTAGCAGGCGTTCTTTTCAACTCGTCTACAATGTCGTAGCCCGAGGTACTAGCTCCTTCTGCTTGTTTCGTCGGCTCATACTTTGTCCGGTACTGCTGGGTAGCCTCAACTCGCTGTCTCTTGGTCAGAGACGGGTACTTCAGCTTCTCCTGGGCTTGTTCTTTGGTTTCAGCTGGAGGCTGAGGTACGGGAGCTTTAGCCGGAGTTGGGGCTTTTGCTATAGGAGGCTTGGCTGGAACAGGGGCAGCCTTTGCCGGAGAAGGCTTGGTTGGAGCTTTATCTTTGGATGCCTTCTCTTGGGCTGTGTAGGGCCACAGCCGTTTGTACGGTGGCAGTCCATCGGGCTGCGGTTTTTCTCTTATGGCGTAAACTTGCAAAGGCTTGGCAGCATCTGCGGTTTTCTTTTCTTCCTTGGCGGGCGGCACTAGATTCTCCTCTGGGAGGGCAAAGTTGGCTTCGCCGTCCAGGATCATGTAGAGCTCATCGTCCTCTATGGCGCTGCCGGCCAAGGTCTGAATGTAGTGCTGGTGCAAAGTGCAGTCTTCCTCCGAATGCGGGTCATTGCACGTAGTGCACCAGTTAACCTGGTCGGAAGGACCAGGCGGGTCTTCTATAGCAGCATTTCTCGGAGGCGGACGCCTCTGCAACTGATGCTCCGGGGGCTTGTCTTTTGTTAGCGCCGGGGGAGCATATGGCCTCCTAGGAGCGAGGTCCATCTGGGCCTGCTTCTTCTTCAGAGCGGTCATGTCATTGGACATGGCATGATATCCTGAGGCCAAAGCCCGCACCTCCTGGAGGATTGTGTTCTGAATACTACTGTCAAGAGGCGGCATCTGTGCCGGTGGAGGCAATGCGGCTAATGGAGGAGGGTTAGAATAAGGTGCTTACTGAGGGGGAGCAGGAAGTGCTGGAAAATGCGGAGCAGGAGGAGGCGGGTGAGGATAATGCAATTGAGGCGGGCCGTAAGGAGTTACGACCGGCGCCGGATTCCACTACTGCTGGGGTTGCTGTCCTGATGTGGACGGCGCACCACCAGAAGCGGGGAGGATACGGGATCTGGGGAAGTCGGGATGAATGGGTTCCTGCACCCTGGACGGGAGTCTGCCGATGGAAATAATGTCAGCTTCAGCTTGCTGGGCAGCCTCGTACAGAGCAGGAAACTCGTCTATTCAGGAAATCTTCAGAAGCAGGCATATGTCTGAGTTGAAGGATCTCAGATACTAATGAGAACCCATGCCAGCTGAAGGCCGAAGTTCGCGAGGTACCCGTTTCTAGGATCTCGCAAACCTGATGTTAAAATCAGACACCTCCTCTTGAGGATATCTCTGGATAGCTTGGAACTGATGCAGTAGAGAAGTAGGGTCAGCAGACTCGTTGCATCCTTTCACGAGCCTTCTGGCAAGCTGGGGCCACCCCGTGATGGATCCTTACGCAGCGATCTCCAGCAGTAGAGAAGCTTTCCCCTCGGGGAAAGGGCCGATGAGACGGGTCTTCACACTCTCATCGGTAATGGTATGCAATGCGGCCAGGGCAAGGATGTCCTGGATGTGCTCGTACGCTGTCTTGCCGTAGCCGTCGTATGTAGGGATAGACTTTAAAGCAGCAGGGGGCACAGCTTGCTGTCCGACCAGGGCCAAGGGCCCTGTAGAGTCCACCGCCGGGAAGAGATCATCATCATTTTGCTGCTGGGCAGCCATTTCTTCTTCTTCTCCTCCGTCGGTTGTGTACTCAGTGTCGGTACTTTCCGAGGATGCAGGTGCTTCTTCTTCCTCGGCCTCTTCTATTTCGTACTCAGCTCCGCCGACCTCGGCTTCGGCTTCTTGAATTTCAGCCTCGGCTTCGTCGACACGAGCTTGCGGATCAGCCAGCCTGGGAATTTCGCCTCGAGCGTTGATGTCCAGTTCATAAAAGTCAGGCGGGCTTCTCGGATCCCTTGCTCGCCACCTTCTTGTTTGCATGAAGGTGCTGGGACCGGTCTTTCGGACTTAGAGGATTTGTTCGTGCAGAGTCGCCAGGTGTTCAGATTTCGAACAACAATGAAGCGAACACCGGTGCTTCGATTCTATTGGGGGTGAGAAACTTCCTTGTCTCACCAAGTGCTCAGAAACCACTGTCAGCGCCAGGTGGAGACTAATCAAAAAATCTCTCTTTAAGTGTGGGACCCTGGTCCCACCGGGCGTGCCAGAGAAACTGTTGGTTACGAATCTGCCATGAGGAAAGGATTTTGGGTTAATGTGCCCAGATTCGCCCACCAGCATGAAAGGCCGGAAGGAAGAGATGCCTTCCGAGCCAATCTCCGGAGAAGGCCGACTCCTTTTGGGGGGTTTTTATGTTTAAGCTAAGAGTGCAGGAAAGAGATAAATGAACAGAAAGAATTTACAAATGAACTTGGAGTTGGTGGGGGGGAACTAACAGTACGACAACCAGCAATCACCAATACTTACTGCATCATAAATACAAAGCATGACTGAGAACTGCAAAATCTAAGTGTACTTTCTGTACTAAGCAATATACGCACGACTACAATGGTCCCCTAGCAAACATTCTCCCTACAAGGAGAACTAACAGCATGGCAACACATCAATCACCACTACGTACGGAAACTCAAAACAGGAAGTAACTAAGAGATGTCAGAACCAGGTATATATGTCATGCAGAGAATTTAACCGCACAACTACAATGGTCCCCTAGCAAACATTCTCCCTACAAGGAGAACTAACGACACGGCAACGCATCAATCACCACTACGGACAGCAACGTAACACACAACTGATGGAACCGCTACCACATCTAGTCTATGAAGTTCAAAAGTGCTTGACCACCAAATGCTAAAATAAATCAACAAGCCATGGCACAAACAATGCTAAAGGCGCATGATCACCAAATGCTGAAACGAATCAACGAGCCGTGACACAGGGAAGCGTAAAGCATAAAACATAAAGAAATAAAAGCAGCAGAACAGAACCAGGCATACAATTATATTTATAAGCAGAAGCACGGTTACAATGGTTCCCTAACAGACATTCCCCTTCCACCCTTTACAATGAAATCATGGTGGGTTTATATAGCCCGAGTCCCTCCCGTTACATTAATGGGCACAAGGTCCCAGTCAAACAATAGCTGACAAAAGCGGCGAAAGAGCTGCAAATGCTGACCTTTTGTCGGACCGGACTGTACCCGCAGCATGGTCTTCCTGGAAGCTGGACGGCTAGGTGGTGGTGTGTTGGGCAGAACTTCTTCCTGGCAGGAATGCGGGTAGCTGGAGCAGGTAGAACCTTCAATCAGCTTTAAATGAGGCCATCGGCATAGGTAGTGCAGCCCATGCTCGTCCTTTTGCTCGGCACGTCTTGGCTCAAATCCCGAAGCTGGACACTTGTCAGATGATGGATGATGCTGTTTGACACGTGTCTGCCTCGAAAGGCAGTTTATCCAACTTCGCCTGGGATCAGAGCGTCTCGGGTTGCGCGAGCAGAAAACAGCGCAGTTGGGAAGGCCTTCATGCCTTGGGTGTATTTTTGAGTTTGTTTCCCTACTGCGCACCTGTCAAGGGCGCACTCCGACTTCGCTGCGAAGTCGGACTGCGCACAGGTGAAAACTGGTATCTGCCGCCGTACGGACTTTGCCCCAAGCACTTTATCATTCTTCTGTCAGCCTGCCATCCTGCCAGTTACAAGGTGCGCCCAGAAAGAGGGGCGAAGTCGGACTTCGCACCAAAACTGGGCGAAGTACGCACTTCGCACCAAAATTGTGCGAAGTGCGAACTTCGCACCAAAACTGGGCGAAGTACGCACTTCGCACCAAAACTGGGCAAAATGCGAACTTTGCACCAACCCTTAGCCATTTTTCAGGTAACCGCTGTCAAGTTTAAAATTCAATTGTGGGGCTCCAAGAAAGGGGGGAAGAAAGAGAATGTAGGAAAGAAAGAGGAAGGGAGAGAAGAAGAAAGGAAAATAGAGGAAGAGGGAAAAAGGAGCAGCACTGTTACAAAAATTGAAAACATTGCACCCCGTGCAAAATGTGGCAACAGGGACATGGCCAAGTAAATGTTAATCTTGCTTTCAAAGATGAAGTCATAGAGAAGGAAGGGCTAATAATATGTACCCTATAACAGTAGAGGAAATAATCTTGATTGTTTTAGTCTTTCTTGTTTTTCTTAGGGTGACTTCTCTGTTGTTAGTGTTGTATAATGTGCCTCAGGCATCTAGTCGACACAAGACATACAATTTCCCAACATAATTTCATTGATAATGATCGAAGTAAAAATAGGCTGCATTACAATGTAGGCTATCCCCACTAGCACATATTTCCTTTGCAATAAGAAATCTGAGCTTGTTAATGTATAGCCGAGGCAACGTGTAAGCTTAGGCAACCTTCCTCGTTACCAATTGCTTTGGATGTCCAATGTGTATGAAGAAGTTTAGAGTGCTTCGTGACTTGCTTATGTAATCATTACCAAGCTGGCAATTGTTACTGCAGATTTAAGTGTGTCTAAGTGTAGGCGCTAGTTGTGAATTGCCACCTCAGCACAAGAAATATGGTTAGAAATAAAATATATGCAGAAGCCAAGTACGCATTTAATAAAGTTTTGTCATAAGTTGGAATAAAATTGTAACGTTGTAATATTGCATGAAATAATGTAATGATAAGTAGTAGTCATGTGCGAATAAGTGAGTTGTCATGTAGTTAGGAGGGAAATGAAATAAAATGCAAGACAAATGTAATGAGGAAGTGGTGAGGTGTTGGGGTTGGTAGTTGCCAATAACTACCTTTTCCCTAGTTTAAATAGACCCCCTCATTCATTTGAGCGGGTACACACACATACATTGGGTAGATTTTGTGCATGCCAAGAAGAGAGTGGACACTTTACACGCAATTGTCAAAATGCTCTGACAGGAGGGGGCAATGGAAACAATACCGCAATGATGTGTAGATGGTGCAAATTGGGCAATCATAAGGAGACAAATTGCTCGAAGAAGGTGAGTATGAGTAACTCACAAAATGTTAATTTTATTGACATTGAGGAGCCTCCACAAGACTAGCAACAAAAAGAGAAACACGTGCTAGCTGTAACTCTAGCATAGGCAAAAAATATGGAGCAGTTTCCAGATCTAACCAAGGAGAAGGAGAGATGGCAAGAAGCATGTGTCCAGCTTGAAGAGGAGACAAGAAAAACCAATCAGGAGAGATTGCTCCAAGAGAAGAAGTTGAAGGAACCTATCATGACTGAAGAAGATATGTCAACAAACTAATTGGCTGTGCAAGTACTGAATACAAGTATTGATGTGAATGTATCCAGTTTACTATGTGCAGTACCAGAGTGGTATGTGATAGTAGGAGAGATGGTGCAAACGAGAAGAGTGGAGGAGCCACAACACCAACTCGAAGAAACATGAATACAGAGAGATCGGTACATTGATCCGATAGTCTTGATGATAGATAATAGGAAGAAACCAACACTAATCTACGTTGAGTTGTTGAAACATTAGTTGATGCAAGTGATCGTATAATGGTTCAAGTTTGAATGTATTGCTTGAAAAGACGTGGAAAAATTTGGGGGCAGCATTTTTATGGTCTCCCAACTTTTGGTTGTGTGGTGTAGAGCAATATGGAATAGAGATGGAGTATTGACTGCACAAAAAGTAAAGATTGTTGATTAGGTGTTCATCATGGATTTTGTGGTGATTTCTATGCAGAAACCGACCTATGATCTGTTGTTGGGAAATGACTGGTTACGCACGACAAAAGTAAACCACAATTGCGAGAAGGATTGCTTGACATTTAAGAAAGGCCAGCACAAGTATGTGATTAAGTTGAAGAATTAGTCCATAAGCGAGGAATTGGCGACCTCCGATGAGTTTGGGTTTCATTATCGGAAGATGAAAACGGACTTGAACTGAATGGAGTGAGTGCACAAAAGATGAGCACTTTGATAGCGGACTTCTACATTGGTAGATGGAAGACTTGAAGTTTTTTAGCCAACTTGCATGTGTATCAAAGCAGAAAAAGAGAGCCAAGATGAACAATCACTAAGTGTATATGAGATCGGTAAATGCAGTCAAAATACCAAGTCCGCAAAAAAAGTTGAAGAGAAGTGCACTTTTCCACAGAATGTTGCAGAATATAGTGCTGTTGATACATTGATTGATGAAAAGCCAGCACACCCATTCATTGTGGCAAAAGTGACGAGAGAGTCTGACACCATACAATATGAAGGACCAAATATGGTGCAGGTAAATCTTGGTGAAGGTGATCGAGAAAAGATGATCCATTGCGGGGATGAGTGGGACCCAATTTTGAAAGCAACAACTTTCAAAATATTTATGCAATACAAGGAGGTGTTCTCATGGATTTATAGGGGTTTGAAAGGGATTTTACTAGAACTATGTGTGCATCACATTTTGTTGGTTATTGGTGCATAGCCAGTGAGAAGAAGGCTGTATAGAATGAACTCGAAGTATGCGGCCTTAGTCAATGCAGAAATCAACAAGATGTTGGTTGCTGGAATAATTTTCAAGGCGACTATGAGTGAGTGGGTGTCACCAATTGTGATCAACTTGAAGAAAGAAAGTAATCAGATTTGCATTTGTGTTGATTTCCGGAGTTTGAATGCAGTGACTATTAAAGATCCCTTTCCTATACCATTTACTAATTCAATTTTGGAGGAGGTAGCAAGACACGAGATCTATTCATTTTTGGATGGATTCTTGGGCTACATTCAAATCAATATCACCGAGGAAGATAGGTTGAAGACCACTTTTGTAGTGGAGAATGACATTTATGCATCTAATCGAATGCCTTTCGGTTTGTGCAATGCTCGTGCCACATTTCATCGAATAATTTTGTATATTTTTGAACAGATGTTGACGGGCAAGTTCAAAATTTGCCTGGATGATTGGTCGTTGTATGGGAAGGACGATCATTTGAAGGCATTGGAGGAATGCATGAAGTTGTATATGAATGCTCGATTGTCCTTAAACTTTATGAAATGCTAATTGTTGGTACCGTATGGAAAATCACTTGGGCATGTTGTAAGTAAAGAGGCTTTGAAGACGGATCTTGATAAGATATGAGTCATGATGAGCATGGAAGAACCATATGACATGAGTTCGTTGAAGTCCTTTTTGGGACACGTTGGGTATTATTGGTGCTTCATCAATTTGTTTTCACAAGTTTCACACCCTCTAGATGTGCTGACGCGCAAGAATGTTGCTTTTTGATGGACAGAGGAGCATCAAAAGGCCTTCCAGGAGCTGAAGGCAAAGTTGGTTTGCACACCCATTTTGGTATTTCCAGATTGGGAAGAGTTTCATGTCCATATTGATGCGTCCAACTTTGCAATTGGATGCATTTTGGCCTAGGAGTAGCGTGGGTTGGATTAGCCCATATATTTTTCAAGTCAGTCGTCCCATGAGGAGAAAAATTACAGCACTATGGAGGGGGAAGCTTTGGGAATGGTGTATGCGATGCAGAAGTTGAAACACTATCTGCTTGCTAATCCCTTTGCTTTCTATTTGAATCATTAGGCATTGTTTGTACTTGCTCAACAAGCTGACTATTCACGGATAAGTTAGCAGGTGGCTTGTCACGTTGCAGTAGTTCGTGTTTTAAGTATTAGTTAGACTAACAAGAAGCACGTTATAGCGGATGAGTTAAGGATTCGCTCAAGAGCCTGTAGAGGGAGGAGTGTCAGATGAATTTCCAAACACTCATTTGTTTTCAATTACTGCGCTACCATCGTGGTTCAAGCATGTGGGTGAAAACTTGTCAACAGGAAAGCTACTAAAGGTATTGATAGCAGTCAGGAAGAAGAAGACCATTGTGAATCAACACTATTTCAATTGATAATTGGGTTGTTGTACAAGATTAGACTTGGAGTATTGCGAAGGTGTGTAATGGATGAGGAAGTGAATGCAATGTTGAAAGAAGCTCATGAGGGGCTGGCAGGAGGGCATATGGGACTAGATGTGACCACAAGGAACGTGATTTTGGCAGGGTTTTGGTGGCTCACCCTCTATCGTGATGCGAAGGAATTCGTGACAATGTGCGATGTACAAGAGAGTTGGGAAGCCGCTAAGGAGGGACTTCATGCCGTTACACCTGTCACAACTGCAGTTGTTCGAGAGATGGGGTATCGATTTTGTTGGGCTAATTGAAGACCAACAAAAGATGTAGATACATTGTGGTAGCTATTGAATATTTGACAAAGTGGTTCAAGGCAAGGGCGTTGCCTGACAATTCCACAAAGAGTACTGCATGTTGCTTGTACGACGAGGTGATTACAAGATTCAACATACCTCTTCAGTTGACAAGTGATCGTAGAGGACACTTCTTCAATGAGATTATTCAAAAGTTGACCAGAGTTTAATATCTTGCATTCGATGTCTAGTCCATACTACCCCAGAGCAAATGGGCAAGCGAAAGCAACAGATAAGGTCTTAGTCTCAATAATATATAAGAAGTGGAATTGAAGCTGCTGATTGGGAGGATAGATTGTCAACGGTCTTGTGGGCGTACACCACTACATTTAATCCAACAACGAACCATACTCCATTCCAATTGATGTATGGTGAAGAAACAACTGTGTTGGTAGAGTTTTTGGTACTGAGTCTGAGAGTGGCGCTACAAAACAGTCTATGTGATCAGGAGAGCCTGGAGGAGAGGCTGATGATACTCATCAAGCTAGACAAGAAAAGAGTAATGGCTTAGTGGGCCATGGAGGTTTCCCAACATCATAGAAAGTTATGGCATGACAAGCACTCGACGAAGATGGATTTGAAGCCAAGTGACTTAGACTTGAAGTATAATGGCAAAAGAGAAATCAAGCTAGGTAAGTTAAAGACCTTATGGCTTGGACCCTTCCAAGTGGATGAAGTAATGATCAATGGCACAGTAAGTTTGAAGAAACTAGATATGACATTGTACACGAAACACTTAATGGTTCGAAGTTGAAGCCATATAAGATGCGACACAAGTTAACATGGTAAATTTTGAACCAACAGATGAAGGAACAAGTATGGGAAGGTTGACAATGGCACTGTTGCCACATTTTGACTAAGGGGTAAAATTTTTGAAAAACTGTTGTCGCTTCTTACAGATAAGGGGCTGAACTCCAGCCTCTCTCGGCTTCGGGGCGAACAACAGAAGTTTTTGAAGACCCAAAAATCGTTTAAGGCATGGATGGCTCAGGTTCGCTCTCAAAAGGAGCGAACCTCAGCTTCGCTCTTCCCCAGGAGCGAACCCCAGCCTCGCCAGGACCTCGGAGCGATCTGCGACCCAAGACATAGAGTAAGAAGACCCCAATATCGCTTCAAAACGCAGCGAATCTCGGAATCGCTGAGGTTCTCGGGCGAACTGCAGCATGGAAGGGAAAAATAGCTAAGGAGTGACTCGGCCCGAGTTCGCTCCAGGATGGGGCGAACCTCGGTCTCGCTCCGGTCTCCGAGCGAACCTCAGCCTTGCTCCGGTTTCCAGAGCAAGGCGCAGCTAAAAGACGAAAAATTGAAGGCACCGAGCCCCCCAGCTTCCCTCCATTCCTGAGCGATTCTTAGCATCGCCCCCATTCACCAGCGAACCCCGACGTCGGCGTCACTTTGAATGAGCAAGCGCTAAGGCAGAGCCCCCAAGTTCGCTCGATTTTCGAGCGACCCTCAAGCTCGCTCCTCTTGTGCGAGTCCCCGCTTCGCTCCCTTTCTGAGCGATTCTCAGCATCGCTCTCCATTTGCGGCGAATCTCAGCTTTGGGCTAAATGTGAGCGATCTTCAGACCGTCAGGCAGGATTTCAAATTCAAACTCTGTGCTCAACTCCAGCTACCTCCGGCCGGATTTTGTAACTTCAAACCACAGTTAAAAAGCAGGGTAGGTGGGCATTTAAGGCGCATCAATGGCGCACGAATTCAAGTCTCAGCCCATCCCTTCAAGACACCGTGTCAGGTCCCAGAAAAACTCCAAAGGGCAAGTTGCACCTGCCGCATTGATGAGACATGCTCTCCCAATTGTAGAAATCGTTCGAAGCCGCTCTAAACATGGGTGAGCCGCACCGCAGGTATGCTGTCATCTAACAGGGGTCAAATCTCAGCTGCCCTAGCAGTTTTGGGGGTTGAACATTAGTGTAGCGAAGGGGGAAATTCTTCTATAAAATGCCATTCATTGCAATGTAATAGAGGGGGGGGAACATTTTGCTAAAGAGCTGCTGTATTTGGACTTCTTGCTTCAATATTAAGACTCCTGGTTCTGATTCTGGACTTTTTCACTGTGTATGATGCCTTCTATGCTTATTTCTGTTAATTTTGTTTCTTCATTTGCATACAGTAAATTCTGAAATCTGGATTTAAGTGTGTGAATTAAGAACGAAGCCTGGAATTGCTAAAGGATACATATCAGTGTGTGTTCAGTTTTAGTTTCTGCTATGTTTATAATATTGATTGCTGCTGGTTCAAGTAGGAGTTAGTAATTGTGCTGCCTGTTCTTCCCCTTGAAACAATCTACATTTCCCATCTCTTTCAGTTATTTACATTTCTTTCAGCACTTTCCCAATCCCTTTCCAGTTCCCTAATCTGAAACCAAGCGTAGTGTAGTAAAGGAGCCAACCTTCTTCGGAGATTGGCACGGAAGGCATCCCTTCCTTCCGGCCTTTCAATCTGTTGGGCGGGTCTAGGGCGCATAGATAGACCAAACCCTTTCCTAGTGGCAGATCCATAACCAACAGTTTTTTTTGGCACGCCCGGTGGGACGCAATCGTTCCACCTCATAAGCAGTATTGAGGAAGTGATGTTCGTCTCAGTACTGTCAAATTTGAACATCTGGCGACTCTGCTAAACTCGGATACCTCCAAGTCTCGAAGACCAGTCTAAAGAAAATCACGTCTTCATGCGTACAAGATGGAGAGCTAGAAACACAGAGGAAGAGATCGAGTACTACGAGCTTGACATCAACGCCTTTGGAGAACGTCCTAGGCTAGTCAGGCCGAATATCTCTCTGGACGAGGCATCATCGCAAGAAGCCGTCGTTGCCGAGCAAGATCCGACTTCGGACAGTACAGCAACCAGCTGTCCTCCAAATCCTCCGAACTCTCCAGATCACCAAGGTAGTCCGGTTCCACCTGACGTTCAGTTAGGTGCCTAGGGGGTTCCTGTTCAACCGAACCTGTTGTTGCAGCTACAGTTGTCGTCTTCTAATCCGCCAAATCCAAACGCGAATATGGCTTATTATCAGAACCAGCAACAAATCCAGCAGCAGAATCAGCAACACAACCAGTAGCCAACCCCACGCAGGCTATTCCCGGCTTGGAACCATTCAGGGCCGTTGAATTTGGCAGCTCAAGCCGCTATCCCAGCCGCAGCGCTGAAGGCCATTCCTACCTACGATGGTACTGGGAAAACGACGTACGAGCATGTCTAGGATGTTGCTGCTCTGGCCACCATTCATGGTATCACAGAAGAAAACATTATGGTGAGATTGCTGGTCTTGTCCCTCAGAGGGAAGCTTTTGTACTGGTATAGATCCTTGCCACCCGACACTATTGCCACATGGGACCAGTTGGCAGAAAGGTTGATACAAGGGTTCAACGAATCGGCGGACCCTTACTCCTTGCTCCACCAGTTCACGACCATTCAGAGACATCCACATGAGGAGGTCCTTGATTTCAATGTCAGATTTGCTCGAACCTGGCAGAGAGTCCCTGATGGCCTTCGGCCAACCTCTGAGCAAGCGGCGTTCTATTTCCTCAGGGCATTCAACTCAGACCTCAGCATGAATATCCGGTATTCTGGTGTCAACACTTTCCCGGATTTGTATACGCAGGCGCAGAAGGCCGAGGCCGACTTGATCGCCATTGGCAAACTCCCGCCAAAGCCGACAATGCCAATTTTCCCGGATTTGCCTCAGTACCAGTACCCCAGTACGTCCACTCAGTTCCCTCCCGCACCTTCCATGTACCCGATTCCCTCGTGGAATCCGAGTCAAGCGCCCAACTTTCCACAGCTTAATGCTCCCCCGCAATATCCGGCTTTGCCTCCACCTATAGCGCCGTTACCATTGCCGGCTCCTCCGACTGTTGACCCGCAAACCAAGCTTTTACAAGAGCTGCAGTCTCTTAACTCCACCGTGAGAACGCTGTCCAATGATATGGCAGTTATGAAAAAGAAGCAGGCTCAACAAGAATTCATGCCAAGAAGATATCCCCCTCCGACGATCACAAGAGATCAAGCGGCTCAAGCCGGTAGACCTCCCGCGAGGAATGCCGCTATTCTAAACAGTGAAGAGCCGAGCACCTCAGACTATGTGCACTGGTGCTCCACTTGCAATGACCCACATGGGGAGGATACTTGTATGGTGCACCAGAACTATGTCCAAACATTGGCGGGCAACATCCCTAGTGATCAAGTCAACATGATTAGGGAGGCGGACCGTAATCTCATGATCCCCGAGGACGAGCAAGTTTCAATTCTTACCAGAAACGGGAAGAAACCAATCGAGGTGGATGCAGCCCAGATGGAACCTCTGAAGGTGTACACCCGCCGTGAGAAGGAGCAGCCTCCAGCAAAAGCTCTAGACAAAGTTCCCTTGCCCCCGCCGGCGAAAGAGAAACCCTTGCCGGCGAAAGCTCCAGTATTGCAACCTCAAGGTGAAACCAAGGAGCAGGCCAGGGAGAAGCTCAAGCACCCGTCACTGACGAAGCGGCAAAAAGTTGAAGCTAGCAACAGTACCGCACTAAGTACGAAGCCGCGAAATGACCAGAGGTACCCACTGCTTCAGCTTACAACATTGTTGAGGAGCTGAAGAAAACTCCCGCCAAGATAAGTCTTTATGATGCTCTGCAACTTCCCGGGCAGGTGGACCTGTTGCAGGAATCGCTGAAATCTACCAAGGGAGGAAAGCCAACGCAGCCTGTGCTAGCTCAGACTCTGACCACCTCGGCCACAGGAAAGAACAGGCCACCGCCGTTCTATCTGTCTCTTCGGATGGAAGGGTGGGTCGTGCACAATTGCATGATCGATTCCGGTGCAACGACCACCGTCATGCCGAGGGCAGTTTGCGAGGAAATGGGCATGGAATACACACGGAGCAGCCTAGGTGTTCTTCAACTCAATGGCACTCCTGTGAAAATAGTGGGCGTCATTAAAGATATCCCCATCCAGCTGCACAAGGTGCCTCAGATTGTTGTGATACAGGAGGTTGTGGTTGTTGACCTAGAGCCGTACTTTAGCATGTGCCTCTCAAGGGAGTTCACTGCTAAGCTGGGCGGTTATCTTTCTCTCGACTACTCGCACATGGAGGTCCCATTCAAGGGAAGGAAGGTGAAGATCTACAATGAGAAACCCTCGACCTTCCTTATCGAGAAAATGGCCGAAGAGGGGCAGCAGGATGATTCAGTCCACCTAATGACAGAGGAATTGGAGGAGGTGGACCTGGTAGAGGAATCCCTGGAGGAGCTTCGAATGGAGGATGAGTTCTCCTTGACTGATTTTAACGCTATGATCGAGTCGGAGATGGGATGCTATTCCATCACCAAGCCCGAGAAACCGAAGGAGACAGTGCAGGAGAGCAAGGACTCTGCCCCGAATGAGCTATGGAAGCTTTTCTTTGACGGTGCCCGATGCAAAAACGGCACCGGGGCAGGAGTTCTTTTGGTTTCGCCCTCTGGAGAACAAAAAGATTACTGCTATAGGCTTGCCTGGAGTTGCACCAACAACGCGGCGGAGTATGAAGCTCTGTGCTTAGGGTTGAAGAAGGCCGAGAAGTTGGGGATCAAGCAACTGCAGATTTTTGGAGATTCGGAGTTAGTCTGCAAGCAGATCACCAACAAGTGCGTCTCCAAAAAGCACTACCTCAAGGCGTACCGCAATAGGGTTTGGGACCTGTTGGAATCTTTTGAGTCACTAAATGTCCAAGCCATCTCGCGGGAAAAGAACAAGCACGCAGATGTCTTAGCGTCTATCGGAGCCAGATACTCCCCGGCTGATGACATGATGCGGAAGCCTAAGGCGGTAAGAACTATTTACAGGCCTTTTGTGCTTGATAGGGACACCCACTGGCAGGTGTTCGACTGTGACGAGCAAATCGTCAATTTCTTAGTTCATGAAGCAAGTACAATTGAAGGTAGAAACCCTGATGACGAGGAATACGAGGGGTTGATACAGTTGAAAAACAACCATGTCCCAAAAGGACTAATCACTTTGGAAAGTCTGTTCGACCAGAATGACCGGGCGATCGCCCACAGGATCAAGGTGGATGAAAAGCAATACAGAGAGCTCGAATTGGAGCCAGGAAAGGTCATCAAGGTTGGAACGGACTGTACCCCAGAAGAGCTGGAACAGATTCGGGCTTTGTGCCGAGCATATCCAGATATTGTTGCATGGTCCTATCAGGACCTGAAGGGGTACGACCGGGAGGTCATCCAACATACCATCGAATTGCAAGAAGGGGTCAGACCCTGTAGACAAAAGCAGAGGCCGGTCAATCCCAAGATTGAAGTGTTGATGAGGGCAGAGCTCCTCAAGATGCTTGAAGCAAAAATCATTTACCCGATAAAACACTCTTCCTGGGTCGCCAATTTGGTGTCGGTTAGAAAGAAGAACGAAGACATTCGCCTGTGCGTTGATTTCCGAAATCTGAACCAGGCCTCTTTGAAGGATCACTACCCGCTCCCACAGATTGACCAGATCCTCCATGTGGTGGCAGGAGCACAACGCTTCTCCCTCTTGGACGGTTTCTCAGGGTATAACCAGATTTGGGTAAAAGATGAGGACCAGCATAAGACGGCGTTCACCACCAAATGGGGGATGTTCGCCTATCAGCGCATGCCCTTTGGCCTCTCAAATGCGGGGGCCACCTTCCAGAGAGCCATGGACCTGGCGTTCGGTGAACTGCTGAACAAAATTATTGTCATCTACTTGGATGACATGACTGTGTTTTCACACAAAAGAGAAGAACATGCCTCGCACCTGCAACAAGTATTCGAGAGATGTCGGGAGTTCGGCATATCCATAAACCCGAAGAAGTCTGTCTTCGCGGTAAAGGAAGGGAAATTGTTGGGCCACGTCATCTCCGAAAAGGGACTTGCTGTAGATCCTGACAGAGCAGAGGCCCTCCTCAAACTCCCGCTCCCAGCGAACAAGAAGGGTCTGCAATCTTTCTTCGGCCAAATCAACTTCGTGAGGAAGTTCGTGCCGGATTTCGCCCAGGTCGTCAAGCCGATGACCGAACTATTGAAAAAGGATGCCGAGTTCGCTTGGACTGAAGAAAGGAAGAAGGCGTTTGAAGAAATTAAGGCCCGGATTGCCCAAGCCCCTGTGTTGATCAACCCCGACTACTCAAAAGACTTCATCCTTTATGCAGTCGGGGAGCCTGAGAGCTATGTTGCAGTCCTGACCCAGAAGGGAGAAGATGGCGAGGAGCGCCCTATCGCATTCTTGAGCCAGGTGATCCAGCCGCATGAAGAGAGGTACAACTTCATTGAAAGGCAAGTACACGCGGTGATGAGGTCCCTCAAGAAATTTTCGACACTTTGTCTCCTAGAGCAGGACGACAGTATATGTTGTTCATCCAGACGTAAGAAATTTTATCATTCAAGGAGAGATGGGCAACAAGAGGGCTGGCTGGGTCACTAAGATCCAGGAGTTCGACATTGAGATCCGAACCAAAAAGTTGATCCGCGGTCGGGTGCTATGCCAGGAACTTGCGAAGAGCACCGCTGCAGAAGTGAGAGCCTGTCAATGGGAAGACCTGGTGTCAGAGAGAAACTTTGCCAACCTATCTGCAGATAGCAATGACTGGGCGGATGATTTAATATGGTACTTCAATACTGGGAGATGCCCAGACCGTCTCAACGCCTCGCAAAGGAGGAGGTTCAGGATCCAGGCCCGTAGGTATGTGTTGCGCCCAGAGGGGCTATTTTTCAGGAACTTAGACGAAGTCCTCCTAAGATGTGTTAGGGGGAGTGAGAAAGAGAAAATCCTCGATGAATTCCACTTTGGAATATCGGGGGGCCACTTGGCATCTGCTCCTTGATCAGGCACTGTGGGCAGACCGTATCTCCATAAAAAATCTATCAAGACGTCCTCGTATTCATTGGTGTACGGGAAAGAGGCAGTCCTGCCCACGCATGTTGAAATTCCGACACTCTGGATGCTGGATGATGAGAGGGAAGATCTCAATCCCATGGAAGCCCGACTGGCCCAATTACTGCAACTGGAAAAAGACAGGGAGAAAGCTTATGAAGCTTTCATGAAGCATACAAAGAGCACTAAGAACTGGTTTCAGAAAAGAACCACGACCCGTGTCCTCCAGGTCGGGGACCTAGTGTTGAAGTGGAATGCATGGAAAGCGAAACCGGGGAATCATGACAAATTTGATGCCTTCTGGGAAGGTCCCTTTCAGATTTCCTGAGTTAATCAATTGAATTATTTCATCTTGCAGGACATGGAGGGCCGTACCTTGCCCATACCTGTCAATGGCCTTCACCTGAAGGTCTACCATCAGTGAGAAGCATCAAGAAATTTCCCCATGTACATAGTTTTATTTCCGCTGTTTTAATTTATGTTTTCCGAATGTAAATATGTTTTCTTGCTTTAAGAGCAAGTGCTCGTGCTCCATAGTCGAACTTTTTTGTCCCTCTGGAGTTTTCGCAGAGCAGAACCAGGTTTCCCTACAAGAAGAAGTTCTCAGCCAAAGGCCGGAGCCAAGGTTCGCCGAGGTTTCGTCCCGAAGACGAGTTTTGCTCGTCAAAAGGGCGAGAAGGAGGTCCCCGATGATTTTCAAGCAGGGTCAAGCCCGGCGAATCCTCAAGTAAAGGCTGGAGTTCGCTCCAATTTTGAGCGAGGACGAGTTTTGGGCTAGGTTAAGGGCGAGGCTTGGCCGCGAAAGAAAGAGTAAAGTTTGCCAAGTCCCCCACCAAACCAGGGTTTGCACAACCTTAGGGCGAGAACAAGCTTCGAACAAAATGTGGGGCGAACTCGGGGTTCGCCGAGATTTTGGGCGAGACACAAGTTGAAAATCCAACGAAGATTGCCTAACGTTCATAGCGAAACCGGCTTTCGCTCGAGGCTGGAGCGAAGTGCATGTGTTAATCGACGAGCAACCTAAGTTCCGACCCAACAGGAAAGTGCGATGACAAGAAATAAAACAAGTCAAAATCCCTAAGGCAAAACCTAAACGCTGTGGTTCGCTCGATCTTATTGCGAACCCGAGGTTCGGGCGGCTTTCCGAGCGAAACTAAGTCCCCACCATACGAGGTTCGCTCCTATATCGAGCGAGAGCCGGAGTTCCTTCTGATTTCAAGCGAGAACGGTATTCGGGCATAAAAACGAAGCGACGACAGGGTTCGCATGACCATGGAGCGATAATGGGTTTCGGGTGACGTCAAAGGTGAAGCCGAGAATTGCTCTATACTTTGGCAAAGTACGAGGTAGGGCCCAGGCCAAAAGGAGGTTCATCCTCCCAAAAATTACAAGTGCAAAGAGCTGAAGTTCGGGCCTCTCCGTCCCCGAAGCTGGAGTTCGCTCCAGTTTTGAGCGAAGCCCGGATTCGGGCAAACCTCCGAGCGAGACCCGACCCGGGGCGGAAAAGAGAAAAAGAGCAGAATTTTCTAAGTCCCCACCACATGGAGGCAGTTCGCTCACCTTTCAAGCGAGAGCCGGAGTTCGCTCGTTATTCGAGCGAGGCCGAGAATCGCCCGAGGTTTTGGGCAAAGTGCAGATGCTAGGTGCAAAGTGCGAAGGCCCAAGTTCAGGCGTCACGCTCCTCGAAGCTGGGGTTCGCTCTAATGTTGAGTGAACCTCGGTCCCATGTAACGACTAAACGCGGTGATCATCTGGTTGTGCGAAAAAGGCGGCGACGGTTTATACTACCAAGGCACACATTGTTAATGAGGTTGGCTGCACTCATTCCTAAGCAGTTCGTTAGGGAAAGAGGACAGGGCCCCAGGATCGGAGATCGAGGGGTTTGCGCTTTCAAGAAAGATTTCATGCATCACAGAAGCTCCAAGTCTTAGGAAGATGACACGACCACCAATGGAGAGGTATCGTCTCCGCCCACCTTCGGCCTCTGGCATTTACTTAAGGCATGCGCCATTAATGGAGCAGCTCGCACCCAGGCCCATAAAAGGAGCGACGTTCCAGTTCGCTCATCCATTTAACTCTTCAGAATTTACCCTACGCTGCACTAGAAGCCAAGAACAGAGTAATTCACCAGCGAGCAACAGTGCACCTGTGTGTCTTCGCAAGTCATCATGGGCAAAAGGAGTATTGAAGAGAAGGGTAAGGCGCCCAAGGAAGGAGCTTCAGAGAAGCCAGAGAGCGATAAGAAACGAAAGGCAGAGAGTGAAAAAGAAAAGAAATAGAACAAGGATAAAAAGAAAGAACAGATGCAGAGGCCAGAGGGAGCAGCAGGGGTGAAGGGGGATCAAGGCCAGCGAAGGTAGTAATTCCCCCACCTGTCGACAATTGGGTAAAATTCAGGGATGGTGCCTTCTCTCAGAGCATTGAACAATTGTGACAGACCATCGATGAAAGGCAGGAGAAGGTTTCCTCCGCGAGCCCAAGGACTGCAGCCTATTACTCCAATCTGTACTGGTGTAAGTACTATGTAGGATGATTCTTGCACTTTAGGGTTTTAAGGGCAGTATAAAGAAATAATATATTTATGAGGCTATTCCTTGCATTTCATATTTTCCAAGGCAACATTAAGCCTATAGATGATAAGTCTCATTATGAATACTCTTGAAAAATCGAAGAGATTTATGAAGACGAAAGTGTTGGTGGGAATGGAAAATGGAGAGGAAGACCCTCAAAGTAAGAACAAAGAGAAAAGGACACTCAAAGATATATTGATATAATCCAAAAACAAATATAACAAGTTTTAACAAGAAGGTAGGCTAAGCTTGCAAATAAGAATAAAAAGTGATGATGAAAATAGTATCTTGGAATATTAGGGGAATGAATAAAACCCCTAAAAAAAGAGTTATTAGGGAATTAATAGGTCTTTATAATTTTGATTTTGTTTTAATACAAGTAACAAAAATAAGTAGTGAGGAATGTAAGGATGCATTCAAAAAGATTTGAAAGATGGGGGATTGTCTAGCGATTTCTGCTGCAGGAGCTTTAGGAGGTATTGCAACAACATAGGACAAACACAAATGGGATGGACAATTGCTAGAAGCAAAATGTAATTGGGTTGCTGGTCTTTTTTTCAAGAAAGAGGAAAATATCAAAGTTGGGGTTGTAAATATATATGCTCCAATTGTAGTTGCTCCTCGTGAAAGATGTTGGAAGGACCTCAGTTTATTAAATTCAGCGACAATTTATAATTGTGATGTATGGATTCTTGGGGAACGGGAGGGGGGTGAACTTTAACACAATTCTATCTCATTCAAAAAAGAAGGTTGCACTTCTAGATGGACTAAATCCATGCAAGACTTTGCTTCATTTATCAATTCAAATGGCCTTTATGATGCTATTCCTGAATATTATGAAGGCTGCAACAAAGCACCAAAGTTCAAAGAAGACTGGGCGCCAGGGTTCAACAACAGAGCACCAAAGTTACAATATGAAGGTCCAAACGAGATCCAAATGAGGCAAATGATATATGGATAGAAAGCTTATTCTGAGAGCTTTCCAACGGTGTAAAGAACACTCAAAACGGAGTTGTGAGTCGAAAGTTATGAGCTCTACAAGGTAGCGCAGGGTCTGCCCAGGGCGCCAGGGTCTGGGTAAAAGTGGACAAAACGTGATTTTCAGAGGTGAAAATAAGCACAAATACTAAATGAAATCTAGAGTGTGATATATGGTTAGAAATATCTTGGAAAGGGCTTTCTAACAGTGTATTACTTGCAGCAAATAGATAAACACAGCAAAAGTTATACACCTCCAAAGTTGGCAGTTAACTAGTTTTTGTAAAACTGGACTGCACTATGCAAAAACACACAACAGACTAGAAAAATGAAATTTTCACCTTCTATTCATTACACCACACTCGGTTCAGATTACAATATGAATGTAAAAGACTACAACAACTAAAAAACTCAAACCTAAAGAATCTATGGCAGTTACAAGCAAGGTAACAGTTCAAGACTGTTACAACTGCAATATTCCTACATCTCCACTTGTACAATATTGTTACAAAGTGGTTACATATTCTCTTGTGCCTTCTAATCCGAAAATGCACACATGTCAACATCATTTTCCAACATTCTCCCCCTTGATGTTGAAAGAGATCACAAGACTATTTCTCAGTTTAAGAAATTGAGCTTTAGCAACACTTTTAGTGAAAACGTCAGCCAACTGATTCTGGGTGCTGCAATACCTCAACTTAACTAATTTCTTTTCCACCATATCACGAATGAAATGGTACTTTATGTCAAAATGCTTAGATCTTCTATGGTGGACAGGGTTCTTTGCCAACTGTATGGCACTCAAATTGTCACAAAAAATTGTAGTAGGACCACTTGGTTTCTCACCTATCTCCTCCAACACTTTCCTGAGCCATAAGGCCTGAGCATTGGCTGAAGTGACAACAATATATTCAGCCTCTGTTGAAGAGAGTGCTACTGATCCTTGCTTCCTGATGCCTCATTCATTCTTTTGATAGGGTATCCTATGGCGTTCCTCTCTGTTGATCCGTATATTTGATCCTCTTGGGAATCACGAGTTTCGTATGCATCTCGACAACTGTGCCTGACGTCAATGCTTGCGATCTCCCCATTGGCCTATTGTTTCTGACGACACCCATCCAAACCTCTGACGACGCTCTGACTGCGTGTGACTGTGCTACTCATGAAGACAACGTTCTAATGTCCATGATGGCGGTGCGCTCTTGCTAACGACGGCTTTCAGTTGGACGACGCAGTTTCTTTTGTAGATGACATGTTTTTCAGACAACCAACCATCATTGTTCTTGAAGACATGAGCAACCCTTGCTTTGCTAGGTCAATGTTGGTGTTTTAGTTGTTGTTGACTATGTTGTTGATGTAGATGCTTGCATCTCATCCAACAATTAGTAAAGAACATGATGCTTTTCTTGATTATGAAATCGTCTCCTATGATTTGAATACCGCTTGCTCTCTAGTTCTTTTCTTGCCCCTTGTTTGGAAGGGTTTTCTTTTGCATCAACTTCAATGTCTGGTTTTCTTATTGCTCACTTTTATTTTGCAGCTTGTTGTTGAACTTGAGATCACCCTTATTCTTTTTGGTTTGCAACTTTTGATTATTATGTTCATTCTCCTTTTGGTTGCCTTTATGCATGAAACTGTTGGTCACAAATCCGCCATGAGGAAAGGATTTGTTGCTTTTGCGCCCTAGGACCCGCAAACCAACATTGAAAGGCCGGAAGGAAGGAATGCCTTCCGGGCCAATCTCCGGAGAAGGCCGGCTTCCTTTGGGGTTTTGAGGTTCAAGATAAGAGTGCAGGGAAAGAGATAAAAAGTACAGAAAGAAATCCAAATTAGATTGGAGTTGGGTGGGGGGAACTAACAGTACGACAACGCATCAATCACCACTACTAACACCAATATAACCATAACACACCACTATGGATGCTGTCACTCGCCAGTAGAACAGAGCCAGGTATATGTTTTGTGTTAAGAGCCAGAAGCACAGCTACAATGGTTCCCTAATAGACATTCCCTCCAAGGAACTAACAGTACGGCAACGCATCAATCACCACTACTAACAACACTATAACACCAAAACATAACCAGAAAACTGCCACTAACGTTTGCCCTATATATCCTCTGATTTATGCACCTCAGGAATACCTGACCACCAAATGCTGAAGTGAATCAACAAGCCATGACACAGGAAAACGTAAGGCAGAAATGTCAAGGAGAGGCAAGGATACAAAATAAAAACAAGATAACAGCACCAAGTGTATGTATTATATTAAAAGGCAGAAGCACGACTACAATGGTTCCCTAACAGACATTCCCCTTCCACCACCTTACAATGAAAACGTGGTGGGTATTTATAGCCCGAGAACCCCCGATTACATTTATGGGCACAAAGTCCCGACCAAACATTAGCCGACAAAAGCAGCCGCGGAACCGCCGATGCCGACCTTTGTCGGGCAGGACCGTACTTGCAGAGATGGTCTCCCTGAAGGCTGTACAGATACGTGGCAGCGCGCTAGGTAGAACTTCTCATCGGCAGAATGTGGGTAGCTGAAGCAGGTAGAACCTCCAATCAGCTTTAAAGGCGGTAGCTGGCATAAGTAGTGCATCCCATGCTTGTCCTTGTGCTCGGCACGTCTCGGCTCGGATCCCAAAGTTGGACACTTGTCGGATGATGCTGCTTGACACGTGCTTGCCTTGAAAGGCAGTTTATCCAACTTCGCCCAGGATCAGAGCGCCGTCGGGTTGCGCAGGTGAAAAACAGCGCAGTCGGGGAGGCCTTCATGCCTTGGGTACTTTTCTGAGTTTGTCTCCCTATTGCGCACCGGTCAAAGGGCGCACTCCGACTTCGCTGCGAAGTCGGATTGCGCACCGGTGGAAGCTGATTTACACCGCCGTACGGACTTCGCTCGAAAGGGGCGCACCCGACTTCGCCGCGAAGTCGGGTTGCGCCCAACACTTAGTCATTTTTCCCGCCACCGCTACCAAGTGCGCCCAGAAAGTAGGGCGCACTCCGACTTCGCTGCGAAGTCGGATTGCACCCTGAACACTTGTTCTTCTGGCTGATTCTGTCACACTGCGCACTTTGCACTCCTGCTGCGCTCCAACTGGAGGGCGCACTCCGACTTCGCTGCGAAGTCGGATTGCGCCCTGACACTTAGCCATTTTTCAGGGCAACTCGCTGTCATTTTTGAGATTTGACTGAGGGGCTCAAGAGAAAGAGGGAAGAATGAGAATGTAGGGAAGAGAGAGAAAGGGGGAGAAGAGGAAGGGGAAAGAGAGGAAGAGGGAAAGGGAAGAGCAGCTCTCTTACAAAAATTGAAAACATTGCACCCCGTGCAAAATGTGACAACATTTCTGGCGGCTCGCGGGGTGTCGAGCTCGCCTCGGCGCAAAGAATCCATGCCTTCATCCATTGGGTGCAGAGGAACTTACTTCCCCTGCCTTTTGCTGCTCTGGCCGTTCCCCTCGCGGCAACTGTTCTTCAGATCCACTTCCGGCAGCTGCCTCCTCGGATTCGCCTTCCGAATGCTCTCCAGCGTCGGCTTCTGCCTCGCAGATGCGCTTGTATGCGGCCTGGGCTTGGCCCCAGGCTTCTGCTTCGAAGGGTCGGCGGTCAACAACTTCTTCTAACGCTGCGTGGAATGCAGCGACCGTGTGCAAGTCGATGGTGAGGTATCTCTTTCCCAGCTCCTGGAAGTAGGAGCTGATCTTGCAAAGACTTGGACACCATCTCGGGTGACCCGACTTTCTTGAATTGGCTCAGTCCAGCTATCGATTTCAGCTGTATCTGCCTCAAAGGACAGCCAATTCTCTTTCACCTGCTCATGGGTGAGAAACTCACCATTCTCAACATAGCCCGGGCACCCTAGTTCAGAGAGAGCGTGAAGGGGAGCCATACAAATGTCTCTTTCATGTTCGAATGCATCCAGCATTCGTCTGGCAACTCTCACCTCTTCTGTTTTCTTAAAATACTTATGCAAGGTTACCCTTGCATCTGCCCATTCTGCAGCGAATGAGGACATGGGGGAGAATTGGAGGCCATCGCGCTCGTGTTCTTGAAGTTTTATCGCTGTGTCCAGCCATTGCTTCGCCTCGGCGTTCGGCCTCCTCTACCACAAGCTTTCCCGGGTAGAAACTTCTTGGATCCCCGGATGCGAAATCCAGGACCGACATGGCTTTATTCATGTGGGGCTTGCATCCCCGCAGCAGATCAGCCCGCATCTCCTTAACTTTGCTCTTTGAAAAGACCGTCGCTTGAGATGCTTTCTCTCGCAGATTGCGATCGCGCTCGCTTCAAAGACTCCCTGGAGCCGAGAAATCTGCTCCAGGGCTGCCTCGTTTCCGTTGCGGCTTCTTGCCGAGAAGCGGCCAGCCGGGCTTTTAATTCATCTATTTCTCGCCGCGCCGATTCCAGCCTGCTCGCTGGACCTAGACAGTCCTCTTCAAGCCGTCTTGTTTTGTCCCGCAACCGGAAAAGCTCTTCCCGTTCCTCCGCATTTTTGACAAGGAGATTATCCGCTTTACGAAGGATTCCATGAATCTCGTATTGCCGGTGGATATCGTCAAAGCTCTTCTCCTTTCTCTCGAAGCTCGTAGTCCGCCCCCGGTCATTTCCCGGAGAGGCTTCTTCACTTTTGGAGTTATCTTTTCTGTCGTGAGCACTCTCCTCTCGAAGTCAAACTTGGTGCGCTTTACCGGGGCGGCAATCTCCTCAGGTCTCCTCCGCTTCAAGTTTTGGAGAAAAGAGATAGGATATTCTACGGCTCTTGCTGCCAGAGGCAAATCGTCCGTGTTCTGGAGATCGTCCATGAAGTCCGGTTCCCCGACCTAGGGTTCTGCTGTGACAGCTCTCCTGCGAACAGGGAAATAGGAGGAACCGGAAGGACTTTGGAAGGAGCGGCCGCTTTTGAGGGCGACCGGGGAGCGGAGAGCGGAGCGGTTGATGCTGGAAGGGTTTCAAGCGGCTGAGGCGATGGATGCAGCGGTGAACGCGCAGCTTCAGCACTAACCACGGGTGAAGGGTTTGGGGTTTGACTCAGGGATAGGGAGGCGTTGGGGTCCTGAGCAAACTGGTCGAAAGAATGGTGGCCGCTAGAAGGCTGTGGAGATGGGGAGGAAGATGCGGCCACGGCTTGCTCGGATTGAGCGGGAGATGGAGTCGGAGTAGGGCCAGATGGGATCCGAGGGAGCGGGGCAGCGGACGTACTCGCGGGCTCCGCCCGAGCCGATGCCGGATGAATGTCTCGCGGTTTTGGTTCCGGCGGCTGGCTCAGGACTATCCAGAGAAACAACCTCTGGAGCGGCTGGACGCGGCTGCGGCTCTGCGACTGACTGCTGCACCGTCAGGCTAGGTCGCCTGACTCTATCAACTCTCTTCCTCTTTTTCTCTTCTGGAGCAATGGCTGGTTTGGAAGAAGGAGATGAAGTAGGTGCAGCTGGCGCTCGATGTTCCCACGGTAAACTTGTACCGGGGTTTGACTTGCAGAAGATTTGCCGCGGCCGGTCCGCTCGCTGGCGGTGCTGGCGTCTTTTGTGCCTGAGGTGTCGCCTCGGGCGCTGACTTGGCTGATTTTTGCGCCTTTTCGGGCACCACCTTGGAAGCAACAGGCTGCATTGGGTCCACTTGGATATCTGTTGGGCCCGCACTGGCAGTTGTAAAAGTGTACAACTGCTGGGAGGAAGACCCCCTTTATAACCCTCGAAGGGACCTCGGGGAACGTAATCTCGGAATGCGAAAGGCCGCCAGCTGCCAATGTGCTGGTCATATAGAGCTGAAAAATCATCATCAACGGCCAGATTCCTTCTGATGGATTTATCGTGCTGCGTGCGGCACCTCATCTTCCAAAGATTCAACAACTTTTTCTTTTGGCCGCTTAAGGCCTCGCCGCTTGGTGATGAGTTTCTTAAATCCCGGAGAAGTGAACTTGTGGTCCGGGTTTCGCTCGGGGTCATATGCTACCTCCTCGCAAGAAAACTCCCCGCCACGGAGGCCATGCTTCCATCAAGTCAATCTCCCAGTCGAGGTCAACATGGACCACATCGCATCTGTCTTCGATTATATCCGCCCGGGGGCAGATATGTGCAAACTTTCCCCTTATCCCGTATGGGTCGTACTTCCAGCGCTGCGGCAGCAGAATCAGGCCAATGTCAAAGAGCTCCCGCTCGAGATAGACATGCTGTCCTATCTCTGATATTTCGACGTTCGCCCAGGAAAGAGGATATTGAAAGATATGGCCCTTTTTCTTTCCCTGGCCGAACTCCTCTTCAACGTAATCCATCTGCCGCGCAACCTCCATCCCAAACCGATGATCCGTGCACCCGCAGGGGCAGCAGATGAGGCTTGCCCTTGAATCCGTAGATTCTAACCACGATCCCCCCGCGCCGCCTAAAAACGTCCCCGAGCTTGTGATTCAACAAATAGTTTGTCATTTCCCCGCGGGGGCGAGGGATCTCACCATCGCTGAAGACTGACATGACCAAGCCCGGAAAGTTGAAGTTGAACTTGTAATAAGACCCTTTCCGGTATAGGTCATCCGTCCATTCATAGACGGGCCGTGGCTCTCCCTTCTCATTTACCTTCTTCAAGGTTAGGGATCGGCATACGGGAGTGCAAGTGATACAAACATAGCCAAGCAAAGAAGGAACTGAATAGAAATTCAGTTGACTGCTTTTTCTGTAGCTTCACCAGGCTGGAGTGAATGGCGTATGCAAGCCAGTCCGCCCAGTCGAAGAAGATCGGGCGCTTCCCACTTTTCTGCGCTGCTGGTTCATAAGATTCTCCGCATAGGAGACATTCTGCCAGCGCTAGCTGGTACGGCCGTACCAGCTCGTCAGAGTCGCAGCCGAGGACCCACGCCAGGATGGTGTATATGTATTTACTTTGAAACCTTTCCAGGGGTATGGGGCCGGTTGGCCATTGTCCAGCTGCGAGCGGGGCGTTCAGCTCTGAGTTGAGGAAATCCCTCATCTTTTTTGTATGCGTAAAGCGCCCCGCTTGCTCGCCAAGATTTATCCTTTTAACAATCGCACTGGAGTCATATTGCAACCCCGGGCGAAGGCCGGCCGGACGGTCTCTCCCGCGGAGTGCGAACAAGGGTTTTCCGTCGCAGTTGCAAATTTGCCGGTAGCTGGTCTGTAATGTCTGACAATGATGTCGACCAGCTCCGGGCATAGGTGGACAGGAGGGCACAAGAACCGATGAAGGTTCGACTTGTACGCAGCCCCGAAATGGTGAGAGGGCGAAACTTTATCCGCCCAATTTTCCACATTTATCCGCAGTTTAGTAAGGCTCATGGAAAACGAGCCGTCCTTGTACCCAGACAGGTAATTAACCGGTGGTGGTGGGGCTTGCCCACGCTGTACTTTCTTTGTCCGGGATTTTGACTTTTGATCCCGCGGCGTCTCACTCCTGAAAACATTTGACTGCGGGGAATCTCCACTTTCGCGCTCTTCGCTGGATTGAGCTGGCATTGGCAACTTTCCTTTGTCCATTCCTTCGAAACAACAATAATTATGACCTCTGGACGTCTGCAGAAGATTTCGCAGTCACAGGAATAACTTGCACGATTTGGCATATCTGGGTGCATCAGACCTCCTTTTAATGATAATGACAGCGTCATTAATGGTGCGCAGGAGGGGGTAGGTCGGCCGGCTAGTGAAGAAGTTATGTTTTTTGGTGTCTGCGCAGGAGAACGTCTTGAAAGATGTACCCTGGTTACCGCGCCATGCCTCCTTGATCGCGTTTTCCTTGAAGGTTGCGCAATCATTAAATTTGACTTTGAACGCTGCGCCATGGCTGACGTCACTGCCACAATCTGGGCACACTGCTCGAGGCAAAACCCTTTTGGTTCGGAAACCCAACCTTCACAGCCGTTGCGCGCCCTGGGCCCACACTTGGAGTATTAATTTTTTATTTATTTTTTATAAACCATCCAAGCTGCGCCCAGGAAACAGGGCGCAATCGGACTTCGCCCCAAAATTGGGCGCAGTCCGAACCGACACTTGCTTCTTTTCTGTTGCTGCTTTCACTTCCCAGCTGCGCCCCTTGGATGGGCGCAGCTCGAACTTCGCCCGAAAACCGGGCGCAGTCCGAACTTACACCTAGTCCCTTCTGCCGCCTTTGCTCTTTTCTTTGGTGAACCACCCGAGCTGCGCCCGGAAAACGGGGCGCATCTCATACTTCGCGCGAAACCTGGGCTCGCCCAAACTTCGCGCGCGAAGTCAGACTTCGCCTTGAAAGTCAGCGCAGTCCGAACAATTAACTCCCTTTTGATGCTCTTTCTCCAACTGCGCCCTTTGGGTGGTGCGCAGCCCGACTTGCTGCGAAGTCGGGTTGCGCACCCGGACTTAGCAGATTTTTACTGTTTTCTTGGGCAGTCTCCTTTTACGAACTTCGCTCTTTTTCAGGGGCGACCCCTGATTTCGCCGCGAAGTCAGAGCTTTCTCCTTCTGTCCGACTTGGGCTTATTTAAACTGGAAAAACTGAAAGCTGAAAACTGTACATACTGAAATTTAAAAAAGCATAAGGGAAATATGTTACAAGGAAGGGCCCGTTAGGACACCTTCAACAGCGGTAAATTTTCAAGTGGAACCCGTTAACGGGAATAGGTAGGAGCTGACCCTCCATATCCCGAAGTATGTAAGCGTTGAGCTGGTTCACCCGGGCAATCTGATAGGGGCCCTCCCAGAGAGCATCGAATTTTCCGTGGTTGCCCGGCTTCGCCTTTAATGAGTCCCACTTCAGCACCAGGTCCCCGATTTCAAAAACTCGGGCAGTGGTGCCTTTCGCAAACCAGCCTTGAGTGGATTCAACATGCTTGGTGAAGGCCTGGTATGCTTTTTCCCTGTCTTCCTCCAACTGCAGGAGTTGGCACAGTCGTCATCCACCGGATCTCCGCTGCTTCTCTCTTCGTCCAACATCCAGAGAGCGGGGATTTCAATGTGAGATGGCATGACAGCCTCTTTGCCATAGACGAGCGCATAGGGGGACGTTTTAATGGACGTCTTGAACGAAACTCTGTCCGCCCACAACGCCCGGTTCAGAAGTGAATGCCAAGTCCGCTTGTTCCTTTCAATGGTCCTTCTGATGATCTTCGGGAGGTTCTTGTTAGTAGACTCAAGCAAGGCCATTCCCTCGCGGGTAGTAATTAGAAGACATTTTGTGATAAATGCCAAGTTTGCCAGTGTACTCCGTGAGTACAGCTCCTGCGAACCCCGGACCATTGTCCGTTACAATTGACTCTGGAACCCCGAAGCGGGTAATCAAGCTTTCAAGGAACCCGATGACCGTTTCTTGGTCCGCGTTTTTGGTTGGGATCGCCTCTGCCCACCGTGTGAAGTAATCGGTGGCTGTAAGAATAAACTTGTGTCCGGCAGAGGAATTAGGCGAAATCACCCCAATGAAGTCTAGACCCCATTGCTGGAACGGAGTCTCGGCCTGAATCGGTTGAAGGGGCAGGGGTGCTTTTCTGTTTCTGCCAAAGAAACCTCCGGCATTGATCACACTTGGAACAGACCGCATAAGCGTCTCGTAAATAGAGTGGGCCAATAGTACCCGGCTCTAATTATTTTCAAGGCCGTAGGCCTTGCGTAATGATGACCTCCGTGCATCCCGGAATGAAAATCTCCGAGGACCCCGGATCGGTCCGATTTCCTGACGCACCGCAACAGGATGCCGTCAATGTTTTTGAAGTAAAGCCCCTCGGGGCGAAGAGTGTACTTGAGTGCACCTAGCCGAAATCTCCTTCGTTGTGAGGCGTTCAGGTGATCTGGACATCTTCCGGTGCAGAAATATCTCACCAGTTCATCTGTCCAGTCACTCCCCTCCGATAAGGAGTTGGCCAGGTTGATGCTTGTTGCTGTGTCCTCCCACTTACAGGCGGAGATGCCGGCTACAGCGCTTCGGGCCAGCTCCTGACACAAGGCTCGGCCTCTGATAAGCTTGGTGGGCCGCACTTCGATGTCGAACTCCTGGATTTTTGCAATCCATCCTGCTCTCTTGTGACCCGGCTCCCCTTGTATGATGAAGCTTCGAACGTCCGGGTGAATCACAAAGACAGTTGTTTTGCTCTGGGAGACAAAGTGCCTGAACTTCCGGAGCGATTTCATGACAGCGTGAACCTGCCGCTCTATAAAGTTGTACTTTTCTTCATGCGGCTGAATCACTTGGCTCAGGAACGCTATGGGGCGCTCCTCGCCATCGTCTCCTTTCTGAGTCAGGACTGCGGCGTAACTTTCCGGTTCTCCCACCGCGTACAGGATGAAGTCCTTGGAGTAGTCCGGGTTTATCAACACCGGAGCTTGCGCAATTCGAGCCTTGATTTCCTCGAAGGCTTGCTCTCTCTCATCAGTCCATTCGTAAGTTGTATCTTTTTTCAGCAGCTCGGCCATAGGCTTGATCACCCGTGCGAAGTCCGGGATGAACTTCCGCACGAAGTTAATCTGGCCGAAGAAGGACCGCAGCCCTTTTTTATCAATTGGGGCTGGCAAGCGAAGGAGGGCTTCTGCTCTGTCGTGGTCAATGGCGAGGCCTCTCTCGGAGATGACGTGTCCCAACAACTTTCCTTCTTTTACCGCGAAGACAGACTTCTTCGGGTTTATGGAAATGCCGAATTCTCGACACCTCTCAAATATTTGCCGCAGGTGGGAAACATGATCCCCTCTTTGGTGAGAGAAAACAGTCATGTCATCAAGGTAGATGACAATGATCTTATTGAGCAGCTCTCAGAAGGCCAGGTCCATGGCCCTTTGGAATGTGGCACCAGCATTGGATAAGCCGAAAGGCATGCGCTGATAGGCGAACGTCCCCCATTTGGTGGTGAACGCCGTTTTATGCTGGTCCTCATCCCTGACCCAAATTTGGTTGTAGCCGGAAAATCCATCTAGAAGTGAGAATCTCTGGGCTCCAGCAACGATGTGTAGAATTTGATCAATTTGGGGAAGCGGATAATGGTCCTTGAGGGAGGCCTGATTCAGGTTTCTGAAATCGACACAGAGACGGATGTCGCCATTCTTCTTCCTCACAGGCACCAAATTCGCAACCCAGGATGAATGCTTGATGGGGTAGATGATTTTGGCCTCGAGCATCTTCAGGAGCTCGGCTTTCATCATGGCCTCGATTTTCGGATTTACGGCCCTCTGCTTCTGCCGGAACGGCTTGGCGCCATCCTCTAGCTCAATGGTATGCTGGATTACATCTCTGTCATACCCCTTCAAATCCTCGTAGCACCAGGCCACGATGTCGGGGAACTCTTGGCACAGTGATCTGATCCGCTCAAGTTCCTCCGAGTGCGCCTCGTCCCGACCTTGATGGTTTTACCAGGTTCGAGTTCCGTGTCGGCATACCGCTTCGGGTCTACTTTGATCCTATGAGATATAGCTCGTCATTCCGATCAAATAGACTCTCCAATGTAATCAGTCCTTTTGGGACATGATTATTTTTCAACCGTATCAACCCCTCATATTGCTCGTCATCGTGGTCTCTACTCTCGATTGAACATGCTTCATTTACCAAAAATGTGACGATCTCCTCGTCACAATCGAACACCCGCCGTGGGTGTCCTTATCGTGCACGTAAGGCCTCAGTAAATAGTGCGAACCGGCTTCGGTTTCTGGACAACGTCGTCAGCCGGAACGTACCTGGCTCCAACAGACGCCAGAATGTCAGCGTGTTTGTTTTTCTCACGCGATATCGCCTTGACATTCAACGAGTCAAACGACTCCATCAGGTCCCACACCCGGTTACGGTACGCCTTGAGATAGTGCTTTTTGGAGGCGCACTTGTTCGTAACCTGGTGACACACCAGCTCTGAATCTCCAAAGATCTGCAGGTGTTTAATCCCCAGCCTCTCTGCCTTTCGCAAACCCAAGCACAGGGCTTCGTACTCCGCCGAGTTGTTAGTGCAACTCCAGGCCAACCTGTAGGTATAGTCCTTCTGGATCCCGGTCGGAGAAACCAGAAGCACTCCTGCACCGGCGCCATTTTTGCATCGCGCGCCGTCAAAGAAAAGCTTCCACAGCTTCTCAGGTGCAGGTCCCACTTCCTTTTCAGCCGACTTGTCAAGCCTCTCGGGCTGTACAATGGTGTAACAGCCTCGCTGTGTCTCAATTACGGCATTGAAATCCCGCAAAGAGAACTCATCTTCGAGCTGTAGCACTTCGAGGGCTTGCTCCGTCGCCTCTACCGTCACCGCTTCTTCCTCCGACAGCTGGACCATGCAGTCCAACTCTTCTCCGGGTATCTTCTCTACTAGGAAGGTGGAAGGCTTCTCATTAAAGATTCTCACTCTTCTTCCTTTGAAGGGCACTTCCATGTGTGAGTAGTCTAGAGACAGGTACCCGCCCAGCTTCGCAGTGAACTCCCGGGAGAGACACATGCCGAAGTAGGGAGCCAGGTCAACAACCACGACCTCTTGGATGACCACGATGTCGAGAGCCTTATGCAGCCGAATAGGGATGTCCTTTATGACACCAACTGTCTTGACAGGGGTGCCGTCTAGTTGCAGCACGCCTTGGCTGCTCCTTGTGTACTCCATCCCGATCTCGTCACGTACGGCTTTCGGCATAACAGCTGTGGAAGCGCCAGAGTCCACCATGCAGTTGTGTACTATGTGCCCTTGCATCCGTAAAGACAGATAGAAGGGAGGCGGTCTGTTCTTCCCAGTGGCTGAGACTGTCAGAGGTTGAACCAGGACAGCGGGCTGCATCTGCTTGCCGTTCTTCATGTTTTTCAGAGATTCCTGCAGCAGATCCACCTGGCCTCGGAGCAGAAGAGCATCGTACATGCTGATTCTAGCGGGTGTTCTTTTTAACTCGTCTACTATGCTGTAGCCCGAGGTGCTAGCTCCTTCTCGCTTCTTTTGCCGGCTCATACTTCGTCCGGCACCGCCGGGTGGCCTCAACTCTCTCGTCTCTTGGTCGAGACGGGTACTTCAGCCTTCTCCCCGGGCTTGTTCTTTGGTTTCAGCTGGAGGCCGAGGTACGGGAGCTTTAGCCGGAACTCGGAGCTTTTGCTATAGGAGGCTTGGCTGGAATAGGGGCTGCCTTTACCGGAGGAGGCTTGGCCGGAGCTTTGTCTTTGGATGCCTTCTCCCGGGCTGTGTAGGGCCACAGCCGCTTGTACGGTGGCAGCCCGCCAGGCTGCGGTTTTTCTCTTCGGGTGTATACTTTCAGAGGTTTGGCAGCATCTGCAGTTTTCTTTTCTTCCTTGGCGGGCGGCACTAGATTTTCCTCTGGGAGGGCAAAGTTGGCTTCGCCGTCCAGGATCATGTAGAGTTCATCGTCCTCTATGGCGCCGCCGGCCAAAGTCCTGGATGTAGTGCCGGTGCAAGGGTGCGCCTTCCTCCGAATGCGGGTCGTTGCACGTAGTGCACCGCTGACTCGGTCGGAAGGACCAGGTTGGTCTTCGATAGCAACATTTCTCGGAGGCGGACGCCTTTGCAGTTGTTGTTCTGGAGGCCTGTCTTTTGTCAGCGCCGGGGGTGGATATGGCCTCCTAGGAGCGAGGTCCATCTCGGGCCTCGCTTCTTCTTCGTAGCGGTCATGTCATTGGACATGGCATGATAACCTGAGGCCAAAGCCCGTACCTCCTGGAGGATTGTGTTCTGAATGTTATTGTCAGGAGGCGGCAATTGTGCCGGTGGAGGCAATGCGGCTAATGGAGGAGGATTGGAATAAGGTGCGTATTGCGGGGGAGCAGGGAGTGCTGGAAAATGCGGAGGAGGAGGCGGGTGAGGATAATGCATTTGCGGCGGGCCGTAAGGAGTTACGACCGGCGCCGGATTCCATTGCTGCTGGGGTTGCTGCCCTGATGTGGACGGCGCATCACCAGAAGCTGATGGATATTGGGATCTGGGGAAGTCGGGACGAATGGGTTCCTGCACTCTGGACGGGAGTCTGCCGATGGAAATGATATCCGCTTCAGCTTGCTGGGCAGCATCGTACAGAGCAGGAAACGAGTCTATTCTGGCAATCTTCAAGCAGCAGGCATATGTCTGAGTTGAAGGATCTCAGGTAGTAGTGAGCAGCCATGCCAGCTGAAGGCCGAAGTTCACGAGGTACCCGTTTCCAGGATCTCGCAAACTCCGATGTTAAAGTCAGACACCTCCTCTTGGGGGTGTCTCTGGATACTTTGGAACTGATGCAACAAAGAAGTGGGGTCAGCAGACTCGTTGCATCCTTTCACGAGCCTTCTGGCGAGCTGGGGCCACCCTGTGATAGATCCCTCTGGCAACGATCTCCACCAGTAGAGAAGCTTTCCCCTTAGGGAAAGGGCCAGCAGACGGGTCTTCACACTTTCGTCAGTAATGGAGTGCAATGCAGCCAGGGCAAGGATGTCCTGGATGTGCTCGTACGCCGTCTTGCCGTAGCCGTCGTATGTAGGGATGGATTTTAAGGCAGCAGGGGGCACAGCTTGTTGTCCGACCAGGGCCAAGGGCCCCGTAGAGTCCACCGCCGGGAAGAGATCATCATCATTCTGCTGCTGGGCAGCCATTTCTTCTTCTTCTCCTCCGTCGGTTGTATACTCAGTGTCGGTACCTTCCGAGGATGTAGATTCCTCTTCTTCCTCGGCCTCTTCTATTTCGTTCTCAGCTCCTTCGACCTCGGCTTCGGCTTCTTCTCGGATTTCAGCCTCGGCTTCGTCGACACGAGCTTGTTGATCAGCCAGCCTGACAATTTCGCCTCGAGCGTTGATGTCTAGTTCGTAAAAGGCAGGCGGGTTTCTCGGATCCCTTGCTCGCCACCTTCTCGTTTGCATGAAGGTGCTAGGACCGGTCTTTCGGACTCAGAGGATATGTTCGTGCAGAGTCGCCAGGTGTTCTGATTTTGAACAGAAATGAAGCGAACACCGGTGCTTCGATTCTGTTTGGGGGTGGGAAACTTCCTTGTCCCACCGAGCGTGCGTAAACTGTTGGTCACGAATCCGCCATGAGGAAAGGATTTGTTGCTTTTGCGCCCTAGGACCCGCAAACCAACATTGAAAGGCCGGAAGGAAGGAATGCCTTCCGGGCCAATCTCCGGAGAAGGCCGGCTTCCTGTGGGGTTTTGAGGTTCAAGATAAGAGTGCAGGGAAAGAGATAAAAAGTACAGAAAGGGATTCCAAATTAGATTGGAGTTGGGTGGGGGGAACTAACAGTACGGCAACGCATCAATCACCACTACTAACACCAATATAACCATAACACACCACTATGGATGCTGTCACTCGCCAGTAGAACAGAGCCAGGTATATGTTTTGTGTTAAGAGCCAGAAGCACACCTACAATGGTTCCCTAACAGACATTCCCTCCAAGGAACTAACAGTACGGCAACGCATCAATCACCACTACTAACAACACTATAACACCAAAACATAACCAGAAAACTGCCACTAATCGTTTGCCCTATATATCCTCTTGATTTATGCACCTCGGAATACCTGACCACCAAATGCTGAAGTGAATCAACAAGCCATGACACAGGAAACGTAAGGCGGAAATGTCAAGGAGAGGCAAGATACAAAATAAAAACAAGATAACAAAGCACCAAGTGTATGTATTATATTAAAAGGCAGAAGCACAGCTACAATGGTTCCCTAACAGACATTCCCCTTCCACCACCTTACAATGAAAACGTGGTGGGTATTTATAGCCCGAGAACCCCCGATTACATTTATGGGCACAAAGTCCCAGTCAAACATTAGCTGACAAAAGCAGCCGCGGAACTGCTGATGCTGACCTTTGTCGGGCAGGACTGTACTTGCAAGGATGGTCTCCCCGAAGGCCGGACAGCTACGTGGCAGCGCGCTAGGTAGAACTTCTCATCGGCAGGAATGCAGGTAGTCGAGCGGTAGAACCTCCAATCAGCTTTAAAGGCGGTAGCCGGCATAAGTAGTGCATCCCATGCTTGTCCTTGTGCTCGGCACGTCTCGGCTCGGATCCCAAAGTTGGACACTTGTCGGATGATGCTGCTTGACACGTGCTTGCCTTGAAAGGCAGCTTTATCCAACTTCGCCCAGGATCAGAGCGCCGTCGGGTTGCGCAGGTGAAAACAACGCAGTTCGGGGAGGCCTTCATGCCTTGGGTCAACTTTCTCGAGTTTGTCTCCCCTACCGCGCACCGGTCAAAGGGCGCACTCCGACTTCGCTGCGAAGTCGGGTTGCGCACCGGTGGAAGCTGATTTCCACCGCCGTACGGACTTCGCCTCGGAAAGGGGCGCACTCCGACTTCGCCGCGAAGTCGGGTTGCGCCCCAGCACTTAGTCATTTTTCCTGCCAGCCTGTTACCAAGTGCGCCCAGAAAGCAGGGCGCACTCCGACTTCGCTGCGAAGTCGGATTGCGCCCTGAACACTTGTTCTTCTGGCTGATTCTGTCACACTGCGCACTTTGCACTCCCCTGCTGCGCTCCAACTGGAGGGCGCACTCCGACTTCGCTGCGAAGTCGGATTGCGCCCTGACACTTAGCCATTTTTCAGGGCAATTGCTGTCATTTTTGAGATTTGACTGAGGGGCTCAAGGGAAAGAGGGAAGAATGAGAATGTAGGGAAGAGAGAGAAAGGGGGAGAAGAGGAAGGGGAAAGAGAGGAAGAGGGAAAGGGAAGAGCAGCTCTCTTACAAAAATTGAAAACATTGCACCCCGTGCAAAATGTGACAACATAACGTTTCTTCAATATTGGTGGCATACTTGTAGGCTTCCTCCAACATTGCAATGTTTAGGAAATTCTTTTCATTTTGAATATATTAGTGCAAGCCAATATGGTATATGAGGATTTTGTGCTTTTCTGTATCTTGTATACCAAGCGTTGTCAACCATCTCTGGAATGCATTTGTGTAATCCTTGGTTTATTGGTCCTATCCCAAGTGTAGTTGTTTCCACTTGAGACATTGTTCATTATAGTTCCCCAGAAGATAATACTCATCCTTGAGGGTATCCACAAACTTGGCCATGCCTGTTTTTGCATTCTCCTTCTTGGGTGGAATATGGTTCTCATCAATTCTATCAAGCACAATAGCTCTCAAAAGAGCAAATGTGGTTTTCTCATCTTCTAAAACGTTATGCATAACAAAATATTGTTGCAATTGATCCATCCAATTTTTTGTTGCCTTCCCACCATTATATTTTTTTAAATGGTTTGTTGAATGGTAACATTTCATGGACTTCTTAGTCAATTATTGTTTGTTATGTTGTTTAGTGCAGATAATCTGTAATCTTATTTGACAACCTCTCTTTATAATTCATATGTTAACTGAGTTGATAGTTTTTTTTTTCTTTTTTTAAAGGATTGAAAGGTGCACATCTGTATTATATCATGATCGCATCATGCAGTAATTTAACAAACCACATTACGTGATTCTACAACAAACATTTCTGCTATAGAAGAATCAAAATATGGTGATTCTTTGATAAGAGATATGTTACTTGGTATTCTCACAGATTTTGAGATAAGAACAAAAGAGGAACCTAATCTCTGAAAGGAAGCAACTTTCAAAGCTACTAAGAAGACAAAGGGTAAAAAGTCAGATTCAAGAAATGAGTCATTCAGTGATTGTTGAAGTTTTGCTTTGTTCTACCGACCACAGAGTTGTGTTTGAGTTTGACGTTAGTGGAAATCAGGCACCACATCTGAAGAAGTTGCAAAGCAGACATCGTGTATGTAGAAGTCGTACCCCACTTAGTGGTAACCTTTGTCTTATGTTGATTTTCATCATTTACCCATAGTTGATTGTATTATCATCAGAGTGTCAATCACAGTCTGAAGACTTGAATCTCAAGTCATGCTCATATGATTGCGTCCCATGTAGTATTACTCCACAATGTGTTGGACTAAACGCTAAGGTTCACCCATGGGATTGGAACCTTTGCGTACGGTGTAAAACTCCTTGCTCACCGCCTCTTGCCCCAAACCCACTGGGCTGGTTAATATATTCTTCATCTTAATAGTTTCATTATTAAGTTTAGGTAAAACTCAGTTTGTTATTTCCATATTTTGGTTTTATTAGGGTTCAAGAGGTTATGTTGAGTACATCAACGTCAACAACAATTGCTGTTGATATCTATCTATCTATATGTTTGCATGATAACTTTAATGGTTCCATATGCAATGAGACATTTAATGGTTTGAAATTGGTGAACGTGGTTGGTTTTCTTTGTAATCATGAGATGTTTGTATATCTCACAGTTCCTCTCAATATTGAGACCCAACAGATTCCACTATATAAAAGAAAATCAAATAAATACTAAAATTTAAATATTATGAATAGTAGAAAATCAAACAAAACCTAGTCACTAATCAGCTTTAGTGGGGAAATCTTGTTCATGAGTCATGACTCATTTCTAAAATGACGTTTACTTTTAAGAGATTTATTGGCAAATCTAAATTTTATGTGGGTGTTTATTAAAATCACCTTTTATTTCTAACGAGATAGGCCTTTTGCCAAGTTGTATATGTTTGAATAGTTTTTGTGTGAAAAGATTGATATATTTCTTTGTAATAAAGAGACATTTGTGCTCCTATTGGCTGAGATTTTCTAACAATTGTAGACAGGCAAATTGATAATGTAATGTTTTGGCAATGTAAATCAGCCATCATGATTTAATACGGACTGATTAATAAAATTACATGTAATGACAAATTGTACAACTAGCCATCATGTTAATTAGACAACTGGTTTAGTTAAGTCAGAGTAGTTGACTAGTCTGAAACTGGTTAACTAGTCTGAGACTGGTTAGTTACGTCTTAGACTAATTAGTTAAGGCATTAACAAATGGACAGTTGGGGACGGTTGAGCGTGGTTGGTTGCAGTAACCGCCAAGGCTATCCTATAAATAAGCCCTCCCCTCATTCATTCAAGAGGATGTTCAGTCATGCAGGTTGATGGATTGATAGAATAGCACTGGTGCATATGTGCGTAGGGCATGATGCAGTCCAGTCTTGTATGCAGCCATGAAGAGTATTCTGCCTAGGGTTTGCAGACTGCAGATTGTAATGCTGAAACTGTATTGCTGTAACCATATATGCCATTGTTAATATAAAACTGCTTGTATTCATTGTCATCTTCTATTGCTGTTTTTGCCATTGCTGCTACCATTGCCATTGTTGTTGCAGGTTCTGTGCATTATTATTGCTATGACGACAGATCTGTAGAATTATTTAAGTAGAAATGAAATTGTGTGTAAGCATGTTAAATTTCATTTTTACAACAATTTTATGTTTATTTACCTTATTTGTGTTATATGCATCCACCCATGATGTTGCCTATTACTTTGTTACCCATTTATGCATATGGCCCTTGGGGTCCATTACTACTCACCTTGACTGCATGGTCTCCTAGATATATCTATTAGTAATTTATTCGTATATTCTGTCTCTAAATGTTGGGTTGCTTTAACATGTTACCCTCTCTTTCCATGCACAAATTGATTTCTTCTAAAAAATTAACAAAGATTTTTTTTTTCTAATGGTTTGTTTTATGGTATGAAAGCTGTGCATATTAAAATTTGTTGTTATGAGATACTTGTTTTTGTTTATGTCGAAGACTCTTAAACAGTTGATTTTCTGTATATGTGCTTGTTTGTTTTGTAGGCTGTTGTGTCGTCTCCCATTGGTGGGGAGGTTTTAACTGACTGCCTTATGAAAACAATGGAGAGCAAAGGGATTATGGTAACCAACATTTCAGTTTATTAGTTTGGTTTTGTTAGTTCTCTATGGTTAATAATTAGTATCTCCATGATATTTGAACTTAAAATCAGTCTTTCACATTGCAGCTCAAGCCTCGATATTCATTCAAGAGGAAAGAGGTTCGACCAGGAGAATTTCAGGTTATGTTTCATTCCTTTTATTTGTTTGGAATCGCCTTTCACTCAAGGGGAATACTAATGGTATATCACTGTAATCTTGTATCAATTGTTCATGAATCATTTATGTTTGACATAATTGTGAAATGCTTTCTATACTATTATCATTGGTTGTAACAATCTTTGTTTAGCTTGAAATTAATTGATATTTCCTAAGGTGTTGGGAGGAAAAGATTTTACTTTCAGAGAAGTTTTGCTTTGTTGTTTCTGTTGCCACATTTTGCTAGGGGTAAGAGAATTTTGAAATTTTCTAGCAGGTTGTTACCTCCCTCCTTCCTTATTGCTGTTTTCAGTTTCCTTGCTTCAGTTCCAGTTTGATCAGTTTTCAGAAAGTGATCATTTTTCAGATTTGAATGTAAAACTTGAAAGAAAAATGTAAAAAATCCCTAAGTGTTCGCCCACGCCCGCGATCGCCGTCGCTTACGAGCGATTCCTGGCAGCGCTGGCCGTTTCAGCGATTATGAGCAGCATGAGCAATTCAGAATTTGTCTAAGTATGAGGCTGCCCGCGATCGCTGTCGCGCGCCCCCGACGCCCGTCGCTGCTCAGATTTTCAGCGACACAGAGCATGGCAAGAAAGGGCAAAAAACAGACTAAGGGCTGGCGCCCAGAATCACTGTCGCTTGGCAGCGACACCCGTCGCCGCCCCCTTCTTCGGCGACCAAGAGCATTCAAAAATATTTTAAGTATGCAGCCGACTACGATTGCCGTCGCTTCTAGGCAAAGTGACCACCGCACAACATTTGCGCGCGATAGTGGGAGCAACCCCGCCCACGATCGTTGTCGCCGCCCGGCGACGCCCAACATCGCTGAATTTTTCAGCGACGGGCAGAAGAGGAGCAAAGCAAGAAAATTACTAAGTGTCTCCCGTGCTAGCAATCGCCGTTGCCGTCCATATTTCTCACCAGCGCTGCAGATTTTCAGCGATTTGCAGCACAGGTCCAGCCCGCGATCGCCGTCGCTCATCAGGTTTTCTCAAGGCCGCTCAATTTTCGAGCGCTCAGCAGCAGGGGCCCAATTTCAACAAGTTAAGTCTGAGTTTCCCCCAATTTTCAGGACTGTTAAGCAGATAGTGCCTCCCCAGCTAGGAACAAATCAAGTTTCGGGATTTGGGCACGTGTCACGGAAGATGAAAATGTACTTCAAGGACAGGGTAGGTGAACATTGAAGGACAAATTGTACTGCACCTACCACATTAACTAATATTCCCCTTTTCAACCACCAAATCTGTCAGAGGTAGTGCGGAATCCAGGAAAACCATGCCGCAAGTACAGCTACGACCGACAAGGATCAAATCAGGCCGCTTTTGCAGGTTTTCACAGATATTGACAGGTTCGGGTATCTGTGCCCAGAATGTAATTTGGAGGGAAAAATCTGCTATAAATAGCAGTGCAATTCATTGTAATAAGGGGGGAACATATTGCTAAGAAGTTGTTGTAACTAAGCATTTGCTTTTGAATCAAAGAATACTTGGCTCCGTTATCTGTATCTTTCTTTTATGCTGCCTTCTGCAGGTATTTCTGCATCGTGTCATTTATTTTTCTGATTACTATCATTCTGAACTCTGGATTTCAGCATTGGCAATTAAGTAGACCTGGAGTACCGAATGAAGGATACATAGGATAGAATTGCAATATCGGTTTCTGTTACATTCATTGTTTTGATTACTGTTGGTTTAGTGATATGTTAGTGACTGTGTTGCTTGTTCTGCCCCACCTGAAACACATAATATTTCATTTCTTTCAGCATTTTTATCTCTTTCCAGCACTCTTATCTGAAACACCAAATTAGATTAGTATAAGAAGCCGACCTTCTCCGGAGATTGGCACGGAAGGCATTCCTTCCTTCCGGCCTTTCAATCTGCTGGGCGAATCTAGGGCACAATAGATTAAAATCCTTCCTAGTGGCAGATTCGTAACCAACAGTTTCTATGGCACGCCCGGTGGGACACGAGAGTGTCACACCCCATAAGTAGTATTGAAGCATTGGTGTTCGCTTCAGTGCTGTCAAAGGAGAACACCTGGTGACTCTGCTGAACCTGAATATTCTGAGTCTCAAAGACTGGTTCAATATCAAAAGCTTCTAAATGCATACAAGATGGAGAGCTAGGAATGCAAGACAACAGGTGCCTGAGTTTTACGAGACATCAACGCTGTTGGAGAGCACCCGAGGCGGATTGACTATCAAGCCCCTCAAGGCGAAGCTTTCGAGCATATGACTGAAACTGAGGAGACAGCTTCAAAAAGCACTGACAACTACCATGATCTGGATCAAGACGCTGACATGGCGAATCAGCAGCCAAATGCTCCCGAGCTATTTCTAGCTGTCGATTCCACTGGACCCCTCAACCTAGTTGGACAAGATGCTTTCCCGGTTGTTGCTTTAAAATCTATTCCCACGTATAATGGAACTAGGAAGACAGTGTACGAACATATTCAAGACATCCTGGCCTTAGCTGCGCTTCACGCCATCACCAATGAAAGTGTCAAGACTCGAATTTTGGCACTCTGCGAGGTAAGCTCTTATACTGGTACAAATCCTTGCCGGAAGGTGTTATTACGGGATGGGCTCAACTGGCCGGACGACTAGTCAAAGGATTCAATGAGTCTGCAAATCCTTCCTCATTGTTGCACCAATTCCAGACCATTCAACGACATCCGCAAGAGGAGATATCAGACTTCAATGTAAGGTTTGCACGCTCCTGGAAGAGAGTGCCCCCTGAACTACGTCCTTTCGATGGACAAGCTGCCCATTACTACCTTAGAGCGTTTAGCTCAGACATTTGTTTGGTCATGAAGTTAGCCCACATTAATACTTTCCCCGATCTGTATGAGGTAGCCCAGAGGGCAGAGCTAGATATGATTGCCATAGGTAGACTCCCGCACAAAATGCAGCCGCCAATATACCCAGATTTCCCTCAATCGCAATATCCACCAACATCTGCTCAAACATCTTCTTCATATCCCCATCCACCATGGAATCCCGTGCCAGCTGTGTCTCAATTCCCTCCTCAAGTGCATTTCCCTACACCACCACCATCTCAGCTTCCATCTGCATCGCAATATCCAGCGCTTCCCACTCCTCCACAATACCCGACATTGCCTCCAGCACCTCCATTAGCTCTGTTGGTTACGAATCTGCCATGAGGAAAGGATTTGTCGTTGTTGCGCCCTAGGACCCGCAAACCAACATTGAAAGGCCGGAAGGAAGGAATGCCTTCCGTGCCAATCTCCGGAGAAGGCCGGCTTCCTGTGGGGTTTTGAGGTTCAAGATAAGAGTGCAGGGAAAGAGATAAAAAGTACAGAAAGAGATCCAAATTAGATTGGAGTTGGGTGGGGGGAACTAACAGTACGGCAATGCATCAATCACCACTACTAACACCAATATAACAATAACACACCACTATGGATGCTGTCACTCGCCAGTAGGACAGAGCCAGGTATACGTTTTGTGTTAAGAGCCAGAAGCACAGCTACAATGGTTCCCTAACAGACATTCCCTCCAAGGAACTAACAGTACGACAACGCATCAATCACCACTACTAACAACACTATAACACAAAACATAACCAGAAAACTACCGCTAACGTTTGCCCTATGTATCCTTTGATTTATGCGCCTCAGGTATACCTGACCACCAAATGCCGAAATGAATCAACAAGCCATGACACAGGAAAACGTAAGGCAAAAATGCAAAAGAGAGGCAGCATACAAAATAAAAACAGTATAACAGCACCAAGTGTATGTATTATATTAACTGGTAGAAGCACAGCTACAATGATTCCCTAACAGACATTCCCCTTCCACCACCTTACAATGAAAATGTGGTGGGTATTTATAGCATGAGAACCCCCCGATTACATTAATGGGCACAAAGTCCCAGTCAAACATTAGTTGACAACAACAGCCGCGGAATTGCTGATGCTGACCTTTGTCTGGAAGGACTGTACTTGCAGCATGGTCTCCCTGAAGGCTGTACAGATACGTGGCAGCGCGTTAGGTAGAACTTCTCATCGGTAGAAATGCGGGTAGTTGAAGCAGGTAGAACCTCCAATCAGCTTTAAAGGTGGTAGCTGGCATAAGTAGTGCATCCCATGCTTGTCCTTGTGCTTGGCACGTCTCGGCTCGGATCCCAAAGTTGGACACTTGTCGGATGATGTTGCTTGACACATGTCTGCCTTGAAAGGCAGTTTATCCAACTTCGCCCGAGATCAGAGCGCCGTCGGGTTGCGCGAGCAGAAAACAGCGTAGTTGGGGAGGCCTTTCATGCCTTAGTCAAATTCTGAGTTTGTCTCCCTACGCGCACCGGTCACAGGGCGCACTCCGACTTCGCTGCGAAGTCGGGTTGCGCACTGGTGAAAGCTGATTTACATTGCCGTACGGACTTCGCCCTGGAAAGAGGGCGCACTCCGACTTCGCTTCGAAGTCGGGTTGCGCCCCAGCACTTAGTCATTTTTCCTGCCAGCCTGTTACCTAGTGCGCCCAGAAAGAAGGGCGCACTCCGACTTCGCTGCGAAGTCGGATTGCGCCCTGAACACTTGGAATTTCTAGCTGATTCTGTCACACTGTGCAGTTTGCATTCCTGCTGCGAAGTCGGAGTGCGCCCCAGCACTTAGTCATTTTTCCTGCCAGCCTGTTACCTAGTGCGCCCAGAAAGAAGGGCGCACTCCGACTTCGCTGCGAAGTCGGATTGCGCCCTGAACACTTAGAATTTCTAGCTGATTCTGTCACACTGTGCAGTTTGCATTCCTGCTGCGCTCCAACTGGAGGGCGCATTCCGACCTTGCAGCGAAGTCGGATTGCGCCCTGATACTTAGCCATTTTTCAGGGCAACTGTTGTCATTTTGAGATTTTGACTGAGGGGCTCAAGAGAAAGAGGGAAGAATGAGAATGTAGGGAAGAGAGAGAAAGGGAGAGAAGAGAAAGGGGAAAGAGAGGAAGAGGGAAAGGGAAGAGCAGCACTACTTACAAAAATTGAAAACATTGCACCCCGTGCAAAATGTGACAACAAGCTCTATTACCACCGTCGACCCAGTCGGTTCATGCCGTCGATGTGCAATCCAAAATCCTGTAGCATGTAGAGTCACTCACTTCCGTTTTCCAGACACTGGTCTAATGACATGGCGGTGATGAAGAAAAAGCAAGACCAACAGGAATTTATTCCTAGGCGGCCATATCCTCCTTCGCCACTTACAAAAGATAAGCTCAAGCCAACAGGCCTCCGACTAGAAATGCTGTCAACCATGCAGGACCGAGTTCTCCAGACAATGTGCAATGGTGCTGTACATGCAATGATCCTCACGGTGGTGCTACCTGCTGTTGGTTACGAATCTGCCACTAGGATAGGATTTAGTGTAACGCGCCCTAGATTCGCCTAGCAGATTGAAAGGCCGAAAGGAAGGAATGCCTTCCGTGCCAATCTCCGGAGGAGGCCGACTTCCTATGTTTTCTCGGTTGTCTATCAGCTTAGAGTGCAGGAAAGAAATTATAAATGCAGAAAGAAATATAAATGTATTTGTATTGGGTGGGGAGGATAAGTAGCACAACAACTATCAATCACCACTACTAACAGCAACTAAACACAAAATACATTACAGAAACTACCAATGTCATTCATTCTATGTATCCTCTAACTGTGCATTCCGGGAATACTTAACTATCAAATACAGATATCCAGATAGCAAAATAACAGTAAGCAATAACATAAGCAACATGAGGCAGAAATGCTAAATAGAGGCAGCATACAGAACAAGAACAATCAATAGAGCCAAGTGTATTTTGTATTCAGAAGCAAATGCACAGCTACAATGGTTCCCTAGCAATATATCCCCCTTCCACCACTTTACAATGATATGGCGCAGCTATTTATAGCGCAATTTTCCCCCCAATTACAACTTTGGGCACAAGATCCCAGACCTGACAATAGCTGACAAAGTTGACAAAAGCGGCAAAAAGCGGCTGATGTTGACCTCTGCAGATATGGATTGTACTTGCAGCAAGGTCCACCTGAAAACTTGGCAGCTACGTGGCAGTGCGGTAGATGAAACTTCGAGTCAGCTTGAATGAGGGTAGCTGCGGTAGATGAAACTTCGAGTCAGCTTGAATGAGGGTAGCTGCGGTAGATGAAACTTCGAGTCAGCTTGAATGAGGGTAGCTGCGGTACAATAATTCGGTTCACGCTTGCACACCACTCGTCACATCTCTGACTCGAATCCCGAGGATGGACCCTGTCAAAATCTGATAAGGGACGAATGTGCCTTGGAATCTCGTCTCTCTTTCATGCCCGACTTCGTTCGGAATTGGAGCGCAATTGTACAGCGCAAGAGGGAAGTAGTGCAGTTGGGGAGGCGTCCGTGCCTTAGACAATTTGCGGGCTGCCTTCAACATCCTGCCCGAGTTCGCAGAAGTAAGCGGGCGCAGCCCGACTTCGTTGCGAAGTCGAGTTGCACACCCAACACTTAGCCAATTTTGGTCATACCACTCCGACTGCGCATGAAGATGAGAGCGCACCCCGACTTCGTTGCGAAGTCGGGTTGCCCACTCAACACTTAGCCATTTCAGGGATCCGTTGATTCCCAGGTGCGCACAGAAATGAGAGCGCATGATTCCCAGGTGCGCACAAAAATGAGAGCGCACCTCGACTTCGTTGCGAAATCGGGTTGCGCTCTTGTACTTAGCAAAATTTCGATCATTTCTTTGCACTTCGGCTCCCCAAGTGCGCTCAAACTTAAGGGCGCACCCCGACTTCGCTGCGAAGTCGGGTTGCGCTCTTATACTTAGAATTTTTAGGGGCCTTTTGCTCTTTTTGGGGAAAATGACAGAAGAAAGTAAAAGAGGGAAAAAGGGGGGAAATGAAGGGAATGAAACTGATGGAAGGGGAGAAAGGGGATAGTGGAGAAAGGGAAAGGAGGAGGGAAGGGAGAGCAGCATCCTTACAAGAAAAATGAAGACATGGCACCCCATGCAAAATGTGGCAACACCTGCATGTTGCATCAACATTATTTCCAAACTCTTGGAAGCAGCAACTCGGAGGAGCAAGTGAACATGATTCGGGAAGAGGAGCGCAACTTTACGGTCTCAGAGGAGGATCCGGTGTCAATTCTGACCAAGGAGGGAAAAAGGCCAATCGAAGTCGATGCGGCCCAGATGAAGCCATTAAAGGTATATGCCAGAAGAGAAAAAACGGAGCCTGTTGCAGAAGCACCTGATAAAGCGCCTGTGCCTTCTCCTGCCAAGGGAAAGGCGCTACCCGCCAAAGCTCCAGTGACTCAACCGCTGGCTGAAACCAAAGAGCAAGCTCGAGAAAAACTCAAGTATTCGTCGTTGACTAAGCGGCAAAGAGTTGAGGCAACATGGCAGTACCGCACCAGGTACGAGCCAACGAAAGAAACGGAAGGCCCATCTTCTTCGGCCTACAACATTGTTGACGAGCTCAAGAAAATTCCGGCGAAGATTAGCATGTATGATGCTCTTTAGCTCCCTGGTCAAGTGGACCTATTGGAAGAGTCGCTAAAGAACGTTAAAGGAGGAAAGTTGCCACAGCTTGTGTTGGCTCAACCTTTGACAACTTCAATCACCGGAAAGAACAGACCGTCGTCTTTCTACCTCTTTGCGGATGGAAGGGCATGTGGTACACAACTGCATGATCGACTCCGGTGCCTCAACCACTGTTATGCCAAGGGCCGTATGTGAAGAAATCGGCATTAAGTACACGCGGAGCAGTCAAGGCGTTTTGCAGCTAGATGACACTCCTGTGAAAACGGTGGGTGTCATCAAAGACATTCCTCTCCAGTTGCACAAAGCGCTCGAGATCGTGGTGATCCAAGAGGTTGTGGTCATCGACCTAGAGCCCTACTTCGACATGTGTGTCTCGAGGGAGTTTACCGCCAAGCTCGGCGGATATTTGTCGCTGGACTACTCCTACATGGAAGTCCCTTTCAAGGGAAGGAAAGTGAAAATATACAATGACAAACCATCCAATTTCCTAGTTGAACAGATACCTGAGGATGGGCAGCAGAATGAGACGGTCCACTTGATGACCGAGGAGTTGGCAGAAGTGGATCTAGTGGAAGAGGCCATGGAGCAGCTACAAGTAGAGGATGAGTTCTCCCTGCTTGATTTTAATGCCATGATTGAATCAGACATAGGTTGGTGCTCTGTTATCCAGTCGAAAAAGCCCAAGGAGACCGTGAAAAAAGAAATAGGCCTTGCCCCAAATGATCTGTGGAAACTTTACTTTGACGGCGCCCGATGCAAGAATGGTGTCGTGGCAGGGGTCCTTCTAGTCTCGCCGTCGAGAATACAAAAAGATTACACCTATAGGCTGGATTGGAGTTGCACAAGGTTCCACAAGCCTGGGGGACGGGGGGACGGGGGGACGGGTTTTCGGGGACGGCGGGTCGATTTTAGGGGACGGCTCGGGGACGGCTGGGGGGACGGCTGGTATAATACTATAAAAAATGAAATTTTTTAGAAATTTAGAATAATCTACACATTCAAAATTCTACACCCAACAAAAATGATATTTCATATTACTAATCAATTATGTAAGTGCAGCCATTCATATTCAGATTAGTTACTAACACATAAGTGCAGCCATAATTGAGTCATTTAACATTTTCATGTTCATATTAGTTACTAATTTGCAGCCATTTAATTGTTTGAAGTTCAACAACTATAACTTGAAGGTTCAGCCAAGGATATCAAGTGCAAACAATGTTCAAACAGTCATCATTTTAAGTAATAACAGTCATCATTTTTTCAGCCACCAATGTTCAAACAAAGACTGTCATTTTTAAAACTTTTCAATCACTAACTGTTCAAATATGACAACAATCAAAAATCAGAAATACTCATAGTATCAATGCTCATTTACAACAAAAAAAACTCAAAACTAAAAGAGTATACAATGTAATGGAACTCCTATGGAACTTCTGTTGGGCTATCACTATCAAAATCTGTATCACTATTTGATGAGATGCCCTCATCATCTAAGTGAAGATCCTCCAATGAAACTCCAACCAATCCCTCTTGACTCTCATCCTCATCAATCTGTCCCGCATCCTCTCGGATCAACATCCCATCGTGTAGCCGGAGATTGCTTGTACTCGGCTTAACTCTCTCACGAAGACGAAGAGAGCTATGCACCACAACTAGCTTCTCCGCTCTGCGAGAGGTAAGCCTATTCCTCCTCACATTGTGGATAAAGTTGTATGTAGACCAATTCCTCTCAGCAGCAGAGGAACTAGCAACCTGTGAAAGAACCCTAATTGCAAAATATTTCAAGTTAGGTGTGCTGTCCCCATATAGCTGCCACCATCCAATGGGATTTTTTTGGGCAATGGTAGCCCTATCCTCCTTACACTCTGGTGGCTGAGCGAGGGCCATCGAGATTAGCAAAATTGAGCCACTCATTTCTAATATTTGAGCTCTCCTCCTTCGCATATATCTTTCTAATGGCCTCCAAAAACCCTTCTCTCACCTCTCGGATCCTCATGGGGAGGCACTCTCCCAGGCCTAAGCTCATACCACTTTGGGTTTACTGCATATGCTGCCATATGAAGGGGGGTGTTCATCCTATCCCACCTCCTTTGTATAATAGGCCTGATGTAGGCCTCATAGAATAACAGGGATGGATCTCTAGCAGAAATGACTTTTTTAATCTCCCCCAACATGTTGTCAAAAGTCTCATATATTTCTCCTAGACTAGGAGCATTTGTGTCGAGATATCCGATGACAAGCAACAATAGGGGCAACAAAAGACACAATATACCTACAAGAAATCAAAAACAAAATTTAGAAACTTATATGTCACATTGTCATATGAGCACTCCAATTTGAAACAAACAATGAAAATTGAAAAATCATAAATTAAAATAACATTTTGGTTTCTTACTTGGCTTGAGACCACCAACTATCATCCAATGTTTTGTCTCTAATTTTTTTGCCCTCCTGTCCTTGATTTTGGCCACCTCTTCCACTCCGTGCATACTACCATGGATTGTAGAGCATCTTGCACCTCAATCATCCTCTCCAATAAAATGAAGTAGGTGGCGTATCTAGTGTCTCCCGGTTTGATGAACTCCTTCTTTGAGAAGGACCGAAAGAGGGCTAACGAAGTGTGATGGTTGCAAATGAACATTTGCATATCTCTGGCTTGTGCAACCATCTCCTTCACCCAATCTATCCTCCCAATGTCTTTCAATGCATTGTTCAATGCATGAACACAACACGGGGTCCAAAAAATATGTTTATATTCTTGTTCTATCATTTTGCCTGCACGTTGGCAAACAGGGGCTGCATCTGTAACTACCTGTAGTGTACAACAAAAAATTAAAATGGTCTCATTTAAGTTTTTAACAGCCATTTAGAATCTAGATTTGTAATTTTAAAATTTAAAGATTTTAATTTTCTTTAAAAAATCTGAAAAAATTAAAACTTAAAGTAAAACAGAAATTATCGAATTGATTACCTGTACAACATTGGAGGCTCCAACCTCCTCAATAGCCTCCTTCAACTGAAGGAACTGGAACTCAGCATCCTTTTTTTTTCCCGTGCAATCAATGGCTTTGAGAAAATAGGGACCTGCTTTACATGTGACAATGATATTGATGAGTGGACGTTGACGAATGTCAGTCCACCCATCCATGATGATAGAACATCCATGAGTCAACCATGTGTTCCTCATCTGCTCCATAACCACACTGCATTTGGAATAGTGTTTGTCTAAAAGAGAGGTACGCAGCCTATTTTCTCCAGGCGGTAGATATGAAGTCCCCGCCTTGGTTATTTCTCTTACTGCGTCCTTGAAGTAGGGGGAGCGTGCAATATGGAAAGGCAGCCCATGTGCAAAAAATAATTTTGCTATAGCATCATCTGCTGATTCTCTTCCTTGCACATTAAACATTTCACTTACAGTTCCCCTTTTCTTTGAGGGCAGCGGTGGCATACTGGATGTTTGGGTTAATTCTTCTGGCTGTTCTAAGGAGGCCCCAACGTCCTCTCTAAATGATGGGCTGCTTGTAGATGAAGACAAACCAAAATTTTTTAATCTAGACTCTTGCACAATCTTATGGATTTCATTAACTTGTGCCTTGGTCATTTTTTGGCAAGCCCTAACCCCTCGTTCCTCGCCTTATCTGTGAGATGAGACTCAACCCTAGTATAGCTGCCCTTAAATGTGGTTTTGCAAATATTACACAGCCATGTTCTTGAGCCCCCAAAATTTTTTTTCCCTTGGTCACAGTTAGTTACAAATTGCAGCAGTGGTTTTTTTATATTAAATGGACCCCTGGCATATTCTTTAAGTAACAAAGATGGGCAGCCAAAACTAGGTTGAGAAGCAGTGCTATCCCCTTTGGAAGTTTGGGGTTGGATGTTAGAAGATGAATCCTTAACAGCAGCAGTATTCATGTTTATGTTTGGATTTTCAGTTTGGTTTTCCTCCTCAAAAGACCCTGATGCACTGCTGGCCATGTTTTGTGTTGAAAATTTGAAATTAAAATATAAAATTTCAATTTGAAAACTTCAAATCCCTAACAGCTTGGAAGAGGTAAAAAAAATTTAAAAACCTAGTGCCTTCTGCTGTTGTTTGCTGCCTTTTGCTGTTGCTTGTTGCCTACTGCTGCTGCCCTTGCTTGCTGCCCTTGCCTACTGCTGTTGCTTGCTGCCCTTTCTGCCTACTGCTGCTGCCCTTGCTGCCTACTGCTGCTGCTATGCTGCCCTTGCTGCCTTTGCTGCCTACTGCTGCTGCTATGCTGCCCTTGCTACTGCTGCTTTTTCCTTTTGCTCTCCAGCTCTCTTTTTCTCCTCTTGAAAAATGAAAGATGAGTGTAAGTAGTTTTTACTTTTTTGTTTTCACTTTATATAACTTAGTTTTAGGTTTAGGGTTTTGGAGGGGGGGTGAGACTCAAAATGGGTCCCACCCCATCCCTTTTTTAAAAGTTAAAAAGTTAATTTTTTTTTTTTTTTTTACTTTTTCCCCTTGGTGGGGACGCCCAGCCGTGGGGGACGGCTGGGCCCCATGGGGGACGCCCGGGCCGTCCCCGAGGACGGCCCGAGCGTCCCCCATGGGGCCCAGCCGCGTCCCCGGGGACGCCCCAAAAGGGGGACGTCCCGGGACGGGAGGCCACGAGCCTCGGCCGCCCCCGGACGTTTCCCGCGCCGTCCCCCAAAAAGGGGGACGGGGGGAAACGTCCCCCTTGCCGTCCCCCCGTCCTGGGGGACGTGGGAAACGGGGGACGCGTCCCCCAGTGGTGGGGGACGCGTCCCCGTGGAACACTGGAGTTGCACCAACAATGTGGCAGAGTATGAAGCCTTGTGCTTAGGCTTGAAAAAGGCGGAGAGGTTGGGAATCAAACACCTGCAGATCTTTGGCGACTCAGAGCTGGTGTGCAATCAGATAACAAACAAGTGCGCCTCCAAGAAGCATTACCTCAAGGCATATTGCAACCGCGTCTCGGACCTGATGGAGTCATTCGACTCCTTGAATGTCAAAGCTATCTCCAGAGAAAAGAATAAGCAATGCTGATATCTTGCCGTCTGTTGGAGCCAGGTATGTAACGGTTGATGACACTATGCAGAAGCCGAAGCCGGTTCATACCATTTACAGGCCTTTAGTTCCTGATAAGGACACCCACTGGCAGGTGTTCGACTGTGACAAAGACATCGTCAATTTCTTGATACACGAAGCAAGTTCAATCGAAGGTAGAGACCCTGATGACGAGCGGTATGAGGGGTTGATACAGTTAAAAAATAACCACGTCCCTAAAGGACTCATTACCCTTGAAAGCTTGTTTGATCAAAATGATAGAGTTATATCTCATAGGATCAAGGTTGATGCCAAGCAGTACAGGGATCTGGAACTAGAACCAGGAAAGGTGATCAAGGTCGGAACAGACTGCACCCCAGAAGAATTGGAACAGATCTGGGCCTTGTGCAGATGGTATCCAGATATAGTAGCTTGGTGTTACCAGGACCTCAAAGGGTATGACAGAGAAATCATACAACACACTATAGAACTAGAAGAAGGGGTTAAACCCTTTAGACAGAAACAAAGAGCGGTTAACCCAAAGATCGAGGCTATGATGAAAACAGAGCTCTTGAAAATGCTAGAAGCCAATATCATACATCATATTAAGCATTCTTCTTGGGTCGCAAATCTGGTCCCAGTCAGAAAGAAGAATGGGGATATTCGCCTATGTTGACTTTCGAAATTTGAATAAGGCCTCTCTCAAGGATCACTATCCGCTCCCGCAGATCGACCAAATTCTTCACGTGGTTGCGGGATCTTAGAGGTTCTCTCTCCTAGATGGATTTTTTGGCTATAACCAAATATGGGTTAGAGACGAGGACCAGCACAAGACGACGTTCACCACCAAATGGGGAACGTTCGCCTATCAGCGCATGCCATTCAACTTATCCAACGCTGGGGCCACATTTCAGAGGGCTATGGACCTTGCATTTCGGGAGTTGCTGAATAAGATCATTGTCATTTATTTAGATGACATGACTGTGTTTTCCCACAAGAGGGAAGAACACACCTCTCATTTGGAACAAGTATTTGAAAGATGTCGGGAATTCGGTATTTCCATTAATCCCAAGAAATCAGTCTTCGCCGTCAAGGAGGGAAAGCTGCTAGGTCATGTAATTAGCGAAAGAGGGCTAGCAGTTGATTCTGATAGAGCGGAGGCTCTTCTGAAACTTCCCCTCCCAGTAGACAAGAAAGAATTCCAGTCCTTCTTCGGACAGATCAACTTCGTGAGGAAGTTCGTGCCTGATTTCGCTCAAGTCATCAAACCGATGGCCGAGCTATTGAAAAAAGATGCTGATTTTGTCTGGACCGAAGAAAGAAAGTAGGCCTTTGAAGAGATTAAGGCCAGGATAGCTCAGGCGCCCGTATTGATAAACCAAGATACTCTAAGGATTTCATCCTTTATGCAGTTGGAGAACCTGAGAGCTATGCTGTAGTCTTTACTCAGAAGGGAGATGATGGCGAAGAGCAGCCAATAGCCTTCTTAAGCTAAGTAATCCAGCCGCACGAGGAAAGGAATAATTTTATTGAGCGACAAGTGCATGCGGTCATGAGATCCTTGAAGAAGTTTAAGCATTTTGTCTCTCAAAGCCGGATTATAGTTTTTGTGATACACCCCGATGTTAGAAGTGTTATCATTTAGGGGGAACCAGGTCACAAAAGGGCAGGATGGATTGCTAAAATCCAAGCATTCGACATAGATGTGTGACCAACCAAGTTAATCCGAGGTCGAGCTCTGTGCCAGGAGTTAGCCCGAAGTGCGGCTTCCGAAGTACCTGCTTGTCAGTGGGAAGATCCCGTGATGGAAAGAAACCTTGCCAACTCCTTATCAGAGGAGAGTGACTGGACAAATGACATACTGTGGTACTTCAGCACAGGGAGATGTCCAGAATAGCTCACTGCCTCACAAAGGAGGTTTCGGCTTAACGCTTTGAAGTATGTTCTGCGCCCCGAGGGGCTGTTTTATAAAAATATTGATGGTGTTCTCTTACGCTGTGTTAAGAGAACTGAAAAACAAAAAGTCCTTGACGAGTTCCATTTTGGGATGTCGGGAGGACACCTTTCAGGAAGGCCTACGGCCTTAAAAATGATCAAGGCGGGCTATTATTGGCCCACCATCTTCGCAAATGCGCAAGAAGTTTGTTAGAAGTGTGAGAAATGCCAGAGGTTCACTGGTCGGAACAAGAACGCTCCAATGCCTTTACGTCCAATCCAAGTGGAGGTTCCCTTCCAGCAGCGGGGTTTGGACTTTGTCGGAAAGATCTCACTAGAATCTTCTGCAGGGCACAAGTTTATCTCGACTGCCACAGATTACTTCACCCGCTGGGCCGAAGCTATACCCACGAAGCACGCTGACCAGCAAACAGTTATCGCCTTCCTGGAAAGTTTGATAACTCGCTTCGGAATCCTAGAGGCGATTGTGACAGATATTGGTCCGAGGTTCACAGGAGCCAAATTGACAGAGTTCACCTGCAAGTCCAGTATTTATCATAAGGCTTCATCCAACTACTATCCGCCAGGGAACGACCTCGCCGAGTCTACGAATAAGAACCTGATGAATATTATAAAGAAGACTCTGGAGAGGAATAAGAGGTCTTGGCAGTTGTACCTAGATCGGGCTCTGTGGGCAGACCGCATCTCCATCAAGAAGTCCATCAGAACATCCCCATACACATTGGTTTACGGGAAGGAGGCTGTTTTGCCTACTCATATTGAAATGCCCACACTCTGGTTGCTGGATGATGAAAAGGATAACCTGGATCCCCTTGATGCCAGACTAGCCCAGTTGTTGCACCTTGAAGAGCAGAGAGAAAAAGCCCATGAGGCTTTTATGAAGCATGCTGACACCACACGGAAATGGTTCGCAAAAGGGGCTACTGCCAGGGTCTTCAAGATCGGAGACCTAGTACTGAAATGGGATTCCTGGAAGAAAAAGACAGGAAATCACGATAAGTTTGATGCCTTCTGGGAAGGCCCCTTCCAGGTTGCCAGGGTCAACCAATTCAATTCATTTGTCCTGAGAGACATGGAGGGTCATATCCTTCCAATACCTGTTAACGGCTTTTATCTGAAAGCCTATCGTCACTGAGAAGCACCAAGAGGTTGCCTCTGTACATAATTTCTTTTCTGTTCTTTCAATTTGTTTGTTTTCCTCAATGTAAATATGCTTTTCAGTTGTTTTAAGTTTTAGGCTGTTGAGCCAAGTTGTTCACCAGATCTTCCGGTCTGGAAAAACTTTGATTCCAAGTGGATGCAGAAGTATTTTCCCCTGCAAAGGAAAGTCCTGGAGAGCTGAGCAAAAGACAAGGGTTCGCCCGCTATCGCTCGCTTATTTGATAAATCCTGAGATCGCTTCGTTTTTTCAGCGACGACGAGATCCCTTCCAAGCAATGGCCGAATTAAGAAGAAGCACAAGGAGTATTGCTAAGGTTGGTTGCCTAAGATCGCCCGATTTTTTGAGCGATCCTGGGAGCGCCCCTGAGTTTTCAGCGATTTCGAGCAAGAAAGAGGGCGCCAGATTTGCATAAGTTTCCAAGAATTCCCAAAATTGCCCAAGATTTTCGGCGACAGCGATCTAGAGGAGGCGTGGATAAAAAAGAAGTGACAAACTTTCTAAGTGTTAAATCTCTCCGTCGCTCGCCAACTTTTTGAGTGTTAAGAGGCCCAATTTTTGAGCGATCTCGGGAGCGCTCTCACATTTTGAGCGAACTTGAGAAAGAAGCACCCCAAATTTTTTAAGTGCTGCAGCCCGCTGTCGCTTGCTTTCCCAGAAAAGACGAGCGTCGCTCTTATTTTTCAGCGACAGAGGGGATTTTAGCCAAGGGCTACTAGGTGAAGCAGGCGGTTTGAAAAGATTGGAAAAAATTCTAAGTGTGGATCCGCTCTTCGTCGCTCGCCTAACACGTCTTCTCCTAAGCGCGCCCCATGTTGCGAGCGATGCCGGGTTGGATAGAAAAAGAATGATTGTTCTAAGGGAGGGGAGCTCTCTGTCGCTCGCCAAAGTGACCCGCGCCCGAGATCGCTCATGTTTTGAGTGATTTCGAGGAACCATGCAAAATTAAAGCGGGACCCATTTTCCTCCACCCAGCAACTTCGGAAAGTGTGCCCAAAGGCGTCTAAGGCCCGTTTTTCAAGGAACGTGCCAAAGGAAAGAGGATTTGCACTTATTCCAAAAATGATTTCATAAAAGGAACGTGCTCCAAAGGGTAAAGTTTAAATATTGGCGCCTCCAAGAAAGATCTCATGCATGGCCACCCAAGAACAGAATTAACGTCCACCAACTCCATGCGCCTGGTATTTAATTCAAGTGCCGTCCATTAAAGGCCCGTCCCAAAGTTCGCTGCTATAAAATCTCAGCTTCTCAGAAGCGCTTTACCAGAAAAATATCCGACGCACTCTAAGCTGCACAGAGTAAAATTCAGTAGCAACTGAACTGAAATTCGCCCTCGCCATGGGAAAGAAAGAGAGCGGACAGAAGGGTGCAGCAGCTGGCCGAGCGGCTTCAAGCACACCAGAGAGTGGGCAGAAGAAAGAAAGGAAGGATAAGGGAAAAGTCCAGGCAGCGGGAACTGAAAAGGAAAAGAAACCCCGAATAGCGCAGTCGAAACTAGTTCCCCCACCTCCCATCGATTACTGGATAAAGCTCAAAGATGGAATTTACTCACAGGGTACTAGTCAGCTGTGGGATACAATTGATAATTGGCGAGGGAAGGTCTCTCCTTTGCACCCCTATGCTGCGGCTTATCTGTCCCACCTCTACTGGTTCTTATGCTCGCAGGTGCATCATTGCCCTGACCTGATAGCGGCAATTGTTGAATATTACAAACCAGACACCAGACAGGTCTACGACCACAAGGGCAATGTCTTGTTCTCGCTCTACATAGAGATTGTGGGAGCGGCATTCACGTCGAGTGTAACATTAAACAACAAGGACTATACTATCAGGAATGTCAATCTCGGGGAACAGACAAACAGGTACTCGGACAACCCAAAGATGCGAAAATTCATAAATTCTCAGCTCCATGAGCCCCTTCCACCCCGACAATGGCCGAAGGAGCCAAGACCTCTGGGCGATTTCAAAAGCTCAAGCATTTACACTATGCTGGCTTGGGTTCTGGGTATCGGTATAGATGCGATGGTCTTTCCGTACCAAATCGCTCTTGCCGAATGCATCATGAGAGGAGAGTTCTACGACCCCAAGGCCATGATTGACAGAACCAAGCCGGTCTTCTTTGACTGGGCAGACTGCGTAGCCTGAAGAATTCACCTACAACTGCAAGAATTGAAAAGCGGCGCAAGCGAAAGCTTCAGATATTGCTCAGCCCTGGCGTGGCTATTCTTGTTCCACATGTCTAGCCACATAAGGTCGCTCCCAGTCCAGCACAAGGATGATAAAGGTGCGTCACTTCCGGTCTATGAGTGGACCAAGGTGTTACTAAGGGAAGAGTCTTATTACAAATTTAATCTATCTTTTTTGGGCCCAGCTCTGGCACTCCTCCACGGTTCCTGTCCGCGCGTCCCGCGTGCAATGACAGACCAGGTTAGCAGCCAGGATTTTGGTGACACTTTCCGGTTGACGCAGCGGTTTGTGATAAGAATTTTCGGGTTCACGGGAAAACCCTTCTTGCTGCTGTACTATACCACAGAATATCAGTTTGCCTTGGAAGCATCGCGGCAGATGGACTACACTAATGAGAAGTATGGCTAGGGTAGGAAAAAGGGCCATCTATTCAATTATCCGATCACTTGGGCAGGGATCGAGGTCGGCATCAATAGCCAACACCAGTACTTAACCGCCACGCTCCTGAGCTTCGACTTGATAGAGCTACCCCAGAAATGGAAGTACGATCCCCTCGACATAGTGAGGGATTTCATGGGTGTACAGGATTTTCATGTCTGCCCCTGCAAGGAAATCATGGGCGAGTGCAATAACCCGTTGGAGAGAGATTTAGAATGGAACTTTGAAGACATGCAGTCTTTCCCGCCGTGGCACAACTTCTACTTCGTAGAGGTCGAATTTGATCCTGCCTGTAATAAAGAGCACAAGCCGAATACGAAAATGATGAGGCCTAGAAATACCTCATTATTACACTATGGTTGACATATAAAAACTGCCATAATATTAAATATGACAAAGTTAAAGTGCCAAATAGTGATTAGAATATGTTATTTGTTACATGTTTGAATGATTTTATGTTTGGAACATTATACCTCTGTTTTGACTATTTTCAGCACTGTTTCAGTTGATTAGGTAGTAAATAAAACATGTATTGCAATTACATTCTGATGGCATGAACAAATTCCTCTCATCAAGAACTACAACTTTGCTTTTTGAAGCAAGTCAATCCGAGCTGTAGATAAAAAGTTATGAAGGTTACATCGTTCCTGCGCTCATTGTTCATGCCTTAGTCTTTTCTGGAGCTGTTAACAGGTGCAAATCTGCGTTAAAGGGAACATTGGTGGATCTACTGGGAATGATCCAGAGTGAGTTAAGGTACCAAATTCATACCAATGGTACGTCATAATATAGAGAAAACATGACCCAAATTTGAAGGCATATGGACAAGTAACCTGGAAGTTATGGGGCCTGCAAAATGGTAGTTTCACACTTTTTGACTGTTGGAAATGCTGGTAAAAATCTGTGTTAAAGGCCAACTTGACAGCGATGCAGGGAGTAATTTATGAGGAATTAAGAGTTGAAAATTGAACCCAATGTTGTTCATATAACCAAGAACACGTGGACATAATTTGGTAAAAAATGGAGTTACGATGAACAAGTTATGAGCACTCCAAAAGGGCATCTGGGCATGTTTTGGCAGCTGGAAACAGCAGGTCACAGTCCATACAAATTCCAGCCACCTGTCACTTTGAAGGAAGGCATGGAATTTGTCAAATAAAGAAGAGGTAAACGCTCGGAAACAGTTGAGGGAGAATAGGCATGACTCTTTCTCCACCTGACAACACTGCCACGTGATGCAAATGGAAGCAACAAGTCAAAAGGCTAAAATACAGGAAATCTGGTAAATACAGGACACAGTCATGCAAATTCTAGCCAGCTGTACATATACAACAGGGCTTGGAATCAGTCACTCCAACACGTGCCACCAATGCAGAAGGGTGTACAAGATAAGGAAAAACAATCCAAACAGTCAACAACTTCCTCCCTATGCGTTTGGAGCGCAGATAAGCAACGAATTGTCACCTGCCTGTTATTCCGGAGCAGCACAGGAATAAGCGGCGCAGGAACAACCGAAAGTGGTCAAAAAGCGACAAATCAGTGGAGGAAATTATTGGCAATTGACCAGGAGGTTGTCCCAACTCATCTTAACGTGATTTCCTCAACAAATGCAGCCCAACAAGGATGAATGGATAAAGTTTTGACAAAGCAAATTCCTGCATTCTAGGAAACAGTTATGCAATCAGTTGTAAATCCCTACAAAGCAGTAACCAAGCATATCAGCATTATATTATAAATAATAAAGCTCCTAGATGGTTGAGCATATAGATAGATAGGCAATAGAATACCGAAATTAACATAGAGTGAAGTTTCTTTGTAGCAGAATAGTAATTTGCAGGTTTTTCTTGCATTACTGTAATGCAGTTTCAGATTGAATAAAAAGGTGCAATCTTCATATATCAATTGGCATTTTGAGGTTGATGATTAGCATCTAGATTTTCTTAGCATAACTTCTCACCTTCTTCTGGTTCTGGAAGCAAGGGCCACTTGCAGGGCCAGAGGAAGGCAATTTTTGATAGAATTTCTTGCTGATTTCTTGCTGCAGCAGATTAGCAGAATTTTGCCAGTTTTCCATTTCTTTAGTAGTTTTCAACGCAGTTTTCAGCATTTTCTGCATTTCATAGCAATTTCCATATTTTTGTCATTTTTCAGTTTTGCAGTAATTGTTGATTTGGTTTTGCAGTAGTTAAAATTCTATTTTTAAATTCTCCAGTTGATTTACTTTCATGCAAGTGTGTGTGTTTTCAATTATGCAATTTACTTTTCTGTCACTCTCAATTTAGCAACATTTCATTTTCTATCATTTTCAGATTCTGCAATTTCATTTCTTGCAATTTTATTTCTGCAAAGGTAAATAGGAATTAATTTCAATTCTTAGGAGTTAGACGTCACAACAAACCCCCCAAATGCTAACTGATCCATCAATAAAGCTTGTTTTCTGAATGAACTAATCTTTACCGTGTTGGATCCTTCTTTCGTATATAGCCTTGGACACCGCCCTGGATTGACACACATAATGATTAAATGATGAATGAACAATGACACTCATCAGAAAACATACAAGAAACTGGAGGCTAGACTGCAAGGCAGAGGGTGGAGGCTTGAAAAGATATCAGAGTGGTGGATAATGCGTGTCCGAACCAGAAAAGACAAATCCGAAAAAGACTTGGCCAATGACGACACATTTTCCACTCTTTATGATAAGCACCATGCCACGTGGCAGCCTATTGTATTCCGGCACATTGTACCCCCAGGTTCTCAACGCCTACAAAAGGGGCAGGCCCCACTCAAACAGTTGCACTCAAGTGGTGAAGGGTCCAGTAGTAAAGTACAAGCAAGGCAAGCCGTGGAGCCCAAAATGCAACAGTCTTCTGAAAAGCAGCCAGCCGTAGCAGCGTCATCCACTAAAGAGACAGCCTCGCACGTGCCCCAAGCAACGCAAGTGTTTCCAACACCTCAGAAGAAAGTAGGTTAAGCTGACAGTAAAGCCTCCTAAACCTTTGAAAAGTTCAAATAGCCCGGCGCTCATCACCCAAGAAGAAGAGGTTGCGCCTCTTAAGAAAAAAAGGAAAACAGAAAGGTCTAAAGGGCAAGGGGCTGTGTTCGAGAAGGAAGTTGTGCCGCAGTCTGAGGTAATGCCGCCCCAAAAGAAGAGCAGAATCTCAGAAGCCGCTGCAACAAAGGAGGATACACCCTCATTTGCAGAAAATCAGTGGATAGACCAAGTCTTCAGCTCACCGGCTCAGGCGGAGCCCGTAGGTACGCATTCCCCATTCTTTCAAACTTCTGAGTTAGTGTCTGCGGCGCCTTCGTCCTCTGCTGCTGAAACCTTCCCCACTGCCATTCCCTTGGATAGCGGAGCAGCAACTACCCTCTCCCTTGCTGCATCTCACCCCCTCATTGAGGAAGCCCAACCCTTCATTGCTAAAGAGCCCCAGCTTGGTCATTCTTTCATAGATCCTGACGCCCTTCAAACCCTAGCTGAAACCCAGTCAGGCGCCGCTGCCTCAAATCCGCTGCAATCTCCACATCGTTTGCCTGAAGTCCTTGAAAACCCTGAAAACCTTGAAAACCCATCTATCTCCCCCACCCAAGCTGAGTCATCTTCGAGAGTGGAGGAGCATCGGACTACTGTTTCGCCTTACCTGTTTGCTCAAGAACACATATCGCATCAGGGTTTGCCTTTGGCCAGACCTCTCTTCGGAGAGACAAATTTGATCCAGATAATGGAGAACCAGCCTGTGGCAACTCAGGTTAACCGTACCTCCAACAGGTGGGCGCAAAACGCAATGAAAAAAAGAGCTGAGGAGATTCCTGGAGTAGAGAAGCGCTCCAGGTTTGACTTTAACAACATGCTGTTGCACAAAGAAAAGAGGATTCCAAAAGTTAAGAAGCCTCTGAAGGATATGACTCCTGAAGATTATGAATATCGGAGCAGTACCAAGGACTTGAATGAGGTCAGCTTCGGGAATGAGGCGTTAGCTCTTCATGATGGAACCGATATGCTGCGCCAGAAGGACCTCTAGTTGCATGAGCGCTACTACGACCTTGAAAATGAAAAAATCAAGCTGGAAGAAGGCATGGCAAGAATGCAGAACCAGTTAGACAACTCTGAAAAAGAATTCCAGCAGCTGAAGCAACAATTGGCAGATTTGCAAAAGGAGGCTTCAGAACAGAAAGAGGTTGTTGAGCGCCAGATAGAAGAGCTTCAAGGCCAGCTTCAGCAGACTAAGCAACAGCTGGAAGACAGGGTTGTGGAAACATTCTCCAGAGACCACATCAAGGAAATCCGCACCCGATTATTGAAAAACTTCAGACCCCAGTCTTCTAAGTCCCTTAAGGTTTTCATGTATGCCACCCGGGTCAAGGAAGCATCCGCCGAGGGTAAGCCTGTGGTGGAGGAGGCAGAGCGGGAAGCAAATCGTTGGCTCGATCTGGCCGTCAAGGCAGGGGCCCTTAAACGCCAGAACCTCCAAATACCTTCTACAGATTCTGTTGCCTGTGACTGGGCAGCTGCAAGGGCAACATTGCATTCTTTCTTTGAGAGATTTCAAAAAATTCAGAGAGCCAGAGCGTTAATGGACATGCTAGAGCAAGAGAAAGACATATGCATGTCTCCCTTCGTGACTCTTTCCTCGCTTAGATTCCCGAGCTTTGCAGACAGTGATGGCAATTGCCTATCAAAGGAAGCATTGCGTCCGGCGTGGGATGCCTTTGCCAGCGATACTTCAGACATCGATGGGTGGCCGGACCCGATCCAGGAAGAGCAGGTCACAAAACTCACTTCCAGATTCTGCCTAATTCGCTCCTGTTTGCTAGATTTGCGCCAGAAGGTCGAGCAGATCGGTATAATCTAGATGGAAACCTTCAGGCACTTAGTGAGCGATATTCGGAGCATGGAGCCCTTCTCAAAAAATGCCTGGGCTCAGGTTCAGGACACATTCGAGCGCATCCAAGCCTGCCTTAGCTCTGGGGAGTTTAATCCAGAGGAAGACCCAGACAAAGAGGAAGAGCCGTTTGATGAAGAGTCAGAGGAAGGGGGCACTGAAGAGGAAATCGTTGAGGAATATTCAGGAGAAGACAGCGAAGAAGTTCAGAAAGGAATCCAAAAAAAGCAACAACAAATGGAAGCAGGGACTGGGGATGACTTTGGGCTCAAAGGATAAAGGCATGGATTCTTGCATCGAGGCGAGCTCGATACCTCGCGAGCCGCCAGGAATGTTGCCGCATTTTGCTAGGGGTAAGAGAATTTTGAAATTTTCTAGCAGGTTGTTGCCTCCCTCCTTATTGCTATTTTTAGTTTCCTTGCTTCAGTTCCAGTTTGTTCAGTTTTTAGAATGTGATCATTTTTCAGATTTGAATGTAAAACTTGAAAGAAAAATGTAAAAAATCCCTAAGTGTTTGCCCATGCCCGCGATCGTCGTCGCTTCCGAGCGATTCCTGGCAACGCGGGCCGTTTCAGCGATTATGAGCAGCATGAGCAATTCAGAATTTGTCTAAGTATAAGGCTGCCCGCGATCGCTGTCGCGCGCCCCCCGACGCCCGTCGCTACTAAGATTTTCAGCGACACAAAGCATGGCAAGAAAGGGCAAAAAACAGACTAAGGGCTGGCACCCGGGATCGTTGTCGATTGGCAGCGACGCCCGTCGCCGCCCCCTTCTTCGGCGACCAAGAGCATTGAAAAAGCTTCCAAGTATGCAGCCGATGGCGATCGCCATCGCTGCCAGGAAAAGTGACCACTGTAAGCATTGAAAAAGCTTCTAAGTATGCAGCCGACGGCGATCGACATCGCTGCCAGGAAAAGTGACCACCGTACAGTATTTGCACGCGACGGCGGGAGCACTCCCGCCCAATATCGCTGTCGCCGTCCGACGACGCCCAGCATCACTGAATTTTTCAGCGACGGGTAGAAGAGGAGCAAAGCAAGAAAATTACTAAGTGTCCCCCGTGCTAGCGATTGCCGTCGCCGTCCATATTTCTCACCAACGCTGTGTTAGCATATTTCAATATTTTATTTGATTTATTATGATCCTAACAATCTTATATTGTTGGACATATTTTAGGCTCGTTGTTATTTGTTATAACAACGCCTATTTTGGTCCCGGGTGGTTCCGTAACCTCCGGACTATTATTGGCTCCGAATGTATTATTTATATTTGGTCATATGAATGAGAATCTGTTCCAATGATCACATGGTATCAGAGCAAGGTTTCGCCACTCTCATTTTTCGAAATGATCTTGTAGTAGCGGAGCTCTTGGATTTGGTAGCGAAGCTTTGGAGGAGGAGATTTTTTTTAATATTTCTTTGGTTTTGGAGAATTTTTTTTTAAATTCTTCATTATATCTATCGAAGTTTTTTTTTGGAGAATTTTTTATTCTTCAATCATTGGGATCTGTGCCCGAGGAATCTCAAATTTTTTTGAGATCGACAGAGGGTCGAAATCGAAGTTCAACTGTTCGGATCGAACGAAAGGTCGGATCGAACGAAAGGTCGAAGGTCGAAATCGACCAAGGCAAAGGGCGGATCGACCAAGAGTCAAAGATCGAAAGGCGAAGGGCGGATCGACCATCCGGTCGAAAGTGCAAAGGCACGAGTGGCGGCCAACTCAACGCAGGAGAAGATCCCACGCCCTCTCGGGGGAGCATCTCCCCGAGAGGAGATACTCCTTATCGGAGTATAAGGTGTTTTATACACCTTAATCCCTCTCCATTCCACACATTTGGGATAAATGTTTTTTTCTTTGAAACATTTAAACGAACTATCACCTGTGCAGAACCCGTCACTGGTGTCAAACGACGTCAAACCTGAGAAGGACTTCCTATTTTTCATTATCTGTGGCATCGACGAATTCTGATTCTGAGATTTTTCTTGGATAAAGGAGGCAAATCCGAGCAGATTTGCTGGATTGAAATGTTGGTTTCGTCCTCATATTTCTTCCAGTAAACGAATTCTTCTACCGGAGGGCGTCAAATGCACAGTGGGTTGCAGTGTTTTTCGATACGTAGTTGAGGTTTTTGGTTGGCGAATTGATTGCAATCAACAGCAGATAGCCTTACACACCTGAAGCGAGCAGTTTTGGGAGTTGTTGATTGAAAAACATCAATTTTTTTGTTCGCCACCCCACCGCCGCCCGAACGCCGCCCGAGTGCCACCCAGATGCAGCCTGAGAGCCGTTGCTCGAGCGCCGCCCGAGCCGCGACGGAGGTGGGAGCGCTGCCGAGTGTTTTTTTGGCTCGTGGCTGCTCGATAAGAGGGTGGGCGCCCCGATCCTCTATCGGATCAGCCCACTGGCTCACCTGGTTGTGAGCCGAGTGGTAAGGGCTCTGGGAGCCCTGAGGTCGCGGGGTCAAAACCCGCCGACCCCCCCAAGCAAGGTAAATTTTTTTTTAAAGTTTCTTTTATTTTTTTTCTACTAAGGTTAATGATTAATTTTTTAAATTACTTTTTAATCATAGTTTAAAGTTATTTTTTTTAAATGATTTTACTATGATAAGTAATTTATTTTTTTATTAACCTTAGATAAGAAATTAAATTTTTTAAAAGATGCTTTAGTGAATTTTTTTTGGGGGAAACCATTTTTTCAAAAATCAAGGGGGGAAAATGAGTAATTTTTTCAGCATTTGAAAAAGCAAAATTGGCATTATTGTAAAGGTGCATTTTCGGCAGTGCCCGACACCTAGAGGTTTATTTCTGTGGGCACTTTTATGTTGTATGTTGCATTTTCCATTTTTTTGCACTACTTCATTAAAAGTTAAAAACAAATTCACTCCCTAAGTCCCCGGAATAAATAAAACCCATCCGTGCAATTTATTGCACTGCAGCGTTCGGTATTTGTGATACCTCTGGCCAGCACTTACAGGTAATGTTGTCGTGATTGCGCTACTGTATCCGCCGCCTAATATAGCTGCCACAACGACGTCTGAGCTTGTTCTCTATTAATCGTCGGGGAGATATAAGTTTGCCATTTTGCTATTTTTTTTACTCCATCCACTACCCCAATCGTTCTTGTGTTTAGACGTAAACCCTGATGAATGTTCTGATTTCCAAAGTGTTTAGGGGAAGTTACGCCCCACGCATGAGGATTGACGACTTTCTATGGTAGGTGTCATCAACAAGATGATTCCCTTTCAGTACCGCCTAAGTACCACGTATCGTATAATCATTGAAATTACTTACAGTCTCCCTCACGTAAGGGCGGGTAATTTCTCTAATTTTTCAAAATACCTATAGTCTCCCTCACGTAAGGGTGGGTATTTTGTATGGTATAACGGCCTGGCATTAAGGTATATCGAAAGGGGGACCATTTGGTGATATAAGGAACCTTCACAATGTCTGCAAAATTAATGACTGATGCTCATCAGTTGTTGAAAGGTCCTAACTATACACCATGGAAAAATAAGATGAAGGCAATCCTCGAAATGGATGGCTTATGGGATGTTGTATCTGGTACAACAACAAGACCTTCATCTGCTTCAGGAGCTACAACTCCATCTGCTGATCAGAAAGACTTTGACAAGATAGACAACAAGGCAAAAGTGCTCATCTTGCTTGTTGTGTCTGATGGAGTTCAACCCCACATTGTTGACTGTAAACATAGTAAAGAGGCATGGGATGCCCTTAAAACTATATATGAGGGAAATAATGATTCCACCATTCTATTTCTTCAATCTCAGTTACACAGTCTAAGCATGAAACAGGGAGAGACAGTTGAACTCTTTCTTTGCAGAGTGTCTGAATTGAAAGCAAAGTTGAATTCTTTGGGAGAACCAGTTGATGACAAGCTCCTTACCTCCATTGTATTGAGAGCTTTACCTGATTCTTATAGGGTGTTGATCACTTCCCTTCAGGTGTCACAACGGAAAGTTACCTTTGTTGAGTTGGTCAATATGCTTCAAGAGGAGGAGGCACGCCAACTTCAGAGAGATGATTCTTCTAACACAACCCTCTATTCCAACAAGAAGGGTTCGAAGAAGAAAGGTAATTTTTAGAAAGGAGGGAACTCTCAAAAATATTCAAAAGGGAAACAACCTCAACAAACTAAGAGGTATTGCAAAATCTATGACAAAGAGGGTCATGATACAAACAGATGTTGGCACAAGAATAAGCAACCAAAACAGAAAGGCCAGAACAAACCACAAAACAAGAACAAGCAACCCAAGGTGAATGTTGTTGTTGAGGAATCTGACTCGGATTTTGAGTGGGCACACAAGGTGCTCATGACTACCACAACCTCCAAGCAGATGGATCCTGTATGGTATGTCGATTCTGGCGCTAGTAAGCACATGACTGGCGACAAATCATGGTTTGAGTCCTTTGAGGCCAAAGAGGGCAAACCTGTCACTATTGTCGATGATAAAACCTATAAGGTTCAGGGAGAAGGTACAATTTTAGTCACTCTTCCTGATGGCAAGTGTCAGATTGACAAAGTTCTCTATGTTCCAGGATTGGCGAACAATTTGTTGTCAATCACACAAATTCTGGACAAGGATATGGTTGTCAACTTTAGTGTTGAGGGAGGCAAGAAGTGTTGTTCTATTACCAGGAGGGGTAAGAACATTGCAACCACTTCATATAAGCATGGCTTATTTGCCTTAGATGCTATCTCTACTCCACATGTCGCCATGACAGTCTCTACAAAGGAGGCAACATCCCTATGGCACAAGAGATATGGGCATCTTAGTTCTGGCTACTTACTTGAGCTAAGTAAGTATGAGATGGTAAAGGGTCTTCCTTCCCTTTCTTCCATCTTGCCAGTGTGCTCTGACTGCTTGGCAGGAAAGCAACATAGAGTACCTTTTGAGAAAAGCTCTACAAGAGCAAAGAAACCTCTGGAGTTGATTCACACCGATCTGTGTGGTCCTTTCACACCCATTAGTAGTGGGGGGAAGAGGTATTTTTAGTTGTTTGTGGATGATTACTCACGTAAGATGTGGGTGTTCTTTCTTCATCTAAAATCTGAAGCATTTGGTTTCTTCCAGCAATTCAAGAAATCTGTTGAGAAGGAGTCAGGGACTTCTATCAAGACCCTCCGCTCAGATCGAGGGGGGAGTTTACCTCTAAAGAATTTTCAGCATTCTTGACTGCACATGGGATCAAGAGACAGTTAACTACTGCTTATACTCCTCAACAAAATGGTGTTGCTGAAAGGAGGAACCGTTCCATCATGGAAATGGTTCGTTGCATGCTCACAGGAGCTAGTCTTGAGCAACAATATTGGGCAGAAGCTGTCACCACAGCAATATACCTATTGAATAGGGCACCCACAAAGGCCCTACAAGGAATGACTCCACAGGAAGCTTGGAGTGGTCGAAAACCCTCCATATCTCATCTACGCATTTTTGGGTGTAATGCTTTCATGCACATACCGAAAGAGAAAAGGAAGAAGCTAGATGAGAAGACATTGAAGTGTATTCTTCTTGGCTATGATGAGCACTCTAAGGGTTATCATTTGATAGATCCCTTGACCAAGAAGATTCATGTCAGTAGAGATGTTGTTTTTGATGAGGCTTTCACATCACAAAGCACATCAGATGTATACCTAGATCTTGTGGAAACTAAAGTTGAGAAGTCCCCTTCATCACCAAAGACTGGAGGTCCTTCGACTTCTTCATCTTCTTCATCACCATAGAAGAAGAATCCAAAATGGTATACAAATACAATCAAAGACTCCAAACTATCCACTCCACCAGATTTGACTTTGGATAGACCTCGTACTTGCAGCATGGCTCGACAGCAAAGAGCAACAACAGAGATTACTGGGGTTGATGATCTTTGTCAATATTTTGAGGAACTTTCTGTTGATCAAGAGAAACAAACAGAGGATATGGATATAGATGATGACAGGGTGTTTATGTCTTCAGTGAATGAACATGAACCTACTTCTGTACAAGATGCCCTTAGTGAGCCAAAATGGAAGGCTGCTATGGATGCTGAGTATAAGTCTCTGATGAAAAACAAAACTTGGAAGCTTGTCGATCTGCCACACGGAAAGAAGCCCATAGGCTGCAAATGGGTGTACAAAGTCAAGTACAAGGTAGATGGGACAATTGATAAGCATAAGGCCCATCTTGTTGCAAAGGGCTATGCTCAAAAGGAAGGCATTGACTACGAGGAAACTTTTGCACCTACTGCTCGGATGACCACTATTCGAGTTCTTTGTGCTATGGCAGCACAATATGGGTGGAAAGTTCACCAAATGGATGTCAAGAGTGCTTTTCTGAATGGTGATCTCCAAGAGGAAGTCTACATGACTCAACCTGAAGGATTTGAAGTGGAAGGCCAAGAGCAGAAAGTGTGCAAGTTGGTCAAATCCTTATATGGTTTAAAACAAGCTCCTCGAGCTTGGTATATAAAAATGGATAATCACCTCCTGCAGCATGGATTTAAGAGATGTCCGTCAGATGCAAACCTCTATTTCAAGAAATAAGGTTCTGAGATAGTGTTGCTTGTACTCTATGTTGATGATCTGCTCATTACAGGGAGTTCAAAAACTATGATCTCTACTGTCAAAAGAGACTTGTGTAAATATTTTGAGATGATAGATCTCGGACTTCTCCATTACTGTCTTGGTCTGGAAGTGAACCAGAAGGAGCACTACATCAAAGTGTCTCAAAAAAAATATGCCAAGACACTATTAGAAAAATATCGCATGACTGATTGCAAGCCAATGGCAACACCGATGGAATCCGGGCTTCAGTTATCATGATATGATGATTCACCTTAGATAGATGGTACTCTCTATCGACAACTGATTGGGAGTCTCATATATCTGACAAACACTAGGCCAGATATATCGTATTTGTTGTCAACTATCTTTCGAGGTTCATGCAGGAACCTAAGACTTGTTGGCAATTTTGCCACGTTAAGTCTTTTGATAAATTTTGGCCTAAGTAGTGGAACTTTCAAGCAGCAAAGAGCATGCTGAGGTGTTTGGGTTTTCGCGGGCCATAAACGGGGGCGATAAAATGGACAAAATGAGCTCTGGATACTTTATCATTGCAGATCTTCTCGCCAGCTTTTCGACGATATATTATAATAGGTGATCGGGTTAGCGGATCAAAAGTTATGGCCCCGGGAAGCAGAACCAGGAAACCCAGTTTTTTTGTGCAAAGTCCGACTGCGCCCAGTTTTTGGTTGGAAGTCCGACTGCGCCCAGTTTTTTTGCGAAGTCCGACTGCGCCCTTCTTCCTGAGCGCACTTGGAAACAGTCTGGCAAGGAAATTGACTAATTGTTGGAGCGCAACCCGACTTCGCAGCGAAGTCGGACTGCGCTCCCTTGTCCGTGCGAAGTCCGAACAGCGGTGAGAATCAGCAAGTGCCGGTGCGCAATCCGACTTCGCAGCGAAGTCGGACTGCGCCCTTTGACCGGTGCGCAGTAGGGAAATCACCAACCCGACTGCGTTGTTTTTCACCCGTGCTACCCGATTGCGCTCTAATCCCGGGCGAAGTTGGAGAAACTGCCTTTCAAGGCAAGCACGTGTCAAGCAGCATCATCCGACAAGTGTCCAACTTTGGGATTTGAGCCGAGACGTGCCAAGCACAAGGACAAGCATGGGCCGCAGTACTTATGCCAACTGCCTCATTTAAAGCTGATTGGAGGTTCTACCTAATTCAGCTACCCGCATTCCTGCTGATGAGAAGTTCTACCTAACGCGCTGCCACGTATCTGTACAGCCTTCAAGGAGACCATGCTGCGGGTACAGTCCAGCCCGACGAAGTCAAGCATCGCTAGCTCCGCGGCTGTTTTTGTCAGCTAATGTTTGACTGGGACTTTGTGCCCATAAATGTAATCGGGAGGTTCTCAGGCTATAAATAGCCACCACGTTTTCATTGTAAGGTGGTGGAAGGGGAATGTCTATTAGGGAACCATTGTAGCTGTGCTTCTGCCTTTTAATATAATACATACACTTAGTGCTGTTATACTGTTTTTATTTCGTATGCTGCCTCTCCTTGACATTTCTGCCTTACGTTTTCCTGTGTCATGGCTTGTTGATTCGCTTCAGCATTTGGTGGTCAGGTATTCCTGAGGCGCATAAATCAGAGGATATATAGGGCAAACGATTAGTGGCAGTTTTTGGGTTATGTTTTGTGTTATAGTGTTGTTAGTAGTGGTGATTGATGCGTTGCCGTACTGTTAGTTCCTTGGAGGGAATGTCTGTTACGGAACCATTGTAGCTGTGCTTCTGGCTCTTAATACAAAACATATACTTGGTTCTGTTCTATTGGTTAGTGACAGTATCCATAGTGGTGTGTTATTGTTATATTGGTGTTAGTAGTGGTGATTGATGCGTTGCCGTACTGTGAGTTCCCCCCACCCAACTCCAATCTAATTTGGAATCCCTTTCTGCATTTTTATCTCTTTCCCTGCACTCTTATCTTGAACCTCAAAACCCCACAGGAAGCCGGCCTTCTCCGAAGATTGGCACGGAAGGCATTCCTTCCTTCCGGCCTTTCAATGTTGGTTTGCGGGTCCTATTGTCACATTTTGCACGGGGTGCAATGTCTACAGTGTTGTAACAGTACTGCTCTTCTTTTCCCTCTTCCTCCATTTTCCTTCCTTCTTCTCTCCCTTTCCTTTTCTTTCCCGCATTCTCTTTCTTTCCCCCCTTTCTTGGAGTCCCCAGGTTGATTTTTCAACTTTCCAGCAAGTTACCTAAAAAATGACTAAGTGTTGGTGCGAAGTTCGCACTTCGCCCAGTCTGGGTGCGAAGTTCGCACTTCGCCCAGTCTTGGTGCGAAGTGCGCACTTCGCCCAGTCTTGGTGCGAAGTGCGCACTTCGCCCAGTTTTGGTGCGAAGTCTGACAAGCATGGGCTGCATTGCCTGCGCCAGTAGCCTCATTTAAAGCTGATCTGAGGTTTTACCTGCTCCAGCTACCCGCATCACTGCCAGATTGGAGTTCCGCCCAGCGCACCGCCATGTAGCTGTCCAGCTTCCAGGAGGACCATGCTGCGGGTACAGTCCGGTCCGACAAAAGGTCAACATTTGCAACTCTTTCGCCGCTTTTGTCAGCTTATGTTTGACCGGGACCTTGTGCCCATTAATGTAACGGGAGGGACTCGGGCTATAAAAGCCCACCATGAATTCATTGTAAGTGGTGGAAGGGGAATGTCTGTTAGGGAACCACTGTGCCCATTGTAACCGTGCTTCTGCTTATAAATATAATTTGTATGCCTGGTTCTGTTCTGCTGCTTCTGTTTTTTATGCTGCCTTTCTTTATATTCATGCCTTAGGCTAACCTGTGTCATGGCTCGTTGATTCATTTCAGCATTTGATGATCAGGTGCCTCTAGCATTGCTTGTTTAAAGCACCCCTTGTACTTCATGAATTAAAAGGATACATAGAATAGATGTGGTAGCAGTTTCATAAGTTGTGTGTTTTGTTGCTGGTCCGTATCTGGTGATTGGTGCGCTGCCGTACTGTTAGTTCCTTGTAGGGAATGTCTGTTAGGGAGCCATTGAAGCTGTGCGGTTAAATTCTCTACATAAACACATATACCTGGCTCTGATATCTCTATGATTGCTTTCTACCCATGTTAGTGTCCGTAGGTGGTGATTGACGTGTTGCCGTACTGTTAGTTCCTTGTAGGGAATGTCTGTTAGGGAGCCGTTGTAGCCGTGCGTACACTGCTTGGGTATCGGAAGTATACGTTAGATTTTGCAGTTCTCAGTCGTGCTTTATATTTAATGCAGTAAGTATTGGTGATTGGTGTGTTCCCGTACTGTTAGTTCCCCTCACCAACCTTTGAATATATTTGTAAATTCCTTTCTGTTCATTTATTTCTTTCTAGTACTCTTAGCTTGAACATAAATCCCCCAAAAAGGAGCCGGCCTTCTCCGGAGATTGGCTCGGAAGGCATCTCTTCCTTCCGGCCTTTCATGCTGGTGGGCGAATCTGGGCGCATCAACCCAAAATCCTTTCCTCATGGCAGATTCGTAACCAACAGTTTCTCTGGCACGCCCGGTGGGACACTGGTCCCACGTTTCAAGAGAGATTTTTTGATCAGTCTCCACCTGGCGCTGACGGTGTTTTCTGAGCACCTGGTGAGACAAGGAAGTTTCTCACCCCCGACAGAATCGAAGCACCGGTGTTCGCTTCATTGCTGTTCCAAATCTGAACACCTGGCGACTCTGCACGAACAAATCCTCTGAGTCTAGAAGACCGGTCCCAGCACCTTCATGCACACGAGAAGGTGGCAAGCAAGGGATCCGAGAAGCCCGCCTGAGTTCTACGAACTGGACATCAACGCTCGAGGCGAGATCCCCAGGCTGGCTGATCCGCGAGCTCGTTTCGACGAAGCCGAGGCTGAGATACAAGAAGAAGCCGAAGCCGAAGTCGGAGGAGCCGAGTACGAAATAGAAGAGGCCGAGGAAGAAGAAGATCCTGCATCCTCGGAAAGTACCGACACTGAGTACACAACCGACGGCGGAGAAGAAGAAGAAGAAATGGTTGCCCAACAGCCGAATGATGATGATCTCTTCCCGGCTGTGGACTCTACGGGGCCCTTGGCCCTGGTCGGACAGCAAGCTGTGCCCCTTGTTGCTTTAAAGTCTATTCCCACATACGACGGCTACGGTAAGACGGCGTACGAGCAAATCCAGGACATCCTTGCCCTGGCCGCATTGCATACTATCACCGATGAAAGTGTGAAGACCCGTCTGTTGGCCCTTTCCTTGAGGAGAAAGCTTCTCTACTGGTGGAGATCGCTGCCAGAGGGATCCATCACAGGGTGGCCCCAGCTTGCCAGGAGGCTCGTAAAAGGATGCAACGAGTCTGCTGACCCTACTTCTCTACTGCATCAGTTCCAAGCTATCTAGAGACATCCTCAAGAGGTGTCTGATTTTAACATTAGGTTTGCGAGATCCTGGAAACGGGTACCTCACGAACTTCGGCCTTCAGCCGGCATGGCTGCTCACTACTATCTGGGATCCTTCAACTCAGACATATGCCTGCTGCTGAAGATCGCCAGAATTGACGAGTTCCCTGCGTTGTACGAAGCTGCCCAGCAAGCTGAAGCTGACATTATCTTCATCGGCAGACTCCCGTCCAGAGTGCAGGAGCCCATCCATCCCGACTTCCCCAGATCTCAGTATCCTTCTGCTTCTGGTGGTGCGCCGTCCACATCAGGACAGCAACCCCAGCAGCAGTGGAATCCGGCGCCGGTCGTAACTCCTTACGGCCCGCCTCAGTTGCATTACCCTCACCCGCCGCCTCCTACTCCGCATTTTCCAGCACTTCCCGCTCCTCCATAGTATGCATCCTATTCTAACCCTCCTCCATTGGCCGCATTGCCTCCACCGGCACAAATGCCGCCACCTGACAGCAGCATCCAGAACACGATTCTACAAGAAGTGCGGGCTTTGGCCTCCGGATACCACGCCATGTCCAATGACATGACCGCTATGAAGAAGAAGCAGGCCCAGATGGACCTCGCTCCTAGGAGGCCATATGCGCCCCCGGCGCTAACAAAAGACAAAGCGCCAGAAAACCAGCCGCAGAGGCGTCCGCCTCCGAGAAATGCTGCTATAGAAGACCCGCCTGGTCCTCCCGACCAGGTTAACTGGTGCACTACGTGCAATGACCCGCATTCGGAGGAAGACTGCACTTTGCACCAGCACTACATTCAGACATTGGCCGGCAGCGCTATAGAAGACGATGAACTGTACATGATCTTGGATGGCGAAGCCAACTTTGCCCTCCCGGAAGAAAATCTAGCGCCACCCGCCAAGGAAGAAAAGAAAGCCGCAGATGCGGCCAAGCCTTTGCAAGTCTACGCGAGAAGAGAAAAACCGCAGCCCGGAGGGCTGCCACCATACAAGCGGCTGTGGCCCTACACAGCCCAGGAGAAGGCATCCAAAGATAAAGCTCCAGTCAAGCCTTCTCCGGAAAAGGCTGCCGCTGTTCCAGCCAAACCTCCAGCAAAGGCCCCAACTCCGGCTAAGACTCCGGTACTTCAGCCTCCAGCTGAAACCAAAGAACAAGCCCAGGAGAAGCTGAAGTACCCGTCTCTGACCAAGAGGCAGCGAGTTGAGGCCACCCAGCAGTACCGGACGAAGTATGAGCCAGCAAAACAAGCAGAAGGAGCTAGTACCTCGTGCTACAACATTGTAGACGAGTTGAAAAGAACACCTGCTAGAATCAGCATGTACAATGCTCTTCTGCTCCCAGGTCAGGTAGATCTGCTGCAAGAATCACTGAAGAACATGAAGAACGGCAGACAGATACATGCGCTCGCTGTCCTGGTTCAACCTTTGACAGTCTCCGCCACTGGGAAGAACAGACCACCACCCTTTTATCTGTCTTTACGGATGCAAGGGCACATAGTTCACAACTGCATGGTGGATTCTGGCGCTTCCTCGACTGTGATGCCGAAGGCCGTCTGCGATGAGATCGGGATGGAATACACACGGAGCAGCCAAGGCGTGCTGCAATTAGACGACACCCCTGTCAAGACAGTTGGTGTCATAAAGGACATCCCTATCCGACTGCACAAAGCTCTCGACATCGTAGTCATCCAAGAGGTCGTGATTGTTGACCTGGAGCCTTACTTCGGCATGTGTCTCTCTCGGGAGTTCACTGCGAAGTTGGGCGGGTACCTGTCTCTAGACTACTCACACATGGAAGTGCCCTTCAAAGGAAGGAGACTGAGAATTTTTAATGAGAAGCCTTCCCCCTTCCTAGTAGACAAGATACCCGGAGGAGAGATGGACTGTATGGTCCAGTTGTCAGGGGAAGAGCTGGTGACAGTGGAACTGACTGAGCAAGCCTTCGAAGTGCTACAGCTTGAAGATGAGTTCTCGTTGCGGGACTTTAATGCCGTAATCGGGACAGAGCAGGGCTGTTACTCCATTGTACAGCCCGAGAGGCTTGACATGTCGGCTGCAAAAGAAGTAGGACCTGCACCCGAAGAGTTGTGGAAGCTCTTCTTTGACGGCGCGCGATGCAAGAATGGCGCCGGTGCAGGAGTGCTGCTGGTTTCTCCAACCGGAATCCAGAAGGACTATGCCTACAGGTTGGCCTGGAGCTGCACTAAAAAATCGGCGGAATACGAAGCCCTGTGCTTGGGTTTGCGAAAGACGGAGAGGCTCGGAATCAAGCACCTACAGATTTTCGGAGATTCAGAGCTGGTGTGTCACCAAGTTATGGAGAAGTGCGCATCCAAACAACACTATCTTAGAGCGTACCGCAATCGGGTGTGGGACCTGATGGAGTCATTCGACTCATTGAATGTCAAAGCGATATCGCGTGAGAAAAACAAGCACGCTGATATTCTGGCGTCTGTTGGAGCCAGGTACGTTCCGGCTGAAGACGTTGTCCAGAAACCGAAGCCGGTTCAGACTGTCTACAGGCCTTCTGTGCCTAATAAGGACACCCACTGGCGAGTGTTCAGTTGTGACGAGGAGATCGTCACATTCCTGGTTAACGAAGTGTGTGTAATCGGAGGTAGAGACCCTGATGACGAGCAATATGAGGGGTTGATACAGTTACGGAATAATCACGTCCCAAAAGGACTGATTACATTAGAAAGTCTCTTTGATCAGAATGACAGAGCAATATCCCACAGGATCAAAGTAGACCCGAGGCAGTATGCTGACCTGGAACTTGAACCTGGTAAAACTATCAAGGTCGGAACAGACTGCACGTCGGAGGAACTGGAGCAGATCAGATCACTGTGCCAGGAGTTTCCCGACATCGTGGCCTGGTGCTACGAGGATTTGAGGGGGTATGACAGAACTGTCATCCAGCATACCATTGAGCTAGAGGATGGCGCCAAGCCGTTCCGACAGAAACAGAGGGCCGTGAATCCGAAGATTGAGGCCATGATGAAGACCGAGCTCTTGAAGATGCTGGAGGCCAAGATCATCTAGGCGCTGTACTCACGGAGTACACCGGCAGACTTGGCATCTATCACAAGATGTCTTCTAACTACTACCCGCAGGGGAATGGCCTTGCCGAGTCCACTAACAAGAACCTCCTGAAAATCATCCGAAGGACCATTGACAGAAACAAGCGGACTTGGCACTTGCTCCTGAACCGGGCGCTGTGGGCGGACAGAGTCGCATTCAAGAAATCCCTCAGAACGTCCCCCTATGCGCTCGTCTATGGCAAAGAGGTTGTCATGCCATCACACATCGAGATCCCTGCCCTGTGGATGATCGACGAAGACAGATGCAGCGGAGACCCGGTGGACGACAGACTGTGCCAACTCCTGCAGTTGGAAGAAGACAGAGAAAGTGCATACCAGACCTTCGCGGATCACATTGCAGCAACCCAAGGCTGGTTTGCAAAAGGCACTACTGCCCGAGTTTTCGAAATCGGGGACTTGGTGCTGAAGTGGGACTCATATAAAGCAAAACCGGGTAATCACGGGAAGTTTGATGCTCTCTGGGAGGGCCCTTATCAGATTGCCCGGGTGAACCAGTTCAATGCCTACATACTGCGGGATATGGAGGGTCAGCTCCTGCCTATCCCTGTTAACGGGTTCCACTTGAAGCTTTACCGCTGCTGAAGGTGCTCGAGTGGCCCTTCCTTGTAAAAAATTTTCCCTTATGCTTTTTCATTTCTTAGCATGTACAGTTTCCTGTTTTCAGCTTTTAATTTTATTTTTTATTATTTGAGCTTAACTGCGGCACGGGAGAGAAAGACGGACTTCGCAGCGAAGTCCGTCGTCGTCCCTCAGGATGGGCGAAGTTCGGCTGTACAAAAGAAGAAGCAAACAAAGAAAGAAGAAAAAAGGCAAAAAATTGGCTAAGTGTTGGCCGACGTCCGACTTCTCAGCGAAGTCGGGCTTCGGGCCAGCCACGGTGCGAAGCGCGACTGAAAGGGAAGCCACGAGGGCACACTAAAGACAGGCTTCGCTAAGCTTTGGCCGAAGACTGACTTCGCGCGCGAAGTCCGACTTCGGCCAACTTGCGCGCGAAGTCCGCGCTGCGCCCAATTTTCGTGCTAAGTGCGAACTTCGCGCGAAGTTCGCGCGAAGTCCGACTTCGGCCAACTTGCGCGCGAAGTCCGCGCTGCGCCCAACTTTCGTGCGAAGTGCGAACTTCGCGCGAAGTTCGTACTTCGCCCAAAGTTCGGCCGAAGTCCGAACCCGCCTCAGCGTTTGCACTGCGCGGCTTGTCCAGGATCAGTCTAAAGAAAAATGATAAGTGTGGTCAAAGGCCCGAAGGTTGCAAAGGACCCAGACTGCGCCCAAACCTTGGGCGCAGCAAGCAAGAAAGAAGAAGGAACAGTTCGAACGCGCACTTCGCGCGAAGTTCGAACTTCGCCCGAAATTCGGGCGAAGTCCGACTTCGCCGGCGAAGTCGGGCCGCGCCCAACTTTGGGCGAAGTCCGGCTGCGCCTCGTTTTCTGGGCCAGTTTGGGGCAACGTTTAAAAATGAATAAAAAATTAAAAAAAATCCCAAGCTGGGCCCAAGGCGCGTTTGTAGCCGTTCCAAAGTGGGTTTCCGCACCAATGATTCTTTCTTGAGCAGTGTGCCCGCGCTCCGGCAGTGACGTCAGCCATGGCGCAGCGTCCAAGACAGAATTGATGATTGCACGTTCCTCAACGAAAGTGCAAGCAAAAGAGCATGGCACGTCTGCCGGAGCGCGCTTTTTCCAAACATTCTCCTGCGCAGCCACCAAAGAGCCTTAACTCAGCCGACCTACCTCCTCCTGCGCGGCATTAATGGCGCTGTCTTTATCTAGAAAAGGGGGTCAGATGTTTTTAAACATTCCAGACTATGTAGATTATTCCTCGGACAGTGCAAATTATTCCTGTGACAGCGAAATCTGCTGCAGACGCCTTGAACTTGCAATTATTGCTGATTCGGAGAGATGGACAGAGGAAAGATGCCAGTGTCAGCGCAGTCCAGCGAAAGTGGCGAACCCAAGGATTTACCGCGGCCGGGCGTTTTCAGAAGCGAAACCCCGCCAGAGAGAAAGTCAAAGTCCCGGACGAAAAAAGTACAGCGTGGGCAAGCCCCACCACCTCCGGTGAATTATTTATCGGGATACAAGGACGGCTCTTTTTCTATGAGCCTAACGAAGCTGCGGGCAAATGTGGAAAGTTGGGCTGACAAAGTTTCGTCCTCCCACCATTTCGGAGCGGCATACAAATCCAATCTGTTCAGATTCTTGTGCCCTCCTGTCCACCAATGCCCGAAACTGGTAGACCTAATTGTCAGACACTACAGACCAGCTACCCGGCAAATTTGCAGCTCCAGCAGTAAACCCTTGTTCACACTGCGCAGGGAGACTGTCCAGCCAGCTTTCGCCCCAGGGTTGGAGTATGACTCCAACGCCATTCTCAGAAAGATAAATTTGGGCGAGCAGGCGGGACGTTTCACGCCAACAAAACGGATGAGGGATTTCCTCAATTCAGAGCTGAACGCCCCGCTTGCAGCAGGACAGTGGCCAACCGGCCCCATGCCCTTGGCACAATTCCAGAACAAATACTTGTACATCATTTTGGCATCTATTCTTGGCTGCGATTCTGATGAGCTGGTACAGCCGTACCAGCTAGCGCTGGCAGAATGTCTCCTATGTGGAGAGTCCTACGAACCGGCAGCACAGAGAAGTGGGAAGCGTCCCATCTCTTTCGACTGGGCAGACTGGCTGGCTTACGCCATTCATTCCAGCCTGGTAAAAATCCAGAAGAGGCAGTCTACCGATTTTCGTTTCAGTTCCGTTCTAGCCTGGCTTTGTTTGTACCATCTGCACCCCCTGATGCCGATCCTGAACCTGAAGAAGGTCAACGAGAGGGGAGAGCCACAACCCGTCTATAACTGGACGGATGACTTATATCGGAAAGGGTCCTACTACAAGTTCAACTTCAACTTTCTGGGATTCGTCATGTCAGTCTTCAGTGAAAGTGAAATTCCCCGTCCCCCGAGAGAAATGACGAGCGCTTTGATAAATCAGAAGCTCGGGGACGTTTTCAGACTGACGCAAGGAATTGTGGTCAGAATCTACGGATTCAAGGGCAAACCCCATTTGCTGCCCTACTGGTGCTCGGAGCATATGTTCGGGATGGAGGTTGCCCGACAAATGGACTATGTTGAAGAGGAGTTCGGCCTAGGAAAGAAGAGAGGACAGATTTTTCAATACCCTCTTTCCTGGGCAAATGTTGAGATTTTTGAGGTAGGACAGCATGTCTACCTTGAGCAAGAGTTTTCCCGGATTGGCCTGGTTTTGTTGCCGCAACGCTGGAAGTATGACCCATATGGAATAAGGGAAAAGTTCACACATCTCTGCCCCCGGGCAGATATAAATGAAGATAATTGCGACGTGGTCCATGTGGATCTTGACTGGGAAATCGAATTGATGGAAGCTTCTCCACCCTGGCAGGATTTCTACTGCGAGGAGGTGACATATGACCCCAAGCGAAACCCGGACCACCAGTTTTCATCTCCAGGGTTCAAAAAATTTCTATCCAAGATAGCAGGCCTTAACTGGTCTAAAGAAAAGATTACTGAATGCTGGAAGATGAGATGCCGCACGCAGCACGACAAATCAACAAGGAGAAACCTGGCCGTAGATGACGACTTTTCGGTTCTCTATGACCAACATCATGACAGCTGGCGGCCGTTCGCATATCAAGGTTACGTTCCCCGAGGTCCCTTTGAAGGCTATAAAGGAGGGTCTCCCTCCCAACAGTTGTACACTTCGGCAACTACCAGCGCGGGCCCGGCAGACTTCCAGGTCGATCCAATGCAGCCCGTGGCTTCCAAGACGGCGCCTGAGAAGGCGAAAGAATTAGTCAAGGCAACGCCCGAGGCAATCCCTCAGGCACGAAAAACGCCAGCGCCGTCAGAGGGCAGACCAGTTGCGGCAGACCTTCTGCAAGTCAAACCCCGGTACAAGTTCACCGTGGGAGCCTCAGCGCCGTCGCACTCGCTCTCATCTCCTTCCCCTGATCCAACCGTTATTCCAGAAGAAAAGAAGCGGAAGAGAGTTGAGAAAATCAGGCGACCTAGCCTGATAGTGCAGCAGCCAGTTGCAGAGCCGCAGCCGCGTCCTGCCGCCGCAGAGACAGTGTCTCTGGGCAGTCCTAAGCCAGCCGCCGAAATCAGAAGCACAGACATCCATCCGGCATCGGCTCAGGCGGAGCCCGCAGGTACGTTTGCTGCCCCTGTCTCCTTGGTCTCATCCAGTCCTACTCCCACTCCGTCTCCCGCTCAATCCGAGCAGGTCATGGGCGCATCCCCCTCCTCGTCTCCACTCCCTTCTAGCGGCCCCCATTCTTTTGATCAGTTTGCTCAGAACCCTAACGTTTCTCTATCTCTCAGCACAACTCCAAACCCTTCGCCTGAGGTTAGTGCTGAGGCTGTCCATTCACCGTCACATCCTCCGTCTCAGCCGCTTCAAACCCTCACGCGTGTCAGCCGCTCCCATCTCCATTTCCCGGTCGCCCCCACAAGCGGCCGATTCTTCCAAGGTCTGTCCGGTTCCTCCTGGTCCCATCCCCGTAGGAGAGATGTCTCAACAGAACCCTAGGCTGGGGGAACCAGATTTTATGGACGACCTCCAGAATACAGACGACTTGCCCCTGGCAACGAGGGTTGTAGAGTATTCTGTCTCTTTCCTCCAAGACCTGAAGCGGAGGAGACATGAAGAGATAGCCGCCCCGGTAAAACGCGCAAAGTACGATTTCGGGAGGAGAGTGATTACAACAGAGAAGATAATCCCAAAAGTAAAGAAACCTCTCCGGGAAATGACCAGGGCGGACTACGAGCTCCAGACAAAGGAGAAGAGCTTTGACGACATTAACAAGCAATATGAGATTCAGTCGATCATGCGCAAAGCTGATAATCTCTTTGTCAAAAGTCTGGAGGAGCAAGAAGAACTTTTTGGGTTGCAGGATAAAACAAGGCAGCTTGAAGAGGACCTGTCTAGGTCCACTGAGCAACTGGAAGCGGCGCGGCAAGAAATAGATGAACTCAAATCCCAGCTGGCCGCTTCTCAGCAACAAGCCGCGACCGAAAAGCAAGCAGCCTCGGAGCAGATTTCTCAGCTCCAAGAGTCTTTGAAGCAGGCGCAGTCGCAACTTGCAGAGAGAGCATCTCAAGCGACGGTCTTTTCAAAGACAAAGGTTAAGGAGATGAGGGCTGGTTTGCTGCGGGAATGCAAGCCCCACACCTACAAGGCGATGGCAGTTCTGGATTTCGCATCCAGAATTCAAGAAGTTTCTGCCCAGGGAAAGCCTGTGGTAGAGGAGGCCGAGCGCCAGGCGAAGCAATGGCTGGACCTGGCGGTAAATCTTCAGGAGCGCGAGCGCAACGGCCTCCAATTTTCTCCCGTGTCCTCATTCGCTGCAAAATGGGCAGGTGCAAGGGTGACCTTGCACAAATATTTCAAAAAAGTTGAAGAGGTGAGGGTTGCCAGACGAATGCTTGATGCATTCAGACATGAAAGGGATATCTGTCTGGCCCCATTTCACGCTCTTTCTGAACTAGGGTGCCCAGGTTTTGTTGAAAATGGCGAGCTTCTCACCCTAGATTGGGTGAAAAGGAATTGGCAGTCCTTCGAAGCAGATACAGCTGAAATTGACAGCTGGGCTGAGCCAATTCAAGACAGTCAGGTCACTCAGATGGTGGCCAAATATTCCAAGATCAGCTCCTACTTCCAGGAGTTAGAAAAAAGATACCTCACCATCGACCTGCACGCGGTCGCTGCTTTCCACGCAGCATTAGAAGATGTAGCTGACCGCCGGCCATTTGAAGCAGAAGCTTGGCGCCCAGCCCAGGCCGCATACGATCGCATTTGCGAAGCAGAAGCAGGAGATGGAGAGCTTTCGGAAGGTAACTCTGAGGGGGCAACTGACAAAGATGAATCTGAAGAACAGTTGCCACAGGGCGAACAACTAGAGCAGCAAAAGGCAGGGGAGGCAAGTTCCTCTGCACCCAAAAGATGAAGGCATGGATTCTTTGTGCCGAGGCGAGCTCGACACCCTGCGAGCCGCCAGAAATGTTGTCACATTTTGCACGGGGTGCAATGTCTTCAGTGTTGTAACAGTATTGCTCTTCTTTTCCCTCTTCCTCCATTTTCCTTCCTTCTTCTCTCCCTTTCCTTTTCTTTCCCGCATTCTCTTTCTTTCCCCCCTTTCTTGGAGTCCCCAGTTGATTTTTCAACTTTCCAGCAAGTTACCTAAAAAATGGCTAAGTGTTGGTGCGAAGTTCGCACTTCGCCCAGTCTGGGTGCGAAGTTCGCACTTCGCCCAGTTTTGGTGCGAAGTCTGACTTCGCCCCACTTTCTGGGCGCACCTTGCAACTGGCAGATTGACAGGCTGGCAGGCTGACAGAAGATGACAAAAGGCCGGAGCAGAGTCCGTACGGCGGCAGACACCAGTTTCCACCTGTGCGCAGCCCGACTTCGCAGTGAAGTCGGAGTGCGCCCTTGACAGGTGCGCAGTAGGGGAACAAACCCAAAATTTGACCAAGGCATGAAGGCCTTCCCGACTGCACTGTTTTCTGCCCACGCAACCCGAGACGCTCTGATCCCAAGCGAAGATGGACAGACTGCCCTCCAAGGCAGACACGTGTCACACAGCATCATCCATCATCTGACAAGTGTCCAGCTTCGGGATTAGAGCCGAAACGTGCCGAGCAAAAGGACAAGCATGGGCTGCATTGCCTGCGCCAGTAGCCTCATTTAAAGCTGATCTGAGGTTTTACCTGCTCCAGCTACCCGCATCACTGCCAGATTGGAGTTCCGCCCAGCGCACCGCCATGTAGCTGTCCAGCTTCCAGGAGGACCATGCTGCGGGTACAGTCCGGTCCGACAAAAGGTCAGCATTTGCAGCTCTTTCGCCGCTTTTGTCAGCTTATGTTTGACTGGGACCTTGTGCCCATTAATGTAACGGGAGGGACTCGGGCTATAAAAGCCCACCATGAATTCATTGTAAGAGGTGGAAGGGGAATGTCTGTTAGGGAACCACTGTGCCCATTGTAACCGTGCTTCTGCTTATAAATATAATTTGTATGCTCGGTTCCGTTCTCGTCGCTTCGTTTTTTATGCTCGCCTTTCTTTATATTCATGCCTTAGGCTAACTCCGTGTCATGGCTCGTTGATTCATTTCAGCATTTGATGATCGGGTGCCTCTAGCATTGCTTGTTTAAAGCACCCCCGTACTTCATGAATTAAAAGGATACATAGAATAGATGTGGTAGCAGTTTCATAAGTTGTGTGTTTTTTTGCTGGTCCGTATCTGGTGATTGGTGCGCTGCCGTACTGTTAGTTCCTTGTAGGGAATGTCTGTTAGGGAGCCATTGAAGCTGTGCGGTTAAATTCTCTACATAAACACATATACCTGGCTCTGATATCTCTATGATTGCTTTCTACCCATGTTAGTGTCCGTAGGTGGTGATTGACGTGTTGTCGTACTGTTAGTTCGTTGTAGGGAATGTCTGTTAGGGAGCCGTTGTAGCCGTGCGTACACTGCTTGGGTATCGGAAGTATACGTTAGATTTTGCGGTTCTTAGTCGTGCTTTATATTTAATGCAGTAAGTATTGGTGATTGGTGTGTTCCCGTACTGTTAGTTCCCCTCACCAACCTTTGAATATATTTGTAAATTCCTTTCTGTTCATTTATTTCTTTCCTGTACTCTTAGCTTGAACATAAACCCCCCAAAAAGGAGCCGGCCTTCTCCGGAGATTGGCTCGGAAGGCATCTCTTCCTTCCGGCCTTTCATGTTGGTGGGCGAATCTGGGCGCATCAACCCAAAATCCTTTCCTCATGGCAGATTCGTAACCAACAGGTCCTAGGGCGCAATAACCACGAAATCCTTTCCTCATGGCGGATTCGTAACCAACAATACTACTCACTGGAAAGCAGCAAAACGTGTTCTTCACTATGTCCGTGGCACAATGGAATATGGCCAAGAATACAAGAGGAATAACAAATTCTTCTTGCAAGGATACACAGACTTTGACTATGCCGGGTCATATGATGATCGTAAGTCAACTTCAGGATATATATTTCATCTTGGATCCGGTCCTGTCTCTTGGCACAGCAAGAAGCAACAGGTGGTTGCTATCTCATCTATAGAGGCAGAGTATCGCACCGCACGTGAAGCTGTGTGCGAAGTGATATGGTTGCGTCGCATTTTGACAAGTATGGGTCTTCCTTCAAAATCTCCAATACACTTGTTCTGCGACAACCAGGGTGTTTTGAACCTTGTTAAGAATCCAGTGCATCATGAGAAAACCAAGCACATTGACACACAATGTCACTTCATTCGAGACGAAGTTCCAAGGCACCAAATTCAGCTTCAGTACATTCCCACCGATGCTCAAGTTGCAAACATTTTCACTAAGGCACTTGCACGTGTCAAATTTGAATTGTTTCGCAGCTCTCTATGTATTGCAAAATGATGTAAGCAGGGGGGATGCTAGTATAGCTAGTAGTTATATGTTTACTCAAATATTGTAATAAGGTGGGATGTTAGCATATTTCAATATTTTATTTGATTTATTATGATCCTAACAATATTATATTGTTGGACATATTTTAGGCTCGTTATTTGTTATAACAACGCCTATTTTGGTCCCGGGTGGTTCCGTAACCTCCGGACTATTATTGGCTCCGAATGTATTATTTATATTTGGTCATATGAATGAGAATCTGTTCCAATGATCACGCTGTAGATTTTCGACGATTTGCAACACAGGTTCAGCCCGCGGTTGCCGTCGCTCATCAGGTTTTCTCAAGGCTGCTCAATTTTCGAGCGCTCAGCAGCAGGGGCCCAATTTCAACAAGTTAAGTCTGAGTTTCCCCAGTTTTCAGGACTGTTAAGCAGATAGTGCCTCCCTAGCTAAGAACAGATCAAGTTTCGGGATTTGGGCACGTGTCACGGAAGATGAAAATGTACTTCAAGGACAGGGTAGGTGAACATTGAAGGACAAATTGTACTGCACCTACCACATTAACTAATATTCCCCTTTTCAGCCACCAAATCTGTCAGAGGTAGTGCGGAGTCCAGGAAAACCATGCTGCAAGTACAGCTATGGCCGACAAGAATCAAATCAGGCCGCTTTTGCAGCTTTTCGCAGCCCTTGACAGGTTCGGGTATCTGTGCCCAGAATGTAATTTGGGGGGAAAAATCTGCTATAAATAGCAGTGCAATTCATTGTAATAAGGGGGGAACATATTGCTAAGAAGCTGCTGTAACTAAACATTTGCTTTTGAATCAAAGAATACTTGGCTCCGTTATCTGTATCTTTCTTTTATGCTGCCTTTTGCAGGTATTTCTACATCGTGTCATTTATTTTTCTGATTGCTGTCATTTTGAACTCTGGATTTCAGCATTGACAATTAAGTAGACCTGGAATACCGAATGAAGGATACATAGGATAGAATTGCAATATCGGTTTCTGTTACATTCATTGTTTTGATTGCTGTTGGTTTAGTGATAGGTTAGTGACTGTGCTGCTTGTTCTGCCCCACCTGAAACACATGATATTTCATTTCTTTCAGCATTTTTATCTCTTTCCAACACTCTTATCTGAAACCCCAAATTAGATTAGTATAGGAAGCTGGCCTTCTCCGGAGATTGGCACGGAAGACATTCCTTCCTTCCGGCCTTTCAATCTGCTGGGCGAATCTAGGGCGCAATAGATTAAAATCCTTCCTAGTGGCAGATTCGTAACCAACAGTTTCTAGTTAACATGACCTTCAAAGATGGGAATTATACATGTGTTATGTGCATTCTAGTGCTTATTGCTAACATATTTATGAAATAAAAGGCGCATGAAGAAGGGACTGCCTATGAGATTAATGCAAATTTGTAGAATTGTCAATTATGTCAGTAGCTCATAATAGTGTGTCCAGCCCATGCAATTGATGTCTACAGCGGTTGGTTGGCAGAAATTAGTACAAGTATCCAAAAAAATTTCCTTCTTGGAAGAAATATACTTTTGCTGGATCCTTTTACATATTTAAGCTCCTTTTACAAATTTGATTGAAACAATTTGTCACTATTGGATGATCCTTCATATAGATGGTGTATAGAGGTGCTCCATGGAGTAAAGAAAGAGAAAATTTAAAGGGACCAAGGGCAGACTTTGTTGATCTATGCACATTAGGACAATCATCATTGATTATTTTCTTTCACAGATTATGCTTTGTTGCTCAAAATACTTCAATAAATTCAAGATTGTTTGGCATAAAGAAAACATTTGGGAAGTGATATATCAGAATTTATCACACTGAATTATACATTGGGTAAAACGATGGTATTTCTTATGGTATAATGTTCTGTGCTGCATGTATATTCTCATCAAGTTTGATGATGCGATATTTTAAAGTCACATATGGAGGAGTTGTAGACAGACTCAGGTTACTAGTTTCTTGTCATCTTCTATTGATTCCTCAGCCATGCTAGAAGATTCTTGAGTGGTTGAACTCTATTGTCCTCCCAGGATTATCCAACCAGGCCCTCTCAGTCCTGGCTATTCTCTTGGGAGCATTATTAGATCCTGTGTTGGCCCTTTTGGGATAGTTGGTGATGATGAGGACTATGCTTCTACTTTATATCCCACTGTAGATTAATGTTAGCCCTTGGATCTAGTAGAGCTCCTTTCTATCTGTTTTGTACCTTGACTTCTATCTCTCTCTTCATTATTACTTTTAACATATTAAGGTTTATCCATTTCGGGTAACTCTCAAGACTGTAATTTTATGCCAGACAGCTGTTCCACAACACTACGTTCTTCTCTCTAGTTTAGCTTATTTTCGTAGTACTTTTTGGTTACTACAGTGCATTGTAACAACTCTTTTCAATGAGTCCCATTGGCCTACTTTGGCCATCTGTGAACATTTATAAAATTATCTTCTCTCTTTATTGATTATTTTGTCCATAGCATTGTTGCATGATGGGCATGTTTTGAGGGTCTCCTAAATTTGAAATAAGAGATAGACATAAAGGTAAGTTGGTTGTGCTCATGTCAACTGACATTGAGTACATTCTAGTATTCACTAGGATTAGGATGTATAGAATGACTTCTAGGAAACTGAAGTTATTGCCAGAACCTTGGTATTGTAAAGCTTTGATTATTGCCATTGAACCCTTGGGATTTGTTTTGAATGAATTAGAAGTTACTAATGTTAATTTTTATTTTGCTTTATATTTATTTTTTCTATTGATGATCACCTTTGGTGGGTTGATGAAACAATGTGTACCTGTCCTCCTGTTACTCTGTTATGCTAAACTGGGAGTTTTGTAGGATCAATGTAGCATTTGAGTTCATTGAGTTATCAAATTTTGGCTGGTTAGACTAACATAGTTCCATGGGTTTTGACGAGCAGTGATAGCCTTTTAGAAGACTGCTGTAAATAACATGATGATCTTGATGAGAAGTCATAATTTTTTAATGGTTAGTAGGTCACAAATATTGGAATAATGTTATTGACAATCATATCATTGAAAAAGCTGGAGCAGTGGATTGGATCAAAGATGTCAATGCTTTCTGATGGATAAGATTAAGATGAAGAGACATACTTATATGATATTAAGTATTCCTCATAATGACATCTTATGTGGATATCTTCCAGGTCCTGTGTTTTGGAATTGCCCTTTTTGAGATCATTTGTCATAGCTTTCTACATGCATAGTGCTTGTTTTATTTATAAATTTTGCTTTTGTTAGTGGCAAGTGATGTGGGGTAGTAGAAGGTGGAAAAGTACATATATTTTACATCACTGCAGTTGGATAATAATTATCTAACATTTTGCTTGGTTCTGTTTTAGCAGCGAGTAGATCTCGACTTTCCTAATATTTCTAAAAGTTATAGAAGATACTCACAGGTTGTACTTGACATTGTTTTTTTTTTTACTTTGACCTGCTTTGATCTTTTTCCTTAAAAAAAAATATTCCTTTATTAATAGTGTTATTTTTCTTTCTTTTTCATTTGCAATTTTGTGCCAGATGATTATTGCAAACAATTTGAAAGAAACCGTATGTCGTGTACCAGACATATTCTATAACGGTACTGCTCCTCTCTTTCTGGGTGTTTATCCTCTGGTTTAATTCTATGCTATAGTTTTTTTTTTTAGAGTAAAATAGAGATGTATTTTAGAATCAAACTCTACTGGTAGATATTTCCTTTTGTTTATTCACGTGAGTTTGAACTTGCATCTAAGAGGTGCTAAAAACATTGTAATTTAAGCATTTGTATCATATCTATGTTGCAGAGTAATATATTTTTCCACTTAATACTTTTGTAAATTTAATACTACACTGTCCCTCTGTTTGGGAGGTCCAAGGTTCAAACTGCGGCGTGTGTGTGTTATCATCCCCTATTGATAAGCTTAGCTCTCAGCCTTACGTGGGGTCATGACTGGGATGGGAATGCTCAGTCCTAAGCGTTGGTCGTAGGGGTTTCTCACTGATAAAAAAAAATAAAAGACTACATTGTCAATTTCACAAAAATTAATTCCAAGAATTTTTTTCCTGAGACTTAAGATATGAAGGCTTTGTTCTAGAATCATCTGAACTAATCTGGAATAACTTAGTAGCTAGTTTATAGGATGGAGTCAACTAGCATCACTGAGCTCCCAATTGACTGCTTTTTTCCATTGGAGATAACAAGTTTATGGTTCATTAGATTGATCAGTTCTTGTTTGCTAAAAAAAAAGGAGTGTATCAATATTCACAAATGGCTTTGTTTAGTCAAGAGGTCTGATGTGCGGATTCATTTGATGTACTGTCAACGGAGAATACTTGGTAGTCTGGGCGCAACAGTAACAAGTCTCTGCTTATTTACAAAAAGCATTGCAATGAGATAAATAGTATATTAAACTGACCAAAAGTTAAAGTTTATATGTGGTAGAAATCATATCATGGTAATTCATCTGGAATGCCATGTCAATTTATTGTCTTATGTTTAAACCATAGTAGAGAAATTGGAATTGGAATGGAAAAAGAATTGGAAAAAAAAAACCCAAAGAAAATGCAAATTTTCATTGAAAAATAAGTTTTTTTATGCATATCATAATGAATTAACATTACACAAATCAAATATTAATGATATAAAACTGTAAGCTTAAACTACCCATGAAAGTGGCAAGTGATACAAGCTTAAAGCCTTAAACTACACATGAAAGTGACAAAACACATCTTAAATAAAGAAATTTTAATGCGTCCAAAATTCAAATATTATTGTATTGCTTATAATATAAAAAATGTACAAATTACAAAATGTGTCATGAGTCATGACAAATACAATGTCTCAAGATCTTTGAATGCCTTTGCCCTTTGCCCTAGTAGAAGCTCTAGTCTCTCTTTATCGTTGTGCCCATGCTTCTTCTTGTGCCTTGGTTACTTGTGTCAGTTACCTTCACTATCTAAACTAAATTTTTCTCCTTGTTTGCATTTTGGTGCAGAAAGGATGCTGCAAATACTAATATGGGACTTCAACAACTCATAGGCTGAATAAAACACCAACAAATTAACTTAAATGATGATTGCGATTGGTTTTAACTTTTTTCTATCTCTTAGGACCCCTTGTGGTCTAATGACATTGCCAGAATTTTGATTCAAATTTGCATCGGAATCCTTTGGGCGGCTGTTGGTGGTTGCTGGATTCCTTCAAACTGCAAAAAATCTGCTATTAGGATGCCCTAGTGTGTTTTGTTTGGTGTGGTAGTAGGTAGGCAAACCCCTTTCTCCAATTTGCAACAGGTAAAAATGAAGCAAATTGAAAAAAAATTAACTTTATAGCATTTTCTCTACCTATGCGGTTGCGGCTAATTTTTCGTTGCAGGAATCACATTTAAAAAAAAAAAAATCACTCATTTCCGATTTCGATGCGATTTGAATCGGATTTTTGGCTGACTCGGGAAAAATCGGGGAATCGATGAATTTTGTAACTATGGTTTAAACAACTATATGATTTAGAGAGTTTTAGATGATATTGTTGCAAAAAGAAGTTTTAGAGTTCTAAGTGTGGCCTTATCTCTTGTGTACTCTTGTACAAATTGAGTGGGCCTAATGGTGGAGACTTTGGAACTCTGAATCATAGTTGAGAAAATTGGAATCGGCAAAGCAAAAGAATTGAAAAAAATTGGGAATCGGCAAAAAACCGGTAAAACGTTGGCCAAAAAAAAAAAATTGAAGAGACTTGGAATTCCTTCAAACTGCAAAAAATCTGTTGTTAAAATGCTCTTTAGTATTTTGTTTTGTGTGGTAGCAGGTAGGCAGGCCTCTCTCTCCAGTTTGGAACAAGCAAAATGAAAAAAAACAAGCTATTTATGTTGTTTCCTCTATCCATGCTGTCGTGGCAGATTTGTTTTGGCAAAAAATCAGGAATTTAATCGGCAAGGGAAGGAATCGGCAAAAATTGGGATTTTTTTGCAGATTTTCTCAACTATGCTTTGAATAGAGGTCCAAGGTTCAAATCTTGCAGGGAGTAGGGTTGTACACTATGCTTTGGTAACCGGAGTATGGTTGGATAACCATATATTGGGTAAACAACATCTTCCATGAGGTTCATCTCATATGGCCTATGGCCTTGTGGACATTAAAAACTACTTTGCCTTTACCTTCTTAGGACACACACCGTCCATTGTGGCATAATTGCTTCTTTCTTAATAGACATTCGAAGCTTCAATCATGTTTGCTGGGGGAGTATGATCGTTCATATGCAAAGTGTTTGACAAAATGTGCGTACGTATAAAGTTATAAAGTTGTGATGTAATATTATATGTGATAATGTGTAATGTTAATTTATGTACGGACAAGTCATAAAGTGACTCATGAAACGAAATGTAAATGTGAGTCAAATGTAATTTAGGAGAATGATGAGGTGTTAGGTAGTTGGAGGATGCAACTACTTTTTAGTTGTATAAATAAGACCCTTCCCTCATTCATTCGTATGGTTGGAATGTAAGGGCCAAAGTGTGTGGTTGGCCAAAGAATGTGGATGTTGTCGGGTGGCTGGCCGGTGTTTGGTGTGGTTGTGGTTGGCATGGAAGGAGAGGCTGACCGGGTATGTAAGGTGAATGCTGTACGTATTTTACCGTACAAGCTATTGTTAATACAAGATCTGCTCATATTCATTTATCATCTGCTATTGCTATTGTATGTTTCCTGTATGTATTGTCATTGCTAATTGCTGTAGAAGGTAGATCTGTAGGTTTATTTAAGTGGAAATAGTGTTCAAGTATGTTAAATTTTATTTCTACACTCTTGATGCTATATGTTGTATCCTCATAATAAGAGCTTTCCAAGTCTGCCTCTTGACGGGAGGATGTGCTATAGATCTGGCTTTTGGTATGACTAGATGGAGTCTGATATCCCTGGATCCTCATTTAATATATTATGTTTCTGAGATCATGGATTACTCAAGTAGGCTTGTCTTGTCAGAGACTTACAAGTTGGATTCTAGATCCTCATTTCAATTTAGCAAAATTTAGTGGAGTGTTATCACTTTGTCATGCATAGAAATGTCTCAGAGCTTATATTTGTTTCCTGTTTGCTAAAACAAATTATCTTCCAAAGCTTCTTAAGTTTCTTTTTGGCATAAGGAGTAGGAGCGATTTCTTTTTTATTATTTTTCCTTGCAGGAAAATTGGCAGGAATTTTATGAAATTGATGTTTGTCAAAAACGTCAGTCTAGCGTTGAGGCGATAACTTTTGCAATTGGAAGCAATTTGTGCCCACTTCCCAACCACACGATTTTTATAGCTCTTCGCATTGGTGACATTTGTTCAATGAATTATTGTAGGTGGGAGGATGTCTATTTCTATGATGTTCTTTGGGACCTATAGTGCTCCTATTAAGGGGGAAATGATAGTCTTCTAGATGAAGGGAGATTCAGATGATTCCATCCCATTTTAAGGGGTGAAATGACAATGTTCTAGTCTTCTAGATGTTAAACAAGATTCAAATGATTCCAATCCATTAGAACAAGTATTGAAGTGGAAGAAAATTCCATCATAGGAATATCCCACTAGAAACATCATCTTGTAGAAGAAGAAGAGCTTCACAATGAACCGGTAAGAAAGTAAGAGGGCCAACTATCATACTGTAGTGTTCTAGAGGATGAAGGAGATTCAGACATTCTTTGGTTCAGTAGAGCATCCATGGGAGGGGGGGATGTTGTCTGTCATCAATAATGTCTTCTCTCCTTGCCCCCTCAGTTCAAACTATGGGGGGTGTTGGAGTATGTATAATCTGACCATATTGGCCAAGGCTGATAGTGTATGATTCAATCATTGGGGCGGATGTTGTCATCAATAATGTCTTCTCTACTTGTCCTCTCAGTTCAAATTATGGGGGGTGTTGGAGTATGTGTAATATGACCTTATTGGCCAAGGTTGATAGTGTATGATTTAATCAGCGGAGGATGTTGTCCTCAATAATGTCTTCTCTACTTGTCCTCTCTGTTCAAATTATGGGGGATGTTGGAGTATGTGTAATCTGACCTTATTGGCCAAGGCTTTAGGGGCATTGGGCAAGGATTTAATAACTTGTAAATAACCTTAAAGCCTTATGTTATGTCGACTTGGGTTGTGCAATTATTAATGTTGAGGATTTGTTATAAATACCCCTCAACCACCCGATCTATTATATCAGTGCGATCAAATGTGATATTTTGTGGGGGTGTCCGAGGGCAACCTTCTACTCTTTCATCTATTGCTTTCTATTTCGCGTCTCCTTATTTTCTCTTGCATAAGATTTGAGTGGATGTCTAGCTTTTGTTCGATTTTTGGAAAGTATTGTGAAATTTGAGAGCGGGTCGCTTTGCTTTGCAAGGTGCATTTGTCGCTCCGAGTAGGGCGCTATAGGAAGCGGGGTGCATCGGTTGCTCCAGTTAGAGTGGGGTGCACTCAAAACAAGGTGCATTGTTTGGAGTGAGATGCATTTGAAGTTCTGACTTGGTGTCTGTTGCATTTATTTGTCTCGTTTTCCATGGTGGGTGTATATTTTGAGGCGTTGGTAGTAGTTTATTACTACAGTTCTGGCAATTTGTAGGGATGTCAATCCTGATTGACGAGAGATCCTTGAAGGTGCTTTGTCCATTGGGATATGGAGTCTCCTACTAAACTTCTTGCATTATCATTACTTTGGGTGGACCAATATTCACCAAATTTCCCAGTCCACGTAAGAGGGAATCGAGAAACCATCCAATGCATCAATGTCCTTTGTTAGCTCCTCATATGTGTCCTAAAGATCCTTCGCTTTTGCCCCCATTTGTCTCATATGTTCATGCATCTCCTCTAGTTTGTTCATGACCTCTTGCAATTGGTCTAACTAGGCATCCTTTTATTTTCTCTATTTGATGACTTTAAACATCAAAATCTGGCAACCCTTTCTCCATCTTCTGGCTGATTGTTTTCTTTTTGTGCCTCCCCAACTTTTTCCTGTAGTTTGGCAAAGTTATCTTCACAACTCTCTAGCCTGTTTAGCCCTCGAAGAATGTTCTTAAGTTGTTTGATAAAGACGACTTAATTTGTTAGACCTTGTGGCTTTACCTAGTGAAAGGTCATTTTATGTACTTGCTACATGATCTCATTGTGTCTGCTTGGTTCCAATTGCATCTTTCTCTACTCTATCTTTGAAATCACTTGTTCCACCAACGCCATGTGCTCTTTAAGATATGAAAAATAACTTTTACCATGTTGAACTTCATCACCAATCATATCCTAATGGAGTCGCACTTGATCAAGCGCTAATGCTTGAGACTTCAACTCTTCCATCCATTTCTTTGTCTCTACTTGAGTTGCACAATTTTCTCATTTTTCTGCTTCTCAAGCTCTCATGTGGCGACTTCGAATTTCTCTTTCTGTTCTTACAAAGCATGTTCCCTTTCTTCTTGTCTTTACCTCATTTGCTTTAATTCCTCCTCTGCTTGTTCCCTTATGGTAGCCACTTGTTGCTTCATTTGCTCTTCTTTAGTCTCTTATTGTTCCTTTAGAGTTTAGATTTCTTATTTGACCTTTTGTTTTTTATAACTCTTTTAAGCTTCAAGCAACCTTTTCGGTTCTTCCTTCTCAAGGTCAAACTGTTGTACTTGCTCTTCGTGACACTGCCACTCCTACTCTACTTGTTGTCTATAGTCCTCCCTCTCCTTTAGGGCTGTTTCCGTCTGTCTATGCAATTGGACAACTTTTTCTCATTCATGCTTGACAATTGCTTGTATCTTATGCAACTCCTTGGTTCTCTATTCCACTTGCCCCTTATAACTTCTTGCTTCTTGCTCTGTTTGTGACATTCTTGCTTTCATAGTTAGGTGTATTGGGTTCAACATATCAAGGATGCTCAAAGTTGGGAACTGATCAAAGTTCAAACACCTAACTTTCATTTCTAATCTTGAATGATAGAATGGAATATTTGAGGTGGTGTTAATTCGAAGGGGGAACATGTCGTGGAAATTAGATGAAGGCTGTGAAGCAGAGGCAGAAAGAGGGATAGCCCGTTTGGCAGATGCTGTAATTTATTCTCTACTGAGTGAGGGGAACACTATTGGCTTAGATAAAGCAGGCACATGCCCTTGTAATGTAATTGGTATGGATGATGGTGATTGCTAGTGGTTGTGCTTGATGGAGGTGGATGGAGCGTAGCAGAAGAATTGAGGGGGAATATCATAAGTAAGATTTGAATAAGGTGGGAAAGTAGTATGGAGAACAAAAGAAAATGTGAGGGAAGTGGAAGTGAGGGAGTTGTGAGAAGGGGATCAGGATAATTCTAAGCCTCTTAAACAATTGCTCTTACTTAAACCATTTCTTCATTGGTTAAATAACATACAATTGTGTCCGTCTTGAGAGGAGCCATATCTTGAAAAACGGCATTGCTTTCACCCTCCAATAAGGCTACTTGATTTACTTTAGTGTGCATCTGTTGGGGCCCCTGAGGTATTTCTCCTTCTTCACTGGCTTGTTGGTCTTGTATTTGCAATGGTTGTTCAGGCACTTGCTCCTTTCCTTTCCCTTTGATTGTTTGCCTTTGTAAGCCTTGTTCATCTTGTTGTGTATGGGCTTGGTTGAACTTTACCCTTACCTTAAGTGGGGCAGAACTCCCCTCTGTCTTCTTAGATATAACACACATTTCCATTCTAGGCATGCGTTTTGCCTTTGCTCTAGTTGCATTTCCCTCCTCTGGTCTTTTTTCATTGGGGTGACATTGGTCCTAGATACTAGAAAACGTTTGGTCCTTAGAATGCTTCTCCACAGGAGTTTCAACTACATCAGGTTCAATATGCATTCTCCTTCGTGCAAGCATTTTCTCCAAGCTCCACTTGTGTTTACCTAGGAGGACGTTAAAGACCATGGAATTGTAATAAGGCTCAAAAGAGACTTATGAGCGTAAGCATAAATTAAACTCAAGCTGAATAATTACATTCATAACTAAGGCTTAAATAGGCCTTTAGTGCCAAAAATACAATAGAATTCCTCAAATCACACATGATATACCCTTAGCACGTGAGACCATAAATAGGGAGGAAGATGCCCACTAATCAAGCCAACCACCTAACCTATTAACAATAAACAATTAATTGCCAAATAATATCCTACGTGAGGGGAAGCCTCACGTGGAAAGGGGCAAAAAGAAATATCCTAGGAAAAATGGAAGAAAACCTAACCTAGGAATGTGATGCCCTCATCATACCTCCCCACTCAAGTAGCATTGGACTCCAATGCGTACACAATAAGAGTGGAAGGGTGAGTCACCAATCGCTGCAAAGAAGGCTCAGAACTGGGCGGAAAATCATCCTGGATACCCTGGGATGCCAGTGTAGAGATAGAGCGTTAAGAAGACAACAATGCCAAGGAAAGACAAGGAGTAAAGACCTGCTGCTCTGCATATGCTGTTGAAAACCTGGAACCTGTGAAGCGGTCGTTGCAGTGCTCAAGGTGGAACAACAATAGGTGCAGAAGAAAGCAACATCTTGATGAAGAAGGAAAAATGACCACCTGAGAAGGACAAAGCTCCTGAAGGCCATGAGACTAATCATAGTAGCTAGCCTGACCATTTGATCCTGTAAATATGAATGACCACCTGAGAAGGACAAAAGTCCTTGAAGGCCATGAAACTAATCATAGTAGCTAGCTTGGCCAAGTCATCAATTTATAAAGTAGCCTTGTGTTCGCTGGTGTAAACCAGAAAGGCTATCAGATTGTCTCGAATAAATGAGTACAATAAAGTCCATGTGGGATGAAGTGGTCTATATCAGGAGAGTGTCGGGTACCACCGAAATGCACTCTATACAAATCCACCTAAGTTTTGAAATCCCAAAATGGGAGGAGAAAGTGAACTCCTCAAAGATCTCATGGATCTTATCCACAATGTCAAGTGGATACAAATGCCTGCAGAAACATGTTTTCTGAAAGGTCATAATGGTGCTATGAGTTTCAAGCACTCTTTGAAGCCAAAAAGGTCTTCAATATTTGCCTCACAGGGCAATACAATATGCTATGGTTTTCAAGCATTTCATGAAGCCAAAAAGGTCTTCATAGTGTGCCTTGTCAGACAATTACAATGTGCTATGGTTTTTAAGCACTTCATGAAGCAAAAGGTTTTCATGTTTTGCCTTGCAGGGCAAGTACAAGATGCTATGTTTTTCAAGCATTTAAGCAATACAATGTTGCTTTTTACAATGATTACCTCTTAGGTAATTTTCAAAATCACATTCCCCAATGCTTGGAGATTTACAAAAATTTTGCAAAAATAAGCCTAAGGTGCTTAACAGTGCTTCCGTAAAGGAAGTTGCAAAATAAGGATGAGCCTCGAAGGCATTTACAATGAGTTTTGCTAAATGGCAAAATAATTAACCTAAGCTTTTGACAAAAGCTTTCATTGTGTGGAAAAATTGCAAAGGGATGATGCAATTTTTTTAAATGTCTAATTTGATAAAATTAAACAATAATTAAGTTAAATTGAATTAATCTTTAAACAATAAAATATTTTCTTTTTGTAATTAAACAAAAATAATAAAATATTTATGGTTTTGTTTAAAATTACCTTAGCAAGGTGGTGATAATGCGCACTCGGCAGATCTGCCAAGTGGCAAACCTGCCCGCTTGAAACTTTACAGGTTGGGAACTGGTGGGCAGCAACGGCCACCTCGCGGGGTCCTCCTGACCACCGAATCTGATCACAGGCTGGCAAACGGGTAAATAACAACAGTTTAAAACCAAGGAAGATGTTTAAAACCTCCTACGATCAACAGGTGCATAGCCAGCGATTGGCTATTTCATTTGGGCTGGTAGCGCCTTTTCGGTGCATCTGCCAAAGTTGACGTCGAATATTTTAGTGGTTCTGTATGATCACCGGTGTCTTGGTTGTTGCAAGGAGTAAACCAATCGTGGCCGTCACATGGCCTTGGCGACCTCTCAGCCTGCAATTTGAACCGTGACAATGCCTCCTCCTTCTAACAGATCGTCATCCGTCATATGCAGTCTTAACAATAAAATTGTAATGCAACTTCACCTGCGGTAGACGAAGCTAAAAAACAATGGAAACCAAGATGGTTTCTACAACGTCGTCGTGGTGGAAGCACCCCACAGACAAGGCCGAAGAATTTAATTCTTGTTATCTACGAAGGCATGCTGCAATTCTTGTTATCCTGTGTGCTGTAATTCCTGTGCCTTCACCTTCGTGATGCGGAAAGTTGTGAGATTGGCCTTTATTCGGCCCTCGCTTTTAATTCGCTTGTAACCAACAGAAAGGGGAAAATTGGTCAATTTCCAGGTGACGTCCATTCACTGTCCACCAAAAATGTTTCGTATTTCAAGTGCCTCTACCAGCAAGGTTCGTGTTCATTGATTGAACAATAAGGAAATCGCCAGCTGCAATGTACAGTGATCGAACAACGAGATTGGACAGAGATTTGAACAAAATCCGACTGTCTCCAGGATGGCTTGCGAACTTGATCACATCCGCTCCCTAAACTCCATCCACATCGTGTTCGCACTCTGCCAACATCGTCTATAGATTACGCACGACAACATATCACCTTGCGAATAATCCATGCGGCCGTTGTTTGCAATATCTTGATCCACGACCAGAAAATGTTTTGTGCGGTAGCGAAAAACCTGCAAACAGTCGTCAGTGTGTCTGAAGCGAAATGGGAATGACACAGAAAAATCGAGCAACGTTGCACAATCTCCTCATGTCGTGTAGATTACAGTATTAGTCGGTGTTATCGACTTCAGTAGCTTCGACACAAGAGCGGGTTTGCATAAGAGTTGCCACTATAACGCAACTGTTTCAGACAGATCGAAGGCGAAAACAGGAGTAGCAGTAAACAAATGTTATACCCCACATGAGGGATGAGAGAGGGAAAAGGGCGATTTAGAAAAACGAAATGCACCATTATAGGAATGACCACCTTACGGTGGTCAATCCCTCTATCACCTGTTTTATCACCCACCGCGTCAGCATAGCTGACAGTCCACGTAGGTTTACCTCCAACCGCCACGTTATTAGTTGCCTATTGCCCACGTAGGCCACCTCCTCCGTCCGTCACGTTGGTGTCCCTTGGAAGCTATCTGCTCCGTTAGTCATCAGTGGTCGACCTTCGTGGGAGCTGTTCGTTCCTTTAGCCACCAGTGGTCCCCTTCGTGGGTTGTGCCACAGTCCACGTGTCTCTATCAGCCTAGCTAGGTGACCCCTTCGTGGGCTGTCCCACAATCCACGTGTCTCTATTAGCCTAGCTAGGTTGACTTACCTATTGCTTGGTCTGGTCTTCAGAGCGCACACAGTCAAGGGTACGCGCGTCAAGTCCGCGTCACCGAGCGATGGCTCCACGTTAGTCCCAATGTGTGTCACGACTTGTTCGCTGTAGGTTTTACAGTCGTCCCACTAGCGGTCCGCCAGGTAGCCTCTACCACAGGATAGAGTTGGAATGCCTATTACCAAAGGCCGCCGCTTAGCTTGACAGAGGCCGACAGATGCTTCCAAGCTTGACCAGGTGCCAAATGGAATCCAAGCTTGACCAGGTTCCAATTGGAACAATAGGAAGCGAAAATCAAAATTGAATTTGCCAATGCAATGAGCCCGATCTTGAAGGATCACTAGGCTCTGATACCAATAATAAGGCTCAAAAGAGCGAAGGCGATCTTGGGAATGATGATTCAAGGCAATCCTTGGCCTGAGCTTGAAAGCGCTCACAAAATGAGCGATTTCGGGCTTTTCTGCTTGGCGACAATGATTTCGAGCTGGGGGAAACCTCTTTGCTGGATGTCACTAGGAAAGCTGAACGATTTCGGGTTTGGGGGAGAGCGACAATGATTTCGGGCTCAAAGCTTTAGCAGCCTCGCAAGCTCAAAAGTGCTGGAAACTCTTGCGCGCTAGGCAGCTTTTCTCTTCGCGACGGCGATCTCGAGCCCGCCTACTCCTTTCTGATGCCCCTTTTCGCTCGAAACGTGCCATATCGACCCGCGGATAGTGCGCGCGGTAGCGACTTTGGGTTCAAAGGACTTAGGCAAATTTGCCACTTTGAAACACGACCCTTAGTCGCTCAAAACCCCTCCTGCGCCCGAAATCGCGCAATCAATAACAACGATATTGGGAAGGGGGGAACACTCGGTAAAATTTTACAATTTTTATGCCGATGATGGCATCAGATCTGATGGAAGCTGGGGACCGAAAATAGAACAATTGCTGAAGCACTAAGGAAGATCACCATAACATATGAGGAAAGAACAGGGAAGAAGGAGAGTGGCAACAACCTGATAAAATTTACGCCCCTATAAAAAATGTGGCAACATTCTGGCGGCTCACGGGGTATCGATCTCACCTCGATGCAAGAATCCATGCCTTTATCCTTTGGGCCCGGAGTCACCCCCGGACTCTGCTTCCTTTTCCTGTAGGCCCTGGTCCTGCTGCTCTGTATCCCGTTGCTCTTCCTTCGAAGGACTTTCCTCCTTAGGTTGATTTTTGTTCTTTTCTCCTTGAGACCCTTCTGTTGATTGCTCTTCTCCTTCCTCTGGATCTTCATCTGGAGTGAACTCCCCGGAGGCAAGGCGAGCTTTAATGCGCTCATATGTCTCTTGCACCTGAGCCCAAGCATTTTCAAAGAAGGGCTCCATATTACGGATATCGCTAGTTAGGTGCTTGAAGGTCTCCATCTGAACTATACCCATCTGCTCGGCCCTCTGGCTCAAATCCTGTAAACAAGAACGAATTATACAAAATTTTGAAGTGAGCTCCATCACTTGCTCTTGCTGGATAGGATCCTCCCATGCATCAATCTCAGAAGTGTCATCAGCGAAGGCATCCCACAACTGGCGTAGAGCTTCTTTTGGCAAGCACTCGCCTTCGCTATCGGTGAAGTTTGGGAATCCGTGTGCGGAGAGAGTCAGGAAAGGGGACGAGCATATGTCCTTTTCTTGGTTCAATAGGTCCAACAATGCCCTGGCTCTCTGAATCTTTTGAAATCTTTCAAAGAAGGTGTGCAAGGTGGCCCTTGCGGCTGCCCAATCAAAGGCAACGGAATTTGTAGCAGGTACTTGGAGGTTCTGGCGCTCAAGGTTTCCTGCCCTGACTGCCAGATCGAGCCAGCGATCTGCTTCACGCTCTGCCTTCTCCAACACAGGCTTACCCTGTGCGGATGCCTCTTGAATCTGGGTGAGAAATATAAACACCCTAAGGTCTTTAGAAGCCCGCGGCCTGAAATTTTTCAACAACCTGGCTCGGATCTGTTTGACATTATCCTTGGAGAACGTCTCCACAATCTTTTCTTCTAGCTCCTGCTTTGTCTGCTGAAGCTGATCTTGAAGCTCTTTGATTTGACGTTCGGCAACTTCTTTCTGATTCGATGCCTCCTTCTGAAGGCTCGGCAGCTGCTCTCTTAGTTGCAGGCGCTCCTTTGAGCCTGCGTCTTGGCCATGCCTTCTTCTAACTTCATATTCTCGTTCTCCATCTCATAATAACGCTCTTGCAACTGGAAATATTTCAGGTGTAATGTATCAGTCCTATCATGGACAGCTAGTGCCTCATTCTCGAAACCGACCTCATCTAGATTTTTGGCCGTGCAATTATACTCATAGTCTCCAAGAAGCATGTCCTTTACGGGCTTCTTCACTCTTGAGATCTTCTTCTCCTTATACAGGAGCATGCTCTCTGAGTCGAACCTGATGCGCTTCTTGACCGTGGCGATCTCTTCACCTCTTCGCTTAAGTGCATTTTGCATCCATTTGCTTGAGCGCTTTGTTCGAGATGTAGCGGGCTGATTAGGCCGTGATATGAGGGATTGACTCTCCATTATCTGGATCAGACTTGTGTCTCCAAAAAGAGACCTGGCCAGGGGCAGACCTTGTCAAACCTCCCCTTTCATGAATAGGCGTGGAGAACCTGCGGCAGGGCGCTGTTGTTCTTTGTGGGGTGACTCGGTCTGGGCGGGGGCGACAGATGAGTCCTTGGAATGTTCGGATGAAATGTGGGGGGAGGGAGGCGAGCCTGAAATGGTGGCGTTCAATTGAGCCTTGGTCAGGGCTTGAAGGGTATCGGGCCTTGCAGAGGACAGGCCACGATGGGACTGCTCAGGTATGACTGGTGAAACCTCCTTTTGACCGGCGTGGGGCTCAGCGAGAGAGGGAGCGGCAGGTGCGCTAGGAGCTACTGGAATATTGGAGGGGATGGATGAGGCAGCAGGGGTTAAGGATGCCACAGAAATTGCCTCGGCAGTATGTGAGGGGGCAAAAAACGTACCTGCGGGCTCCACCTGCGCCGGTGAGTCGAAGACGTGGTCTATCCACTGGTCGCCTGCAAATGTAGATATATCGTCTTTCTCTGTAGCAGTCTCTAAGACCCTGCTCTTCTTGGGCGGCGAAGTGGTATCCGGCTGTGGTGCTACCTCCTTCTAAGGCGCAGGCCCCTGCTCTTTAGGCCTTTCTGACCTCTTCCTCTTAGTAGGGGCGAGCTCCTCCTCTTGGGTGATAGGTGTCAAACTAATAGAACTCTTTGGGGCCTTAGGGGGCTTCACGATCACCTTGACAACCTTTTTCTTTTGAAGCACGGGGGACACTTCTGCCGAGGAAGTCTGCTTTGCTTAGATCACGCGCGTGGGTACTTCTCCTTTGGATGACGCGGCCTTAGCATGTTGCTTCTCGGTCGGCTACTGCATTCTGGGCTCTTCAATCCTCTCTTCCCGCGACTGCTGACTAGAGCCCTCACCACTCGTTTACAAATGCTTAGGTGGGACCTACCCCTTTTGTAGGCGAAGGCCTAGGGGCTCGATGTGACGAAACACCACTGGCAACCACGTCGCGTGATGTTTGTCGTAGAGGTCAGAAAAGGTGTTGTCGTCTTTTATGTCCTTCACGGATTTGTCTTTTCCGGTCCTGACAGGCATTTTCCACCACTCTTCTATTTTGTCCAGTCTCCAACCCCTCTTTTGCAGTCTTGCCTCTAATCTCTTGTATACATCTGTATTCGGCCTGTGCCCTATATTTCGGCTAGGGTCAAACTCGACTTCTACGTAGTAGAAGTCATGCCAAGGCGGGAAGGACTGCATGTCCTCGATATACCACTCCAGATCTTCGTTTTGGTTATTGCGCTCCTCCAGATTCTCCAATTGAGGACAGACGTGAAACTCCTGGCGAGATGTAAAGTCTTTTATGATGTCCAAGGGGTCGTATTTCCACTTTTGCGGTAGCTCCACCAAGCCGAAACTTGAGAGCGTGGCATGCAAGTACTGATGCTGTCCATTGGTGTCAACTTCGATCCCGGCCCAGGTGATGGGGTATTCAAACAGGTGGCCTTTTCTCCTTCCCTGACCATATTTTGCGTCTGTATAGTCCATATGCCGAGACATCTCTAGGCCGAACTGATATTCTGATGCGTAATAGGGCAACAAGAAAGGTTTGCCTGTGAAGCCGAAACCCTTATCACCAGTCCCTACGTAAGGCGAAAAGTGTCGCCATAATTCTGATCACTGAATTGGTCCCTCAATGTTTGCGGGACGCGCGGACATGAACCGTGAAGGAGAGCAAGAGCTGGGCCCAAGAATGATATATTAAATTGGTAGTACGATTCCTCCTTCCATAGAACCTTGGTACATTCATAGACCGGTAGTCGTGCGCCTTTGTCATCTTCGCACTGTACGGGAGCGACCGCAGGCGGTTGTGCATATGAAATAAAAATAACCAGGCGAAGGCCGAGCAGTACCTGAAACCATCTCGCGCACCGGTCTTATACTCTCGCAGCTGCTGGTGCATTCCTCGGGTGACGCAATCCGCCCAATTGAAGAAAATCGGCTTGGTCTTATCTATCATCTCACTCGGGTCATAGAACTCTCCTCTCAGAATACACTCGGCGAGGGAAATCTGGTATGGGAGGATTGTCGCGTCCGAGCCGAGACCTAAGATGCTAGTGCTCTTGAATTCGCTCAAAGGCCTTCCTTGTTTTGGCCATTGCCGTGGCGGAATAGGCTCATGAAGCTGAGAGCTCATGAAGTCTCGCATCCTCTGATTTTTCGAATACCTATCTGTCTGTTCTCCCAATTTGACGCCTTTAACAATATAGTTTTCCTTATTCAACTGTATGCCCGGCGCGAAGGCCGCTTCAACGGTATCAGAGTAGAGTGAAAACAAGATATTGATCTGGTGGTCACATACTTGCCTTGTGTTCGACTTGTAGTATTCGACAATCGTCGCTATTAGCTCAGGGCAGTGATGTACCTCTGGGTATAAGAACCAGTAGAGATTAGACGAGTACGCCGCATCATAAGGATTTGAAGGGGAAAACTTATTCCGCCATTTGTCAATTGTCTGCCTATCTGGTTGGTACTTTGGGAGTAAATCCCATCTTTGAGCTTGACCCAACTGTTAGAGGGCGGAGGAGGAATCAACTTTGGCTTCGTGACTTGCGGTTTCTTTTCTTCTCCTGCCTCGGCCAACCTAGATTTCCCTTTATATTTTTGCTCTTTCTTCTGCCCACTTGCAGGCGTGCTCGACACCGCTGGCCCTTCTACTGCAGCTTTCTGCTGTCCTTCCTTCTTTCCCATGGCGCTAGTATAATCTAGTCCAGAGTGCGCTGGAATTCAATTGATCAAGTGCCCTCGCGAGAGCGCTATTTTATAATGGAAATTTCGAGGGAGAAACTTCAATAGGTGGCGTAGCCGAGTACTTTAAATTCAATGCAAGGAGCGCGGGGTTGGTAGGAGTTGATATCGAGCTAGGGTGGCCATGCACACGATTTCCCTTGTGAGTGTAAACATTTAAACCTTTGCCGCCTTAGAATGTCCACCTTTTATAAGTACTTATGGAACACGTGCAAATTGTTCGCTTTTGGTACGCTTTTCTATGCCACTAGCTCGAAAAACGGGACCCACTTTATAATTTGATGCTTTCCTCTATATCGCTCAAAATCCAAGCGATTTCGGGTTTGGGCCCTCATAGCGAGCGAAGGCGGGACTTTTTCCATTCAAAACAAATGTTTGACCTTTTCCCTTACCCGTCGTCGCTGTCTTGATGTATGCGCTTTGGGGAAAGTAGTGCTTGGCGAGCGAAAGCGAGCAACCCACACTTGGGGAAATTCTAGCCCCTTTTGTATTCTTGGCAATGCCTGTCTTGAGCTCCCGCCGTCGCTAAAAAGTAGAAGCGACTTCGAGCTTATTCGAAAACTTGGGCGCTTTGGAGACCTTTGTCTTAAAACGCTCGGGCGCTTTTCCTTGATATCGCTCGAAACTCTCGAGCGCGCCCGAGATCGCTCCAAAGTTGAGCGACTTCGAGCTTCTTTCTTAAAAGTGAGCGCGGACGGGATTTTGCATATAACTCCTTTTAATTCACCCGTTCTCGTCGTCGCCGAAACTTCAGAGCGCTCTTGAGGGTTTACACACTTAGCGAGTGAAAGCGAGACTGCCCACACTTCGCAGATTTTCGGGCGTCTTTTACTCGTCCCGCTCTGTGCTCTGAATCGCTCAAATCTCAACAACGCTTCTGGGATTGTTTAAAATCTGAGCGATCTCGAGCCTTTTCACTTGGCAAACTTTCTTTTGTTTGTCCCTAATTCGGCCGTAGCTTGGAAGGGATTCCCGGTTTTGCCCAAAAGGCGAAGCGACTTCAGGACTTTGGCACCTTAGTGAGTGAAGGCAGGCAGGCCGATTTTTTTCTTCTTTTATCGGATATCCCCATATCTCCTTTTTGCGAAGGAGACTGCTTCTGCATCTTAACACCAAAAGTTTGTAGACCCACAGGTTCGGCGAACTACTTGGCCCAACAGCCTAAAAACAGAAACAACTTAAAAGCATATCTACAGACAGATACAAAGGAAAAGTATAAAGGAAAATATGTACAAGGGAGAAACTTCAACTGAGAGTTTTAGTTGCGATAGGCTTTCAGATGAAAGCCATTGACAGGAATGGGGAGGGTATGACCCTCCATGTCCCTAAGGACGAAAGCGTTGAATTGAGTGTCTCTGGCGATCTGAAAGGGACCTTTCCAGAAGGCGTCAAATTTATCATGATTGCCCGGTTTGGGCTTCAATGCATCCCATTTGAGCACTAAGTCACCAATTTTGAAAATTCGGGCTGTGGTCCCTTTAGAGAACCAATTTCGTGTAGTGTTAGCGTGCTTCATGAAAGCTTCATGAGCTCTCTCCCTCTGCTCCTCAAGCTGCAATAACTGAGCTAATCTGGCATCAAGAGGATCCAAGTTGTCCTTTTCATCATCAAGCAACCAGAGTGCAGGCATCTCAATGTGGGTAGGCAAATCCACTTCTTTCCCATAGACTAACGCATATGGCGATGTTCAAATGGATTTCTTTATGGATATGCGATCCGTCCATAGAGCTTGATCCAGGTGTAAGTGCCATGACCTCTTATTCCTCTCAAGAGTCTTCTTTATAATATTTATCAGGTTTTTATTTGTAGACTCTGCGAGGCCATTTCCCTGTGGGTAATAATTGGAGGAAGCTTTATGATAAATGCTGTATTTGCAAGTGAATTCTGTCAGTATCGCCCCTTTAAACCCTGGACCATTGTCTGTCACAATCGCCTTCGGAATCCCGAAGCGGGTTATCAAACTTTCCAGGAAGGCGACGACTATCTCTTGATCAGCATGTTTTGTGGGTATAGCCTCGGCCCAGCAAGTGAAGTAGTCTATGGAAGTCAAAATGAATTTGTGCCCTGCTGAGGATTCTGGGGAGATCTTGCCCATGAAGTCCAATCCCCATTGCTGGAAAGGGAACTCCACCTGTATGGGTTGCAAGGGCATTGGAGCATTTTTGTTCCTGCCGGCAAACCTTTGACACTTTTCGCACTTCTGGCAAGCCTTTTGGGTGTCCACGAAGATGGTGGGCCAATAGTAGCCCGCCTTTATTATCTTTAAGGCCGTAGGCCTCCTCGAAAGATGTCCCCCTAACATTCCGGAATGGAATTCGTCAAGGATTTTCTGTTTTTCAGCTCCCTTGACACAACGCAGAAGGATACCATCAATATTTTTATAAAACAGCCCCTCGGGGCGTAGAATGTACTTTAGAGCATTAAGCCGAAACCTCCTCCTTTGCGAGGCGGTGAGCTGGTCTGGACACTTCCCTGTGTTGAAATACCACATTATTTCATCAGCCCAGTCACTTTCCTCGGGCAATGAGTTGACAAGGTTAACCTCCATCACTCGGTCTTCCTATTGACAAGCAGATACTTCGGCGACGGCGCTTCTAACTAACTCTTGGCATAATGCCCGCCCTCAGACAAGTTTGGTGGGTCGAACCTCTATGTCGAATTCTTGGATTTTGGTAATCCACCCTGCTCTCTTATGGCCTGGTTCACCCTGAATGATGAAACTTCTCACGTTCGGGTGAATCACGAAGACTGTGATCTGACTTTGAGAGACGAAGTGCTTAAACTTTCTCAATGACCTCATGACTGCATGCACTTGCCGCTCGATGAAATTATATCTCTCCTCATGTGGCTGTATCACCTGATTTAAGAAGGCTATTGGACACTCCTCGCCATCATCTCCTTTTTGGGTTAGGACTGCAGCATAGCTCTCAGGTTCCCGAACCGCATATAGGATAAAATCTTTCGAATAGTTCGGGTTTACTAGCACAGGTGCTTGAGAGATTCTAGTTTTGATTTCTTCGAATGCTTTCTTTCTTTCTTCAGTCCAAAGAAAATCAACATCCTTTTTTAATAATTCAGCCATAGGTTTGATGACTTGAGCGAAGTCAGGAACGAACTTCCTCACAAAGTTGATTTGGCCAAAAAAATATTGGAGCCCTTTTTTGTTGACTAGAAGAGGAAGCTTCAGAAGGGCTTCAGCTCTATTGGGGTTGATGGATATGCCAAATTCTTTGCATCTCTCGAACACTTGCTTCAGGTGAGAGGGGTGCTTCTCTCGTTTATGGGAGAACACAATCATGTCATCTAAATAAATGAAAATAATTTTGTTCAGCAGTTCCCGAAAGGCGAGGTCCATGGCCCTCTGAAATGTGGCCCCGACATTAGACAATCCAAAAGGCATGCATTGATAAGCAAACGTCCCCCATTTAGTGGTGAACGCTGTCTTGTGCTGATCTTCGTCTTTCACCCATACTTGGTTGTAGCCAGAAAATCCGTCTAAGAGGGAAAACCGCTGGGCTCCTGCGACCACATGGAGAATCTGGTCGATCTGCGGGAGTGGGTAATGATCTTTGAGAGAGGCCTTGTTTAGATTGCGAAAATCAACGCAGAGGCGGATGTCCCCGTTCTTCTTTCTAACCGGGGCCAAATTGGCGACCCAGGAGGAATGCTTGATAGGGTATATGATCTTGGCTTCCAGCATTTTCATCAATTTTGCCTTCATCATAGCTTCGATCTTGGGGTTAACTGCTCTCTGTTTCTGCCTGAAAGGCTTAACTCCTTCTTCCAACTCTATGGTGTGTTGGATTATTTCTCCGTCATACCCCTTGAGATCTTGATAACACCAAGCCACAATGTCTGGATATCTCTTACACAAGGCTCGAATTTGTTCCAGCTCTTCTGCGGTGCAATCTATCCCTACTTTGATTGTCTTTCCCGGTTCCAGCTCCAATCTCGTATACTGCTTGGTGTCGACCTTGATTCTCGTGAGATATAGCTCTGTCATTTTGGTCAAACAGGCTCTCAAGGGTTATTAGTCCCTTTGGGACATGATTGTTCTTCAGCTGTATCAACCCCTCATATTGCTCGTCATCAGGGTCTCTACCTTCGATTGAACTTGCTTCGTGTATCATAAAAGTGACGATATCTTCATCACAATCAAACACCTGCCAATGGGTGTCTTTATCAGGCACAAAAGGCCTGTAAATAGTACGAACCGACTTCGGCTTTTGCATAGTGTCATTAGCCGGGAGGTATCTGGCTCCAACAGAAGCCAATAAGTCAGCGTGTTTGTTTTTCTCTCTGGAGATAGCTTTGACATTCAAGGAGTCAAATGAGTCCATCAGATCCTAGACACGGTTGCGGTAAGATTTGAGATAATGCTTTTTTGAGGCACATTTGTTGGTGATCTGATTGCACACCGGCTCTGAGTCTCCGAAGATCTGCAACTGTTTGATCCCTAGCCTTTCTGCTTTCTTCAAACCCAAGCATAGGGCTTCATATTCTGCTGCAATGTTGGTGCAACTCCAGGCTAGTTTGTAGCAGTAGTCCTTTTGTATACCAGAGGGAGATCCTAGGAGGACGCCTGCTCCGACGCCATTCTTGCATCTGGAACCGTCAAAATACAGTTTCCATAACTCATCAGGTGCAGGACCTATATCTTCTTTCATCGTCTCCTTTGGCTTCTCAAGTCGGGTAACGAGTAGCGAGGATATGTCGGTATCAATCATGGCATTGAAATCCAACAAGGAGAATTCGTCTTCTGCTCTCAACTGTTCCATAGTTTCCTCTACCAGGTCCATTTCCTCAAGTTCCTCAGACATTAGGTGGAACATTTCTCCCTGCTGTTCTTCTCCGAGTATCTTCCCGACCAGAAAAGTGGAAGGCTTTTCATTGTATATTTTGACTTTTCTTCCTTTAAAAGGGACTTCCATGTGAGAAAAATCTAGCGAGAGGTATCCCCCGAGCTTGGCGGTGAACTCCCTTGAGAGGCACATGCCAAAGTAGGGTTCTAAATCAACAACCACAACTTCCTCGAATCATCGTTATATCTCGGGGCCTTATGTAATTGAATGGGGATGTCCTTGATGACACCCACCATCTTTACAGGAGTGTCGTCTAGTTGCAGAACACCCTGACTACTCCGGGTGTACTCCATGCCCATTTCTTCACAAACTGCTCTTGGCATGAGGGTAGTTGATGCGTCGGAGTCGACCATGCAGTTGTGTACCACATGCCCTTCCATTCGTAAAGACAAATAGAAAGGGGGTGGTCTATTTTTGCCAGTGATTGACGTTGTCAGGGGTTGAGCCAACATGGGTTGTGACGACTTTGCCCCTTTTACGGTCTTCAAGGTCTCTTGCAATAAGTCCACTTGCCCCGGGAGTTGAAGGGCATCGTACATACTAATCTTTGCTGGAGTTCTCTTGAGCTCATCGACAATATTTTTTTTTTAATTTACATGGTGGAATCGGTAGCCACCACGAATCTAGGCAGGCTGTCCAGCTTTTATGGCCGCCACAGTATTCTCGCGCTGTATGCCCCAGAAGCCACCACACAGATATTTGCGCAGTCCGCCCCTATAACCACCATGCCACAATCATTTTAAACCTTTTACGTTGCTGAAAGCACCGGGAAAGGGACAAGCGTTCAGTCCGGCGAGGCCCGAGATTAAAACAATATTTCCTTGAATATTTAAGACGGAGGTCTAAAGGCAATATGAAGTTATTTATAGCTCGACTCCGCTGGGGATCGAACCCAGAATCTCTGGTTTCGTAGACCCGCTCATCAACAATATTATATTTGGCAGTGGACGATTCCTCAACCTCCTTCGCTGACTCATATTTAGTATTGTACTGTTGAGTTGCTTCGACCCTTTGTCGTTTTGTCAATGATGGGTACCGAAGCTTTTCTCGGGCCTGCTCCTGTGTTTCGGCAAGCGACTGGTTTATTGGAGCTTTAGTGAGAGGTACTTTCTCTTTGGCCGATGGCAGCGGAGGTGTTTTGTTGGGAGCATTTGCGGTCGCACCTGCAGCTGGCTGTGTCCTTTCCCTCCGAGCATATACCTTCAATGGCTTCATTTGGGCAGGTTCGACCTCAATCGGTCTCTTGCCTTCTTTAGTCAGAAATGAAACGGGATCCTCTTTGGAAAAAACAAAGTTTCGCTCTTCTCGGATCATATTTACTTGATCATCTTCATCCTTCGGGATGCTACCGACGAGGGTCTGGAGGTAGTGTTGGTGCAGCATACAACTATCCTCTCCATGAGGGTCATTGCAGGTAGAGCACCAAGTTACTTGGTCTACAAAGCTAAGTCCTGCGTTGGTGGCTACATTCCTTGTGGAGGTCTCTGGTTCTGGGCGGCCTGTTCTCTTGTCAGCGCCGGAGGAGGGTATGGCCTCCTGGGAACGAACTTCTGTTGGGCTTGCTTCTTCTTCATCACGACAATGTCAATAGACAGTGTCTGACAGACGGTGGTCAGTGACTCCATCTGTTTCAGGATCTTGGATTGTACATCCACGGTTTGCGATGGTTGGGCTGGTGGGGGTAACGGAGCTAATGGCGGCTGAGATGAAAGTGGAGGAACAGACTGAACCGGGAGATGCACCTTAGGTGGATAATGAGTGATTGCCGGAGCGGGGTTCCAAGATGGATTGGGATATGAAGATGAGGCAGATGCTGGCGAATACTGCGATTGTGGAAAGTCCGGATAGATGGGCGGTTGCACCTTGTGCGGGAGCCTACCTATACTTATCATATCTAGTTCCTCTCTTTGAGTTGCTTCATACAAATCCGGGAAAGTGTTCACACGGGCCAACTTAATGACTAGGCTGATATCTGGGCCAAATGCCCTAACGTAGTAGTGAGCAGCTTGTCCATCAGAAGGACGAAGCTCAGGAGGAACTCTTTTCAATGACCGCTCAAATCTCTCATTAAAATCTGAAATTTCCTCCTGCGGGTGTCGCTGGATAGTTTGGAATTGATGTAACAGCGAAGATGGGTCTGCGGATTCATTGAATCCCATACACAGTTGACCAACGAGTGCAGGCCATCCAGTAATGACACCTTCAGGCAGGGATATGTACCAATATAGCAACTTGCCTCGCAAGGAGAGCGCCAACAGACAAGTCTTGACACTTTCATTGGTAATGGAGTGCAGCGCAGCCAAGGCCAGAATGTCTTGAATGTGCTCATACGCCGTCTTTCGAGTCCCATCATAAGTTGGAATAGCTTTTAAAGCAGCAAGTGGAACAACATCTTGTCCTGCTAGAGCAAGAGGCCCAGTTGAGTCAACGGCCAGGAATAGATCGACGACATTTTGTTGATTCTGAGTTGCCATGTCTCCTTCCTCCTCCTTGAGCGGATCGGTGGTATAGTCGGTATCGATATCGTTCGTGGTTGTAGGTTCTTCAATTTCAGCCTCTTCAACTTCCTCTATTTCTTCGACCTCTTCAATTATAGGTTCCTCTTCTTGTTGAGCTTGGTAATTGGCTGCCCTCGGGTGCGCTCCAGCAGCGTTGATGTCGATTTCGTAAAACTCGAGCTCTTGTCCCGGATTCCTAGCTCTCCACCTTCTCGTATGCATGAAGGCACTTTTGGTATTGGACCAGTCTTACAGACTCAGAGAATATTTAGGTAACACAGAGTCGTCAGGTGTTCTGATCTGACAGCAATGAAGCGAACACCGATGCTTCGATTCTGTTTTGGGGTGGGAAACCTTCGGGTCCCACCGGGCGTGCCAAAGAAACTGTTGGTTACGAATTTGCCACTAGGAAAGGTTTTAGGTCTTTCCTAGATTCGCCCAGGAGATTGAAATGCCGGAAGGAAGGAATGCCTTCCGTGCCAATCTCCGGAGAAGGCCAACTTCCTATGGTTTTTAATTTAGTTTAGGGTGCTGAAAGAGATTTAAAAGTGCAGAAAGAGATGTAAATGTGATGTACTTCGGGTGAAGGAGATAAGCAGCACAGTTACTAACCGTACGCTTTTACCAACAGCAATCAAAACAATGTATACCTAGAAACATTAGCACTTTCCTACCCTATGTATCCTCTTTATCTTATTCCAAATACACTTAATTGCCAATGCTGAGATCCAGATATGCAGAATGACAACAATTAGAAAAATAAGCAAAATGAAGCAGAAATATTAAAGAAAGGCAGCATACAAGATAGACACAACTAATGAGCCAAGTATACTTTTGTATTAAGAGCAGATGTACAGCTTAGAGAAGTTTCTTAGTGAGAAATCCCCTTTTTCCCCCCTTTTTATAATGAGACGCACTTGCTATTTATAGCATTTTTCCCTCCCAATTACAATGAGAAGCGTAGATCCCCAAACCTTCCAAAAGCTGCAAAAAGGGGAGAGATTTGATCTTGGTCGGCCATCCCTGTACTTGCAGCACGCTCTCAGTTGATCTTGTACAACTTCTGATAGTCTTGGTCGCTGAAAAAGGGACCATCGTCTAGCTTTGGTAGATGGGGTACAATTATCTTTCAATGCCCAGCTACTCTTCCTCAAAGTCCAATTGGTGCAAACTCCAAAATCTGACCTGGAGAAGAGGGGAAAAACATCCCAAATGCTCTCTTTGACTGCAGCCGAAAATCGCTGAAAAGATAAGATGCGCCCAGAATCGCTAAAGAGTGAAGGCGATCTTGGGAATGATGATTCAAGGCAATCCTTGGCCTGAGCTTGAAAGCGCTCACAAAATGAATGATTTCGGGCTTTTCTGCTTGGCGACGGCGATTTCGAGCTTGAGGAAACCTATTTGCTGGATGTCGCTACGAAAGTTGAGCGATTTCAGGTTAGGGGGAGAGCGACAGCGATTTCGGGCTCAAAGCCTTAGCAGCCTCGCAATTTCAAAAGCGCTGGAAACTCTTGAGCGCCAGGCAGCTTTTCTCTTGGCGACGACGATCTCGAGCCCGCCTACGCCTTTCTGATGCCCCTTTTCGCTCGAAATGTGCCATAGCGACGGGCGGATAGTGCGCGCGGTAGCGACTTCGGGTTCAAAGGACTTAGGCAAATCTGCCACTTTGAAACACGACCCTTAGTCGCTCAAAAACCCGCCTGCGCCAGAAATCGCGCAACAATAACAACGATATTGGGAAAGGGGGAACACTTGGTAAAATTTTACAATTTTTATGCCGATGATGGCATCAGATCTGATGGAAGCTGGGGACCGAAAACAGAACACTTGCTGAAGCACTAAGGAAGATCACCATAACATATGAGGAAAGAACGGGGAAGAAGGAGAGTGGCAACAACCTGAAAAAATATACCCCCTATCAAAAATGTGGCAACAGTTACTCTTTCTAAAGATTGATTCTATCGATACTGATTGGACAGTGTTGAGTGGTGTTTTAACCCGATTGTGAAAACACACTCTCCTGTAGGATCCGAGTTCCAAATCCTCTGCTTGCAAAGAAAAACGATTCTCCAAGATTCTTATTATGCTAATTATTTATTATCAAGGATGCTGTTTAAAATGAAATGCTAAGAACACCTTAGGGTTTGCAAGTGGATGTTAACAAGGGGCACTGTGGTTTATTTAATTCTGAAAGTGCAATGGACTCTAAAATGAATAAAATATGTTTTAATCTTTAATTCTGATGGATTTTTAGTGATTTATTCAAACACAGTAATTAAACTGCTGAAAATAAAATATGGGTTTGAAAAGCAAAGACAAAAGTAAACAAAAGTAACAATAAGAATAGATTACAGTCAGAAAGCTGTCATTAATCTGATGAAACCGAAGATACTGAGGCTTTCTACATACAACCTAACCTAATGAACCTGCACTTTCACACAATCCAAATAGGCTAGATGCGGGTCTCGAGGGTTTCTACTATAATTCTAGATTCGAGCATTCGCATGAAGCAACCAAGATATCTTGCATTAAACTTCACCTAGAAACCTAAGAAATCCGGAAAGGAAAGATAGACATTAAATCATGCATGCAGAAGTAACTCCTTCTTTCTCATCCAAAAGATGCCAACTCTCTCGTATTTTGTATTAAAGAATATTTCGATTACATTCAAAAATGTTCCGGTATAAAATTCGCGAACAAAAAGAAGGAAATTGCCCAAGTACAGGCCCGGAATAGCACGAAGCTCTTGTCTCGCAACTCGTATTCGGCAATTTCCAACCCCTTCTTCGATTTGCAATCCTGGTCTTATAATGTTTGACGCGGCTCTTCGATCTTCTCTCGTCGCTTCATTTCACCTTCCCGCACATGACCCCTCAAATTCCTCGCTTTTTCCCACTTTGATTCACGCTCAAATTTGAAAACGCTTCGAAATTCATCTCTCGCATGTAACGCCTCTGCAAGTTTGACACCTGTGCACCACGTGTTCTGCTTTTCCTGCGTCCTGTGTAACGCTTACTACGAAAAAAAACGACAAAACTGCAAGTCTGCCTGTTCATCTTCTTAGCCGCGATATGGCGACATGTCGCGAAATCGCGACATGTCGCGATATCGCTACATGCTTCCCGGCCGTACGCCTTTAGCAGCTCCCTGTAGCGATGTCGCGACCATTTTCATTTGTATACCTCCGGCCGCTTCTCGTAGCGATATCTCTACTCTTTTAAAGCTTTGGGCCTTCTTCTTCGAAGGGTAGCGATATCGCTACCACTTTGAACCTTGAGTCTTCTTCCCCAAAAATTGTAGCGATATCGCTACCTTCTGACTTCGTCGGGCTCTTTTGAGAATTTTGCAGCGATTCGCTACCTTTTGGCTTTGAGCCTTTGTCTTCAAGAAATGGCAGCGATTCACTACCGTTTTGAACTTTGAGTCTTCTTTCCGCAAGGCGTAGCGAAATCGCTACCGTTTCTCCGTCGGGCCTCCTTAGCAATTTTACGTCGCGACATCGCGACCATTATCATTCTCTTGCCCTCTCTCGACAAACCGTCGCGATATCGCTACCGCTTTTATTTCCGAACCTGCTTGCCACAAACCGTCGCGATATCGCTACCGCTTTTATCTTTCGTACGCCTTGGCAAAACCTGTCGCGATATCGCGACGTTTTTCCCCCTCGGACCTTCGTGCAACTTTCGTCGCGATATCGCTACCGCTTTTTCTTTCCGTACGCCTCCCCAAAACACGTCGCGAAATCGCGACCATTTTCTCCGTCCGTACACCTTTGCTGCAATCGGTCGCGAAATCGCGACGTCTCTCCTCTTTGTCAGCGATGGAGCTACATGTCGCGATTTCGCAACAACTTTCCTGTTTCCGGCAGCGATGGCGCAACCAGTCGCGATTTTGCGACATGTCGCGATTTCGCGACACCTTTCAACACTTAGGCATTTTTTTTTCTTTTCTTCAATTTTAGCATCTGGGTCACCGAGATTCTTCTCTGCAAGCCTGCAAAAAGGTGGGTCCCCAATTTTGGGGTGTGTTGTGGATCAACCACAACAGACAGCAATAACCGAAAGGTGCAAACAATCAAAGTTCAAATTTTTATATTAATCATGTGCGAGGAATGAGTAGATGGCCGTTTGTTGCATGAAGCACAAGTGGTGGTAATCCTATCCTCCAACTTGTTATTGTTGGTTACGAATCAGCCACTAGGAAAGGGTTTGGTCTATCTATGTGCCCTAGACCCGCCCAACATATTGAAAGGCCGAAAGGAATGAATGCCTTCCGTGCCAATCTCTAGAGAAGGCTGGCTCCTATACTACGCTAAACTTGGTTTAAGATTAGGGAACTGGAAAGGAATTGGAAAAATGCTGAAAGGGATAAAAAACTGAAAGAAATGGGAAATGCAGATTGTTTCAAGGGGAAGAACAGGCAGCACAATTACTAACTCCTACTTGAACCAGCAACAATCAATATTATAAACATAGCAGAAACTAAAACTGAACACACACTGATACGTATCCTTTAGCAATTCCAGATTTCAGAATTTACTTTATGCAAATGAAGAAACAAAATTAACAGAAATAAGCATAGAAGGCATCATACACAGTGAAAAAGTTCAGAATCAGAACCTGGAGTTTTATTACTGAAGCAATAAGTCCAAATACAGCAGCTCTTTAGCAAACTACTCACCCCATATTACATTGCATTGATCTGCCTTTTATAGAAGGAATTTCCCCCCAATTACATTAATGCTCAAACTCTAAAACTGCAGGGGCAGTTGAGATTAGACCCCTGCCAGCTGACAGTGTACCTGGAGTACGGCTTACCCGTGTTTAGAGCGGCTTCGGACCATTTCTACAGCTGGGAGAGCATGTCTCATCAATGCGGCTGGTGCAGCTTGCCCTTTGGAGTTCTTATGGGACCTGATATGACGTACTGAAGGGATAGGCTGAGACCGGAATTCCTGTATCATTAATGTGCCTCAGATGCTCACCTACCCCACTTCTGGGGCTTGCTTGAAAATTTTCCAAGTCCGGCATAAACTCGGAGTTCGCTCATTTTTAGCCCAAGACTGAAGTTCGCTGCAGAATGGGAGCGACGCTGAGAATCGCTTAGAAACGGAGCGAAGCTGGGAGTCGCACAAGGGGAGGAGCGAACTTGGGGGCTCTGTCGCTCGCTCGCTCGAAGTGACTCCGATGTCGGGGTTCGCTAGCGAGTGGGGTCGATACTGAGAATCGTCCAGGAATGAGCGATGCTGGGGAGCTTGGTGCCTCAGCTGATTTTTTGTCCTTTAGCTGCGCGTCGCACGAAGCTAGAGCGAGGCCAAGGTTCGCTCGGAGACTGAAGCGAGACTAGGGTTTGCCCGGAGACCGGAGCAAGACTGGGATTCGTTCAATCTTGGAGTGATCTTGGGCCGAGTCGCCACTTAGCGCTTTTTCACTTTTTGTGCCGTGGTTCGCCAGAGAACTCAAGCGATTCCGGGAGTCGCCGCTCTTCGAAGCAATAATGGGGGGCCCTTCTTAACTGTTTTCCACGTCTCGGGCTGCCGGTCGCTCCAAAGCCAGGGCGAAGCTGTGGTTCGCTCCACTTGGGAGCGAACTTGAAGCAACTCACTGTCCAAGTTGTGGTTCGCTCTTGGGGTATAGCGAGGCTGGGATTTGCTCCTTTTGAGAGTGAACCTAAGCTTTTCATGCCTTAGGAAAATTTCGGGTACCCAAAATCTTTTGCTGTTTGTGCCGATGCTGAGCGATCTTGGGGTTCACCATTAGAGGGACCTGAAGCCGGGGCTCGCTGGCAGAGGGGAACGAGTGCGAGAGTCGCTTGGAAGTGGAGCGATCCTGAGGAAAATTCTGCCTTAGAATATAACTCCTATCCAAAACTAGGCATCGCTGCTAACTCGGGCGAACCTGAGGGCGAGCCAGAGAACCTCTGTGCCTTAGCCATTTTTGGGCGAAGCTGGTTTTGGAGGACAGGAGGAAAGGAGAGGATTCGAACATGAAAATAGTGCAGCAATTTTTCAAAATTTTACCCCTTAGTCAAAATGTGGCAATAGTTATGTCTTGCTTTCTCCATTGAACTCTCAGCTAGACATCAAATAGTAATCTACCAAGGACAAATATACTGACTTAACAAATCCTGTGTGCATACTCAGTAGTGCAAAATTACCCTGCACATTGTTGACATATGTCTACATGGCCTATATACATAAATACAAAGCACTCAGTTGGGGATGCCTAAGAGCATACATATGTCATCAACTTCTGGACAGTGCAACAATTAAGCAACAATGATGATTATCAAAGTGTTGGTGGAAGATTTTCATACTGTGCATTTAGTGAGAATGGTTGTTAGCAGAGAAGAACTAATTTTACATGAAACTATCTATATACACTTAAAGAAAAGTCACTATATTCTTGGGATTGAGGCATAATAAATGAAGCTAGAGCTATACATCTTATAGAGTCAGCAATTCAAAATCAGGTTCTAGATCAAGTTATGGCTTTTTTTTTAATAAATTAGTGAAACTGGGAGATGCATCTTCTGACAATTTGGAGATGTCTTTTGTATGAAGATGAGATGCCTTTTAGATCCAGTTATGGCTTTTGTTGGAGTTCCTAGGAGATGTCCCTCAGAAATAGGTGATGCTAGTAGCACATGTCTCATTATATAAGAGATCTTATGCATTATATTTATCACTGTGATGGAAAAAAACAGAAGTAGGTATTTAAGTGGAACAAAATTCCATCATAGGAATATGCCACTGGAAATAACAGCTTGTAGAAAGAAGAGCATCACAATGACCGGTTAGAAATCAAGAGGGCCAACTACCCCCCACAAACATGTCATGACTCGATGTTAATAGGGGTGAGGAATCCCACATAAGATGAACTAAGGGTTTGTACCTCTAAGCCTGCTGCCCCATTGGCAGAGTTTGGCAAGTGGTGGGGTCCGACAACGGAATCAATGTGGGATTATTAACGCATACATGCACTACACTAACTAAAAAGAACAAGTATTAAAGTGGAACGAAATTCCATCATAGGAATAGAAGAATTTAATATAATATAAAGGTATTATAAGAAATATAATAACATAATATTAGGTCAACTGCATAAAGGCAATTAGTCTATAGTTTTATTTATTGACAACCACTAGGCTAAAGGTGAGTTTTGTAATCAGAATATTTGCAAGGTTATTTGACTTGTTCTATGTTGGCATAAACGTAGCAAAGAGAGTCTTAAGTATATTAAAGATACATTCAATTTGTCTTTTGATGCAAAATAGTTGATATTTATGGTTTAGTTTTTATATGGATGCTAACAGGGGAGGTTCTTTGGATGGAAGAAAGTCAATATTGGGCATTTTTAAAAAATTGTAGCAATAAGTTATAGTTGTTCAACTCATGAAGTAGTTTGGGTTCTGAAAAATACTGACTGATTTGAAGATTGAGAGAACACAGCAAACAATATCATAGTGTGGTAATTAAAGTACTATAAAAATAATAAAGAATCATGCTTTTCATGCCAGAAAAGAAAGTAAATTTTGAAAGCATATCAGAGAACAAGTTCTAAACAAAGAAATTGTTATTATTTTTTAATTATAAATTAACAAATCACAAGATCAGGTTATAGCAGTGTTCCACAGGGACGCATTCCCCCCTCCTCGGGACTGCCCCGTTTTGCCATACTCCATGTTTTGGCGATGGAGAAACAGGTAGAAAATGTCCCAAATTTGCAAACTTGAATGGGGCTGCCCCTGGTACATCCTGAGGCCTCTCAATGATGTATCAGAAACAAGGTCATCTTAGGATAGCTTATTTGGGACTCCCAGGCATCCCTGGGACACCGTGGGGACATCAAAACATCCGCATGACATCCCAGGGATGTTTGGGCATCTTTGGTGGTCACGACTCAGAATGTTCCTGGCCATATGGAGCGACATTGATACAGCCCCATGACTATTCCTAGGACAACGTTCAGCACCAACAGGCCAACATTCTATGGTGTTAGTGTTTTTTATTCTTCTCACCTTCACTGTTATGAGTTATTTTTAAGACTATCAGTTGCAGGTTGCAGGCAGAAGTCACAGAGCTTTTGTAATAGGTGCGTGTGGTGTAGAATTGGGTTTTTTCTTGGCATGGCCTTTTCAGTAGTGGTTCTGTGTGTAATGCATTATATAAAGAAATAGGAACAGGTTGAAAAAAGGAGCAGAGTTTGACAGATTTTTAAGAACCGGACTAAGTTGCTTTGCTGGTGTGTCCATCTGCTATGGATTCTTTGCAGAACCTTTATCGTTTTGATATCCATAACAAAGTTGACAATGATTTTGAATATAAACTGCCAAATGTGGCTACAAAGTAGTGGGATAATTTGGAGGAAAATGTTGAGGGTATAGCAGGCCTTTTCATTGATGTAGGAACCCCAGTTGTTGCAATAGAAATGTATGGGAGTCTAATCTTGTTATTTGAAATTAAAATATACTTATATCTTGGATCCCATTTGTGCGCTCATGAAAAGAGTCGGAGTCTTTTGTGTATAATGATGTTTCTGCATTATCATTGGCTGTGGGTTCATGTTTAGCTTTATGTAGTGCTTTGAATGTTTGTCACAAGTTGGAATTGATGGATGAAGGACTGAATTATTTGGTCAATGGATTTAGAATAATGATTTATGAATCTGCTTCTCAAAAGAAGTGTGGTTATTTCTATCATGATTTAATTATTAGCAATCTGCAATAGATAAGCAGCCTTCTTTCTTCTCTTTTAAATGAATCTGCATACTCATACAAGTTGAGGATATCAATTATTAGAGTAAATAGAAACAATAAAAAAAATGTTATGTTATGTTGCATATTTATGCTTACGGGATCCAATTTGGGGCTTAAATTTGTTTTATATATATAAAAGCTGATCCTCATCTGTCCTACCTCGATCCCATTGTCGTCTTCAGAATTTGGGGCCAAACCCCTTCCCTCATGGAGACATACCTCACCATATCACACCATTCCTGTCCCAAAAACTTTGTGGAACACAGGATTACAGATATATTTCACCAAGCAGCTAAACAAGGATAAGTCTAAGAAGATGAGGTATATGGTACACAGCCTGAGTAGCCTAATGATGGAGACTTTGGAACTCTGAATAGAGGTCCAAGGTTCGAATCCTAAGGGGGGTAGGATTGTACACCATGCTGATAGTTTCACAATGACACTGAGAGGGGGGTGAATCAGTGTAGCTATTTAAAATTCAAATCTACAACTCTTAATGCCGAAACAATGAAAACTTAAGATCAGATAAAGCACATATACCAAAAGAGCATTCCACAACACACGATGTAACGAGGTTCACCAATTTGGCTACTCCTCAAAAATGACTGCTTGGACTCCCGTCCAAATCTAGTCTTTGCAAAATAACAATTTTACAAACAATTTACCAGCACCCACTGGAAGGAGCACCAACCCCTGGTTTATCTGCACCAACAGAAAGGAGCACCAACCCCTGATTCCAAGCACCCACTCAGACTGCAATTCTGAAACTATATGTTTGACATAAAAATGTCTTCGCTTATACAAGACCCTATCTGGTCTATTGCTCTCTCGGCTCTCCTTAACACTCTCTTACGACATGCACTCTTCAGCCTTTTTTCAGCACTATAATTCTTCACGCAGATCTCCTTTTATAACCTTTTCTCTGTAACTGCACCTGTAACTGTTGTAACTTCTCCTGTAACTGCACTTGTAACTGTCGTACCGACTTCTCCTGTAACTGCACCTAAACTTGTCGTATCGACCTCTTCGTACATCGCACTTGTAACTCGTCGTATCGACTCCTTCTATAATCGCACTCTGTAATCGTCGTACCGACTTCAATTAACTGTCACATACCTTCTTTCAGCTGGTTTCTCTTCTTAGCTCGTGTCGAAGTGACCTGTCGTGAAATCGTGACACTTCTGCCTCTTTGACCTCTTCTCGTCTTGTACCCGCGAAAACACATGTCGCGATATCGTGACACTTTCTCTCCTTCGCTCTTTCTCTTGCCTTCGGTTCACGCCACTTTTTCTTCTGGACTCTCTCTCCTGCCTTCGGGTCGCGAAAACCCGACATGTCGCGAAATCATGACACTTTTTCTCTCGGACTCTTTCTCCTGCAACATGTCACGAAATCGTGACACTTTTTCTCTCAGACTCTCTCTCCTGCAACATGTCGCGAAATCATGACACTTTTTCGTCCGTACAACTCTCTTCGCTCGCAAAAGAAACATGTCACGAAATCGTGACATCTTTTCTCTCTCCTCGTTCTCTTCGCTTTGGACCGAAAAATGAAACATGTCACGAAATCGTGACATCTTTTTCTCTCTCCCGAAATGAACAATTTTCTCTTCCTCTTTCTCCGCAAATGAAACATGTCGCGAAATCGCGACATCTTTTTCTCTCTCCTCTTTCTCTTCGCTTTGGACCGCGAAAATGAAACATGTCATGAAATCGCGACATCTTTTTCTCTCTCCTCTTTCTCTTCGCTTTGGACCACGAAAATGAAACATGTCGCGAAATCGTGACATCTTTTTCTTCCGTACAATTTCTCTTGCAATATGTCGCGAAATCGTGACACTTTTTCTACTTGTCTTTTTTCTTCCAACATGTCGCGAAATCGTGATAATTTTTCTTGCTTGCGCCTTCTCCCCGAACATGTCACAAAATCATGACAGTTTTGCTTGCTTGCGCTTTCTCTCCAAACATGTCGCGATATCGCGACAGTTTTTCTTTCTGGCTCTTTTTCTCCAAACATGTCGCGATATCGCGACAGTTTTGCTTTCTTGCTCCTTTTCTCCAAACATGTCGCGATATCGCGACAGTTTTGCTTTCTGGCTATTTTTCTCCAAACATGTCGCGATATCGCGATAGTTTTGCTTTCTTGCTCTTTCTCTCCAAACATGTCGCGATATCGCGACAGTTTTTCTTTATTGCTCAACATGTCGCGATATCGCGACAGTTTTCTTCCTTGTGATTTTCTTTTGATTTTTCTCAAATGGGCCACTTCTATCTTTTGGAAAATCACTGTACATACTCTGAAGAACCTCTTAACTCCTGTAGACTTCATCAACTGATCTGTCTGACTGCCTGTACACTTCATCAACTGATCTGTCTGACTGTGTTGACAACAATGACAATACTTTTGTTGCAACTTGCTCAACAATCTCCCCCTTTGGAATTGTTGGCAACACTCATGGAATCTCCTGTAAATCCTGTAAATCTTCTCCCCCTTTGTCAATAATACCAAAGGGCTGCTGCAGACTCCCCTTGAGTCCATGCACAACATTCTCAGGCACAAATTATTATAGTTAGCAAAAATTACAAACATGAGCAAAAAGATAAGGAAATATGTAATTGCTCCCCCTGAGAATGTGGTCCCGATTGCTAGTCAATGCTTGGGAAGCGTAACCACTCCCAACTTATTGCGAAGGTACTCAAAAATTTCTTTGGGCAGCGGTTTTGTGAAGATATCCGCTACTTGCTCTGTAGTTGGGACAAAATCCAACTTAACCTCACCTTCCACAACTTTCTCCTTCAAAAAGTGATATCGGATAGCAATATGTTTTGTGCGAGAATGCATAACCGGATTCTTTGAGATGTTAATAGCACTGGTGTTATCACACTTAACTGAAATTGGCTCTCTGAAGTTAATGCCAAGATCTTTCAGGGTTTGTTTCATCCATAAAACCTGCGTACAACACGTTGATGCTTGCAATATATTCTGCCTCTGTTGTGGATAAGGAAACCGAATCTTGTTTCTTATTGTGCCATGCGACCAACTTGTCTCCAAGATAGAAAGCACCTCCACTGGTACTCTTTTTGTCATCGACACATCCTGCCCAATCTGCATCTGAATACACAATAAGGGTGAAATCCTTACCTTTTGGATACCACAATCCATACTCCATAGTACCCTTCAGATACCAAAGAATCCTCTTCATAGCTGTCACATGAGTTTCCTTGGGACTAGCCCGAAATCGTGCGACCATGCAAACCGCCTGCAAGATATCCGGTCCGGTAGCTATCAAATACTAGTAAGCTCCCAATCATAGATCCGTACATGGTTTGATCAACATCCGAAGATTTGTCATCCTTGCTCAACTTGCAACCTGTCATCATGGGAGTGCTAACAGGCTTACAATCCTCCATTGTGAATTTCTTTAGCATCTCCTTCACATATTTAATTTGAGAAATAAATATTCCCTTCTCATTTTGATTAACTTGCAGTCCGAGGAAATACGCAAGTTCACCAATCATAGACATTTCAAATTCTTTCTGCATCTTATTTGCTAAATCTTTACATGACTCATCATTGTTGCTGCCAAAAATGATATCATCTACATATACAACAAGGACAATAAGATGGCCATTCTCTATTTTGACATACAAATTACTATCCACCATACCCTTTTTGAACCCTTGTTCAGTAAGATAGTTGTCGAGCCTTGCATACCATGCTCTGGGTGCCTGTTTCAAACCATACAGTGCCTTTTTTAACTTGCAGACGAAGTTAGGATTATCACCCAGTTGGAAGCCATCTGGCTGCTCAATATAGACCTCTTCTTCAAGTTTTCCATTCAGAAATGCTGATTTCACGTCCATCTGATAAACTTTGAAATTCTTGTGAACTGCTAAAGCCAGAAACATTCTAATCGCTTCAAGTCTAGCCACCGGTGCAAAGGTTTCTTCAAAGTCGATACCTTCAACTTGTGCATAGCCTTTACAGACCAATCTTGCTTTATTCCTGACTATCTGTCCATCTTCATTCAATTTGTTTCGAAAAACCCATTTAGTACCGATTATATTTTTATTTGCAGGTCTAGGTACTAACTCCCAGGTTTTGTTTTTCTCAATCTGATCTAATTCTTCATTTATTGCCATCATCCAACTTTCATCTTTGCTTGCTTCAGCAACATTTTTGGGCTCGATGCTGGATAAGAGAGAGTAGTTACTTACTACTCTTCTTCTTGTTTGAACACCAATTGTGGGATCTCCAATTATTTGCTCTCTAGGATGATTTTTCTGCAAGCTGCCTATTTTGATTTTCTTGTTTTCTTCATCTTCTGAAACACTACTTAAATCACCTGAGTCCATTTTCTGTTTCTTTTCCATTTCCTCTTCCTCATCTGCTTCAATAACCTCTTCATAGATTGGGTAGTTTTCTTCACAACTAATTTCTCGTTCTCTACCTTCATCAACTTTTACATCAGCACTCTCCACAATTTTCTTTAGCCTCTTGTTGTAGCATGTATAGGCTTTACTTTTTGTCGAATAGCCAAGAAAGATACCTTCATCAGCTCTATCTTCAAACTTACCAAGATTATCTTCAGTTCTTTTGATGTAACATTTGCTGCCAAAAACTTTAAAGTATCTTGTTGTTGCCTTTTTACCGAACCATAGCTCATACGGAGTTTTGCTTTCATGTGTCCTCAACATGCACCTATTTTGGATGTATACCGCAGTATGGACTGCCTCTTTCCAAAATCTGTCTGCTATTTTGCTCTCAGTCAACATAGTCCGTGCCATTTCTTGCACAGTCCTGTTCTTCCTTTCTACAACACCATTCTGCTGAGGTGTCCTTGCTGCTGAAAACTGTCTTCTAATCCCATATTTTTGACAGTACTCTGCAAACTCCTCTGAGATAAACTCTCCTCCTCTGTCTGATCTTAAGCATTTAATTCTTTTTCCTGTTTGATTCTCAACCTATTTTTTGAAAATCTTGAACATCTCAAAGGCATCTGATTTATGCTTTAAAAATAGTACCCATGTCATCCTGGAGTAGTCATCTATGCACAACATAAAGTATTTGTCACCATTTATGCTTTGTGTTCTCATGGGTCCACACAAATCAGTATGTATTAGTTCTAAAGGTTTGCTGGTGAAGTATTCCTTTGATTTAAATGTGGCTCTAGTTTGCTTCCCCTTTTGGCATGAAGCACAAATGCTATTTAATGGTTTGCCAATGGTGGGTATATCTCTTACTGCCCTGTTTGAGCTTATTTTTACCAGATTGTCAAAGCTGATATGACCGAGCCTCTTGTGCCACAACCAATTTTCATCTTCCTGTCCAATCAAGCATGCTCCTTCTGAAGTCTCTAAGAGAGTATATAGATTTCCAGAAGTCCTCGATCCAATAGCTATCAGCTTCCCACTGTGTGCTTTTCGACTTCACAGCCCTACTTCTTAAAGATGACTTCATGACCTCTATCACAGATTTGACTTACGCTCAGTAAGTTGTGCTTCAAACCAATCACAAACAGAACTTCTTTGGAATTGATCTTTCCATCACTTATCTTGACTGATCCTTTGCCAACTATCTTGGCTCCATCATTATTTCCAAACTTTACAGAGCCCCCTTCATATTTCTGTAACTTTTCAAATTTTTGTTTATCTCCTGTCATGTGACTGGAGCATCCACTATCCAATATCCATGGTGCAGATTTGTTCTGTGCTTTGAATGTTGTCTGTACAATCAAGGATTCCTTTTCTTCCTTGGGTCGCTCCTTTTCTTTCCACTCTGGTTTGACTACAGTTTTGGTCACTTGTTTAGACTTTTCTTTGTCAGTAGCTTGTGCATGTTTTTCTGGGAATTTTTTGTTTTGCCTTAAACAGTTTGGTTGAGATCTTCTTCCTTGATATTTATTTGCTGCATATGTGCTTCTACAGTATCTTGCAATGTGTCCAAAGTTATGACAGTTATAGCATTCTATCGCATAATCCATCAAGGGTGAAAAGACATTTCTACTGGTGAAATTTCTTTGTCCTATATTATAAATGCGGTCTGAAATCTTATGACCGTAAGCATTGCATTTAAAACAATAACCAGAAAAGGAATGATTGAACCTGGGAGTTGGTCTTTGCCATTTTGTAGTAGGAGCCACAAATTTTCTTCTCCTTTGATGTGTGACGTTTGTGAATCCCTCATTGTCAGCACTCTTCTCGTGCCTCGCATTGTTGCTTTCTTTTGCATGATTCATTTTTCCTTGATCAACCTTGACCTTATCTTCTTTCTTTACTTGGTTCTACGAGTTATGGCCTTTGATCCACTTGACGATTCTCCTTCGACAAAGCCCAAGCCAAATTTGATGCCTGTAGTCCTCTGACTATTTATAATCTTTTCAAGCTTCGCAGAACTTCCTTCAAGTTTGTGATAGCAACTCAATTTTTGATTCTTTTCTTCTAGCCACATTTTTAAAACAACAATCTCTTCTTCCAGTTTGTTGCACTCATCTATTTTCATGGTTAATTGTACTTCGAGTTCTTCAGACATTTTCTTAAATTCTTTTGTCTGTACTTTCAAACTGTTTATTATGTCATTCGCATCCTCAAGCTTTCTTGAGACCTTTTTATTCTTTTTCCTTTCTGTACTCAACTCTTTAAGTGCAGCAACCAACTCTCCTTCCAGATATACTTCAGCCTCATCCTTAATGTTTTTATTACCTTCCTATTTTTCTTCTGTTTTTTCTTCTTCAAATGCCATGAACAGAGCTTCACCTGTTTCTTCTTCAGAATCCTCACCTGAGCTATCTTCAGAAGAGCTGACATTCTTGGATATGAAACTTTTCTTTTTGAAGTTGCTTTTTCTAAAATTTGGTTTCTTCTTCCAGTCACTTCTTTCTTGGTGTGACCCTTCATCACTTTTGGTTTTCTCATTCATTGGACATTTAGTTGCAAAGTGACCGATGCCTCCACAATTGAAGCACTTAAACGGTAACTTTCCTCTATATTTTCCTTTTCCCTTTATAAGTTTTCGAACAAAGTTAGCTTCCGTTTCATCCGATGTCTCTTCATCCTCAGATTCTTGTTTAGCTTTTATATTTTTGTGTGCTTTAAAAGCAGCTTCTCTGTCTATGGGCTTAGTTTGTCCTATTCTCATTTCGTATGTAGTCAAAGAACCATGCATCTCGTCCATGCTAAAATTATTTAGATCTTTAGCTTCTTCTATAGCAGAAACTTTAGAATTAAATCTTTTGTGAAGAGTTCTTAGTACCTTTTTCACGATGACCGCATCTTCCATTTCTTCGTCGAGTCCTCTGATCGCATTAATGATTCCATTGACTCTCAACATATAGGCCTCTATGTTCTCATCGTCATTCATTTGTAATGCTTCGAACTGGGCTCGATGCGTTTGTAACTTAGCCTCCTTGATCTTGTCGTCTCCTTCATGAATGCTCCTTAGTTTATCCCACATGTCTTTTGCAGTTTTACAACTCATAATCTTTATTAGTTCGTTGTCCACTAAACCACACATTATAGCATTCTTTGCTTTAGAGTTATTCTCAAATAGTTTCTTACCGACGGCATCGGTCGGAGGAGTGACGGATATTGAGTATCCACTGTCTACTGACTCCCAAATGTCGTATCCCAAAGCGCATAGATATGTCTGCATTCTGAGTCTCCAAAATGCGTAATTAGTTCCATCAAATAACGGTGCTTTGTTTGATGAGAATCCTTCACCACCTGCCATTGTCTTACTTCCAAGATCACCTTAGCCGATTAAGCTTGTTCAGGAACTTGGCTCTGATACCAATTGATAGTTTCACAATGACACTGAGAGGGGGGGGTGAATCAGTGTAGCTATTTAAAATTCAAATCTACAACTCTTAATGCCGAAACAATGAAAACTTAAGATCAGATAAAGCACATATACCAAAAGAGCATTCCACAACACACGATGTAACGAGGTTCACCAATTTGGCTACTCCTCAAAAATGACTGCTTGGACTCCCGTCCAAATCCAGTCTTTGCAAAATAACAATTTTACAAACAATTTACCAGCACCCACTGGAAGGAGCACCAACCCCTGGTTTATCTGCACCAACAGAAAGGAGCACCAACCCCTGATTCCAAGCACCCACTCAGACTGCAATTCTGAAACTATATGTTTGACATAAAAATGTCTTCGCTTATACAAGACCCTATCTGGTCTATTGCTCTCTCGGCTCTCCTTAACACTCTCTTACGACATGCACTCTTCAACCTTTTTTCAGCACTCTAATTCTTCACGCAGATCTCCTTTTATAACCTTTTCTCTATAACTGCACCTGTAACTGTTGTAACTTCTCCTGTAACTGCACCTGTAACTGTCGTACCGACTTCTCCTGTAACTGCACCTAAAACTGTCGTATCGACCTCTTCTGTAACTGCACCTGTAACTGTCGTATCGACTCCTTCTATAACTGCACCTGTAACTATCGTACCGACTTCAGTTAACTGTCACATACCTTCTTTCAGCTGGTTTCTCTTCTTAGCTCGTGCCGAAGTGACCTGTCACGAAATCGTGACACTTCTACCTCTTTGACCTCTTCTCGTCTTGTACCCACGAAAACACACATGTCGCGATATCGTGACACTTTCTCTCCTTCGCTCTTTCTCTTGCCTTCGGTTCATGAAAACCCGACATGTCGCGATATCGTGACACTTTTTCTTCTGGACTCTCTCTCCTGCCTTCGGGTCACGAAAACCCGACATGTCACGAAATCATGACACTTTTTCTCTCGGACTCTTTCTCCTGCAACATGTCACGAAATCATGACACTTTTTCTCTCAGACTCTCTCTCCTGCAACATGTCACGAAATCGTGACACTTTTTCATCCGTACAAACTCTCTTCGCTTTGGATCGCGAAAATGAAACATGTCGCGAAATCGTGACATCTTTTTCTCTCTCCTCGTTCTCTTCGCTTTGGACCGCGAAAATGAAACATGTCATGAAATCGCGACATCTTTTCTCTCTCCTCTTTCTCTTCGCTTTGGACCGCGAAAATGAAACATGTCGCGAAATCGCGACATCTTTTTCTCTCTCCTCTTTCTCTTCGCTTTGGACCGCGAAAATGAAACATGTCACGAAATCGCGACATATTTTTCTCTCTCCTCTTTCTCTTCGCTTTGGACAGCAAAAATGAAACATGTCGCAAATCGTGACATATTTTTCTCTCTCCTCTTTCTCTTCGCTTTAGACCACAAAAATGAAACATGTCACGAAATCGTGACATCTTTTTCTTTCGTACAATTTCTCTTGCAATATGTCACGAAATCGCGACACTTTTTCTACTTGTCCTTTTTCCTTCCAACATGTCGCGATATCGTGACAGTTTTGCTTTTTGGCTATTTTTCTCCAAACATGTCGCGATATCGCGACAGTTTTGCTTTCTTGCTCTTTCTCTCCAAACATGTCGCGATATCGCGACAGTTTTTCTTTATTGCTCAACATGTCGCGATATCGCGACAGTTTTCTTCCTTGTGATTTTCTTTTGATTTTTCTCAAATGGGCCACTTCTATCTTTTGGAAAATCACTGTACATACTCTGAAGAACCTCTTAACTCCTGTAGACTTCATCAACTGATCTGTCTGACTGTGTTGACAACAATGACAATACTTTTGCTGCAACTTGCTCAACACATGCTTCGGTAACTGGAGTGTAGTCGGGGATAACCATATGTTGGGTAAACAATATCCGTCTGATATAGCCTATGGCCTCGCAAACGTTAAAAACTACTTTACCTTTAAAATAAATATAAAAAGCTGAATAAGAGAAAACATTGCAATGCATTTTATGTAAAATAAGTTATTTAAGCCATTAAATGATTGGCAAATTAGGTTGACTGTTCATTATGGAAAAATGGAATCCAGTCCATATTGAATGCAATGTACATAGTATTAAATAATTAAATACAAGTGAATTTACATGCCCCCTGCCTTTTCAAGTTGGTCAAGTCCGGTTGAAGATTGGGCTTGGTCACTAGTTCGAAACCTGTGCCCCTTGGGGGGCTCTCATAGTCCAAACCAGGAGGGCTGGACTAGGCCGATGACCTAAAAATTGCCTTAACGTTATATATCATACAACAGAAAAACACAGTGGAATGGATCTTTATAATTTGATTCACAGTGCTTTGGACAAGTTAGCTATGAATTTTATGTCATGTGTTGGAGCTTAACCTTTTATGAACAAAACAAAATTTTGAGTGAATGCATACCTTTCTTTTTTAAGGGGATGATTATCAAATATGAAATTAATTGCCATTGTTTAACCTCCTATTTTTCAGAAAAATGCATTGGTGATGATGTGTGTTATCTGATTGTCATGGGTTTGGTTACAACTCTTTCTCTAGAATTGCATGAAGTCCTCACATCTACTTGGTTTCGTATTGTGTGTAGTGCAATGTTTCTTTTTGTCCTTTAAATTTGTTTAAAAGGAGAAGGATTCCAATGTTCATCAGTGTTATGTTTGCTGGAACTCCTCAAAACACTGAATAAAAGAAAAGGAGAGGGCAAAAAAGAAAAAGAAAGATGTTTCCTTGACATACATCAAATAGTTTTTCTGCAATGTATCTTTAAAGCTACTACAGGTTTCTGTAATGCCTTTACAGGACACAGAATCTTTGTTGTTTTCAATGTTCTCGTATAAAAATATGTACATTTTGTCCTTAGAGAGTGCCACAGGTTTTTTACACTGTATGAAGGGAACAGAATAAATGCTATTTCGTTGTCTTTGCAGAAAGTGCATATGCTAACATTCCAACAACACCTTATGAGCTCCCTGATGGACAGTAAATTTCTTCTTCAACTATTCTTGTTATAATAGTTTATTTACTTCAGTGACACTTTTGCTGTTTATAACTCTCTGATTCTTACTGGATTTAGTGATAACCCATGTTTGCAAATAGCTTACTTGGTGTTACTTGTGCTTCTGGACAGAAAAATAGAAATTGGAGCTGACAGATTCAAGATTCCTGATCTTTTGTTCAATCCATCCCTAATTCAGGTGGTTATGTAGAAACTGGTTCTGAAATTTCAATGCTCAGTTATCAAATGCTTACTCAGCTTATCTATTTTATTGGGTTGCATGAGGTGATGAATTCTCTAATGAACAAAATCTTCTCTTTAAAGTCCAATATAACAAATCTTCAGAACTTCAAATCTTCTTAGTATCTAAAATCTTACATGCATGGGGTGGAGGTAGTAGACCAATTGGTTTCTGCTGAGTGCTTGCCAGCTTAAGGTCGGCGGTTCCAATCCCGAGCCTGTCTGGGGTCCGCTTCACTTGGAGTAAAATTTTACCGAGGCGGGACAGGGGTATAGTGGTAGCTTTCCGAAGGAGATGTTGCTGATTCCCCTGTATAACGAAAAAAAAAAATCTTACATGCATGACGGCCCCCTAAATTCTCGCGTCCTCTTTTGGATACTTGAAACTACAGCTGTGTATATGCTTTTAATATTTTGGTACTTAGAAATTATATCAAGTAAAATAATTTTCGATAGATAGGCTTTCATCTGTCTTTATAACAAGAACTCTACCTAACAATAGTAATTGTGTTAATTTTTAAGGAATACTGCATGTTTTTATCAACTGTTTGCAATGTCCTCACATACTTGTAAAATACTCCAAGGTTGCTGCAATCAATGCCTTTACCGATGGATTTCTGGATAGGAAATGATATGGCTTTCTATGCTATAGCTCATATTCTTTTAACTGGGATATGCTTTTAGTTTTTCCATAGCCACAAGTTGTATGAGTTACAAGAATTTGTCATAAATATGTTCATTCTAATTTGTCATTTAATTTGCATGTCTTGTATGTTGAGTGGTTGTTTGAATGTGGAATTATCTGGTCAAAGAAATAACCAAAATATTTATAATGTTTTTTCCTCCCCTCTCTTTCCTAATTCAGTGTTATTCTCAATTTTCTCAAGCATTTCTCTCCTTGCATCAGCTGTCCTGCCCTCTCCTTTGCCATTGGGAGAGTTTGTTGCATAACTATTTTCCTTTTGAAGACACTTCTTTTCTTTCTAATTGGCTATATATATAGTACTACACAACCACATTATCATCGTATTTTAACAAACTACACAATCGTAGTGTTATAACAAACCTAATTATCATGGCTTGTTTTATTGTGGGAGGGTCCATCACATTGCAAAGATTTAAACTTGGGTCATGTTAATATGACTGAATCCCATATATTTTTGCTCCATAATGCCTTCGACATGATTATAATTTTTTTAATTATTTATATGGCGTTGAAATGGGCCTTACTCGTATTACGTCATGATCACATTATTGCAGCATTTCAACAACCCATATTGTCAAGAGTTTCCTTATTGTGGGAGTATCCATCAGAATGCATGGATTTGCCTTATCGTCCTTTTATTTTTAAGGTTGAAACGATCCCAACCCCTATTACGTCTATTAAAATGAACCACATTATCATGGTATTACAACAAACCATATTATAATGGATTGCCTTATCACGAGATTACCAATCATAATATAGGGATTTGGATGTCGGTCGTTCTCATATTATTGCAACCCTTTTGTGTTTGCTTCATAATTTGATCCCGCAGTATTATTGTGGTGGAGGTGAAGGTTGTAATGAACAAATATAAGATCATTCAACTTATGCTATGTGAGTCAGTTGCGCTTCTTGGAGTGAATGTGCTCAAACATACTCCAATTGCGCTTAGAACTTGAATTGTTGCATGGATGACAAATTTTCATGACGAAGAGCTGAAGATTGGGCATATACGCACCAAAATCCTCCCACCATAAATCTAGAAAATGCCAAAAAGAAAGAATTTTAATAATTTATGTAAAATTCTAAATTGAAATTATTTTTGAAAACAAAATCAATAATTATTTGATCCATAAGGATAACGTGGCCTCAAAGTTGCCCTTCCTCAAATGCACTATGGGGTTGTGAAAAGGTAGCCCTTACATCTCTTGCAATCCTGCAACTCATCCTGTATCATATTGCGAGTGTTCTCATCAAGCACCATCTGAGTAAGGCATTGCTAAAGGCCCGACATCACCTCATAGTCAGCCTCAAATGAATCATCATAAAAGAATTTGGGGTTAAGGTAGTACCCCGTTGCATGTAGTGGGCTATGGAACTGAGAAGTCCATTGACGGTCAATTAGTTCCTAAATGGGATTGTATTTGGGCTTGGAATAATTATAAAATGAGGCAATTGCCTCTATTGCCCTATCCATGGCCTCATATACATATTCCATTGGCAATTTTCTTCCATCAACAAGACGGAGAACCCTCACCGAAGACTTTGACAACTAAAGTCAAAAGAGATATTTTAGTTATTGTTAGCAACTTAGCTATTTGAAATTTGGATTACAATTCAAAATTTTCAAAAAAAAAAAAACTTAGTCTTGTGCCTTGATTGCCTCATTCATAGTTGTCTAGAAGGGCTCCTCAAACACATAATTGTACACCTTCTAGCCCTCAGTTGAGAATCAATATCTAGTAGCATCTTCTCCATTCCACTCCTCGCTCACAAACATCCTCTTCAATACCTCTTTTGCATCAAAGATGTTTTTCAATGTATATGAAGTTTGTGGCAAATTGTGTTACTCTAGCCGTCATAAGGTCCCTCCCATTAGTGAACTGCCTCATTTGCTGGAGAACCCACGTATAGTTGTAGAATTTTGTAGTACATTTGGCCTTATTTACAACCTCAGACACTCAAGGTAATTTCCCAATGTATTTGAAAAGAAAATTGAGAAAATGGGCTGCACATGGTGTCCAAAAAATCATGGGGAATCTCTCCTCCAAAATCCTTCTAACTGCCACATATGTTGTTGCGTTGTTCGTGATAACTTGGACAACATTGTCCTCCCCTACTTCCAACACAACCTCCTCCAACAACCCATCAAGCATTTCGGCACTCTTAACTCTTGTCGATGCATCCATTGACTTGAGGAACATAATTTCTCCTATAGAAGCAACCAAAAAAGAAAGTTAATGTCCGATTCTTCCCATCGGTCTACCCATCAGACATGATCGTGCAACCCCTTTTTCTCCATATCCTGTGTTGCTCTTCAACCAAGAGTTGGATATCCTCAACGGATTCCTGAAGGAGAGGTCCCCTAAAATCATCACAAGTGGGCAGCTTAAATCCTGTGTCGTAAACTATGAAGACATCAACCATTCCTTGCCAATATGGAGACCTCACCACATTGAAGCAAATGTCGAAAAAATACCAAAAGGTTGCACAATCCTTCCTTGTGGCCTTGTGCCTCTCTTGGTTCCATGCAGTCATATCTTGGAGCGTGGGTTGTGACCCTAGCAAGGAACGTTCCACAAAAAATGACTCCTCTATCCCATTTCCTAGGATTGCCACAAATGGACTCGATCCACTATGACGCTGCTGAAAACAGCTAAAGGTGTTGTCGGTACCTTCTGTACAAGGCCAACAAGGAGTAGCAGCCATAGCTGTGTTTGTTTTTCTTTTTAGTTCTTTCTTCTCTTCATAATATGCTGGTAGGGCATTGCATTCCCTTTGTACTTTAGGTTACTGTTGTCACATTTTGCACGGGGTGCAATGTTTTCAATTTTTGTAAGAGAGCTGCTCTTCCTTCTCCCCCTTTCTCTCTCTTCCCTACATTCTCATTCTTCTCAAAATTGACAGCAGTTGCCCTGAAAAATGGCTAAGTGTCAGGGCATGCTGAGGTGTTCGGGATTTTGCGGGCCATAAACAGGGGCGATAAAATGGACAAAATGAGCCCTGGATATTTTATTATTGCAGATCTTCTCGCAAGCTTTCCAACGATATATTATAATAGGCGATCGGGTCCGCGGATCAAAAGTTATGGCCCCGGGAAGCTGAACCAGGAAACCCAGTTTTGGTGCGAAGTGCGCACTTCGCCCAGTTTTGGTGCGAAGTGCGCACTTCGCCCAGTTTTGGTGCGAAGTCCGACTTCGCCCCTCTTTCTGGGCGCACCTTGTAACTGGCAGGTTGGCAGAAAAATGACTAAGTGTCCGTGCGAAGTCCGAACAGCGGTGAGAATCAGCAAGTGCCGGTGCGCAACCCGACTTCGCAGCGAAGTCGGACTGCGCCCTTTGACCGGTGCGCAGTAGGGAAATAGGTCAACCCGACTGCGCTGTTTTTCACCTGTGCTACCCGATTGTGCTCTAATCCCGGGCGAAGTTGGATAGACTGCCTTTCAAGGCAGACACGTGTCAAGCAGCATCATCCGACAAGTGTCCAACTTTGGGATCCGAGCCAAGACATGCCGAGCAAAAGGACAAGCATGGGCCGCACTACTTATGCCAGCTGCCTCATTTAATGCTGACGTGAGTTTCCACCTGCCTCAGCTACCCGCATTCCTGTCAATTTAAAGTTCTTCCCAACGCGCTGTCACGTGGCTGTTCAACCTTCAGGGAGACCATGCCGAGAGTACGATCCAGCCCGACAGAGATCAGCATCAGCAGTTCCACGGCTGCTTTTGTCGACTAATGTTTGATCGGGACTTTGTGCCCATTAATGTAACGGGAGGGACTTTGGGCTATAAATAGCCACCACGTTTTCATTGTAAGGGGTGGAAGGGGAATGTCTGTTAGGGAACTATCGTGCCCATTGTAACCGTGCTTCTGCTTATGAATATAATCTGTATGCCTGGTTCTGTTCTGCTGTCTTCATTCTTTTATGCTGCCTTTCTATTCATGCCTTAGGCTAACCTGTCACGGCTTGCTAATTCATTTCAGTATTTGGTGAGCAAGTGCCTCTAGCATTGCTTGTTTAAAGCACCCCCTGTACTTCATTAATTAAAAGGATACATAGAATGGATGTAGTAGCAGTTCCATCAGTTATGTGTTTTGTTGCTGGCCCGTATCTGGTGACTGATGCGATCCCGTACTGTTAGTTCCTTGTAGGGAATGTCTGTTAGGGAGCCATTGGGCTCGTGCGGTTAAATTCTCTACATAAACACATATACCTGGTTCTGATATCTCTAGTTTGCTTTCTACTCTTGTTAGTGTACGTATCTGGTGATTGATGCATTGCCATGCTGTTAGTTCCTTGTAGGGAATGTTTGCTAGGGGATCATTGAAGCTGTGCATACACTGCCTGAGTATCGGAAGTACGCGTAGTTTTTGCAGTTCCTGGTCATGCTTTGTGTTTATAATGCAGTAAGTAGCGGTAATTAGTGTGTTCCCGTACTGTTAGTTCCCCCCACCAACCTCTGGACATATTTGTATTCTCTTTCTGTACATTTGTCTCTTTCTGTACATTTATCTCTTTCCTGTACTCTTAGCTTAAATCATAACCCCCCGAAAGGAGCCGGCCTTCTCCGGAGATTGGCCCGGAAGGCATCCCTTCCTTCCGGCCTTTCAATGTTGGTTCGCGGGTCCAGGGCGCAATAGCGACAAAATCCTTTCCTCGTGGCGGATTCGTGACCAACAGTTTTTGGCACGCCCGGTGGGACTCTTTGTCTCGCATTTGGAAGATCTCAAGCTCGTCCTTGTTCGGGCTGACAGTTTCTTTCCGAATGCTCGGTGGGACAAGGAGGTTTCTCACCCCCAAACAAAATTGAAGCACTGGTGCTCGCTTCATTGTTGTTCAAAATCAGAGCACCTGGCGACTCTGCACGTTCATATTCTCTGAGTCCGAAAGACCGGTCCTAACGCCTTCATTCAAGCAAGAAGGTGGCGAGCGAGGAACCCGGGAAACCAGCCTGACTTTACGAAATTAATACCAACGCTCCGAGCGAGCGCGTCAGGTCGGCTGATTACCAAGCTCGCATAGACGAATCCGTGAGGTGAGACGAATAGTCTCCATATTTTAAGGAAGCCCGAGTTGGTGAATCTTTGGCTTGCCTTCATCTGGCAAAATCACCTGGCGACTCCGACTGAGCTGAAGATCCAGATTTCTTGATCGCAGGCGCCCTTTTTTTAAGCTAATAGAAGACACCCCGGAGGAATCAAGGTTTGGTGAGCAGCCTTGACCTCATAAGCGGAGAAATGAATGTTCACCTACAGTCTCCACCATGGTGGTATTGGCTCCAACCATCACCGCAACCGGTACCCGAAGAGGGCTCCCGTCTGAAAAATCTCCTTGCCACATTGTTCATCAATTGTACGGGTACCGGCATGAATGACAATCTGCCACGTTGCACCATGTTCGCAACCTGGCAAGCTTTGGGAGGCCAGCCGGACTTCAAAGATCATCTGAAGTACAATCAGATCTGGTCCGGGCACTGCAGGTTTACCGGATAGGCAACCGAAGCTAGATTTGTGTGGCGGCATGCCAGTAATGCCGCAAAATTTTGTGTAAATAATCCGGCTATTATTCAAAGTTTTAGTTGTTTTTCTTATTCTAGTCTGTGCAGTGTTTTCTTTTTAAGTGTTCCGAGGAGGCAGTTGCCGGAGGTGGATCTGAAGAGCGATTGCAGCGTGGGTGACTCCGTTGCCCAATGGATGAAGGCATGGGTTCTTTGCGCCGAGGCGAGCTCGACACCCCGCGAGCCGCCAGAAATGTTGTCACATTTTGCACGGGGTGCAATGTTTTCAATTTTTGTAAGAGAGCTGCTCTTCCTTCTCCCCCTTTCTCTCTCTTCCCTACATTCTCATTCTTCTCAAAATTGACAGCAGTTGCCCTGAAAAATGGCTAAGTGTCAGGGCATGTTGAGGTGTTCGGGCTTTTGCGGGCCATAAACGGGGGCGATAAAATGGACAAAATGAGCCCTGGATATTTTATTATTGCAGATCTTCTCGCAAGCTTTCCAACGATATATTATAATAGGCGATCGGGTCAGCGGATCAAAAGTTATGGCCCGGGAAGCTGAACCAGGAAACCCAGTTTTTGTGCGAAGTGCGCACTTCGCCCAGTTTTGGTGCGAAGTGCGCACTTCGCCCAGTTTTGGTGCGAAGTCCGACTTCGCCCCTCTTTCTGGGCGCACCTTGTAACGCGAGGCTGGCAGGCTGGCAGAAAGATGACTAGGTGTCCGTGCGAAGTCCGAACAGCAGTGAGAATCAGCAAGTGCCGGTGCGCAACCCGACTTGGCAGCAAAGTCGGACTGCGCCCTTTGACCGGTGCGCGATAGGGAAATAGGTCTACCCGATCGCGCTGTTTTTCACCTGTGCTACCCGATTGTGCTCTAATCCCGGGCGAAGTTGGATAGAGCGCCTTTCAAGGCGGACACGTGTCAAGCAGCTATCATCCGACAAGTGTCCAACTTTGGGATCCGAGCCAAGACATGCCGAGCAAAAGGACAAGCATGGGCCGCACTACTTATGCCAGCTGCCTCATTTAAGACTGACGTGAGTTTCCACCTGCCTCAGCTACCCGCATTCCTGTCAATTTAAAGTTCTTCCCAACGCGCTGTCACGTGGTTGTTCAACCTTCAGGGAGACCATGCCGAGAGTACAGTCCGGCCGACAGAGGTCAGCATCGGCAGTTCCGCGGCTGCTTTTGTCAGCTAATGTTTGACTGGGACTTTGTGCCCATTAATGTAACGGGAGGGACTCGGGCTATAAATAGCCACCACGTTTTCATTGTAAGGGGTGGAAGGGGAATGTCTGTTAGGGAACTACTGTGCCCATTGTAACCGTGCTTCTGCTTATGAATATAATCTGTATGCCCGGTTGCATTCTCTGTCCTTATTCTTTTATCTTTGCCTTTCTATTATATGCCTTAGGCTAACTCTGTCACGGCTTGTTGATTCATTTCAGCATTTGGTGAGCAGGCGCCTCTAGCATTGCTTGTTTAAAGCACCCCCTGTACTTCATTAATTAAAAGGATACATAGAATGGATGTAGTAGCAGTTCCATCAGTTATGTGTTTTGTTGTTGGCCCGTATCTGGTGACTGATGCGATCCCGTACTGTTAGTTCCTTGTAGGGAATGTCTGTTAGGGAGCCATTGGAGCTCGTGCGGTTAAATTCTCTACATAAACACATATACCGGTTCGATATCTCTAGGTTTGCTTTCTACTCTTGTTAGTGTACGTATCCGGTGATTGATGCATTGCCATGTCTGTTAGTTCCTTGTAGGGAATGTTTGCTAGGGGATCATTGAAGTCTGTGCATACACTTGCTTGAGTATCGGAAGTACGCGTAGTTTTTGCAGTTCCTGGTCATGCTTTGTGTTTATAATGCAGTAAGTAGCGGTAATTAGTGTGTTCCCGTACTGTTAGTTCCCCCCACCAACCTCTGGACATATTTGTATTCTCTTTCTGTACATTTATCTCTTTCTGTACATTTATCTCTTTCCTGTACTCTTAGCTTAACATAACCCCCCAAAAGGAGCCGGCCTTCTCCGGAGATTGGCCCGGAAGGCATCCCTTCCTTCCGGCCTTTCAATGTTGGTTCGCGGGTCCAGGCGCAATAGCGACAAAATCCTTTCCTCGTGGCGGATTCGTGACCAACAGTTTTTGGCACGCCCGGTGGGACTCTTTGTCTCGCATTTGGAAGATCTCAAGCTCGTCCTTGTTCGGGCTGACAGTTTCTTTCCGAATGCTCGGTGGGACAAGGAGGTTTCTCACCCCCAAACAGAATTGAAGCACTGGTGCTCGCTTCATTGCTGTTCAAAATCAGAGCACCTGGCGACTCTGCACGTTCATATTCTCTGAGTCCGAAAGACCGGTCCTAACGCCTTCATTCAAGCAAGAAGGTGGCGAGCGAGGAACCCGGGAAACCAGCCTGACTTTACGAAATTAATACCAACGCTCCAGGCGAGCGCGTCAGGCTGGCTGATTACCAAGCTCGCATAGACGAATCCGTGAGGTGAGACGAATAGTCTCCATATTTTAAGGAAGCCCGAGTTGGTGAATCTTTGGCTTGCCTTCATCTGGCAAAATCACCTGGCGACTCCGACTGAGCTGAAGATCCAGATTTCTTGATCGCAGGCGCCCTTTTTTTAAGCTAATAGAAGACACCCCGGAGGAATCAAGGTTTGGTGAGCAGCCTTGACCTCATAAGCGGAGAAATGAATGTTCACCTACAGTCTCCACCATGGTGGTATTGGCTCCAACCATCACCGCAACCGGTACCCGAAGAGGGCTCCCGTCTGAAAAATCTCCTTGCCACATTGTTCATCAATTGTACGGGTACCGGCATGAATGACAATCTGCCACGTTGCACCATGTTCGCAACCTGGCAAGCTTTGGGAGGCCAGCCGGACTTCAAAGATCATCTGAAGTACAATCAGATCTGGTCCGGGCACTGCAGGTTTACCGGATAGGCAACCGAAGCTAGATTTGTGTGGCGGCATGCCAGTAATGCCGCAAAATTTTGTGTAAATAATCCGGCTATTATTTAAAGTTTTAGTTGTTTTTCTTATTTCAGTCTGTGCAGTGTTTTCTTTTTAAGTGTTCCGAGGAGGCAGTTGCCGGAGGTGGATCTGAAGAGCAGTTGCAGCGTGGGTGACTCTGTTGCCCAATGGATGAAGGCATGGGTTCTTTGCGCCGAGGCGAGCTCGACACCCCGCGAGCCGCCAGAAATGTTGTCACATTTTGCACGGGGTGCAATGTTTTCAATTTTTGTAAGAGAGCTGCTCTTCCTTCTCCCCCTTTCTCTCTCTTCCCTACATTCTCATTCTTCTCAAAATTGACAGCAGTTGCCCTGAAAAATGGCTAAGTGTCAGGGCATGTTGAGGTGTTCGGGCTTTTGCGGGCCATAAACAGGGGCGATAAAATGGACAAAATGAGCCCTGGATATTTTATTATTGCAGATCTTCTCGCAAGCTTTCCAACGATATATTATAATAGGCGATCGGGTCAGCGGATCAAAAGTTATGGCCCCGGGAAGCTGAACCAGGAAACCCAGTTTTTTGTGCGAAGTGCGCACTTCGCCCAGTTTTGGTGCGAAGTGCGCACTTCGCCCAGTTTTGGTGCGAAGTCCGACTTCGCCCCTCTTTCTGGCGCACCTTGTAATGGCGCAGAGCTAGCAGTGCGGAAGAAAAATGAGAATCGGCAAGTGCCGGTGCGCAACCCGACTTCGCGAGCGAAGTCGGATCGCGCCCTTTGACCGGTGCGCGATAGGGAAATAGGTCTACCCGACTGCGCTGTTTTTCACCTGTGCTACCCGATTGCGCTCTAATCCCAGGCGAAGTTGGATAGACTGCCTTTCAAGGCAGACACGTGTCAAGCATTATCATCCGACAAGTGTCCAACTTTGGGATCCGAGCCAAGACATGCCGAGCAAAAGGACAAGCATGGGCCGCACTACTTATGCCAGCTGCCTCATTTAAGACTGACGTGAGTTTCCACCTGCCTCAGCTACCCGCATTCCTGTCAATTTAAAGTTCTTCCCAACGCGCTGTCACGTGGTTGTTCAACCTTCAGGGAGACCATGCCGAGAGTACGATCCGACTCGACAGAGGTCGGCATCGGCGAGTTCCACGGCTGCTTTTGTCGACTAATGTTTGACCGGGACTTTGTGCCCATTAATGTAACGGGGGGGACTTTGGGCTATAAATAGCCACCACTTTTTCATTGTAAGGGGTGGAAGGGGAATGTCTGTTAGGGAACTCCTGTGCTCATTGTAACCGTGCTTCTGCTTATGAATATAATCTGTATGCCTGGTTACGTTCTCGTCTTTATTCTTTTATGTCTGCCTTTCTATTACATGCCTTAGGCTAACTCTGTCACGGCTTGTTGATTCATTTCAGCATTTGGTGAGCGAGTGCCTCTAGCATTGCTTGTTTAAAGCACCCCCTGTACTTCATTAATTAAAAGGATACATAGAATGGATGTAGTAGCAGTTCCATCAGTTATGTGTTTTGTTGTTGGCCCGTATCTGGTGACTGATGCGATCCCGTACTGTTAGTTCCTTGTAGGGAATGTCTGTTAGGGAGCCATTGGAGCTGTGCGGTTAAATTCTCTACATAAACACATATACCTGGTTCTGATATCTCTAGTTTGCTTTCTACTCTTGTTAGTGTACGTATCTGGTGATTGATGCATTGCCATGCTGTTAGTTCCTTGTAGGGAATGTTTGCTAGGGGATCATTGAAGTTGTGCATACACTGCCTGAGTATCGGAAGTACGCGTAGTTTTTGCAGTTCCTGGTCATGCTTTGTGTTTATAATGCAGTAAGTAGCGGTAATTAGTGTGTTCCCGTACTGTTAGTTCCCCCCACCAACCTCTGGACATATTTGTATTCTCTTTCTGTACATTTGTCTCTACATTTATCTCTTTCGTACATTTATCTCTTTCCTGTACTCTTAGCTTAACCTAACCCCCCAAAAGGAGCCGGCCTTCTCCGGAGATTGGCCCGGAAGGCATCCCTTCCTTCCGGCCTTTCAATGTTGGTTCGCGGGTCCAGGCGCAATAGCGACAAAATCCTTTCCTCGTGGCGGATTCGTGACCAACAGTTTTTGGCACGCCGGTGGGACCCTTTGTCTCGCATTTGGAAGATCTCAAGCTCGTCCTTGTTCGGGTTGACAGTTTCTTTCCGAATGCTCGGTGGGACAAGGAGGTTTCTCACCCCCAAACAGAATTGAAGCACTGGTGCTCGCTTCATTGCTGTTCAAAATCAGAGCACTTGGCGACTCTGCACGTTCATATTCTCTGAGTCCGAAAGACCGGTCCTAACGCCTTCATTCAAGCAAGAAGGTGGCGAGCGAGGAACCCGGGAAACCAGCCCGACTTTACGAAATTAATACCAACGCTCCAGGCGAGCGCGTCAGGCTGGCTGATTACCAAGCTCGCATAGACGAATCCGTGAGGTGAGACGAACAGTCTCCATATTTTAAGGAAGCCCGAGTTGGTGAATCTTTGGCTTGCCTTCATCTGGCAAAATCACCTGGCGACTCCGACTGAGCTGAAGATCCAGATTTCTTGATCGCGAGCGCCCTTTTTTTAAGCTAATAGAAGACACCCCGGAGGAATCAAGGTTTGGTGAGCAGCCTTGACCTCATAAGCGGAGAAATGAATGTTCACCTACAGTCTCCACCGTGGTGGTATTGGCTCCAACCATCACCGCAACCGGTACCCGAAGAGGGCTCCCGTCTGAAAAATCTCCTTGCCACATTGTTCATCAATTGTACGGGTACCGGCATGAATGACAATCTGCCACGTTGCACCATGTTCGCAACCTGGCAAGCTTTGGGAGGCCAGCCGGACTTCAAAGATCATCTGAAGTACAATCAGATCTGGTCCGGCACCGCAGGTTTACCGGATAGGCAACCGAAGCTAGATTTGTGTGGCGGCATGCCAGTAATGCCGCAAAATTTTGTGTAAATAATCCGGCTATTATTCAAAGTTTTAGTTGTTTTTCTTATTCTAGTCTGTGCAGTGTTTTCTTTTTAAGTGTTCCGAGGAGGCAGTTGCTGGAGGTGGATCTGAAGAGCAGTTGCAGCGTGGGTGACTCTGTTGCCCAATGGATGAAGGCATGGGTTCTTTGCGCCGAGGCGAGCTCGACACCCCGCGAGCCGCCAGAAATGTTGTCACATTTTGCACGGGGTGCAATGTTTTCAATTTTTGTAAGAGAGCTGCTCTTCCTTCTCCCCCTTTCTCTCTCTTCCCTACATTCTCATTCTTCTCAAAATTGATAGCAGTTGCCCTGAAAAATGGCTAAGTGTCAGGGCATGTTGAGGTGTTCGGGCTTTTGCGGGCCATAAACAGGGGCGATAAAATGGACAAAATGAGCCCTGGATATTTTATTATTGCAGATCTTCTCGCAAGCTTTCCAACGATATATTATAATAGGCGATCGGGTCAGCGGATCAAAAGTTATGGCCCCGGGAAGCTGAACCAGGAAACCCAGTTTTTTGTGCGAAGTGCGCACTTCGCCCAGTTTTGGTGCGAAGTGCGCACTTCGCCCAGTTTTGGTGCGAAGTCCGACTTCGCCCCTCTTCTGGGCGCACCTTGTAACTGGCAGGCTGGCAGGCTGGAAGAAAAATGACTAAGTGTCCGTGCGAAGTCCGAACAGCAGTGAGAATCAGCAAGTGCCGGTGCGCAACCCGACTTCGCAGACGAAGTCGGACTCGCGCCTTTGACCGGTGCGCGATAGGGAAATAGGTCAACCCGATCGCGTTGTTTTTCACCTGTGCTACCCGATTGCGCTCTAATCCCGGGCGAAGTTGGATAAACTGCCTTTCAAGGCAGACACGTGTCAAGCACTATCATCCGACAAGTGTCCAACTTTGGGATCCGAGCCAAGACATGCCGAGCAAAAGGACAAGCATGGGCCGCACTACTTATGCCAGCTGCCTCATTTAATGCTGACGTGAGTTTCCACCTGCCTCAGCTACCCGCATTCCTGTCAATTTAAAGTTCTTCCCAACGCGCTGTCACGTGGCTGTTCAACCTTCAGGGAGACCATGCCGAGAGTACAGTCCAGCCTGACAGAGGTCAGCATCAGCAGTTCCGCGGCTGCTTTTGTCAGCTAATGTTTGACTGGGACTTTGTGCCCATTAATGTAACGGGGGAACTTTGGGCTATAAATAGCCACCACGTTTTCATTGTAAGGGGTGGAAGGGGAATGTCCGTTAGGGAACTCATCGTGCCCATTGTAACCGTGCTTACGCTTATGAATATAATCTGTATGCACTGGTTCTCGTTACTGCTTTCTTTTTTTATCTTTGCCTTTCTATTCATGCCTTAGGCTAACCTGTCACGGCTTGTTGATTCATTTCAGCATTTGGTGAGCAGGTGCCTCTAGCATTGCTTGTTTAAAGCACCCTCTGTACTTCATTAATTAAAAGGATACATAGAATGGATGTAGTAGCAGTTCCATCAGTTATGTGTTTTGTTGCTGGCCCGTATCTGGTGACTGATGCGATCCCGTACTGTTAGTTCCTTGTAGGGAATGTCTGTTAGGGAGCCATTGGAGCTGTGCGGTTAAATTCTCTACATAAACACATATACCTGGTTCTGATATCTCTAGTTTGCTTTCTACTCTTGTTAGTGTACGTATCTGGTGATTGATGCATTGCCATGCTGTTAGTTCCTTGTAGGGAATGTTTGCTAGGGGATCATTGAAGTCGTGCATACACTGCCTGAGTATCGGAAGTACACATAGTTTTTGCAGTTCCTGGTCATGCTTTGTGTTTATAATGCAGTAAGTAGCGGTAATTAGTGTGTTCCCGTACTGTTAGTTCCCCCCACCAACCTCTGAACATATTTGTATTCTCTTTCTGTACATTTGTCTCTCTCTGTACATTTATCTCTTTCTGTACATTTATCTCTTTCCTGTAATCTTAGCTTAAACATAACCCCCCCAAAAGGAGCCGGCCTTCTCCGGAGATTGGCCCGGAAGGCATCCCTTCCTTCCGGCCTTTCAATGTTGGTTCGCGGGTCCAGGGCGCAATAGCGACAAAATCCTTTCCTCGTGGCGGATTCGTGACCAACAGTTACACCTTATCACATAGCTTGACGTCATGACCAGCTATCTTCGCCAAGTGGTATTTGAGATTGTTTATGCCTCCATGAATTTTTTCACCACAAAAGTTACAATAGACCTCCCTTTTCTTCAAACCATCCTTCGCATACTTCCAAGCTGGGTTTCTTTTCCCTGTCATTTAATTTCAATGTGGTTGCACATGGAAACTATTATCAAGCAGTTACAAACTTCAAAAAAGAATAAAAAGCCCTAGGGTTTAAACATTGACAGCTGAAACGTTGGTTTTTTACCTCAAATGTAACTGTTGGGTGTATATTAGATTCTTGTAAACTAGGAAAGTTCAATTTTAGGATGCAAATGAGTGTTTTTGTGGGTCTGATTTCACCTTATCTCTGCTCTCTCTGCAAGTGGGAACAGCAAAAATGAGGCCAATTTGAAAAAAAAAAAAAAAAAGTATTTATGCCATTTTCCTGTCATTTTGTCACCACAGCCGAGTTTTTTTTGCGGACTCGCACGTTAAAAAAAAACTTGCTAGTAAAAAAATATCTTCAGTGAGTCTAGAAAAACTCGTCGAACCAAGTCAAAAAAATCTGGGAGGGCTGACTCAGTCATGGACTCGACGAGTTTTTCAAAAACTCGCCAAGTTTTGTATCTATGGTTATGATCGACCTTAGGTCCATCCATTTTCATAAGTTTGAACCCTACCTCTAGGTGTCCTCATGGCTCTACAAGGTGCCCACCCATGGGATTGGAACCTTGACTTATCTCATGGAACTCCTTTCTCTCCACTGCTTACCCCAAACCCCTTGGGCTAGGGATTTTCCTTATAATTAAATGTTCTTGTACTTAACACTTAAAATAAAATATAATATTTTTGATATAAGTTTGATAAACTAATTTTACTACTCTTTAGTTACTCATTAATTTTTATTTTTTATAACCATATAATCATTATCGTTACTGTTTATTTCATTTTCTGAATTTTTATAAATAATTTTACATATTAAATTGAATTACAAATTTTATCATCTTTTCTGACCTCACAAATTTCTTTCAAATATTATGTTTGTCATATTTGAAATGTTTGTTAGCAAATAAAAGTAGAAGTTTATTTACTTTCAGATCCTTAGGCTCCTTTTTCTCTACTATAACAGGTTTTACTTTTGAGTCTGATTGACCTAAGCTTGGCCATCTGTGAAAATGTGCAAATAAATATGAACTCTTGTTTCATTTCTTCTAAGGATATCCATAACTACAAATATCCATAACATTCATATCCATAAAATATATTGGATAACTTCATGCACAGTGAAGATCAAATAGTTTTATAATGTTCTAACCGTAAGCTGCTATCACTGTATAACTAAACAAAAGATGAGGAGTATACTGTTATAAAGATAGGTGAACAAGATGATGCTGGGCTCTGTGAAAGTCTAGGGTTACATTTGATTCCCAGGTTCCTCATTGGCTAGTTGGTTATATATAAAAAATTTTGATGACCTTTGGATTGTTTGTTATGTGATAGTGATAGAAAGATGAAGTATGTAGCATATTTTCCATATTACTAGGTTGCATGGTTCTTCTAACACTTTTAGATTCCTCTCTGTTTAGAGAATCTTTGGTCTTGGATGATAGGATTTGTGGGATCCAGCCTAGTTCAGTTTGTCTCAATCACCCTTCAGTCATGATAAGGTGCTACACAAAGACCTCCATTGTGGCTGATGGTGATCCATCACAGATGGCCATAAACCGTTGATATCACTGCTTTATCCATTCTCTCTTGCTGTTGGATTCTCTACAGTATTTCAAGCCTACACTGTGTCATGCTTGTATTTTATCTGTATTATGTTTGAGATGTATATGTTCCTCACAATGCCATGATACATACCTGTTCTGCCCAATCCAGGTCAGAGTTCATTAAATTGTATTTTTACTTCTGAATTTTCTATTCTTTGGAGCATTGTTTCTGGCTACATGAGGATATGGTAACCAAGCATAAATCTCTTAGTCCCATTTACCCACGTTGGTCACCTCTGGAAAATAATAAATCTTCTATTTTTATTCATTCATTCATTCTTTCTTTGGTTGGATATTTAGTTTATTATGAGCACCTGTTGGTCTTTAATATTTGAATGGTTGGTTGTTGTAGATCTGTGGATGTAGATTGGCAGGGAAATTTGAAACACAATCAGTTAAGAGGAATTTGAAATGCAGATGTAAAGAAATTTAGATTTTTATCAATCTAGTCTTATTTCTTTAAAGTCTTTATTTCCATGGTGGATTTTGAGGTCCTGATTTGAGCCAGATTAGATATTTTTGGACATAATAGATTCCCTACCTGTCGTTGCAAAGCTGACATGACAATGTAATTTAAGATCTGCACTTTCCAAGAATTTAAACATCCTCTCACCATTTATACAAACATGATAAGGCTTACTGTCCTCTGCTCTTTTTATTTTCCTTTGGGATGTATAGCTCTCAAGGCTATTCTCCAGAGAACATCATCAGACTATGTATTCACCCTTTTGCCGTGATGGACTAGGATGAGGACCTTTCTTATGCTCTGGAACCTGATCTGGACTAGAGCCTTGTTTTTTGTTGGCCTTTTTTTCTTTGCTATGTCAATTGTTCTTTATGTTGAAGGGGCCTTCTGTTGACAGCATTGTTTTTTATTACATGGGTTCTCCAGATATTGATTTGTCTAGGGCTTACCTATTTGGGTATCCTTTCATTTGGTTTGCTTCCTAGTCTTAGTTAGATATTTTCTTTCGGCCATTGAAGCTTGTTGCACTTGTGAAAAGCTATTAGACTTGCTGTACCTTTGAGTCCCAGTGAGCTGCATTGGTCATTTACGGATACTCCTGAAATTTTTTTCTGTTTCTTTTTCATTTTTCCTGTCCTTTGGGTATGAAAAGATCTACAATCTTTCCTGACTATTGTAGAGTTTGTTTATTATTTAAAATGACTGAATTAATGATTCAATCTCAGGTTTGTACATCAACACTAAATCACCGATAAAATAGGCAGTCATCATAATAAACAAACTCTAGTCACCTTTAATGATTGATTGCAAACTTTATATGCTTGTTGCAAAGCCCTCATACTTTAGGCATTTTTTTCATTTGTTCTCTATTTTTCATGAAGCATTGCATTGGAACAAATATTTATTTCCTGAACAAGAGTATTTGGAGCTTTAAACAAAAGTTACGTTAGAGGTCATGCCAGTTTGTTCCATTTCCGATTAGATCCAGGACATGGCATCTTAACATGTTTTGATTTTCAAGTTTAAGCATTTACTTTGATTATTGATGCCTCACATGGTTGATAGATGCTTTTCCATGGTTTAACACATTTTTTTTTCTTTCGATTGTATATTACATTTACAGGCAATACCTAATGTGGAAAAGTTAAATATTTCTGGACATTCCGTTCATGGACTTCCCCAAATGGTGAGGAAAAATATTGTACTCTAATTCAGGATTTTCTATTGCTCTGTAAAAGTTGACAATGATACCATGTTGAAGATGTATTAATTAGCAGCTGACTAGCTCTTGTGATCTTGTACTCATTGCTGCACAGGTTATTGAAAGCATAAACAAGTGTGATGTGGATATACGCAGGGAACTCTTTAGCAATATTCTGGTAATTCTTTTAAAATGTTTTCTTAATAACTGTTTGAGCTGTGGATATTCTTTTATCCCAGATTTCCAAACAGAAGGATAAGATGCTGAGTATCTCAGAGAGATAAGCTACCCATAGTCTGAGTTCCTGGACAAGATTTGCAGCATTGCTTTTGTGTTGTCTTCTTAGGAATTATATTTGATTTCTGTTTCAACTCCTTCTGCAACTTCCAGATCAGCCTCATTGACCAAAATTTTAACACCTTTTTCTTGGGGGGGGATGATTCTTCTTATAGTACACACGCAATTACAGATAAAAGTATAAAGAACTCACCTATCTCATTACTGCAAAAACAGTATCGATTTCAAAGTAAGTGCTGTAAGAACAGTCAGCATATTTTCTTAGTAAATACCCTTGAGCCCTGACATGGGCACACAAATCAACAAACCCAATCATGTCCTCAATATACAACAGATATGCGAGATAGCATAGACAATTGAGGTGGGGATACATTTCCAAAGACCACTGGAATGACTCAAACCATAGTCAACAAGGAGATGTAGGTATGGGTATGGAAATGTCATTTTCAGTCTTCAGAATAAGGATTTAGGCCCTTCAGGGCTATGTTGGTATTGGACATGATACAAAAACATACTAATTTCAAAAATTAAAAATTCAGAATAAACTGCTGAGATTAGTCTTCTTAGTCATTATCTTCAATGTGATAATCATCTTTGCAAATAGAATCTTTTCTTAACCTTTTTCTTCAACATCATGGTAACATATTTGCATTCAAAGAATGAGAAATGGCTCTGATGGTGTTTTTTGTCCTTTTAAGGCTTAGCATATTTCATATGCTTATTTATATTTGTAGAAGAGACATCTTACGAGGCGTCAGGATATGTTAGGGATGTTCCTTGCCTGCCGAAGATGCCTTTCATAAAAGGGAGATGTTTCCTACATTTATCCTCATCTCAGAGACATACCAATCTGCAAAATATGTGCTTTATCCCAGGGCGTATGATTTTGGGTTCAAGTAATGACCTGTAATCACGCAAGCAAGGCAACTGTTGTTAGAATAGGCAGCATATTATTACATTATTTTATATTTATATGAATAAGCGCTTGTTTATTAAGTGCTAATTCATTTAGGTAGTTGGTGGGATAGTTTAGGTAGTTGCATAACCATATGAACTACCACCGCTTGTTATGTAACATTGCTCAATGATCAATATGAAACTAATGCTTCGGAATCTCAAGTTGGGATCAAAGCAACGCATTTGATTCTGGGCAAGGTGATTTGTTGGTTCTGGGCAATGTGATTTCACTTCGCTCCATAACATGCAACACTCCACAATCAACATTTGCATTGACGGACAAAGGCCCGCACACCATTTCATTGGAGATTGATTTGCGGTTTCATTGGAGATCAAATACCTGCCAATTTCTCTGGACTATGTAATGTCCCCTTTTCTAGGCAGTCAGTGTGCAAAACAAATTAGCCTATGCATGAGCTCCCGTAGGCTAAATCGGATGTAGGGGAGCCTTTGGAGATATCAGAATCTTTGACAAAACCCAGAGAGCTCTTGATTGATTGTCGTTTGGGCTCGTTCGGAGGTCGTTTGACGGGATTTCTATTTTTAGTAGTGGTCTTTTTTAGGGTTTCGGTCAACAGGTCAACTGTAGGATTACACTTCGGCGAATTGGGTATCCAGAACTGTTCACAGTTTTTCATTCTGACAAGCGAAGGTCCAGTATTTTAATGGCCGAAGTTAATTTCATTAAGTGACATTATTTTAATATTTATAAAGTTTGTACTTTATATTATAAAGGGTCACTTATAACGTTGTAAAAAGGGGCCACTTTATAAAATAACTTTAAGTGGTTGAACCTAGTGCACAAGGGGGCCTGTTGAGGGAAAATAAGAGAAAATTAGAAATTAAATTATTTTGTGTGCACAACCCTAATTTTACCCTAATTTGGGAGAACCCTAAAAGAAAATATTAAAAAGGCTTTTGGGAGATCATTTGGATTATGTGTGGTTTATTTTTTAATTCCTTCCCTCTGGGTTTTAGAGAACTCTCTAGCAGAGACATTGCAGAGATTCTAGAGCTTGTGAGAGCCGGTAACTGTTGGTTACGAATCTGCCACTAGGATAGGATTTAGTGTAATGCGCCCTAGATTCGCCCAGCAGATTGAAAGGCCGGAAGGAAGAGATGCCTTCCGTGTCAATCTCCGGAGAAGGCCAGCTTCCTATGTTTTTCTCAATTGGTTTTAAGCTCAGAGTGCAGGAAAGAAATTAGAAATGCGGAAGGAAATATAAATGTGATTTGTATTGGGTGGGGAGGATAAGCAGCACAACAACTATCAATCACCACCCCTAACAACAACTAAACACAGAATACATTACAGAAACTACTAATGTCATTCATTCTATGCATCCTCTAACTATGCATTCCAAGAATACTTAACTATCAAATACTGATATCCAGATAGCAGAATAACAGTAAGCAATAACATAAGCAACATGAGGCAAAAATGCTAAATAGAAGCAGCATAAAGAACGAGAACAGTCAATAGAGCCAAGTGTATTTTGTATTCAGAAGTAAATGCACAGCTACAATGGTTCCCTAGCAGTAAATCCCCCTTCCACCCCCTTTACAATGATATGGCGCGGCTATTTATAACGCAATTTCCCCCCAATTACAATTCTGGTCACAGGATCCCAGACCTGACAATAGCTGACAAAGCTGACAAAAGCGGCAAAAAAGCTGTTGATGTTGACCTCTGGAGATATGGACTGTACTTGCAACAAGGTCCACCTGAAAACTTGGCAGCTACGTGGCAGTGTGGTAGATGAAACTTTGAGTCAGCTTGAATGAGGGTAGCTGCGGTAGATGAAACTTTGAGTCAACTTGAATGAGGGTAGCTGCGGTACAATAATTTGGTTCACGCTTGCACTCCACCCGTCACATCTCTGACTCGAATCCCGAGGCTGGACACCTGTCAAAATCTGATAAGGGACGAATCTGCCTTGGAATATCGTCTCTCTTTCATGCCTGACCTCGCTCGGAATTGGAGTGCAATTAGAAAGCACAAGGGGGAAGTAGCGCAGTTGGGGAGGCCTCCGTGCCTTAGAAAATTTTTGGGCTGATTTCATCATTCTGCCCGAGTGCGCACAAGTAAGCGGGCGCAGCCCGACTTCGCTGCGAAGTCGGGTTGCGCACCCAACACTTAGTCCATTTTGCTTACCGCTCCGACTGCGCATGAAGATGAGAGCGCACCCCGACTTCGCTGCGAAGTCGGGTTGCGCTCCCAACACTTGAAATTCAGGGGTCCGTTGCTTCCCAGGTGCGCACAGAAATGAGAGCGCACCCCGACTTCGCTGCGAAGCCGGGTTGCGCTCCCAACACTTGAAATTCAGGGGTCCGCTGCTTCCTAGGTGCGCACAGAAATGAGAGCGCACCCCGACTTAGCTGCGAAGTCGGGTTGCGCTCTTGTACTTAGACAAATTTTGATCATTTTTTCGCACTTCGGCTCTTCGAGTGCGCTCAAACTTAAGGGCGCACCCCGACTTCGTTGCGAAGTCGGGTTGCGCTCTTATACTTAGAATTTTTAGGGGCCTTTTGCTCTTTTTTTGGGAAATTGACAGAAGAAAGTAAAAGAGGAAAGAAAAAGGGAAATGAAGGGAATGAAACTGACGGAAGGGGAGAAAGGGAAAGGAGGAGGGAAGGGAGAGCAACATACTTACAAGAAAAATGAAGACATGGCACCCCGTGCAAAATGTGGCAACATTCCTGGCGGCTCGCGGGGTGTCGAGCCCGCCTCGACGCAAAGAACCAGGCCTTTATCCTTTGGGCGCAGAGGAACTCCCTTCCCTTGCATCCCAAAGACTCAAAGACACCAAGGAGGATTATGAGGAGCGCATCAAAATACAGGGAGAAGCCAAAAATTAGTCGTTGGTATTGGAGGCTGAAATCCAGCAACTAAGAGCCAAGATAGAAAGTAGGCTAGAGCCCAGTTCAGCTCTGTCCAATGACCGCACCAAAGAGGCACGCACTCATTTCCTGGTCAACTTCAGGAATAGAGCGCGTCGGGCAGTCTCAGTCCTGATGTTCATCTGGGAGGCCAAGGAAGCAGTTTCACATGGCGCTTCCATTGTCAAAGAGGTTGAGGCAGAGGTTGACGAATGGCTGGAGCTGGCCATGAAGGCGCGAGCCCTAGACCGATCAGGCTCGCGCACCAATGTCTGACCTGGCTCGCTCATGGGCAGCCGTTGATTCGACTCTTAGATATTTCTTTAAGAAGGCCAAAGCAGCCCGAAAGGCCCGAGATCTCATAAACATGCTCGAGAGAGAGAGAAAGATTGCTCTCATGTACTTTGAGACTCTGGCCAATAACGGTTTTCCGGGTTTCACCGATGAACAGGACCATATCCTAACTGAGCAAGAGCTGCAGCTAGCATGGGACTCCTTCGAAAAAGACACTCAGGAAATTGACGATTGGAAGGAGCCCGTTTCTGAGCTCCAATTAATGCAATATACCTCCAAATTTGTGAAAATACAAACCTGTCTGGTAGATCTCAGTGAGAGGTTCAATTTTGTCGAGGTTTGTCATTTGGAGAAGTTTGGGTACCTTGTTCGAGAGCTCCGGAAGCATGATGAAATCCATAACAATGACTGGGCCTTGGTCCAAGAGACCTACAACCGTATTAGAAGGGAGCTTGCGCTGCCCGAGTCCCCTCAACAACCGGAAGATATCCAAGTGCAGGAGGAAAGCAGGGTGCAAGGCGAGAACCAGGCGCAGGGTGAGATTCATGCAATAGAGGCTCCTATTCACCAAGAGGGCCAAGGTGAAAACCTTGTGCCACAACAAAACCGGGATCAAGTGCCTCAAGATGAAGCGCCCGAGAGCGAAAAAACATAGCCCGCAAAAGGAGGTCAAAGCGCAAGGAACATATGAGGCGCATGAAGAGATTCAGGCTAAAGAAAATCTTGATACTCAAGAAGCAGCCCAGGACCTACAAGGTCACGAAGAGGATGAGCCCCTAGATGAGGTGCCAGGCCGAGATGAAGAGCAGCACAGTGAAACTCATGAGGGAGAAGAGTCGAGAGAACAGTCCGCTGCTACCAGCGGGCAATCGAAGAGCGATGAAGATTATGAGGAAGATGATGACTCTGAGCCCAGTGGATAAGGCCTGGGATGTCGACATTGAGGCGAGCTCAATTTCCCCGCGAGCCGCCAGAGATGTTGCCATTTCTGCAACATTGTGTATTATTAGCCTTCTAGGAAAGCTTCCGCAGAAGGGACCATGAAGTTTCAGCCTTAAGCAGAGATCCAACACTTCGTTTTGGATGAGGCTAAACACTTGCGCCAGAGGTTGGGCGCACTGAACACTTGCGCCCCAGGCCTGGCGCATTCAGGCCTTGCGCCCTAGGCCGAGCGCACTCAGGCCTTGCGCCCCATGTCGGGCACACTCAAGCCTTGCGCCCAAGGCTGGGCGCAGTCAAGCATTGCTCCCGAGGCTGGGCACACTCAGGCATTGCTCCCGAGGCCAGGCGCACTCAGGCATTGTGCCCAAGACCGGGCGCACTCTGCCAATAACTCTGTTTGATCCTGGCGCACTCCACCTCAACAATTTGAAGTATATCCTTATCCGGTCACCCGCAGCTATTTTGGGAAGCTTCCGGATTAGATGTTCCTGGAATTCAAGCATATCTTCTACAGAGGCGGTTCCCGCAAGTATGGAGACAACGCTAGCAGGTCAAGTATGTCAGAGCATTGAAGGCATTCAACAACATTTTGAGGAGTCACCAACCCTTGCCATACCTATTTGATAATTTGCGGTTGTATCACTTTGTAATGTTTATCTTGGCTTCCACCGCCATGTTTTGTTTATCAGCATTTATTGCTCAAGCGGCAGAATTTTCTATATAAGCCCACTCTTTAATTGTAAAATGGATGGATGATTTCTAGAGGCTAAATGAAAACCTGAATTCTGCTATCAATACAGCTGATATCTGGCTCTAGAGCTAGACTTCTATTCTCATGTGTATGTCTTCTATTGCTGGTCTTCTGTCGTTCCTTACTTTAAATTGTAACTTGAATTCTAATATTTGGATTTAGTTGCTGATAAAGTAGTAACTCTGGAGTAGTCCTGGAGATTATACATGCTAGATGTTCCGGTTTAAATTTCTATTAGTTATCTGTATTTGAGGGCTATTTGGTTCAGAATGCAATAGAGTTTTCGTGTTGTTAGTCCATCACCCCTATTCTATCCGACCTGTGGCCATATTTCCCCTTTCAATCATTTCCCATTCCTTTCAGTTCCTTAATCTCAAACCCCCCCCAGTTAGAATAGCAAGGGAACCAGCCCATCTCTGGAGATTGGCACGGGAGGCATTTCTTCCTCTCGGACTTTCAATGTTGGCCGGGTCTAAGGCGCATTAAAATACCAAATCCTTACCTCAGGCAGATGGCTGACCAACAGGACTCCATGAATGCATTTGAGAAGACTTTAACACATCTTGGTCTAGATCCATAAACCTTTTAGTTGATGCAAAGGTTAGAACCTGAGAAAAGCCAAAAATGAAAAAAAAAAAAATTACTGACACATTTGGAATCTAGAAATGCAAAATATTTTACCATTAGTCTTCATTTTGATTTTGAGCAAAGTCAATTAAGACTTGACACACTCTGAATATGATCAGAACCAAGGGGAATGGCTGGATTGTTTAAAACGGTGCTGAAACAGCAAGAACTTAAATTGAAGTTGTAAAAACCTTGTTGTTTGAGTCTGCAGACCTGACTATTTTGGCTTGCACCAAGACGTACCTGAACTGGGTACATGAGTACTGGTGTGAATTACACCTCTTCCCCAACTTGAGGTGCACCCGGTAGGAGGGAACACACATGGTCATCGCACTCTTTGTGGATCAACCTTTATAAGAGCACACACACAGATCAAACCTTGCAATAATAATGAAGACAAATGAAAACAATGAGAAACAGAAGGTAAATTGGAAATCTTATTAGTCATTCCACTCTCGCTCACTAGAATAATTTACACTTGCTCCTGCTTAATGCCTTTGCAACTCTTCTATTTGAATTCAGTTTACTATCCTATGTTTCAACTTTCCTTCTTTAAATACAGCATACCCAAGTCTCCATGGTTCAAAACCTGTTGGAATATTTGTAATCTGACTTTATTGGCCAAGGCCGACAGTGAATGATGTAAGCTTATGGGCACTCTTGATGTAAGCTTATGAGCAATCACTATGTAATGTACTTTTCTATGATTTGATGTATCTAGCCCTACAGCATTGGTTAAACCAATGCTATGGTTAATCTTGTAACTTGTAATTCATCTTAAAAGGGTGATGTAGTTATTTATGTTGAGGATTTGGTATAAATACCCCTCAACCAACTGATCCATTGCATTGGGTGACAACAATGTGATCCATTTTTGGGTGTCCAAGGGCAACCCACTATTCTCTTTCCTCTATTGATATTTGTATTTCATGTATTGATTTTTTATTTCGCTTCTGTATTCTTTTGCATAAGACTTGTGGTGACCTGGCAGCAACCTATATACCTCTGCACTCTCTCACCCAAGCACATAGATATTGGGGGTTGGCACTGAGTGCTTTGTACCTGTACCTTGCATATTGCCACACCGTTGCAGCCATGTGACCTTTGATCAAATGGAGTTCACCCCTAAAAGTTTTAAAGTTTAATTTTTGATACAACAGAAAAATCGTTTCTATTAATGAAAACCTCATCAATAAAAGCCGAAATAACACTTTAATCAGTAGGAACCTCATAACCATGGAATAACCAGTCATATTTACTTGAGAACTTTAGGTGTTTAAAGTTTGAACTGCTTAAATTGCAAGAATTGAAATTTGGCAAGACATTCTAGACACCAACCAATTAACTGAACCACCATCAAAAAGGCTGCTGGAAAAAAAAATGCTAAATCCCCTGTTATGACATTGGTAAAATCCCTCAAATACATAACATGAGGCTATCTTAAATTTACATTGAAGTCTAAGTTGCATGGAAATGGATACTATATCCAATATGGAAACAGTATCGGACATGGATACAGAAAAATTTCAAGACCCTTTAATATGGATAGAACTGGATACAACATTATAGAAAGCAAATATATTTTATGTAAAAAAAATATCTAATGCAGAAATGTTCCACAAATAAAAGTTCTATAAGGAATATTTTAATTAAATCAGAATTTTCATTGTCTTTAAAATTTAAAATTTATTGTTTTGAACATTGTGTAATATTCTTTTAATCCCATGTACTGGAACTATAGATGTGACTAGGCCATATTCGGATGTATTGGATATAGACAAAACAGGGGCATGTATTCAGATACGTTTGGATACAGTATCCACGTATTCGGATACGTGTGGATATAGTATTTGAGAAGTATCGCATTGGTATCCATATTTCATACACGGATACGGGCCGAGTAGGAGGACTGCCAGATATGGTAACTCTGATTGAAGTACAGTCGAAAGGAAAAATGAATCAGGCAGATCGGAATAACCGACATGACTGTCTTTAGGGGCCCAAAGTTGTAGAGGACGTTTTGAAGAATACTTGGGTTTCTGAACCCCAAATCTGGAAGTGTTAGGCAAAAAGCCATGGAAGCAAAGTAGTTTATCCCTTCCTTTCTAGGGTGGAAACTATGAAATAAAAGGAGAAGATATGCATGCATACAGCCGGTCAGTGAACATATTCAAGTCTGAGGTCAAGCCTATTTTGCTAAAAATGTGACAGAAACAACATGTTGAGAAATGGGTTTAGGTAGACACTGCTAACAAAGACGAATATATAGTTGTTGGTAGTTTTGCACCTCGCCACATTGGGAATTTTGTTCAAAGTATTTTGTTGGGGTATTTTTGATTGTAATCGGCAATATTTATTTTTAATCAATTTCATATGTTACTATTTAGTTTACATATAGCATCGGCATTATGTTTATTAAACAAATGTAAGATTCTATTTGGGATTCAAGTTTGCTATACTATAAAATAAAGGCGTCTTTGGGCTTGTAAAACGAAAAGAAGAAAGATCAAGGTGAAAGACTTAAGGAACTAAACATTTTTGAAAGCGCCGAAAGGTAATGTTCTCTTGAAAGGTGGCTTGCTGTTTCAAAAGGATGGATTTTTAATGATTCCAAGGAGGAATTTCCTCACCCTTGTTCCTGATTTGCCATCATTTTGTTCTCATGTACATTTAATGAAAGAGGCGAAATCCTCTATAAATACTAATCAAATTTCCATTGTAAAGGAGGTTAGACACTTTGCGAAAACTCTCTAAGTTCTCTGCATCAATAGAAGATACCAGGCTTTTGAATTTGCTAGTGATATTGTGTGTGATTTCCTTCTGTTTTATACACTTCTATTTTACGCTTATGCTCTTTATTTGCTGTTGAATTTAAATTCTGCATCTGAATTTAAATATTGTTGGTGAGAGAGTGAGTGCTGGAGTGTTATTCTGGAGGTCGTCTTTGCAACATTATAAGTAAATTCTGCTGCTCCCCTTTTATTTCATGCTATTTAATGCTTGGGTGATTTTCCTGCTGTTAGTCTGCCCCAAATCCTACGCATTCGGCCTATGGCCATATTTCCCATTTCTTTCCGCATTTTCTAATTTCTTTCTTGCATCTCTAGTCTTCAACCAGTGTAGGATTTAGCTTGGGAGCCAGCCCTCTTTGGAGATTGACACGGAGGACATTCCTTTCCTCCGGTCATTCAATGTTGGTCGTATCTAGGGCGCACAAACATAGTTTTTGCTGATTAGGTGGATATTTGACCAACAATAGTACGACTTTTTTCGTCACCAATTCATCAGTCATAAACATAGGCCTAAAGGCTGAGACATTACACATATGGATGTCATGATTGGGAATTTCACGTGCATACAAAAATGATAGAAGTTTGGAGTCAATTGCTTCAAAATGGCCTCAGACTGCCTGCTGAGATGCAGTGTTTTCAGTTGTTTTGGGAAACATTCATGGGCCATCTGAATGGCAATTCATTTCTTGCTGTAAGAAAAGACATGGATCCCAGGTCACATTCCTTGTAAGGGCAAGCTAGACAATGATTATGTCATTGACTAAGGATATTGTGAAGAGGGCTGCAGATTGTTTTGTTCTAAAGTTGTGAGTGGAGACTACAGAGGGTGAGTAGTCATAATCATTTAACACTTATTGCCATATTAGGAGTGACAAGTTCAACTCCATGTTGTGTGCTCTGGACATAGTGCAGATATAAATAGCAGCAGTAGTAAAAATTAATTATCATAATTAAGGGCATATTAAGGGTATGCCACTACCATGCATATTGATTCTGTAGTAACATTAGCTTTTAGGCATGTATATGTTGTCCATGGATTATCTTTCCTATACATGTTCTTGTCTATGTATTTTGTTTTTTAACGACTGAAACAATGAGAGTGATATTTTAACTTCAAGTTCTTGGAGGCTTTAAAACATGGGTAATGATCCTTTTGGTGAAACCAATATGCATTAACTAGAACCTCTTGTCTAGTTTGTATATTATCTATGAAGTGTTATTCACATTTAACATCCTTTCAATGATATACATCCTAAATTGTGTGTAGTATAACTGATAGGTAGGTGTGGTTCAATAATCTGATATTTTTCAAACAGCTTGCAGGTGGTACAGCATCAATGCAACAGATGAAAGAACGCTTGGAGAAAGATTTGATGGAGGTACACTAATATTTTTTGTTTTTAAATCATTAGCATATTATGAAGTGCTCTGTGAAATGTTTCTAGGTTCTCGAGTTTATGGTATCAAAAGACTTTACAATAGTTTAACTCATTGGTTCTATACTGCTCATTCATGCCTTGATGACTTGTTCTACTATTTTTTTTATATAAATTGGTTATATGGGATTGAATCGGGCAACACCTAAATTACATCATGACCATGTCATCACTGTTTTTCAACAAACCACATAGTGGTATTATGTTATGCGACATGATTTGAATTTGGGTCTTTGCTTTTTAATCCCATATGTTTGTTTTTATTTTCTCAGCTTGTGTAAGACAAGTTAACTTATAAAAGGATATATATGACTTAACAGGTGCAGTATCTTGGATGTCCCTGAACTAGTTAATATAATTGTTTAGTTTATTTATCAATCACTATTGGGATTTAGTTGGGCCATAAGACAGTCTACCATGTCTTTTGTATGATACACTTAAGGGACCTATCTATATATAAACATGTAATTTGGAAACTTCCAGATGGAATCTTCACTGCAGGATATCTGATGTGAAATGAAGTATACCTGATTCATTTAATTGACATATTAGTAGAATCTATTCAGTAAACAAATTGCAATGCACAACTTGATGTCTATTTTATAACTTTGATTGTTACAAAATTCAAATTATTAATACCAGTTCTCAAGATCCCCAAGATAAGTGTTTGAAAATGTTGGGACTTGTTTCTTTTGCTCAGGAAGCACCACAAGCTGCACGAGTGAAGGTACTTGCAAGTGGCAATACAACAGAAAGGAGATACAGGTTCAGTTTCCCATTCTCTTAGTTACTTTGCATATCTTCTTTGTGGCATCTCTTTATCAAATGTGATTCATATGGTTGCTACTCTTGCCTTGCAACATCGAGAGTTTTGTTTCGGTCAAAACATGTGTTGAACTTCTATAAGATTGTATATATATTACATTCAACTTCTCCAAGAAAAGAAGAATTGGGATCCTGAAAATTTGTTGCTCTTTCCAAATACCCTTGGTGGACTGAATTTGTATTTATTTTTACCTAAAACGATATCATGACTGGAACCTTGGACCCAGTCTGAATTTATTTTGCTTGCTAATTGTGCAGGGTAAATATCAGGAAATAGTTGTGGTTTTTAATATATGGGCAACATCATTGTTTGGAGTCGAAACTGTAATGTGTTTCCTAACATAAAACATCGACTAAATTTATTAGTATGTTGTTTTCTTTATGTTGTCTGCACCAACATGACCACATGAAAGGGGAACCAAAATATTCATAACCAGTTGATCATTGAAAGACTGTATGATAGGTGTTATGAACTTAACTAGCGGTAAAATCAGTTTCCCCTAGAATGCATTGATAAATTATTGTTTAAGATAACTGTTGGTTACGAATCTGCCATGAGGAAAGGATTTTTGGTTAATGCGCCCAGATTCGCCCACCAGCATGAAAGGCCGGAAGGAAGAGATGCCTTCCGAGCCAATCTCCGGAGAAGGCCGGCTCCTTTTGGGGGGGACTTGATTTAAGCTAAAGGGAACAGGAAAGAAATAAAGGAACGGAAAGAGACAAATGTACAGAAAGAGATACAAATATGTCCAAAGGTTGGTGGGGGGGAACTAACAGTACGGGAACACACCAATCACCGCTACTTACTGCATACAAACACAGAGCATGACAAGGAACTGCAAAACCTAGGCGTACTTCCGATACACCAGCAGCGTATGCACAGCTTCAATAGCTCCCTAGCAAACATTCCCTACAAGGAACTAACAGCAGGGGATCGTATCAATCACCAGATACGTACATTGACAGGGGTAGAAAGTAAACCTAGAGATGTCAGAGCCAGGTATATGTGTTAGGTAGAGAGTTTAACCGCACGGCTTCAATGGCTCCCTAGCAAACATTCCCTACAAGGAACTAACGGCGAGGGATCGCATCAATCACCGAGATACGGGCCAGACAACGTCACACATAACTGATGGAACTGCTACCAAATTTATAATGAATGCTTTAAATAATGAAGTACAGAAGGTGCTTTAAGCAAGCAATGCTAGAGGAACCTGATCGCCAAATGCCAAAGTGAATCAACGAGCAACGACACAGGTGGGCCTAAGGCATACAATGAAAGACAGCATAAAAGGATAAAAACAGTAGAACAAAACCAGGCATACAGATTGTATTTATAAGCAGAAGCACGGTTACAGTAAGCACAGTAGTTCCCTAACAAACATTCCCCTTCCACACTTTACAATGAATTTCAGATGGGCTTTTATAGCCCGAGTCCCACCCGTTACATTAATGGGCACAGAGTCCCGATCAAACATGAGTCGACGAAGCGGCGAAAGAGCTGCAAATGCTGACCTTTTGTCGAATCGGGCTGTACCCGCAGACATGGTCTTCTCGGAAGGCTGGACAGCTACGTGGCGGAGTGCTTGGTAATTCTTCAAGTCGGCAGGCTTGCTAGTAGGCTGGAGCAGGTGAAACCTCGGATCAGCTTTGAATGAGGCTATTAACGCAGCGGTGCGAGCAGCCCATGCTTATCCCTTTTGGTCGGCAGTCTTGGTTCAAATCCCGAAGTCGGACACTTGTCTGATGATGGGTTATGCTGTGTGACACATGCCTGCCTTAGAGGGCAGTCTATCCATCTTCGCTTGGGATCGGGGCTCCTTGGGATGCGTGCAGAAATCAGTGCAATCGGGGAAGGCCTTCAAGCCTTGGTCAAATTCCGGGTTTGTTCCCCTACCGCACACCTGTCAAGGGCGCATTCCGGCTCCTTTGAGAAGTCGAACCGCGCACGAGCGAACATCGGTGTCCGCCGCCACATGGACCTGCTCCGGCATTTTACCTTTTTTCTGCATTGACCCGCGATCTGCCCGGTGCAAGGTGCGCCCAGAAAGTGGGGCGGAGTCGGACTTCGCACCAGAACTGGGCGAAGTACGAACTTCGCACCAGAACTGGGCGAAGTACGAACTTCGCACCAAAACTGGGCGAAGTGCGAACTTCGCACCCAGACTTAGCCAATTTCAGATAGACCTGCTGGAAAGCTGGAAAATCAACTGGGGAACTCCAAGGAAAAAAGGGGGGAGAGAAAGAGAATGGGAAAGAAAAGGAAAGGGAGAGAAGGGAGAAAAACGGAAGGAGGAAAAGAAGAGCAGCACTGTTACAAAACAATATTGAAGACATTGCACCCCGTGCAAAATGTGACAACAATAACATAAAGAATTTTAGAATAGCCTTTTAAAACAAGAAATAACAATTAAATGCTGTCAACATTGACATTAAGAAAAGCATTCACATTGTTTCCGAGAGTTAAAAGGGGAACCAAGTTTACATGAATATCCAAACTTTTGAACTTTATTCAAATGGGCATAATACAGCTGTAGGGGTATTTATAAATTGGAAGCATTTCTATTGCATAATCTTCAATTCAACTCTAGTTTTGGAAGATGAAGCAAATTCTGGGACTGATTACGTTGCAGAAGGGCATCATCACTTAAATATCCTTAAGGAATTTCATTCCCAAATACACTTTGGGTCTCTCTGGGTTGTGAAACTGTATAGCATTTGAGTTTTGTGTTGTCATGAGCATATTTTATATATTCCTAGTGGGTTTGGTAACTGTAATTACTCATTAACAATATCCTGGTTCAGGAAGAGTAATGCAATTTTAATTATTTGAATCAAATTTGTATTTTCCTGCAGTGTGTGGATGGGAGGCAGTATTCTGGCATCACTGGGATCATTTCAACAGACATGGTTCTCTAAAGCTGAGTAAGTGCAAACTATGAGAATGCTAACCTCTCTTCTGAGAAACTGCAAGCATTTGCAGTTCATAAATATATCTGAAGGGGGAGGATTGTGTTTGACTGATTATTACTATTGATTTCTGGTGCAGATACGAGGAGCATGGTCCATCATATATTCAGAGAAAGTGTCCTTAGATATATGTAAAATCAACTATGAAGATCTGTCTTCATACCAGCCTGTTTATTATCTTCTTCATATTTGATATATAAATCTATCAATACTTATTTGAAATGATACAATTTAAATAAGGTAATTTTCTGTTTCACAGAGAATCCAACAAGAATTTGAACTTCATTTTTATCCTTGGATGAAGATGTTTCCTTAATCTACAATTTTAGAGTATTCTTGAGATTGTAACTTATATATCTTTAGATGGAAATGGGAAGTCATACAGTTGGGTGAGGCTTTAGTGACCTCCGACTTCCCCTGAAGATGATAAAAGTTTGATTTGCTTTTATCATGAGAAATTCAAAGATGTACCTAAACCTTAATAAATCAATTGCCCAGGTATTATTTTGAGAAGTGTCTATTGCAGTAGGGGAGGATTAGTAATTGACTTTATGTATGATATTATTCAAACTGAACTATGGGAAAAGTCTTCAGCAATAAAGATTTGGTAAATTATAATTTCGTCTATATTTGTTTGCAAACTTTCAAAATCGTTGAGTGTACTATTTACTATTTCTTTTATAATTGTTGAGGGGGCATTTTCCAGACTCTATTCTGAAGCCCTCCCTTTTTTTTCAGGACATTAATACTGTATTTTGTTTCAAGTGATACCAAAGATTGGTATTGTGAATGAGGACCCCCTATCTAAGGGTGATGAAGGGTGGTATATAAAGCTATTAGTAGTTTGAACTTTGTACTGTGGGTTTCCAAAAAAAATTAGATAATCAATAGTTTTTAATAAGATAAATTGTATTCAAGTCAATATTTTAAACTACATTTTCTGTTTTTTTTCCACCCTTGCTGTCTAAAGAAAAGTTTATTTATTTTTTCCACTTTATTATACTTTTATATAGAAGCATGCATGTTATTTTCAGTATCCTTTTTTAACATGCTTTCTTTTATAAACCATAAGCTTTGCAAGATATACAAGTCTAGTTTTTACATGTAGCACCAATTCTAATTTAACTAAATAAGATAAACTATCAATTATTTGGACAAGCCTTCTTTTTCACGTCTCAGTTTATTTGAACCATTTAACTTTGCATCCACATACATTATCAAATCCTGAAGGCCAAAAATCTTAAGGGATGGGAATCTTGCAATCTTACTTTCTCTTCCTAACATTTTATGCACCTCTTCTAAAAGGGTGCCTTACTTTTTTTGCACCTATTAGGTTGAAACCTACATGTTCATATAGGCTCAATCTTCTTGATGCTTTCGAAAAAAGACAATGTTGATTGTCATTAGAAGTTTCTTCTCTTGATTGCTAGGTGCAACACAACAATGCTTCTTTGAAGCAGCTTTCCTCCAAGTGCCCTTTTGCCATTGTTCTCATTTTATTGCTCAAATATCCCTATTGGAAAAAATAATATTTTCTTTCAACTTCTTTTCTACTTTCTTTATGTTATGGACATGAATTTTCTAGATAACCATATTTAAAACATTGTTTGCATCTTAAAGCATTATTTTCATAATCAACTATGTTGCGTGTTTGTCCAAGGCAAATTCATTTTATAGACATTTGTTCGTGTCCATCTTCACACATTATCTTATATTAATCCTTGTAGATATATACAGGAAAATGGATTTTTCAATAGCATTTCAAAGGCAAATTTGGCAACATAACCCATTTTGAGGTAAAAGATTTTTTTTTTTTTGCTAGGTAAAAACAAGGTTTGAAAGGGTTTGTATCCTTTTGCAAGGCAAAACAAGGTTAACTAGGTATTACATATTAAATAGGAATAGAGCTACCTGGAAACCAACAACCAACATAGCACAAAGAACAAACAAAATACAAGTTGAAAAGACAACTACAAAATGTTACAAACACTGCTACATAAAGCTACAAAAAAAATTCTTGAATCAAAACAACTCTCAACAAATAATCACATTAAGAGATCACTTTTTTTGGGCTAGGTGGAGGAGACCTTTAGCAGAGTTTTTAGTAAAGGAGGCGAGAGCCAAACAATAAGTTTGCCTTGTCCAAGTCTGGAGCATCTTGCTACATGGGTTACTATTTGTTTCAAATTCATTTGAATCCACCAAACTTTACCCATAAACAAACTAGGAAGGATGTTTGATCTTCTTGGACTATAAATTTTATTGAGATTAAACCTTTCCATTCCCATTTAAGTTGGACTCCTTTTCCCCAATTAGAATTAAATCAGAAGAGTAAATATTTGGGGGAATCCATTTCTTATCCTCATCTTAAAGAGTACCCCAATTTGCCAACCAATCTACAACATTGTTTCCTTCTCTAAGAACATGGCATAAATCATATTCTTCAAAGGAGTCTAACATTTGTAAAGTTTCCTAAATGATACTAGTCACCTTCCAACTTAATTTAGCTTTGCCTTTTAGACAATTAATTATATTTAGAGAATCTCCCTCAACCAACAATTTTTTAACCTTGATATCCTTTGCTAATTTAACACCAGCATAAACAACTCTTGCTTCTACCAAATGGCTGGTCATTTCTCCAAAAAAATCTAAAAAATCACCAACCATAACACCCTTATCATTTCTAATAACCCCTTCAATATCCAGGATTTCCTTTAGAAGCCTCATCAAATATTAATTTAAACCAATTTGCTTTCAAATGTTGCCAAATGACATTAATGATTTTTTAATTTTGAGAAGAAATACCTCCCTAAATTGGTTTAAGTGTCCATCTAGTAGCTATAGAAGCCTCCTCACTATTTTTTGCCTTATTCTCCAACTTGATGATAAAAAATTTGTCCAAAATCGCCCATTTAAATGGCTTGCATGTTTCTAAGAATATATATTTTTTCTTCTTTAAAAATATTCCTATTTCTTTCTAACCAAATGCTTCAAGCAAAATGAAACGGATTGAGGTCCCATATAGCATTTAAAGTTTCAACTAAATAATCAAAATTTGAATACCAAAGCTTCATAAATAGCTCAACCCGTGAAAGGGGTGTAAACCCTAGGTGCAATCAAGCGATGGAACAAAGCGACAAATTTGGCTACAATCTTCGCAAAAGGGATGTAAACCCTAGGTGTAGTCAAGTGTTGAAGGAAGAGGGTTGTTCGCAGATCGTCTCTTCAGTCTGTGAGAAAGCCTCTTCGGTAAGAAAAAATCTCTCAGGGATCTTTGGGTTCGTAGGTGTCCTCTATCAAGATTTCAGAGGATGAATTTGGGTTGGATATGATTGATCATGAAGCCCGAACAATTATTTGCAAACTTAAGGGCAAAAGACCAAGCCTAGAGGAGCTCAAAGGATACATTAAAGATTGGTGGACTAGTATAGAATTTCAAGTAACTCTCCTACCCTATTTTTTTTTTGTTTCCTTTTCTAATTAAGCGGATAGAAATAGGGTAATGGATTATAGATATAATTGGCTTTTCGAACAAAGGGGTGTCTATATAAGACCTTAGACTCCTAGTTTCAACCCCTTACAGAAGAAGTTAATGGCTTCCTAGACTAGGTGAATCTTGCTGCTCTCCCTATGGAGTTTTGGGGAGAGAAGATATTCACCAAAATCGATAATGCCATTGGTGCATTCCAATATATGGATGCCCAAACAGAGGAAAAATTGTCTAGTAAAATTAATGAGTAAATAAAGATTGGTTGTTTGGATGGATGTTTTAGTTCTTGGGCCTCAATCCATTACTATATCCTCAAGCAAAAGGGAATGGATCCAAAATATTAAACATGAAAACTTCTCCCTAAGATGTTTGTAAGAATAAATATTCCAATTATTTGGAATATTATCCAAATTCCTAATTATAGGAGATCATTACTTTGTTGTAACGATCTCCCTATTAATGAGAAATATGGTTATGCCTAATATTAGCCTATAATTTGTATAAATATACATATTTGATTAATGCAATGACAACGGTTCATACCATCAATGGTATAGGACTAGTTCTTGCCTGGGGAATTGCCTTGTTGGCAATTCTCCCCTCCCCATTGGTAAAAGAGGACCACCCAAGTGCCGCCTCAATAGCACCACCAGAGCGCCACCATCACAATGGACAAACATTTAGTCTTTGAATGCAATATCAAGTTGCAGATAAGATCTTCCAAGACGAGAAACGATCTGGTTGAGAGATGAATTTTTTTGGCATGGTGGGCATAATTGAAAGCATGGTCATCGGATGAGAAGTCCAGCATTGAAGGACCCATGTCGAAAGGCATCCATCACACATTAGCAGATCTACCACTCCTCTCCTGCGCTCTGTAGATCTCTCTATAGATTCTGTTGGCGGTTCTTGGTTACCTTTTGGTGACAATCCAGCCTCATGTTGAGGCTTTGACTTCCTACCTCTGTTGCTCGCCCATCCAGAGCCACATAACCATGCATATGCCATTTTCTCTACAATTACCATGCGTAGCAGATCAATCAAGTGAGGCGTAGACTGATGGTGAGGTTCAAGCAAACCAAATTTTTTATGTGCTCGATGTCGATGCAGGCGTTCTAAGGTACATCAGATCATGGGCGTACGTCGTCTATAGGTGGACGACGTAGCAACGGCAATAGGTCGCGCTCGACTACGCTCAATAGCACAGAACGATTGGTAGGTCAATTTGAGCCTTCTGGCTCTGAAAATCGTGGAGCAGCTACGAATTGAGATGCAGTTATCGAACATAGCACACTACTTGAAACGGTTGAAAACGTGGACGAAGATCCACATGAAGCGGATCCAAAATTTCAAATGTATAAATGCCTTAAAATTAAAACATTTATTTAGGTCGCTGAATGGCCACTCATGCATTTTTTAATCTTCCGACCATTTCCGACCACTTTCTCGAAAATTATTTGGGAATTTTTTTGGGATTTTTTGAGCTAGATATTTTTTTAATCTTCCGACCATTTTCGAGTGGGATATGCATTTTTTAATCTTTCCACCATTTTTCGATCAAGTTTAAAAACCCTTCTCAAAAAGAAGTGCTCAATAAGGCTTGAAAATAATACTTTATAACTCATTTTTAGTCTCACAAAATAAAGCTTTTAATAATGACTAAACCCTCAAATTTTCCTCTTCTATCATGCAAAAATACAATTAAAAATAAACCATAATACACCTTATAACTCCCTCACACAATATGCAAAAGACAATTTTCAATATTTCCCCATACACCTTATAACTCCTACTTACACAATATGCAAAAGATAATTTTCAATTTATCCCCATACACCTTATAACTCCTACTTACACAATGCAGAATATAAAATCAAATATTATCGTTGCACCTTATGACTCCCACTCTAATAAAAATAAAATATTTTATTTACCCTTACCTCAACAACCAAAACTCTCTAATCATCATGGAGGAGATTCGATCTGCACACCTTGCCAAATGCAGTGCTCTCCCAAGGGACCCCCGACTAGCTAAGCCAGCCTAGTGGGTGAAACCAAAGGGCTCGACGTCAATATTTGTGACCTTCGCAGCTTTATCCTCTCAAACAAATAATGCACAACAAAAACCTCACGATGGGATTCGAACCTCTGTCTCACTCGCATAGCAGTGCCCTATCACGAGTCAACCAACCATCTGGGACACCTTGGCGGATGGGAACTAAGACGTGCGAACAAGCATGTATTCTGCTTCAGATTTTGCCAATCATCGAACGTTCTCACTGCGCTCCCTACCCTCCTTGTTCGTTGAATTCTATGCGCTAGAATAATATTGAATTGCGCTCTTCACCTTAGCCATCTCACTTGATTTTTAATCCTTATTTATACATGTATTTTTCGTTTTTGCCATGGATGTCGATGTTATATTTTGCTAATATATTTTTTATTTTATGTTTGCCTTTTATGACATTGGCGCATTTTAAACTTAAAATATTTTGTATTATAATATTTTACTTTTTAAACCTTTGTCCAAAGACTTTTATGATTTAAAACTTTTATCCCAAGCTTTTAAACTTGTCTTTCTTTTAAACCTTTTGTTCCAAGCACTTTTACATCTTTGTCCATCTCTTTTATAATATTTAAATATTATAATCCTTAAAAATAATTGCCTTGCTTTGCAATAATCTTTCCTTGTAAAATATATTTGCCTTGGATGAACAAGCCCATCTTTGACCTCAATGATATATTGTCCATCCTTATAAACTTTTCACCCTTGAAGAATATTTCTACCTTGAATACCATGCTCCTTTGACATCAATGACAACTCAATATTTCTAACAAGCAGTTGCTCCAACAACAAGTTTAGTAGTTGTAACAATAACCTATGTAGTTATGACAACAACCTATATAGTTGTAACAATAGCTTGTATAATTGAAACCATAGAAACATCATTTCTAGCAGTATCCTCATTTAGTGCAACAACATATCTAGTAGTAGTTATAATAGGTGTAGCAATAGCAACCCCTACAACCTTCTCACCAGTTTTATCTCAACCAACATAGCTATGTGCTCCATTGTAGTAGCATGTAAACCATTTATTTTCATATACTATACATTCCTAGCTATAGTAGCTATACCACTATATTAGTCAAACTAGTTGCCTAAAATATGAGGGCAATCATTACCATCAACTTCTATCCATCCCCAAGCACCAATGAACATACCATAGTCCACTAGAGCTCATTCTAGATTTGTTGAAGTATATGGTCCCTCTTGTTTGACTTCAACATATATAAACAATTACCCAATGCATACTGTATTAATAAGGACAAAGCATGTAGTACCATCAAGCCTCTTTGCTATAGACCTTATGTCATTCTTTAGCAATAAATAAAATTTTAATCTTGATCCCTCATGAATCTCCTCCCATTAAGACATTTTTTTATCTATTTAAAATTTGGATACAACCTACTAGTAGTACTTGTTTTGGATTTTATATTTCCTTATAGGAAATTGAGACAACTCTATTTGTCATGCAATCTATTACATTATCCACTCTCTATGGGTGTGTTGGAAAATGATTTCATCTTATCCTTCCAAGAGCCTTTTGGATTCTAAAATAAAACTATCAATCTACCATCCTCTGATATTGTTATTCCTAATGTCATTGATGATATTTAGAGTCTCCTTTTATTATAATCCACTTTGGGATAGTAACAACATACCATCTCGAAGAGTACGAGGTTCCACCATGTGATTATTTTTTGTACCATAATGATGCAGGAGCATCCAACGAAAAGAAAAATACCGCAAAGAAGAAAAAGTGTCGCGATATCGTGACATGTTGGCAAAGAAGAAAAAGTGTCGCGATATCGCGACATGTCGCATTTTCGCGACCAAAAGACGAGAGAAGGCGCAAGAGAGAAAAAGTGTCGCGATATCGCGACATGTCGCATTTTCGCGACCAAAAGACGAGAGAAGGCGCAAGAGAGGAAAAGTGTCGCGATATCGCGACATGTCGCATTTTCACGACCAAAAGATGAGAGAAGGCGCAAGAGAGAAAAAGTGTCGCGACATGTCGCATTTTCGCGACCAAAAGACGAGAGAAGGCGCAAGAGAGAAAAGGTGTCGCGATATCGTGACATGTCGCATTTTCGCGACCAAAAGACGAGAGAAGGCGCAATTTTCGCGACCAAAAGACGAGAGAAGGCGCAAGAGAGAAAAGGTGTCGCGATATCGTGACATGTCGCATTTTCGCGACCAAAAGACGAGAGAAGGCGCAAAGAGAAAAAGTGTCGCGATATCGCGACATGTCGCATTTTCGCGACCAAAAGACGAGAGAAGGCGCAAGAGAGAAAAAGCGTCGCGATATCGCGACATGTCGCATTTTCGCGACCAAAAGACGAGAGAAGGCGCAAGAGAGAAAAAGCGTCGCGATATCGCGACATGTCGCATTTTCGCGACCAAAAGACGAGAGAAGGCGCAAGAGAGAAAAAAGCGTCGCGATATCGCGACATGTCGCATTTTCGCGACCAAAAGACGAGAGAAGGCGCAAGAGAGAAAAAGCGTCGCGATATCGCGACATGTCGCATTTTCGCGACCAAAAGACGAGAGAAGGCGCAAGAGAGAAAAAGCGTCGCGATATCGCGACATGTCGCATTTTCGCGACCAAAAGACGAGAGAAGGCGCAAGAGAGAAAAAGCGTCGCGATATCGCGACATGTCGCATTTTCGCGACCAAAAGACGAGAGAAGGCGCAAGAGAGAAAAAGCGTCGCGATATCGCGACATGTCGCATTTTCACGACCAAAAGACGAGAGAAGGCGCAAGAGAGAAAAAGTGTCGCGATATCGCGACATGTCGCATTTTCATGACTAAAAGAGAAGAGAAAGAGGAAGAAGGAAAAAGTGTCACGATTTCGCGACATGTTGATTTTTCGCGACTAAAAAAAAAAAAAAGGGTAGGCGGTTACAAGGGCCGTTACAGAGGAAATTATCGAGCGGTGGGTATACCGAACGTCATCATTGGTTGACAGGCGGACAGAGTCTACAGTGGCAGCACTGAACAACACGTAGCACTAGGGTGTAATGAAAGTAGACGAAGACCAAGAGTCGAAAAGAAAAACGTTTCGAAAGCCAAAACAACGAAGAGGCACGAGAAATGAAACGAAAGGCCACAAAAGGGAAACAGAGAGTCATGCCAAAAATTTTAAAAGGGGAAGTAAAGGCATGCACAAGGGGTCGAAAACTGCTGAGACAGAGTAGTAGTTTTGAAGGTAGGAGGGCCATTCTGGACCTGTTTGGGTTGTTTTTTTCTTCCAGGGCGGGAAATGCTGTAAGAAAAAAAAAACTATCTTTCGGAATAAAGGAGTTTATTTGGCAGATTACTGCCATTTCTGTAAATCTTTCCAATTTTTTGAATGAGAATTGGGTTTGATTAGAAAGCTTGGCTCTCCATCAAGTGGTATTAGAGCTTGGGTTCCTGAGTGTGTGAGCAGATCGTCAAAAGTGAGGCAGTTTGCACCAGGATCTGTGGAAGAGCTTAGGGTTCCTGAGTGTGAGCAGATCACCGAAAGTGAGGCAGTTTGCACCAGGATCTGTGGAAGAGCTTAGGGTTCCTGAGTGTGTGAGCAGATCGTCGAAAGTGAGGCAGTTTGCACCAGGATTTGTGGAAGAGCTTAGGGTTCCTGAGTGTGTGAGCAGATCGTCGAAAGTGAGGCAGTTTGCACCAGGATCTGTGGAAGGGTTGTGAGAAGAGAGAGAGGAAGAATGCCTCCACGAAGAAATCGTGGTGGTGGGAGAAATGTGGTACCAAAAGGTGATTTCAGAGCTTTACAGAGGCAAGTGCAAGCCCTGCAAGAGGAGTTGCGAAGAGGGGTTGAGCCAAGGAGAGAAGACCATAGTGAAGATGAAGCTTGGGAGGTTGATGATCCATCAGATGAAGAAGAAGCAATGGATCCTGTAGAAGCTAGATTATTTAGGGCCATATCTCGGATCGATAAGAAGCCAAAGTTTGATGTCTCCACATATTCTGGGAATCTTAATCCAGAGGAGTTGATTGATTGGATCAATGATATGGAGGAATATTTTGAGTATGAGGAGGTTATAGATCCAGATCGGATCAAGTTTGCAAAAACGAAGTTGAAAGGCCATGCTAGCATATGGTGGAAAGAAGTGCAGCTAGAAAGAAATAGAAGCGGAAAGGAAAAGATAACCAGATGGGATCGAATGGTAGAGAAGTTGAAGAGACAGTTTATTCCTGCAGATTACGAATTGGATCTGTTGAGAAAAATGTAGAGTTTGAGACAATCAAGCAAATCTGTCAAAGAATATACGAGAGGAGTTTTACAAGATCTCAATCAGAACTGACCATTCTGAGGCTAACAAGGAGAAGGTATCCCGTTACATCAATAGATTGAGAACCAGTATTCAAGAAGAGTTGAGTCTGTTTAGGATGAGTACCATTGAGGATGCTTACTGGTTTGCTCTAAAAGTTGAAGAGAAGTTGAACAAAAGGTTTGAGGGTAAGCAGAAAGGAAGAGGTCATGGAGAAATAACTGGTGGAAGAATAGATGGAGGACGAGATGAGAAGAAAGAAGAAGCTAGCAGCAGTCAAGATCAAAAGGGAGATAATGATTACAAATCTCGTGGTCAGAACAACTACCCAAGAGGGAGAGGTAGATATAGTCGAGAAAATGGAGAAAGAGGGTTTCGTGGAACCTGCTTCAACTGTGGAGAAGGAGGACATCGAGCATATGAGTGTCCACATCACCAAGATAAGCCAAATAGGAAGCCAACGGGTAATGCCAGAGTTGCTATTGTAGATGAAAGAGCTGAATCAGAGCACTCTGAGGAGGCAGAGAGAGGAGAAGTTATGGTCACAAGGAGAACCTTGTTGAATGAGGAGAAAAAACCAAACCAGAGGAGGAGCCTGTTCCGCACAAGGTGCAAATGTTCAGGTAAGGTATGTAATATTATTATAGATAATGGTAGTACTGATAACTTGGTCTCTGAAGAAATGGTTACTATTGCCACATTTTGCACGAGGTGCCATGTTTTTGGTTTCTGCGTGTGAGCTGCTCTTTTCCTTTCCTTCTCCTCATTTTCCCTTTCTCCGTTTCTCCCTTTCTCCCTCTTCCTTGCAATTTCATTCCCCCTTCTTCTTTTCCCTTTCTTCCCCCAGTAAGTTTCAGAACAGAGGTGTTCCCTGAAAATTCTAAGTGTTGGGGCGACACCCGACTTCGCAGCGAAGTCGGAGTGCGCCCCTCAGTTGGAGCGCAGTAGGGAGCCCGAAGTGCGCAATCAGGCAGGAACAAACCGAAAATTTGACTAAGTGTCAGGGGCGACACCCGACTTCGCAGCGAAGTCGGGGTGCGCCCTTCTTCCTGGGCGCACTAGGGGAGCGGTCTAGCAGATAATCAGCTAAGTGCTGGGGCGACACCCGACTTCGCAGCGAAGTCGGGGTGCGCCCCTTTTCCAGTGCGCAGTCCGAGCAGCGGAAGAAGATAGCAAGCACCGGTGCGACACCCGACTTCGCGGCGAAGTCGGAGTGCGCCCTCGACCGGTGCGCGGTTGGGTAAAGCTAACTCGAGAGAATGCTAAGGCAAGAAGGCCTTCCAAGCTGTGCTGTTTTCCTCCTGCGCAACCCGATAGCGCCCGAATCCTGAGCGAAGTTGGATAAACTGCCTTTCAAGGCAGACACGTGTCATACCTCAGCATCCGACAAGTATCCATCTTCGGGATTCGAGCCAAGACTTGACCGCGCAAGGACAAAGCATGGGCTACACTACCGGCGCCATCTGTCACCATTTAAGCCGATGTGAAGTGCCATCCGCCGCACCTACCCGCATTCCTGTTGACCGAAGATTTGACCCAACGCGCTGCCACGTAGGCTGTACCGCCTTCGGGGGACACCATCTATGCAAGTACGGTCCTGCCAGACAGAAGTCAGCATCAGCAGCTCCTCAGCCGCTCGTGTCAGCTACTGTCTTGTCTGGGACTTTGTGCCCATGAATGTAATCGGGGGGAAATTGGGCTATAAATACCCACCACGTTTTCATTGTAAGGTGGTGGAAAGGGAATATATTGCTAGGGGACAATTGTAGCTGTGCGTTTGCCTCAAATACAAACATATACTTGGCTCTGCTTACTGTCTTTTATCTTGTATGCTGCCTCTCCTTGTCATTTCTGCCTCATGTTTCTTGTGTCATTGCTTGTTGTTGTACTGAACTCTGGACTCCGGCATTTGGTGGCCAAGTATTCCTGGAATGCATAGATAGAGGATACATAGGATCGCTGATAGCTGTAGTTTCAATGTATGTTTGTAGATGAATGTTGTTAGTAGTGGTGATTGATTCGTTGTCGTTTGCTTATTCCCCACACCCAACTCCAATCACATTTGGAATCCCTTTCTGCACTTTTATCTCTTTCCGCACTTTTATCTCTTTCCTGCACTCTTATCTTAACACAAACCCCACAGGAAGCCGGCCTTCTCCGGAGATTGGCACGGAAGGCATTCCTTCCTTCCGGCCTTTCAATCTGGTGGGCGAATTTGGGCGCAATAACAACAAATCCTTTCCTCATGGCAGATTCGTAACCAACAGTTTCTCTGGCACGCTCGGTGGGACATGGTAGTTTCCCACCCCCAAACAGAATCGAAGTACTAGTGCTCGCTTCATTGCTGTTCAAAATCAGAGCACCTGGCGACTCTGCAAATATCTGAACACTCTCTGAGTCCGTGAAGACCGGTCCTAACGCCTTCATGCAAACGAGAAGGTGGCGAGCAAGGAATCCGGAGAACCCGCTTGACTTTTACGAACTTGACATTGACGCTCCAGGCGAGCGCGTCGAGTCGGCTGATTACCAAGCTCGCGAAGAAGAAATCCAAGAAGAGGCCGAGGCTGAAATCCAAGAAGCCGAGGCTGAAATTGAACAAGTTGAGGCCGAAGAAGAATCCACATCTTCGGACAGTTCCGATACCGAGTACACTACCGGGTCAAAAGCAGACATGGCTGATCATCTGGATGATGATGACCTCTTCCCGGCGGTGGATTCTACGGGGCCCTTGGCCCTAGTCGGACAACAAGCTGTGCCCCCTGCTGCCTTAAAGTCTATCCCTACATACGACGGCTACGGCAAGACGGCGTACGAACACATCCAGGACATTCTTGCCCTGGCTGCGCTACACTCCATTACTGACGAAAGTGTGAAGACCCGTCTGCTAGCCCTTTCCCTAAGGGGAAAGCTTCTCTACTGGTGGAGATCATTGCCAGAGGGATCCATCACAGGGTGGCGACAGTTAGCCGGCAGGCTCGTGAAAGGATGCAACGAGTCTGCTGATCCCTCTTCTTTTTTGCATCGGTTCCAAAGTATTCAGAGACACCCCCAAGAGGAGGTGTCAGACTTCAACATCAGGTTTGCAAGGTCTTGGAAACGAGTGCCTCGCGAACTCCGACCGTCAGCAGGTCAGGCCGCCTACTACTACCTGAGATCTTTCAACTCAGACATTTGCCTGCTGCTGAAGGTAGCCAGAATCAACACGTTCCCTGCTCTGTACGAGGCTGCCCAACAAGCTGAAATGGACATCATCTCCATCGGCAGGCTTCCGCACAGAGTGCAACCGCCCATCTACCCTGATTTTCCCCGATCGCAGTATCCATCGACTTCTGGTTCGGAGCCATCCACTTCAGGACAGCAACCCCAGCAGCAATGGAATCCAGCGCCGGTCGTGAGTCCTTACGGCCCGCCGCAAATTCATTATCCGCCTCCTCGTCCTCCGCGTTTTCCAGCACTTCCTGCTCCCCCGCAGCATGCACAATATTCCACTCCTCCTCCATTGGCTGCATTGCCTCCCCCAGCTCAGTTGCCGCCGCCTCCTGACCATGATATTCAGAATCAAATCCTTCAGGAGGTCCGGGCTCTGGCCTCTGGCTATCACACCATGTCCAACGACATGACTGTCCTGAAAAAGAAGCAGGCCCAGATGGACCTGGCTCCAAGGAGGCCATACCCGCCCCCGGCATTAACAAAAGATCGGCCCCCCGAGCAACAATTGCAAAGGCGGCCCCCTCGAGGAATGCTGCCATTGAAGACGAACCTGATACTTCTGACTAGGTCAACTGGTGCACCACATGCAATGACCCGCATGCTGAGGAAGACTGCACCCTGCATCAACACTACCTCCAGACCTTGGCCGACAGCGCCATAGAGGACAAAGAACTCTACATGATCCTGGGCGACGAAAGCAATTTCGCCGTTTCAGAGGAAGTTCCCATGCCGCCTCCTGCCAAGGAAAGCAAAAAGTCTGCTGAAGCTGCTGCCAAACCCTTAAAGGTGTACGCCAGAAGAGAGAAGGCGCAACCTGAGGAGTTACCACCCTACAAGAGGTTGTGGCCCTACACAGCCAAAGAGAAGACTCCCGCAGTCAAGCCTCCCATAGCCAAAGCTCTTCCGGCTAAAGCTCCCGCTGCTCAGCCTCCAGCTGAAACAAAAGAACAAGCTCAGGAGAAGCTGAGATATCCGTCTCGACCAAGAGACGAGAGAGTTGAGGCCACTCAACAATACCGGACGAAGTATGAGCCGGCAAAAGAAGCGGAAGGAGCTAGCACTTCAGGCTACAGCATAGTAGACGAGTTGAAGAGAACTCCCGCAAGAATCAGCATGTATGATGCTCTTCAGCTTCCAGGCCAGGTTGATCTGCTGCAAGAATCTCTGAAGATCATGAAGAATGGCAAGCAGATACAGCCCGTTGTCCTGGTGCAACCCTTGACAGTCTCAGCCACTGGGAAGAACAGACCACCTCCCTTCTATCTGTCATTACGGATGCAAGGGTACATAGTGCACAACTGCATGGTGGATTCTGGTGCTTCCACGACCGTAATGCCGAGAGCCGTCTGCGACGAGATCGGGATGGAGTACACAAGGAGCAGCCAAGGCGTGCTGCAACTAGACGGCACCCCTGTCAAGACAGTCGGTGTCATTAAAGACATCCCTATTCGGCTGCACAAAGCTCTCGACATCGTGGTCATCCAAGAGGTTGTGGTCGTCGACTTGGAACCCTACTTCGGCATGTGTCTCTCCAGGGAGTTCACTGCGAAGTTGGGAGGAGTATCTGTCTCTGGACTACTCACACATGGAAGTGCCCTTTAAAGGAAGGAGACTGAAAATCTTCAATGAGAAGCCTTCCACTTTCTTAGTAGAGAAGATACCCGGAGAAGAGCCTGAGGATTGCATGGTTCAGCTGACGGAGGAAGAACTGGTGACAGTGGACATGACGGAGCAAGCTCTCGAACAACTGCAAGTAGAAGACGAATTCTCCTTGCGGGACTTCAACGCCGTGATTGAAACAGAGCAAGGCTGCTACACCATTGTTCAGCCTGAGAGGCTTGACAAGTCAGCCAGAAGAGAAGTAGGACCTGCACCTGAAAAGCTGTGGAAGCTTTTCTTTGACGGCGCACGATGCAAAAATGGCGCCGGTGCTGGAGTACTTTTGGTTTCCCCAACCGGGATCCAGAAGGATTACACCTACAGGCTGGCTTGGAGCTGTACCAACAATGCGGCGGAGTACGAAGCCCTGTGCTTGGGTTTGCGAAAAGCGGAGAGGCTAGGGATTAAACATCTGCAGATCTACGGAGACTCGAAGCTGGTGTGCCACCAGATCACGAATAAGTGCGCCTCCAAAAAGCACTATCTCAAGGCGTACCGAAATCGGGTGCGGGATCTGATGGAGTCTTTTGACTCATTGAATGTCAAGGCTATTTCACGCGAGAAAAACAAGCATGTCGACATTTTGGCGTCTGTTGGAGCCAGGTACGTTCCGGTTGATGACACTGTCCAGAAGCCGAAGCCGGTTCGTACCATTTACAGGCCTTCTGTGCCTGATAAGGATACCCACTGGCAGGTGTTCGACTGTGACGAGGAGATCGTCACATTTTTGATAAATGAAGCCTGTTCAATCGAAGGTAGAGACCCTGATGACGAGCAATATGAGGGGTTGATACAGTTAAAAAATAATCATGTCCCAAAAGGACTGATTACTCTAGAGAGTCTATTTGATCAGAATGACAGAGCCATATCTCACCGGATCAAAGTAGACCCGAAGCAGTATGCTGACCTGGAGCTGGAACCTGGTAAATCAATCAAGGTCGGGACAGACTGCACCACAGAGGAACTCGAGCGGATCGAGCATTATGTCGAGAGTTCCACGACATAGTAGCCTGGAGCTACCAGGACCTGACGGGGTATGACAGAGAAATAATCCAACATACCATTGAGCTAGAAGATGGCGCCAAGCCATTCCGACAAAAGCAAAGGGCCGTCAATCCAAAAATCGAGGCCATGATGAAGGCCGAGCTCTTGAAGATTTTGGAGGCCAAGATCATCTACCCCATCAAGCATTCATCCTGGGTTGCGAACTTGGTTCCTGTGAGGAAGAAGAACGGAGACATTCGTCTTTGCGTGGATTTCAGAAATCTAAATCAGGCCTCCCTCAAGGACCATTACCCGCTTCCCCAGATCGATCAGATCCTCCATATAGTTCTTTGGAGCCCGGAGATTTTCCCTCTTAGACGGTTTTTCCGGCTACAACCAGATATGGGTCAAGGATGAGGACCGGCACAAGACGGCGTTCACCACCAAATGGGGAACGTTCGCCTATCGGCGCATGCCTTTCGGCTTATCCAATGCTGGCGCCACATTCCAAAGAGCCATGGACCTGGCCTTCCGGAGAGCTGCTCAACAAAGTGATTGTCATCTACTTGGATGACATGACCGTTTTCTCTCACAAGCGAGAAGATCATGTTCCCCACTGCGGCAAATATTCGAAAGGTGTCGTGAATTCGGCATCTCCATAAACCCGAAGAAATCTGTCTTCGCGGTGAAAGAAGGAAAGCTGTTGGGGCATGTCATCTCCGAAAAAGGCCTAGCCGTGGACCCTGACAGAGCAGAGGCCCTCCTCCGCTTGCCCGCCCCAATCGACAAGAAAGGGCTGCAGTCCTTCTTCGGCCAAATCAACTTCGTGCGGAAGTTCATACCGGACTTCGCACAGGTAATCAAGCCTATGGCCGAGTTGCTGAAAAAGAATACAGAATTTCTATGGACTGAAGAAAGGGGGCAAGCCTTCGAGGAAATCAAAGCTCGAATTGCGCAGGCACCGGTGTTGATAAACCCGGACTACTCCAAGGATTTCATCCTGTACGCGGTGGGAGAACCAGAGAGTTACGCCGCAGTCCTGACCCAAAAAGGAGATGATGGCGAGGAGCGCCCCATAGCGTTCCTAAGCCAAGTGATCCAGCCGCACGAGGAAAAGTACAACTTTATAGAGCGGCAGGTTCACGCAGTCATGAAATCTCTCCGAAAGTTCAGGCACTTTGTCTCCCAGAGCAAGATCACTGTCTTTGTGATCCACCGGGACGTTCGAAGCTTCATCATACAAGGAGAGCCGGGTCACAAGAGAGCGGGATGGATTGCTAAAATCCAGGAGTTCGACATCGAAGTGCGGCCCACCAAGCTAATCAGAGGCCGAGCCTTGTGCCAGGAGCTAGCCCGAAGCGCGGCGGCCGAGATATCCGCCTGCGAGTGGGAGGATCCAGCAACACGCATCAACCTAGCCAACTCCTTACCCGAGGAGTGCGGCCGGACGAGATGAGCTGGTGAGATACTTCTGCACCGGAAGATGTCCAGACCACATGAATGCCTCACAAAGAAGGAGGTTTCGGCTAGGTGCACTAAAGTACACTCTTCGCCCCGAGGGGCTTTACTTTAAAAACATTGACGGCATCCTGTTGCGGTGCGTCAGAAAATCAGACCAGTCTAGGGTCCTTGGAGAATTTCACTCCGGGATGCCTGGGGGTCACCATTCTGCAAGGCCTACGGCCTTAAAAATCATCAGAGTCGGGTACTACTGGCCCACTCTGTTTACAGACGCCCATGCGGTCTGTACCAAGTGTGATCAATGCCAGAGATTTGCTGGCAGAAATAGAAAAGCACCCCTGCCCCTTCAACCGATCCAAGCCGAGACTCCTTTTCAGCAATGGGGTCTGGACTTCATCGGGGTGATTTCGCCGAACTCTGCAGCGGGACACAAGTTTATCTTAACCGCCACCGACTACTTCACGCGGTGGGCAGAGGCGATCCCCACAAAGAACGCCGACCAAGAGACGGTCATCAGATTCCTCGAGAGCCTGATTACCCGTTTCGGGGTCCCCGAGTCGATAGTAACGGACAATGGTCCGGGGTTCGCAGGCGCAGTACTCACGGAGTACACCAGCAAGTTTGGCATCTATCACAAGATGTCTTCCAACTACTACCCGCAGGGGAACGGTCTTGCCGAGTCCACCAACAAGAACCTATTGAAGATCATCCGAAGGACAGTAGAGAAAAACAAGAGGACTTGGCACCTACTCCTGGATCGGGCGCTATGGGCGGACAGAATTTCATTCAAAAAGTCCATCAAAACGTCCCCTTATGCGCTCGTGTACGGCAAAGAAGCTGTCTTGCCAACGCACATTGAAATACCCGCTCTCTGGATGCTTGATGAGGAAAGAAGCAGCGGGGATCCAGTAGAAGACAGACTTTGCCAACTTCTGCAGTTGGAGGAAGACAGAGAGAAAGCGTACCAGGCCTTCACCAAGCATGCTGAAGCAACCCAAGGCTGGTTCGCAAAAGGCACCATCGCCCGAGTTTTCAAAATTGGGGACCTGGTGCTGAAATGGGACTCGTTGAAGGCCAAACCTGGCAACCATGGAAAGTTCGATGCCCTCTGGGAGGGCCCCTATCAGATTGCCCGGGTTAATCAGTTCAACGCATATGTGCTCCGGGACATGGAGGGACATCCTCTCCCCATTCCCGTCAACGGGTTCCACCTGAAAATGTACCACCACTGAAGGCGCCCGAAGGGGCCCTTCTTTGTACAGATTTCCCTTTTTGTATTTTTTTTAGCATGTAAATATTTCAGTTTTCAGTTTTTAATTTTCCAAGTAGCCCAAGTAGGTCTGAGGCAAATCCCCGACTTCGCAGCGAAGTCGGGTAGCGCTCATCAAATGGTGCGAAGTAGGGAAGAGAGCAGTTGAAAAAAGAGCTAAAATGTCTAAGTCTGGCTGCCCAACCCGACTTCGCAGCGAAGTCGGGCTGCGCCCTCTCCAAAGGGCGCAGTTGGGTAGCAGACTACAAGGAAATGCCAAGTGTCGGACTGCGCCCTTGTTGCTGGGCGAAGTCGGATTGCGCCCGTTTTTCGGGCGAAGTCCGAGTGCGCCCCCATTCTCGGGCGCACCCTGGGTGATCCGGTGAAAGAAGCTGAAAGCGTCCAAGTCTATCCAAGTGCGCCCGTTTTTCGGGCGAAGTTCGAAGTGCGCCCGTTTCGGGCGAAGTCCGACTGCGCCCCGAATTTCGGGCGAAGTCCGAACAGCTCACCGCAGAAAACACGAAAAATCATGTGTGGGCCCCGGGCGAAGTTCGGCCCAGGGCGAAGTTCGGCACAAGGCTAAGTTGGGTTGTGGACTTGAAAATTCTTCTTTGAAAAGTGTGCCCGAATGGTGGCGGTGACGTCAGCAGCGGCACAACGATCAAGGAAGGTTTTAAATGATTGCGCAATTACCAATGATGATGCATTTAAAGGGTAAGGTGCGTTTTGGGCCAACGACTAATAAAGCACGCTTTTCTAAAAAAAGGGCCCATGCGCAGCCGCCAAAATCATAACGCCTCCACCAACCCAGAGTTAACTGCCCTAACTCCCTCCCTCGCGCCATTAATGTTGCAGTCACTGTCTACAAAAGGACCCTGGCGCGGCTAGAAAATTCATATTGTTCGAGCTGACTCCCTGACTGCAAGGAATAAATCTGACAAGCTCAGAAGCCGTAGCTCCTGCCTCTGTTGTTTCGACAAGGATGGATAAGGGGAAAGCGCCCGTACAGGCGCAATCGAGTGAAGAACCGCGCGAAACTGAGGAGTCTCCAGAGTCGAGTGCTCATGAGAGCGCGGCGCCGCAGAAGGACAAGAAAGCGAAATCCCGAACGAAGAGGCGCGTAGTTGGCCAGACTCCGCCTCCACCAATCAACCGCTTGTCTGGATACAAAGATGGTTCCTTTTCCATCAGTCTCTCGAAGCTGCGTCTGAACATCGCAAAGTGGGTGGATAAGGTTTCGCCTTCCCACCACCTCGGAGCTGCGTACAAGTCAAACCTTTACTGGTTCCTGTGCCCTCCGACCCACTGGTGCCCGGAGCTGGTTGAAGCGATTGCTGAATACTACAAACCAGCTGCGCGGCAGGTCTGCGATAACAAAGGAAGGGTGTTGTTCACTCTTTTCCGAGAGAGTATCCAGCCAGCGTTCGCCCCAGGGCTTCAGTACAGCCTCGATGCAATTATCAGAAGGGTGAACATAGAAGAGCAGACCGGCAGATTTTCTCAGACGAAGCGGATGAGAGAGTTTCTGGACTCAGAGCTGAAGACTCCGCTAAATGCTGGACAGTGGCCGACTGGCCCCATACCGCTGGATCGATTCGAAAACAGATATATCTATATTATCCTGGCGTGGGTCCTCGGCTGCGACTCAGACAGAGTGGTGCGGCCTTTCCAGCTGGCGATGGCCGAGTGTATCCTGCACGGGGAGTTTTACGACTCCACGGCGCAGAAGAGTGGGAAGCGCCCTATCTTCTACGACTGGGCGGACTGGTTGGCATACGCGATTCATGCGAGCCTGGTGAGACTGCAGCAGAAGCAGTCGACGGACTTCCGGTTTTGCTCCTTCCTCACATGGCTATGCCTGTATCACATGCATTACCGGATGAACGTCCCTAACCTGAAGAAAGTGAGCGAACAAGGAGAGCCGCTCCCCGTGTACGAATGGACTGAGGTCCTGTACAGGAAGGGCTCATTTTATGATTTCAATATTCAATTTCTGGGCCAGGCAATGGGATTGTTCAACCGTGGCGCGACTCGCCCACCAGCGGTTATGACGAAGTATCTGTGGAACAATGAGTTCGGGGATACCTTCAGGCTGACTCAGGGCATTGTTGTCCGAATCTACGGATTCAAGGGAAAGCCATGTTTGCTGCCCTACTTCTGCACTGACCACCAATTCGGGATGGAGGTGGCGCGGCAGATGGATTACGTCGAAGAGGAATTTGGCCAGGGGAAAAAGAAGGGTCACATATTTAAATATCCTATGACCTGGGCCAATATTCAAGTCTTCGAAATCGGGCAGCACGTTTATCTTGAGCGGGAGCTGATTGATATGGGCCTGATTATGTTACCGCAACGCTGGAAGTACGACCCAATCGGGGTCCGGGGAAAGTTCACTCATATCTGTCCTAGAGCTGAAATCATGCAAGAAAGAAGAAACAGGACAGGTGCAGACCTCCACTGGCGCATTCACTTGATGCAATCATGGCCACCATGGCATGAATTTTACTGTGAGGAGGTCACCTACGATCCAGAGCGAAACCCGGACCATCGAATGGAGTCAGCTGGCTTCAAGAAGTTCCTCGCTAAGGTGGCGCCACTCAACTGGCATAAGGACAAAATCCTCGAATCTTTGGAAGATGAGGTGTCGCACGCAACACGACAAATCAAGCCGGAGGAACCTTGCTGTTGATGATGAGTTTTCGGCACTTTATGACGAACACGTCGACACGTGGCAGCCCTTTGAATTTCGCAATTGCGTTCCCCGAGGCGCAAATATAAGGTATAAAAGAAGGGCTACCTCTCAGTCATTGTCAACTCCAGCATCTTCCAGCGCGACTCCAACCAGCAGCCAAGTGGGCCCGATGCAGCCTGTAGCTCCTGTGGCAGTGCCCGAAGCGGCGCAAAGTTCAGAACGGTCAACTCCTGAGCTGGCCCCTCCAGCAGAAAAGACGTCCGCGCTGCCAGCCAGTAGACCAAGTGCGGCAGGTATTCTTCCAGCGCGACCCAGGTACAAGTTTACCGTGGGGACATCAGCACCTGCCGCCCCTTTATTGCCGCTTTCTTCTGGACCAACCTCAGCGTCGGGAGAAAAGAAGAAGAAAAAGGTCGAAAGGACCAAGCGACCTAAGGAGCCAGTGCAGCAATCGGCCGCAGAGCAGTCGCAAACGGCAGCGCCGGAGGTTGTCTCTTTAGACAGCCCCGAACCAGAAGCAAACATCCAAGCTGCGACCATCCCTCCAGCGTCGGCTCAGGCGGAGCCCGCGAGTACGTCCTCCGTTCCATCTGGCCCAAGTCCGCGTCAGCCCTGCAAAAGCCCCATCTCCCACTCCATCAGGGCAAGCCGTAGCCGTGTCTTCCGCCTCACAAGCTACCCCGCCATCCAGCGGCCTGCACTCGTTTGACCAGTTTGCTCAGGATCCCAACGCCTTTCAATCCCTGAGTCAAACCCTAGAGCCTTCACCCGCAGCCAGCGCTGAAGCTGCTCCCTCATCTCCGCATCCTTCGCCCCAGCCGACCGAAACCCTACCAGCACCATCCACCCAAACTCCTGTCACCCCTAGGACCCGGTCGCCCTCAAAGGTTGCTACCCCCTCTGGTATCCCTCCTACTTCACTGTTCGCGGGAAAGATGCCGCAGCAAGCCCAGGCGCTGGAGGACCTCGATTTCATGAGTATCACCGAGGACCAGCCTCTGGCAGTAAGAGCCGTGGGGGGATCAGCCTCCTTTCTTCAAGGCGTTAAGCGCAGAAGGGCCGAAGAGATAGCCGCCCCGGTCAAACGCACAAAGTTTGACCTAGATCGGAGAGTGCTTACAACAGAAAAGTTGGTCCCAAAGGTAAAGAAGCCTCTCCGTGACATGACCGAGGCTGACTATGAGCTTCAGACAAAGGAGAAGAACTTTGATGACATCAACGAGGAATACGAAATCCGCGGTATTCGTCGTAGAACAGACAACCTCCTTGTCAAGCATCTCGAGACCCAGGAGGCGCTTTTCCAGCTGCAGAATACCACAAGGCAGCTCGAAGAAGACTTGGCTAGGGCTACTGCGCAGTTGGGGTCAGCACAGCAAGAAGTAGAAGATCTTAAGGCTCAGCTGGCCGCCTCTCAGCAGGAGACCGCAGAAGAGAAAAGAGCAGCGCTAGAGCAGATTTCACAACTGCAAGATTCGCTGAAACAGGCGCAGTCGCAACTTACAGAGAAAGCATCACAAGCGACGGCCTTTTCAAAGAGCAAAGCAAAGGAGATGCGCGCTAGTCTGCTACAAGGTTGCAAGCCCAACCTTGTCAAGTCCTTGTCAGTTCTGGATTTCGTATCCAGAATTGAAGAAGTATCTGCCCAGGGAAGGCCTGTGGTAGAGGAAGCCGAACACCAGGCGAGGCAATGGCTGGACCTGGCTATGAAACTTGAGGAGTTAGAGCGCGAAGGCTTCCAAGTCGCCCCCATGTCACAACTTGCCTCAGAGTGGGCAGATGCAAGGGTAACCTTGCACACTTATTTTGCTAGGACAGAAAAAATCAGAACGGCCAGGAAGGCGCTGGACGCCTTAGAACATGAAAGACACATTCTCCTGGCGCCCTTTCACATTCTGTCCGAGCACGGGTGTCCGAGCTATGTCAGAGATGGCGAGTTCCTCACCCTTGAGCAGGTTAAGAAGAACTGGCTGTCCTTCGAGACAGATACAGCTGAAATTGATAGCTGGACAGAGCCAGTTCAAGAAGCGCAGGTCGCTCAAATGGTGGCGAAGTACTGCAAAATCAACTCTTCTCTTGAGGAGTTGGGAAAAAGATATAACACCATTGACCTGCACGCGGTCGCTGCATTCCACGCAGTACTCAGAGAAATCAGCGACCCCACTCCCTTCCAAGCCGCAGTCTGGGATCAAGCTAGGGCTGCGCTCGAACGCATAAGCAAGCGGGAGGCCGAAAGTGGAGAACCTTCAGATTCAGAAGGCGAGACTGAGGAGGCAACTGGTGAAAGTGAACCTGAAGAAGAACAGTTGCCCCAAGGGAAGCGACCAGAGCAGCAGAAGGCAGGGGAAGGAAGTTCCTCTGCACCCAAAGGATAAAGGCATGGTTCTTTGCGTCGAGGCGAGCTCGACACCCCGCGAGCCGCCAGGAATGTTGCCACATTTTGCACGGGGTGCCATGTTTTTGGTTTCTGCATGTGAGCTGCTCTTTTCCTTTCCTTCTCCTCATTTTCCCTTTCTCCGTTTCTCCCTTTCTCCCTCTTCCTTGCAATTTCATTCCCCCTTCTTCTTTTCCCTTTCTTCCCCCAGTAAGTTTCCAACAGAGGTGTTCCCTGAAAATTCTAAGTGTTGGGGCGACACCCGACTTCGCAGCGAAGTCGGAGTGCGCCCCTCGATTGGAGCGCGATAGGGAGCCCGAAGTGCGCAATCAGCCAGGAACAAACCGAAAATTTGACTAAGTGTCGGGGCGACACCCGACTTCGCAGCGAAGTCGGGGTGCGCCCTTCTTCCTGGGCGCACTAGGGGAGCGGTCTAGCAGATAATCAGCTAAGTGCTGGGGCGACACCCGACTTCGCAGCGAAGTCGGGGTGCGCCCCTTTTCTAGTGCGCAGTCCGAGCAGCGGAAGAAGATAGCAAGCACCGGTGCGACACCCGACTTCGCAGCGAAGTCGGAGTGCGCCCTCGACCGGTGCGCAGTTGGGTAAAGCTAACTCGAGAAATGCTAAGGCAAGAAGGCCTTCCAACTGCGTTGTTCTCTCCATGCGCAACCCGATAGTGCCCGAATCCTGAGCGAAGTTGGATAAGCTGCCTTTCAAGGCAGACACGTGTCATACCTCAGCATCCGACAAGTATCCATCTTCGGGATTCGAGCCAAGACTTGACCGCGCAAGGACAAAGCATGGGCTACACTACCGGCGCCATCTGTCACCATTTAAGCCGATGTGAAGTGCCATCTGCCGCACCTACCCGCATTCCTGTTGACCGAAGATTTGACCCAACGCGCTGCCACGTAGTTGTACCGCCTTCAGGGACACCATGCTGCAAGTACAGTCCTGCCAGACAGAAGTCAGCATCAGCAGCTCCTCAGCCGCTCGTGTCAGCTACTGTCTTGTCTGGGACTTTGTGCCCATGAATGTAATCGGGGGGAAAATGGGCTATAAATACCCACCACGTTTTCATTGTAAGGTGGTGGAAGGGGAATATATTGCTAGGGGACAATTGTAGCTGTGCGTTTGCCTCAAATACAGACATATACTTGGCTCTCTTACTTGTCTTTTATCTTGTATGCTGCCTCTCCTTGTCATTTCTGCCTCATGTTTCTTGTGTCATTGCTTGCTGTTGTCTTGAACTCTGGACTCCGAGCATTTGGTGGCCAAGTATTCCTGGAATGCATAGATAGAGGATACATAGGATCGCTGATAGCTGTAGTTTCAATGTATGTTTGTAGATGAATGTTGTTAGTAGTGGTGATTGATTCGTTGCCGTGCTGCTTATTCCCCCCACCCAACTCCAATCACATTTGGAATCCCTTTCTGCACTTTTATCTCTTTCCGCACTTTTATCTCTTTCCTGCACTCTTATCTTAACACAAACCCCACAGGAAGCCGGCCTTCTCCGGAGATTGGCACGGAAGGCATTCCTTCCTTCCGGCCTTTCAATCTGGTGGGCGAATCTGGGCGCAATAACAACAAATCCTTTCCTCATGGCAGATTCGTAACCAACAGTTACTAAGTTACAGCTAGAGAGGAGGAGACACCCGTATTCATATCGGATTGCGTGGTTGCGGAAGGACCATAGGGCATTGGTCAGTGAACAGTACTTAGTCAAGTTTAATATTGGGAGATACCAGGATGAGGTCCTGTGTGATATCCTGCCTATGGATGCTTGCCATATGTTGTTAGGAAGACCATGGCAGTTTGATCGCCGTGTAGTCCATGATGGACATGCCAACACTTACTCCCTAACAAACGAAGGAGTGCGCCATAAACTAAAGCCACTGAAGGATATGGATGAAAAGAGTTTTCTGACAACAATGAGAATGGAAGTTGTGGGGTTTGAAGAACTTAAGGGTTTGTAACCTGAAGACCTAGATTTTTCTAAAGCTTGGAGAGCTTGTACAGCCCCAGTTACTTTGGATAGGACTGTCAACGAGAGTACTTGGTAAATCACCATTCCAGATTGTATGTGGGATTAGTCCAAGGAATGCTTCTGAGTTAAGAATGATGGATAAAGGAGAAAAGAGCAGTGTTGAGGCTAAATATTTTGCAGAGCACATAAAGAGTTTACATGAAGAGGTACAACAACATATCAGTAAGATGAATACTTAGTACAAGGCCAAAATAGATCAGAAGAGGCGTTTCAAGGAGTTTAAGTGGACTGCAAAGGTAGGTGCAAGTTTTGAGATGTTGAAAAAGAAGGTGACAGAACAGTATAGAAGTGAAGGTCACTTCTCAATCCACCCCGGGTGTCTGATGCAGGAGCATCCAACGAAAATAAAAATACCGCAAAGAAGAAAAAGTGTCGCGATATCATGACATGTTGGCAAAGAAGAAAAATGTCGCGATATCGTGACATGTCACATTTTCGCGACCAAAAGACGAGAGAAGGCGCAAGAGAGAAAATTTTTGCGATATCGCGACATGTCGCATTTTCGCGACCAAAATACGAGAGAAGGTGCAAGAGAGAAAAAGTGTCGCGATATCGCGACATGTCGCATTTTTGCGACCAAAAGACGAGAGAAGGCGCAAGAGAGAAAAAGTGTCGCGATATCGCGACATGTCGCATTTTCATGACCAAAAGACAAGAGAAGGCGCAAGAGAGAAAAAGTGTCACGATATCGCGACATGTCGCATTTTCGCGACCAAAAGACGAGAGAAGGCGCAAGAGAGAAAAAGTGTTGCGATATCGTGACATGTCGCATTTTCACGACCAAAAGACGAGAGAAGGCACAAGAGAGAAAAAGTGTCATGATATCGCAACATGTCGCATTTTCGCGACCAAAAGACAAGAGAAGGCACAAGAGAGAAAAAGTGTCACGATATTGCAACATGTTGCATTTTCACGACCAAAATACAAGAGAAGGCGCAAGAGAGAAAAAGTGTCGCGATATCGCGACATGTCACATTTTCGCGACCAAAAGAGAAGAGAAAGAGCAAGAGGGAAAAGTGTCGTGATATCACGACATGTATTTTCACGACTAAAAGAGAAGAGAAAGAGGAAGAAGGAAAAAGTGTCACGATTTTGTGACATGTTTTTTTTTGCGAATAAAAAAAAAATGGCAAGCGGTTACAAGGGCCGTTACAGAGGAAATTATCGAGCGGTGGGTATACCGAACGTCATCATTGGTTGACATGCGGACAAATTCTACAGTGGCAGCACTTAACAGCATGTGGCACCAGGGTACAATGAAAGCATATGAAGACCAAGAGTCGAAAAGAAAAACATTTCAAAAGCCAAAACAACGAAGAGGCACGGGAAATGAAACGAAGGGCCACAAAAGGGAAACGAAGAGTCATGCCAAAAATTTTAAAAGGGGAAACAAAGGCATGCACAAGGGGTCAGAAACTGCTGAGATAGAGTAGCAGATTTGAAGGTAGGAGGGCCATTCTGGACCTGTTTGGGCTATTTTTTTCTTCCAAGGCGGGAAATGCTGTAAGAAAAAAAAAAAAACTATCTTTCAAAATAAAGAATTTTATTTGGCAGACTACTGCCATTTATGTAAATATTTCCAAGTTTTTGAATGAGAATTGGGTTTGATTAGAAAGCTTGGCTCTCCATCACATAAGAAGCCACAAATTCTCTTAAGAAGTTACCTTCAAATTAATGGATTACACCCCTACCCCACCAACTATGGATTTCCTTTTGCTACTCTATCAAAATTTAAATTGACCCACCCTATTGAGGGTGAGTTCCATCTAGTGTTATGTCATGCATGCATTCTATATCCCATATTCAACTAAATACAATCCCATTTCCACTCAATTTTTTGAATATATTTAACCTTCTTTAACCTTAAACTAAGGTCACTTGTAAGTTGGGTATTTATACCTATTAAGACCAACCATGCATTATGGTTGGAAAAATAATGTTGTTAGTGAAATTCTTTGGTATCTAAGGAAACCCTTCATATCTTATTTTGACAATCTATAATTTATCCTTTGTTTACTATGTAATATATTCATTCAATTTGTTCTTTAAGATATTGATAAATCTAACATTCTAGTATTTGATAGTTGGAATTATTCTAGATTCATGATATTTAAAGACTTGAGCAACCCTTTCTTTGCTTAGATTAGATTCAAACAAAATAGAAAGGTTATACACCCCCATTGTGCAAAAATTATTAGGCATTAAAATAAAGTTTGTTTATTCAAGAATCCCTTATAGAACTAAAGTCCAAGTGTTATCAAGTGGTAAAAATTGAACAATCCCTTACTATGTAAGATAAAATAAAATATAAAGTGAGAGGTAAACAGGTTTATGCATAAGGGGTCAGAACCAAAATGTACTTGTAAAAATGGTTGTTGTGAAACCCTGGCGAATCCTAGCCAACTTCATGTAGGAGGACATGGCGAATTACCTTAATTTTTCAAAAAAAATTAAAAAAATGGTGAATTTCAAAGTTTTGATCAGACCAGGTGAAAAACGAGTTTTGACGATGATGAACATGTTACAAATCATGATCTAGTCTCAAACTGGATGCAAAATATGATCTAATCTCAAACATGATGCAGGATATAATTTGCTTTTGAAATGAAAGCAGAATATGATCTGATCTCGGACTGGATGCAGAATGTGGTCCGGTATTGGTCCAGATGCAAGATATGATCCAATATTTATCCGTATGCAAAATGTGGTCTAGTATGGGCTCAGATGCAGAATGTGGTTTGATATGGGTCCAAATGTAGAATATGATCTAACATGATGTCGTGTGTGGTCTAGTATGGGCTCAGATATAGAATATGGTCTGGTTTGATGTAGTGTGTGGTTCAATATCGGGCCTAATGCATAATGTGGTCCGATATTGGACCAGATGTAGAATACGGTTTGGTATCAGGTTTGATGCAAAATTTGGTTCGAAATCAAATTGGGTGCATAAAATGGTTTGGTATAGGATCGAATGCAGATTTTGGAATGATATTGGATCAGATGTAGAATATGGTATGGTATCGGGTCTCATGCAAAATAAGGTCTGATATCTTACCTAATGTAGAATGTGGTTTGGTATCGGGCATGATGTAGAATTTGGTCTTGTCTTGGGCTTGATGAAGAATAAGGTCTGGTGTTGGGACCTCATGCAAAATATGTTCTGGATGTAGATAAAGGTTTGGCTTTGAAAACATTCTCTCTTTGATTGGCTACCACATGTCACATGTTTAGTCAGCCACACTACATATCCAATACAATGCTACCATGTGTCAACCCTATCTCTTCTCTCTATAAAAGGGTATCGACTATCATTTTTCTAGTTTGTTTCTATGACTACACCCAACTAGAGCTAACCATTACAATCAACCTTCCAGTTCCCAATCCAATTTCTACTACTTCCAATTTCTTGCAATGGCCACCGCTTCCACCCATGCACCAAAATTCAAGAACCTTTCTTGCAGTTTAATTTTAGATTTATTAACAACCCCAGGTATAGACTTTTCATGGCCAAGTGATGCAAGTTTTACAACCTTGGTTTCAATGCCACAATTTAAAACTGATAGTCCTCCTATAACATATCATAGCTGATTATGACCATGACAAGGCTATAGTAAAAATGAAAGTATGAAATAGAAATATGGTTTTCACCATCACGCCTGCAAATATTAATAAATTGACAAATATTCCTTTCAATGATTGTCCTCAAGTGTCAACGAGGTTGCAGCTGACTCCAGATGACAAAGGATACCTCAAAACAACGTACGGTCTAGGATTAGAAGATTTTGTAGGTATAATTCTTGTTATTTATATTCTATTAATGTTCAAAGTTTCAAATTTGTAAATTATCATCTAATTTTGTTTTTGCAGCTTCCACTGCCAAGTCAAAAAGAGGGTTAACAATCAATGATGTTAACCATACAACTCTGAATGCCATTATCGAGTTCTTCCAAGAAATATTGATTCTTATTGAAAGACCAAAAATTTTGTTTTGGGCACTGGCCTATGTTGTTCACTGTGAGAAGCATCAGAGGTTCGATTGGTGCACGTATATTTCAAACTGGATCAAGGTTGAGTTGCATGGCGTACAAATGCAAACTAGCAAGACAACCCATTGTGGGTATTGTTAATTATATTTTAGCACTCTATTATGAGTGTTTTTATAATTTGCAAACTACTCTTGTACCAAATGTAGTGCATGCAACACTACAAGCTATTGCAATGACAATAGAGGAATTGAAGGTGATAAGTCCATCTTTGACCATGAAATACTATTTTATATTTTATCACATTTTATTTTTTTAATTTTTCTTTTCATCTAAATGCAGGGTAGGGCAACCATTACAAAGAATAAATAGGATGCTGCCAATAGGGATTACAATCCAGAACAAATTGGTGATTCTGAAGACATTGGATTAGAAGCGAAACCATTGCAAAGGTCGTATAAATGTTTCAAGCAAGCCGCCCCTCTTGGGGGTTCTTGTACACCTAGGTATGCACAAAATATGTAGGTTGAATCTAGTGTGATCAACCCCTCACCCATTGACATCGAAATTCAACACATTTCATCGTCTTCAGGTAAATCTATGTGTATTTAATTTAAATTAAGATTTTTTTCTATTTTATTTTTTGAAAAATTGTAACAAAATGTTTTTGACTATTTTCAATCGATTCTCAAGTTCAACGAAAAGTACAACCTACAAAAATGAGAGGCCATATGCTTCCACCACCTCCATCACAACCATCACTTCCACCACATCAACGACAGGCACAACCTACAAAAATACGAGGCCATATGCACATTGGAAAACAATTTACAAATATCACAAAGGGCCAACACCAAGTTCTGGGTATGGATTCTCACAGAGATCATACGGACTAGCACCAAGTTCTAAGAATGGATGGTCATCTTTTATATTTAACACAAATTCACAAGCACCAAAAGTTTCAACCATGGGATTGGATAATATCCAACTCGATGATGATTTTATTTTCCAGGGCAACATTTTAGACTTCAACGCAATAGATGTGTTTCATGATCCACAGGGTGAAGCAGAACAAAGAGAAGCCCCTGTAGCTGACCAAAAATCATTACCATCGACTCAAGGAAATAACCCTCATTCTCAGGATCCTCAAACTGTGGATGATATTATAAATTTTGATGAAAATATTTTAATGATTGAGAATACTGAAGCAACCATTAAACAAGTTGTGCTTAGAGATTTTCAAGTGATGAAGTATTGGGAATATCGGATCAAAGTATTTATAAGGGAAATTAATGCCCAATATAAGAATTATACATAAAGAGATTCTATTTATTATTTGGTTTAGTATGAACCAAAAAATCTTGGTGGTCTGCTACAACTAGCCTCATCGGGATCAGTGAAGTTTGATTTTGTTTATGATGATGATGTTTTAAATGTTGCGGTCGGTAGATTAGAGAACATTAATGCTAAAGCCCAAGATTTTTATAACCATTGGACTTTTGATAAAGATAAAGTTGTAGTTGCTGAGGCTACAAGGGACTTGGCTAAGGTAAGAAAAGTTTTTATGTTTCAATTTTCTATTGCAGTTATATTTTTAAATTTCTTTAAAACATGTAATAATTTTCATATAACTCTTTTGAATTATGTTTTCAATTTATTTTTGCAGTCAAATTTTGATAACTTAAAAATATAAGTTAAGAGCATGGACGCTAATATTAATAGGGCAAAGACATTTTTGCATAATGCAATGGAAATAAAAAAGAAAATGTAAACAAAAATAGTAGAGAATAATCGTTTAAGAAAATATATCAGGGATAAGCTCAATGAAGATCCGGACCACGTATGAGAGCAACAAAAAAAAAACGCTTCCAAAAATACTCGAAGATCCAAACAAAGAAGAAGCATTGGTGGGGAGTATTGTGAAAGTACGTGAAAACCTAGTTAGAGTTGGAGCACTACCAGAAGAGGGTGTCATGAAAGTAGATAAAGGAAAATAAAATGCAACTCCAACTAATATTGAAGCAGCAAACCCCCAATCAAATGTTTAACAATGTAAAATGCTTTCAAGTTGACTATAGTCAACTTTCGAATTAATGAAAAATATATTTTCTCATTATGTGCCTTCTATCATTCAAAGTTGTTTGCATTTATAAATTTGTGTTGCTATTTTAGTTTATTTCTGGCCAATATTGTTTACTTTGTTCATCTCAAACAACAAAAGAATCATAGATAACATCATAGATCTTTATGCAAACCAAGAATATTTAAGATATCACAAATTGTGATAGATCCTAAACTGAAATAAACCAAAACAATGATCTTAAGCATCATAGATAAGATCATAGATCTTCATGCAAACCAAGCATCTTTTAATATCTCATGAACTGAAATAGATCTTAAACTTATTTTTGTTTAACATACATACATAAACAATATATACCAATACTATGATTTAAAATATGAAACATAAATATTTATCAATGAAGGCAGTTGATACACTATGACATAAAACATACATTTTTTAAAACCACAATGTGATATAAAACATGCAATTTATAAAACAACAATGTGATAAAAAATATACAATTTATGAATAAACAATTTTTTTGAAATATTTTAAATTTGAAACAATATTGTGAAATCTATTATCAAATGAATTCATGGTTATTAATGTCCATGAAATCATGGAATAATTAGAATTAAGGTAGCTGAAACATATCAGCTTGTCCAGAATCATTATTAAGCATAACGGATATCTGTGTCTCCACCATTTGATCATCGAAAGCATCATCATAGTCCTTATCGATTGTATTCGTGGTACCCCTTCTACCTGTAAGGGAACTCTAGTATGCCAATGCTCTGTCATACAAAAATTTGTCCAACTGATACGATGATACATAAATTCTTAAAAAAAATTCTAAATTTTTGTCGAGCCTGTTATGGAGCTTAGATTTAACAAAATATAGTGCACTAAAAACTCTTTCATCTTTCATAGACCCCAAAATCATAGCTCCCGTGTGGGTTAGACTCTTTGGCCTCCCTATTGAATTTTGGAATCCTACTGTTTTTTCTTCAATTGGAAACTCTTTAGGAAATTTTATGATGACTGCTGATTGTACTCAAAATTTTGAACATATTATTTATGCTTGGATTTGTGTTTTAATGGATTTTGACAAACCCCTACCTAAAAATATCACATTACAATTTGGGGAAGACACTTGGGAGCAAGTAGTGGACTATGAGAACATTCCTTTTCATTGTAGAATTTGCCATGAATATGGTCATTTGGCCAGTGCTTGCCCAAATAAAATTCTCGATCAAAATAAAGAAGATATAAACTCAACAGGTTTCCAAATACCTAAGAAAAAGAACACTCGAAAAAACCAGTTATGAAGGATCAATCAAAGTCATCTGCTAATATGTTTGAAATACTTTCCACAAATGATGTCCCAAGTGAGGAAGAGGAAATAATGGAAACTGAAATCTTAGAAACACAATTTAAATATGAAGGGAAGAACTCAAAGACAAACAAACAAATCATAGGTTTTCAACAGAAAAAAAGGAGAAAATTTACACAAGAAAAACAATATTTCAAATGTCAAAACTTCAAATAATGCAGGTCCCAATATAGACTCCGTTGAACCATATATTAAAATTTTGGCTATGTACGAGCATTATTCAAGGTTAGAAGCCATCTCAGATTCAATTGGAATAAGTCAAGAAACAGGGAAAAAAAATTGAAGATGGATTCTAATCAAAAAGTAGGTCGCAAGACCAATCAATATCATATGGTAAAAGAAGGTGAAAAGCTTGTAGAGGAAGGTAAGATTAATGTCCTTCCCAAATTTTTTAGCCTTGGTATTAATGAAGATAGTCACTTGGAATATTAGAGGACTCAAAGGGAGTCTTTCAAAAAAAATGAAATTGGAAGAATGATTCAGATAAATCATCCACATCTTATTTTCCTTCAAGAAACAAAGATGTCAATGGAGGATATGGACTTAATTGCCAGTAAAATTTGGCCATCTAGAAAAGTGGTTTCCCTCAGTTCCCAAGGGACTTCCGGTGGCATTGCTTGTCTTTGGGACCCAAAAGAGGTAGTTATTCACCATATGGTTGGTAGTTGGGGTTTGTTGGCTATAGCTATTCAAAGTAGACATTCCAACCAGATTATGCTCTGCATTACTGTTTATGCTCCGACTTCTTTGGAGAAAAAAGAAGACAGTGGAAGGATATTACTCATATTATCTCTCATTTTCCTAAAGCTTGGATATTGATCGGAGGATATTTCAATACCATCCTCTCTCTAGATGAGAAAAGTGGGGGAAATAGAAATTTGGAGAAAAGCATTGACCTCATGAGCGAATATATTGCAAACCTCCATCTTGTGGATATCCAACCAGATAATGGCCTTATGACTTGGTCTAACATAAGGCAAGGCTTAGCTTGTATAATGGAGAGATTGGATAGGTTTTTGCTCTCTGAAAATTTCTTAATCCATGGTCACATTCCTAAAGTGAAGACTCTTAATAATGTTGGTTCGGATCATTGGCCAGTCATGGTGGAAATGTGGAAAACCAATGTGAGTTTCTCTCCTTTTTGTTTTCAATTATTATGGCTTAGAGACATTTCCTTCAGATATCATGTGCAACAATGGTGGAAGGAAGGTAAACCTAGGCATGGGACTAAGATGTTCTATTTTACCAAAATACTGCAATACATTAAATCCAAAATCAAGACTTGGAACTGGAAAGAGTTTGGGGATGTTCATAAAAAAAACGTGAAGTTATTGCTCATCTTGAAAATTTGAATAAGAAAATCCGTTTAGATGGCCTCACAGAGAAGAGAAGTGCAAATGAAATTAAACTCACAACTCAGTTAGAGGAATGGGAAAAAAGAGAAGAAATATTATGGAAGCAAAAATCTAGAATTCAATGGCTTAAAGAAGGAGATCTAAACACAAATTTCTTCCACAAATCTCTTCTAGCTCGAAGATATCACAACTTTATTTCTTCCTTAAAATCAGATTCTGGAGATGTTGTTTATACTTGGGATGGCATGAACTCTATTGTTGTTGATTACTTTTCTAAAAATTTTGCTACTACTCCTCTTGACTCAGCTTCACAACAAAATGTTCTTCAAACAATCCCTTCTCTTATCACTTCTGAGGAGAACTCTATTTTGACTGCTCATGTTACTATCAATGAGCTTCAACAAGTAGTTTTTAAAATGCAAAAAGGGAAAACCCCGGGTCCTGATGGTTTTCCCATTGAGTTCTACCAAGAGTTATGGGATATCCTTCATGTTGATTTATTAGAGGTGGTGGAAGAAGCTAGGAAAGCCAAAGAAATTTTGAAGGTTATCAATAAAACTTATATTACTCTTGTTCCAAAATCTCAAGAGGTTGATCATATCTCAACTTTTAGACCTATTTCTTTATGTAATGTTCTTCTCAAAATCATTACTAAAATCATGGCAGAAAGGTTGAAGCCTCTTTTGCATAAGATTATTTCCCAGAGCAAGGGGGTTATGTGGAAGGACGTCAAATAGTATATGAGATAGTTCTTGCTTAGGAAGCCATCCATTCCATGGATATACAAAATTCTCCTTCCATGTTCATATGGTTAGACTTATCCAAAGCTTATGACAGAGTGGATTGGCACTTCCTTATAAAAGTTTTGAGGAAATTTCGTTTCTCTAAGGATTGGATTATGGGATGTATCTCTTCAGTTTCCTACTTAGTTCTTATCAATGGCAGACCTTCTCAGTATTTCCTAGCTTCCAGAGGTATTAGGCAAGGTGACCTGCTATCCCCTTATTTATTCATCATTCTTATTGAATGCTTGGGTAGGACTATAACCAAAAAGAGGAAAAACAAAACCCTTGAGGGAGTTACCATTGCTCATGGAGCTAGACCTATATCTCATCTTCAATTTGTGGATGACTCTACTCTTTTAGGTAAAGCTATAGTTAAGGAAGCTTCTAATATTAAGAAAATCATTAGCTATTTTTCTAAGGCTACTTGGGCAGTTGATCAATGAAGACAAAATCTAAAGTTATTTTCCTTCACTGCTTTGCTAGACAAGAATCCATGGTCTTGGATAAATTAAGATATAAGAAGACCTCTCTTCCAATCACTTATTTAGGTATTCCCATAAATATTCAAAGGCAGAAAAATAAATATTGGAATTGGTTGTTGGACAAAGTCAAGAAGAAAATTGGAAAGTGGACCAACAAGTGGCTTTCTTATGGGGGTGGAATCACCTTGGTAAAATCAATCCTTCAAGCTATTCCTATTTATGTTTCTTTCTTTTTGAATATCCCAAAGGATGTTCTTCGAGAATTGGATCAAACCAGTCATCATTTCCTTTGGAGTGGTACTAAGGAGAAAAGAAAATGGGCCTTGGTGAAATGGGATACTTTATGTCTTCCTAAGAGTGAAGGAGGGTTAGGATTCCGATCTTCAATTAATAAAATAAAAGCTTTAGCTGCTAAATTATATTGGAGGATGTTGCATAACCCCAATGCTCTTTGGGCCAATAATCTCTATGCTAAATATGCTGAGAACAAAAGTCCTGAAGACCTTGTTTGCTATCAAATTCCTACCAAAGGTTCTCCCATTTTAGCAGTTCTTAATACTGGTGAGGATTTGATAAAGAAAAAATTATTTTGGATCATTCATAATGGTCAACATGTAAATTTTTGGACAGATTCTTGGGATGGTCACAAGCCTTTGATAACTCAGTTTCTCGATTGGAGGCCTTGGATGGAGGAGCTTCATTGAGCTAATTGGATAAAGGTGGTTAATTATTGTCGGTACCATACTGGTAATTCAAAGGTTGGTAGATATTGGATCCCTATTGAGGACTGGCCTATTCAAATCCTAGAAAGGCAAAGACAAGATATCCAAGGCATCCTTCATATGAGATCCCTCTCTTGGTCCCATGAAAAATATTATTTTGGATGGAACAACACTACTAAGGGTGAGTATTTAGTTGCTCAAGGTTATTTGACCTTATGCCATAATAATCCCAACCATTCTTTTGACATATTTTCTCGATTGTGGGCTCAAAAGCTCTGGCCTAAGGTGAGGTTCTTTAATTGGCTTTTATTGCATCATAGGGTGCTTACTGGTGAGCAACTTATGAAGCATGGTTTTCATGGCCCTTTTAGATGTGAAATGTGTGAAGAGAATGTAGAAAATATCAACCATATTTTTATTGAGTGTACTTTAGCCTCTGAGCTATGGAGGAGAATGGCCCCTTTACTTGGCTTACAGTGGTCCAATTTTTTTACTTTTGAACAACTTTGGAGGGATTGGCCTAATCAAGAGGGTGTTGATCATTTTATTAGGCAATTAGTTTGGATGGGTTCTACCATTCTTCTTTGGAATATTTGGAATGAAATGAATAGCCAAATTTTTAATCAAGATAGGAAGGATATTCACTATATTTGGCAAAAGACCATAGCCAACTTAGTTGAATTAGTCCATCAACTCCTTAATCACCCCCAAAACTCCCACCAAAGATGGGATCAAGTGATGCAAAGATTGAAGATTAAATCTTCTAAGGGCAACCAACTTAAAGGGAATGTGAGTATTAGTAAGATGGATAGGACTAGAAATTGGCAACCTCCTCCTAAGGATTTTGGAAAAGTCAATACTGATGGAGCCTCTAGAGGGAACCCTAGAAAAGCCAGTGTGGGAGGAATTGGTAGACTTTTAGATGGCTCCCTGGTTTTTACTTTTGTTGAGAATTTGGGTATTCTTTCCAATAACCTTGTTGAGGGGTATGGTATCCTCAGAGGCCTTCAGGAGGCTACTAAGGTTGGATGGGAAATGGTGTTAGTTGAGTCTGACTCTCAACTTATGATTAATCTCTTGAAGACTCCTTCTAAGAATCATAAGGTGGATTGGAGAATAAAAAAAATTATTGAGAAGATTAAGTTAATCCAAATGGGATTTTTGAAAGTTGATTACAATCATGTGGTCAGAGATCAAAACAAGAGTGTTGATGCTTTAGCTAATTGGGCTTTGGACAAAGGTGATCTTACTTTTTATGGCCACCCTCCTATATGGTGGGCTTCTCAAATTAGGGAAGCTCTTCTTTCTATCATTTCTTTGGATGGCTCCAGTTCTGAAGGTACCTAGTTTCTTCTTGTTTTTTTTTGCTTCTCTTTGGTTCATTCAATTTTTTTTTAGTTCCCTAGCTCATTCTATTCTTTATTTTGTTTCCTCTGTTGATTCTTGCCTTAATAGTCTTCTGGTCTAGATAGGTCATTGTTTTGTTCAATTTTTTTTTCTTTTTTCTTTTTTGTTTTTTTGTTTAGTTTTTTAAGGTGGGTGGGTTCTTTTGTTTTGTTTTGTTTTTGTGTTCTTTGTGTTGTTTTTTGTTGTTCTTGTGTTTTTTTTGTTTTGTTTTTTTATGTGTTTTGTTATTGTTCTTGTGTTTTTTTCGTTCTTGTTCTTGGGTTTCTCTTTGTTTGTGTTATTTCATGTTTTTATATGTGAGTGTTTTCTATGTTTTTTGTTTTTGTTTATTGTCTATTGTTGGTTGTTTTTTATTTTTATTTTTATTTTATTTTTTAAATTTTTTTAGGTTTTGGTTGTGTTTATTTTTCATGTTTTTTTTGGGTTATGTATTTGTAGTGTTCTGTTGTTTTTGTCTTGTTTGTGTTTTTTTATGTGGTTCTTGTGTTTTTCTATGTGGTTTGTGTTGTGGTTTCTTTTATATTATTGTTCGTGTTTGGTTGTGCTTTTGTTTTTGACACACTCAAGGAGCATGTTTTTTATTTTATTTTATTATTTTTGTTGTTATTTACTTATTTTTAAATTGGTTTTGTGTGTTTGTTTACTCCTTGAGTATGTCAAAGGTGGTAGGCTAGGTCCGAGTCTTGGGTGTTTTTTGTGGAATGGATACCCTTGCCTCCTTGGGTCTTACCCGAAAGTGGCATCCCTTTTGGGATGTTTTCCACAAATAAAAAAAAATCATTGTTTCACATAATTCATATAAACAAAAGTATTCACTTATCGTATCTTATAATACAATACTTGGATACAATTTTTACCATAAATGGATGGTGGAACCAATCTCATGGATGCTAGTCATAAGTGATGTTTGCCCAACCATTGTTCTTCCAAAATGCAATGATTGTTGTTTCAAAAGATATTTATTGAGTATACCTTTGATTTCAACATAATTGAATTCCACACTCTTATCGAAATGGTTAATGAGGATGCCCATGTATTTAATAAACAACTCATTTGCATAAATGTATTCAACACAAAGAACCCAAAACATGCGGCTAACCACACCCATGGCCTCAAGCAACTCATCTCTCTGAAATTGTTCTCTTATCTTACTTGTAAAATATTTTGCTATTTTTGATAAATTTATTTATTTTTTAAGCGAAAAACCCCTTGCGGGGCCTCCTTGGTCAAAGAGACCATGACCAAGGGGTTCTACACCGTAAAATTCACCCGGGAGTCGTGCCTGTACCTGCCCTCACCAACATTATCAATTGGATTTTGGGTACCCAATTCAAATTTTTGGTAGGGTGGAGATTCAAACCTGGGACCTCCCTTGGAGGATTGCCCTCTCCTCTCCAACTCAATTTTGTATTAGTTTTGTGTAAAACAACATGAAATCTATTGTGTGTTATAAGAAATTCTTCAAAATCATCCTCAACTATACTTGATTACCTTTCATAACAATAAAGTGCTATCAACTTTCCATGAACATTAATACAAAGATGATCATTGATGTCAAACTTCAAAAAGCTTTTTGGATTGTTCATGTTTATCAATGTATTCTAACTATCAAATAAGGGATCTATAAATTCTACTTTAGATACATATAATGTATCAATAAGCATATATATTTATTTTCTCATCCTCATAAAATCAACGATATAGATGGATCTCTCTTGTGCAAGTTTAATTAATCTGTTCATTTCTTGTAACATTGGAAGAATACCACATAAGGTCAAAAGGGTTTCCAAGTCAGTCAAACGGAATAACAAATATTTTACCTTATCAACTATCCTACGATTTGCGTGCATAAATCTCATTAATGATTGATATTTTGTAAAAACTCTGTGAGCAAGTTCATACAGTGAAATTCATCTTGTATCTACATCTTTTAACAATTTGTTTTCCTTCTGTAACTCCTAGTGCAAACTATTGAAAATTTGCAAACATTTTTGGGCTAAATGAGAAATAAGAATGTATTTCATGAGGCCTTCCACTCTACCAACATTTGCAAAGGTGGTCACAATTTTATATGCAAGATTCACTCTATGAGCTATATAATGAATGATAATCATATATGGGAAAATTATGATTTGGAGTCTAATACAAAGACCAGTCATGTGCCCTTGCATAATAGCAACACCATCAGCTCCAATGCAAATTAAATTTGTTGCTATGTTTATATCATTCATTCCCACAATATCATTTAAACTAGTCACAACAACATTATAGATATTTTTTGCATTTGAATTTTCCACCATCTTATGTAATCCTAGAAAACTAGACCTCCTTACATGATTTTAAAATGTGTACACATGCATGCAAATTCAGGATGTGTTGTCCACAGCCGTCACCTCATCAATAGAAAGTGAAATGAATTTGGTAAGTTTTGCTTTCTCCCTCAGATTTTCCTTCTCAACTAATGGTAGACATTTTACCATTTCCCAACCACTTCTATATGACCAATGGGAATTAGGAAGGTTTTGCACATTAGCTAGTTGTAATAGGTGCTTATAATCAATAAAATCGAACATGGGTCTACCTTTCTTGAGAATACTATATACAACGACAAACTGCAAACTTTTTGAAGCTATGGTGGTCTTGAGAATTTTATGAAATTGGGCTACAATCGTTCCACCTTTCTCAACAAGATATTGTTGTTGCTTTAAGTGATTGTAATATTCTATTGTGTATCTAACATGCATACATTTTGATGCAAACTTCCACCTAAATTCTTTACTAACTTCACCATTACTTCTTGTAACTTTTACATAAGCTTTGCCAACATGTTTTTCTATTTTATCTATCTTATTTTCCAGCCTGTGATCCTTACCGAGTATCCAACTGCAAATTTTGAATTTACATTATTTTTGGTCGATTTGGTTGTCCTCAGTAAGGACAAGCTCAATCCAGGAAATTTTTTTTGCCCATTATTTTTTAAATACCCTTCCAATAATCCAGTTAGATGCTTTTCTCTTTTTAGAATTTTTGCTTGAAGATTAAAAAGAAGTTTGTAATGTATTTTATTTATCACTTTCATTTTCAATTAATATGTCATTTTGAGGGTTGTATTCAAGTGTTTGTTGGATGTCATTGTCAAGAGGATTTTCATTAGAAGGCATCTCTTGCTGGGGAATATCTTCAAGTCGAGGCATATCAGAGTTGACAGGGTATTCTGCATAGTAGCATACCATAATATTTTTTATCATTCTTGGATTAAACAAAGTTACAAAAGAAACTTAAAAACAAAAAAAATATTCATATCATCAAGCACATACTAAGAAGTAACTATTTGAGGAAGAAATTAGTATTTAAATTAATTATATAATATACAACTAACTGTTTAGAAGTCAAAAATCATTTGTACCTTGAATTTGCATGAATGTCATTGGCTTGTTGCATTTCGGCATTTGGCTAAAATATTTGAGGACACTCTTTCAGTAGAATATTTGACCCCCTTATTTCCATCGCTGGTAGGGGATATTTTACTTGTAAAGATTTTTTTTTTAAATTTAGAAAAGTAATAAAATTTTGAAGAGATTGTACTTCAGCTAGGCCTAAAGATAATATTGTAAATAGAATAAACAGATTGTAACAACCCTAATTGTCACTACTCATCCGTTCATTATTTATTTTTAATCAATCATATCTCACTAGTCAATAACCAGTGAAGGACATATTAGACGAAGATATTTCAAAAGGATAAGTAAGTTTTCTTCATCAATTAAATAAAGTCCCATACCTTTAGTTAATTGAATATTTAATTTGTCGTTTAATTTATTTATTAAGGCATTAGTTAGGTTTAATTATAAACCAATCAGAGTTAATCATCATACATATTTAATCATCTCATTATTCGTAATAGTATCATCATCTAGTTACAATATTATGAAATAGGGTAACAATCTTAATTCATAACTCATTTATCCATAAAGTGATAAGTAAACACAATTGCATTTGCTTGTAAAATTATTCCATTAACATTGCATGATTGCATAACACATTTCATCATTAACATTTAAACATCTTCTCATGATAAACCAAATACAACATTCATACATAGCATTGAAAGTAATCTATAACATTCAATCAACATCAACTACAAACCACAAAATATATATACAACATATATCCTGGGAACCCTCATGGGGAAAGATGTTTAACCTTTAACCAAGTGGCATGTTACCATTCCAATCACATGGAATCCATTTTATAGTCTAAATATGTTTTCATAAAGGTCCCTCCATTTCACCCTTTTTAGATTTCACTTGGGACCCAATATAAAAATATTTTCTTTAATGGTCCCTTCATTATCTCGAAACTCGAGGTAGAACACAGATAGACAAGATCGAAGTCAACCACAAATGAGAATAAAATCAAACTATTAATCTTCTTCCACATGTATCCCACTACACCTCCAACTGGCACCACAAGGTTGTCACTCGATGGTCACCTGACCACCGAGTGGTGGTTACTCAATATAAGTGATCCTTTTATTTTAAACCCAAATCTCTCTCTCGTACATATAATGTGGGATAAATGGATCCCACAAGTTTTAAAATGTGTTTAATCCCACCTAAAATAGGCATAAATCATCGAATAGTGACTGGCCATATGACAACATCAATGAGGTCAAACCGTTAGGTGGCAACACTTAAGTGAGATCATACCCACCAAGTGACAACAATATCCTCCATGTGTACCTCCAACTGGCACTTTATCGGCCGCTAAGTGGTTGGTAGTATGACCACCACTTGCAATCGAAATACTTAGGGAACTAAGCTCCCTTTTAATCACCTATTGACCCAAGCATGTCCCATGTGGGATTATGCTCGCGAATGACTTTTTTGAAGTCATCTGCCTGTATAGGTTGCACACCGGTGCATATTGCAAGGGTACAAATTGATGTAAATCCCAAGTCTCCTATGACTATCCAAACAATCCTATCGATGAGCAGAGAAGTTACAGTTTATAAATTTGTCTACATGGGTTGACCATGCAGACATGGAAGTCTGTGATTGACAAGATTACCCATGAGTTTTAACAGGATTCTACAATGAAGCGCCACAGTCGAATACAACACAATCAAGGGTTAAATAAAGTCACTCAAGGTTTTACCAAACAACTACAACAACACATACGATCTTGATTGGGCACAATAAGATCATTTGATCCTATCCATTTGGTGTTGAGTAATATTAAGGTGAATGCATACCTGATCATTTCAAACCTACATAGAGGGCTAAGGAAGGTACAAATTTCAATCTCCATATGGTAGATATCTTTACAAATAAACTAGAAAATTATAGAGAGGTATTTTATAAATTTGATATTGTTTGGCTAGTCGTATCAACTGTAATCATCCTCTCTAATCTATTACCACTCATCAATCATTAAGGAAACTCCTCACATATGGAGGTATATCCCACCTACGAGGTGTTGCAGGTATATAACAATAAAAATAGCTTTGTGCTATTAGGAAGTAACCATCGCATCGTGGTTGGAGGTTTGACTGGGTAGTGTAAGATTGATGGGTTTGATCGGTTATATTACTATCGAAAGTTTACAGGTTATCTTACTATCAAATATTTATGGCTTGTTATTTTTATCTAACTATAGCCTCCAATACATAACCTGATAGTAGCCTTCAATACATAAACTTTATAGTAGATAAAGCTTGTTCATTAAGCTTTAACAAGCCTTCTAATGGAGAACTATAACCCTTAAAAGAAGCTATGTAACACTTGTTGTTTTATCTAGTTATAGTCCCAACTCGATAGCAAATAAAGCTTATCCAATAAGATTTAACAAGATTTTAATGGGAAAAACTATAACCCCCTTAAATAACAATAAAGTTACCAACACATATAAAATCAATAATATTCATAAGCTTTTAATGGGGAATTATAACCCCTTGACTAAATAACCAATGAAGCTAAAAATATATATGAAATAAATAAATAAAATTTATCCAATAAGCTTCAAATAAGTTTTTAATTATCATGGTGACTTCACCCTAATGAAATATCCTCCAACAAGAGTAATAAGAAACAACCAACCTAAACTCCTGTAAGGTTGGTCTCCCTTAGACTCCTTGCTTGACTCCTAATCTTCCAAGAATACCTCCTTCTTCAACTAGGAAATATTTCAAACCTTCTAGTTTTTGATCCACCAAGGTGGAGAGCATACTCCCTAGGTTTCCAAGACTTCCTAGCTCTCCTCTCTTCCTAAGAGGCTCTCTATTTATAGGAGAACTCCCCCTCTCATGAGCCAACTAGTGGCCTATTAAAATATTGTGCAAGAGATATTATTATATTAATCTCCCACATTTCCCATGTGATTGGGAAACAATTTTTTTAGTTATAATTTGGGGAAAATTCCAAGATAGGTGGGTGCATGCTCCTTCTTGTTTTTGTTTCCCCCTTATGGACAACATTCTACATTCTTGACCATATTTAAAAATAAAGAGAAGAATATCTCTTTTCTTTCCACTAAACATATTAGGCCATGAGATGATTAAAATAATCATTCAACATTTAAATAATACTAGTGCCTAATTTTATCCAATCATAATTGGACATATAATTGCATTCATAATTAAATGCATTTAAATCTAATCCAACATGATTAGTTGAATTTTAAAACCAATTACTTTCTTCCTACAGAATCCCCTAATTAGAGTTTTGTAGTAATATTTAGGGTGGACAACCCCTTAGATATGTATTAATTGATCCCTTTAATCAATTAATATACTTTGAAAGGGTTTTAAGGGGAATGAGCTGTGACATACACCCCCTTATAATAACACAATCCTCTATTTTTCTTGTTATTTTTAGTCGGTTAATGCATAAAGAAAATATAACTAGTAATAATTCTTTACAAAACGATCAGAATCATCAATATTTTCCTTGTTTACAATATCTCGTTCCTAATGATAAGCAACATCTTCCATCCACGAGAGTACCTGGTCTTGCAAAATACAAAACATTAGCAGTACCATGTCCTCAAAGCAATAAAATATCTATATTGCATAAACAATAAGTACTGAAATATCATCAATAACTAAAATGTTTATCCAAAATCATATTATTGTAAAATATTTCAATGCATAACTAACTACAATAGTATATTGTAGTTATATAGAATCACAAATTGTTCTCACAGAGATGATATAAAATTCTTGTTACCATAGGTAACAATCCAAACATATGCAGGCTACAACCCGCATGTACATTCGAGCTACAAACTCAGAATGTAAAAAATTTAATTAAGCTCCAACTCAAACATGGATTAAAGCATTCACTAGTGCTTATATATCAAATTATTTCATAATTCAATATTAATGAAAGACTATGCATAATCATAAAAGCAAAGCATATAAACCATTGCATCATAAATATTATTTATACATCATTCATTGAGACATAACATTAGAATCAGGTGTCATTAAAGATAAACTATAATGTTATAAATCTTCACTTTAGGATACTTATATATCCTAAAATTCACTATGGCAAACCTATTTTCCATTACCAGTGCATCATCCTTGATGTCCTTTGATAAACATCCTTAGTGAACATAAAATCATGGAGAAGTCTCATACCTTCTCCAGAATGGACTCCCCCCCATTCTTCCATATCTAGAATATTTATATTTATTTAACAATTACATCATAAACATAGAATAATTCATTAATTATTTCTACTCAAAATCATAGAGACATACAAACAAAGTATATAATCCAATGTTTATTGATTACATGTTTGCCAAATTTTTAGTCAAACATAATATACATTCATATAGTTTACATTAATTCTCGTAGAGAAGTGGTTTGAGGTCTAACTCACCTAGTAATACTCCTACGCCCACGGGGTATATTAACTATGAACATGTCAAGGCGTAAAGATAAGTAGGCAGTTCTAAATTCATCCCTTGCTTGCAAAGGTAGTGAATTCTCAGCCTGAATGGTTATTGTGGATCTTCCACTATTCCTTTGGGTCAGTTCCTATTAAAGTACATCTCGTTCAGCTCTAGCAATATCCCTTTCTGACTCTAATTGTCAAATTTTCTACCTCAAGGAATCTATCTCGAAATACTCACTATCATTTTCTTGATAGTTTGAAGGACTTGCCTTTGCACCTAGTTATTGGTGATCCTCTCCTTTCAAACTTTCCTCGTCTTGTCCTTGATATGCAGACCACCACTGATCGTATTATAGGGTTGTACCTACATCATCTACATCGGTAACACCTATAACCTCACTTTTAAATTTAATGGCTCCATAAGTGGTGGTACAACCTTTTACCTCCCTATCCTTGGGTAAATCATAGGAGGATTCGATATTCCTTGTCTAATATCAAACTGATGCAATACGCGAGTATACTGAAAATACTCGTATTGTGTCCTTACTCATACGATCATCCACCTTGCACATCGCACATAAGCTAGATGAAAACTATCTACCCATATTGGACCTAACCTCCATGGTCTCCATATCACATCTTGAGGCTTCAAATTTTTCCATATAGAGCGATACAACTCCCAACTACTTTCTCGTGGTCTTTTTAACCACAAATATTTCTCCCTTTGCCACCTTAATACATAAGGAGCTTCTAGATCTATCAAATTGTGAACATCATAAGGTAGACCTTGAGGTCTCCTTATAGCCATATGTTCCCATACCCACACTTGCAATAATAGGTTATAGCTTAACCCCGATCGCTTTGATTCTTGTACCTCAAACAACTCCCTATATTTTTGGGTTAATAGATTTGGTTCGCAAGAAAACACAATTGAATACTCTATTAAGTCCTATACTATACCTAGCATATTCCAAGGAAACCTTGCACCAGATGTATCAGGTAGAATAATGTTTGATATCAGTGCCATCACCATGGCTTGTCTAGCTGATATTATACCAAACATAAAAATAAAATTCATAAAAAATGCAACCCTTAACAATATTTATATATTTCCACTCATATTTGAATACTCTCTAGAATTAGACCCTTTTCTAAATCATCTACAACTATTATTTTACATCCCTCGACTGGTAGTTGATAGATTCTTTACACATCCTTTAGAGTGATAGTCATTTCTCTAGTAGGTAACTAAAAAGTTCCCCTATCTGGATCCCATATTTCAATCAAAGCTGACAAATACCCTCTGTTATTCAATACTAGTTCTAAACAGGAAATACCTACTAAACCTATTTCACCTAGCCATTGTTAGTCACTAGCATCCAATGCACTCCTCGCTATTGGAAAAATTATCTTCGAGGTAGAACGGGGTCTAATAACCTTTAATGGCTCTATTTTTTCTATCCTACCCCATGAATTGTTTCGATATTGTCTGAGGTCATGTTATTTTCTATTTACAAGGTGTGCACTAGCAGATCAGTGATAAAAAATAATAGAATAAAGAATTTCACTATGGGACTTGTTTAGAACAGGATGGTTATAAGTAGTAATAGTCCAAACGCGAGTATAATCATGTTGATCTTAATAATTCAATTCTTTTTTTTTGTTGTAAAGTTCATCCAAGATCAACCTGATTCTAGAACTTATAGTGCCCAATAGTTAATTTATTCGACCATCAAACCGGTTGTGATCCAGTTGTCCAATCAATCATCCTTTGTAGATAATTTTTTGATCGACTCTAAGTCATTTATTATTGCACTTTTTCAATTTTTGAGGCATTAAAATCTCTATGATTGAGATATTATTCCATGCCTTAATTAGTATGGGCTCATAAAATTTACCTCATTTTTACCCTTTGGATGACTCCACTAGTCATTTCATACACAATTTTAATATCCTCACATGTCTCATCATTGTATATTGCCTTTATTGGTATGGATCACTACTGCACGTGTCTATCCGAAGAATGTATTTTCATAGTTTTACATGTTATTAATAATATAATAATATCTTAGCATAAAGTGAAGTCAGTTATATGCAGTTAGTCCTTTATCATTATGGATTAACTTAACTATCATTTGTATCCATTCTAATATCGCTTTCCTCTTATTAGATATTGATACCACATGCACCATGTAGTGGGAATATCATGTATTTATATAGTGTATACCTCACTAAAAGACTTGGCAATCACTCGGGACATACATTTCTACAGATTCGGGATACTTGAGAAAGTTAGTGATGGTGATGTTTCAGATGATGATAGTTGGACGATGACCATGAGTCAGATATGGTGGTTATCCGTCCTGCATTCCTTCACCATAGATGAGATGTTCAATTCTTCCTCTGACCAATGGCCACATTTGTATTCAAGAGACTACTTGGTCTCTTCAATCCAATAATTAATAATATAAAATATTATTGTGGGTGTTCAGTCCGAATTAATTGGATTTACTTGATATGTTCTAAGTTCTAGACTAACTCTAACTTTAGCCGAACTTAGCCTCAACAATAAAGAATCATATAAAGAGTAATTAAGGATATTATAAAATTAATTTCCACTCATAACCAAGAAAGAGTTAACTCAAGTGCATTTCAATATTTTTTTCACTATAAACAGTGAATAGGAGGAACCCTCCTATTTCAAATTGTGGGTTTATCTTATTACCATCCTGGTATAAGGACGTCTTTAGTGGTCACCCTCTATTTCTTCCATACACCTGAATGTTAGAAATTTTTGACCACAATGCTATAATAATAATATAACCCTAACTTAAGTTATATTCCAACTTAGGTCATACTGATCGAATTTTAGGCATAATGTTTAATTATCCCCATCCTCTCGATGGTAGTTAACACATGACATCACATTCCCATGATTCCACAAATGCAAGCCTTTATTATGAAATAGTATTTGAGCAATTCATTCCTTGGTTCCATGAAGGAAATAGATCCATAATTTCCATTGATTTTACCTAGCATTTTTCCTCTCAAGGTTATGCTTGATCTTTAATGACTCTAAACTGAATTTAGTTGTTCTCAGCTAGAGTTTTATATTTTTTCTCTTGTCATCAGGTTTTTTATTAATACCACATGCACCGCTTCACCCCAAATTGTCATGCTTAAATAACACAAAGCATATCTACTATATTATGACAAAGAAATATGATATCTTCAACCGTGGTAAAGGTTCAGGTTGCGACTATCTCTGGGTGAACTGTTGCTAAACAAAATAGCAATCCACCAGAATTCATCATGGTTGAGATGTTCAACTTCTTGGCCAAAGGTAAAATTGTAACAATAATTAATTAAAGAAAATATTCTTTTAGTTTGTCTTGTGTCCATAATATGCCAAATTTGGATATAACCAAAATTTAGTCCAAGAACATCTATAGATTGGTAGTTTTGTGACTATGCTCCTTTGACTGTATCAAAATTATTTTGATGGAGGAGATCTTCATCTCCATTAAGCCATCTCTAGTGGTTATATTTCAACTCGCCGAGCTTTATCATTCAATTCTTATTCACTTTAGTCCTGTTGTGGCTGATCCACAACGTACCCCAAAATTGGGGACCCACCTTTTTTGCATGTGTTCCAAGAAGACCGAAGTGGCCCATAGGCTAAAGTTCAAAGAAAAAAAGCAAAACACCACAAGGAGAAAAAGTGTCGCGATATCGCGACATGTTGCACCATCGCGGCCAAAAAAGAAAAAGTGTCGCGATATCGCGACATGTTGCACCATCGCGGCCAAAAAAAAAAAGTGTCACGATATCGCGACATGTTGCACCATCGCAGCCAAAAGAGAAAAAGTGTCACGATATCGCGACATGTTGCACCATCGCGGCCAAAAGAGAAAAAGTGTCGCGATATCGCGACATGTTGCACCATCGCGGCCAAAAGAAAAAAGTGTCGCGATATCGCGACATGTTGCACCATCGCGGCCAAAAGAAAAAGTGTCACGATATCGCGACATGTTGCATTCATGCCCAAAAAGTGTCACGATATCGCGACATGTTGCATTTTCACGACCAGAAAGAAAAAAGTGTCCGATATCCACATTTTAAGAAAAAGTGTCGCGATATCGCGACATGTTGCATTTTCCCAAAAGAAGAAAGAAAAGTGTCACGATATCGCGACATGTTGCATTTTCGAGACCAAACGAGGAAAGAAAGAACAAGAAAGAAAAGTGTCATGATATCGCGACATGTTGCATTTTCATGGCCAAAGACAAAAAGTGTCGCGATATCGCGACATGTTGCATTTTCGCGGCCAGAAGGAAAAAGTGTCGCGATATCGCGACATGTTGCATTTTCGCGATTCAAAGCAAAGAGAGAGAGAAGAAAGAAAAAGTGTCGCGATATCGCGACATGTTACATTTTCATGGCTCAAAGCAAACAAAAGACGGAAGGAGCCAAAAGTGTCGCGATATCGCGACATGTTACATTTTCGCGATTCAAAGGGGCAGGCAAAAGAGAGCAAGGAGGCAAGAAGTGTCGTGATATCGTGACATGTTCCATTTTTGCCAAGGTAACGGACCTGCATAGTGACGTGGACATAAGGACAAAATCCAATGAAGAAGACAAAGTGTTACATAAGGAATATTTAATGATTTGAAATCATTTAAGATGGTCGTTACACACGGAGGGAAACGGATGCAAGCCCATGTGGAGAAAACGCAGCGAAGGGCCACAAAATGGAAAGCAAAGCACACGCATACAAGGGAAGGTGAAATGAACAGTCAGGGAAGGTGAAACGAACAGCCATCGGAAAATGAAACGAACCATCAGGGAAGGAGAAACAATGTTTTCACAAGTTTAAATACGCCATTCAAAGAGGCCGAGAGGGTGGAAAACTGCTGCAAGTAGCGTTGCAGATTTGAAGGCGATAAGGCCATTCTGGACCTAGTTGGGCTGTTTTTCTTTCGTAGACTGGTTTTTCTTCTTCATGGACATGGGTTGGAAATTGCGATGAGCAGAGTTGCAGACTTGAAGGTGATAAGGCTATTTTGGGCCTGTTTGAGTCGTTTTTCTTCCATGGACTGGTTCGGGAAAACCAAAAATTTTGCTATTGTAAAATGACACATTTTTAATGCAGAAGTGTTCAAAAATTTGCATCTTGTGGGCAAGAAAGAAGGAGATTTTCTTTGCATGCTATGGATTTAATGTTTATTCTTTCATCTTTTCAGATTTCGAATTTATAGATAATGTTGATGCCATTTCTTTGGGTTACATTAGGTGAATATTTGAAATCTGAATTTTATTTCGTACCCTAGGAACCAACACTTAGCCTATGGGGATTGTGCTTGTTTTGCAAGTCCAATAGGTTAGGTTGCATGCACGGAGACCTCACATCTTCGGTTTTGTCGAAATAGGATAGCATCATACTGAATGCATTTTAGTTTCAGTTTTTGCATTTCATTTTCATTTTTCTCGCATTTTATATTTTTCCAAAAATTTTAACTTTTTCAAGGCATTAAAATAAACATTTAAAAAATATCAAAATCCAAAAAAAACAATGAACAATCACTAAAGTTTCATGATGAAATAAATCAACATTGCCCCTTGTTTACAGTTACTTGCAATCACTAAGGTGTTCCAAGCATTCAAATTGAATATCTTATATTTGAGATTACTAATACACATATGCAAATGCTAATACAGCGGAGACCTTGGAGAAGTTGTTTGTTTAACTTCTTTGCAAGAGGGGATTTGGAACCCAAATCCTAAAGGAGAGTGTACTTTCACAATCGGGTGAAAATACCACTCAACAGATTGGCGCTAGAAGGAGGGCCTGAATTGTTTTATTTTAGAGTGATTTAAATGCTATAGGGATTTAAATTTTGAATATTTCATGCCCTATTGATTATTATCTTTAGCCCTCTTTTAACAATACAACCTTGTAGTGTTAAAAGGAGGACATGAATTGCTATGCATTGTTCTAACGCTTTTTGATTGTTCATACAGGAATAATGTGTCTTGATTTGATTTTAAAAAAATAAAAAATAATCTTGACTAACGAGGTTGTCTCCATGCAATTACTTTCATTCGATTTTAATGGATACACCTCTTGGTTGATGCTAACATGATTATTCATACGTTACATGTTTGATATTTGCTAGTCATTTCATGCTTATTTGTAAGGAATTATTTTGTCTAAAATGTATTTGTTGTCGGTATTATGCTCTTCACCTGCACGTAATGCGATCTTGTGAATCAGAAAGCCTACAACACTAGGAGTATGCTCTTCACTTATGCATATGCGATCTGGTGAATCAAAAACTTACATTTTTAGAATACTGCTTTGTCAGGGTTCCTTCTTTTATTCATGACTAACAAATTGGTTTTGAAGTTATTCTTTGAATTTCATTAATTGCAAGATTTTATGTGTGTCGTAGGTCTTCTTTGAGGTATTTTCCATGGTTCTTGTAGGGTTATCATCATTGATTTTGAATCAAATGGCCCAACCTCCACCACCTCCTTGGTACGGAGCCAATAACATTCCTTTGAATATTGCAGGGGATATTCACGAGATCCCTAGGAATATAGAGAGATTTTTGCCCAAATACAAATCGGATGGCCCAAGGACCGTAGAAGAACATATTCAGGCCTATAGGGATGTTTTGATAAGATTGCAAGTTCAACATGAAGATGTGGCTTGTAGACTCTTCCCCATGAGCCTAGACCCAATGGCCTACGAATGGTATATTTGCTTACCTACTGGTTCCATTACGTCATGGACGCAAATGGAGAATGCTTTTGTCAACCAATTCAGGTCACCATTAGATCCCACAATCATCTATAATCAGTTCATTACATGCAAAAGAGGCCGAGGTGAGCCAATCCAAACTTTTAATCAGAGATTTCAGAAGTGCTATAATAGAGCAATTCGGCATTTTGCCATTGATCCCGCAGTAGCTTTGCAAATATATTTTGGGGCATTGGATCCTATGACGACAATGTTTGCAAGGCGAAATCCTCAAGTTACCACGCTTGCTCTAGCCTACAATGAAGCTATGACCATTGAACAACAAATGACACCACAGAGTTATGGGTTTTCCCAGATGCCTATGGTAGGACAATATGGTCCATATGGTCAAGCTCCTATGATGAATCAGATCATGGCACCACAAATATCAGGCATAAATGCTTTGCCTTATCAACAACCATATTCATCAACACCCGCTTACGCACCCAATCCAATTTCGATTCAAAGTGTGAATCCCTACGCAAATCAAGTGGCTCAAAATCCAACTCAAATGTTAAGTCAAGATCTCACCAATTACGCAAATCCTATTGGAACTAGCAATAACATAGCTCAACCAAAAGAGATTTATTCAGAGGTTGAAGAACTCAAAAATATGGTTCACAAATTGAGTAATGATTTGGTTCAAAAATAGAAGTATGAATCCCATGCCCCTCACCCAAATCGAAACTTCAACGATAGAGGGAGACAATGGAATACGAAGCCAAACAATGGGGGTGTGCCTTCCCCTATTGCTAATCAGATAGATACTTCTACAGGACCAAGTCACTCTAGTTCCATTCTTAATATTTCTGATTTTGCATGGGAAAAGGGGTGTAGATTGCATAATACAAAGGAGCATAATGAAAGGAATTGTCCCAAAATTGCTATGTATACCCATTGTCTCCAAGCTCAAGTGGATGATTTGGAACTTGTGCCAAATAAGGGTCCACCCCAACATCAACAAGGGGAGGACAACATTTTGGTGGTGGAAACTCTATATCGTCAAGAGAGTGATGACCAAGAGGATCCACACCTTCCAAATTGTGATAAAATTGAATCATGGGTTACAAATTTGGATTATGATAGCTTTACCAATTTGAATTCAAGAAATAACCCACTTTTGGAAATAACTGGACCATCTATGGAAGGTGAAGATGAATTGGATGAGAAACATGTTGATGAATCAGAAGATGAAGAAGTAGTTGAGCGTCACAATTTGAACTTGGAGGATGACTACTATGATTCATGGAAGAAGTGGGAAGACTACACTCACTCCAAAACTGCTAATGAAACTTGTGTGCCAATTGATATACAGGACAACATAATCGCCTACTCAAAGGAAGATAGTACAACTCCTGTACAATTTGAGGATGTGTTGGAAGAGATACCATGGATAGTGAACAAAGAATTGGAATTAAATGACAAAGTGGTTGATCTATTGGAAGCAACGAAAGTGATTGATCATGAAGATGAGTTACTTGACATACACTTCGACCAAGAATATTTGAGGGTTGAAAAGGATGGGCATGTTTTTAATTGGGTGCCCAATTTTGGTATGTTTGATGAACAAGTAATCAATGAAGAATATGAAGACCATGAGGTAAAAGAGGGAATTGCAAATCCTCACCAAATCTTGGTAAATGAAAATGTGAAAAAGGTAAAATCTAAACCTTTGTGTCCAAACATCCAAGATTTTGGTGAAGATTTGTATAATTCAAATGATATTTATGATGAAATGCCATTGAAGGTGAATGAAGAACAAGGATTAATTTCTAACCACACCTTTGATAACATTACTTTAATGAATGAAAAGGAGCTTGATGCACTTAAATTGCTAAATCAAATTCATCAACAATTAATTCTTGAATCTAGGATAAAAATTCTTAATGATCCCCATTTAGTAAATATCCTAGATGCTTGTAAATTGTTGCACAATTTTGATTGGCCTAAGAACATGGAAAATGAATTAGCTTTGAAATTTTTAGAAATAGGCTCTTGCTTACAAAATTTCATTTTGAATAAAGAAAGCCTAGTTCTAAATCATGAATGGAATTATGAAATTTGCACCTTAAAGAATAGACAAGAAAGAATTGAAAATCAACCATTGTCTAATCAAATTGGTAATTTGAATCTCACCTATAGGAATACTAATGGAACTAAATCTAATTGGTGTGGTGAGAGGGGAAAGTGGAAGTTTGTTTCTTTGTTTGGTTTGATCTTGTTTTTGTTGGATTCCTGCAAAACTTGGTATGCGTATCACGTCATATGTCTTTTAAAGAATTCTAATCAGGTTTGGGATCCGGGAAAATGATAATCCAAATTTTTGCATCATCTTGTATTATATTGTATATACTTTTGGTTTTCGTGTTTTGGTTTTGGATTAGATCTCATTTTGGTTTTAAGTTTTGTGTGTTGGTCCTTTGGACATTTTTGGTTTGTTAATTTAGGTCCTTATGAATGTTGACTAAGACTAGGAGAATATGAAACATCGGAATTGTATTGCAGAAAGCTCCACGAATTTCGCAAACACATTAAAGAATATCATTTGGAACTTATGATGCAGGAAGTTGTCAGTTTTATAAATTATGGCAAAGTAGGTGGTATACTCCATCCGCATTTCAAAAGGAGCAATGCATTCATATCTCATGTACATTCCGCATTGCATATACATTCCATCTCAGGTTGCATCTTCATTTCATGTGCAATCATTGAAAAGGTGTCGAATCCTCTTAGGGTTATTACATAACATATATTAAAAGGATCCTAAGGTTGGGAACTGATGCCCGAACTATCTTGAACCAAGCACGTTCTACGCATATTAAAGAGGATCTTGAGCAAAATGGTCAAAACCATACTTGGAAGAAAAGGTGAGGCGAAAGGAGTATTTCGTGTCTATCCTATCATGCAACATAATCCTTAAAACAGTGGTTTTTACCACTCCCATAGTGCTTAAAGCCTAAAATCAGAGTAGTAAGGATAGGGTTAAATCCTCATCGAACTTAGGTTGAGGATCCAACTCCCCAAAGCTCTGATTTGACCTTCATGGAGTAGTAAGGATAGGGTCTAATTCTCATCTCGCTTAGGTTGAGAATCCGATTCCCCAAAGCTTCTATTTTGCCCACTCAAGAACTTGAAATTCAAAAGAAAATATTTTTCATTTCTTTATTAATATTGGATTGGAAGGATCGTACTACATGTCCCTTGCAAGGATGGGTAGTCATCCCCAAGGTCCAAGAAATCAAAGTAAAGCCAAATCATGGATTATGGGGTTAATCTCCACCGGGGCTATAGACGCCTGGCTGGCAGTGGAGTATGCTCATGCGTGGCAACATGTCTTGTCTAAAAGCAAGACCATCGACTGCTCAAACGGACGGGCTAGCCTGACAGTTTCATCCATAACAGGTTAAATCATTTTGTTCAAGATGAGGTAATGAACTCCGATCAGAGTAGTAAGGATAGGGTTAAATTCCCATCTCGCTTAGGTTGGGAATCCTATTCCCCAAAGCTCTGATTTCACTTACACTTGCACATGGGTTCAAGATGGTAGTGACACATAACCAACTTTGGGATCTAGTAAATTAATTCAATATACATATATTTGGTCCTAAGAGGGTTTGACAGTTTTAATATGTTTGTTCATGATACTAGAAGGTCTGAGCCTTTGCAAAGCAGGTTGTTATATCTCTAACATAGTTGTCATACATCAAATCCTGCACAAATCATTCATAGCCTTGCATACGAATCATAAGTGAAACCGACAATGGAATGTTGATCAATTTCAAATGATAGGGAATGAAGCACATTGCACACACCGAGCTGATGCTTAATAATTCTAATGTTTCATGTATTTCTCATCTAGTTTCATTCTTGGGATATTTGCTAACGCTTGTATTTGAGTCTGTGTGTTTTCAGGTTGAGTTCTCACCGAAATGCTCGGGAGCATTTTCCAGTAGAGTCGCCATTTGTTGTGGCTGATCCACAACGTACCCCAAAATTGGGGACCCACCTTTTTGCATGTGTTCCAAGAAGACCGAAGTGGCCCATAGGCTAAAGTTCAAAGAAAAAAAGCAAAACACCACAAGGAGAAAAAGTGTCGCGATATCGCGACATGTTGCACCATCGCGGCCAAAAAGAAAAAGTGTCGCGATATCGCGACATGTTGCACCATCGTGGCCAAAAAGAAAAAGTGTCGTGATATCGCGACATGTTGCACCATCGCGGCCAAAAAGAAAAAGTGTCGCGATATCGCGACATGTTGCACCATCACGGCCAAAAGAGAAAAAGTGTCGTGATATCGCGACATGTTGCACTATCGCGGCCAAAAGAGAAAAAGTGTCGCGATATCGCGACATGTTGCACTATCGCGGCCAAAAGAGAAAAAGTGTCGCGATATCGCGACATGTTGCACCATCGTGGCCAAAAAAAAAAAAGTGTCACGATATCGCGACATGTTGCATTTACAAAAAAAGTGTCGTGATATCGCGACATGTTGCATTTTCATGGCCAAAGAGAAAAAGTGTCACGATATCGCGACATGTTGCATTTTAGAAAGAGAAGAAAGAAAAGTGTCACGATATCGCGACATGTTGCATTTTCGCGACCAAACGAGGAAAGAAAGAACAAGAAAGAAAAGTGTCGCGATATCACGACATGTTGCATTTTCATGGCCAAAGACAAAAAGTGTCGCGATATCGCGACATGTTGCATTTTCGTGCAAGAAAAAGTGTCACGATATCGCGACATGTTGCATTTTCACGATTCAAAGCAAAGAGAGAGAAGAAAGAAAAAGTGTCACGATATCGCGACATGTTACATTTTCATGGCTAAAAGCAACAAGAGACGAAAGGGGCCAAAAGTGTCGCGATATCGCGACATGTTACATTTTCGCGATTCAAAGGGGCAACAAAAGAGAGCAAGGAGGCAAGAAGTGTCGCGATATCGCGACATGTTCCATTTTTGCCAAGGTAACGGACCTGCATAGTGACGTGGACATAAGGACAAAATCCAATGAAGAAGACAAAGCGTTACATAAGGAATATTTAATGATTTGAAATCATTTAAGATGGTCGTTACACACGGAGGGAAACGGACGCAAGCCCATGTGGAGAAAACGCAGCGAAGGGCCACAAAATGGAAAGCAAAGCACACGCATACAAGGGAAGGTGAAATGAACAGTCAGGGAAGGTGAAACGAACAGCCATCGGCAAATGAAATGAACCATCAGGGAAGGAGAAACAATGTTTTCACAAGTTTAAATACGCCATTCAAAGAGGCCAGAGGGGTGGAAAACTACTGCAAGTAGCGTTGCAGGTTTGAAGGCGATAAGGCCATTCTGGACCTAGTTGGGCTATTTTTCTTTCGTAGACTGGTTTTTCTTCTTCATGGACATGGGTTGGAAATTGCGGCGAGCAGAGTTGCAGACTTGAAGGCGATAAGGCCATTCTGGGCCTGTTTGAGTCGTTTTTCTTCCATGGACTGGTTCGGGAAAACCAAAAATTTTGCTATTGTAAAATGACACATTTTTAATGCAGAAGTGTTCAGAAATTTGCATCTTGTGGGCAAGAAAGAAGGAGATTTTCTTTGCATGCTATGGATTTAATGTTTATTCTTTCATCTTTTCAGATTTCGAATTTATAGATAATGTTGATGCCATTTCTTTGGGTTACATTAGGCGAATATTTGAAATCTGAATTTTATTTCGTACCCTAGGAACCAGCACTTAGCCTATGGGGATTGTGCTTGTTTTGCAAGTCCAATAGGTTAGGTTGCATGCACGGAGACCTCACATCTTCGGTTTTGTCGAAATAGGATAGCATCATACTGAATGCATTTTAGTTTCAGTTTCTGCATTTCATTTTCATTTTTCTGCATTTTATATTTTTCCAGAAATTTTAACTTTCCAGGCATTAAAATAAACATTTAAAAAATATCAAAATCCAAAAAAAACAATGAACAATCACTAAAGTTTCATGGTGAAATAAACCAACATTGCCCCTTGTTTACAGTTACTTGCAATCACTAAGGTGTTCCAAGCATTTAAATTGAATATCTTTATTTGAGATTACTAATACACATATGCAAATGCTAATACAACGGAGACCTTGGAGAAGTTGTTTGTTTAACTTCTTTGCAAGAGGGGATTTGGAACCCAAATCCTAAAGGAGAGTGTACTTTCACAACTGGGTGAAAATTCCACTCAACAAGTCCATATGTCAATACCAACCAATCTTAGGAATTTTTAACACTCTTATCAATGTGACTAATGCATGAGTAAATTGAAAGTATCTTCATGTGGTTCTCTTATAGATGAGTATCCAAGTAAGTCCAAGGCTGCACTTCACAGGAATCCAACATGATCAGTGTCTATCCCGTGGATAGGAGTTTTCAACCCCTAAAATGGTCTATAGGTAAGGTTTATTTACCTTGCAATTGGAGATTCTCCTGTCTATTTAAATGAAAACACCTTTTCCCTACTAGTTTAAATCAAACTTTAAACTGGTCCATATGTTAGGTCTCTTTCAACCCGTACATTAGGCGTATGCCTTGAATATTAGCTTACTCTTCCTTAAGGATAGAACATCAATCATTGCAATGCTTAGCTATACCATATCAACAATAGTAAGCTAATGGGGTTATCACACAAACCCACATAGACTTTGTTGGCAATTTTGGGTACCTTGAGTACATTGCCTTTGCTCAAGAGTAGTTGTCATTGATGTCAAGGAGTTCTTGATAGTTGTTGTCATTGATGTCAAGGAGTTCTTGATAGTTGTTGTCATTGATATCAAGGAGTTCTTGAAGCAATTTGTTTCTATGTCAAAGAATGTGTTTTGATGAAGGTTTCAACTGGTCAGTAAGTCTCCAAGAAGATCAGGGTAGCCCAGTTGCAAAAAAATCAAGAAAAAGACAAGTAAGAAAAAGTATGTAGGCGGCTGGAAAAATTGTCGCGATTTCGCGACATGTTTTAGGAGAGAGAAAGTTCTGGCAAAACTATCATGATTTCGCGACATGCTAGAAGGCAGAGACAAAGCAGGCAAAACTGTCACGATTTCGTGACATGTCGCATTTTCGCGACTCGAAAAGCATAGGAAGGCAAAGAAAGAAAAGTGTCACGATTTCACGACACATTGCCAGGAAAGTTGTTCGGACGAGCAAGTGTCGCGATTTCACGACATGTTGCAGGAGAGAGATTCCAAAAAGAAAAGTGTCACGATTTCACGACATGCTGTAAAAGACAAAGTGAGGACTGTTGCGACTTCGTGACAAGCTACAAAAATCAAAGGAAGGACTGTCACGATTTCACGACATGCTAAAAAGCTCGAAGTGAGAACTGTCATGATTTCATGACTTGCAACAAAGAGAAGAGCCTGAAAGGAGAAGCGTCGCGATTTCGCGATAGGCAGTGGAGAAAGCGTTCGAAAGCTAGAAGCGTCGTGATTTCACGACAGGCTACAAAGAAGTTGTATGGATGCAGAAAGTGTCACGATTTCGCGACAGGTTGAGTTGGTAGCTTGTAGTTGCAGAAAGTGTCACGATTTTGTGACAGATTGAGTTGGCAGCTTGTAGTTGCAGAAAGTGTCATGATTTCGTGACAGAGTTGTAGATGACATCAGCAGAAGCCGATGTGTCACGATTTCATGACAAAAGCTGAGAGGAAGGCCATGAAGACGAAAGCGTCATGATTTCGTGACAGAAGTGAGATGACGTCAACAAAATTCATAAGTGTCATGATTTCGCGATAGAAGCTGAGAGGAAGGCCATGAAGACTAAAGTGTCATGATTTCATGATAGAAGTGTGATGACATCAGCAAGAGGCAAAGGTGTCACGATTTCGTGACAGAAGCACAAAGGAAGTCGACAAAGGCAAAGGTGTCACGATTTCATGACAGCAAGCATAGAAGGTGTACGGTAGGCAAAGGTGTTGCGATATCGTGACATGTTGAAGTTTTGCGCTAGAAGCTACAGGGAGGCAATGAAGCCGACAGAGTTAAATCTAGGCCGACACAGCACAGGGTTTTGTAGCCAACATGATTAAAGGGTAAACAACCGACTAAGATCAAGGTTCTAATCTTGAGATTGTGAGTATAAAAGGAGGGCTACTTGAGGAGATTTGATCATCGATCGAAGTGTGCGTTCGAAGAGTGACGTTCATAGATTTAGTGCAACTGTGAAGTTTGATAGTCAAAAAAGAGAGTGCAAAGATCGATAGCAGTATAAGAGTGCATTTTTGTCAAATATTCTAAGTGTAGGAGACTGTAAGGAAATAGAGTGCATGAAGACGATACTGCCATGAATGCGTAGAAGTGCAAAGGTCATTGTTCGATCGAGTGCAGCTGTGCTGCTGTATGTGCAAAGATTGTGCTGCGATGAATGTGCAAAGGAGCAGAAGCTGTTGGTGTTGCAATTTTTGCAAACAGAGCACATTTCAAGAAGATCGATTGCCGAGAGTTAAAGTGCTGCTGTGTTGCGCAGTCTGTGCAAAAGTTGGTTTCGTCTAATACAGCTGTGATAGAACAGTGAAGACTTGGGGATAGCATTGAGCAAGCATTTGAAAGCTTGTGAACCATTTTTATTTAACCAATTTTTGAGGACCAGATTGAGGACAGAGATTGAGGCAGAAGAGGACATTTGTGCTAGACCGAAGGACTACGTTTAGTGCAAATTTGAGGACCAGCTTTGTGGTGATAGAGTTGAGGACAGAGATCTCTAGCTAGAGCAGGGAAGACAGGTGTCTTCTATGGATAGAGTTCCACTTGCTAAGGGCAGAGGAGGTAGAGGTCTTCTAGAGGATCACCAACCAAAGAAGAATTAGGGGAAGGTGTCTCCTTTGAGCTGAGGCTCATAAACATTGTAATCGGGAAGGATTCCCAGAGGACTTTGATATAACTTTTAGAAGAAAAGTTTTATCCGTGGAGTAGCCCACCTTGGGTGAACCACGTAAATTGCTGTGTCACTTTGTGGATTATATTTTGTGCATTGTTTTGATTACTGCTATTACTGCTATCTTTATTCTACATGTTATTGATTTGAAAGATGCTTTGAAAGAAAAAGTTAAAAGTGGTCTTATACTGTTCACCCCCCCTCTCAGTATAAGCTTGTGTTCTTCAATTGGTATCAGAGCTAGTTCCTTCGGAAAAGTTTAACAGCTTGAAGGAAAAGCTTGCAAAGAACACAATGGATTATTCAAGTGGCAATGCAACACCTATTCTTGATGGATCAGATTTCGGTCTGTGGAGTGCAAGAATGAAAGTCTATCTTATGGCACTTGGTAATGAGGTATGGGAAGTTATTGAAGATGGGTACACCATTCCTGCAAATGGTCCTTATACTAAAGAAGATAGGCTCCTACATCACAACAACTCAAAAGCCATGAATGCAATCCTGAAGGGTTTATAGAAGGCTGATCTTACCAAAGTTATTCACTGCAAGACAACTAGTGAAATGTGGAAACAATTGCAGGTTGTTCATACAGGTGATGCAAATGTTCGAAAGGCCAAGTTGAGACACTTCAAAGGTATGTTTGAACAGCTCAAAATGAATGATGATGAAAATATTAGTGACTACATGCTCCGTATGGATGAAGTTGTTAATTCTATGAAAGACTTAGGTCTTGAACTTGCTGAAAATGATGTGTGTGATAAGATTTTAAGATCTCTTCCTAATAGATTTAGTGAAAATATTTCTGCTATTGAGGAAGCTAAAGATTTAGATAAGTTGAAAAAGGATGAGCTCCATAGTATTCTTGTAGCATTTGAGCTGAGAACTCAAGTGAAAGTTGATGTAAAGAAAGAGGCAGCTTTCAAAGCTACCAAGAAATCAAAAGGCAAACAGATTCAAGAGAGTGATGAGTCTTCTAGTGAGGAAGAGGCATATTACAGCAAGAAAGGCAAGTTCTCTAGAAAGCACAAAAGCAAGAAAAATATAAGATGTTTCAACTATGGAAAATTTGGTCATTATGCTACTGACTGTACTGTTTCCAAGAATGAAAGTGATGAAGATATACAGGATGTTAAGAGCAAGGATTCTGAAAAGCACAGGTATTACAGAAAGAACAAAGATGAGCACAACAATCAAGGAAAGAGGTATTCACACAAGAACAAGAAGAGCTTCTATCTGGACAAAGCAAGTAAGTGTTCTAGCAGTGATAATGAAATTTCTTCTAGTGATGATGAAAATGAGATGTTGTTCATTTCAGAAAAGAGGAAGAATCGAAACATAAATTCATTGTCATGAAATGTTTTAGATGTGGAAATTTTGGGCACCTTGAGGATGATTGCACAAATAATGAATTGGTTGCTAGTATGTATGAGGATGCTTCAGAAAATGATAAGGAAGATGCATGTATGGTTTTTGAAAAGGGTAGCACCTCTAGTGATAAGAAATCTGAAAAAGGCCTTGATAATTCAAAGTGCAATCAAATAGAGGATCTTGAATGTGAACTCAATAATGCTCTTAGTGTTTTGAAAAAGGAAAGAAAGAAGAATGATAGACTCAAGATTAAGTTAGATGAATGTTGTATGGAGAGAGACGATCTTATAGAAAGTCTTGACTTCTCTATAGCCAAAACACAAGAACTCAAGGATGAGTTAGAGTCTAAGATTCTTGAGTATAATGAGTTAGAGCAGAAAATGGCTTCTTTGAAAGAAGAAAATAAAGATTACAAGGATAAGCTCTACAAATTTTAGGATAGCTCCAAGAAGGTTAAGTCTCTCATCAAAAATCAAAGAAATCCAACAGATAAAATAGGTCTCGGTTTTGTTGAGCCGCACAAGAAACAGGTTGGGGAATCTAGCAAGAGATTTCAAAAGGAAGAAAGTTCTAATGAAGAAAGTACTTCAGATCATGAGTCCGTGAGTGATGAATGCACAGAAACAGAAAATAGATTTCTGAATGTGAAACAAAAGTTTTCGGGACCCAAGAGATCGATTAAAAGAATATTTCACGACAGATGTTTTGCGTGTTACAGGTTTGGACACATGGCTGCACATTGCATGTCTCAAATGAAGAAGGTTAACAATAATTTCAGAAGTGGTATTTTCTTCCAAGGGTATTGTTACTCTTGCAATCAATTTGGGCATAAAGCAATTTTTTGCAAAGCAAATATCAAGAACTGGGTTAGTCAGAACAGCGGATTCAAAGAACAGCTATGCCTAAAAGAAATAATATTGTTACTTGCTATAAGTGCAATAATGCAGGTCACATAGCCAGTCAATGCAGAGCTGATCTTCCAAGGTACAGGAATAGGAACAGTGGTATAAACAGGTCCAAGGATCAAGGTGTGGACAAGAAAAGAGATGAGAACAAGAACAAGAAAAGTGCCAAGAACAGAAACATTGACAAAGAGCTCAAGAGCAGGCCCGACAAAGAAATTGTAGACACTGATGATGATGAGTGTCTAATGGGAGTTTCACTCCCAACCCTATTTTAAATCACCTTAATAGGAGGTGGGGGAGGGACTAAGCTAAGAGACTCATTCTTAGTCCCAAGCCCCAAAGGTGACCCTTTGCCATTGATGACAAAGGGGGAGAGATTTGAGTAAGGGGGAGAGATATGAGTAAGGGGGAGAGCTTCAAGTAAAGAGGAAAGCTTCAAGTCAGTGAGTAAGGGGGAGATTTTCAAGTAAAGAGGAAAGCTTCAAGTCAGGGGGAGCAAAACTTCAAAGAGATTGATTTCAATTTTGGCTCTTGAAGATGTGTTTTTAGTAAAGGTTTGCCATCAATGACAAAGGGGGAGATTGTTGGCAATTTTGGGTACCTTGAGTACATTGCCTTTGCTCTAAGTGTAGATGTTGTCATTGATGTCAAAGAATGAAGAGTGAAGGAGTTCTTGAAGCAATTTGTTTTTATGTCAAAGAATGTGTTTTGATGAAGGTTTCAGCTGGTCAGTGAGTCTCCAAGAAGATCAGGGTAGCCCAGTTGCAAAAAGATCAAGAAAAAGACAAGTAAGAAAAAGTATGCAGGCGGCTGGAAAAACTATCATGATTTCGCGACATGTTTTAGGAGAGAGAAAGCGCTGGCAAAATTGTCATGATTTCGTGACATGCTGGAAGGCAGAGACGAAGCAGGCAAAACTGTCACGATTTCGTGACATGTCGCATTTTCACGACTCGAGAAGTGCAGGAAGGCGAAGAAAGAAAAGTGTCACGATTTCATGACACATTGCTAGGAAAGTTGTTCGGACGAGCAAGTGTCACGATTTCACGACATGTTGCAGGAGAGAGAGTCCGAAAAGAAAAGTGTCACGATTTCACGACATGCTGCAAAAGACAAAGTGAGGACTATTGCGACTTCATGACAAGCTACAAAAATCAAAGGAAGGACTGTCATGATTTTGTGACATGCTGAAAAGCTCGAAGTGAGAACTGTCACGATTTCATGACTTGCAGCAAAGAGAAGAGCCTGAAAGGAGAAGCGTCGTGATTTCACAACAGGCAGTGGAGAAAGCGTTCGAAAGCCAGAAGTGTCACGATTTCGCGACAGGCTACAAAGAAGTTGTACGGATGCAGAAAGTGTCACAATTTCATGACAGGTTGAGTTGGCAGCTTGTAGTTGCAGAAAGTGTCACGATTTCATGACAGGTTGAGTTGGTAGCTTGCAGTTGCAAAAAGTGTCATGATTTTGTGATAGAGTTGCAGATGATGTCAAGCAAAGCCGATGTGTCATGATTTTGTGACAAAAGCTGAGAGGAAGGCCATGAAGATGAAAGCGTCGTGATTTCATGATAGAAGTGAGATGACGTCAACAAAATTCATAAGTGTCACGATTTCATGACAGAAGCTGAGAGGAAGGCCATGAAGACTAAAGTGTCACGATTTCGTGACAAAAGTGTGATGACATCAGCAAGAGGCAAAGGTGTCACGATTTCGTGACAGAAGCACAAAGGAAGTCGACAAAGTCCAAGGTGTCGCGATTTCGCGACAGCAAGCATAGAAGGTGTACGACAGGCAAAGGTGTCACGATATCGCGACATGTTGAAGTTTCGCACCAAAAGCTATAGGGAGGCAATGAAGCCGATAGAGTTAAATCTGGGTCGACACAGCGTAGGGTTTTGCAGCCAACGTGATTAAAGGGTAAACAACCGACTAAGATCAAGGTTCTAATCTTGAGATTGTGAGTATAAAAGGAGGGCTGTTTGAGGAGATTTGATCATCGATCGAAGTGTGCGTTCGAAGAGTGACGTTCGTAGATTTAGTGCGACTATGAAGTTTGATAGTCGAAAAAGAGAGTGCGAAGATCGATAGCAGTATAAGAGTGCATTTTCATCGAATATTCTAAGTGTAGGAGACTGTAAGGAAACAGAGTGCACGAAGATGATACTACCGTGAATGTGTAGAAGTGCAAAGGTCGTTGTTCGATCGAGTGTAGCTGTATTGCTGTATGTGCAAAGATTGTGCTGCGGTGAATGTGCAAAGGAGCAGAAGCTGTTGGTGTTGCGATTTTTGCAAACAGAGCGCATTTCAAGAAGATCGATTGCCGAGAGTTAAAGTGCTGCTGTGTTGCGCAGTCTATGCGAAAGTTGGTTTCGTCTAATACAGCTATGACAGAACAGTGAAGACTTGGGGATAGCATTGAGCAAGCATTTGAAAGCTTGTGAACCATTTTTCTTTAACCAATTTTTGAGGACCAGATTGAGGACAGAGATTGAGGCAGAAAAAAGAGGACATTTGTGCTAGACCGAAGGACTACGTTTAGTGCAAATTTGAGGACCAACTTTGCGGTGACAGAGTTGAGGACAAAGATCTCCAACCAGAGTAGGGAAGACAGGTGTCTTCTGTGGATAGAGTTCCACTTGCTAAGGGCGAAGGAGGTAGAGGTCTTCTAGAGGATCACCAACCAAAGAAGAATTAGGGGAAGGTGTCTCCTTTGAGCTGAGGCTCATAAACATTGTAATCGGGAAGGATTCCCGAGAGGACTTTGATATAACTTTTAGAAGAAAAGTTTTATCCGTGGAGTAGCCCACCTTGGGTGAACCACGTAAATTGTTGTGTCACTTTGTGGATTATATTTTGTGCATTGTTTTGATTACTGCTATCTTTATTCTGCATGTTATTGATTTGAAAGATGCTTTGAAATAAAAAGTTAAAAGTGGTCTTATACTGTTCACCTCCCCTCTCAGTATAAGCTTGTGTTCTTCAGAATTGTGAATGTCTACCATTACACCTTACTTGATTTATTCAACTATAATCTCCACGAAATGAGATAACATTCACATTCTCCCTAATGATTATTATAGGCAAGCAATGACATATGATAATTTTTTTGTTGAATGCAACTAGACACAATAGATTCTACATAATGTATTTTTCTAAAGCATCCACCATTCAAAGGAAGGAAATCCCATACTTTCCTAAGACTGAAAATCCCATTTCATCTCATATCATCTTCCACAATGATATGCCTTTCAAAAAAAAATTATTACAATCAACTTATGTCAATAATACTCTTGCCATATAGCAAAAAATAATATTTCCAAATGTTCTTAATTTACTTACTCCCTAGGATTTATCAAATATATTATCTTCCCTAGATAATATCAATGCTGCACCAATTCATGCATTGTTCAATTTCTAGGTATTATTATAGCCATTTAGCCTAGATTTTTTTTGTAATTAACATGTTGTTAATTAGTGGTTTTAATATACCATATATTAAGTGATAAATCAATAATTTTAAACCAATCCTATTGTTCTTCTTTGCCCATATATTTTGCTAACCTGGATCTAAAATAATCCACTAGTTAGCCTAGGCTTTGATACCAACTGTAACAACCCTAATTGTCAATACTCATTCGTTCACTTTTTTTTTAATCAATCATATCTCACTAGTCAATCACGAGTGAAGGACATATTAGATGAAGATATTTCAAATGGATAAGTAAGTTTCCTTCATCAATTAAATAAAGTCTCATACCTTTAGTTAATTGAATATTCAATTTGCCATTTAATTTATTTATTAAGGCATTAGTTAGGTTTACTTATAAACCAATCAAAGTTAATCATCATACATATTTAATCATCCCATTATCCATAATAGTATCATCATCTAGTTACAATATTATGAAATATAGTAACAATCTTAATTCATAACTCATTTATCCATAAAGTGATGAGTAAACACAATTGCATCTGCTTGTAAAATTATTCCATTAACATTGCATGATTGCATATCACATTTCATCATTAAAATTTAAATTTGTTCTCATGATAATCTAGATAAAGCATTCATACATAACATTGAAAGTAATCTATAACATTCAATCAACATCAACTAAAAACCACAAAATATAGATACAACATATATCTTGGGAACCCTCATGGGAAAAGATGTTTAACCTTTAACCAAGTGGCATTTTACCATTCCAATCACATGGAATCCATTTTATAGTCTAAAGATATTTTCATAAAGGTCCCTCCATTTCACCCTTTTTATATTTCACTTGGGACCCAATATAAAAATGTTTTCTTTAATGGTAGAACACAACATATAGACAAGATTGAAATAAAACACAAATGAGAATAAAATCAAATTATTAATATTCTTCCACATGTATCCCACTACACCTCCAACTGGAATCGCATGGTCATCACTTGATGGTCACCTGACCACCGAGTGGTGGTTACTCAATATAGGTGATCCTTTTCTTTTAAACCCACATCTCTCTCTTGTACATATAATGTGGGATAAATGGATCCTATAGGTTTTAAAATGTTTTAATCCCTCCTAATCTAGGTAAAAATCATCGAATAGTTAGTGGCCATATGGCAACATCAGTGAGGTCAAACCGTAAGGTGGCAACATAGAAGTGAGATCATACCCACCAGGTGGCAGCAGTATCGTCCATGCATACCTCCAACTGGCACTTTGTCAACCGCCAAGTGGTTGATCATATGAATGTTGACCATTTTGTCACATTGCCTAGAGGGGTAAAAAAAAAAATCAAAATTTTTGTAAAGTGTTTCTTTTAATTTCATGAATTTGTTCCCTTGTTTTTTTTTAGAAACAACATTTTTAAGCATTTGCAGCAATTTTGGCTTTCATTGCCATCCCCCTTGTACATAGAATAGCTTCGCTACTGAGCAAGCTAAGTTTAAGAGCTTCACAGAAAAGGAAGACGACTTCGCTGAAGGAAATAAAGAGTGAAAAGAGCTTCGCACCCGAAGCAGCCCAAACCGATGCTTCGGGCAAAAGTTTTGTGAAGCAGGATTCAAAAGGTTCAAGCACTGAAAAATGCTTCGCCAAAAAATTAGCGAAGCACCCACTTCGGGCCTCCCTACTGGCGAACCATTTTTACTTCACCCAAAGTCATCGTGAAGCATCCACTTCGGATAGCTTTCGTGTGAGGCACTTTCACTCGAAGCAGTAGCGGTCCATAAAGAGCAGAACACTTTTCCAAGGCGAGAATGCACTTCGGCCAAAAACCTCTCGAACCGCAATTTTGAAGAAGGTTCACGGTGAAGCATTTTGACAAGCCCATCAATGAAGCATCCACTTCGGGCAGAGAACCTCGTGAAGCAAATTTTGACATGCCTTCCCGATGAAGCAATGAGAGATGGAGAGCCCCGTCTTGAGGAGAGAAATCTACTTCAGCATTTTACATCCCCGAAGCGGTTTTGCGAAGCTCCTTCATGCGAAGTGCATAACCAAGGGAGATGATCTGCTTTGGCTTACATCCATTGTGAAGTAGGGTCGCGAACTAGAAATCGATGAAGCACTTCAAGGGCACGCACTCCAAGTTGGGTATTTTTTTGAGGCAATCAAGTGCCTCATAAATGAATTTTTACGTGCCCGGTGAACTCGCTGCTCATTTTTAGCAATCTGAAAAGAAGTATCGGTCTCAGACGGAGAGCCCGACGGACATGGCGGCCACTCGAGCTCCGCACCCATGTGAGTTTCCCCAGCTGACTCAGTCGCCACTGCTAGTTATAGAAAGAGATTTGAGAGCTCAGTCACGGGAGCTGCGAGAGCCGACTTCTCGGATTTTCGAGGATGTACTCCTCCATTTTGTGCATTGATGGCTCAGAGGGTCGGGTCCTCTATAAAACCTAGGCATTGTAATGTAAAAGGGGGGGAACTTTCTGCTAGAAAGTTGCTGTAACTTGAATCCCGATGATTAATACTAAAGAGCTTCGAGCTTAATTTCTCTCTTGTATGCTACGTTCTGTGATTATTTCTGTTATTTCTTTCTTCATTTGCATACTGTAATTCTGCATTCTGGATTTAGGTGTGCGATTGGGGATAGAACCCTAGAATTTTCCCGAAGGATACATAGGGGAGTAAAAACACTGTAATAGTTCTCTTGTATGCTGCCTGTGGATAGTGTTTATGTTATATTCACTCATTTCCTAGTCATCGTAATTCTGAATTCTGGATTTCGACGTAAAGGGGAGGGTAATCCTGGAACTCATCTAGAGGATACATAGGGGGACTAGTATTGTGTTCATTTCATTTTATTCTTGGTATTTCTTGCTACTATTTCGAGTTGTTAGCCAACGATCGTGCTACTGGTTCTTTCCCACTTTAATCTATTGACATTTCTTCCCTTACCCTATTTATTTCTTTCTTGCACCCTTACTATTTTATTTCTTTCTTGCACTCTTACTATTTTTATCTCTTTCCTGCACTCTTGTCTCAAAAACACCAAGTAGTTTAGTAAAGGAGCCGACATTTCTCTAGAGATTGGCACGAGGGGCATCTCTTCCTCTCGGCCTTTCAATGTTGGTCCAGGTCTAGGGCGCGTACACTTCCAAAAATCCTTTCCTCGGCAGATTTGATGACCAACAATTTATGGCACGCCCGATGGGACCCGATCAGTCTCACCTTGTGAGTGGTAGTGAGAATCGATGCTCATCTCATTGCCAAAAGACTTGTAGCATCTGGCGACTCTGTTTAACCTGAGAATCTTAAAGTCATAAGAGACCAGTACTAAATTTTGTGCCTTCATGCAAACGAGATGGAGAGTTAGGAATAGAGGAGAGGAAACTGAGTTCTTTGAGCTTGATATTGATGCCTTTGGGGAATGCTCTAGGTTGGTCACCCCTGAGTCATTGTTACGTGGAACATCCTCGCAAGAGGTTGCTTTTGACGAACAAGGGCTAACCTTAGATAGCACAACAGCTAGCTTTCCTCCCAATCCTCCCAACTCACCGAAGCATCCTAGCGCTTTCGTTCCTACTAGTCGTCCTATTAGCAATCAAAGAGGAACTTTGGGAATCCTTGTTTTTCAGAATCTAGGCGTAAATATGGCACAACAAAAACAACAACAATAATAATAGCAACAATAATAAATGCAACAATAGCAGCAACAACCGTCGCACAGACTGTTCCCAGCATGGAATTCTTTCGGACCGCTAAATTTAGTGGGACAAGGGCAAGTTTTGCCTACTGCTATGAAGAAAATCCCAACGTTCGATGGAACTAGGAAGACTACTCTGGAGCACATCCAGGACATAGTTTCTCTGGTGGTGATTCATGACATCACAGAGGAGTGAGTTATGGTAAAGCTTCTAGTTCTATCTCTTAGAGGGAAGCTCCTCTACTGGTATAGATCTTTACCACCCGGTACTATAACGGGATGGGACCAGTTAGCCGGATAATTGATGAGAAGCTTCAATGAGTCCACCGATCCATATTCTCTTTTGCATCAGTTCACAATGATCCAGAGACATCCACAAGAAGAGATCGTTGATTTCAATGTTAGGTTCACTCAAACCTAGCAAAGGATACCAGTTGGACTTCGACCAACTAGCAAAGCTACAGCATACTATTTCCTTAGGGCTTTCAACCCTGATATCAGTGTAATGGTAAGGTATTCGAATGTCAATACCTTCCTCGAGTTGTATGAGTTAGCCCAGAGAGTGGAGATGGATCTAATAGCTGTGGGTAAGCTTCCCCAAAGGATGTCGATGCCCATACTTCTCGATTTCCCTCAATCCTAGTATGCGAATGTAGCCGCTTTGTAGATCTCTACAACCCCTACGTACCCAATCTCGTCTTGGAACCCGAATCCCATTGTATCTCCGATCGCTACTCCACAAATCCATTTTCCCACATTCTCGACATCACAGCCCACTGTCTCTTTGGTATTTCCTATATTGCCAGCACCACCTCAACACCCCACCCTACCTCCAATACCAACGATGGCTCCATTGCCACTTATTCCCAAAGCCGATGATATGCAAGCCAAAATACTACAGGAAGTTCAGTCCCTGAACTCCATAGTGCAAACTCTGTCCAATGACATGACCATTATGAAAAAGAAGCAAGCACAACAAGAGTTTCTACCAAGAAGGTCTTATCCTACACCCGCGCTTACTAAAGATCAAGCGGTCCAAGAAGGGAGAGCATCGACAAGAAATGCCATGATTGATGAAGCTCCGAGCACCTTCGACTACATACATTGGTGCTCCACATGTAATGATCCTCACGAAGAGAATACCTGCATGCTGCACCAACATTATGTGCAAACGCTGGTGAGCAGTAGTCATGGTGGTCAGGTCAACATTATCAGACAAATGGATCAGAACCTGGTAATTGGAGAAGAAGAGCAAGTTGCAGTCCTCACCAGAGGAGGGAAAAGGTCAATAGAGGTAGTCACTGATCAAATGGCTCCTTTAAAGGTGCATGCTCACTATGAGAAGGGACAACAACTTCCCCAGGCCTCGAGCGAAGCTTCTCAGCTTCCACTAGTAAAAGAGAAGGCTCAACAGGCCCTTGCAAATCCACCTCAGGTGGAAACTAAAGAACAAGCTAGAGAGAAGCTCAAGCTTCCTTCACTGACCAAGCGACAAAGGGTCGAAGCCACGGAGTAGTATCACACTAGGTATGAGGCGAAAAGGGAACCTGAGGTGCCCAACTCCCTAGCATACAATATTGTAGATGAGCTGAAGAAGATTTCGGCCAAGATTAGCCTATATGACGCATTGCAGTTACCCGGACAAGTGGACTTGCTGCAAGAATCATTGAAGACAACTAAGGCGAGAAAGTCAGCACCGCTCGCCCTAGTGCAAACCCTGTCCACGTCCATTATAGGGAAGAATAGGCCACCTCCGTTCTAACTATCTCTACAAATGGAAGGGTATGTTGTACACAACTGTATGATTGACTTCGGGGCCACGACGACAGTCATGCCCAAAGCAGTGTGCGAGGAAATAGGAATGGAGTACACCCGAAGCAGCCATGGCGTGCTTCAACTGGATGGTACTCCTATGAAGACTATGGGTGTAATTAAAGATATACCTATCCGACTACACAAGATGCCTCAGATCATGGTTATACAAGAGGTGGTGGTCGTCGACCTTGAGCCATATTTTAGTATGTGCTTGTCAAGGGAGTTTACGGCAAAGCTAGGAGGATATCTATCTATGGATTACTTGCACTTAGAGATTCCATTCAAAGGGAAGAAGGTAAAAATCTACAATGAGAAACCTTCTACCTTCCTAGTATAGAAGATGTCCGAAGAAGAGAGTAGTGATCCCGTGCATGCGATAGTGGAAGAGATAGAGCAAGTGGACCTGGTCGAGGAATCCCTTGCACAATTAAGTTGTGAAGATGAGTTTTCATTGGCAGAATTTAATGCCATGATAGAAACAGAGATGGGATGTTATGCCATCACCAAGCCTGAGAAACACACCAAGTCAGAAGATAAGATCTCTGCCCAAGGAGAATTATGGAAATTGTTCTTCGATGGTGCCCGATGCAAAAATGGTGTCGGGGAAGGAATTATTTTAGTATCACCATTTGGAGAACAGAAGGAGTATTGTTACCGGTTGGTTTGGAGCTGCACCAACAATGTAGCAGAATACGAAGCATTATGCCTAGGACTCAAGAAAGCAAAAAAGTTAGGCATAAAGCATCTCCAAGTCTTTGGAGATTCAGAATTGGTATGCAATCAAGTCACAAACAAGTGCATTTCAAAGAAGCACTATCTCAAAGCATACCAAAATAGGGTATGGGACTTGTTTGACCAATTCGAGTCTCTCAATCTGCAGTCCATTCCCCACGAAAAGAATCGACATGCCGATGTATTGGCATCCATCGCAGCTAGGTACTCTCCAGCAGAAGACATGGTGCATAAACCTAAAGCTGTGAGGATGATTTATAGGCCCTCTATCCCAGAAAGAGATCTGCATTGGCAAGTTTTTGATAATGATGAGCAGATTGTGAATTTTATGATTCAAGAAGCAGCAACAATTGAGAGAAGAAGCCTAGATGATGAGGAATATGAAGGGCTAGTTCAATTGAAGAATAACCACGTTCCCAAGGGATTAATTACTCTTGAAAGCCTCTTCGATCAAAATGATCGAGCAGTTTCTCATAGGATCAAAGTCAATGCGAAGCAATATCAGGATTTGGAGCTTGAACCTAGAAAAGCAATAAAAGTTGGAACAGATTGCACTTCGGAAGAGCTAGAACAGATCCGATCTCTATGCAGAAGGTATCCCGACATAGTGGCATGGTATTATCAAGACCTAAAGGGATACGATCGACAACTGATCCAACATACAATTGAATTGCAGGAGGGAGTCAAACCCTTTCAACAGAAGCAAAGGCCTGTTAATCCAAAGATCGAGGTCCTGATGAAAGCCAAGCTCCTGAAGATGCTCGAGGCGAAGATAATTTATCCCATAAAGCATTCCTCTTGGGTAGCGAATCTAGTCCCTATTAGAAAGAAGAACGGAGATATACGACTATGCATGGATTTTCGCAACCTAAATCAGGCTTCGCTCAAGGATCATTACCCTCTCCCATAGATTGATCAGATCTTGCACTCAATGGCTGGGGCTCAACGCTTCTCCCTACTCGATGGCTTCTCAGGATATAATCAGATATGGGTTAGGGACGAAGACCAACATAAAACCGCATTCACTACTAAGTGGGGAACATTCGCTTACCAGTGAATGCCATTCGACATTTCGAATGCAGGGGCCACTTTTTAGAGGGCCATGGATTTAGCTTTTGGTGAACTCTTGAATAAGGTCATTGTTATCTATTTGGATGACATGACCATTTTCTCCCGAAGAAGGGAGGATCACCCTTTAAACCTACAACAAATATTTGAAAAGTGTCAAGAGTTTGGCATTTTGATCAACCCAAAGAAGTCCATATTCGTAGTCAATGAGGGAAAGTTATTGGGACATGTGATATCAGAGAAGGGTCTCGTCGTAGATCCTGATAGAGCTGAGGCTCTCTTGAAGCTCCCACTCCCAGTGAATAAGAAAGGACTACAATATTTTTTTGGCCAGATCAACTTCGTAAGGAAGTTTGTTCCAGATTTTTCCCAGGTCATTAAGCCAATGTCCAAACTTTTGAAGAAGGGCACTGAATTCATCTAGATAGATGAAAGGAAAGAAGCATTTGAAGAGATCAAGGCCCGAATTGCTCAGGCTCCAGTTCTGACCAACCTCGACTACAATCGAGACTTCATCCTATATGCTATAGGAGAACCTGAAAGCTATGCTGCAGTCTTGACGCAAAAGGGGGAAGATGGCGAAGAATGCCCCATCGCGTTTCTAAGCCAAGTGATACACCCTCATGAAGAGAAATACAATTTCATAGAAAGGCAGGTGCATGTGGTAATGAAATCCTTGAGGAAGTTCAAGCACTTTATTTCTCAAAGTCGGGTTACAGTGTTCGTCATTCATCCCGATGTGCACAACTTCATTATTCAAGGAGAATTGGGGAGCAAAAGAGCCGGCTGGGTCAGCAAAATACAGGAGTTTGACATTGAAATCAAACCCACAAAATTGGTTCGCGGTCGCGCACTATGTCAAGAGCTTGCGAAGAGCGTAGCGACCAAAGTAACAGCTGGTCAGTGGGACGCCTCGACAGCAGAAGGATGCTTCGCAAATCAAGAAGAGGATGAGAAAGACTGGGTCGGTGAGATAGTTGAATATTTCAACACCGGGAGATGTCCTCTACATTTGAATGCTTCGTAGCGAAGACACTTTAGGATGCGGTCCCTCCGATATACGTTGCACCCCAAAGGCCTATTCTTTAGGAATATCGATGGAGTTCTTCTTAGGTGCATAAAAGAAGATGATAAGAGAAGAGTCCTGGGTGAATTTCATTCAGGGTTGTCTGGTGGCCACTTCGCAGGAAGAACAACGACATTGAAGATAATTAAGGTAGGTTATTATTGGCCTACACTCTTCGTCGATGCTTTTGTAGTCTGTCGCAGATGCGAGCAATGTCAGAAGTTTGTCGACCGAAGTAGAAGTGCTCCTATGCCTCTCCAATCGATACAGGTAGAAACGCCCTTTCAACAGTGGGGGTTGGATTTCATAGGGGTTATATCACCGAACTCCTTCACAGGGCATAAGTTTGTCCTGACTGCAATTGATTACTTCACCAGATGGGCCGAAGTTGTACCCACGAAGCATGCCGATCAGGAGACCGTCATTGCTTTCCTAGAAGGTTTGATCACCCGGTTCGGCATCCCAAAAGCAATCGTAACAGACAATGGTCTCGGGTTTTCAGGCACCAAGATCAACGAGTTCCTCTACAAATATGGGATATATCATAAGGTCTCTTCCAATTACTATCCACAGGGTAACGGATTGGCATAATCAACTAACAAGACTCTGTTAAGGGTGCTAAGAAAGCTCATAGAGAATCACAAAAGAACTTGGCACCTCCTCTTAGATCGGGCCTTGTGGGCCGATCAGATTTCTATCAAGAAGTCAATCAAAACATCACCTTACGCCCTGGTGTATGGCAAGGAGGCCATCCTACCAACCCATGTGGAGATCCCTGCATTGCAACTATTGGATGAGGAAGAGGAAGTTAATCCTATGGAGAATAGGCTGGCTCAGCTACTGCAGCTGGAGGAAGACCGTGAGAAGGCCTATCAGAGCTTCGCTAAGCATGCCCAGATCACCCGAGACTGGTTCAAGAAAAAGTCCTTCGACCACACTTTTAGCGTGGGAGATCTAGTATGGAAGTGGGATTCTTGGAAGGCCAAGCCTGGGAATCATGAAAAATTGGATGCTTTCTGGGACGGACCGTTCAAAATTGTGAAGGTAAACTCGGCCAATTATTTCATCCTCAAGGATGCAGATGGTCAGATCTTGCCGATCTCTATCAATGGTCTTCATTTGAAGACTTTTCATCATTGAGATGAAACAAACAAAAAAAAATGTGTTCAAGTTTTACTTTTGTATGTAAATTTTTTTATCTATGTATATACCCTGTTTCAAGAAGTTCAACTTTACACCACCATATCAACAAGCCCCAGCTTCGCTTGGCTCAACGAAAATCTCCTTCGGGGACTTTGCGTGCGAAGTGACTGATGCGAGATGCTTCGCAGCGAAGCACCTTGGCCTGGAAGGAGTACTCAAAAGAAATGAAAATAAAAATGAAGGCTTGAGAAATGCTTCACAAAATTAGATCCGAGCGAAGCAGTTTTCGAAGGGAATAAGCTTCGGAGGCTAACCTTCCGCAAAGCAAGTAGTGATGCGGTGAAGTAAAATTACTTTGGGCCCAAAGCATAGAAAATCAGCTCACACCGGAGGTTCACCGCGAAGCGTCTTCAGCACCGATTTCAACTTTGCCAACCCAATAGTGCGCGAGATGAGGAGCATTTAAAACATGCCTTGAGAGACGTGCCAAGGCAAGTGATTTTAATACAAAGGTGGCAGAGCACATCCCGAGAAGATTCAGTTAGGAGAAAAGCTCACGCCCAGGTACGAGGTGGCAGAAGGTTAAGTTTCCAATGTTGGGCAAATCATCGAACCACATGGGCCCACGTACCATGCCGTCGTGAAGCCAATCAAATGGCGAAATGACCTCTTCTATCCGAGTTGCGAACTTAATTTTGGTAGGTGCCATAAATTGAGGTAGTTGCATTTTAAGGCTATAAAATGTGAGGCTTAGCGGTAAAAGGGGTGTTCACCAACTGTTAATGCAAATATTGAGAGCTCCCATTGATAGCCTACATTTCTTCCACCCTTCGCGTCGAAGTCCTTCACATCGAAGCCCTCTGCATCAAAGACTCTGCTGCCATGTATATCCAAAATGGGGAAGAAGAATTCTAAAGAGAAGGGGAAGGAGCCTGAGGTAGCAGGCCCAGAGAAAATGAAGAAGGGCAAGGAAGAGCAAAAACACAGACCTAAGAAGGTCAACCTCAACCCCCACCCGAAAAACAAGCTATGGAGGAAAGAGAGGATTCAGAAGAGGAGCAACTTGAAGAGCCACCAATTGATGGGTGGGAGAAAATAAGGGACACCGAACTCTCAAAGAGCGTGGCCGAGCTCCGATACACTATCGAGTTCATGAAGAGCCGACTCTCCATGGAAAATAAGAGGGCCGCTACGTATTATTCATAGATTTACTGGTATCTGACCCCGCCCACGCACCATTGTCCTGAATTAATTTGTGCCATCGCACAAAACTACTAGCCCTCCTCTAGACAAGTGTTGGACGCCTCGGGCCATAAATTATTTTCAATTTTAAAAGAAGATGTGCAAGGAGCTTTCACGCCAGCAAGGGCCGCCCAAGGGTTATTCGATTCGCAATGTCATCCTGAGCGAACAAATGGAGAGGTTCACCAACTCCAGTTATATCATAAAATTTTTGAGCGAGAACCTCAAGGATGGGCTCCCTTCAGGCAAGCTTCCCTAGATGCCTCGCCCCTTGATAGATTTCAAGAGCACGGACATCTTCTCCATTATTGCGTGGGTCGCGGGCCTGTCAACCGATGCTTCGGTGCACCCCTGGCAAGTGTCTTTGGCCGAGTGTATTTCACGAGGGGAGTTTTATGCCCCAGATTCTTCAAGGCCAAACACAAACCTGGTCTTCTTCGACTGGGCAGAATGGGTGGCCCGGACCTTGCACACGTGGCTAACCAACATGAAGAATTTTGGGACGGGCCAGTACTTCGCACCTTGCTCTTTCTTGGTTTGGTTGTTTTTCTATCATGTGCATAAGCATTTTCCCCACATTGCCATTTCTTCAAGTGGCAAGGATGGAACTCCTCTGCCTGTGTACCAGTGGACTCCCCTCCTGGCGAGGACGGAGTCGTATTATTCTTTTAATCAGCAATTCCTGGGCCCTGCTATTCATTTGTTGAAGGGTTCTTGCCCTCGGGTGCCTATCAGTCTAAGGGATAAAGTGGTGAAGGAGGAAAAGGAGACGTATTTCAACTGACACAAGGGCTTGTGGTTCACCTGTTCGGATTCACAGGAAAGCCCTTCCTGCTGCTCGTCTACCCCTCTGAATACCAGTTCACGTTGGAGGTCACTCGGTAGAGCGACACAACAAACGTCGTATACGACCACGGCCGAAAATGGGCTCACACATGTGACTTCCCTTTCAAAATGGGAGTAATTGAGGTGTTTGCCCTGAAGCAACATACATTCTTGGAGGAGAAGCTTGTCGACTTCGGTTTGCTCCAAATTCCTCAATGGTGGTGTTATGACCCCTTGGGGGTGATGAGGGATCACCTTCGATTCAAAAATTTTCATGTCTGCCCTCACCCAGAAATCGTAGAGCAAAGGAATAATCCCAATGGGAGAGATTTGGAGTGGCATCTAGAAAAAATGAAGACCTTGCCTCCCTGGCATGAGTTTTACCCTATGGAGGTTGAATATGATCCAGTTCAACACCCCTTCCCGGGCCCAGACTCCACATTCTGGAAGAAAATGAAAGATGACTTGAGGGAAGAATTGGAGGGTTGGGGCGAAGAACAGTTGAAGGAGTGGTGGATAATGAGAGTCCACCGTCAGAAGATGAAATCATACAGACTCTTGGAGACAGACAGGGACTTCACGATTGTTTACGAAGCCAACGCTGGGACTTGGAAGCCCATCTCCTTCGTCGACTTCATTCCCCCTAGTGCCCCAGGTTCGGGCGAAAGCCCAAGGAGAGCCGATGATGCTTCAGAACAGGAGGAAGAGGAGGAGGTAGAGGCGACACCACAAGAGTTGCCTCAAGAACCGGCAGAAAGCCATGAGATGAGCCTTGCAAGATCGACACAACAATCAGAGAAGGGGGAGAAAAGAAAAAGAAAGAAGATGGAGCAAGCCCAAGTGCCTTCAACCCACCCAAAGCGACCACGTACAAAACCTCCAAGTGCTTCTAGCGAACGACCTGTGATGAGCTCAACCGAAGTAAATGTTGGAGAGATGACATCGCAAAGGGCCGAGGCAGCCTCAGATGTAGACATCATCGATGTGGAGGAACTCCTCCAACAAGAAGGAGGCCCTGAAGAAGAAGTCGTGGAAGTCGGAAGTGCAGAAGCTGGAAAGGAACAAGAGCCGATCACGCAAGAAACCACTACTTCTGCTCCATCAGGGGAGCATGCAGGTATGCACTCCTCACTCATCCCCTTGGTTCCTCAAGTCATGTCCACAATGGTCCCGATCGTAAATCCCCATCAGTCTCCCTCTCTCACGGAAGTTCGGTCACCCCATCACTTGCCCCTCGCCACCTCGAGTTTGCCTCGTGATCCCGTTAGCCCCACAAGCATATCTACCCCTTTCGAGTCGTCAGGCCGGGACAAGTTCGTCGATACTACTTCGCTCGCCCATGCCACCATTCCCTTGGTTCCTAGTTAGGGCGAAGGTAGTACTCCAATGCCGAACCCTGTCTCCCACTCCCTTGTCATGCACGACATTGTCACTCTCACCGAAACTCCCACCACACCCATCGCCGAACCCACTGGTGAGGCATCCCCTATACAATCATTGTATTTGTTCACCCCTTTGGCTGGAGATCCAGCCTCATTTGAAATAGAGTTGTCCATGATCAAGGAACGTCCCCTGGCAGAGAAGCTACTCCAAGCCCGACAGAACACCGATAAGATGCTAAAGGAGGCAAGGAAAAAGAGGGGGCGCTCTCTGGCCGAAGTAGAAAAATGCATCATTTTTTACTTGAAAGGCGAAAAGTTGCATAAGGTGAAAAAGGTCCCCAAGGTCCAGAAACCTCTGGACGAGATGACTCCAGTAGATTACGACTATCAAGAGAAGACTAAGGACCTGGAACACTTAAATGTAGATAATGAATCTGCATCTATGCATGTACGAATAGAAACATTCCATGCACATGCAAATATCACCAATCAACACCGATTTGAAGCAGAGAGCGCCAATATCAAGTTGGAGGAGGAGCTAGCCAGGACCCGCTCCAAGCTGGAGGACTCGGAGAAGCAGTGTGAGTAGATGAAAAAGGAAGTAGATGCCTTGAAATAATAAGTAAAACAACTGCAGGGTGCAACTAAAAATCAGAGCAAGATACAGGCCGAAGCTGAGCTAAAGGCTAAAGAGTTTGAAAGCAAGATCTTGCAGATGCAATAGTAGTTGTACGAAAAAGAGAGCCTGGAGCTGTTTGATAGGGGCCGAATAAAAGAAATCCGCTCGCACCTGCTCAAGAACTTTAGATCTCGGGCCTCCAGTGCCCTGTCAATTTTGACTTACATTACCGAAGCCCAGTATGCCGCTACTCAAGAAGGGCCAATAGTAGATGAGATCATCCAAAAAATCAGAAGGCGACTCAAACTGGCTTTTGAGGTCCAAAGTGTCAAATATCAGGACCTGTAGGTCGTTGCGATGAGTCGGACAGCCAGAGATTGGTCCACAGCTCAAGCCACTAGTTCGTGCCTTCTTCTCCAAGGTGAGGAAAGCACAAAAGGTGAAGGACCTCATGGATGTTTTTGAACACGAGCAACGCACATCACTGGGGTATTTCCAAGACCTCTCTTCATTAGGTTTCCCAAGTTTCACGAATGAGGATGGGAACCTTTTGACTAAGGAAGAGCTCAAGCTAGCTTGGCTACATTTTGAAGGCGACGTCTCAGAGATAGATGGTTGGGAAGAGCCAATTACAGAAGGGCAAGTCACAGATTTCATTCTGAGACATTGCAAGATCGTGGCCTGCCTGAATGATCTGAGCACAAGAGCTAAACATGCCGACATAGGGCAAATTGATCGGTTCCACGTTCTGGTCAAAGCACTACAAGACCGAGAGCCTTTTTAGAAAGGCGCCTGGGCTCATGTTCATCGAACCATGGAACGCATCCGCGATCGCCTTCCCCCATCGCCGCAATAGGAAGCCTCGCCGAAAGAGGAAGAAGAGGAAGAAGAAGAAGAAGAAGAAGTTGTGGAAGCACCCCCAAAAAGAGAAAAAGGAGAAGGGTCTGGAGGTAACTCTGGCCCAATGGATTAAGGCTGAGGGTTCTTGCATCGAGGCGAGCTCGTTGCCCCGTGAGCCACCAAGAATGTTGACAATTTTGTCACATTGCCTAGAGGGGTAGTAAAATCAAAAATTTTGTAAAGTGTTTCTTTTAATTTCATGAATTTGTTCCCTTGTTTTTTTAGAAACAACATTTTTAAGCATTGCAACAATTTTGGCTTTCATTGCCATTCCCCCTTGTACATAGAATAGCTTCGCTACTGAGCAAGCTAAGTTTAAGAGCTTCGTAGAAAAGGAAGACGGCTTCGCTGAAGGAAGTAGAGAGTGAAAAGAGCTTCGCACCCGAAGCAGCCCAAATAGATGCTTCGGGTGAAAGTTTTGCGAAGCAGGATTCAAAAAGTTCAAGCACTAAAAAATGCTTCGCCAAAAAATTAGTGAAGCACCCACTTCGGGCCTCCCTACTGGTGAACCATTTTTACTTCACCCAAAGTCATTACGAAGCATCCACTTGGATAGCTTTCGTGCGAGGCGCTTTCACCCGAAGTAGTAGCGGCCCATTTAAAGAGCAAAACACTTTTCCAAGGCAAGAATGCACTTCGGCCAAAAACCTCCCGAACCACAGTTTTGAAGAAGGTTCGCGGTGAAGCATTTTGACAAGCCCATCAGCGAAGCATCCACTTCGGGCAGAGAACCTCGCGAAGCAAATTTTGACATGCCTTCCCGGCGAAGCAGCGAGAGATGGAGAGCCCCGTCTTGAGGAGAGAAATCTACTTCGACATTTTACATCCCCGAAGCGGTTTTGCGAAGCTCCTTCGTGCGAAGTGCATAACCAAGGGAGATGATCTTCTTCGGCTTACATCCATTACGAAGCAGGGTCACGAACTAGAAATCGATGAAGCGCTTCAAGGGCACGCACTCATAGCCAAGTATTTTTCCGAGGCAATCAAGTGCCTCATAAATGAATTTTTACGTGCCCGGTGAACTCGTTGCTCATTTTTAGCAATCTGAAAAGAGGTATCGGTCTCAGAATGAGAGCCCGATGAACATGGCGGCCACTCGAGCTCCACACCCAGAAGCCTAGGACGAGTCAGGCGGCTCATAAATATGAGTTTCCTTGGCTGAACCGATCGTCAGCTGCTAGTTATAGAAAAGGATTTGAGAGCTCATTCACGAGAGCTGTGGGAGCCGACTTCTCAGATTTTTGAGGATGTACTCCTCCATTTTGTGCATTGATGGCTCAGAGGGTCGGGTCCTCTATAAAAACCCAAGCATTGTAATGAAAAGGGGGGGAAATTTCTGCTAGAAAGTTGTTGTAACTTGAATCCCTATGATTAATACTAAAGAGCTTTGGGCTTAATTTCTCTCTTGTATGCTGCCTTCTGTGATTATTTCTATTATTTCTTTCTTCATTTGCATACTATAATTCTGCATTTTGGATTTAGGTGTGCGATTGGGGATAGAACCCTGGAATTTTCTCGAAGGATACATAGGGGAGTAAAAACGTTGTAATAGTTCTCTTGTATGATGCCTGTGGATAGTTTTTCTGTTATTCACTCATTTCCTAGTCGTCATAATCTTGAATTCTGGATTTCGACGTAAAGGGGAGGGTAATCCTGGAACTCGTCCAGAGGATACATAGGGGGACTAGTATTGTGTTCATTTCATTTTATTCTTGGTATTTCTTGCTACTATTTCGAGTTGTTAGCCAGCGATCGTGCTACCGGTTCTTTCCCACTTTAATCTATTGACATTTCTTCCCTTACCCTATTTATTTCTTTCCTGCACCCTTACCGTTTTATTTCTTTCCTACACCCTTACTCTTTTATTTCTTTCTTGCACTCTTACTATTTTATCTCTTTCCTGCACTCTTGTCTCAAAAACACCAAGTAGTTTAGTAAAGGAGCCAACCTTTCTTTGAAGATTGGCACGAGGGGCATCTCTTCCTCTTGGCCTTTCAATGTTGGTCTAGGTCTAGGGCGCATACACTTCCCAAAAATCCTTTCCTGGGCAGATTTTATGACCAACAATGACCACCACTTGCGATCAAAATACTTAGGGAACTAAGCTCCCTTTTAATCACCTATCAGCCCGAGCATGTCCCATGTGGGACTATGCTCATGGATGAATTTTCTAAAGTCATTCACCTTTATAGGCTACAGAGGGATGCATCTTGCAAGGGTACAAATTTATGTAACTCCCAAGTCTCTTGTGACTAACCAAACATTCCTATCGATGAGCAGAGGAGTTGTAGTTTATAAAGTTGCCTACAGGGTTGAGCACGCAGACATGGATGTCTGTGATTGATAGGATTACCCACGAGTTTTAATAGGCTTCTACAATGAAGCATCATAGTCGGATACCACAACACATTCAAAGGTTAAATAAATTCACTCAAGGTTTTACCAGACAACTACAACAACACATATGATCACGATTGTGCACAATAAGATCATTTGATCCTATCCTTCTGGTGTTGAGTAATAATAATGTGAATGCATATCCAATAATTTCAAACCTGCATAGAGGGCTAAGGAAAGTACAAATTTTAGTCTCCATATGGTAGAGATATTCATAGATAAACTAGAAAATTATAGAGATGTATGTTACAAATTCAAGATTGATTGGCTAGTCGTATCAACTGTAATCAACCTCTCTAATATGTAACCACTCATCAATAATTAAGGAAACTCTTTCTCACATATGGATGCATATCCCACCTATGCGGCATTACATGTATATAGCAATAAAAATAGTTTTATATGCTATTAGGAAGTAACCATCGCATCGTGGTTGGAGGTTTAACAGGGTAGTGTAAGGTTGATGGGTTTGATCGGTTATCTTACTATCGAGTGTTTACGGGTTACCTTATTATTGAACGTTTATGTCTTGTTATTTTTATCTAACTATAGCCTCCAATACATAACCTGGTAGTAGCCTTCAATACATAAACGTGATAGAAAATAAATCTTGTTCATTAAGCTTTAACAAGCCTTCTAATATAACACTATAAACCTTAAAAGAAGCTATAAAACACTTGTTTTTTTATCTAGTTATAGTCCCAAATTGATAGCAAATAAAGCTTATCCAATAATCTTTAACAAGATTTTAATGGGAAAACTATAACCCCCTTAAATAACAATAAAGTTACCAACACATAAAATCAATAAGATTCATAATATTTTAATGGGGAATTATAACCCCTTGACTAAATAACCAATGAAGCTACAAACATAAATGAAATCAATAAATAAAATTTATCCAATAAGTTTTTAATTAGCATGGTGACTTCACCCTAATGAAATATCCTCCAACAAGAGTAATAAGAAACCACCAACCTAAACTCCTGTAAGGTTGGTCTCCCTCAGACTCCTTGCTTGACTCCTAATCTTCCAATAATACCTCCTTATTCAACTACGAAATCTTCTAAACCTTCTAGTTTTTGATCCATCAAGGTGGAGAGCATACTCCCTAGGTTTCCAATACTTCCCAACTCTCCTCTCTTCCCAAGAATCTCTCTATTTACAGGATAACTCCTCATATCATAAGCCAACTAGTGGCCTATTAAATATTGTGTAAGAGATGTTATTATATTAATCCCCCACCTTCCCCATGTTATTGAAAAACAATTTATTCATTTATAATTTGGGTAAAATTCCAAGATAGGTGGGTGCATGCTCCTTCTTGTTTTTGTGCCCCCCTTATGGCCAAAATCCTACATTCTTGATCATATTAAAAATATAGAGAAGAATATCTCTTTTCTTTCCACTAAACATATTAGGCCATGAGATGATTAAAATAATCATTCAACATTTAAATAATACTAGTGCCTAATTTGATCCAATCATAATTGGACATCTAATTGCATTCATAATTAAATGCATTTAAATCTAATCCAACATGATTAGTTGAATTTCAAAACCAATTACTTTCTTCCTACAAAATGAAGAACACAAGCTTATACTGAGAGGGGGGGATGAACAGTATAAGAGCACTTTTTACTTTTCTTTCCAAATCAATATTATGCAATTTATAGATAGCAATATTAACAACAGTAATCAAATAAATGCATAAATCACCACACACAATAGAGATACCAATTTAACGTGGTTCACCCAAAGATGGCTACTTCCACGAAGAAATTTTTTTACTAAAATTTTCTCAATCAATCTCTTGGAAATTATTTCCCTATTACAATGTTTATCGACCTCTGTCCAAAGGAGATGTTGATCCCCTAAATATGGTTCATGGATATATATCCATAGGAGAACTAATTCTCCTCTGCTCTAGCTGGTGATCCTCTAGAAGACTATTACCTCCACTACACTGGCTTGTGGATCTCTCTCCACTGAAGACTATTATCCCAACTCAGAAGACCTATCCTCACTACCCTGGCTAATGGATCTCTATCCACTGGAGACTATTCTCCTCTATGCTCTGTCACCTCCAAAGCTCTATCTCAAATTTGTACTAAACATAGTCCAGTCGATCTAGCACAAATCTTCTCAACAAGTCCACTCAAATCTACACTAAACACAGTCTAGTCGGTCTAGCACAAATTTTCTCAATAAGTCCACTCAAATTTGCACTAAACATAGTCCAATCGGTCTAGCACAAATCTGCTCAACAAGTTCACTCATAACTTGCTCAAATTTTCTCAACAAGTTCACTCAGAACTTGCTCAAATTTGCTCAATAGGTCTACTCAGAACCTATCCTAATCTGCTCAATAGGTCCACTCAGAACCTGTCCAAATATTCTCAACAAGTCCACTCATAACCTATCCAAATTTTCTCAACAAGCTCAAACATAACTTGTACAAATATGTTCAACAAGCTCACATAGAATTTATCCCAATCATCTCAATAAGTCCTCTCCAGAACTTAACCAAATTTGTATTGTAAGCTTCTACAAAATCTCACATAAAATCAGTCCACAAGTTTTCTCAAAGACTTGCCTCAAATCTGCTTAACAAGTCCACACATAGAACTTGTCCAATCTCATAGAAGCATAAAGAGAATTGTTAGAGACTCAATATGTTCTACTCTCAATGCACAATCACTTTCTCAATTTTCTCAATCTCAGAGAAGCATAAATAGAATGGTTAGAGACTCAATATGTTCTATACTCAATGCTCAATCACTTTATCAACTCAAATCAATCTCATATAAGCATAAAGAGAATTGTTAGAGACTCAATATGTTCTATACTCAAATCTCAATAACTTTCTCAACTCAAATCAGAATATAGAATAGTTTATTTCATGGAACTTGAACAATCACTTCATATAACCAATTGACTAGGCACAACCAACTCAACTCAACCAATTACTTAATGAAACTCCCCTTTCTCACAAATCCTAGTCCAAGCATATATCAACCAACTCAAAATGTTTTCAACAATGCTCAACAACAAATATCACATAACAATGATAATTATGTTCTTTTCAAACCCTAGTTCAAGTTCTTTGCAAAAAAACTCACTTCAACAACAATGCTCATAAAATACTCTTCACATAACAATGATACTCATGTTATTTTCAAAACCCTAACTCAATTCTTCACACAATCTAATGACTTCAACAACTATGCTTATCAAACAAGGTTTTAATCACAACCCTTAATTCCAGAAGACCTTGAAGCATTAGCTCAAGCACTTTTGAAAAGAAAACCCTAATCTAATCCTTTTCACTTCAAACTTTATTTTATAGTAAGCCAATCAATCAACTCAACCAAGAAAGAATTTTCCCATACCTTTTTGCTTGACAAGGAGTTGATCTCACAAATCTACCACACTCACAATTACTTATTTGCCAATATCAATAAGGGTTAGAAGATAATAATTTCCTCAACAAAACACAATGCAAAATGATATCAAAATTACACCTTATCACTCCAACTTAAATAATATTAAAATACCTTCACAATAATCTTTTTAACACAAAAAACCCCTTATTAAAATTAAACAACACTCAAAAGTCTTAATCCTTCAATATGTCAATATAGTAATTTAAGACTTTATCAAAAATAATTAAAACCAAAACTTCCTTATTACTCCAAGTGATAATTTTCAACTACCACCACTATCCAACAAACACCCTTTCTAAAAAATTCCACTAACAACCCTTATACCTCCAAAATTAGGCAAATAATAAAAATTTAATACAAAATATTTACCTTACCTGGATTCAAACCCTCAATAATGCCCACGATGTAGGCTTTGTTATGGATCCAACAGCCGCATGAGCTACATGCTCGTTTGAGATGGAGGAATCACCACGTTCTTCAAAATGTATCACTCTCTTTTCGCTTTGCAAAATGTGCACCTTTGGCACCTTCAACCAACATGCCTACCAATGCACACCGCCGTGTTTCGAATGCTAGCTCCATTGCCAACAAACATTTTACCACCTGCCCACTTGCCATAGGCTAAGATGCCTAGTTGAGCTTAGACCATTCGACACTTTCCACTCTATTTCTCTTCGCTGGTAAATCAAACACAAAATTCGTAGTCCCTCTTTCACGAGCTCTTCTATTTAAATAATTCGTATGCAAAATAATCGATCGATCAAGGATAAGGTTCAGTGCCCTTTGGCATAGGTATTTATATTAAATTCCTCCATGCTTTGTAAAACATCGATGTCTTTGAAGCTTTCATTACAATGAGACGTCGACGAATATTAGAACCTTGATAAAGTGCTTTGAATATTTTAAACTCCAAGCCCATATTTGGGTATTGTAAAATATTAAATATTTTACTTTGGGATTTTAACCAAATCACTTTAATATTATAATATCAAACATTATATTATATCCTTTTAACCATTATAATATTATTGCTTCATTCACATTGCATTCCATGGTGTAAATAATATTTATTTATAAAATTTAAATTCTCATTGAATTTAAATAATTTATAAAAAATATTATATCTCCTTTTTAACTTTGCACTGAATATCTTGACCTTTGACCTTCTTCCTGAATATCAAATAACAACTTTGACAAATTTATTCCTTGATGAAAACCTTGATATTAATGTTGAATTCATTTATTGATATCAATGACAACATTAATATTTAGGACTCAAAATGTCCAACAATATCCCCCTTTGTCATTTATGGCAACCCAAAATTTTTTTACCAAAAAATTGACTTCTTCTGTGCTGCTCCCCTAGGACACTACTCCCCTAGGACACTGCTCCCCCTGAATTAATGCTCTCTCAAATATCTCCCCTATACTCAAATATTTCTCCCCCTTTGAAATAAATGGCAAAGTTTCACCTTTGGGGCTCGGGTCTAAGAATGATCCTCTTAGCTTAGTCCCTCCCCCACATTATGTTAAGGTGGTTAATTTTGGGGTGGGAGTATTTCTACTCCCAGAAAGCATTGTTCTTTGCCTTTATCATCTTCTCTTATTTTCTAAAATTTCTAAATAATCTGATTGTTTCTATCCATGTCTATGTTCCTATCCATGTCATCCTGTTCCTATTCCTATTCCAGTTCACATCCACGTTCCTTTTCTCGTTCCTATTCACATCCATGTTCCTGTTCCTGTTTCTGTTCACATTCATGTTCCTGTTCCTATTTTTGTCCATGTTCCTGTTCCTACTTGTCTATGGAATGTCTTCTCTACACCACTTTGTTGTATGACCATCATTATTGCACTTATAACACTTAATGTTATTATTCCTTGGAGGTGCAAATGTCTTAGGATTTCTCCTAGTGAAGCCATATCCTCTTCTGTCATGAACCCTGCAATTCATTGCCTTGTGACCAAACTAATTAAATGAGTTGCAATACCCATGGAAAGGTTATCCATTCCCATATTCATGTATTTCATGTTTCCTACACTGTGAAGCCATGTGCCCAAGCCTATGACATGAAAAACATCTTCCATTGAAGCTTCCTTGTCTTGACCTCATTGCTCTCCTATTCTGATTGTTGTTCCATGTGTATCTTATTTGTACACTATTCCTATTTTTGTGGAATTCACTATTATACAACCCATCCTCCGATGTCTCATTTTATTTTCCACTACCTTATTCATAAGTATCTTCATCTGAAGTTTCTTCTCCTCCAAAACTTGAAGTTGACTCTCCTTCCCATTTTTTTTTATCCTTTTCAAATCCAAGACCTATTTTGCTTGAAGTAATATTTTGTGTCTTGATGAACTTATCCAATTTATTTGAGATATTTTTAAAACCCTTCATCTTGATCTTGGAGTCCTCTAAATATTCTTTTAGTAGTGTCATTTATTGTGCTAACTTCTCACATTCCAAGATCTTTGCTTCTAACTTATATCTAAACTTATTTTCTTTAGCCTTTGATTTTTCTAAATCCTCTATAAGCAATTTTTTTTCTTCATCACATTCTTGAAATTGAATTTCAAGTTTAGAGTGTTGATTCCTTACCTTCTTTACCATGTCAAGGGCATAGATGGTTTTTCCCTTGAAATCATAACCATTCTCTTTTGAATAATCCTCTTTTTTTTTACCTTTGTCCACATCATTACTCTCTTTAGGCTTGTCTTCTATAAGATCACTTTCATCTTCTTCTAATAATTCCATTAGAATATTTTCATCTGGTCCTTTAAGTGCATTCTCATATTCATCACCACTAAAACTATAACCATACCTTGTACAATAATCTTCAAGATGTCCAAAGTTACCACATCTAAAACACTTGAGAATAACTGGAGTTTTCTTAACTGGTCCTTTTTATTTAATCATAAACAGAACTTCATCTCTATCATTGTCTGAAACACTAGCATCACTATCACTTGAGTACTTACTTGCATTATCCACACAATAGCTTCTCTTTTCTCTTTGAAAGAAATTATTCCCTTGTTTTCTTTGTCCATCCTTGTATTTATTTTATGCTTATCCTGCCTATATATTTTTGATTCCTTGTATCTATGATCCTATTTTTCTTCACCTTTGTTGTTCTTTGGTTCTCGATAATTTTTTGCAAAGTGTCCATACTTTCCACAATTAAAACACTTAACAGATCTTAGATCTATGGATCTTCTGGAACCTTTATTTCTTCTACCATAATTAGCTTCTTCATCACTGGATGACTCACTTCTTGATTTTGACTTCTTACCCTTTATTTTCTTGATTGCTTTGAATGATGCTTCCTTTTGGGGAGTAGGATCTTTTGTTCTTATCTCAAAATCTGTTAGCATACCAAGTAACATATCTCTTGTCAAAGTATCACCATCCAATGATATTTCTATAGTATAAACCTATTCACTAAATCTATTTGGAAGAGATCTTAAGACTTTATCACAAACATCTGATTTATGTTGAGAGGGGGGTGAACAGTATAAGAGCACTTTTTACTTTTCTTTCCAAATCAATATTATGCAATGCATAGATAGTAATATTAATAGCAGTAATCAAAGCAATGAACAAATCACCATACACAATAGAGACACCAATTTAATATGGTTCACCCAAAGATGGCTACTTCCATGGAGAAAATATTTTACTAAAATATTCTTGATCAATCTCTTGGGAATTATTTCCCTATTACAATGTTTATGGACCTTTGTACAAAGGAGATGTTGATCCCCTAAATCTAGTTTTTGGATCTCTATCCATAGGAGAACTCCTCCTCTTCTCTGGCTGGTGATCCTCTAGAAGACTACTACCTCCACTACACTGGCTTGTGGATCTCTCTCCACTGAAGAATCTTATACCCACTCAAAAGACCTATCCTCACTACCCTGGCTAATGGATCTCTATCCATTGGAGACTAATATACTCTCTGCTATGTCATCTCCAAAGATCTATCTCAAATCTATACTAAACATAGTCTAGTCGATCTAGCACAAATCTGCTCAACAAGTCCACTCAAATCTACACTAAACACAGTCCAATCGATCTAGCACAAATATACTCAATAAGTCCACTCAAATATGCACTAAACATAATCCAATCGATCTAGCACAAATTTTCTCAACAAGTTCACTCAGAACTTGCTCAAATATGCTCAACAAGTTCACTTAGAACTTGCTCAAATATGCTCAACAAGTTCACTTAGAACTTTCTCAAATCTGCTCAACAGGTCCACTCAGAACCTGTCCTAATATTCTCAACAGGTCCACTCAAAACCTGTCTAAATCTGCTCAATAGTTCCACTCAGAACCTGTCCAAATCTACTCAACAAGCTCACACAGAACTTGTCCAAATTTGTTCAACAAGCTCACACAAAACTTGTCCCAATCAGCTCAATAAGTCCTCTCTAGAACTTAACCAAATCTGTATTGTAAGCTTCTACAAAAGCTCACACAAAATCAGTCCATAAGTCTTCTCAAAGACTTACCTCAAATCTTCTTAACAAGTCCACACATAGAACTTGTCCAATATCATAGAAGCATAAATAGAATTGTTAGAGACTCAATATTTTCTACTCTCAATGCACAATCACTTTCTCAAAAATTTCAATCTCATAGAAGCATAAAGAGAATTTTTAGAGACTCAATATGTTCTATACTCAATGCTAAATCACTTTCTCAACTCAAATCAATCTCATATAAGCATAAAGAGAATTGTTAGAGACTCAATATGTTCTATACTCAAATCTCAATCACTTTCTCAACTCAAATCAGAATATAGAATAGTTTGTTTTATGGAACTTTAAAAATCACTTCATACAACCACTTGACTAGGCACAACCAACTCAACTCAACCAATTGCTTAATGAAACTCCCCTTTCTCACAAATCCTAGTCCAAGCATATATCAACCAACTCAAAATGTTTCCAATAATGCTCAACAAAAAATCTCATATAATAATGATACTTATGTTCTTTTCAAACCCTAGTTCAAGTTCTTTGCACAACAACTTACTTCAACAACAATGCTCATAAAACATTCTTCACATAACAATTATACTCAAGTTATTTTCAAAAACCTAACTCAATTCTTCACACAATCTAATGACTTCAACAACTATGCTTATCAAAAAAGGTTTTAATCACAACCCTTAATTCCAGAAAACCTTGAAGCATTAGCTCAAGCACTTTTGAAAAGGAAACCCTAATCAAATCCTTTTTACTCCAAACTTTATTTTCTAGTAATCCAATAAATCAACTCAACCAAGAAAGAATTTGCCCATACCTTTTTGCTTGACAAGGAGTTGATCTCACAAATCTGCCACACTCACAATTACTTCTTTGCCGATCTCAATAAGGGTTAGAAGATAATAATTTCCTCAACAAAACACAATGCAAAATGATATCAAAATTACACCTTATCACTCCAACTTAAATAATATTCAAATACTTTAACAATAATATTTTTAACACAAAAAACCCCTTATTAAAATTAAACAACACTCAAAAGTCTTAATCCTTCAATATGCCAATATAGTAATTTAAGACTTTATCAAAAATAATTAAAACCAAAACTTCCTTATTACTCCAAGTGATAATTTTCAACTACCACCACTATCCAAAAAACACCCTTTCTAAACAATTCCACTAACAACCCTTATACCTCCAAACTTAGGCAAATAATAAAAATTTAATGTAAAATATTTACCTTGCCTTCGGAGGGATTTGAACCCTCAATAATTCCCATGATGTACGCCTTGCCGTGGCTCCAAAAATTGCATGAGCTACACACTCATTTGATATGGAGGAAGCACCACGTGCTTCAAAACGTATCACTCTCTTGCCCCTTTGCAAAAATGTGTGCCTTTGGCACCTTCAACCAACATGCCTACCAATGCACACCATCATGTTTTGAACGCTGGCTCCCTTGCCAACAAAAATTTTACCACCTGCCCACTTGCCACTAGGCCAAGCTTCCTGGTTGGGCTTCAAAAATTTGATGCTTTCCACTCTGTTTCTATTCATTGGAAAATCAAACACAAAATTCACAGTCCCTCTTTCAAGAGCTCATCTCTTTAAACAATTCATATGCAAAATAATCGATTGAGCAAGGATATGGTTCAATGCCCTTTGGCATAGGTATTTATATTAAATTCCACCATGCTTTGTAAAATTTTGGTGCCTTTGAAGCTTTCATTACCATGAGACGTCGACGAAGATTAGAACCTTGATAAAGTGCTTTGAATATTTTAAACTCCAAGCCCATATTTGGGTATTGTAAAACATTAAATTTTACTTTGGGCTTTTAACCAAATCACTTTAATATTATAATATCAAACATTATAATATTATATCCTTTTAACCATTATAATATTATTGCTTCCTTCACATTGCATTCCATGGTGTAAATAATATTTATTTATAAAATTTAAATTCTTATTGAATTTAAATAATTTATAAAAAATATTATATCTCCTTTTTAAATTTGCACTAAATCTCTTGACATTTGACCTTCTTCCTGGATATCAAATAACAACTTTGACAACTTTATTCCTTGACGAAAATCTTGATATTAATGTTGACTTCATTTCTTGACATCAATGACAACTTTAACTTTTAGGACTCAAAATGTCCAACACAAAATCCCCTAATTAGAGTTTTGTAGTAATATTTAGGGTGGACAACCCCTTAGATAGGTAATAATTGATCCTGTTGATCAATTAATATAATTTGAAAGGGTTTTAAGGGGAACGGGTTGTGACATAGATGGTTGGCTGGTAGAAAATACATACTTGTTTCTTACCATGCTTTATTGTGATTTTATTAGTTTATGCCCCTAGTCTATTTTCTGGTGATAGCACTTGTAACTAATACGAGCACAAAAGTAATTAACATACAAATTGAAATCAATTTAATAAAAAACTTGTCTATGTGAAAAATAATTAGAGATATGTATGTCAAATAATATCAGATTATAGTACAAAATAGACTAGAAACAGAGAATCATGTCTTTGGAGAAACAAAGCATCACTATGTCTTTAGAGAACCAAAGCATTTACCTATGTATAATCTTATAACAAAAAAGCAGATTTGAATAGAAACATAGAATAAAAGAGTTTTAACAAAAAGAGATAAAATAGGGGAAAACACGCAGAATAGGGCAAAAAAACATGGAAACAGAGCAATGACCATTCAGATGTAGAACAGGGCTCAGATATTGGTCTGGTGTAGAACATGATTAAAAAATAATTAATGATACATGTCTAAAAATATCATAATATAGTCCAAATTGGACTAGAAATAGAGAATCATAGTGTCTTTAGAGAAAAAGCATCACAATGTCTTTAAAGAACCAAAGCGTTCACCTATTCATAATCTTATAATAGAAAAGCATATCTGAATAGAAATAGAGAATCAAATAGTTTTAATAAAAAAAGATAAAATAGGAGACAACATGCAGAATATGGCACAATAGAGAAAAATATGGCAAACAGAGTAGTAAAAAATAACCCGGTGTAGAACGCGATCCGATAGTCTATTCTGATGTGAAATAGAGTTTGATAGTTTGTTTGAAAGCTAGACAGGGTTCAAAAATCAACCTACTACAAAAAGAGGTCCAAAAACTAGCCTAGTGTAGAACTGGGTTCGATCTTATCTAGTGTGGAATAGGGTTTGACCTGGTGCAGAATAGAATTCAATCTTATCTAGTGTGTAAAAGGGCCTGACTTGGTGCAAAACAAGGTTTGACCTAGTGCAAAATATGCTCTAATCCTATGTAAAAATGTGTCCGATATTATATGGTGTGGAATAGGGTCCAACATGGTGTAGAATAAGGTTCAAATTAGTACAAAAATGGATCCGATATTTTCTGGTACTGAAATCAGTTCGATCTATTGTAGAACAGGATCCGGTCTATTGCAAAACATGGTCCAGCTTGTTGTAGAATAGGGTCCAGTTTGTTGCAGAACAGGGTCTGGTATTTTCTAATACTTAACAGGGTCTGTTCTGGTGTAGAAATGGGTTTGGTCCTATCTTGCACTGTAAAGGATCTGATATTGTGCAGAAATGGATCCTATATTACCTAGTGATGAAATGGGTTCGATCTGTTGCATAATTGAGTTCGGTCTTATCTTGCGCTATAAAGGGTTTGATCTAGTGCAAAAATGGGTCTGGTCTTGTTTGGTGTTGAAATAGGTTCAATCTTGTTTAGAACTGGGTTGGTATATCCATCGAGTGTAGAACAAGGTCCAAAAATGAAAAAGTATCCCTGGGGTGTTAATTATATATAGTGGTATACTTGGCAAGTTGGGTGGGATAACTTAGAAATTTTAAAATTTTATGGCAAAAATGGTCCTCTATTTAGGAGGGATTGCTGACGAATTTTTAAAAAATATCCATGATATTGTTATCAACGCATGGTGAATCGACACCTAAAAATATTTTATCCCAAAAATTTATGGCTAAATGGCTTACTTTCGGGTCCCCCAAATTCGTAAATTTAATTTTTTTAAAATGCTAATATTCACCCGAATGGTGAATATTCATCGTTGTGCATAACCTTGGAGGTAAATGATGCAAACACCATAATATACACTTATAGTGATATGGATGACATAACTTAACAGAGTATTTGATGTTGCAACCCACTATTAATAATTGTTCACATATGCCAAAAAATTAGTAAGCAATGAAATGGTAGAAATCATCTACTTGAGTACCAACAATAAAAAATTAATGAAATCTCAACCTTAGATACCTTTGAAGAAAGATATTTTTTACACTTATTGTTGGGTTAATGTAAGCCTCTTTATACCATTATTAAAATTAGAAAACATCATCATCTAAGATACAGTCATGTGGCTTGGCTTCCAAGATTTAGTGGAGTTTATATTAAAGGCTAATGTACCTTCACGTATGTTATAACATCCATACCCACCACTATCACTTTTGATGTGCCACCATTACACATCTATGATGCCTTACTTAGGAGGGTATTTTTCTTTGATTATTAAGTTACATGCCAAGCCTTTCACAATAGTGCTTAGTATCTTTAAATGTATAATTTATCAAATAATATGTTATATTTCATTAAAAAATTAAATCTTGTATCAAATAAATAATGCAAGAAATTAAATTCTTATGCACAAACTTATGTGGTCGTTATGGTCCACATAGATACATCTTGTTGAGTTTTAGTTCTCACATTTAATTTGTTAATCTAGGTTAGATTTAAAGAACATAAATCCCATATAGATTATTCCATAATTTTTAATCGTTAACATTATTCCATTTCCTTAGTTTCGTTTGCAGGAAATGAAAGTTTGTAATAAATAAAATTTAAATGAAAATATGCTTAATTTAAAAGATGCAATTTATGATTTAGTCTAAGTTTTTGTGGATCCACATTATGATCTAATGATGCATTATCTATTTAATATATTTTATAATTCTATAATATGTAATTTTAATAAAATTTATGTTCTAAATTTATTCTATGTTCTAATTCTATCTACCATATTTTTGGGGGAAGAGATTTAGGGACTAACCTTTCGGAGTGGGCCCTACCTCCTCAAGGTTAGTATTAACCTCCTCCCCTTTCTCTACTCTACTTTAACTTTAGTAAGCTATTTTCATTAAATTAATCTAATGCTACTTATTTCATGGTTGTAGGAAAGTAAGATGGAAGTTACAAAAGCAAATAAAGCATAAAAGAAATACAAAATACAATTACCAAATCCATATAAGAAAATACTGCTATTTTATTGTTTGATCTCAATATTTATTTGTATAATGTATGTGACATAACACTTGTTCAAATGGCAACTAGTTCAGACCTTTTCCAAGGTCTTTACATTGTAATATATAGTTGTTACATCACTCTTTCAATAGAAGTCTTCAACTTCTTTCCGTTACATATTGAATGGACTCAAACTAAATTCTAAAATTACATAACAATATAATCTAATATTAAGATAACCTAAAACTACTTTTGGACTTATTATAAATGAATTCATCCAAAATGACATAACAACAAATACATGTGACTAAAACCTATAACTTACTAACAAATATACTAATCAAAGTAACAACTCCTTTGTCCTTTTCTCAAGGAGGACAAAGTCAAATCACATTTGGATTACATAAATCTCGAAAAATTAACAAATTACATATTAATAATAAATTGCATAACATTTATTGGATTGTATCCCAAATAATAGTGTCAACGCAACAAATGACCAGGATGACTGTGCATTACGTGTTATGTTGGCTAAGCTATCAGCATACGTTGCATGTTTATTACACAAAATAGGTTTACAAAATCTATAGGTTTTCATAGACATTTTATAGGTTTTTGTAGATCCTTTTTGTAGGTGCTTTCCATAGCCCATTCCTAACACATTTTCTCGTAATTTGGTTTAAATGTGTTCGGTTGTGGCATATCCGTGCGTATTACCTGCAATATCCAACTCCTGAAAACACAACAATCTTGCACAATTTGTGTAAAATAACCAACATATATCACATGATACCACATAGATCAAATATATCAAAAATCACATAAATTATGCATATTGATTGGCAAGGCACAATCATAATTGTCATATTTGCATTTTAAAACTAGGAATAAAATTGCATTTCATGGTCAATTCCAACACTCATCATTCCCCCAAACTTAAGGAAATGCATGTCCTCATGCATACATACAAAAATAAGTATTAAAATGAAAGATTATATCATACATGAATACATACAGATAAATATAGATATGTTATTTTTATGACCAAAACATTTTTAAAAATATTTAAAGTCAAATGTTTTTTGGATATGATTCAGGATGAAATCCGAGTTGGAATAGGAGTATTTGTTATTGTCATCCTCTCGTGCTTTACCTTTTGTACCTACGTTTTAGCTTTCTTAGGATTTGGTGGCTTCTCGGTCGATCTCTTCAATTTTTCTACCATACTCCCTATCAAAACCATCGCCACTCGATTCTATCTTCTATGCATAATGTTCAGGTTTATTTGCAGTTAAATTTCACATGTGAAGTCATTGAAAAACTAATTTTTTATCCTATTTGATGAGGAGAGTTTCATTTGCATGAAATTAGGTTTTATTTATTTATTTGTTTATATATAATATATCTTCTAGAGCGTTATGATTAAAAAGCATGGTCATTGATTAAATCTATAAGGTGGTCACTCTCTTTTCCTATAAATGGTCCTCGCTTGTTACCATGACATGTTATCATCCCACCACCTTTCCACAATGTGTGGTAACAAACTTGCTAAATTTTGTGTTGCGTGACGATGTCTATCGAGAGATTTATTAGGGTAAAATTAATTTTTAATATTTAATTAAGGTAAGTTCAAGGATAGGGAATTCAAATAAAGTTCATGATTTAATGAAGATATGGGTATTAAAAAAAACTTTGATATTTACTTTTCTTCTTTCGCAGCCCCTGTCGTGATATAATTCATGGATACAAAGTATGCTTATATTGATTTCTTTCTATTTGGTGTCATGGTATCCTTTCTTGATGGTGATCGAAAAATCATGCTCAGATAGTGACATATACATCACTACTTGAGATAATTGCCACTTGTCCCTACGTATTCCTTCATTTTATGCCCTTTTAGCCTTGATTGTGCTTAAATTTGTATCACGCACAACGATGACCAAAATTATCTAGAATGATGTGTGCTCGAGCTTGTTATACCAATTTTTTTGCCATCTATTTAAGGTAGTAAATTTGAGGACTCATGATGTGATACATATGACATTCATGAGAAATCCATTTATTCATTTTCCATCCAGGAGTGCCTATGTAGTTCATCATATTCATGTCCCCCGGATAACCATGGATAAATGGAGAAATGGAGGGTTTTACTTCAAACTTTGTACCACTTGTGATAATACACCATGGTTTTTAGATAATGTCCTTTCATGATTTGCTAGTTGTGATTACAATATGACCATGAAGGTGATCAATGAGCATCCATGGTTTCGCGTTGGTATCCTCTCGAATGGTGTATGCTAAAACTTCTACACCTGTACCCTTAAAGATAAATATTGAGTCATCCATACCTCTTGTGCTTAGTCTTCGAGGTTGGATTCGTGACTTGACTTCTGCCCCAAGGCTCACGAGGTAAAAATACATGAATTTTACATTAAATCCCTTTTACAATTATTGATATTGATGCATGTAAATCTATTTTAATATAATTTAGATGAACATTTAAAATATAAACAATTAAAATTTAAAGATTTTTTTTTTTTTTAAATATAATTAAAAATAATGTTCAACTAAATATATCATAATTAAAATTTTAAATTAATATAATATATGTATATATTTTTAATTTAATATTTTATTATTATTTAATTTTATAAGATATAATAATTATTATTAAATATTAAAAATTAATATAATAAATTTATAAATATATATTCCTCTTCAAAAGAACTCGTAAATATATATTTCATTGTTTTATTTATTTAAAATTTATACAATTAACACATCAAAAAAAATATAATATTGAATCTATTGTTTTTAATTTAGTGCCATTAAAAATAATTAACATAAAAATCTAACTTCAGTCAATTAACTATTATTCATATGGCAAGAAAAAATTACAATTTGATGAAAAAGAAATCAAACTTTGACATCCATCAATGGATTTCCCAAAAGCAAAAGCTTTTGGTTTGCTAGTTGGCCTTTCACATTGTAAATATTGACAAATGGGTAGCGTGTCATCTCTCATCCCATAGGTTGAAATATTTGATGGCATACAAACCTCTATCCCTCGAAGGGCAGTGAGTCATCTCTCATCCCACGAGGTATAAATATATGAATTTTACATTAAAATTTATTTTACATGCAAAAGCTTCGAAAATAAAAGTCAATGATGACCATCTGTATAGCTATTTATTTAAAGTCATAATCTTTTATATATCATTTTTTTATAGTTTAAAATTATCCGTGTCTTTATCAAGGGACCCAAAAAACTGATTACAACAACAATGAAAAATATTGTAAATCCATAAGGATACAATAGAATATCCTTCCCTGAAGGATGAAAACTACAAAAATCCTTAAACATGTCCAAACAACAAGTGGGACCAACACACACAAAGTAAATAATATAGGATTGTCCCACCCAAAATTGGCCTCACAAAACACAACACATGAGTTAAAATATAAAAACAGAAATAGGGCCATCCCGCCCAAGGTATCCTTACAACACGTGCACGAAGGATGGAGAAGAGGATCAGGGTAATCCTGCCCAAACAACATGTGCATTTAAAAATTAATACAGGGCTAACCCACCCAGAATAATTTGAAAATCAAAACTCAAGATACAAGACCATCCCACCCATATCTAAAATTTAAAAATTAAAATTGAAATAAAAGCAAGAAAAAATGATCATTCTCGCCTAAGGATGACCTGAGATGAAGTCCAAAACTAGAATCCGATAGGAAAACATCAAAAAAATATAACTAATTTACAAAAAACCACCCTGAACAGTAGTATGGAGTAGATGATCTTCTAGAAAAGGAAGATCTCACCTAGGGAAGGGTGGGAAACAATCAGGGATGCCAGAAAACCACTATAACAGCATCCCGAACTGGCTTAAAAAGTGGAACAACAAATTGAAGATCTCCATAGGCCACGAAATTCCCTTGCAATGAGGTAAACTACTCAGCAACCAAGAGTAACAGAGGAAGTGCACCGCATCTGGAAAACCATTCAAACCTAGATCAAAGAAGAAACCCGCAGGAAAAGGTATTCCAAAAGCTCCACATAAAACCTAGGGAGGGACCCAAAGGCTTCCTTGAACATGGGCATAAGAAGGAAAATCTCGAAGCAGCTGGAAAAAGGGTAGACAAGCGGAGAAGTGACCTCCCACTCTAAGAATATCATCTACAACCAAGGACAGCCAAGATAGAAGGATCCAGGAAGTGCCAAGAAACAGGGACAGAGCTGAGCCACACCACAAAGGAAACCTTCAAAAAACTAGGACAACCAAAGAGTAGAAGGGAAAAATATCTAAAGCATAAAAAATGAACACAAGGACAAACCTAGGGACGTCCAAAAGAGCAAAATGGAAAAGGAATCCTTGAAGCATAAAAAATGGCACTAAGATGGACCTGGGGATGTCACAGTCCAGAAGCATAGGAAGGAAACCCTCAAACCGGTGAGGAAAGGGGTAGACAAGCGAAAAAGAGACCTCCCACCCCAAGGATATCATCTGTAGCCACAATTAGCCGAGAGGAGGATCCAAAAAATTCCAAAGGATTGGGACAAAGTTAGGGGAGGGGGAATAAAGAAAGCAGATCAGGACATCCCACGGGATGTCCCCTACTCCCCCTCCTTGCCAGGCTTTCTTATAATCTTTTATATATCGTAATATTTTATAACCCATCACTTAAGGCACATGGTCTCAGCTTGTGATACGAATAAGCTATAGCCATAGACTTAGAAAATTTTCCATGAAAACGTGCCTATGAAAACACACTATAGAAACAACTACATAAAGTAACTACAAAAACATATTTGTCTTACCTACTTTATTTTCCATTTTTTTTCTTCCCCAAACCATATTATAAAAATTTATAAAACTAACTACAAAAAGTAACTACCTAAAACAAATTACAAAAACTAACTACAGAAACTAGCTACGGAAAGTAGCTACAAAAAATAAAAACTATAGAAAACTAGTTATAGAAACATAGGATTACTTTACCTGATTTCCTTCCCTTTTTTTCTCCCCCAAACTATACTATATAAATTATTGTATTAATCCTTTGCTTATCCCCCCAAACTGAAATTTGGGCTATATAGCCTAAACAAGATAAGGAGAGAATTTTTTTATTTATTATGGAAAATATTAATATATATATTTATTATTTATTATGGAAAATAATGATGAGCTTAAATAGATATCAATCAACAATACTTTGCTTTATAGAAATAGGTCTCATCAATGGTTGGACATACTAAAACCTGTTTTAGAAGAAGAAAATAAGATAGTCATTCTAGTATCACTTTTGGTTCATCGTTTTACTATTCATTTTTCTCATATACATATAGATATAATTTTAGATTTTAAGAGTGTAGAGCTTTGGGGAATCAAACTATATAACCATCTAGATGGAAATGTAATCATATATTTACTACTCTACCCATTTAAGTAAGAAGAGTTAATGCTTTGGGAAACAGACTACATAACCATCTGGATGGAAATGTAATCCTATCCTTACTACTCTCTCTTTTATTTGGGATAGAAATTGGAACTTTGGAGATTCAGACTACATAACAATCTGGATGGAAATATAATTCTATCCTTACTATCCTTTCCTTTATTTTATTTTTTATGGGCTCATATGAAACAAGATCTTTTACTTCCTTGCTTTATTAATTTTATGATTTCATCATGAGTATTTAATCTCCTTTCTGTGAGGTGAAAATATGTCTTCCCACACCAAATATGACTTCTTCCCTAAACCTGATATTGTGACTGAAAGGTGATGAAAAATAAGATGAATAAAGCATTGTATGATAGAACTCCACCATAAAACAAAGGAAGCATATTTTAAAGAACATTGAGTGATCTTCTCTAGTTTATTTTCAAGAAATATTATTAGTCCATAATAACCTTTTTTCATTGGTCAAGTAGTGTAAATATTTTGCCTTCCACCTTATTTATTGGTACTTATACATCCAAACAAGAGGACTGATTAGACTACATTCTCTTTAATGATTGCATTTATTAGATTATAGAGCAACAATTTATTTAGTAAATAGTGTTTTGTTGCTTTAAGATAGAAAAGAGAAGTTTTTATTTAATAGTAGTTGATTGCATTTCAAAAATGAACTACAAATCAACCTATTGCTTAAGGTGGTTTAAAAAATTAGTTTTAGATAATGGCTTCCTATAGAGCTTAAGACTATGTCCATTAACTAATAATCTTTATGTTGAATCATTAATGGGCTTAAGTTTAACTGTACCATTCCCAAATATTTCTTCAATCTTATGGGGTCCAAGCCATCACATCCTTAGAAATCTTGAAAGTGGGAATCAAATAACGAGGCCCAATTTCCTCATTTGAAATGTTCTAAGTACAATATGTTTATCATGCCATTTTTTTCTTTCGTATCTGCATTAGTTTTACCCTATGCAATACATCTAATATTTTTTCTTTAAATTTTATTTTATTATTTATATGTATATATATATTATTGTATTATTTTTTCCTAATAATATTAAGGTGTTTCCACATATAGTCCCACTATTTTCTAGATGACCTATATCTTTGTTCAAAAATTAGGTTGATTTCTTATTCTAGGAATAGTTTTTGAGGTCTATTAACGTAGACTAAATATAACTTTCCACCATTAGCAACTTTTATTTCTTTTTTTTGGTTTTCACAGTAAGGAAATTGTAATTTCAGAAACAATATTACTATTATTGAGACTAGATCTAAAATACAACAGTCAATCTTAACACATTAAGAAAAAGTAAAATATTATTGAAAATAAAAATGCTGAAATAAAGGTTGGATTGTTGTTCCTACTTGATTTTAAGGAACACTTCAATTTGATTTTATTGCACCTACTTCCTTGATTTTAAGGAACACTTCGGTTTGATTTTTTCACACCTAATCCCTTGTTTTTACAAGTTAAAAAACCTAGACCTAAGTAGGTAACAATCAATTCCAATGCTTGAAAGTAAATTTGTTGAAAATAGAAATGCTAAAATAAAGGTTGGATTGTTGTTACTACTTGATTTTAAGGAACACTTCGGTTTGATTTTGTTGCACCTACTTCCTTAATTTTAAGGAACACTTTAGTTTTATTTTGTCGCACCTACTCCCTTGTTTTCACAAGTTAAAGAACCTAGACCTAAGTAGGTAACAATCAATTCCAATGCTTGAAAGTAAATTTATTGAAAACAAAAATGCTGAAATAAAATGCTAACTAGAAAAGCAATAAATTTGAACCTAAGAAAATGGAACCTAGAAATATTGATATGAAGACACTTGTTGGAACTCCTTGTGCCAACTTTGACCTGCATGCACTTGGAACTTCTTTCCAGTAACACAAGTAAGCCTCCCTCTCGATCCAACAGTCTCTGATAAAAAATTACGGCAATGTTCTCCCCAAGCATGATGCCAAAATATCTAGTTGTAGTTCTCACATTTAATTTTTCAATCCAGGTTAGATTTAAAGAACATAAATCCCATATAGATTATTCCACAATTCTTAATCATTGACTTTATTCCATTTCCTTAGTTTCATTTGCAGGAAATGAAAGTTTGCAATAAATAAAATTTAAATGAAAATATGCTTAATTTAAAAGATGCAATTTATGATTTAGTCTAAGTTTGTGTGGATCCACGTTATGATCTAATGATGCATTATCTATTTAATATATTTTATAATTCTATAATATGCAATTTTAATAAAATTTATGTTCTAAATTTATTCTATGTTCTAATTCTATCTATCATGTTTTTGGGGAAGATATTTGTTGGTAATTTTGGGTTTGAGATCCTAGCTTCTTGTCTATGAGTTGTCATTGATGTCAAAAGGAAATGATATTAATGTTAAGAGGATGTGTTGGCTTCAAAGGTGGAAGATTCCAAAAGAATCTCTTTAAGAGAATCCGGAGAGATTCCATTGGCAATGGTTTTTATTAAAACCAGTGGAGGTTCTCTTTATTATTTATTTAATTATTATTTAAAACCCTTCAAGGTTTTAATTAATTAATTATTTAATTAATTAAGGGAGAAATTATTTTTAATTTATTAAAAATACTTTAAGGGTTTTTAAACCCTTTAGAAAGCAAATTTCGATTAAAATTCGAAATTACTTTTCTTTGCTGCCAACGTGTTCTAAAGTCCACGTATGGACTATAAATATGAGAAGGTTCCTAAGGTTAAACCCTATTGGAAAATCAAAGGCAATTAATTGGTTTGGTTGCGATCGAATGTTCTGTTTACGCTGCGAAAGAGGAGAGCTCGTGGTTTGAAAAGCTTTCGAAAAGCTTGATCGTTTATGTGGAAGGAAGTCTGTCTTGGACTTCGTAAGCCCCTTGTGGGCTAGTGGCAGTGAAGGCTATGTTTGGGCCTTGCGTAGGCGGAGGTCTACGTTTTGATCCCCGCGGAGGGAGCTGTGCATGGATTAGTCACATTTTTATTAAAACGTGTTTTGTGCTACGAATTTCGGATTCTTCAAGGGCAGCCATTATAAGGTGTGATTATTTTCTTGATATGATTTTTGGCATTGTTTAGCATTGTTTAAAAGACATAGGAGAAATAAGGGTGTAGTTCTTTGGTTGTATTTTTGAGATTAGTATTTTGCTATGCTAAATTTAAAAATGGAGATATAAGGTGTAAGTTTTGGTTGTTGTGTTTTTGGCTTCTTTGGTGGTTGTTTTTAAAGAAGAGGAGCTAAAAGGTGTATGAAGGAAAGTTTTTATATATGCTCATTTATCTTGGTTCTAAACTTTGTTGGAAGTTTGAGGGTTGTGTGTGGTGACAGCTTTAAAGGATCAATTTTCTTCTACTCCAAAAAGGTATGGGCACATTTTCCTTATGAGTATGAGTGGTGTATGTTTTTCTGAAATAAGGTTGGAGTGAAAATATTTTCAACTAGGTTTCCTTTGGTTGGGTGTAAATCCTATTTTATGGTTTGTTGAAGACTACTTATGCATTGTTATCCTTAAGGAGAGTTTTTGGTGAATGCATAATTTCTGGTTTGAGATAGTGGAAGCTTTGTGCACTAGGGTTTATATTTGTGAGTCTAGCTACTTGCATTGAGTTGGTGGAACCCTTGGTTGGCTGTTTTGAGTTTGATGGGTGAGTTGCTTCCATAGAGGTTGTTTGATCAAGTTATTGCTTTACTTGATTCATGATATTGGGCTTACTCCATTGAGTTGATTTGAGCAAGTTATTCTTTGCATTTGGTGATATTGTGTTGGTGGCTATTTTGTTCAAATATCTTTGGAGGGAAAAGGATTTCTACTTGTTTCCTTTTCTTGTGATGATTGGTTGAATGCTTCAAGGTTGATGTTGAGTTGAATGGTGTTGGTTGACTAAACCTTGTTTGATGAGCATTGTTTTTGAATCCCTAATTGATGGTGAAAATAACATGAGTATCATTGTTATGTGATTCTTTGCATAGTTGGCAATTGTTGGGGTTTCATGTTCTTGAAAGAAAACATTCTATCCTATCCATTTTAGATATTGAGTTGAGTTTTCGATTTGAGATTGAGATTGAGCTGAGTTGATTTGAGTTGAGTTTTGAGATTGGGATTTGAGTATAGAACATATTGAGTCTCTAATAATTCTCTTTATTCTTCTATGATTTTGACAAATCACATTGGGTCTCTAACAATTCACTTTGTGATTTCCTACTAAGAAAGTTTTTCTTGGTGAGCTTGCTGAGTTTTTGGACGAGTTCCAGTGGGGACTTGTGAGCAGTTTTTGGACAGGTTCCAGTGGGAACTTGTGAGCAGTTTTTGGACAGGTTCTAGTGGGGACTTGTGAGAAGATTTGGACAGGTCCTAGCAGAGGTCTTGTGAGCTGAGTTTGATAGTTCTATCAAAGAACTTGAGGACAGAGGTGCATTGGTTCTATGAGAAGAACCTGAGGACAGTTGGCAAGTCTTTGAGAAGGCTTGTATGTAGAGGGTTGATTTGTTCAAGATTTGGATAGATCTGACAGACAGAGGAAGACTTGTACTATATCGACTGACTATTTTTGGTACAGAGTTCTTTGAGCTGCTTGTGGACGTGATCATAGAAGGCAGAGGTCTCTTAGGCTAAGCATTGAGGACAGGAGGTCTTATGTGGAAAGGAGTTCCACATGCTGGCAAGAGGTAGAGGCAGTTGATATTTTTAGGGATCATTTCCAGAGCAGAGGGGAAGGTATCTCCTTTGAGTAGAGGCTCATAAATTCTGATTGGGGGAAGGTATCTCCTTTGGGATGAGGCTCATAAACATTGTAATTGGGAAGGATTCCCAAATAACTTTGAGATAACTTTTAGAGAAAAGTTTTATGGACATAGCTCAATCATTCTGGGTGAACCACGTTAAAATTGGTGTCACTTTGTGGATGATATTGTGCATTGCTTTGATATTTCTTTGGGTATATTGCTTTACTATTTTAAAGTATAAAGGAAAAAGTAAAAAGAGGTCTTATACTTTTCACCCCCCTCTCAGTATAAGCTTGTGTTTTTCAATTGGTATCAGAGCGAGTGCCTTCAAAAATTTTAACAACTTGAAGGAAAAGCTAGTAAAGAACACAATGGATTATTCAAGTGGCAATGCAGCACTTATTCTTGATGGGTCAAATTTTGGTCTTTGGAGTGCAAGGATGAAGGTTCATCTAATGGCACTTGGGAATGAGGTTTGGGAAGTGATTGAAGATGAGTACACTATTCCTGAACATGGTCCTAATACTAAAGAAGAAAGGCTCCTACATCACAGCAATTCAAAAGCAATGAATGCAATCCTAAAAGGCTTACAGAAAGCAAATCTCACCAAAGTGATTCACTGCAAGACAGCTAGTGAAATGTGGAAACAGTTGAAGGTGGTTCATACGAGTGATACAAATGTCATAAAGGCCATGTTGAGACACTTCAAAGGTATGTTTGAACAACTCAAGATGAATGATGATGAAAATATTAGTGACTACATGCTTCGTATGGATGAGGTTGTTAACTACATGAAAGACTTAGGTCTTGAGCTTACTGAAAATGATGTTTGTGATAAGATTTTAAGATCTCTTCATAATAGATTTAGTGAAAATATTTTTGCTATTGAGGAAGCTAAAGATCTGGATAAGTTGAAAAAGGATGAGCTCCATAGTATACTTGCAGCATTTGAGTTGAGAACTCAAGTGAAAGTTGATTTCAAAAAAGATGCAGCTTTCAAGGCTACCAAGGAATCCAAGGGTAAACAACTTCAAGATAGTGATGATTCTTCTAGTGATGAAGAGGCATATTACAGTAAGAAAGGCAAGTTCTCTAGAAAGCACAAAAGTATGAAAAATATAAGATGTTTCAATTGTGGAAATTTTGGTCATTATGCTACTGACTGTACTATTCCCAAGAATGAAAGTGATGAAGATAAATAGGATTCTAAGAGCAAGGATTTTGAAAAGCACAAGCATCACAGGAAAAACAAAGATGAGCACAACAATCAAGGAAAGAGGTATTCTCACAAGCACAAGAAGAGTTTCTACCTAGACAAAGCAAGTAAGTGTTCTAGTAGTGATAGTGAAAGTTATTCAAGTGATAATGAAAATGAGATGTTGTTCATATCAAGAAAAGAGGAAGAACCGAAACATAGATTCATTATCATGAAATGTCTTAGATGTGGAAATTTTGGTCAGCTTGAGGATGATTGCACAAATAATGATTTGGTTTCTAGTATGTATGAGGATGCTTCAGAAAACTATAAGGAATATGCATCTATGGTTTTTGAAAAGGGTAGCACCTCTAGTGATAAGAAATCTAAAAAAGGCTTTGATAATTCAAAAGGAAATCAAATAAAGGATCTTGAAAGTGAACTTATTAGTGATCTTAGTGTTTTGGAAAAGGAAAGAAAGAAGAATGCTAGACTCAAGGATAAGTTAGATGAATGTTGTAAGGAGAGAGATGATCTTATAGAAAGTCTTGACTTCTCTATAGCTAAGACACAAGAACTCAAGGATGAGTTAGAGTCTAAGGTTCTTGAGTATAATGAGTTAGAACAGAAAATGGCTTCTTTGAAAGAGGAATCTAAAGAGTACAAGGATAAGATTTATATGTTTCAAGATAGCTCCAAAAATGTTAAGTCACTCATCAAAGGTCAAATAAAGACAACAAATAAAACAGGCCTTGGTTTTGTTAAGCCACATAAGGAAAAATTTGGAGAGTCTAGTAAGAGACTCCAAAAGGAAGAGAGTTCTGATGAGGAAAGTATTTTAGATCATGAGTCCTTGAATGATAGATGCACAGAAATAGAAAACATAATTCAGAATGAGAAGAAGAAGTTTTCAGGACCCAAGAGGTCAAATAAAGGAAAGTTTCAAGGCGGATGTTTTGCTTGTCACAGGTTTGGCCACATGGCTTCACATTGCATGGCTCAAGTGAAGAAGGTAAATGACAGTTTCAGAAGTGCTAGTTTCTTTCAAGGGTATTGCTATTCTTGTAAACAGTTTGGGCATTGTTGAGAAGCAACACACCCCCACTGAAAAAAAATCAATTTCACCCTCTGAAAATTTTGAACTTTCATTTTTGCAGTAGGGACCCTCTAGATGTTTTTCAGTCTTAATCCAGTTTTGCTTGTTTCCTTTTTAGGTTGTGCTTTTCCTGTCTTTCTAGCTTGTGTTTTCTTGGACTTAGCTTTTACATGCTAGAAATCATTCATGCTTAAGCCAAATCCTGCACCGGCACCAAGAAAATCCAGAAAACAGTCAGATAAATACATGAAAAATCAAATCTTTCCTTTTTTAGTAATGTCACGAAATCGCGACACTTCCATTTATGGAAATGTCGCGAAATCGCGACAGGTTTTCAGAAAATCGGCTAAGTCGCAAATGTGTAGCGAAATCGTGACACTTTCCATTTTTGGAAGTGTCGCGATATCGCGACATTTCCATTTTTGGAAAGTGTCGCAAAATCGCTGTCGGAGGAGAGAGAAGAAAGTTGTACGGAGGAGCGCGATTTGGCGACATGTCGCGATATCGCGACATGTCGCATTTTCGCTGAGTGCAAGAGAAAAATCAACTAAAAGAGCTTAAGTGCTAAAAACTGCAGCGATGCGCTGCACGTTTTGGAGAAGGGAGTTCAAGTAGAAACTTGCAGCGACGCGCTGACATGTTCCAAAATCGCGGGGCATTTGTCGAAGAAGGCTCTAAACCAAAAAGTGTAGCGATGCGCTGCACGTTTTCCAGTTGCGAAATGTTTTAAGGCTGAGATGTTTCAAAGACTTAAGGCGTCAAAGAAAAAGGGTTAAGTGTTGAAACTGCAACGACGCACTGCGTGTTTCGAAATCAGGGGTGAGAGTGGTAGCGATGCGCTGCACCTTTTTAAGGAAGTCTTGCAAAACAAGTATGCAGCGAAATAGCGGCATGGTGAGAAGAATTTGAGAAAATGTTAAGTGTCGGAAGGGTCGCGAAATCGTGACAGGAAGCAAGGAAGATGTACGGCGGCCAGCGAGAGGCGCGATTTTGCGACATGTCGCGAAATCGTGACATGTCGCGTTTTCGCGGTTGTTGGAACAGGAAGCGCAGTTGGCAGGAAGGGTGTCGCGATTTCGTGACATGTCGCGAAATCGTGACATGTCGCATTTTCGCGACCAAGTTGAGAAGAAGAGCCGCTAGCGCCAGGGACGTCGCGATTTCGCGACATGTCGCGAAATCGTGACATGTCGCAGAATCGCGATAGGAGAGAGAAAGTTCCCCAAAGGGCCAGAAGTGCATTCCAGCTGTAAACAGAAGGTTTCCTGGGATAGCGACACGTGTCAAAGCGTGTAACGGGACAAACGGGAGGCCGACATGCAAGTTTAAATTCAGGATTTTAATCTGTTTTATCCTTTAAGCTTTGATTTTATGTTTTATTAAAGAGCTAATTAATCTTTTGTCTTTCATGCAGGAATCCATCTGGCACTTACGGGATAATGGGAAAAAGACCATAAAGGCAAAGTTAAAGTGCGGATTTAGTCAAGGACCGCCATGCTAGAAGAGAAGATGCCGGTGAGGGCATTCAATGACAAATTTATGGCAGAATTAATAGCATGAAGACAATTTCAACACGGGGATGGCTTTACGGAGATCAGATCTGAGAGAGGTGGTGACTCATCCGGCTCACCAACAGAAATTAATGAGAGCATTCATTTGCGGTTGCGGATGAATGCAAGTGGCATTCAACTCTATCTTCTCCATTTATGGCAGGTGATTGCACAGATTTGCAGAATGGTTAAGTTCTATCCACAGCTTTGTTTTAATGGCTTTATATTGTAAAACCGGGTCCTAGGGTTTAGAAAGATGATAAGATTTAGGGTTTGGGGAAGAAGATATTTTTGAAAAGATCAGGGTTTGTCTGAGTCTATAAATACTTCTTCTCAATGTAATTGCGGGAGGCGGAGACTTAGAAATAAAAGGCTTATAAGCAATTTCTTGCAAATTTTGTGAAATCCTTTGTTTTTTGGATTGGGAGTTGATGTGCTTTTGCTATTTTCTGTGGTAGCATGGCCAGGAGCCTAATATTTTATAGATCTGTGATAAGTGTATCTTCTTCTGTTATCCGTTCCATTTAAGTTTGTTAGATATATGCTTGTAAATCTGCCATTATCAAGTTTAAATATGTTGTTAGGCTTCAGTTGTTCTATTGTTTGCTAGGGGAAATTACAGATTTGAGGTTAAGTTTGTTCTAATTGCTCTGTCTTCACTGTGTGAGCTAGGCTGTCGGTGAAAGATACCAGTTTTAACCAGCTGCCCTTGGATTTATAATTTTTTGCTAGATCTGTTCCACTTTGCCTTGTGCTCCTAGTTGAAAGTGATCTTAGAAATCTGGACACTTTCTTCTTGGATTTGTTCTGTTGTGAAGCTAGTAGCATAGATAAAATTGATAGTTTAAGTTTTACAGTTTAAAGTCTGATAAACTTCTCTTTCTGCCCTACCCTACCCTCTCTTTGTTTTCGGTGAAATGATCCATTTTTATTTTCTTTATTTGTCTTTTATTTGAATCTGCTGACCCATGAGAGCTAGATCAAGAATCAAGTTAAATCTGATTGTTAACAAGTAACAACTCCTGCAACTACTGAACAAGTTCGAGAACCCCCTGTAAGGTAACAGAAAGTCCATATTGAAATCTATTCCAGAAGCGAAAAAGAGTGAATAGACATTCGACCCGACTCTGTAACTCGCACCTTGGATAACCAGCTAGATCCTAAAGTGAGTGGGATTCGTCCCGTGGGTGTCTCCGGAGCTTCCTGCTCATCCTTCATGGGGTGTGTATGAAAGCCGGACCAACATCTAATTGGCGCTAGAAGGAGGGCAAGAACATCTGTTCTTAGTGCACTTGAGTTGGGAAATCCGACTGTATGTGGTGCTTGACAAATACTGTATTTTATCCAGAGTCTGGCATTTTAACATTTAAAAGTGGCTCAATTTTATAAATTGTCAGTACAATTTTTGTAAGTTGTCAGTGCAGTGTTTTAAATTGCCAAATACAGAACCTGTTGAGAACTGCAAAGTTATAAGTGCTTGTGAAAGCTGGATTCTACATACAGGGTAACAAGGTCCCACCCCGAAGCTGGAGAGCTCCTTGTTCCTGAATTAGAAACTCCGAGAAGAAGTAGCCACAGAAGGGCCACATCTCTATCACAGACAGTTTTATCACCATTGATAGTCACTCCAACCAGAGCTCAGAATATTCCTGTCAATCCATTAGCTATGGCAAATTGGTTGGGCTCCACAGCTTTGAACATTTCGGGTATAGCCCATGACTTGCCCAGAAATCCAGAAAGATATCTCCCCAGGTACAAACATGATGGGACAAGAACTGCAGAAGAACACTTGGTTGCATTCAAGAATGCACTGAAGTTATTAAATGTACAACATGAGGATGTTGCCTGTAGACTCTTCCCGTTCACTCTCCAGGAGGGAGCTTATGATTGGTTTTTAAACCTCACCAATGATTCTATCACCAGCTGGAATGATTTAGAGAAAGTTTTTGTGTCACAGTTCGGGGAAGTGATAGACCCCAGTATTTTATATCAGCAGTTTTCTAGCATCAAAAGGGAATTAAGTGAATCTATCAGATCCTATAATGTCAGATTCCAGAAAGCCTATGGTAGACTTACTGGGTATTATGTACCTAATGCTGACTTGGCATTAGAGATTTTTAGAAATTCCCTAGATCCCATGACCTCTGTCTTCTTGAAGAGAGATGCCACTGATTACCAATTTGACAGAAGCTTACAAAGAAGCTTTGATTCTAGAAAGACAGTTGGGACCCCAGCCTTTAAATGCTCAGCAAGCTCCTCTGATCACACAAGCTGCTCCTGTGTTTAATCCCATTCCACATCAGATGATGTTGCCAGTCTGTCAGACTCTACCATCGGCAAGTCCATCAACTGTTGCACCTGTTGAGAATGTACAAAACCCAGTGAAAGAGGCTGACAATGCAAGGATTGAAGAAGTCTCAAAGATTGTTCAGAAGCTGGCCAATGATTTTTTGAGTTTTAAAAGGCAAACTTCTACTGGTGACAATCCCAACAGATACTCATATCAACCAAACAGATTTAACAGGCCCCCATATGAACCTAATAAATATTACAAGGGTAAAACTCATGATGTGAACATTTGTGATTTAGCCTACGCCCAACCGGTGCGAGAATACATGCCACTTCTCGGCATGGGGAGTTAGGAATGTCTGGAATTTTGCAATGCATTTGAAGCCTTGTCTGGTGATCTGATCTCCCCTCGAAAATCAAAGAACTGCTGATGGCCCAAGTTCATCTGGCCACAGTGCAGCCATGGTCCTGGATTCCTTTTCTTTCCCGGATGAATCTGAGAATGTAGTTGAAATGCCTATAGATGAAGTACAGGCTTTCCAGCAATACAGAAGAGATAGCTACAACCTGAGGAACAGGAATCCTGAGCCAAATACCACATCAACTCCTCCGGATAACTCTCACAATATTCCTCCGGACCCCTCTCCAAGCAATAATCCACCTCCACCAAAGGGAGGAGCTCAGAGAGTACCAGATGTTGTTGTTCCTCCACTTAACAAAGGATATAACATAGTGGAGGATATGAAAAAGATTAAGGCCAACATTACTCTGCATGAGCTGGCACAGATTTCAGAGCGAGAGAGACAACTCTGATAAAGACATACTGCGGCCTGCTGCTAAACCTGTAGACAAGGGAAAGAAAATAGCAAATGCCAATCTAGCCATGTACAAAGAAAAAACTGAAGTTCCCCCCTTTTACTGACTGTCAAAATTTTTGGGAAGAACTTACATAATTGTTTGGTAGATTCAGGTGCATCTGCTAATGTTATGCCATTGGCCATTTGTCAGCAATTGGGGTTGACCCCAATGAAATCTAAAAGAAGAGTCGTCCAATTGGACAAGTCAGAAGTTAAAGTTGTTGGAGAGCTTCAAAATATTCACATCCAATTAGCCTCCGAGCCTAGGGCTCAGCATAAGATTGAAATCCAAGTTGTGGATATCCCAGTGGGATATGGGATGTTGTTGAGTAGGGATTGGTCTAGGTCCTTGAATGGATATTTGGCAACAGATTTTTCACACATGTGGTTGCCATGGAAAGGAGTGGCAAATCAGTTGCGGGTTGACAGAGAACCCAGGTACAAGCACACCATTACAGAGTACAATGCAGCTAATGAAACTGTCAATATTGCAGAGGTAGATATTGGTGTCTACAATTTGACAACTGGGCAGAGTAACCAGTTTAATAAAGCTCATCCTGTACATACTAATGAAGTTTGGACACTTCATGTGGATGGAGCCAGATGTAAACAGGGATCTGGAACAGGGGCAGTCCTCAAAGGACCTCAAAGTCAGACATTTTTTATGTCTTACCGCCTGTAGTTCCCATGTACTAATAATTTAGCAGAGTATGAAGCTCTGATTTTAGGTTTAAAATTTGCATTGGATAGAAATGTGAAAAACATTCAAGTTTTCACTGATTCAGAATTAGTGGCAAGCCAAGTCAGGGGTAAGTTTCAGTGCAAAGCCTCTTATCTGAAAGGATACAAGCACAGAGCTTGGGATCTTGTGGAAGGCTTTGATGCATTTAACTTAACACATATACCCAGGGAACAAAATTCACATGCAGATGTCTTGGCATCTTCAGCTGCAAGTTTAAAGCCATTGGAGGAATTCAAATGGGATAAGTTTTCAATTGAATTAGTCCCCTGTCCTTCGGTTCCAAACAATATAGACAACTTTCAAGTTTTCTCAGATGATCAACAGATTGTGAACTTCTTACAGAGTACCAACACCTTTGAGAATGCTATAATTGATGAAGGCCAAAGGGATACCCTGATGGAACAGTTAGATGATGACAGGGGAATCATGAGATTGAAGGACAACAGAATCCCAAAGGGAATGGTGGAGCTGGAGAGGCTATTTGATGTTGACAAGATCAAGCAGAGGGTGAATTCTGAAGATTATGTGGGCACCACAGACAATGAGACTGAAAATTTGAATGTAGGCACTGAGGAGGATCCAAAGAACATCAAGTTGGCAAAGGATTGTGACCCAGAAATAAAGAGAAATATGATTGATTTCCTGCACAGGTCTAAGGATGTAATGGCCTGGTCATACAAGGATTTAAAGGTGTTTGACCCAAAAGTTTACACCCACATCATACCTTTAAAAGAATCTTGCAAGCCTTTCAGACAAAAACAGAGGCATGTTAATGCTCTGTTAGAACCCCTTATTCAGAAAGAAGTGGAGAAGCTCTTGAGTGCAGCAATTATTTTTCCTATCAGGCATTCTACTTGGGTGGCAAATCTGGTGCCAGTCAGGAAGAAAAATGGGGAGATCCGCCTGTGTGTGGATTTCAGGAATTTAAATAAGGCTTCTGAAAAGGACAACTATCCCCTGCCTTCTATGGATGAAGTCCTGCAAATTGTCAATGGATCAGAGATGATGTCTTTCTTGGATGGCTTCTCAGGGTACAACCAGATATTGGTTGAGAAAGAAGATAGAATGAAGACTGCCTTTACAACTAAGTGGGGTACTTTTGCTTACAAGAGAATGCCATTTGGTTTAATAAATGCAGGAGCAACATTTCAGAGAGCAATGGATCATGCCTTCAAGGGGCTTATGGGCAAATGTATTGTTGTGTACATGGATGATTTAACAGTCTTCTCCAAATCCAGATTTGACCATGTCAAGCACTTAGAGTCTGTGTTTAACAAGTGTAGGGAGTTTGGCATTTCTCTGAATCCAAAGAAATGCATTTTTGGTGTAACAGAAGGGAAGCTCCTAGGGCATTTAGTCACAAAGGATGGCATTTCTATGGATCCAGGCAGAGTTGAGGCCATATCTGGCATACCATTTCCCAACTCCAAGAAAGAGTTGAGGTCATTCTTTGGAAAGATAAACTTTGTCAGGAAGTTTATCTCTGGCTTTGCAGAGATAGTTAAGCCAATGAATGACATGTTAAAGCAATCTGCCCAGATTGTCTGGACCCCAGAGGCTAAGGCAGCCTTCCAAGAGATTAAGACAGCTATTAAACAAGCTCCAGTTCTGGTAAGCCCAGACTTCAGTGCAGATTTTTATCTGTACACTTTCTCTTCTGAACATACACTTGCTGCAGTCCTGACCCAAAGAAGGGAAACCGGAGAACATCCAATTGCTTTTAAGAGCACTAATTTGAAGGGAGCTGAACTAAAATATTCCAGATTAGACAAACAAGCTTATGCTTTAGTAAGAGCAGTGAAACAGTTCAGACATTATATACTCAGAAGCAAAACTCATGCCATAGTGCCAGACCCAGCTGTGAAGTATCTTCTAAGTCAAAATGAGTTGGGTGAACTGAGGGGCAATTGGGTTACCAGGTTGCAAGAGTATGACTTGGAGATTAGGCCTGCTAAATTGATCAGAGGACTTGGCTTGTCCAGACACATTGCTGAAGTGCCTCCACAGCAAGAAGTTAATCAGTTGAATTTTGAATCTGATGATTGGTATGGAGATATCATTCATCTGCTACAGTTTGGAATTTGCCCATCCCATTTGAACAGAACTCAAAGGAGAGCATTAAAGTTAAAAGCTGCTCATTATCTCCTCAAGGCAGGTACTCTGTACGGGGAGAATTATGCTGGCATCTTTCTAAGGTGCATTTCTCCCGGTGAAGTCAGTGAAGTCATGGCTAGTTTTCATGAAAAACTAGGGGCGGGACATTCATCAGGATCTGCTACAGCACATAAAATACTAAGAGCAGGTTATTATTGGCCTACACTTTTTAAGGATGCACATCAGCATGTCAGAACCTGCCATCAATGCCAGAATTTTGCAGCCAAAGAGGCTAACCGGGCTCTGCCATTGCAACCAGTTGTGATAAACAAACCTTTCATGCAATGGGGACTTGATTTTGTGGGGGTGATCAATCCAAAGTCCTCAACAAGACATAAATATGTGCTGACAGCTACTGACTATTGCACAAGGTGGGTTGAAGCAGCGACCACCACAAGAAGTACAACTCAAGAAGTCATTGAATTTCTTGAATCAAATGTCATAACTAGATTTGGGGTTCCCCTGAATTTGGTCTGTGATAATGGACCAGACCTTCCAATCATTGGAGTTTGCAGATTGGGCATACCAGATGGGGATAGTTATCAGATTCTCATCCAACTACTACCCCCAAGGCAATGGATTGGCTGAGTCCACCAACAAGAACTTAATGAATGCCATCAAAAAGTCTACGACGAGATAAACCCGAGCGAATGGCATACATTGTTGAAATATGCACTTGTGGGCTGACAGGATAACACATAAGGTTGCTCTTAAGACCTCTCCCTTTGCTTTGCTTTGTATGGTACCCGACCAATTGTTCCCATCTCTCTCAAGCTGCCTACCTACCAATTTGCCTTAGATTATTTTGAGGATCATGATGATGCTGAAGCCCGTGTTTTAGATCTCACTAACTTGTAGGATGAAAGACTCCAAGCCCTGGAGCACTTCAGTAGGCATCAAGAAACTGTCAAAAGGTGGTTTGACAAGAGGGCCAAAGTGAAAGCTTTCAGACTGGCAGACTTGGTGCTCCTGTGGGACAAGGCTCATGAGAAGAAGGGTAAGCATACAAAGTTGCAGCCACTGTGGATAGGCCCCTACCAAATTGCTGAGATATTGGGTAACAATGCATTCCGTTTACAAGATCTGGATGGTAATTTTCTGGACCTCCCTGTTAATGGTCAATACTTGAAACATTATTTCTCGGCTGTTCCATCCAATCTATCATTTGAATGAAGTCATAAAGAAGTTGTAATATGTGTACATATTGTAAATAGCTCTGCAAGTTTATTCTGCTTTAGTTTAGTTCTAGTTTTCTTGTGCAGTTGCTTCAATAGTTTTTAGTTTTATGTTTCTTCTTAGTTGCCTGTACAGTTTTTAGTTGTGTTTTTAGTTAATCCTTGCTTTTATTTAAGTTTGTACAGTCTTTTGTTTCAGTTTTAGTTGCTTTGCTTCTTTTTTCTTTGCTTCCTGTACAGTTCAGTGTTTTAGTCTGTACAGTTTTATTTTGTTTTGCTTTAAGGCCAGTTTTATCTTGTTTTGCTTCAAGGCCTGTCTGTCCTTGAAAGTCTATGCAAAGTCCTTTAGCTTCTAAAGGTCTCTGTTCTTTGCCTTTGTCTGAGCATCAATGAAAAGTCAGCCTGCTGAAAATTGTTTTATTCTGAGCTGATAAATCCACAATCCAGTGCCCCATTCTGTTCATTATTCTAATTGAGATAGTCTGCTTACTCTGAACTGTGGAACTATTTTGCTATTCAGGATGAAGGTAGAGAGATGATTGGATCTTGTGTCTTGCTTGCCACAGTTGTTTTAATTATAGAGAAGCTGCTATGCTGTTTAGTTGGAGGAACTCCCAGGGAATCCAAGAAAAGCTGGTTATAAGAGGGGACTATGGTTCATGCAATTATTTGGGTATCCACAGAGGCTATCAGTGCCTAGACTGAAACAGTTCCAGATTGATCAAGTGTTAAAAGAAAATTGTGATTTCCCTAAGGCCTTTCAGATATTGATATATTTCAAAAAAAAAAAAGAGAAGAAGAAAAAAAAAAAGAAAAAAGAGTTATATGAGAGAGAGGCAGCCAGATTCCAAAAGCTATTTTTCTTTTACCAAGTTGAAGATCCTTCCTTACAGTTGTAAATTTGGGTCGTGTAAATCTAAAGGGTAACTCTGTCTAGGCTGTAAAAGGCTAAACTAGTAAACAGAGCTCTACTCGGTTTCCCCTTTTTATGATCTAGAGAAGTTGATCAGTCCAGAGTTCAACATTCGATTCAGTCATCCTTGAAGAAAGTTTATACCCTTTGAAATTGCACATCAGAAATCTTCCTTGAAGTAATCCAGCCTAGTATGTCCTTGGGAAATTTTAACAGCTAGCAGTTAACAGTCAATTTATTGCGAAGAATGTCTGTGGCAAGGCATGATGCATGGTCTTTTTGTTTTGAAACCAGAGTCTTGGGTTCTAAAATAGTGCTACTATTTTACCCGTAGATATCGCCATTTGTTGAGAAGCAACACACCCCCACTGAAAAAAAATCAATTTCACCCTCTGAAAATTCTGAACTTTCATTTTTGCAGTAGGGACCCTCTAGATGTTTTTCAGTCTTAATCCAGTTTTGCTTGTTTCCTTTTTAGGTTGTGCTTTTCCTGTCTTTCTAGCTTGTGTTTTCTTGGACTTAGCTTTTACATGCTAGAAATCATTCATGCTTAAGCCAAATCCTGCACCGGCACCAAGAAAATCCAAAAAACAGTCAGATAAATACATGAAAAATCAAATCTTTCCTTTTTTAGTAATGTCGCGAAATCGCGACACTTCCATTTATGGAAATGTCGCGAAATCGCGACAGGTTTTCAGAAAATCGGCTAAGTCGCAAATGTGTAGCGAAATCGCGACACTTTCCATTTTTGGAAGTGTCGCGATATCGCGACATTTCCATTTTTGGAAAGTGTCGCAAAATCGCTGTCGGTCGGAGGAGAGAGAAGAAAGTTGTACGGAGGAGCGCGATTTGGCGACATGTCGCGATATCGTGACATGTCGCATTTCCGCTGAGTGCAAGAGAAAAATCAACTAAAAGAGCTTAAGTGCTAAAAACTGCAGCGATGCGCTGCACGTTTTGGAGAAGGGAGTTCAAGTAGAAACTTGCAGCGACGCGCTGACATGTTCCAAAATCGCGGGGCATTTGTCGAAGAAGGCTCTAAACCAAAAAGTGTAGCGATGCGCTGCACGTTTTCCAGTTGCGAAATGTTTTAAGGCTGAGATGTTTCAAAGACTTAAGGCGTCAAAGAAAAAGGGTTAAGTGTTGAAACTGCAGCGACGCGCTGCGTGTTTCGAAATCAGGGGTGAGAGTGGTAGCGATGCGCTGCACCTTTTTAAGGAAGTCTTGCAAAACAAGTATGCAGCGAAATAGCGGCATGGTGAGAAGAATTTGAGAAAATGTTAAGTGTCGGAAGGGTCGCGAAATCGCGACAGGAAGCAAGGAAGATGTACGACGGCCAACGAGAGGCGCGATTTTGCGACATGTCGCGAAATCGTGACATGTCGCATTTTCGCGGCTATTGGAACAGGAAGCGCAGTTGGCAGGAAGGATGTCGCGATTTCGTGACATGTCGCGAAATCGTGACATGTCGCATTTTCGCGACCAAGTTGAGAAGAAGAGCCGCTAGCGCCAGGGACGTCGCGATTTCATGACATGTCACGAAATCGTGACATGTCGCAGAATCACGATAGGAGAGAGAAAGTTCCCCAAAGGGCCTGAAGTGCATTCCAACTGTAAACAGAAGGTTTCCTGGGATAGCGACACGTGTCAAAGCGCGTAACAGACAAACAGAGGCCGACATGCAAGTTTAAATTCAGGATTTTAATCTGTTTTATCCTTTAAGCTTTGATTTTATGTTTTATTAAAGAGCTAATTAATCTTTTGTCTTTCATGCAAGAATCCATCTGGCACTTACGGGACAACTGAAAAAGACCATAAAGGCAAAGTTAAAGTGCGGATTTAGTCAAGGACCGCCATGCTAGAAGAGAAGATGTCGGTGAGGGCATTCAATGACAAATTTATGGCAGAATTAATAGCATGAAGACAATTTCAACACAGGGATGGCTTTACGGAGATCAGATCTGAGAGAGGTGGTGACTCATCCGGCTCACCAAAAGAAATTAATGAGAGCATTCATTTGCAGTTGTGGATGAATGCAAGTGGCATTCAACTCTATCTTCTCCATTTATGGCAGCTGACTGCACAGATTTGCAGAATGGTTAAGTTCTATCCACAACTTTGTTTTAATGGCTTTATATTGTAAAACCCGGTCCTAGGGTTTAAAAGAAAGATAAGATTTAGGGTTTGGGGAAGAAGATATTTTTGAAAAGATCAGGGTCTGTCCTGAGTCTATAAATACTTCTTCTCAATGTAATCGCGGGAGGCGGAGACTTAGAAATAAAAGGCTTATAAGCAATTTCTTGCAAATTTTGTGAAATCCTTTGTTTTCTGGACTGGGAGTTGATGTGCTTTTGCTGTTTTCTGTGGTAGCATGGCCAGGAGCCTAATATTTTATAGATCTGTGATAAGTGTATCTTCTTCTGTTATCCGTTCCATTAAAGTTTGTTAGATATATGTTGTAAATCTGCCATTATCAAGTTTAAATATGCTGTTAGGCTTCAGTTGTTCCATTGTCTGCTAGGGGAAATTACAGATTTGAGGTTAAGTTTGTTCTAATTGCTCTGTCTTCACTGTGTGAGCTAGGCTGCCGGTGAAAGATACCAGTTTTAACCAGCTGCCCTTGGATTTATAATTTTCTGCTAGATCTGTTCCACTTTGCCTTGTGCTCCTAGTTGAAAGTGATCTTAGAAATCTGGACACTTTCTTCTTGGATTTGTTCTGTTGTGAAGCTAGTAGCATAGATAAAATTGACAGTTTAAGTTTTACAGTTTAAAGTTTGATAAACTTCTCTTTCTGCCCTACCCTACCCTCTCTTTGTTTTGGTGAATGATCCATTTTTATTTTCTTTATTTGTCTTTTATTTGAATCTGCTGACCCATGAGAGCTAGATCAAGAATCAATTTCAAATCGATTGTTAACAAGTAACAACTTTTGCAACTATTGAACAAGTTCAGGAACCCCCTGTAAGGTAACAGACAGATCCATATTGAAATCTATTCCAGAAGCGGAAAAGAGTGAATAGACATTCGACCCGACTCTGTAACTCGCACCTTGGATAACCAGCTAGATCCTAAAGTGAGTGGGATTCGTCCCGTGGGTGTCTCTCGGAGCTTCCTGCTCATCCTTCGCGGGGTGTGTATGAAAGCCGGACCAACAGGCATAAGGCAATTTTTTGCAAGGCTAATAACGAGAACAGGGTTAGTCAGAACAGGTGGATTCAAAGAATAGGTATGCCTAAAAGAAATAACATTGTTACTTGTTATAAGTGCAACAATGAAGGTCACACAGCTAGACAGTGTAGAGCTAAACTTCCAAGGTACAGGAACAGGAACAGTGGTATGAACAGGTCCAAAGATCAAGGCATGGATAAGAACAGGAATGATAACATGAACAAAAACAAGAACAGGAATAGGAACATGAATATGGACAAGGAGAACAAGAGAAGACATGGTAAGGCAGCTATAGACACTGATGATGATCAGTGCCTGTTGGGAGTTTTACTCCCACCCCAAAATTAAACACCTCAATAGGAGGTGGGGGAGGGACTAAGCTAAGAGGCTCATTCTTAGTCCCAAGCCCCAAAGGTGACCCTTTGCCATTGATGACAAAGGGGGAGAGATATGAGTAAGGGGGAGAGCCTCAAGACAGGGGGAGCTATTTATGTTGAGTTTGTTGGCAATTTTGGGTACCTTGGGTGCATTGCCTTTGCTCAAGTGTATAAGTTGTCATTGATGTCAAGAAGCTTTTGAAGGAATTTGATTTGATGTAAAATAATTTGTTTTGATGAAGGTTACGGCTTGACAGGTTCGAAAGAAAGCAAGTTAGAAAAGTGTCGCGATATCGCGACATGTTGCAGTTTCGCGACTCAAAGAGGAGAGAGAATGTTCGAGTCAAAAATGTCATGATTTCGCGACATATTGCAAGGAAGGTTGAATGGACGAAAAAGTGTCACGATTTCGTGACATGTTGCAGGAGAGAGAGTCCGAAAGAAAAAGTGTCACGATTTCGTGACATAATGCAGGGGAGAGAGTCCGAAAGAAAAAGTGTCACGATTTCGTGACATAATGCAGGAGAGAGATTTTGGGAGAAAAAGTGTCGTGATATCGTGACATGTCGGGCTTTTGCAACCCGAATAAGAGAAAAACACAAGGCAGCGAAAGTGTCGCAATTTCGTGACATGTTCATGTTTTCGCTAGTGCAAGCAGACAAGAGTGCAAGGAAGAGAAAGTGTCACGATTTCATGATAGTTTGAGATGGCAACGTTCGGTTGGAGAAAGTGTCACGATTTCACGATAGAAATAGAATGCAAGTCTTCTATAGGAGAAGTGTCGCGATTTCACAATAAAAGTAGAGAGGAAGGCTATGAATATAGAAGTGTCACGATTTCATGACAAAAGCAGAAAGGAGGTCTACGAAGGGAGAAATGTCGCGATATCATGACAAAAGCAAAGTTGATGCTGACTAAGTCAGAAGTGTCACGATATCGTGACAAGAACTTATTTGAAGTCGACAAAGGCAAAAGTGTCACGATATCACGACAAAAGCCAAAAGAAAGTGTACGGATGCAAAGGTGTCACGATATCGCGACATGTTGTAGTTTCGTGGCAAAAACTACAAAAGAGTTACAGAGGCAGTTGAGGCCGACAAAGTTAAATGTGAGCCAATGATGTTTAGGGTTTGCAGCCGACGTAGTTTAGGGTTTGTAGTCGACGTAGTTTAGGGTTGTGCAACCGACTAAGATCAAGGTTTTGATCTTGAAAGTGTTAGTATAAAAGGAGGGTTGTTTGGAGAGTTGAGGGCGATTGGCGAGATAGTCGAATGTGCATCGAAGTGTGTGAGATGCAGCCAAAAGAGCGCAAGAGCGTAGAAGTGGCGAGATGATGTCGAAGCATGTAGAGTGAGCGCAACAGGAAAATACGAATGAGGACATTTGTGCTAGACCGAAGGACTGTGTTTAGTGCAAATTTGAGGACCATCTTTGGAGGTGATAGAGTTGAGGACAGAGGTCTCCAACCAGAGCAAGGAGGACAGGTGTCTTCTATGGATAGAGTTCCATTTGCTAAGGGCAGCGGAGGCAGAGGTTTTCTAGAGGATCACCAGCCAGAGTAGAGCTAGGGGATCGGTGTCTCCTGTGGGTTGGTGCCCATGAACTCGAGATTAGGGGATTGGTGTCTCCTTTGGGTTGGTGCCCATAAACATTGTAATCGGGAAAGGTATTCCCAGAATTTGGATTGATAAAATTTAGTGAAATATTTTATCTGTGGATGTAGCCCAACCTTTTTGGGTGAACCACGTTAAAAATGGGTCTTCAATGTGTGATGCTTTCTATCTTGATCAATGTTGTGTTGATGCCACTACTATCTAAAGTTAAAATTATTAATTGCTTAAGTCTTATACTGTTCACCCCCCTCTCAGTATAAGCTTGTGTTCTTCAATTGGTATTAGAGCGGGTTTCTCCAGAAAGAGCCTAATAGCTTGGAGAAGGATCTATCAGAGGAACATACAGATTCAAAAAGAGATGAAGAGGTTGGGTTCGATCTCAAAGGTGAATTCTTCTTGGCTTTAAAAAGGCTTGAGAAATTTAGGGAAGAAAATTCTATTCTCAAGCATCAATGTCAGGAAGAAGAGATTGCAAGATCAAAATTGTCTCAAAGAGTTATAGACTTCAAAATTCTAGCTGAAGAAGGAAAGAAGGTTGAACAGGTTCTACGATGAAGCTTTAAAAGGAAAGGAAGTTGATTGCGAGAAACTAGAAGAAGAGGTTATGTCTCTTAGAGTGAAGTTGGAACAATTGGCTCTCGAGATAGAATACTCCGTATGAAAAGCAAAAGAAGGATGGTATCACTATTCATGAAATAGGGTCTTCGAGCAAGACCAATCTTCATCCTGAAGAGCGGTGGATTCCAGTTGGTCACAAGAAGAACAATCATCCAAGGCATCAAAACAGGTTACATAATACTTTCCATGGCTATTGTTTTTCCTGCAAGAATTTTGGTCACAAAGCTATGCATTGCAATAAATCCTTGAATAGCCATAGTAAGGAAAATGTTAACTCTTTTGCACCTCTTATGAATAAAAATTTCATGTGTTACAAGTGCAAGAATTTTGGGCATATAGCAAGGATGTGCAGTTTGGATAGATCTAGCCTTGAGTTCACTAAAAAGAAAAATGAGATCAAATCTAAATCAATGATAGTTCAAACTTCTTTTCATGCTCAAGACAAAGTAGAAAAATGGTATCTTGATAGTGGTTGTTCAAAACATATGACTAGTGAAAAGGAAAAGTTTTTGGTCTTAAAACAAACAAACCGAGGAACAATCAGTTTTGGAGATAATAGGTCAACTAAAATCTGTGGTAAAGGGACTCTTAGTTTGGATGGGAAATCCAAAACAGAAAATGTGCTTTATGTAGAAGGCCTAAGACATAATCTTCTAAGTGTGAGTCAACTTTGTGATCAAGGGCACATAGTATCTTTCTTTTCAGATAGATGTGAGATAAGTAAAGAAAAAAATGGAAAACTCATTGCGAGTGCTACAAGGACTCCAAACAATCTTTACATGCTGAGTGAGATAAAAAGGGAAAAGTGTTTTCTAACTCAAGAAGATGAGAGTTGGCTATGGCATAAAATATTGGGGCATTTGAGCTTTGATAATCTTGTCAATATTAGTAACAAGGAAGTAGTTAGAGACTTGCCCAAAATAAAAAGGCCCCATAATATCATTTACGGTCCCTGTCAACATGGAAAACAGACTAGAACCAGTTTCAAATCAAAAGGGTATACTTCTTCAAAACCATTGGATCTTATTCATAGTGATTTATGTGGCCCCACAAGAACTCAGAGCATTTAGGGAGAAAGCTACTTCATGCTGTTTATAGATGATTATTCTAGAATGACTTGGGTTACTTTTCTCAAAGAAAAATATGAAGCTTTTGAAAAATTTAAAGCTTTCAAAGAAATGATTGAAAATGAGACTGACAAGAGAATCAAATGCTTAAGATCGGACAGAGGAGGAGAGTTCACTTCAAATGAATTTGTGGAATACTATGAGCAACAAGGAATCAAAAGAGAATATTCAACAGCAAGAACTCCTCAACAAAATGGAGTAGTTGAAAGGAAAAATAGAACTATTGAAAATATGGCTAGAGCTATGTTAAATGAGTCAAAACTTTCAGATGGCTTTTGGAAAGAGGCAGTCAGTACAATAGTCTACATTATCACCAGGGCCCAACTTAGAGTCAATCATCATAAAACTCCTTATGAGTTATGGAAAGGAAGACCAGCTACAGTAAAATACTTCAAAGTGTTTGGGAGTAAGTGCTTCATCAGAAGGGAAGATCAGAATTTGGGTAAGTTTGATCCTAGGTGTGATGAGGGAATCTTTCTTGGATATTCCAACAGAAGCAAGGCCTATAGATGCTTCAACAAAAGAATGCATACAGTCATAGAGAGCATAAATGTAACAGTTGATGAAAAGACAGGGATAAGAGAACCAGTCAAGGAACTCAGTGATGAAATTTGTCAAGAAGAATTTAGAGAGGTTTCAGATGAAGAAGAGGAAAGACAACAACTGCTTCCCAAAACTCCTTCACGATATGTTTAGAAACATCATCCCAAATATTTGATCATTGGTGATCCAAACAACAGGCAAACAAGAAGAAGAGTCATTCCTTCACACGATTCTACAAATGTTTCATTATTATCTCAGATTGAGCCAAAATATTTCAGTGAAGCATGTGCAAATAAATTTTGGGTAAAAGCAATGGATGAAGAGCTAAATCAAATAGAGAAAAGTGAAACTTGGGATTTGGTTCCAAGACCTAAGGACAAGAATGTCATTGGCACAAAATGGATATTCAGAAATAAACTCAATGAGGATGGAAAGATTGTCAGAAACAAAGCTAGGTTAGTCTGCAAAGGTTATGCTCAAGTAGAAGGTGTTGATTTCGAAGAGACGTTCGCTCCTCGTTGCTCATCTCGAAGCTATCAGAATGTTTTTGGCCCTTTCAAGCTTCAAATCATTCAAGGTATATCAAATGGATGTAAAGTCAGCTTTTCTAAATGGGGTGTTGGTAGAAGAAGTCTACATAGAACAACCAGAAGGAGTGTCTCTATTAGAACAGTCAGACTATGTGTGTAAATTTAAAAAGGCCTTGTATGGGTTAAAGCAAGCACCGAGGGCTTGGTACTCAAGACTTGACAATTATCTTCATGAGCAAGGCTTCAGGAAAGGCATGGCAGATAGCAATTTGTATATTAAGAATGAAGATGATGATATGTTGATTATGGTTGTCTATGTTGATGATATTATTTTTGGGGGAAATAATACTCAGATGTGCAAAGTTTTTGCTAACACCATGCAGAAGGAATTTGAGATGTCCATGATTGGAGAGCTGTCATTCTTTTTAGGTCTTCAGATTGCTCAATCAAAATATGGTGTATTTCTCTCTCAAGGAAAGTATATCAAAGAAATGTTGAAGAAATTTGGGATGATGGACAACAAACCAATATGTACTCCAATGATTACAGGGTGCAAGATGAGTAAAGACGATGAATCTCCAGTGGCAGATCAGAGGTTGTACAGATCAATGATTGGCAGTTTATTATATGTTACAGCTACCAGACCAGATATCATGAAGGCAGTTGGGTTAGTAGAAAGATTTCAGGCAGCTCCAAAATATTCTCATGTTATAGAAATTAAGAGGATATTCAGATATCTAAAGGGCACTATGGACTTTGGGCTTTGGTATCCCAAAGGTGATGATTTCACCCTCATGGCCTATACAGATGCAGATTGGGCAGGCAGTATTGATGACAGGAAGAGCACTAGTGGTGGAGCATTCTTTCTGGGAAAGAGTTTGGTTTCTTGGCTAAGTAAGAAACAACCTTCAGCTTCCTTATCTACAGCAGAGGTTGAATACATAGCAACAGTGGCTGGGTGTACACAGGTTTTATGGATGAAAACCACCTTGGAGGATTTCAAAGTCAAGCATGAACAACCCATCTCCATATTTTGTGATAATACGAGTGCCATAAGTATTTCCAAAAATTCAGTAATGCACTCAAGGACAAAGCATATTTCCATCAAGTATCACTTTCTAAGGGAGAAAGTGCAAGACAAGCAAGTCAAGCTAGAGTATGTGCCTACTAAAGAGCAGATTGCAGATATCTTCACCAAACCTCTTCCAAGAGATACGTTTGAGTATCTAAGGGAAAAATTGGGAGTTGTACTCCCACCCCAGAATTAATCACCTCATCAGGAGGTGGGGGAGGGACCAAGCTAAGAGGCTCATTCTTAGTCCCGAACCCCAAAGGTGACCCTTTGCCATTGATGACAAAGGGGGAGAGTTATGAGTAAGGGGGAGAGCTTCAAGTGAAGAGGAAAGCTTCAAGTTAGGGGGAGAAAAACTTCAAAGGAAGATTCTCAGTTGTGGGCACAGTTTCTCAGCTGTTAGCATAGTTGGTTTTAGTTTTGGCTCTTGAGACGTGTTTTCAGTAAAGGTTTGCCATCAATGACAAAGGGGGAGATTGTTGGCAATTTTGGGTACCTTGGGTGCATTGCCTTTGCTCAAGTGTATAAGTTGTCATTGATGTCAAGAAGCTTTTGAAGGAATTTGATTTGATGTAAAATAATTTGTTTTGATGAAGGTTACGGCTTGACAGGTTCGAAAGAAAGCAAGTTAGAAAAGTGTCGTGATATCGCGACATGTCGCAGTTTCACGACTCAAAGAGGAGAGAGAATGTTCGAGTCAAAAATGTCACGATTTCGTGACATATTGCAAGGAAGGTTGAATGGACAAAAAAGTGTCACGATTTCGCGACATGTTGCAAGAGAGAGAGTCCGAAAGAAAAAGTGTCACGATTTCGTGACATAATGCAGGAGAGAGAGTCCGAAAGAAAAAGTGTCGCGATTTCACGACATAATATAGGAGAGAGAGTCCGGGAGAAAAAGTGTCGCGATATCGCGACATGTGGGGCTTTCGTGACCCGAAGAAGAGAAAAACACAAGGCAGCGAAAGTGTCGCGATTTCGTGACATGTTTCGATTTTGCTAGTGCAAGCAAACAAGAGTGCAAGGAAGAGAAAGTGTCACAATTTCGCGACAGATTGAGATGGCAGCGTTCGGTTGGAGAAAGTGTCACGATTTCATGACAAAAATAGAATGCAGGTCTTCTATAGGAGAAGTGTCATGATTTCACGACAAAAGCAGAAAGGAAGGCTATGAAGACAGAAGTGTCACGATTTCACGACAAAAGCAGAAAGGAGGTCGACGAAGGGAGAAATGTCGTGATATCGTGACAAAAGAAAAGTTGATGTTGACTAAGTCAGAAGTGTCGCGATATCGCGACAAGAACTTAGTTGAAGTCGACAAAGGCAGAAGTGTCGCGATATCACGACAAAAGCCAAAAGAAAGTGTACGGATGCAAAGGTGTCGCGATATCGCGACATGTTGTAGTTTCACGACAAAAACTATAGAAGAGTTACAGAGGCAGTTGAGGCCGACAAAGTTAAATGTGAGCCGACGATGTTTAGGGTTTGCAGTCGACGTAGTTTAGGGTTTGCAACCGACGTAGTTTAGGGTTGTGCAGCCGACTAAGATCAAGGTTTTGATCTTGAAAGTGTTAGTATAAAAGGAGGGTTGTTTGGAGAGTTGAGGGCGATTGGCGAGATAGTCGAATGTGCGTCGAAGTGTGCAAGATGCAACCGAAAGAGCGCAAGAGCACAGAAGTGGCGAGATGATGTCAAAGCATGTAGAGTGAGTGCAATAGGAAAAGATGAACGAGGACATTTGTGCTAGACCGAAGGACTGTGTTTAGTGCAAATTTGAGGACCAGCTTTGGAGGTGATAGAGTTGAGGATAGAGGTCTCCATCCAGAGCAGGGAGGACAGGTGTCTTCTATGGATAGAGTTCCATTTGCTAAGGGCAATGGAGGCAGAGGTTTTCTAGAGGATCACCAGCCATAGCAGAGCTAGGGGATCTGTGTCTCCTATGGGTTGGTGCCCACGAACTCGAGATTAGGGGATTGGTGTCTCCTTTGGGTTGGTGCCCATAAACATTGTAATCGGGAAAGGTATTCCCAGAATTTGGATTGATAAAATTTAGTGAAAGATTTTATCTGTGGATGTAGCCCAACATTTTTGGGTGAACCATGTTAAAAATGGGTCTTCAATGTGTGATGCTTTCTGTCTTGATCAATGTTGTGTTGATGCCATTGCTATCTAAAGTTAAAACTATTAATTGCTTAAGTATTATACTGTTCACCCCCCCTCTCAATATAAGCTTGTGTTCTTCAGAGTTTCTGTGTTGTTTAGAAGCACGGTTTGCCATCAATGACAAAGGGGGATATTGTTGGTAATTTTGGGTTTGAGATCCTAGCTTCTTGTCTATGAGTTTTCATTGATGTCAAAAGGAAATGACATTAATGTTAAGAGGATGTGTTGGCTTCAAAGGTGGAAGATTCCAAAAGAATCTTTTTAAGAGAATTCGAAGAGATTCCATTGGCAATGGTTTTTATTAAAACCAATGGAGGTTCTCTTTATTATTTATTTAATTATTATTTAAAACCCTTCAAGGTTTTAATTAATTAATTAAGGGAGAAATTATTTTTAATTTATTAAAAATACTTTAAGGGTTTTTAAACCCTTTAGAAAGCAAATTTTGATTAAATTCAAAATTACTTTTCTTTGCAGCTAACGTGTTCTAAAGTCCACGTATGGACTATAAATATGAGAAGGTTCCTAAGGTTAAACCCTCTTGGAAAATCAAAGGCAATTAATTTTTTTGGCTGCGATCGAATGTTCTGTTTATGCTACGAAAGAGGAGAGCTCGTGGTTTGAATAGCTTTCAGAAAGCTTGACCGTTTATGTGGAAGGAAGTCCGTCTTGGACTTTGTAAGCCCCTTGTGGGCTAGTGGCAGTGAAGGCTACATTTGGGCCTTGCATAGGCGGAGGTCTGCGTTTCGATCCCCATGGAGGGAGCTGTGCATGGATTAGTCACATTTTTATTAAAACGTGTTTTGTGCCGCAAATTTCGGATTCTTCAAGGGCAGCCATTATAAGGTGTGATTATTTTCTTGATATGATTTTTGGCATTGTTTAGCATTGTTTAAAAGACATAGGAGAAATAGGGGGATAGTTCTTTGGTTGTATTTTTGAGATTAGTCTTTTGCTATGCTAAATTTAAAAATGGAGATATAAGGTGTAAGTTTTGGTTGTTGTGTTTTTGGCTTCTTTGGTGGTTGTTTTTAAAGAAGAGGAGCTAAAAGGTGTATTAAGGAAAGTTTTTATATATGCTCATTTATCTTGGTTCTAACCCTAACTTGGTTGGAATTTTGAGGGTTGTGTGTGGTGACAACTTTAAAGATCAATTTTCTTCTACTCCAAAAAGGTATGGGCACATTTTCCTTATGAGTATGAGTGGTGTATGTTTTTCTAAAATAAGGTTGGCGTGAAAAGGTTTTCAACTAGGTTTCCTTTGGTTGGGTGTAAATCCTATTTTATGGTTTGTTGAAGACTACTTATGCATTTTTATCCTTAAGGAGAGTTTTTGGTGAATGCATAATTTATGGTTTGAGATAGTGGAAGCTTTGTGCACTAGGGTTTATATTTGTGAGTCTAGCTACTTGCATTGAGTTGGTGGAACCCTTGGTTGGCTGTTTTGAGTTTGATGGTTGAGTTGCTTCCATAGAGGTTGTTTGATCAAGTTATTGCTTTACTTGATTCATGATATTGGGCTTACTCCATTGAGTTGATTTGAGCAAGTTATTCTTTGCATTTGGTGATATTGTGTTGGTGGCTATTTTGTTCAAATATCTTTGGAGGGAAAAGGATTTCTATTTGTTTCATTTTCTTGTGATGATTGGTTGAATGCTTCAAGGTTGATGTTGAGTTGAATGGTGTTGGTTGACTAAACCTTGTTTGATGAGCATTGTTGTTGAATCCCTAACTGATGGTGAAAAGAATATGAGTATCATTGTTATGTGATTCTTTGCATAGTTGGCAATTGTTGGGGTTTCATGTTCTTGAAAGAAAACATTCTATCCTATCCATTTTAGATATTGAGTTGAGTTTTCAAATTTGAGATTGATATTGAGCTGAGTTGATTTGAGTTGAGTTTTGAGATTGGGATTTTAGTATAGAACATATTGAGTCTCTAACAATTCTCTTTATGCTTCTATGAGTTTGACAAATCACATTGGGTATCTAACAATTCACTTTGTGATTTCCTACTAAGAAAGTTTTTCTTGGTGAGCTTGCTGAGTTTTTGGACAGGTTCCAGTGGGGACTTGTGAGTAGTTTTGGACAGGTTCCAGTGGGAACTTGTGAGCAATTTTTGGATAGGTTTCGGTGGGGACTTGTGAGCATATTTGGACAGGTCCTAGAAGAGGACTTGTGAGCTGAGTTTGATAGTTCTATCAGAGAACTTGAGGACAGAGGTGCATTGGTTCTATGAGAAGAACATGAGGACAGTTGGCAAGTCTTTGAGAAGGCTTGTATGCAGAGGATTGATTTGTTTAAGAGTTGGATAGATCTGATAGACAGAGGAAGACTTGTACTAGACCGACTAACTGTGTTTGGTACAGGTTGCTGAGCTGCTGTGGACGTGATCATAGAAGTTAGAGGTCTCTTAGGCTACGCATTGAGGATAGGAGGTCTTCGGTGGAAAGGAGTTCCATGTGCTGGCAAGAGGTAGAGGCAGTTGATATTTTGAGGGATCATTTCCAGAGCAGAGGGGAAGGTATCTCCTTTGAACAGAGGCTCATAAATTCTGATTGGGGGAAGGTATCTCCTTTGGGCCGAGGCTCATAAACATTGTAATTGGAAAGGATTCTCAAAGAACTTTGAGATAAATTTTAGAGAAAAATTTTTTGGACGTAGCCCAGCCATTCTGGGTGAACCACGTTAAAATTGGTGTCACTTTGTGGATGATTTTGTGCATTGCTTTGATATTGCTTTGGGTATATTGCTTTACTATTTTGAAGTATAAAGGAAAAAGTAAAAAGAGGTCTTATACTGTTCACCCCCTCCTCTCAGTATAAGCTTGTGTTTTTCAATATTTAGAGACTATTGGTCATGAATCCCTCTAGTTACAAGATCTATGCCATGTGCGCCCTAGACCAGGCCAACATTGAAATGTTGGAGGAAAGAAATGTCCTTTAGAACAATCTCCAGAGAGGTTTGGATCCCTTTCTAATCCTACGCTGGGTATAAGTTTAGAGAAATAGGAAAGAGATAGAAAATTGTAGAAATAAATGGGAAATAGGGTTGTAAGCCATCTTGATAGGATGGGGATAGACTAACAACAAAGCTTTCACCAAGCAACTTAATAGCATTAGATAAAAACATAAGCACAAAAACTTTCAAAGATTATGCAAGAAAACCACCTCCCAAGAACATTCCAGTATTCACTTCCCTATACTAGAAAAGATTAAATTTAGAAGCAGAATTCACTCATAGCAAATAATGGGAAACAAAGCTTTAGAAATCACACATAGGAAGTTTTGAGTGGTATTTTCACCCGATTGTGAAAACACACTCTTCGATAGGATTTGGGTTCTAAATCCTCTGCTTGCAAAGAAATTAAACAAGTAATTTCTCCAAGGTTCCTGTTATGTGAGCATTTTGCATCTGTGTATAAAAGATATTTAATTAAAATGCTTAGAACACCTTAGTGGTTGCAAGTAACTGAAAACAAGGGGCACTGTGGTTTATTTTACTATGAAATTTAATGACTGTTCATTGAACCCTGATAAAGTAAATGTGATTTGGTCTCTATTTGACCATGCTGTAACTTCAAAATAAAATTTAATGAAATGCCATAACATGAATGGAATTATTTTTGGGTTTTGATGTTTTTTAATTTTTTTATTTTATTTTAAAGCTTGAAAAATTAAAGTTGGAGCTTCTGGAAATAAAGTGCAGCAAAAAAGAAAGTAAAATGCAACAGAAAAAGAAATTAAATTTGCATTCAGTCTGATGCTATCCAGTCCTGGCAAAACCGAAGATGTGAGGTTTCCATGCATGCAACCTAACCTATGGGACCTGCAAACACGCACAATCCTGATAAGTTAAGTGCTGATTTAAAGGGTTTTGAAATAAAATTCAAATTTCGAACATTCGCCTAATGCAACCCACAAAGTGGCATTTAACATTATCTATAAATCCGAAATTTGAAAATGAAAGAATAAACATTAAATCTGTAGCATGCACAGAAGATCTCCTTCTTTCTTGCCAACAAGATGCAAATTTCTGAACACTCTGCATTAAAATAAATCATGTTACAATAACAGACTTTTTGGTTTTCTCAAAACCAGCAAAATGAAGGAAAACAGCCTCAAAGCAGGCCCAAAATGACCCTCTGGCCTCTAGCACTGCAACTCTGCCCTAGCGGTTTCCAGTTACTTGCAACCACTAAGGTGTTCTAAGCATTTTAATTAAATATATTTTATACACAGATGCAAAATGCTCACATAACAGGAACCTTGGAGAAATTACTTGTTTAATTTCTTTGCAAGCAGAGGATTTTGGGACTCAGATCCTATCGGAGAGTGTGCTTTCACAATTGGGTGAAAACACCACTCAACAGATTGGCGCTAGAAGGAGGGCCGAATTGGTTTACTTTATTTTGATTTTCATACATAAGTAATATTTTTTTGATTCGATTTTGAAATTATCTCTTAAATCTCACAAACGGCTAAACTGCAGCATTTGTTTTTCTATTGCAGGTTTTCTTGGTGATAATCGGGAGTTTCGTCAAGGAGGGCTGAAACGGTTTATTGTGATTTAAGGGCTACAGGAATTGCTATGCACTGTTCTTAACGCTTTGATTGTTCATACAGGAATAATATGATTTGGTTTGATTTAAAAAAATAAAGAATAAAAAATAAATAAATAAATAAATAAAATAATAAAAATAAATAAATAAAATAAAAAAAGAAGGGAATTTTTGGATATTAAATTTATATTCTTTAAGACTCACTAATGGCTGTGTTTACACCATGGATGACAGGTAGCCCATTGAATATACTAGGAGTTCAACATTATTTGCCCGTTGGTTTTGAGAGATGTCTTCCTCAATTTTTGTCTAATGGGACAAATACTGCAGAAGAACATATTCAAGCATTCAAATTTGTTGTGAATCACTTAACAAGTTGGTATGATGATGTGGCTTGTAAAATGTTCCTTTACACCTTGGACAAAGTGGCATATGATTGGTTTACAAGTCTGCCTTTAGGGTCTATCACTTCTTGGGCTCAGCTAGAGGCAACATTTCTCAATCAATTCAACAAAAAGCGAGTTGACCCAATCCTCATATACAATCAATTGGTCTATATTAGAAAAGGACCAAGTGAAAATGTGAAGTCATTTTCTGAAAGGTTCTTTGGATTATATACGCAATTAGTGACATTTTATGTTCTTCAAGAAGAAGTGGCTCTCCAAATATACATCAATGCTCTTGACTCACTCATGTCCACATATTTGCGAGGGATGCCTCAAATCTCATCTTTGTCACAAGCCTATACTCAAGCAATGGCAATTGAGCAACAATTGAGTTGTCAAAATTATGGTGTGGGTTTTGGATCATGTAATCTTCAATCATTTAATACCTCCTTTACCCACCCAATGATTTATCCACCTCAACCAAGTTCAAGTGTGAATCAATTTCAGAATCAACAATCATTCCCAAGCTTCAATCAATTTCAAAATCCTCAACCTACTATGCAAGATCAACCATCTTTCTTAAGTATGAATCAACTTCAAAATACTCATCTTGATTCAAAAGATGTTGCTAAAATCAATTTCAATGATTTTCATAAGAATATGATTTTAGGCAAGGGAGGAGTACTAGATCCAACTAGTATGGAAACATGTGACAGATTGGAAACCCTTGACTCCCCAAAAGATGAATTTTATGAGGATGAATCTGATTCGGATGACACATTGGATGACATTGTTGAAAGTAATGGCCTAGGAAATTCACACCTTCCAAATTATGTTGAACATGAATCATGGGTTACACATGTGGATTATGATAACCTTATCAATTTGAATACAAGCAATAACCCAATTTTGGAAGTAATTGAACCATTTAAGGAAGGAGATGATAAATTTGATGAGAAATATATTGATGAATTGAAAGAGGATGTAGAAGTAGTTGAGCATCACAATTTGATTTTGAAAGATGATCATTGTGATTCTTTGGAAGAGTATGCTCACTCCAAACCTTCTGATGAAATTTGTGTGCCTATTGATATGCAGGATAATACAATTGCCCTTTCATATGAGGATATTACAAGTCCTATACAATCTAAGAATGCTTTGGAAGAAGGGTTGGAATCTCATCAAAGGTTGGAGAAGGATAATGATTCTACTACCATGGATGAAGAAGGAGAATCAATTGTTTTTGTTCCCCTTGGGGGGCAAGAAATCAAAAATCTTGATCCACCTATTGTTTCTACAATGTCTATGCCGTCTCAAAATGATGAAATTACAAAACCTAAGTGGTGTGGGTTGGATGTTATTGATGATCTTAATAAAAATATGGATTTTGAGGCAACTCAAGCCATTGATCGTGGAAAGGTGTCACATGACACATATCTTGAAAAATTAGGCTCTTGTTTTGAAAAATATGGACGCATGTTTGATTGGGTGCCTAACTTTGGTGTTTTTGAACAGGTATTGGACAATGAAGAAGACAACGAGAAAAAGGAAAAGGCTACTAATACTCATCAAGTTATGATGAATTTTAATCATGATGGGTTGAGTATGGATGACAAGGGGAAATCTTTACCTGTGGTAGTAGCTACAAAAATTTCAAGTGATAGGTTACATGATGTCCCTTTGGATGCTAACATCATTAATGAGGAAATGCCAAATTTTGTTGATGCTTGTCAAGTTTTGAATGATTCTGATTGCTTTAAAATCCTGGAAAATGATTTGAAGTCAAGATTTTTAGAAATAGGCTCTTGTTTGCAACATCTCACATTTGAAAAGGAAAGCCTACTTCTAAATCATGAGTGGAATGATGAAACTTGCACTTTAAAGAATAGACAAGATAAAATTGAATACCAACCATTGTCTAATCAATTTGATTTGATTCTCAACTATGATGTTGGTGATAGAACTAAATCAAAGTGGAATGGTGAGCATGGCAAGTTGAAATTTGTTGCATTGCTTGGGTTGATCTTATTTTTGTTGGATTCCTACAAAGCTTGGCATGTGTATTGTGTCATATGTTTTTTGATATATTCTAATCATGTTTGGGATCCAGGAAAGTAATAGTCCAAGCTTGGCATCATCCTGTACAATAGTGTATATAATTTTGGTTTCTTGGTGTGGGCTTTCAAGTTTTTGTTTTTGGGATTGTTTTTGGGTTTTGGTTTTGGTTTGTGTTTTTCAAGTTTCATGTTTTTTGGATTCTTAGTTTAACCATGATTTAAATTGTGTGTTTGATTTCAATTGACATGCTTTGTTTGTTTTTATAAAAAAAAAAAAAATAATAATAATAATAATAATAATAATAAAAGAATAAAATTGAGATGTCAACTTATGCTTGAGACTAGGAGAATATGAAATATTGGAATTGTCTTGTAAAAGCTCCACAAGTAACACAAACATTTTAAGTTATATCGTTTGAAATTTGTGATGCATGAGGTAGTCATTTTTGTATGGCAAATATTTCATTTGCAACTCAAGAGATAATGCATTCATGTTACAAGCTCACTTTACATATACATTCCATCCTAGTTGCATATGCATCTTAGGTACAAGTCATTAAAGTATGTCAAATCCTCTTAGGGTTGTGTTATAACATAAATGTAAGAAAAATCCTAAGGTTGGAAACTGAGTCTTGAGATGTCTAGAACCAAGCACATCTTATACATTAAAAAGGATCTTGAGCAAAATGATCAAAACCTAACTTGGAAGAAAAGGTTGGGCGAAAGATGTTTTTCATGTCTATCCTATTATGCAACATGATCCTTAAAACAATGGTTTTGACCACTTCCATAGAGCTTAAAGCCTAAAATCAGAGTAGTAAGGATAGGGTTAAGTCCTCATCGAACTTAGGTTGAGGATCCAATTCCCCAAAGCTTTGATTTGACCTACATGGAGTAGTAAGGATAGGGCATAAATTCTCATCTCGCTTAGGTTGAGAATATGATTCCCCAAAGCTCTTATGTCTCATTTCATAATAAGTCTTGGATTGGAAGGATCGTACTACTTGTCCTCTGCAAAGGATGGGTAGTCATCCCCAAGGTCTAAGCAATAAATTAATATTTTCCATTTTTTATCCAAAGCTTGGATTGGAAGGATAGTACTACATGTCCCTAGCAAGGATGGGTAGTCATCCCCAAGGTCCAAGAAGTAAAAAAGTTAATTTTTCCCACCTCACCTTTATTTTGGATTGGAAGGATCGTACTACTTGTCCTCTGCAAAGGATGGGTAGTCATCCCCAAGGTCCAAAGAAATGAAGATAAGTTTTGGATTGTGGGGTTAAGTGTGCCCATGCATGGCAACATGTCTTGTCTAAAAAACAAGACCACTGATTGTCCAAAGGGTTAGACTAGCATGACCATTTCTTCCATAATTGGTTAAATTATTTTGCTCAAAGTGAGGTAATGAACTCTAAATCAGAATAGTAAGGATAGGGTTAAACTCCCATCTCGGTTAGGTTGGGAGTCTGATTCCCCAAAGTTCTGATTTCACATTCACTTGCACATGGGTTCAAGATAGTAGGGACTCATAACCAACTTTGGGATATAATAAGGCAATTAATTAGTGGATCCTAAGAGGGTTTGGCAATCTTGAATGTTTGTACATGATACTAGAAGAAAGACTATGCCTTTTATAAAAGCAAAATCTCCTAGCATATTCATTAGGTTACACAAATCATTCACAATCTCACATATGCATTCATGCAAAACCGACAATGGAATGTTGATCAATTTCAAACGATAGGGAATGAAATTCATTGCACACACCGAGCTAATACTTGATGATTCTGATGATTCATGTACTTCTGATCTTTGGGCATTTGTTTATATTGCTTATGTGCTAACACATGTTTTTGAGTTTGTATATGTTTCAAGTTGGGTTCTCACTAAAATGCTCAAGAGCATTTGACAATAGAGTCACCATTTGTTGTGGCTGATCCACAACACACCCCAAAATTGGGGACCCACATTTTTTGCATGCTTTCAAAGAAAATCTCAGTGACCCAGATGCTAAAAATCAAGAAAAAGGGGCAAAATTGCACAAGGATGAAAAGTGTCGCGAAATCGCGACATGTTGCTCGGTCGCTGCCAAAAACAGAAAAGTGTCGCGAAATCACGACATGTTGCGCGGTCGCTGCCAAAAACAGAAAAGTGTCACGAAATCGCGACATGTTGCGCCGTCACGGCCGAAAGAGGAGAGAGAAAGACAAAATGAAAAAGTGTCGCGAAATCGCGACATGTTGCTCCGTCGTAGCCGAAAGAGGAGAGAGAAAGACAAAATGAAAAAGTGTCGTGAAATCGTGACATGTTGCTCCATCGCGACCGAAAGAGGAGAGAGAAAGGTAAAATGAAAAAGTGTCATGAAATCGCGACATGTTGCTCCATCGTGACCGAAAGAGGAGAGAGAAAGGCGAAATGGAAAGGCGTAGCGAAATCGCGACATGTCGCAAAATCGCGGTCAACGCAGTCAACGGCAGCTGGTGGGTGGAACCGTCGTGAAATCACGACGTGTTTGATTTTCGTGGCTTGCAAGCGGGCGAAAGGCATGAAATAGAAAATGGTAGCGAAATCGAGACAAAAGATGAGCCAAAGGCAGCAAGGCGCATAGTGTAGCGAAATCACGACAAAAATGAGCCAAAGGCAACAAGGCCCGGTAGTGTAGCGAAATCGCGACGAAAATCGACACAAAGCTCATAAGCCAAAAGTGGTAGCGAAATCACGCAACTTTTGAGAAAGCGTGCCCGCCAAACAAAAATGTCACGATTTCGCGACAGGTTGCAGCGAAGGTGCCCGAAGTGGAAAAGCGTCGCGATTTCGCGACAGGTTGCAGCGAAGGTGCCTGAAGTGAAAAGACGTCGTGAAATCACGACGAAAAGCCGGTAAAGCAGTACGAAAGTGAAAAACGTCACGATTTCATGACAGAAAGCCGCAGGATAGTTCCGAACGAAAAGGCGTAGCGATTTCGTGCAAGTTTTGGAGGAAACGTTTCGGAGTGAAAAAACGTCGTGAAATCGCGACAGGTTGCAGCCAAAGGAGTGCCGAGTGAGAAACATCACGAAATCACGATAGGTTGTGGCCGAGAGTGTATGGAACAGAAAAGCATCATGATTTTGTGACATGTCATGATTTCACGACATGTCACATTTTCGCTGGGCAAGAAGGCAAGAAGGCTGTTGGCCAAAAAACGTCGCGATATCGCGACCTGTCTCATTTTCGTTGTGTTGGCAGAGGAACAAGTTGCATGCATAAAAACGTCATGATTTACATGGGACCATTACAGAAGGTGCAAAAAGCGTGAGACACGTGGCATACAGGTGTCAGAGTTGCAGAAGCGTTACATGCAATAGAAGATTTCGAACGTTTCGGCATCGAGCATGAATCAAAAGCAACGAAAAGGCGAGGAATTTGAAAAGACGCATTCTGGAAGATGAAACAAAGCGACGCAGGGTGAATCGAAGAGCCACACCAGACAGTATAAAATTAGAAGCACAGATTGAACAGAGGGTTGGAAATTGTTGCTAGCAGAGTTGCAGAGACAAGGGCTACATGCCATTCTGGGCCTGCACTTGGAGCAATTTCCTTCATTTGTTCTGGATTTGTCATACCTGGAACATTCTGTAATTGCAACTGATATACCATTTTAATACAGAAATACAGAGAGTTGGCATCTCATTGATGAGAAAGAAGGAGTCATTTTTGCATGCATGATTTAATGTTTTATCTTCCCTTTCAGATTTCTAGGCTTTTAGGTGAAGTTTAATGCAAGTGTTCTTGGTTGCTTCATGCGAATGTCTAAATCTGAAATTACATTAAAAACCCTAGAAACCCGCACCTAGCTTATCTGGATTGTGTAGATTTGCAGGTTCAATAGGTTAGGTTGCATGCAGAAACCTCATCGTCTTCGATTTTGTCAATCAGGATGGTCGCACTCTGGACATAGTTTAGCTTCATTTTCATTTTGCATTTATTTTATTTTTCAAACCCTTATTTTATTTTCTGCATTTTAAATATTCTCTTTCAAATAAATAATCTGAAAATCCATCAAATCCCAAGATCAAAATAGATTTATTTCTTAGATTTATTCACTTGAGTCCATTGCAAATTCAAATTAAATAAACCACGGTGCCCCTTGTTAATATCCACTTGTAACCCTAAGGTATTCCCGACCTCTAAATCGAATAGCAATATTGATATACAAAAAGGCTATCATAACAGGAACCTTGGAGAAATTATCCTGTTATAATTTCTTTGCAAGCAGAGGATTTTGGGACTCAGATCCTACCGGAGAGTGTGCTTTCACAATTGGGTGAAAACACCACTCAACAGAAGTAATCAAATGCAAAATTGATTCCAAAATCAGAAGAGGAGTTGTTTCTATTAATGCAAAAACTTAGAGTATATTTCTGCAGAATGTCCATCCTTCCATATTTTACAATGAACAATGGTTAGTATTTTATAGAGAGATTTCACCTCTATCATTTAATGCATAAACAACAAAATACTGGTAGATCAAAAGCCAACAAACATATTTTCCTCCTTGGTATCATTGAAATTCTGGTCAAAACATTCTACAAGAAACCACGATCCAGCTTTGATGGAAGGAAATCACCTAGAAAAGTTAACAAGAGTAAATGCTTGAAGAAACCTGGACGTTAGTGCATTGGAACACAACAAAATTGCCTGAGAATCAGGCAAGAACTTGCTTTGTTCCACATCTCAAAAATAATCTTCCACCAAAGGAGACCACTGTGTATTAGATTTGTTTCAAAAATCACTAAGGGTGGCAGTCGATGCATAAAAAATGAACAAGGATTGTCTTTGATCTCTCAATATTGGAGCGGATATCTTAGAAATGCTTGCCTACATTCCCCTCAAAATTAAATGCTATCCTTTTTTGGAAAATTGTGAAAATGCACTCCGTCTAGGTTATATTTCTACTATAGATTCAATATCGCCCAGAGAAAGGGTAAAATAACTTTATCAGAGCAACCATAGGCAATGGGCTAGAGCCTTCCCTTTTAATTTTATCTTTATCACTACTGTTTTAGTTGTCACCTTGAAAAAGGGTGATAGGAACTTTTATTGATTTAGAGGATGACATCACCTTTTAAATACACCTGTAGCACTACTCAATTCACCAAAAATGATTCTCTAAAATTCTATTCACTCCTTGGAAAGGAGAGTTCAATTTACTGTGCTTTGAATTCTTCAGACACCCTGTTTTACCTTCTGCTCAATTATGGATGAAATCATCAACTTCATGAACCTCCAAAAACTTGGAAATGTCTTTTCATCCCAAGAAGATGTGATAAAGAGCTTCACCCCTATTTCGGGGTGAAAGCACAATTTTCATCAACCCGAATTTGGGCCCAGTGAATTCATCTTTTGAAATAGCATTTCGAATATGTTTCACCCCAAGGAGAAGCGATAGAGAGTTTCGTCCCTCACTTGGGGTGAAAGTGCCTTCTAATCACTTCCATTGCTTAGCTCGTGAATTCACTGTCAACATTATGTTTTCACCCCAAGGAGAGGCGGCGAGGAATTTTGCCCCTCACTTGGGGCGATGGTGCCTTTGAAAACTTCATTTTAATTTGTGAGCACTCGGTCTTTACTATGCATCACCCCAAAGGGGTGCGACAAGACTTTTTACCCCTTTTCAGGGTGACAACACCTCCAACTTCTTTATAAATATTTTATAAACTTTCACCCAGGTCAACACCTTAAAACAATTTTAAAATAAATTTCACCCCAAAGAGGGGTGACAAGAGTTTTTACCCCTCTTTTGGGGCAACAATGCATCATACTCTTCTTAAATTCTTCATATTTTTGCATCGAATGAATTCACTTTGAGGGTATATTTAATCTTGTTTTGCCTTTGAGTAGGCAAAACAAGATTAAATAGGTGATATGAGTATTCACCCTTTGACCGGGCTGAAAGCGCTTCTCCATCCCTTTCTTTGAAATTAAACATAAATTTAACACTTTACAGAACGAACGCATTCTTGGGTGAAAGCGCCCAACTCTGTTCTTCGTGTACTGGAGGCTCTTATTTTTGGAAAACAATTCATACTTGTTGGCAGTTTTTTAAACAAAAAAATTATGTTCCCTTAGTTTCCACGATTAGAATATTATTCACCCAAAATGAAGAGGCACAACTTAAAATTGCAGTAAAACAAAAAGTATTAAAATTGCAACGCCTTCAAGAATAAATTCATCAATTTTTTTTTACAATCATTCAACAAAAATAAATCGAAGTATGGTAAAGTTACAAAACTGCCAACATTCTTGGTGGCTCGTGGGGTATCCAGTTCGCATGGATGCAATCAACCCCAGGACTTTATCCATTGGGCTTTAGGAGTCAAATTTATCAGGTGTATCAAGCTGCTTGCTTCTTGTTCCCGCATCTTGATCTTCAATCTCTTTGTCTGCAACTTGCTCTTCTTCGAGAATTGCAACTGTAGCCTTGTACACTACGACAACATCTGACCAAGCTTCCATGGCGATTATCTTCGGGCCATTGAGGGAATCCACCAAGTATCTAAAAATCTCCACTTGGCCCATATCAATGTAGTTTACCCTTTGAATAAGCTCCAATAAACCAGAATCAATGCACGTGAGCCTTCATATCGTGGCAATACATGATATTTGGTGAGTGGTTCCTCCCAAGAATCAACCTCAGAGGCATCATCAATAAACCCCATCCATGCTGCTTCCAAATATTTTTGAGGTAAAATGTTCCATCTATCATTAGTGAAACTAGGGAATCCAGTATCGAGCATTGCATTAAAATACGTTGTGGAAATCTGTTGCTCTTGCTAGAATGTGCTAAGCAACTTGCGGGCCTCCTTCACCTGGTCCAACCTAAAGAAAAATTATTGCAGTACTACCTTGGCATTCGCCTAAGCTCGAGCCATATCACTCATGGGGTAAAATTGGAGGCTAGACCTTACCAATATCTACATCTGTGAGGATTTCACCAAGAGGGACTCCAAGTGCTCTTCACCAATCTCTACTATACATCAGCCATAGGAGACAACAATTTGAATTTCTTGAAGATACATGAGTACCTGCATCACCTTGGCCTTTTGGGTCTTACAATGAGTGAGCAACTGGCTATGTGCCTCCTTGAATTTTTCCTTTGTTAGGACTATGGCCTATGTGGTTTTCACTGCCAATTGATCCTACACATTCTGGAGCTACTTCTTCAGCGCCTCAATCTATTGTTTTGCACCGCCCTACTACTAATGTTTTTGAAGCATGGCTTCCAATTCTTCTATATTTTTTTACCACTGAGATACCTCTAACTGAGCGGATTGTAATTATGCTCGAAATTTTTCCAAAGACTCAAGATCAACGATATTACCCTCAAATTTGAAGAAGTTATTCTTATAATGTTCGTTGTGCAATAACAGAGAGCTTATCTCCACCTGGATATTTCCCATTGTCTCCGTGGTATCAAGCTCGGTGAGATCCTTGGTGATGATCTCATAATGGTAATCCTTCAAAGTCATATGGCCTTGAGGCTTCTGTAATTGAGGAATCATCGTCATAGTGTGGGCTTCCATGGTTGTAGGATCAAATATAATCTACTTCACAGGCTTTGTTGGTGCCATGGCTTCTATTCTTTTCTTAATTTTCAGCCACTGTGATGAGCTTAAGCGAGCTTGTATGATTTTCATCGTAATGGGTTGTATTGGAGCTACCACAATCGTTGATTCGGGCACTACCTACAATTCTAAAAATGGGGTAAATGGAAAGCGAGCCAATTGTGGGTTAGACTCAATGGAAGTAGAAACAAGCATAGTGGAAATGGTAGTAGTGGTGGAAATGGATGCATGAGATTCGGCTATAGTTATGCTCACTCGGGGAGGAGCTTGCATAGTTACTGTCATGGTGAATATCACTTGTGTGGAAGATATAGGAAGTAAAAATAGATTCGAAGTGGAGGTGAAAGAACTGAAAGAAAGGGAGATAGAAAAAGCGAGAATAGAGGGAGTGGAAATAGTGGTGACCGATGGCTGGGAAGTGGAGAGTGAAATTCAGGAAGAAGATATTCCTAATGGAGGGGATATGGAAGTTGAAATTTGAGGAAGGGAAGAAACAATCACAACTTGCTCAGGGAGAGAATATGTAGAAGAAAACGTACCTTTAGGCTTAGTCACCTTTGAAGCTGGTGGGGATGCGATTGATTGAAACACTAGATTTTCCTCTCTTGTTTCTGTCATGACATCCTCTTCAATGTTGATAAAATGAGCACCTTGCACAAATGGATTCGCCTGAACCAAAGGGACAATTTCTTGTAATTCTATAAGCTCAAACAAAACTGCAGGAGGCGAGTTTGGAGGAGCTACCCCAGTTCTTCACTTTCTCACAATTTTAATAACTGGCAGCTTTTCTCACCTTTTCTCCTTTCGCTGCAATGGCTCTTCGAAAACTTGTTCTTCTTCTTCGAAGACAAGTGGCACTTCTTGTACCATGATATGTTGTTCCTCAGCCACATCTTATTCACTTCTCAACATTTGCAAACTCTGAGGCATTATGTAAGCAAATGTAATTGGTTCATAATCGAAATACCACTCATCATACGTTTTCGAAAATGTCCCATCCATCACTAGCCCATATGGTGACCCTATCTTCCTTCGGTGGACCTGCATGATCCACCAATTCATTATTTTCTCTTCGGATCAACTCGGGTGTTGCTCTTTCATCTGAATTAACAACCCCAGCAGAGGAATATGATTTTTATGCACATCGAGGTTATTTTCAGCCTCCATTTCATAAAAACCGTGCTAGGGAGAGAGCGACATCATGTTCTCCACGTGCCATTCCAACTCATGCCCCTCCAAATTATTTCAGTGCTTTTCAATGGCAAGCCTTGGGTAACAATGAAAACTTTTGACCTTGATGTATTTAAAAAAAATTCCCAAAGGGTCATACTTCCATCGTTGCGGTAGCTCCACTATTTCAATGTTGTAAAATGCCTTAGTTATTAATTGGTTCTGGCCCACTGGCTTACTTTGATGTCTTTGAAGCAAAACGGTATTTCAAACATGGTTTTATTTCCATGTCCTACTACATACATGTCATTAATGTAATCATGTTATCAAACAACTTCCATAGCAAACAGGTGTCCTGTGGCAAAGTATGGGAGCAAAACTGGTTTATCTATAAAACCAAAAATACGGAGCACCACTCCTTGTGTCAACAAAAATATATCACCTCTTTTCTTTGAGATGATATCTTCCCTCATTGCCCTTGGTACTCTCTCACTTTTACAGTAAATTATTTCAAGGGCAGGATCGACAAACAAATGATTGAAATTATAAAAGGACTCCTGCCTTGACAAACTAGAAGTCCACATATACATCGATAATTTTCTATTTTCTCTATCAACTTTCTTACTTGCAATAAAATAAAACTTCTCATGCAAGTGGAAGAAGAAATACCAAACCAGAAAGGACATATGCCTAAACACCTTCGTTTCCTCACTCTGCATCTTGTCCAGCTGGGCATGCATCCTCTTAGAAATACAATCGGCCCAATCAAAGAAGATGGGATTCATCCTTTCTATCATCGCCTCGTGAGTGTAGAACTCAACTTGGGATATATATTGCACTAGAGTCACCTGGCATTTATGCACGATTGAATTTTATGGGAGACCTATGACCCACACTACCATGGAGAACAAGTCAGGGCTCTTAAAATCTGATAACAATTTTGATAACATCGAGAGCTCACCATACTGGGATGTTTTTATCAATTGTGTCTCCATAAATCTGTGCATTGTCACGGTGGATTGATATCTTTCCTCTTGCTCACCCACATGTAGCTTCTTAAAAATAAAATCAGTGGGTGGTGTTATTCCACAAGATAACGCTTTCCAGATGTCTTCAGCTGTAATGGCAAACAATGCTTCTCCTCTCACATTCTGCACTATTTTGGTCTTCAAATTATAAAATTACGAAATTGCATCAACTAATTTCGGGTAGTAGTGAACCAGAGTGCATAGAAACCAAAGAGATGTGCATGATACACTATTGTAAGAGGACTCTAAGGAGTTAATCCCTGCTGCACCGCCGTGTCGACATCTTGGTATAATTGTTTAATGCCCTTGTTGGTTATTACACAATATCCTACTTGAGCCAATGTATCTAAGTACGAATCTTGCTCATAATTTTTATGGCACCTTGCCTTTTCAGATTTTTTTCCTCCTTCATCCTTCTTCTTTGTCTTCTTTGGTTCGTCGATGGCAACTGGTTCGACAATTCTTTTACCCATTTTCTACAAATGCTTTAAGCTCCCAATAATTCTACAATGATATCACTTCAACACAGTAATTTTTATAAAAAAATTAATACTTTTTACCTTCGCTTTGTGGGAACGTCAATTTATAATCGTGCCTCACCAACTGAATTAAATGCACATGGTAAAATTTTGAGAGCATGGAATGAACGCATGCTTTGATTCTTACACTAGGTACGCTTTTCAATGATATTAAAACTGCTCTCAAACTTTTCTTACCCACAATATTCCTTAGTTATCGTGTTCCTAGTTGCCTTTAGTTTCAAAAAGTGCACAATGAAGCTCAACAGGCGTCCTTGGAAATGAACATTACCAACTTTCTACGTGGCGTGTGCCTCGGGACCTTCACCAACCATCTCCTTCACTTCTAACCTCCAAAATTCTTCCTAAGGCCAAAGACGCACTTTTAAAAAATTTTGAGCACTTTTGAAAATGTCTCTTGGCAAAAAGGACTTTTAATAGGTGCGCTCCATCTTTCAGAAACGATCCTTTTCTCCTTATTTCTTGTTTGCGCTTTCGAAGATATGTTGCTTGGTGAACATGAGAAAACCACGTACCATTTTTAAATAATTCCTCCTTCCTTATTTGGATTTGGCAAGCGCCTACACCTCATTTTTTAGAAAAAATTTACCTTTTGCTTTTTTATATTTTTAAGAAAAATCAAATTTAATATCGCCCCTCTTTCCTTCAACTGGTGCCTCTATCTTTAAATTTTCTTTTTATTTCAAGGAGGTTGCATTTAAAACAAAAAGTGCAAGGCAAAAAGTTCTTTTTATTATTTTTATAAAAAAATTTGCATACATTGCGCTACAACATCTATCGCCAAAAAATGGGGTGACTTCACTTTTCGCCCTATTATAGGTGCGAAAGCGCTATTAATATACACATATATTTTTCTTTTTCTTAATTTTTTTCTCTTTTATTTATATATTAAAAAAAACAAAAAACGTTCGTCACCTTTGGATTAAGCGACTAAGACTTTCACCCCTCATTTGGGGCAAAAGTGTCTTCTCTTTTTTCTTCTATAATAAAAAATAAGCCAAAGTACGCTTTTACAAAGCAAAATGTTCTCTAACATTAACACAGTCCTTTTTTTTTCTTTTAAACATATCTTTGAACAATAAAAAGAAAAATTGTACATATATACATACTTGAATCCGAATTGGCTTCAGTGGTGATAAGTCTTCAGACGAAAACCGTTTACTAGGATCGAAAACTCCCGATCATCCATGTCCCGGAGATAATAAGCATTAACTAGATTAGCCCTTGATATTTGGAATGAGCCCTCCCAAATTGCCTCAAATTTATGGTGCTTGTCAGGTTTTGCTTTGTTTGAATTCCACTTCAACACCAAGTCGTCAACTTTAAATGCCCTTTTGGAAGTCTTTTTCCCAAACCACTTTTGTGTTGTTTTGGTATGCTCCATAAAGGCATTATACACTCTTTCTGTTTCCTCTTTAAGCTACAAAAGTTGCACTAGTCTTGCGCTCATGGGGTCGATTTCACCATCTTCACTACCAAGCATCTGCAATGTTTGTAGGACCGAAATCCCAGTATGAGTCGATAAAAATACCTCTTTACCATATACTAGGGAATAAGGGGAGGCTTTAATTGATTTCTTCACTGATATGTGATCCGCCCACAGAGCTTGATATAGCAGTAGATGCCAACTTCTCTTATTGCTCCCTAGTGTTCTTTTTAGTATCCGGAGCAGATTCTTGTTAGTAGACTCAGCTAATTCATTTCCCTGTGGGTAATAATTGGAAGATGCTTTCAAGTAAATGCCATATATTATTGTAAACTTGGTGATATTTGATCCCATGAGGGGAGTTTCGTTATCAGTTATAATGGTGTCTGGCACACCGAAACGAGTAATTAGCCCCTCAAGGAAAGAAATGATTATTGCTTGGTCTACCTTTTTCATCAAAATAACCTCTGCCCACCGGGTGAAATAGTCCATCGATATCAAAATATACTTATGCTCGATGGAATAATTAGGATCAATGACCCCGATGAATTCCAAACCCCACTATTGAAAGGGGGATTCTACCTGAATTGGATGTAAATGCAATGATGCATTTTTACTCCTACCAACATACCTTTGATAGCTATCGCAGTTTCGACTCACCTTGTGTGTCTCTGTGAAGAGGGTGGGCCAGAAATATCTAGCTTGAATGATCTTCAAAGCCATTAGCCTTCTTGCATAATGTCCACTAGATAAATCAGAATGGAATTCCTCTAATATTTTTTGCTTTTCAGACCCCTTCACACACCTCAAGACTACTCCATCTATGTTGTGAAATAATCCACTGGATAACAATATGTACCTGAGGGCCTGCAACCTAAATCTTCTCCTTTGGGAGGGATTGAGATGAGAGGGACATTTTCCCATTGTTAAGAACTCAACAAGCTCTCATGTCCATTCATGATCTTCTACAGCTTGGTTTGCAAGATTACTCTCACTAATAACTTCATCTTGTAATGGTACTAGTGACCGAGATATCGTACTTTTAGATAGCTCTTGATAAAACGCCCAACCGTGAACCAAATTGGTCGGTCGAATCTCCACATCATACTCTTGGATATTTGAAATCCAACATGCTCTTTTATCACCAAGCTCTCCTTATATAATAAAAATTCTAACATCTGTATGAATGACATAGAATATCGTTTTACTTTGAGATACAAAATGTCTGAATTTTTTTATAGACTTCATGATCGGGTATACTTGTTTTTCAATAAAATTATACTTCTCTTGGTGTGACTGAATGACTTGGCTTAGGAAGGTAATAGGTTATTACTCTCCATTATCCTGCTTTTGCATAAGAACTACAACATAAATCTCATGTTCACCCACTACATAAAGGATAAAATCCTTGAAGTAGTCTTGATTAATCAATACCAGAGCTTGGACTATCCTTTCTTTGATTTCTTGAAATATCTGCATCTTTATTTAGGAGCTCCATCATTGGTTTCACCACTTGGGTGAAGTCGCCAATAAATTTCCGAACAAAATTTGATCTGGCCAAAAAATTATTGCAGGTCCTTTTTGTTAGTTGGCAATGGCAATTTTAGAAGAGCTTCAACTCTTGCAGGGTCAATAGCTAATCCTTATTTTGAGATCACATGCCCCAAGAGCTTCCCTTCCTTGATAGTGAAAATGAATTTCTTCGGGTTTATGGAAATACCAAATTCTCAATATTTTTCAAACACCTATCTAAGATGAGAGATATGATCTTCCCTACTATGCAAGAAAACAATCATATCATCAAGATAAATTACAATAATTCAATTCAACAACTCACCAAATGCGACATCCATGGATCTTTGAAATGTAGCGCCAGAATTTGAAAGACCAAAAGGTATTCTTTGATACGTGAAATTACCCCACTTGGTAGTGAATGTTGTATTGTGTTGATCTTCATTATTTACCTAGATTTGGTTGTAGCTGGAGAAGCTATCAAGTAATGAAAATCTCTGCACTCCAGCAATGATATGAAGAATTTGATCAATCTACAGCAAAAAGTAATGATCTTTCAAAGAGGCTTGATTAAGATTGTGAAAGTCTACATACAAGCGAATATCTCCATTCTTCTTCCAAATCGAAACCAAGTTTACCACCCAATTCGGATGCTTAATAGGGTAAATAATTTTTGCCTCCAACATTTTTAACAGATCTGCTTTCATGAGCACCTCAATATTCAGATTAACATGTCTTTGCTTTTACCAAAAATGCTTCACTCCTTCCTATAGCTCAATGATGTTCTGAATTACTTTTTTGTCATATCCTTTCAAGTCGTGATAACTTCATGCCACAATGTTGGAAAATTCTCAGCATAGTTATTTGATTCCTTCGAGCTCATAAGGAGAACAATTTGTCCCAACTTTGATGATTTTGTTTGGTTCTAGCTTTAGCTACATGTATTATTTTTTGTGTACCTTGATTCGATACTTCTCAACTCTATCATTTTGATCAAAGAGGTTTTATAATGTAATAAACCCTTTTGGAATATGATTATTTCTGAGCTAGATCAAGCCTTCAACTTCCTCTCCATCTAATATTCTTCCTTCCACACCACTGTCTTATTTAATTAGAAAATTCACAATCTGCTCATCATTATCAAAGACTTGCCAGTATATGTTCTTGTCGGGGACTAAAGGTCTATAAATCAACCTTACAGTCTTGGTATTTTAGACCATACTTTCAACAGGAGAGAAATTTGCACCAAAGGATGCCAAGAGATTTGCATGCTTGTTTATTTCTCACAAAATCGCTTGAACATTTAATGCATTAAATGATTCAAAAATTCTAGGTGATAATATCTAGGTGATAATAGTCCAATGATAGGTAACCTCCCAATTTGGCCATAAATTCTCTAGATAAACACATACTAAAGTATGGTTCAAGGTCTACTACAATGACTTCCTGTATGATAGTAATCTACAACACATTGTGCAAGACAATTGGGATATCTTTAATTACCCCTACTATTTTGATAGGAGTTCCATCTAGTTGTAAGACACTTGGGTTACTCCTCATGTGTTTCATTCCCATGACTTTGTACATCACCTTTGTCATGACAACCATTGATGCATCGAAGTTGATCATGTTGTTAGTCTTACAATGACACTGAGAGGGGGGGTGAATCAGTGTAGCTCTTTAAACTTGAATTTACAGCTCTTAATACAGTAGCAATTAAAACTTATTACTAGATACAACAAGTATAACAAAAGAGCATCACACAACACAAGATTTAACGAGGTTCACCAATGTGGCTACTCCTCAAAAATGACTGCTTGGACTACCATCCAAATCTAGCCTTTGCAAAGCAACAAATTTACAATCACTTTACCAGCACCCACTGGAAGGAGCACCAACCCCTTATTTATCTGCACCAACAGAAAGGAGCACCAACCCTTGATTTACCAGCACCTACTGGAAGGAGCACCAACCCTTGATGCCAAGCTGCAACCTGGACTTGAATTATGAATCTAGAAGATTAACAGAAAGATACCTTCGCTTTTACAAGACCTCGACTAGTCTGCTTCACCTTTGTGATCTCTGTGCACTCTGCTCTCTCTATGAAATCACTTCGTACTATCTACTACATCATTCGAACGATCGTCTTCTCCCTTTTGTGCACTCTGCTTCCTTTGCAAATTTTGCACTTAGCATGATTCGACACGACTTGCACTCTATGCACTATGACCAAACTTCGCACACATCGACATCCTAATTCTTAAAACAACCCTCCTTTTATAACAACATTTTCATGATGAAAACCCTAATCTTAGTCGATTGTAAACCCTAATCTTAGTTTGCTATAAACCCTAATCTTAGTCGGTTGTCATAGGTCTTCGTCAACTTCAACTCAACCACAAAAAAAACATGTCGCGATATCGTGACACTTTTGCTTACTCTCTCTTTCTCCTTGCTTGGCCCAAAACATGTCATACCCCCCCTTCTCCTCAAAATACATGTCACGATATCACGACACTTTCACCTCCTTACTTCTTTTCTTGGCTTGTACTCGCAAAAACTCAACATGTCACGATATCGTGACACTTTCCTCTGTACTTCTTTTCTTGGCTTGTACCCGCAAAAACACATGTCGCGATATCACGACACTTTCACCTCCTTGCCTCTTTTCTTGGCTTGTACCTGCAAAAACGTAGCATGTCACGAAATCATGACACTTTCCCTCCTTGCCTCTTTTCTTGGCTTGTACCAAAACATACATGTCACGAAATCATGACACTTTCGCCTCCTACTCTTCCTCTTTACTTTTGTCACGATATCGTGACACTTCGCCTTCTTACTTTCTCTCTCCTTATTTAGTCGAAAATGCGACATGTCATGATATCGCGACACTTTCTCTCCTTTGCTTTTTCTCTTGCCTTCGGGTCGAAAACGTGACATGTCGCAATATCATGACACTTTCTTTCCTTTGCTCTTTTTCTTGTAATATGTCACGAAATCGTGACACTTTCTTTCCTTTGCTCTTTTTCTTGCAATATGTCATGAAATCGTGACACTTTTTCTTCCGTACAATATCTCTTGCAATATGTCATCAAAATCGTGACACTTTTTCTACTTGCCTTTCTCTCTTCCAACATGTCATGAAATCATGACACTTTTTCTTTCGTACTATCTCTCTTGCAATATGTCACGAAATCGTGACACTTTTTCTACTTGCCTTTCTCTCTTCCAACATGTCACAAAATCGTGACACTTTTTCTTCCGTACTATCTCTCTTGCAATATGTCGCGAAATCATGACACTTTTTCTACTTGCCTTTCTTTCTTCCAACATGTCGTGAAATCATGACAGTTTTGCTTGCTTGTGCTTTCTCTCCGAACATGTCACGAAATCATGATAGTTTTGCTTGCTTGCGCTTTCTCTCTGAACATGTCACGAAATCGTGACAATTTTTCTTGCTTGTGCTTTCTCTCTGAACATGTCATGAAATCATGATAGTTTTGCTTTCTTCTCAACATGTCACGATATCGTGACAGTTTTTCTTTCTTGCTCAACATGTCGCGATATCGTGACAGTTTTCTTCCTTGTGATTTTCTTTTGATTTTTAGCATATGGGCCACTTTGGTCTTCTTGAAAAAACATTGTACATACTCTGAGTAACCTTTGAACTTCTGTCTTCTGCATCTGAAAGGCTTTTGAACTTCCTACCCACTGCATCAACAGATCTATCTGACTGTGTTGACAACAATGACAATACTGTTGTTGCACCTTGCTCAACAATCTCCCCCTTTGGAATTGTTGGCAACACATGTGCAATTTCCTGTAACTCTTCTCCCCCTTTGACAATAATACCAAAGGGCTATTGCAGACTCCCCCTGAGTCCATGCACAACATTCTCAGGCACACTCTATTGCATTTAGCAAAGATCATGAACATGAGCAAACAGATAATCAAATACTGAAATGCTCCCCCGAGAATGTGATCCCTGTAGCTAGTCAATTTTTGGGAAGTGTGACCACTCCCAATTTATTGCGAAGGTACTCAAAAACTTCCTTGGGCAATGGTTTTGTGAAGATATCTGCTACTTGCTCTGTAGTTGGAACAAAATCCAACTTAACCTCACCTTCTACAACTTTCTCCTTCAAAAAGTGATACCTGATAGCGATGTGCTTTGTGCGTGAATGCATAACTGGATTCTTGGAGATGTTAATGGCACTGGTGTTATCACACTTAACTGATATCGGCTCACTGAAGCTAATACCAAGATCTTTCAGGGTTTGTTTCATCCATAATACCTGCGTACAACATGTTGTTGCTGCAATATATTCTGCCTCTACTGTCGATAGAGAAACTGACTCTTGTTTCTTACTGTGCCATGCGACCAATCTGTCTCCAAGATAGAAAGCACCTCCACTTGTACTCTTTCTGTCATCTACACATCCTGCCCAATCTGCATCTGAATACGAAATAAGGGTGAAGTCTTTACCTTTTGGATACCATAACCCATACTCCATAGTACCCTTGAGGTACCGAAGAATCCTCTTTATTGCTGTCACATGAGTCTCCTTGGGATTAGCCTAAAATCGTGCTACCATGCATACTGCCTGTAAAATATCTGGTCTAGTAGCTGTCAGGTATAGTAAGCTTCCAATCATAGATCTGTACATGGTTTGATCAACAGGTGGAGATTTGTCATCCTTGCTCAACTTGCAACCTGTCGTCATGGGAGTGCTAACTGGCTTACAATCCTCCATTGTGAACTTTTTTAACATCTCTTTTACATATTTAACTTGAGAAATAAATATGCCCTTCTTACTTTGATTAACTTGCAACCCGAGGAAATACGACAGTTCTCCAATCATTGACATTTCAAATTCTTTCTGCATCTTATTTGCTAAATCTTTGCATGACTCATCTTTTCTGCTGCCAAATATGATATCATCTACGTATACAACAAGAACAATAAGATGCCCATTTTTTGTTTTGACATACAAATTACTATCCACCATACCTTTCTTAAACCTTTGTTGAGTGAGATAGTTGTCTAGCCTTGCATACCATGCTCGGGGTGCCTGTTTTAAGCCATATAATGCTTTCTTCAACTTGCAAACCAAGTTTGGATCATCACCAAGTTGGAAACCATCTGGTTGCTCAATATAAACCTCTTCTTCAAGTTTCCCATTCAAAAACGCTGATTTCACATCCATTTGATAAACTTTGAAATTCTTGTAGACTGCTAAAGCCAGAAACATTCTAATTGCCTCTAGTCTAGCTACTGGTGCAAAAGTTTCCTCAAAGTCAATGCCTTCAACTTGTGCATAACCCTTACATACCAATCTTGCTTTATTTTCGACTACCTGTCCGTCTTCATTCAATTTGTTTCGAAAAATCCATTTAGTCCCGATTATATTTTTATTAGCAGGTCTAGGTACTAACTCCCAAGTTTCATTTTTCTCGATCTGATCTAATTCTTCATTTAATGCCTTCATCCAACTTTCATCTTTGCTTGCATCGATAACATTTTTGGGCTCAATGTTGGATAATAGAGAGTAGTTACTTATTGCTCTTCTTCTTGTCTGAACACCAACTTTGGGGTCTCCAATTATTTGCTCTCTAGGATGATTTTTCTGCCAACTGCCTGTTTTGAATTTCTTATTTTCTTCCACTTTTGAATCACAACTTACATCATCTGAGTCAATTTTCTGTATCTTTTCCATTTCGTTTTCCTCATCTCCTTCAATAACCTCTTCATAAATTGGGTAGTTCGTTTCATAGCTAATTACTCGTTCTTTACCTTCATCAAATTTAACATCAGCACTGTCCACAATTTTCTTTAGCCTTTTGTTGTAGCATTTGTAAGCTTTGCTTTTAGATGAATAACCAACAAAAATACCTTCATCTGCTCTATCTTCAAACTTACCAAGATTATCTTCAGTTCTTTTGATATAGCACTTGCTGCCAAAGACTTTGAGGTATTTTGTTGTTGCCCTTTTACCGAACCATAATTCATAAGGAGTTTTGCTTTCATGTGTTCTCAGCATGTACCTATTTTGGATATACACCGCAGTATGGACTGCTTCTTTCCAAAATCTGTCTGCTACTCTACTTTCAGCCAACATAGTCCGTGCCATTTCTTGCATTGTCCTGTTCTTTCTTTCTACCACTCCATTTTGCTGAGGTGTCCTGGCTGCTGAGAACTGTCTCCTAATACCGTAATTTTCACAGTACTCTGCAAACTCCTCTGAAATGAATTCTCCTCCTCTATCTGATCTTAAACATTTGATCCTTTTCCCTGTTTCATTCTCAACCTGGTTTTTGAAAATCTTGAACATATCAAAAGCTTCTGATTTATGCTTCAAGAAAAATATCCATGTCATTCTGGAATAGTCATCAATGCACAACATAAAATATTTGTCACCATTTATGCTTTGAGTTCTCATGGGACCACATAAATCAGTGTGTATGAGTTCCAAAGGTTTGCTTGTGTAGTATTCTTTTGTTTTGAATGTGACTCTAGTTTGTTTCCCCTTTTGGCATGAAGCACAAATGTTGTTTGCAGGTTTTCTGATGGTGGGAATATCTCTCACTACCCTTTTTGAGATGATTTTTACCAGATTATCAAAACTGATATGCCCTAGTCTCTTGTGCCACAACCAATTTTCTTCTTCCTATCCAATAAAACAAGCTCCTTTTGAATTCTTTGAGAGCGTGTACAGGTTTCCAGATGTCCTTGATCCAGTTGCTATCAATTTTCCACTATTTATTTTTTTGACTTCACAACCCTGCTTCATAAAAACTACTTCATGACCTTTATCACAAATCTGACTTACGCTCAACAAGTTATGTTTCAAACCATCCACAAACAAGACTTCTTCTGACTTAATATTTTCGTCACTAATTTTAACTGAACCTTTGCCAACTATCTTGGCTCCATCATTATTTCCAAATTTTACTGAACCTCCTTCATATTTTTGTAACTTCTCAAATTTTTGTTTGTCACCTGTCATATGACTGGAGCATCCACTATCAAGTATCCATGGTACATATTTATTCTGTGCTTTGAATGCAGTTTGTACGATTAAGGATTCCTTTTCTTCCTTCAGTCGCTCTTTTCCTTTCCACACTATTTTGATAGTAGTTTTGGGCTCTTGTTTTGCCTTTCCCTTATCAGTAGTTTGAGCATGTTTTTTGGGAAGCTTTCTATTTTGTCTCATCCTGTATGGTTGAAATTTTCTTCCCTGAAACTGATTTGATGTAAATGTATTTCTACAGTTTCTTGCAATGTGCCCAAAATTATGACAGTTATAACATTCTACTGTATAATTCATCAGAGGAGAAAAAACATTTCTACTGGTGAAATTCCTTGGTCTTACATTATATTTGCAGTCTGAGATTTTATGTCCATAGCCATTGCATTTAAAACAGAAACCAGAGAAAGGATAATTGAACCTGGGTGATGGTCTTTGCCATGTTGTCGTAGGAGCCATAGGTCTTCTTCTTCTTTGATGTGTGACATTGGTGAATCCATCATTGTCAATTCTCCTTTCGTGCCTGGCATTAATGCTTTCTCTTGCATGAGACATTTTTCCTTGATCAACCTGTCTCTTATCTTCATTCTTTATGGATTCTGCATTTCTGGCCTTTGATCCACTTGATGATTCTCCTTCGATGAAACCCAGACCAAATTTGATGCCTGCAGGTCTTTGGTCATTTATGATCTTATCCAGCTTCATAGAACTTTCTTCACGTTTGTGATAACAACTAATTTTCTTATTCATCTCTTCTAGCTGCATTCTTAAACCAACAATCTCTTCTTCTAGCTTGTTGCAATAATCTATTTTCATTGTTATTTGCACTTCGAGATCTTCGAAGATTTTCTTAGATTCTTCTATCTGTACTTTCAAGCTGGTTATGATTCCATTTGCATCCTCAAGCTTTCTTGAAAGTTTCTTATTCTTTTTCTTTTCTATCTTCCACTCTTCAAGTGCGGAGATCAACTCACCTTCTAGATCTACTTCAGCCTTAAGGTTTTCACCACAAACTTCGGAGGTCACTCCTTCTTCCTTTTCTGATTTAATTTCTTCAAATGCCATGAAAAGAGCTTCATATTTTTCTTCTTCGGACTCTTCACCGGAGCTGTTCTTTGATGAACTGACATTCTTGGAGATGAAACTTTTCTTCTTGAAGTTGCCTTTTCTGAAATTCGTTTTCATCTTCCAGTCACTTCTTTCTTGGTGCGATCCTTCATCATTTTTGTTCTTCTCTTTAAGTGGACATTTAGTCGCAAAATGCCCAATGCCTCCACAGTTGAAACATTTAAATGGTAGCTTCCCTCTGTATTTTCCTTTTCCCTTTTTTAGTTTTCTAACAAAGTTTGCTTCCATTTCATCTGATGTCTCTTCTTCCTCGGACTCTTGTTTTGTGTTTTTATTTTTAAGGGCTTTAAAAGCCGCTTCTCTATCTGTGGGTTTAGATCTTCCTATCCTCATCTCATATGCAATCAAAGAACCATACATCTCATCTATACTAAAATAATTTAGATTTTTAGCTTCTTCTATCATTGAGACTTTGGAATCAAACCTTTGAGGAAGAGATCTTAGTACCTTTTTTACGATGGCAGAGTCTCCAATATCCTCGTCGAGCCCTCTGATCGCATTAATGATTCCATTAACTCTCAGCATATATGCCTCAATGTTTTCATCGTCGTTCATTTTCAATGCTTCGAACTGAGCTCGATGTGTCTGTAATTTGGCCTCCTTGATCTTATCGTCTCCTTCATGAATACTCCTCAGTTTGTCCCATATCTCTTTTGCAGTATTACAGCTCATGATCTTTACTAGTTCACTATCTGCTAATCCACACATGATAGCATTCTTTGCTTTTGAGTTACTCTCAAATAGTTTCTTTTCGTCAGCCTCTTTTGGAGGAGTGATGGGTATTGTGTATCCACTAACTACTGAATCCCAGATGTCATATCCCAAAGCACAGAGATATGTCTGCATCCTGATTCTCCAGAATGCGTAATTAGATCCGTCAAACAATGGTGCTTTGTTTGATGAGAAACCTTCACCACCTGCCATTGTGTTAGTTCCAAGATCACCCTAGCCGATTAGGCTTGTACAAGAACTTAGCTTTGATACCAATTGTTAGTCTTACAATGACACTGAGAGGGGGGGTGAATCAGTGTAGCTCTTTAAACTTGAATTTATAGCTCTTAATATAGCAGCAATTAACACTTATTACAAGATACAACAAGTATAACAAAAGAGCATCACACAACACAAGATTTAACGAGGTTCACCAATGTGGCTACTCCTCAAAAATGATTGCTTGGACTACCATCCAAATCCAGCCTTTGCAAAGCACCAACTTTACAATCACTTTACCAACACCCACTGGAAGGAGCACCAACCCCTTATTTATCTGCACCAACAGAAAGGAGCACCAACCCCTGATTTACCAGCACCTACTGGAAGGAGCACCAACCCCTGATGCCAAGCTACAACCTGGACTTGAATTATGAATCTAGAAGATTAAAAGAAAGATACCTTCGCTTTTACAAGACCTCGACTAGTCTGCTTCACCTTTGCGATCTCTATGCACTCTGCTCTCTCTACGAAATCACTTCGCACAATCTGCTACGTCACAGTCGAACGATCGTCTTCTCCCTTTTGCGCACTCTGCTTCCTTTGTGAATTTTGCACTTAGCACGATTCGACATGACTTGCACTCTGCGCACTATGACCAAACTTCGCACACATCGACATACTTAATTCTCCAAACAACCCTCCTTTTATAACAACATTTTCATGATCAAAACCCTAATCTTAGTCGGTTGTAAACCCTAATCTTAGTCGACTGTAAACCCTAATCTTAGTCGGTTGTCATAGGTCTTCATCGGCTTCAACTCAACCGTGAAAAAACAACATGTCGTGATATCGTGACACTTTTGCTTACTCTCTCTTTCTCCTTGCTTTGGTCCCAAAAATACATGTCGCGATATCGCGACACTTTCCCTCCTTGCTTCTCTTCTTGGCTTGTACCCATGAAAACTCAGCATGTCGCGATATCGCGACACTTTCACCTCCGTACTTCTTTTCTTGGCTTGTACCTGAAAACACAACATGTCACGATATCGTGACACTTTCGCCTCCTTGCCTCTTTTCTTGGCTTGTACCCATGAAAACATAACATGTCACGAAATCGTGACACTTTCGCCTCCTTGCCTCTTTTCTTGGCTTGTACCAATGAAAACATAGCATGTCACGAAATCGTGACACTTTCACCTCCGTACTCTTCCTCTTTACTTTTGTCGTGATATCGTGACACTTCTGCCTTCTTACTTTCTCTCTCCTTATTTAGTCATGAAAATGCGACATGTCACGATATCGTGACACTTTCTCTCCTTTGCTTTTTCTCTTGCCTTCGGGTCGCGAAAACGTGACATGTCGTGATATCATGACACTTTCTTTCCTTTGCTCTTTCTCTTCCTTTGGGTTGTGAAAATGCGACATGTCACGATATCATGACACTTTCTTTCCTTTGCTCTTTCTCTTGCAATATGTCACGAAATCATGACACTTTTTCTTCCGTACAATATCTCTTGCAATATGTCACGAAATCATGACACTTTTTCTACTTGCCTTTCTCTCTTCCAACATGTCACGAAATCGTGACACTTTTTCTTTCGTACTATCTCTCTTGCAATATGTCACGAAATCGCGACACTTTTTCTACTTGCCTTTCTCTCTTCCAACATGTCGCGAAATCGTGACACTTTTTCTTTCGTACTATCTCTCTTGCAATATGTCACGAAATCGTGACACTTTTTCTACTTGCCTTTCTCTCTTCCAACATGTCACGAAATCATGACAGTTTTGCTTGCTTGTGCTTTCTCTCCGAACATGTCATGAAATCGTGACAGTTTTGCTTGCTTGCGCTTTCTCTTCGAACATGTCACGAAATCGTGATAGTTTTGCTTGCTTGCGCTTTCTCTCCGAACATGTCACGAAATCGTGACAGTTTTGCTTTCTTCTCAACATGTCGCGATATCGTGACAATTTTTCTTTCTTGCTCAACATGTCGCGATATCGCGATAGTTTTCTTCCTTGTGATTTTCTTTTGATTTTTAGCATATGGGCCACTTTGGTCTTCTTGAAAAAACATTGTACATACTCTGAGTAACCTTTGAACTTCTGTCTTCTGCATCTGAAAGGCTTTTGAACTTCCTGCCCATTGCATCAACAGATCTATCTGACTGTGTTGACAACAATGACAATACTGCTGCTGCACCTTGCTCAACACATACAATTGTGTACAATCCATACCTCCATCATGAGATACAAATAGAATGTGGAAGGTCTAATATTTTTAGTAGCTGAAGTAGGTAACGTCTAGACCAACACTATCTGAGTAGAATTTTTCTTTTTATCCTTCATGAATTTTAGCGATTCCTGCAACAGATCGACCTACCTTAGAATTTTTAGCGTATCATAGAGACTCACCTTAGCTACAATCCTCTCCAATTCTCCAACAATATTATATGACTACACGTTAGACTCCTTCAATTCATCAACATCTTCATATCTACTATATTACTGTTGTGTAGCTTCAACTCTCTGGCGCTTAGTCAAATATGGGTACTTGAGTTTTTTCCTCACATGTTCTTTTGTTTCAGTTTGCACTTGCACAACGACATGCTATAAAGTTGAATGTTTTGCTTGTACTCTATCTTTTTGTTGAATAGGTAACAAATATTTTAATAAAACTAGCTTATCTACTTTGGGCACTTGCACAGGAACTTTCTCTTGAGGTTTTCACTTTTCATTTTGCACATTTTTTTCTACAAGTACCTTCAATGGCTCCATTTCAACTGGATATATCACATCATTTTTCTTCCCCAACCTTGTGAGAGCAAAAACTTGCTCAATAGATGGGACCATAAAATTGTGATCCATTTCCAAATTCATATTGACCTAACCATCGATAGCGCTTTTGGCTAGCGTCTGTACATAGTTTAAATGAACCATATAGGTATCTTCACCATGAGTATCATTGCAAGTAGAGCACCAATACGTCCACTCGGATATAATTGATTCTTCATTAGTCAACATAGTTGTGTTCTTCTCAGCACTTCTACTAGTTGAAGCCACTTATTCTCTAGTAATTGGTGGAGTTTAAAATCTTCTTGACTGAAACTCGGCCTTAGCTTGCTTCTTATCTGTCATGATTTCATTCGACATTGTCCTTACTACCGAATTGACCGAATGCATATCCTATAATAGTTTCAAATAGGGGTCAAGATTTGGTGGTGTAGGAGGAGCTGGCAGAGGTAGAGGCACTAGTGGAGTAGGCAACTACAATGGAATAGGTGGCTCTGGTAGCACTGAGAATAGAAATGGTGCTGGAAACTATGGAATAATAGGTGTAGGTAATTATAAAATACTTGAAGTAGGGAGTTGTGGAATGGGAACTAGAGCGATCTGAGATGATCCTGAGCTCCATGAGGGAATAGTGTACATAGAATTCATAGGTTGTGAGAATGCACTAGAATACAAATGTTGTGGGAGATCAAGGAGGATAGGAATTTTTACCTTTGGGGGTAGTTTACCTATGGCAATTAGGTTCACTTCAATCTTCTAAGCTTGAGTATATAGATCTAGAAATGTGTGGATATTGGCTTGTCGAACCACCATGCCAATATCGGAGTTGAAGGCTTGAATATAGTAAAACCTAGCCTGTTTGTGGATAGGTTGAAGACTGTTAGGGACTCTTTACCAACTTTGAGTGAATCTGACATTGAAATCAACTATCTCCTCCTACAGGTGTCTTTGGATGGTTGTGAATTGATGTAGTAAGGAAAAATTATTAGCTTGATCATGAAAATTTTTAATCAACAACTCTACCAACTGGTCCCATGTAGTGATAGTATCATATGGTAAGGACTAGTACCATTACAGTAACTTTCCTCTGAGAGACAACACCAGCAGTCACACCATGACATCTTCATCTATAATGCCATGTATTGTTACCAAAGATCCCACATATTGAATGTGCTCATAAGTAGTTTTACCCATACCATCATAGGTGGGAAAATATTTTAATGCTTCTTGCAAGACTATATTTTGTGCTTGTATATTTAATAATCTAGAGCTATTCCATGCTAAAAATTCTTGGGTGGTTGTGTTTGTTGTGGTGGTGGATTTTGAGCCATATTGACTGGTGTGTGTGGTTAGGGAGGTGGAAAACTAGTAGATGTACTAGCAACACTTGTAGGGATAGAAAATACACCACCTAATTGAGAAGATGCTACAATGGATGGGACATTCAGAGGTGCTAATATAGGGTGTTCCCCTACTTTTGGATATCAAGTTCATATAACTCAATAGAATATTTGGAATTATTGGTCTGCGATCTCGTAATCATGAAGAAAGCTTTCGCTTACCTCATATTTGGAGCCTTCAGGGTTGAGTTGAGTCTCCAGATGTTCTAATACTATAGTACAAAGCAAAGATCAAGCCTTTATACTATTATCAATGGAAACTTTCAAGGTCCCATCAGGAATGCCAAAAACTATTGGTCATGAATCTACCTAGTTGTAATATCTATGCCTTGTTCACCTTAGAACCATCCAACATTGAAAGGACAAAGGAAATAAATGTCCTCTAGACCAATATCTAGAGAGGGCTAGCTCCCTTTCTAATCCTAAGCTGGGTATAAGTTTATAGAAATAGGAAAGAGATAGAAAGTTATAGAAAGAAATGGAAAATAGGGCTATAAGCCAACTTGACAAGATGGGGATAGACTAACAACAGAGCTTTCACCAAGAAACATAATAGTGTTATATAGAAACATAAGCACAAAAACTTTCAAATATTATGCAAGAAAACCACTTCCCAAGTGCATTTCATCATTCACTTCCCTATACTAGCAAATATTAAATTTAGAAGCAGAATTAACTCATAGTAAATAATGGGAAACAAAGCTTTAGAAATAACACATAGGAAGTAATCAAATTCAAAATCAATCCCAGAATCAGAAGTTGAGTTGTTTATATTAATGCAGAGACTCAAAGTATATTTTTGCAAAATGTCAACCCTTCCATCCTTTACAATGAACAATGGTTAGTATTTTATAGAGGGATTTTGCCTCTATAATTTAATGCATATACAAAAATATGTTGATAGATCAAAGAACAACAAGCATATTTTCCTCCTTGGCATCATCAAAATTCTGGTCAGAACATTATGCAAGAAACCACGATCCAGCTTTGATGGAAGGAAATCACCTAGAAAATTTAATAAGAGTAAATGCTTGAAGCAACCTAGACGTCGGTGCATTGGAACACGATAAAATCACTTGAGAATCAGGCAAGAACTTGCTTCATCCCATGTCTCAAAAATAATCTTCCACAAAAGGAGACCACTGCATATTAGATTTGCTTTAAAAATAATTGAGGGTGGTAGTCGATGCATCAAAAATGAATAAGGATTGTCTCTAATCTCTCAATATTGGAGTAAATATCCTAGAAACACTTGCCTACATTGCCCTAAAAATTAAATGCTATCCTTTTTTATAAAATCATGAATATGCGCTCCCTCTGGGTTATATTTCTACTGTAGATTCAATGTCACCCAGAGAAAGGGAAAAATAACTTTACTAGAGAAACCATAGGTGATGGGCTAGAGCCTTCCATTTTAATTTTATCTTTATCACTATTGTCTTTTTTGTCGCCTTGAAAAATGGTGATAGGAACTTTCATTCTTTTAGAGGATCGATGTCACCTATTAACTACACCTGTAGCGCTACTCAATTCACCCAAAATTGATTCTCCGAAATTCTATCCACTCCTTGGAAATGAGAGTTCAATTTACTATGCTTTGAATTCTTCGGACACCCTATTTTGCCTTCTACTCAATTGTGTATGAACTCGTCAGCTTCATGAACCTCCAGAAACTTGGAAATGTATTTTCACCCCAAGAAGAGGTTACAAAGAGCTTCACCCCTCTTTCTGGGTGAAAGCACCATTTTCATCAACCATAAGTCAGGCCCAACAAATTCATATTTTGAAATAGCCTTTAAAATATTTTTTTCCCCAAGGAGAGGTGATAGAGAGTTTCACCCCTCACTTGCATAAAAAGTGCCTTTTAATAACTTTTATTGCTTAGCTCATGAATTCACTGTCAACATTATGTTTTCGCCCCAAGGAGAGGCAACGAGAACTTTCACCCCTCACTTGGGGTGTTGGTGCATTTAAAAAATTCATTTTAATTTTTTAGTGCTTGGCCTTTATGATGCGTTACCCCAAATGGGGGCGACAAGAGTTTTTTTCCCTCTTTCAGGGTGATAGTGCCTCCAAATTCTTCATAAAGCCTTTCTAAACTTTTTCCTAGGTCTGTGCATTAAAACAAATTTCACCCCAAAGAGGAGCGACAAGATTTTTCGTCCTTTTTTTGGGGCAACAACACATCATACTCATCTTAAATTCTTCATATCTTTTCATCGGATGAATTCACTTCAAGGGCATATTTAATATTGTTTCACCTTTGAGATAGGCGATGTGAGTATTCACCCTTTGACTAGGGTGAAAGTGCTTCTTCATCCCTTTCTTTGAAATTAAACATAAATCTAACACTTTACAGGGCAAACACATTCTTGGGCGAAAGCGCCCAACTCTGTTCTTCATTTACTGGAGGTGCTTCTTTCTGAAAAATAATTCATGCTTCTTGGCAATTTTTTAAACAAAAAGATAATGTTCCCTTAGTTTCCACGATTAGAATATTATTTACCCAAAATGAAGAGGCACAACTTAAAATTGCAATAAAACAAAAAGTATTAAAATTGTAATGCCTTCAATAATAAATTCATTAAAAAAATTTACAATCATTCAACAAAGAAATCAAAATGTGGTAAATTTATAAAACTGCCAACATAGACTAACGTTTCGAAGTGGCCCTGCCTCCTCAAGGTTAGTATCAACATCCTTACCTTTCTCTACTCTACTTTAACTTCAATAAGATATTTTCATTAAATTAATCTAATGCTACTTATTTCATGGTTGCAAGAAAGTAATATGGAAGTTACAAAAGCAAATAAAGCATAAAATAAATACAAAACATAGTTACCAAATTCATAGAAGAAAATACTGATATTTTATTGCTTGACCTCAATATTCATTCATACAATGTATGTGATAGAAGACTTGTTCAAATGGCAACTAGTTTAGACATTTTCCAAGGTCTTTACATTGTAATATATAGTTGTTGCATCACTGTTCCAACAAAAGTCTTCAACTTATTTCCATTACATATTGAACGAGCTCAAACTAAATTCTAAAATTACATAACAATATAATCTAATATTAAGATAACCTAAAACTATTTTTGGACTTATTATAAATGAATTCATCCAAAATAACATAACAACAGACACACGTGACTAAAACCTATAACTTACTAACAAAGATACTAATAAAAGTAACTCCATTGTCCTTTTCTCAATGAGGACAAAGTCAAATCACATTTGGATTACATAAATATTGAACAATTAACAAATTACATACTAATAATAAATTTCAATATCATTTATTGGATTGTATCCCAAATAATAGTGTCAATGCAACAAATAATCATTGACTGTGCATTATACATTATGTTAGCTAAGCTATTAGCATACTGTTGGTCCGGCTTTCATGCACACCCCGAGAAAAAGGATGAAGGCAAGGAAAGCTCCGGAGACACCCACGGGACTGATCCCACTCATCTTTAGGATCTAGCCGGTTATCCAAGGTGCGAGTTGCGTAGTTGGGTCGAATGGCAATTCACTCTTTTCCACTTCTGGAATAGATTTCAATATGGACTGCTCTGTTACCTTACAGGGGGTTCCTGAACTTGTTCAGTAGTTGCAAAAGTTGTTGACAATCAGATTTAACTTGAATTCTAGATCTAGCTCTCATGGGTCAGCAGATTTAAATAAAAGGCAAATAAAGAAAATAAAAATGGATCATTCACGTAAAGCAAAGAGAGGGTAGGGTAAGGCAGAAAAGAGAAGTTTATCAGACTTTAAACTGTAAAACTCTAAACTATCAATCTTATCTATGCTATCGCCTTCACAACAACAAATCCGTAAGAAAGTGTCCACTCACCTAAGATCACTTTCAACTAAGAGCACAAGGCAGAGTGAAACGGATCTAGCAGTAAATTATAAATCCAAGGGGCAACTGTTAAAATCGGTATCTTTCACCGGCACTCTAGCTCGCACAAAGGAAGACAGAGCAATTAGAACAAACTTACACCCGAAATCTGTAATTTCCCTAGCAGCATAATAGAACAACCGAAGCCTAACAAAGATATTTAATCTTGACAATGGCAGATTTACAAAGATATATCTAACAAACTTTAAATGGAACGGATAACAAAAGAAAATACACTTATCACACTCGCAAAAGATTAGGCTCCCGGCCATGCTATCACGTAAAAGCTAAAGCACATCAACTCCAAGTCCGAAAACAAAGGATTTCACAAAATTTGCAAGAAATTGCTTATAAGCCTTTATTTCTAAGTCTCCGCCTCCTCGCGATTACATTTAGAATTTGTATTTATAGACTCAGGACAGACCCTGATCTTTTCCAAAATATCTTGCTCAAACCCTAAATCTTATCGCACTTAAACCCTAGGACCCGGTTTTACAATAAAAATCCATTTAAAAATCAAAGTCCGAATAGAACTTAACCCTTCGGCAAATCATGGCAACACCGCCATAAATGGAGAAGATAAAATAAAATGCAACTTGCATTCATTCGCATCCGCAAATAAATGCTTCCATTAATTCCGCCGGTGAGCCGGATGAGTCACCACTTCTCCATCAATTCGATCTCCGCAAATCCATCCCGAAGTTGAAATGGTCTTCATGCTATCAAGTCTCGCAATAAATTTGTTGTTGAATGCTCTCACCGGCAGCCTTCTCTCCTAGCATGGCGGTCCTTGACTAAATCCGCACTTCATCTTCGCCTTTATGGTCTTTCCCGTTGTCCCGTAAGTGCCTGTGGAATCCCGCATGAAAGACAAAAAGATGCATTAGATTAGCATTTTAATTAAATCGAAGCTTAAAACATTAAAAACAGATTAAATCCGCAAAATAAGCTTGCATGTCGGCTTCTGTTTGTCCCATTCACGCTTTGACACGTGTCGCTACCCCAGAAGCCTTCTCGTTTCCCGCCGGAATGCACTTTCGTGTCAACTATGACTTTCTCTCTCCTGCCGCGATTCTCGCGACATGTCGCGATTTAGCGACATGTCGCGAAATCGCGACCCCGCCGAGCATCGGCAACTTCCTCCCTCGTCGGCCGCGAAACACGACATGTCGCGATTTCGCGACATGTCGCGAAATCGCGACCCTTCCGGGCCTCCGTACGCTTCTTGATTTTCAGCCGCGATTTTAGAACACGTCGCGATATCGCGACGCTCCCTCACCCGCATGCGTTGACCGCGCTGGACCGCGATTTTGGAACATGTTTCCGACTTAGCCGATTTTTCATCCCGCAGCCCATTTTCTCTCTCCCGCCGCGAAATGCGACATGTCGCGATTTCGCGACATGTCGCAAAATCGCGCCCTCCGTACAGCCTTGCGTCTCTCTCCCAAAATCTGTCGCGATTTCGCGACATGTCGCGAAATCGCGACCTTTCTCGCACTTAGCCGTATTTTGACTTACCTGTCGCGATATCGCGACATTTCGAAAATGGAAGTGTCGCGATATCGCGACACTACCAAAAATGGAAAGTTTGATTTTTAGTGAATTTATGCAACTCGTTTTCTGGATTTTCTCGGTACTGGTGCAAGATTTTGCTTGTGCATGAATGATTCTAGCATGTAAAAAGTGAATTCTTGGATAACACAACTAGAATGCAAGAAAAAGCACAACTTTAAAAAGGAGGCAAGCAAATTTGGATTTAAAACCTGAAAAGATCAAGAGGGTCCCTGCTGCAAAAAATGAAAGTTCAGAATTTTCTAAGGATGGAATCTCATTTTTCAGAGGGGGTGTGTTGCTTATCAACAAATGGCGATATCTCACGGGTAAAATAGTAGCACTATTTTAGAACCCAAGACTCGGGTTTCAAAACAAAAAGACCATGCATCATGCCTTGCCACTGACATTCTTCACAATAAATTGATCGCCAACCGCCAACCGTTAAAATTTCCCAAGGACATACAAGGTCGGATTACTTCAAGGAAGATTTCGGATGTGCAATTACAAAGGTATAGAACTTTCTTCAAGGATGACCGAATTGAATGATAAACTTGGATTAATCAACTTTTCTAGATTGTAAAAGGGGAAACCGAGTAGAGCTCGGTTTACTAGTTTAGCTTTTTACAGCCTAGACAGAGTTACCCTTTAGATTTACACGACCCAATTTACAACTGTAGGGCGTAATCTAATATTGGCTGCCTCTTTTGATCATATAACTCTTTTTTTTTTTTTTTCTTTTTTTTCTTATCTCTCTTTTTTTTATCTCTCTTCTTTTTGAAATATATCACTATCTGGAAGACCTTAGAGAAATTACAATTTTCTTTTAATATTTGATCAATCTGGAACTGTTTCAGTCTAGGCATTGATAGCCTCTCGTGACACCCAAATAATTGCATGAACCATAGTCCCCTCTTATAACCAAACTTTTCTTGGATTCCCCTGGAGTTCCTCCAACAAAACAAAGATAGCAGCTTTTTCTATCATTAAAACAATCGTGGCAAGTAAGACACAAGATCCAATCATCTCTCTACCTTCATCCCGGATAACAAAATAGTTCCACAGCTTTAGTGCAAGCAGACTATCTCAATTAGAATAATGAGCAGAATGAGGAGGCACTGGATTGAGGATTTATCAGCTAGGAATAAAACAATTTTCAGCAGGCTGACTTTTCATTGATTGCTCAGGCAGAGGTTAAAAAATAGAATTTTAGAAGCCAAAGGACTTTGTACAGGCTTCCAAGGACAGGCACAGGCTTCTAAAGCAAGACAGAATAAAAACTACACAGACTGCAAATAAAACTGCACAAGCAACTAAGACTAAAACTAAAACTGAAGACTGTACAGATAGCAAAGAAAAAGAAATGCAGGGAAGAAAATAAAAACTGTACAGGCAATAAAAGAAACAAACTAAAAGAATCAAGCAAAGTAACTAAAACCGCTAAACGCAAAGAAAGCTAAACGCAACAAAGACCGAAATAAACTTAAAGCAATCGAAATAAACTAAAATGCAAATCGCACGTACATATTAAAAAAATAAAAAAATAAAATAAAAATAAAAAATAAAAAATAAAACCGCACCGAGAACAAGGATTAATCTAACAAACAAACCTCGTACGTACAAAGACCCAATTAAAACTAAAAAGAAGCAACTAAAGCAACTGTACGTAGCTATTAAAAGAACTAAACTAGAACAAAACAAAACTTACGGAGCTATTTACAATATGTACACATGTTACAACCTTTTTTTATAGCTTACTCAAATGATACATTGGATGGAACAGCAGAGAAATAATGCTTCAAGTATTGGCCATTAACAAGGAGGTCCGTAAAATTACCATCCAGGTCTTGCAAGCGGAAAGCATTGTTACCCAATATTTCAGCAATTTGGTAGGGGCCTATCCACAAGTGGTCGCAACTTTGTGTGCTTACCCTTCTTCTCATGGGCCTTGTCCCACGTAAGCACTAAGTCTCGCCACCCGAAAGCCTTCACCTTGGCTCTCTTGTCAAACCACCGCTTGACAGCTTTCTTGGTGTCTCGTCGAAGTGCTCCAGGGCTTGGAGTCTTTCATCCCGCAAGTTAGTGAGGTCTAAAACACGGGCTTCAGCATCATCATGACCTTCAAAATAATCTAAGGCAAACTGATAGGTAGGCAATTTCAAGGAGATGGGGACAATTGGCCGAGTACCATACAACAAAACAAAGGGAGAGGTCTTAAGAGCCACTTTGTGTGTTATCCGGTCAGCCCACAGGCAGCATATTTCAACAATGTATGCCATCGCCCGGGTTTGTCTCGTCGCAGACTTTTTGATGGCATTCATTAAGTTCTTGTTTGTTGACTCACCTACCCATTGCCTTGGGGATAATAGTTGGATGAGAATCCGATAACTATCCCCATCCGGTATGCCCAATCCGCAAACTCCAATGATTGGAAGGCGGGCCCATTATCACGCACCAAATTCAGTGGGAACCCCAAATCTAGTTATGACATTTGATTCAAGAAAATCAATAACTTCCTGGGTCGTACTTCTTGTAGTGGCTGCCGCTTCAACCCACCTTGTGCAATAGTCAGTAGCTGTCAGCGCATATTTATGCCCTGCCGAGGAATTCGGGTTAATGACTCCCACAAAATCAAGTCCCCACTGCATGAAAGGTTTGTTTATCACAACTGGTTGCAATGGCAGAGCTCGATTTGCCTCTTTGGCTGCAAATGTCTGGCACTGATGGCAGGTTCTGACATGTTGATGTGCATCCTTAAAAAGTGTAGGCCAAGCAATAGCCTCGCTCTTAATATTTTATGTGTCCGTAGCAGCATCCCGATGAATGCCCCCGCCCCTAGTTTTTCATGAAAACTAGCCATGACTTCACCGACTTCACCGGGAGAAATGCACCTTAGGAAGATGCCAAGATAATTCTCCCCGTACGTAGTACCCGCCTTGAGGAGATAGTGAGAAGCTTTTAACTTTAATGCTCTCCTTTGAGTTCTCGCTCAAATGGGATGGGCAAACCCCAAACCGTAGCAGTATGAATGATATCCCCATACCAATCATCGATTCGTAGTTTAATTGATTAACTTCCCGCCGTGGAGGCACTTCAAAGAATGTGTCTAGACAAGCCAAGTCCTCTCGATCGCTTTAGCTGGCCTAATCTCCAAGTCATATTCTTGCGTACTCGGTGACCCAATTGCCCCTCGCTCACCCAACTCATTCTCGACTTAGAAGGTACTTCACACTGGTCCGGCACTATGGCATGAGTTTTGCTTCCGAGTATATAATGTCCGAACCGCTTCACCGCCCTTACCAAAGCATAAGCCCGTTTGTCTAATCTGGAATATTTCAGCTCAGCTCCCTTCAAATTAGTGCTCTTAAAAGCAATTGGATGTTCTCCCGTATCTCTCCGTTGAGTCAAGACTCGCAGCAAGTGTATGTTCGTAAGAGAAAGTGTACGGATAGAAATCGCACCGAAATCCGGGCTTACTAAGACCGGTGCTTGTTTAATGGTCGTCTTGATTTCTTGAAAAGCGCCTTAGCTTCAGTGGTCCAGTAATCTGGGCAGTTTGCTTTAACATATCATTCATTGGTTTAACTATCTCTCGCAAAGCCCGAGATAAACTTTCCGACAAAGTTAATCTTTCCAAAGAATGATCTCAACTCTTTCTTGGAGTTGGGAAATGGTATGCCGGATATGGCCTCAACTCTGCCTGGATCCATGGAAATGCCATCCTTTGTGACCAAATGCCCAAGCAATTTGCCTTCTCGTTACACCAAATATGCATTTCTTTGGATTCAAAGAGATGCCAAACTCTCTCGCACTTGTTAAATACAGACTCTAAATGCTTGACATGGTCAAATCTGGATTTGGAAAAGACTGTTAGATCATCCATGTAAACTACAATACATTTGCCCATAAGCCCCTTGAAGGCATGGTCCATTGCTCTCTCGAAATGTTGCTCCCGCATTTATTAAACCAAATGGCATCCTCTTGTAAGCAAAAGTACCCCACTTAGTTGTAAAAGCAGTCTTCATTCTATCCTCCTTCTCAACTAGAATCTGATTATAGCCTGAGAAACCATCCAGAAAAGACATCATCTCTGAGCCATTAACAATCTGTAGTACTTCATCCATAGAAGGCAGGGGATAGTTGTCCTTTTCAGATGCTTTGTTCGTATTCCTAAAATCCACACAAAGGCGGATCTCCCCATTTTTCTTCCTCACCGGCACCAGCATTTGCCACCCAAGTAGAATGCCTGATAGGAAAAATAATTGCCGCACTCAAGAGCTTCTCCACTTCTTTCTTAATAAGGGGTTCTAACAGAGCATTAACATGCCTCTGTTTTTGTCTGAAAGGCTTGCAAGATTCTTTCAAAGGTATGATGTGGGTGTAAACTTTTGGATCAAATACCTTTAAATCCTTGTATGACCAGGCCATTACATCCTTAGACCTCGTGCAGAAATCAATCATATTTCTCTTTATCTCTCGGATCACAACTCCTTTGCCAACTTGATGTTCCTTGGATCCTCTTCAGCTCCTACATTCAAATTTTCAGTATCATTGTCTCGTGGTGCCCACATAATCCTCGGAATTCACCCTTTGCCCGATCTTGTCAACATCGAATAGCCTCTCCAGCTCTACCATTCCCTTTGGGATTCTCTTGTCCTTCAATCTCATGATTCCCCCGTCATCATCTAGTCGCTCCATCAGGGTGTCCCTTTGGCCCTCATCAATTATAGCATTCTCAAAGGTATTGGTACTCTGCAGAAAGTTCACAATTTGTTGATCATCTGAGAAAACTTGAAAGCTGTCAATATTGTTTGGAACTGAAGGACAGGGGACTAGCTCAATTGAAAACTTATCCCACTTAAAATCTTCCAATGGCCTTAAACTTGCAGCTGAAGATGCCAAGACATCTCGCATGTGAATTTTGTTCCCCGGGTATATGTGTTAAGTTAAATGCATCAAAGCCTTCCACAAGATCCCAAGCTCGTGCTTGTATCCCTTCGTATAAGAGGCTTTACACCGAAACTTACCCCCGACCCGGCTTGCCACTAATTCCGAATCGATGAAAACTTGAATGTTCTTCACATTTTTATCCAATGCAAATTTTAAACCTAAAATCGTAGCTTCATACTCGCTAAATTATTAGTACATGGGAACCGCAGCGGTAAGACATAAAAAATGTCCGACTTTGAGGCCCTTTGAGGACCGCCCCTGCTCCGTAACCCCGCTACATCCGGCTCCATCCACATGAAGTGTCCAAACTTCATTAGTATGTACAGGATGAGCTTTGTTAAATTTATCATTGTGCCCAGCTTGTTAAATTGTAGACACCAATGTCTACCTCTCGCAATATTGACAGCCTCATTTGCAGGATTGTACTCGTAATGGTGTGTTTGTACCGGGTTCTCTCGTCAACCCGCAATTGATTAGCCACACCCTTCCATGGCAACCACATGTGTGAAAAGTCTCGCTGCCGATATCCATTCGTAGACTTAGACCAATCCCTACTTAACAAAGATTCCATACCCCACCGGGATATCCACAACTTGGATTTCGATCTTATGTTGAGCCCTTGGCTCGGATGCCAATTGAATGTGAATGTTTTGCAGCCTCTCCCACAACCTTAACTTCCGACTTGTCCAATTGGACAACTCTCCTCTCGGACTTCATTGGGGTCAGCCCCAATCGTCGACAAATTGCCAATGGCATGACATTAGCAGATGCACCCGAATCCACCAAACAATTATGTAAGTTCTTCCCAAAAATTCTCGACAACCAAGAAAATGGGGGAACTTCACTTTTTCCTTGTACATGGCCGATTGGCATTGGCTATTTTCTTCCCTTTATCCACAAGTTTAGCAAGCAGGCCGTAGTATGTCTTTATCGGATTGTCTCTCTCGCTTCCGAAATCTGTGCCACCATGCAGAGTAATGTTAGCCTTAATCTTTTTCATATCCTCCACTATGTTATATCCTTTGTTAAGTGGAGGAATAGCAACATCTGGTACTCTTTGAGCTCCTCCCTTTGGTGGGGGTGGATTATTGCTTGGAGAGGGGTCAGGAGGAATATTGTGAGAATTATCGAGAGGAGTTGATGTGGTATTTGGCTCGAGATTCCCTGCTCCTCAGTGTTGTAGCTATCTCTTCCGTACCGCTGGAAAGCCCGTACTTCATCCATGGGCATTTCAACTACATTCTCGGATTCATCCGGGAAAGAAAAAGAATCCAAGACCATAGCTGCACTGTGTCTAGATGAACTTGGGCCCTCAGCAGTTCTTTGATTTTCAGGGGAGATCAAATCTCCTGACAAAGCTTCAAATGCATTGCAAAATTCCACACAATCTAATTCCCCATGTTGAGAAGTGGCATGAATTCTGCACCAGTTGGGCAGAGCCAAATCACATATGTTCACATCATGAGCTTTACCCTTGTAATCTTTATTAGGCTCATATGGGGGCCTATTAAATCTGCTTGGTTGGTATGAATATCTCGTTGGGATTGTCTCCAGTGAGAAGTTTGCCTTTTAAAACTCAAAAAATCATTGGCCACCTTCCGAACAATCTTTGAAACTTCTTCAATCCTAGCATTGTCACCTCTTTTACGGGGTTCGTACATTCTCAACAAGTGCCGCAGCCTAATGGTGCCGCCGATGGTAAAGTCTCGACAAACCGGCAAAGATCATCTGATGTGGGATACGATTGAGTATAGGAGCAAGCTGAGTGATCAGAGGAGTTTGTTGAATATTTAAAGGCTGGGGTCCCAACTGTCTTTCGAGGATTAAAGCTTCTTTATAAGCTTCTGTCAAGTTGGTAACAGTGGCATCCCTCTTCAAGAAGACAGAGGTCATTGGGTCCGGAGAGTTCCTAAAAATCTCTAATGCCAGGTCAGCATTCGGTACATAATAGCCAATGAGTCTACCATAAGCTTTCTCGGAATCCGACATTATAGGATCTAATAGACTCATTCAGCTTCTCTTTGATGCTAGAAAACTCGCCGATATAAAATACTGGGGTCTATCACTTCCCCGAACTGTGACACAAAGACTTTTTCTAAGTCACTCCAACTGGTGATGGAATCATTGGTAAGATTTAGAAACCAATCATAGGCTCCCTCCCGGAGAGTGAACGGGAAGAGTCTGCAGGCAACATCCTCATGTCGGACATTTAATAACTTCAAGGCATTCTTGAATGCAATTAAGTGTTCCTCCTCAGCTTCTTGTCCCATCATGTTTATACCTAGGGAGGTATCTTTCTCGGATTTCTCGGGCAAGTCATGGGCTATACCCGGAATGTTCAAAGTCGTGGAGCCCAACCAATTTGCCATAGCTAATGGATTAACAGGGATATTCTCGAGCTCGGTTGGAGTGACTATCAATGGTGATAAACCGTCTCGTGATAGAGATGTGGCTCTTCCGTGGCTACTTCTTCTCGGAGTTTCTAATTCAGGGACAAGGAGCTCTCCATCTGGGGTGGGACCTTGTTACCCCCGTATGTAGAATCCAGCTCACAGTACTCGACAAACTCGCAGCTTCCGAATAGTGTTCGTATTTTAGCAAGTTGAAATACTGTACTGACAACTGCACTGACAACACTGCACTGACAATTTAAAAACTGCACTGACAATTTAAAACCCATTAAAACGACAATTTAAAACAACAATTTATAAAATTGTACTGACAATTTAAAAACTGTCCGGAGTTCACTGTGGGTCCTTCAAATGTTGCTGTTATGCCCTTACAACACTTGAACTGAGTTCGGCCCTCCTTCTAGCGCCAATTAGGTGTTGGTCCGGCTTTCATGCACACCCCGGGAAAAAGGATGAAGGCAAGGAAAGCTCCGGAGACACCCACGGGACTGATCCCACTCATCTTTAGGATCTAGCTGGTTATCCAAGGTGCGAGTTGCGTAGTTGGGTCGAATGGCAATTCACTCTTTTCCACTTCCGGAATAGATTTCAATATGGATCGCTCCGTTACCTTACAGGGGGTTCCCGAACTTGTTCAGCAGTTGCAAAAGTTGTTGACAATCGATTTAACTTGAATTCTTGATCTAGCTCTCATGGGTCAACAGATTTAAATAAAAGGCAAATAAAGAAAATAAAAATGGATCATTAACTGTAAGCAAAGAGAGGGTAGGGTAAGGCGTAAAAGAGAAGTTTATCGAACTTTAAACCGTAAAACTCTAAACTATCAATCTTATCTATGCTATCACCTTCACAATATAACAAATCCCTTAAGAAAGTGTCCAGCTACCTAAGATCACTTTCAACTAAGAGCACAAGGCAGAGTGAAACGGATCTAGCAGTAAATTATAAATCCAAGGGGCAACTGGTTAAAATCGGTATCTTTCACCGGCAACCTAGCTCGCACAAAGGAAGACAGAGCAATTAGAACAAACTTACACCCGAAATCAGTAATTTCCCTAGCGCATAATAGAACAACCGAAGCCTAACAAAGATATTTAATCTTGACAATGGCAGATTTACAAAGATATATCTAACAAACTTTAAATGGAACGGATAACAAAAGAAAATACACTTATCACACTCGCAAAAGATTAGGCTCCCGGCCATGCTATCACGTAAAAGCTAAAGCACATCAACTCCAAGTCCGTAAACAAAGGGTTTCACAAAATTTGCAAGAAATTGCTTATAAGCCTTTATTTCTAAGTCTTCGCCTCCCGCGATTACATTTAAAATTTGTATTTATAGACTCAGGATAGACCCTGATCTTTTCAAAATATCTTGCTCAAACCCTAAATCTTATCGCACTTAAACCCTAGGACCCGGGTTTTACAATAAAAATCCATTTAAAAATCAAAGTCCGAATAGAACTTAACCCTTCGGCAAACTCGTGGCAATCACCGCCATAAATGGAGAAGATAAAATAAAATGCAACTTGCATTCATTCGCATCCGCAAATAAATGCTTCCATTAATTCTCGCCGGTGAGCCGGATGAGTCACCACTTCTCCATCAATTCGATCTCCGCAAATCCATCCCGAAGTTGAAATGGTCTTCATGCTATCAAGTCTCGCAATAAATTTGTTGTTGAATGCTCTCACCGGCAGCCTTCTCTCCTAGCATGGCGGTCCTTGACTAAATCCGCACTTCATCTTCGCCTTTATGGTCTTTCCCGGTTGTCCCGTAAGTGCTGTGGAATCCCGCATGAAAGACAAAAAGATGCATTAGATTAGCATTTTAATTAAATCGAAGCTTAAAACATTAAAAACAGATTAAATCCGCAAAATAAGCTTGCATGTCGGCTTCTGTTTGTCCCATTCACGCTTTGACACGTGTCGCTACCCCAGAAGCCTTCTCGTTTCCCGCCGGAATGCACTTTCGTGTCAACTATGACTTTCTCTCTCCTGCCGCGATTCTCGCGACATGTCGCGATTTCGCGACATGTCGCGAAATCGCGACCCCGCCGCAGCATCGGCAACTTCCTCCCTCGTCGGCCGCGAAACTACGACATGTCGCGATTTCGCGACATGTCGCGAAATCGCGACCCTTCCCGGCCTCCGTACGCTTCTTGATTTTCAGCCGCGATTTTAGAACACGTCGCGATATCGCGACGCTCCTCTACCCGCATGCGTTGACCGCGCTGGACCGCGATTTTGGAACATGTTTCGGACTTAGCCGATTTTTCATCCCGCAGCCCATTTTCTCTCTCCTCGCCGCGAAATGCGACATGTCGCGATTTCGCGACATGTCGCAAAATCGCGCCATCCGTACAGCCTTGCGTCTCTCTCCCAAAATCGTCGCGATTTCGCGACATGTCGCGAAATCGCGACCTTCTCGGCACTTAGCCGCATTTTGACTTCCCCGTCGCGATATCGCGACATTTCCGAAATGGAAGTGTCGCGATATCGCGACACTACCAAAAATGGAAAGTTTGATTTTTAGTGAATTTATGCAACTCAGTTTTCTCGGATTTTCTCGGTACTGGTGCAAGATTTTGCTTGTGCATGAATGATTCTAGCATGTAAAAAGTGAATTCTTGGATAACACAACTAGAATGCAAGAAAAAGCACAACTTTAAAAAGGAGGCAAGCAAATTTGGATTTAAAACCTGAAAAGATCAAGAGGGTCCCTGCTGCAAAAAATGAAAGTTCAGAATTTTCTAAGGATGGAATCTCATTTTTCAGTGGGGGTGTGTTGCTTATCAACACATACATTGTGTGTTTATTACACGAAACGTGTATATTGAATCCACAGGTTTTCATAGATATTTTCCAGGTTTTTGTAGACCCTTTTTGTAGGTTTTTTTTTGTAGCATGTTCTTGACGAATTTTCTTGCAAGTTGGTTCAACTATGTTTGGTTGTGGTGTATCACTACATACTACCTTCAATATCAAGCTCTTAAAAACACAACAATCTTGCACAATTCATGTAAAATAACCAACATATATCACATGATACCACATAGATCAAATATATCAAAAATCACATAAATTATGCATATTGATTGGCAAGGCATAGTCATAATCATCATATTTGCATTTTAAAACCAGGAATAAAACTACATTTCATGGTCAATTCCAACACTCATCACATCTAAATCAAAAAATGGTTTTCTTAGAGATGTATGGTGCTAAGACATTTTTTTTTCTAGAACTAAAATCCTATGTAGTCCTAGTAAATGCATACATTGATTTATATTTATTATAATATTTTCTAGGATCCATAAGGAGTTCCATTCTACTGATTTTCTATCATTATATTGATATGATTTTTATTCGTATCTTTGTAATATTCCTCTATATCATGGATCTATTTAGGAGAATTATGAAACTATTTTTACTAGATTTGGATAATATAAGGAGGTCACTTCACCCTATAGCAAAAATCAACATGAGATCAATTCAAACCTAACCAAAAATATAACATCAGAATTTCACAATAAGGTAATGACTAGGGATGGTCTATGGATCTAGTATATGGATATTCCTAAAGTTAAAAATAAAGAGTATAGGTAGATAGAAATCGAGATGGATATGAAATAAATAAATATAATGTAAGAAAATGGACCTAATATTCAAGAAAAGTAAATAAAATGCAAGTATATAAAGTGAAAAGGTAAGGAGGAGAGAGAAAGAATACTAACATTGAAGTGAACATACATTAATGCTTTATGAAGAAGTTCTTAAGTGGTTGAACCTTAAGAGCACCTTAGGATTCCTTGTTATTCTTGATATTTCATGATTTTATTTATGGAGAGGCCCAACCAATGTGGCATTGAGGTAAGGAATCCTTACTAGGAGAATAGGCTAATATAGGGAAGAAGAAGAAGAATTAGATTCTTCTTATGAACCCAGAGGTATTAGAAATTTGCTATGGAATATTTAAAGAGAAGAGAGGATATCTTTGGAAATGCCTTAGAAAAATATTCTAGGATAAGGAAGAAGGAATAGACCCTTTTGGTTTCTATCCCTTATTTCATAATAATCGGACCTGAGTTTGCTTCTGTGCTAAATACTTCATTGACCTATCACTTGAAAATTGTAGGAACGTATTGGAAAATAGCAAATTGGTCTATTATTTATATTTATTTTATTGTTTGAGTTTAATAGAATGGAAGCACTAACTAACAAGAAGCACCTACATCAATTATAAGGAATTAGGTAGAGTTGAGATCAAAGGTTAGCTAACTAGGACCTAGAATATTATTAGAAGTATTACATTATTTGGTACCTTGTAATAATATTACAAGTACCATGTAAATAGTTTAGTTTAGAGTGTGATTAATATTTAAGTATATATTAGGTGAGGAGTTATGTAAGTGAGATGTCATGTAATAATGGAGTTATGTAAGAGTATCATTTAGTATGTACAATCATTAGACTCTTTGTTCTTATGTGGATATGTGGAGTCAATAATAGATTTATTATTATGTGGTATTTCTCCCATGAGAAATATCAAGTGTTAGATATCCCATGTGTTTGAGCAGATGAGAATTTTGAGTAAGTAGAAAGGTCAATGGTTGTGAATATAAAGAGTATCAAATCCAATGTGTATATATTAAATACAAAGTATTATAATGTAGATAAAAAGGAATATTTGCAATACATTGTGTTTGTAACAACCCACCAAAACCAATCCAAGAGAGATATTTTTTTCAAGTAGGTTCAAAAAAGAAATCCCAATATTAATTTTAGCTTTCAAAATGCTTCACCACATTTTAATTCTATTGTCTTGTATATGAAACTCAAGTGGACAAGAGTGGCCAACATCCCATATTTTTGGGGTTCACCTTACTAAACATCATCATTTAGAAGGATGTCAAAGTGGTCCTCCCACATTTTCCATATCCTCACCAATATAGGACAACTTGACCATAGCATAAGAATTATCATTTAATACCCATAAAAGTTAAAGGAAAATGTCTTTTCCCTAACCATTCTATAAGCCATTCTATGTCGGTTATTTTGGCATAAATCATTGGTGCTTAGGTACCACACCTCCTTGGGCTAAATAAGGTCATTGTTACTCACTTGGCAATGAAAATAGTAACCTAAACATCACCATTCAAGGTACCACCACAACTGTCTTATTAACATAATAATTGTGGAACACCTAATCCTTACCTGTTCAAGGTATATCAATCATGAGAATATGGCTATTGCATCACCACAACTCCCAAATTTGTGAACACCTAGCTATTACATCATCACAAATACTTCTAGGACCTACATATACTTAGTTATTGCATTAGCATAACTCCTCTTAGGATTGGGTTAATTATTTGTCTCAAGGGTCCTAAAAAGGTTCTAGATCCATACCCAAGAATCCCTTCCCAAGATTCATGCATTGTAACAAATATATAACATTTATCTTAATAAATAAATTAAAATTATATAATAGAAATAACTTGCTTAATTATAACACAATGCTAGATTTATGATTTAAATAGAACATTATTCCACATAGAATCCATCATAATGCTAGCACAAAGAAATATCTCTCTAAATTTAAATTAAGAATGAATAAATATTTTAAGCATAATGCTAACTAAACTCATCTCTTCAAAACTAGAGATACAAGCTCAATTAAGATCTAAATGTTATCACATAATTCTTTCATTTCTTTCCACAATATAGAAAACATCTTCAAAGAGCTCCTAACTAACTCATTCTTTGTTTGCTCAAAAGACCAAAAATTTCATGCATTTACATAAATACTTTCAAGCCTTAAAATAACTAAGTGTAACATCACAATGTTTCCATTTAAATTACAACTTTTATTTCCCAAATAATTTAGAGCATGTCCATCCAAATGGCATCTATACCATCCTCCTTTTACGATCCTTTTCATGAAATGATTCCCTCCAACTTTAAAAACAACTTAGGGATTAGGATAGCTCTTAATGCAATGCAACTTAATATTCTCTATGTATAAAAGCAGACAACCATGCAGAATACATTTCAAACAATCGAGAGAGAATCCCATACTTCTCTCTATAATGGTTTCCACACCTACTCAAGTCTCAGGAAACCATTACATTGAATTATAATTAAAATAAAGTTTTGTTTCCCTTTATAAGAAAAACACATCCCACATATTAATTCTATGAAAAATAGATGATCACTAATATTATCTTCAAAATAACAACATAGCATGAAAAGTAATAAAAGCTTTGTCATCTAAATTAAATAGGTTCCCATAAGACATATTTACAAATTAAAATAAGTTAATTTACAAAATAGATCAATTCCAAACCACTTAATCTAATTCAATAAATTCTAATAACAAAAGTCTAAAAAGAGATATTCTAAAACCCTTTTAAAAACTTTGCATCAAAGGTATAAATAAAAAAATATACCATTAAAATAATTATAATTTCTTTTAAATAAGACTTCTAAGATTTCATTAATAAGCTCATGTTCTAATTAAAGGATTCTAAACTCTACTAATTTAATTAAACCCAATCACTATGAACGTAAATTATTCAAGAGCAACCATAGCATGCTAGCAAAAATGTAAGAAACTCAACAACGTAGAAAGGAAGCTCAAATGAAAGGTCCAAAAAGGTACTCAAGCCAACACCAAACTCACACGTAAACTAGAAAAACCACCAACCAACAACTAAATAAGCTCAATAAAAAACAACCCTATGGATATCTGCTTAGACATAGAGCAACAATACCACAAAGCTAGTAGAGGAAATACATAGCAGGGTGGCTATAGCACTATCTAGATCCAAATAAATTTAACACAAAATAGTTAGTAGAGGGTTTGCTTACAACAAAACCAAATCAAAATAACTATAACGTAGCTCAACAAGAGTACTACAACATCCCTAAAATAATTCAACTCATAAAAAACATACAATCAATACTAAAGCAACAAAGACCAAGGATCCTAGCCACTTAGATAAAAACACCGATCACCCCCAAAATAATCTATCTCATCTTGGCAATGATCAGGCAGTTAAAAGCTAAAGAGACAATAGTAAGAAGTAGTGAAAGAGCAATACAAAATCAAAAGTAGTGCCAAACATACCACCCACCTTTGCACTACTTGGTTAGATCTTGATCCTCTCTAAGGTGAGCTTCAAGCTTCCCTTGAGTCCCCACCTACCCTTCTACTATCAATCTATCCAATATCCCATCCTTGCGTTATTAGGCTATAAAGGTGTGCCTTACCTTAACATACACCAATTTAATTTACGCAAAGTGCATTACATTATATTCTTATTTTCTAACATTTCCCACTTATGCAATGTTAACAAAGGTTACCCTTCATGCTCCAAGTTGATGGAAACACAAAACTAATTATGGTTCTTTTCACCAAGACAAGATATAGAGAAGAAATAATTATCTAACTTAAACATTAGCATCAACAATTTCAATACAAGGCGAGTAATTACTCAATGATCCATATCAATCATTAACCTTTAACTATTGAATTAATTATTTTATCAATTAATATCAATCATTAATATTAATTATTAACATTGATATTAATTCTTCGAGTATTAATATGATTATCCATATTAATACTTCATAGGATTAATCAACTAATCCTATGCTTCCAAATCAAGCAATACAAATACTTTATCAAAACCATAATACATCACGTTGCGTTATCCTTAAGTAGGCAATATTTTAAGATAACTAACATGTTATCCCCCACATGTTAAGGATGATACCTTTGCCAGTGGTAATATCATGGCCCAATGGAGTATTAAAACATCAAGCAAGTTCAACGCATCTATATGAAGAGCATACTATTACCCTTGATTAGTTGATGAACAAGTCATCCATCATTTCCCAAATTTTCTCTCAATGCAAGTGGTTGTCCCACACTAATACATCAATGAGAATACCTAATCCTGTAACCACAAATACATTAATAGTACCATATTCCAATAATAGAAATTAAAGCATAAAATGCAATTACCAACATATAATGGTAACACAAAAATGAGATTATGCATTAGATATCCACACATCAATACATAAATCAATGCCAAGGAGGGTTGTTACATACTACCCCCTTGGACTAAACACAGTCCTTTGTGTTTTCTACAAGTGAGTATACATATATTTCATTCGAATAAATATGGGAATTTCTTTCTCATTTTTTAGCATCTTCCCATGTTGCATAGTTTTTAGAATACTAGTCCCACTAGACCTTACATTTATCTAGGGTTTGTTTCCTTAACATCTTGGAATGAAACCCTAGAATCCTTATTAGTCTCACCTCAATGGTTAATGGATCTACCATCTATAATTTAGAAACATTCCAAACATGAGAAGGATCAACAACATATTTCCTAAGCAAGGATATATGGAAAGTGTCATGGATTTTTGATAGGTTGGGCAGTAAGGTAAGCCTACAGGCTACTAGACTAATCTTATCAATGATAAAAAAAGGCCCAACATAGTGAGGATCCAACTTAGTTGACTTGATGGAATTTTTCATGGGTCTAACCCTCAAGAAGACTCTATCTCCCATATAGAATTCTCTTGGTGATCTTTTCAGATCAACATAGTTCTTCAGGAAATCAACAACTTCCTTGATCCTTTATTTAATCCCTTTGATCTATTCCTCCATATCTTTGATAGTGTTCGGTCTAATTACCACATGATCCTCTGGATTGTACCATGATATAGGTGTTCTACATCTTCTACCATAAGGATTTAAACTGAGCCATTCCTAAGGATGCATGGTATCCATTATTATATGCAAATTTCACTAGATGCAAAAAGTCTTCCCACTTATGCTTTTGGTCCATGTAGCACATGCATAGCATATATTCTAAAACTTGGTTTAACCTCTCCATTTAACCATCTATTTTTGGATGATATGCAAAACTAATTTTTAGCTTGGTACCCACTGCATGGTGAAGAGCTTGCCAAAATTTTGAAATAAACCTATAATATTTGTCTGATATAATCATATTAGGAAACCCATGTAACCTAAAAATTTCTTTGGTAAACTTATTTTCCACCATTGGTGCATCATCCTTGATGTTTCCTAGTATAAAATGTGCAACCTTGGTCAACTTATCAACCACTACCAGGATCGCATCATGTTGGTACCTAATCTTAGGTAAACCCACAATAAAATCCATAGATATTACCTACCATTTTTTGTGTAGGTATGTCATGTGGGTATAATTTCTCTATTGGGTATCAATGTTCTACCTTAACCTTTTGGCATTCTAAATATCTTGCAATAAACTAGTGATATCCTATTTCATTCCTGCCCAATAGGTCTTTTTCATGTTTTCTCTCATTTTTGAACTTCTTGGATGAGCAAAATATGGAGAACTATGTACCTCTTGCATAATCATTCTCCTTAATTTATCAATTTTGTGTATGACAACCCTATCCTTTAAGCATACAACTCCATATTTTTGTAGAGTTTCACGAAGCATTGATTCATTCCGATTGATATCAATTATAAAGATTACAATGTGGTTACAATAAGTTGGTTTATGAAACCAACTTGGTGGTTATTAAACCAACCTAGAGAGCGCCTACGTGCGCTACCCTTTTGCTTCAATAATGTAAGACATATATGCTAACATCCCCCCTTATTACATTATTGGCAAATTCCAATAGTATCTCGAAACTTTTCATATTTGATACGTCCAAGTGCTTTGGTAAAGATATCTGCAACTTGCGCATCGGTAGGAATGTATTGAAGTTGTATATGGTGCTTTGGAACTTCATCTCGAATGAAATGACATCTGGTATCAACATGTTTGGTACGTTCATGAAAAATTGGATTTTTGACAAGATTCAAAACACCTTGATTGTCGCAAAACAAATGAAGAGGAAGATTCTTTGGAAGACCCATGTTTGTAAGAATGCGACTTAACCACATTATCTCGTAGACTGCTTCACTGGCTGCATGATATTCTGCCTCTGTAGAAGATAAAGCAACCACATGTTGCTTCTTACTGTGCCATGAGACAGGTCCAGATCCTAGATGAAAAACATATCCAGAAGTGGATTTACGATCATCAATGGATCCAGCATAATCCGAGTCCGTGTATCCTAGTAAGAAAAACTTATTATTCTTTTTGTATTCCAGACCATAATTTGTACTACCATGAACATAATGAAGAACTCTTTTTGCTGCTTTCCAGTGACTCATCTTAGGCTCTTGCATGAACCTTGAAAGATAGCCCACAACAAAACTGAGATCTGGCCTGGTATTTGTCAGATATAGGAGACTCCCAATCAATTGGCGATAGAGAGTACCATCTACCTGAGGTGATTCATCATATCGTGATAACTTAAGTCCTTGCTCCATTGGAGTTGCTTTTGACTTACAGTTAGTCATCCGATATTTTTCTACTAAAGTCTTGGCATATTTCTTTTGTGTTACTCTAATATGAAATCTTTTCTGAGTAACTTCTAAACCAAGACAATAGTGCAGAAGTCCTAGATCTGTCATTTCAAAGGATTGCTTCAAATCATTTTTCACTAAGTCAATCATTCTTTTCGAGCTTCCTGTTATGATCAGATCATCTACATAAAGTACAAGAATCACTATATCAGAACCATTTTTCTTAATATAGAGATTTGCATCTGAAGGACTTCTTTTGAATCCATGTTGCACAAGGTGATTGTCTATCTTGATATACCAAGCTCGAGGAGCTTGTTTGAGCCCATACAAGGATTTGATCAACTTGCATACTTTTTGTTCTTGCCCCTCGACCATGAATCCTTCTGGTTGAGTCATGTATACTTCTTCCTGTAAGTCACCATTCAAGAAAGCACTTTTAACATCCATCTGATGCAACTTCCACCCAAATCTGAGCTCCCATGGCACAAAGTACTCGAATGGTAGTCATTTTTGTAGTAGGGGCAAAAGTCTCTTCATAGTCTATGCCTTCTTTCTGAGCATAACCCTTCGCAACAAGTCGGGATTTATGCTTATCAATAGATCCATCTGCCTTATACTTCACTTTGAACACCCATTTGCAGCCTATGGGTTTCTTTCCTGTTGGCAGATCGACTAACTTCCAAGTATTATTTTTTATGAGAGACTTATGTTCTACATCCATGGCCTCTTTCCACTGTGGTTTATCAAGTGCATATTGAACCGTTGTGGGTTCATTTGCATTCAATGTAGACATATAAACCTTTTCTTCATCCTCATCTTCTTCTCTATCATTTTTTGTACCCACTGACAAATCATCAAAGTGTTGACAAAGTTCGTCAACCTCTGAAGTAGATTCCTCTGCTCTCATTTGTTGAGTCATACTATGAGTACATGGCCTATCTAGAGATAGATCTGGAAGGGAATTCAACTTAGCATCTCTCAAAGTGCTAGTATACCATTTTGGGACTTTTTGTTGTTGTTGTGGAAGTTGAACCTCCTTCTTAGGTTCTTCTTCATCTAGGTATACAGTTGTAGATGTGTCTTTTGATGTGAAAGCTTCATCAAATACAACATCTCTACTTACGTGTGTCTTCTTGGTCTTAGGATCAATCAATCGATAACCTTTTGAATACTCATCATAGCCAAGAAAGATACACTGCAGGGTTTTCTCATCCAACTTCCTCCTTTTCTGTTTTGGAATGTGCATGAATGCTTTACATCCAAACACCCTTAAATGAGAAATGGAGGGTTTCTTACCACTCCAAGCTCCTTGTGGTGTTTTCCCTTGTAGAGCTCTAGTGGGTGCTCTATTTAGGAGGTATGATGTTGTGTTTACTACTTACTGCCCAATATTGATCCTCAAGATGTGCTCCCTTTAGCATACATCGAACCATTTCCATAATGGAACGATTTCTCCTTTCTGCAACTCCATTCTGTTGAGGTGTATAGGCTGTAGTCAGTTGTCTTTTGATCCCATGTTTCTTAAGAAAATCTGAAAACTCTTCAGAGGTGTATTCCCCCCTCGATCTGAGCGGAGGGTTTTTATGAAACATCCCGACTCCTTCTCGACAAGTTTCTTGAATTGTTGAAAGTAGAGAAATGCTTCTGATTTCAACTGAAGAAAGAAAACCCACATCTTTCATGAGTAATCATCAACAAATAGTTGAAAATACTTCTTTCCACCATAGCTGGTTGGCATAGGACCACACGGATCGGTATGTACCAGCTCTAAAGGGTTTGTAGCTCGAGAGGAGCTAGTTTCAAAAGGTACTCTGTGTTGCTTCCCTGCTAAGCAATCCGAGCACACTTGTAAGATAGATGAGAGTGGAGGAAGACCTTTCACCATCCCATATCTGTGTAATTCAAGCAAATATCCTGAAGTGAGGTGCCCATAACGTCTATGCCAGAGAGAGGTGGCCTCCTTTGTAGTTGCAGCCAGAGCAACATGAGGAGTTGAAAGAGCATCTAGAATGAACAAGCCATGTTTGTAGGATCCGGTTGCAACATGTTTACCACTATGGGTGATAAAACATCTCTTCTTGCCTTTGACAACTCGAAACACGACATCCATGTTTCTATCCAACATTTGTGTGACTGAGAGCAGATTATTGGCTAATCCTGGAACATAGAGAACCTTCTCAATTTGACAATTACCATCGGGAAGGGACACAGAAACATCCCCTTCTCCCTTTACTTGATAGACTTGATTGTCAGCAATTGTGACTGGCTTACCTTCTTTCTCCGCAAAAGTATCAAACCATGATTTGTCCCCAGTCATGTGTTTGCTAGCTCCTGAATCAATATACCATACAACATCTATCCGGGAAGACGAAGTATGGGTCATGAGCACCTTGTGTGCTCTTTCAAAGTCAGAATTTGAATCGGACCCAGGAGAATCTGAGTCTGAGTTGGAGTCAGCATAAGCAACATGGCCTTTAGGTTGCTTATGTTTCTTGTTGTATTTATGTTTGTCTTTGCCCTTCTTCTTAGGACCTTGATCATTTTGTTGCTTGTTTTTGAACCAACACCTGTTGGTGTCATGGTTATTCATATCACAAATCTTGCAATATTTTTTATCCTTCTGCTGATTTTGCTTCCCTTTTCCTTTGGAAGAAGGACCCCCTTTTTGAAACTGACCTTGTTTCTTACCACTTTGTTGTATGGAAAGGGCATTATATGGCACGTCATCTTTCTGAACCTGATTTGCCTCCTCAATCTGAAGCAAATTTACCAGCTCCACAAATGATACTTGTCTACCAGAAACATTGAGAGAAGTGATCAACATCTTGTAGGAATCTGGCAATGCTCTCAAGATGACAGATTTCAAGATATCATCATCCACTGGTTTTCCCATGGCATTCAATTTGGCTTTCAAGTCAGCCACTCTGCAAAGGAATATATCAACTGTTTCCCCAGAATTCATACTGAGAGTATGTAGTTGAGTTTGAAGGTTTAGAATAGTGGATTGATTCTTTCCTTCATATACTATGATCAAGGCATCCCAAGCTACCTTACTAGTTTTTGCATCACAAATATGAGGTTGCACCTCATCTGTAGTAGCAAGCAAGATAAACATGAGACTCTTCTTGTCCTTCTTATCCCAAGCATCTTGATATGTTCCTATTGTTTGAGGGCGCTTTGCAGTGCCAGTCACTACATCCCATAAATCTTCCAACTGAAGAATGGCTTTCATCTTTGTTTTCCATGGAACAAAGTTAGGACCTTTCAACAACTGTGAATCGAGAGATACTTGTGAATTGTGGCCATTATGAAGGTTCCTTATATCACCAATTGGTCTCCCTTTCTTTATACCTACCAGATATTTATATCGTAACCATTCAATATATACCCACCCTTACGTGAGGGAGACTATAGGTATATATGAACAGTATACTACTCAATATGTACCCGCCCTTACGTGAGGGAGACTATAAGTACATATGAGAAGCACAATATATTGAACATAGGCGATACTGAAAGGGCATCGTGTTGTTAATGACACCTACCATAGAAAGTTTTATTCCTCATGCGTGGGGCGTAACTTCCCCTAAACACTTTGGAAAAAAAACTTTCGTCAGGATTTACACCTAACAACAATCACGATGTGGGTATGAAATGGAAAAAAAATAGATCTGGTTTGCCTTATTTCTCCTCGATGATTAATAGAGAACAAGCTCAGACATCATTGTTGCAGCTATATTAGGTGGTGAATACAGTAGTCCAAAGCACGACAACATTACCTGTAAGTGTGGACCAGAGGTATCTCAAATACCGAACGCTACTGTGCAATAAATTGCACAAATAGGGTATAAATTTGGGGTCTTATTTTTATCTATAATTTATGATTGTTAATGCAAGAAAATAGAATATTTAAATGCAAAACAAATCACAAATGCCCACAAATTTAAACACCTATTACAAATCTAGCAGATTTTTTTACTCTCAAATGTTTTGATTTCCCCCCTTTATCTGACAATTTTGCAAATGAATCATGTGAAGACTGTCCCCCTTTCGTTTGGCAAAATAGAGAAGGAAGAAAAAAAATTTGTACCTTAACTCCAAAAATTTTTGATGGAAGCCTTTTAAGGTGTCAATTTTGGACAGCATAGGCATCAATTGCAGGAGAAGCGTCAATTGAATAGCTTGGGGCGTCAAAAGAACCCCACCCGCCGTCAACAAATTTCCACCATCATCGAAAAAAAAATAGGGTGTCAAACAACACTACCACCCATCAATACATGCGCAGCGAATGGAACCCGTGACCTCGCGATGATCAAGCACAACACAAACCACGTGAGCCAGAAGGCCCGACGAGAGTAAACAAGAACCAAACAAATCTTATACCTTCGGCAATGGAGAGAAGAAAGGAATTTTAAAAAAAAAAACCTTATACCTCCCCACAGTGAATGGAACCCGTGACCTCGCGGCGGTCAAGCACAACACGAACCACGTGAGCCAGAGGGCCCGACGAGAACCTCTGTGAAAATAGTGGGTCTTATCACGTCGAGTGCAAAGGATTTTGTTTTAAAAAACAATAATCCCACATGGCCTATGCTGCCATTGTAGGATTGTTTAAAAATGATGAAGGCCATATGATGTTTCGGTTGCCTTTGGGCAACCACCCCACCCCTTTTGCCTCCGCAGCCACCTTCCAGTATCCTCTGCTTGCTATCTGTGTGTCCTCCTACCTACGTGTCATGTTCGTCAGTGGTTGGCTCTATTTGTGTCCTGCGTGTCGCATCCACCAGTGGTTGGCTCTGTTTGTGTCCTACGTGTCAGTGTCCGTTAGTGGTTGGCTCTTGGCTCTGTCTGCGTCCTATGTCCTGCATGTCAGTGGTTGGCTCATGGCTCATCTTCCTATCTGTGTCTACCCAATGCTTGCCTATGATCTTCCATGCTCTGGTACCATGTAGAGTTTCATGAAGCATTGATTCATTCCGATTGATATCAATTATAAAGATTACAATGTGGTTACAATAAGTTGGTTTATGAAACCAACTTGGTGGTTATTAAACCAACCTAGAGAGCGCCTACGTGCGCTACCATTTTGCTTCAATAATGTAAGACATATATGCTAACAATTTTATGTTGAAATCCTTATTTTATTTAGGATTTCTCTCAAGTTTAACTAGGATTTTAATGCAATATTAATCTTGTAGCTAATTTTCTCTGACTTTTTACATCAAGTCTATATGACTCCAGGTTAATTTTGCTATATGAATTCTCCTACTCAAGGCATCTCCAACCTTATTTTCTTTCCCCTTGATATACTCAATACCAAAGTCATATTCTGCTAAGAACTCTATCTATATTTTTCTATCTTTCTTTCAGCATAGGCTAGGTAAAAATATACCTTAGGCTTTGATGTTTTATCCTTAGCTCAAATGGTTTTACCTAACAAATAGTGCCTCCAAACCTTTAATGTATGCACAATTATAGCCAATTCTAGGTCACGAGTAGCATAATTTAACTCATGATTCTTAAGTTTCCTAGACTCATATGCTATTGTAGCCCCATTCTAAGACAACACTCCACCCAAACCTTCCAAGGAAGCATATATACACACTATGAAATTCCTAAGAGGGTCTGGTATCTTGAGAATTAGAGCTATCGTTGGCTTATTATTTAGAGTTTCAAAGGTGGTTTCACATTTATCCAACCATTTGAAATCCTTTCCTTTTCTTTGAAGGTTGGTGATAGAGTAGGTAATATTTTTTATAATCCTTCACAAAATACCTATAATTACTCATGATCCCTATGAAACATCTTACTTTAGACACATTTTGTCAATGTAGACCAACTTAAAATAGCCTCAATTTTCTTAGGATCTACAATAATTCCTTCTATCGAGATGATATGTCCCAAATACTGAACTTGTGAGGTATAGAACTCATATTTGGATAAATTTCCATACAACTGGTTATTCCTTAGCACCTCTAACACGAACCTTAGATTATGGTCATGTTCCTCTTTGGTGCAAGAATAAATCAGGATATCATCTAAAAAAACCAACACAAATCAATCTAGATATCTCCTAAATGCATTGTTTATCATATTCATAAAAGTCATTGGTGCATTTATCAACCCACATGGAAACACTGTGAACTCATACAGTCAAAATATAGCCTTAAATATTTTTTTAGGAGTATATTCCTCTTGAATCCTCAACTGATGATATCCAAACCTCAAATCAATATTTGAGAAAAAAGTGGCATATTTTAGTTGATTGAAGAGATCATCAATCATTGGAAAATAATACCTATTCTTGATGGTCACATTATTTACCATCCTATAATTAATGCACAACCTTTATAAGCCATCCTTATTTTTCATAAAAAATATTGGACCACCCCAAGCTGACATACTAGGTTTGATCAGACCCTTTTCTAACAAATCTTGAAGTTGCACCTTTAACTCTTGTAACTCAATTAGGATTGTTCTATAAGGTGTCCTTGATATGGGTTTTTTCCCAAACATTAGTTCAATGGTGAAATAAAACTCATGTTGAGGTCATAGGCTTGGGAGATATTATGGAATTACATCTCTAAATTCATACAAAATTGGGTATTTCTCAAATATTCCCCCATCCCCTTTATCGCATGTAATTCCATTTAACATTCCACCTCTTTTAATGGATTTATTCAGTTGCATAGCTAATAGTAAATGTGGTCAAAAATATCCTTTCTTACTTTGAACTCTTACTCTCTTTTTATCCTTATTAGGGTAATCCATCCACCTCTCTTGGAAGTTGATTAAGGCTCAATGGACCATCAACCAATTCATACCTAGGATAATATCAAAAGCATAGAGTGGTGCCACATATAAGTGTCATATTATGGACCTATTGGGTAAATTTATTTCAATTGTATATAGACATTGATCCACTGAGTAGGTATTTCCATATCTATACTCAACTTTCCACCCTTGTGCCAAAAATCTAAGTCTTTCTAGTATCACCCCAATAATACTAGTGGAAATAAAACTAATTGTAGCTCCACTCTTTATTAAAATTTTAACATTATTGTCAAACAACTTACCATTTAGTAGCATAGGTGTTTCTTGTCCATCCAAGTTTTTATTCTCAATATAGATTTGATGTGGCTACCCCTTTGCTCTCCCACTTAACTCTAACCATTGGGGGCACTTATTGGCATAGTGATGACCTCCACAAGTTAAGCAACCTATCCTAGGAAGTTGAATTTTTTACTCATACCTCTTTCAAATCTTGGGCCCCTCTCTTGATATTCCTTTGTCATTTGTATTTTTATTCAACAATCATCTCTAACATTACTTGTTATTTCATCTGATCTTGTAGTGATCCAACTAATAATGTAAGTTTCCTTATTTCTTCTTATAGCAACCCAAAGATGTAAGTAATCTCTTTCATGCTTTTGTTAGGATCCTCTATCCTCCAACTTCCTTGCTAGAGTCTACTATTCTCCCAGTTTCCATATTGGGTTCCAATGTCCTTCCTGTTTTCTTGCTAGAGTTCCTTGTTCTTCTAGATTTACTCAAAGAATGTACTACAAATTCCTTCTACACATCTAACCCCATATTTCTAGAATATATTAATATACGTGGCATATCCTATTCATGCAAAGGAGCTAGGGTAAGTTAAAATATCCTTAAATTTTACTTACAATCAATTAGTTTCATTTTTTTAAAGAACTAACATATACTATTATCACTCCCTGATAATGATCATGGTTACACTTGCCTCACCACAAGGTTCTATCCCCAATAAGAAACTTCACTCTCTAGGATTTTAACTCCTTGGTCTGACTGGTCCATTCAACGTGCAATACTTGGCTTATTCCAATCACATTAATATCCCTAGTAGAATGAGTTTCCCTAAATTATCACATCAATTCAAGGCCCATATTAGGCACACTCTATGGAAGCTTCTAGTCCTATGATCTAGAGCTTTGATACCAACTATAACAACACACCAAAACCAACACAAGAGAGATATTTTTTTCAAGTAGTTTCACAAAAGGAATCCTAATATTAATTTTAGTTTTCACAAGGCTTCACCATATTTTGAGTCTATTGTACTACATATGACAGTCAAGTGGACAAGAGTGGCCAGTATCCCATATTTTTAATTTTACTTTACTAAACCTTACGTTCATAAATACATCAAAATTGTCCCCCCATCACTCACATACTCTCACCGATATAGGACAACTTGACCATAGCATAAGGATTATCCTTTAAGACCCATAACCCCTAAATGAGAATGTCTTTTCTCTAACCTTTCCATAAGTCCTTCTATGTAGGTTGTTTTGGCATAAATTCTTGGTGCTTAGTTACCACACCTCCATGGGCTAACTAAGGTCATTGCCACTCACCTAGCAATGAAAATGGTCACTTGAACCTCACCATTCAAGGTACCACCACAACTATCTCAAAATTGATTCCATTAACTTAATAATTATGGAACACCTAATCCTCACCATTTAAGGTGTATCAATCATGAGAATCTAGCTATTGCATCACCACAACTCCTTCTAAATTTGTGAATTGCATCATCTTAAATCCTTCTAGGACTCACATCTACCTAGTTTTTTCATTATCATAACTCCTCTTAGTATTGGATTAATATTTTGTCTTGAGGGTCCTAAACTTTTTCTAGATCCACACCCAAGAACCCCTTCCCAAGATTCACGTATTGTAACAAAGATATAATATTTCTCTTAATAAAGAAATTAAAGTGCTATAACATAAATAACTTGCTTAATTATAACATAATGTTATATTTATGATTTAAATAGAATATTATTCCACATAGAATCCATGATAATTCTATCACAAAGAAATCTCTCTCTAAATAAAAATTAAGCATGAATAAATCATTAAATCATAATGCTAACTAAACTCATCTCTTCAAAACTAGAGATAAAGGTTTAATTAAGATCTAAATTATCATATAATTCATTTAGTTATTTCCACAATACAAAAAACATCTTCAAAGAGCTCCTAACTAACTCATTCTTTGTTTGCTCAAAAGACTAAATATTTCATGCATTTACATAAAGACTTTCAAGCCTTAAAATAACCAAGTGCTACATCACAATGTTTCCATTTACATAACAACTTTTCTTTCCCAAATACATTAGAGCATGTCCACCCAAATGGCCTCTACACCATCCTCTTTTCATGATCCTCTTCATGAAATGATTCCCTCCAGACTTTAGAAAGAACTTAGGGATCAAGATAGCTCTTAATGCAATGCAATTTAACATGCTTTATGCATAAATGCAAGCAACCATGCAAAATACATTACAAACAATCAAGAGAGAATCCCATACTTCTCTCTATAATGGTTTTCGTACCTACTCAAGTCTCAGGAAACCATTATATTGAATTCTAATTTAAAAAAACAAATTATCTTCCTTCATAAGAAAAACTCATTGCACATATTAAATCTATGACAAATAGATGATCACTAATATTCTCTTCAAGAGAACAACATAGCATGAAAATTAATAAAATATTTGTCATCTAAATTAAAAATGTGCCCATAAGACATATTTACTAATTAAAAGAAGTTAATTTACAAAATAAATCAATCCCAAATCACTTAATCTAATTCAATAACTTCTAGTAAAATTCTAAAAAGCGATATTCCAAAACCCTTTTAAAAACTTTCCACTGAAGGAATAAATTAAAAAAACATACAATAATAATAATTATAGTTTCTTTTAAATAATATTTCTAAGCTTTCATTAATAATCTCACATTCTAATTAAATGATTCTAACTTCCCTTACTTCTTATTTATTTAAACCCAAGCACTATGAACATAAATTATTCAAGAGCAACCATAGCATGCTAGAAAAAATGTAAGCAACTCAACAATGCAAAAAGGAAGCTCAAATAAAAGGTCCAAAAAGTTGCTTAGGTCAATACCAAACTCACACACAAACTAGAAAAACTACCAACCAATGACTAAATAATCTTGATACAAAATGACCCTATCAATACCTACTCAGATGTAGAGCAACAATATCATGAAGGTAGTGAAGGCAGTACACAAAAGGGTAGCTACAACACTATCCAGATCCAAACAAGCTTAACACAGGTGATCACAAGAGGGTTCTCTTACAATAAAAATAAATTGAAAGTACTAAAATTTAACTCAACAAGAGTACTACAACATCCCTAAAATAATTCAACTCATAGTGAACAAACAACTATTTCTAAAGCAACGAATACTAGGGATCCTAGCTACTCAGATAATAGCACTGATCACCTCTAAAAAATTCTATCTCAGATTGAAAATGGTTGGGTGGTTAAAATATAAAGAGACAATAGCAAGAAGTAATGAAAGAGCAATACAAAAACAATAGTGGTACCAAATATACCATCCATATTTACACTACTTGGTTAGATCTTAATCTTCTATGAGGTGTGCTCAAAGCTTCCCTTGAGTCCTTGCCTTCCCTTTTGCTATCGATCCAACCGATCTCCCATCCTTGCATTAATATACTATAAAGGTGTGCCTTCACTTTATTGGTGTGCCTTACCTTAACATGCACTGATGTAACATACTCAAAGTATGCTACATTATCTTCTTCTTTGCTAACGTTTCCCACTTACACAACATTAAAAAAGATCATCCTCCATTCTCCAAGTTGATGGAAGTGCAAAACTAATTATGGTTATTTTCACCAAAACTTAAATATTAGCATCAACAATTAAAATACAAGATGAGTAATTACTCAATGATCCATATCAACCATTAACCTTTAACTATTGAATTAATTATTTTATCAATCAATATCGATCGTTAGTATTTTTTTTTTATTGTTTGATGGGTTTTGAAAGGGCCCAACCCTTTTTACATCAAATGAAACACCATGATAGAAAAGAGAAACGGGACTTTCTCTGATATCCTAATAGGAACATCAAAATAAATTTAGACACCAAAGGATTACAAACACAAAAAATAACCACGATGGTTACTCGTTAGGCTTGACAACTTGCTTGGAGTCTTCTGCTGCATCATCTATATTGAGAGATTTAGAAATACGAATACCATGTTGAAGAATTGAAATGGCTTTGGAAAACATAACCAGTGAATGTTCCAACATATTAGTCAAAATTACAGAGAGAGGGCAGCTAGCTTTCACACATAAATATTATTAGGATTGAGATCAGGTTCTCTTACTTTGGCGATGCCTTGACTATCAATGAGATGATATTCAATCTTCAGGTTCTCAGGAACAACATAATTCTCAATGATGGGGATCTATTTGTCAATGGTATCCTCCAGCGCAGGGGAGGATCTTTTTGAGGTTGAAGCTCTCAAAGCTCGGTGTCTTGGACCAAAAGTGGCACCATATATTCTTATTATCTTGGGCCCTGGGAAAAAATATTCGTCCTCTTTGCTACCTTCATAGGGAATTAAACTGGAGCCTTTATTATTGTTGTTATACACATAGGCATGGGAATGGACAGAGGCTGAAACATAAATAAAATAACTATTTCTTCCCAGGATAGAAAAAATATACCTACTGCACACCTGATTTGACTGATTCAAATGGAATAGAAATATCTTGGAATTAGTGATTATGATACCAATGCTTCTCTGAGGAGCCATCATGGAAAAAAAGAGAAAATTAAAAATGAAATAAGACCCGCACTTAAAACATGGAAGAAAAAAACACTTGAGGTAATTGGTCTAGGAGCTCCAAATTCTGAGATGGTCTTTATCGATGATGAAAAATATTGAAGGGTTAGCATAGTTTAGAACAAGACTCCAAACCCAAATTGAAAAACTCAGAAAACACTTCCCCCTAGGATCAAACAAGGAGGCACCAAACTTGCCAAGAGAAGACTCAAACAATGATCGGAGGATTATAAAAGACTTCACAGGAATCATCGAGTATCTATTGGTGAAAAAAGACAACATGACCTGGGAAGAAAGGCCAACTCCCAAATAATCCGAGACTAATTGCATTGTTATTGGAATTAAAAATGATCTCTTCTGGAAAATTGTTTCTCCAAATTTGTAATAAAACATCATCCACTCCAATATTGGCAAGCACATACGCTACTTTGTTGGCCTCCCTATAGGCATGCTGGATTATAGTGGAAGGGTATTTCTAGATGAGCTTGATGCTCTCATTTATTAGATTGGATAGGTTCTAGGGGGTTCTATGCGTTCCTTTGAGCCAATTAATCACCAATTAGGAGTCCCCTTCGATAACCAAATGATCTAAATTCATTTGATCAATCAACACAAGACCTTGATGTAAAGCTTTGAATTCTACCTCATTATTTGACTTGAGCCCGAATCCATAAGCATAGGCTAATAGGATTTTTCCTTTGTCATATCTTAGAATTCATCCTCCACTCACTCTCCCCAAGTTATTTTTGGCAATGCCATAAAAATATAATTTAAACCATCCTATGATAGGTTGTATCCATTTAATGTTCGACCTGCCCACTACCTGGTGATGAGAAGGGAGAGGTTGCCTAGTCAAATTAAAAATTTTGAACAAAATAACTTCAAGGTCTAACTTGGGAATCTCTGGGCCAACAATATTTTGAGCATTTTTAGAAATAAATAAAATGATCTGGTGAAATATAAATAGGGTATCACAACTGACACCATTCAAAATTTTGTTGTTATGCTCCAACCATATCTTCTACAAGAAATGGTGAAAACATACAATCAAACAAAATTTTATCTGGGGATTGGCAAAGGGTTGGGGCCATTGGTAAATCAAATTGTTAAGAGACTGAGGACAAACCCAACTCAAATTTAAAAATTTAAAGAGAGCATTAAGAACACCAAAGGAGAACGAGCATTCCAGGAAAAGGTGATTTACTGACTCCCAATCTGAGTAGCACAACACACATCGATTTGGCAATAACATACCTCTATGAATTAGGTTATCCATGTTAAGAATTATATTGAGAGAAGCTAGCCAAGAAAAGAATCCCACTTTTAGAATGAGGTGTTTTATCCAAATGAACTTCATTGGATTCCACCGAGGAGGCATAATTTCTTGGGCATAGTAACCGGTTTTGAAAGAAAAAGAGCCTTCACTATTAAGCCTCCAAATAATAGTATCATTGGTTTGATAATAAGGAATGATATGATCTCTGAGGAGGTTTGAAAAAGCAACAACAATAATGGAAATATGAGGATCTTTAATATTTTGAGAGAGATTAATCCATCTAGGACCCAAAACATTATGGTGAATGAAGTTGGAAACCATGGGCCCAAATAAATTAACAGTGATGGGTTTAAGAATAGGGAGATTTGGTTCATTGGAAATGGGAATATCAGTAATCCATGGGTCCTCCCAGAAATGAATGTTTATTTCATTTCCAAGCTTCCATCTAAGTCCTTTATTGATAATCTCTTTGGTTTTACATATGGAGTTCCAGAAACAAGACGCATTAGGGATATGCCCAATTTCCATGAAGGATACATGTAAATATTTATTCCTGATAATAGAACTCCAAGGAGAAACATTGTCAAAAATAACTCTCCAGTTATGTTTGGACAAAATGGTCATATTCATCTTATGGAGTTTCCTAAAGTTGATGCCTCCTTCCGATTTCTTGCTGCACACCTTATCCCAAGCAACCAATAAAATTCAGTTGTGATTGTCATTCCCTGACCACAAAAAATTCCATTGTATTTGTTCAATATTTTGGCATACGGTCATGGGGATTTTAAAGACCGACATGAAAAACATCAGGATGCTTTGAAGATAAGCCTAAACTAGAGTGGCTTTTGCAGCTTGACTTAGAAGGTTTTTCACCCTGCAAGTTTCCTCTGAGTCCTATAAATCATATTATTCCAAAGCCCATTGGACATTGCTCCATGAAATAATGGGAGGCCTAGGTAACGGAATGGGAAATTTGAGATAGTACAACCTAGAACTTTGGCAATTTTGATCTGCCTTCTGAAAGGTGTGTTGAGAAAGAAAATTTGACTTTTCTCATAGTTAATTTTCTGGCCTGTCGCACTCTCATACCACTTGAGAATGGTTTTGATAATCTTGGCTTCAGGGACAACCGCTTTAGTGGCCAGTATCGTGTCATACACGAACTATTGATGAGTGATATCTTAAAATCTAGGGTTTGGTTTAGTACCTGTGATGAGTCCCTAAGAAATAGTTCCTTTAAGAGATCTCCCTAATGATTCAGCTAAGATGATGAAAAATAGTTATGAAAGAGGATCTCCTTGCCTTAGTCCTCTCTAATTTTTAAAATATCCTGCAACTGAACCATTGACTAGTACAAATAACCAAGCCGATGTTACACATTCCCTAATAATGTGAATCCACTCAGCATCAAATCCAAATTTAGTTAAGGTAGCAAACAAAAAGTCCTAAGAAACCCTATTGAAATCCTTGTTCATGTCAAGTTTGATAAACATACCTGCATTCTTGCTCTTGCTTATGGAATGAATCAACTTGTGGATAGTAATTATGCCATCTAAGATGAATTTACCTTTAACCGAGCTCCCTTGGAAATGGTTAATGATGGTGGGAAGGATCTCCTTGAGTCTGTTAGCAAGAACTTTGGAGATCAGTTTGTAGACCACATTGCAAAGGTTTTTTTGATCTGAAGTTAGAAAAATATTTGTAGGTCTAAATATTAGGAATCAGTGTTAGAAATGTGGAGTTAACATCCTTGGACATAGATTTATTGTGCTATAAATATTGAATTGCATTGCACATATCAGTTCTGACAATGTCCCAATAATGTTGAAAAAAATGGAGAGGGAACCCATCTAGATCGGGAGCTTTGTTAGGATGCATTTAAAACATTACATCCTTAATTTCTTCGTTTGAGAAGGCTTTGAGAAGTTGATTATTATGATCTAGAGACACTAGAGGGGGAATGTTGCAAAGTAACCCATTGCTAATTTGAGGTGGACAATGGAGATCAAGACGAAGGATAGACTCAAAATTCTCAACTGCTTCTTTTCGTATTTCTCCAATGTCACTGGTGGTCACTCCATCTCTTTTGGTCAGACTCAATATCCTATTATTACTCCTGCGTCTGAGAGTGGTTGCATGGAAAAAATTAGTGTTTGAATCTCCCAATTGAAGCCAAAAGGCCCTAGATTTTTGTCTCCAAAAGGATTCTTCCCTGCCAAGAATGGTGTGGAAATCTTCCAGTAAATGTCTTTCCTACTTCCTAAGATTCGGTTTAAGGTTCCCTCTTTGAAAATAAAGTTCAATTTCAGTCAACTATTTGTAGATTCTTCTTTTTCTTTGGAAAATGTTTCCAAAAACATCTTTATTCCATTTTTTTAGATTTTCTTTGATATACCGAAGCTTTCTGGCGATTTGAACAAGAGGACGTCCAGAAAAGGACTAATTCCACCATTTATTGATGCATTCTCTAAGGTCGATATGCTAGAGCCACATAAATTAAAAATGAAAGGGTTTTTTGAAAGTTTTATTGTTTTGGAATTTTTCAAATAAGAGAGGACTATGGTCCGACCCAATTTTGGGAAGGGCTCAGAGATCAACATCACAAAATATTAGAATGGTTTATTTTGAAATGAAAACTCTGTCTAATCTTAGTTGAATCAACTGGTTGCCAAATCTATGATTGCTCCAAGTGAAGAACAAACCTTTCAGCTGCAAGTCCATGAGTTCATTCTGATCGATAAATTTTGTAAAATCTTCAATGTGTTTGGAAGTGATGGGATTTTTTCATTAAGGAAAAATGGGGTGTTGAAATCTCCCAAGATCATATAGGGTTCATTCTAAAAATTGCTCCTCATCTAGTTTAAATTGAGCCAAAAATTCCTTCTCCTAGTAGGATTGTTAGGAGCATATACATTTGAAAGAAACCATTGAAACTTGGTATCTTTGCAGATAAAAAGCATGGTGATGCATCTGTCTATTATAACAATAGTTTTTCCTTCTATTCTATTGGAATCCCACAAGCACATAATCCCTCCAGATGTCCTAAGTGTTGGACTGTACACAAAGCTGCTATCTTTATAGAGATATTTAGCAATATTTTCACTAGAATTAGCATCAATTTTAGTTTCTTGAAGAAGAAAAATGCTTAGTTTGAATTGTTTCCTCATAGAACTTACTATCCTTTGTTTTGTGGGCCTATTAATGCCCCTAAAATTCTAGGATATAATCTTAATATAATTTTGGATGATGACCTTCTACCTCCTCCTCTGTTGAAGGGTGTTTTGGATCTAGTCCTTTCATATTTTTCCTTTAGCAAGTCCTAGTTGATTTGATCTAACAGAGTGGATTGGGTCCCATCTACTACCTCATCATCCATGAGTTTGCACCATTGCTCTACTTTGGTTGGTCGACCTTTCTTATTTTCATTGATTAAACCTAAAACAGATTTCCCTAGACTCCCATCAACCAGGGCATAAGAAATTTCTTCCAAAATAGGGGATGAGATAAGGTTAATTGGTATGTAGCAGTCTTCAGACAGGGGTGATGAAGGTAGATCTTCGTCAACCCCTACTGGTTTGGAGGGTCCAAATTTTTTGGGAAAATATCCCCCATGTTGATATATAAGCAACTTTGATTTGGTTCAGGAGGGCATTCTGGTATTTTGGGACAAAATGGGGTATCATCATTGATAAAAGACTCATGCTCAGTAGTAATGGAGACGTTCCTTGAAGGAAGGTGAAATTACCATTGTTAAAGGACCCATGCTTAGAATTATTAGAGATGATCCTATAAGGGGCTTGACTCGCTTTGAGAGTCTCAATATTGGGAGCCATTCTTGTGGATTCACCAACAGTAGAAACCATATTAGAGGGTACATCCATATTTTGGTTTGCAAAAATAGAGTTTTCATCAAATGTGGGAGTAATGCTTAAAGACAATAAATCAGAACCAAGATGAGGATCTAAAGAAGACATATGATAAGTAGGGTTAGAATTAATAACTGAATCCTGTAACTGAGGAGTAGTTTTTGGATCCTTTATTATTTTTTGCTTGCCCTTGTCCACAGTAGGCGTCTTATGAACTGATCTGACAAACTGATTATGATTAAATCTTCCTTTTACAACAAGACCTTTGCTTGACCCTTCTACTGCATGATTATTATTTTTTTATGATCCTTCTTCAAGGATGGACACTAGAAGTGGAGATGGCCCTGGTACTTGCATTCAGAGCAAAAATCTAGTCTATTCTCATAGTTGATATTTTGTCGATGGTGATAGTCATCCCCAATTACTAGATCTACATAAGTTGGGAGTTCTTCCTCTAGATTAACAGTAACACAGATTCTAGCATACATCATCCTAGTTATGGATATAATAACATAATCAAAAGTGAAAAGTTCACTAATCAAGGAGGCAATGGCCTTTAGGGGACCATGCCACCAAAAATGGGATGGGAGTGTTAGGAGTCGCACCCAAATAGGGGCAATGCTAATGTTCTAAGTTTTTGAGTCGAAGTCCCTGCTCCACTAACGAAGAAAAATACTTCTTCTCCTAAAAAACCAAGGGCTCCCAGTAAGTATTCTACTGGTATCCTAAGGATCTATTAGGCGAATTATGAAGAAACCAAAGGGACAGGCCACCAGATCTAGGTTTCCCACTGTAAGCCATTTGTTATTAGCCAATTTTTTGATAGCTTCCAAATCTGGGTGAGCTCCCACAAATTTCCCAATAAGGGATATGGAATCCTTTGAGATGAAATACTCCATTTCAAAGGGATTAAACAGAACTTCTCTTCCAAAGAGAGAGTAAGGAGTCTATGAAAGAGATGAAGGACACACCTCATTTCTTCATCGAACTTTATCCGCCTATGAGGGAGATGGTTTTTGAATCCATGGTGGAACATTCTGCGATGGGTCCCCTAGGTCAGATGGTTTATTTTTTGCATCTAAGTCATCATTTTTGGGTTCATCACCAGCCACTCTACTTTCAGCTTCCTCATCCATTTCCTCCCTCAAAATCATAATTTTTCTATATTATTATAAATATATCGGTCGTTAGTATTAATTATTAATATTGATATTAATTATTTGAGTATTAATATTATTAGCCATATTAATACTTCATTGGATTAATCAATTAATCCTATGCTTCCAACTCAAGCGATATAAATCCTTAAGTAGATAGCTTTTTGCGATAACTAACACGTTATCCCATGTCTGCTAAGGATGACTCCTTTGCTAGTGACAATATCATGGCCTAATGGAGTATTCAAATAGCAAGAAAATTTAATGCATCTATATGAAGGTTATACTATTACAGTAAATAAGTTATCCAATATTTCCCAAATTTTCTCTCAACTCAAATGGTTGTCCCATACCAATCCATTGATGAGAGTAATTGGTCCTGCAACCACAAATACATCATTAGTACCATATGCTAATAATAGAAATAAAAGCATAAAGTGCAATTACCAACACATAATGGTAACACAAAAATGATATTATGCATTAGATATCCACACATCAATACATAAATCAATGTCAATAATAAATTCTGCCAAGGAGGGTCATTACAATAGTTGCATTGCTTAAGTAGATATATTCTTCAATAATATTTTTAGGGAGTTATTAGTCATTATTATTATCATGGATTGAACATATTATGTGCTAATTTTATCTTGCTATATTGTGAAATACTATGAGTGAAGTATTGAATTGCTAACAAATATTTGACTACCTAGTCAATTTTGAAAAGTCATCATTTTTTAAGAGCAATATCTATAATAGAAAAATGCTATCATAATTTTAGAAAAACTTTGGTGAATTAATCAACAATCTCATTCATAAAGAAGAAAAAGTTAAAAATAACATACTTCAGGTCTGACTGGGCTTCACTTGGGCATTTTGATGTACCTACAAACCTTCTAGGGACTATGGAAATATTCTTTTCATGTTTGGCTTAGTCAATGAGTGGATACCTAGGCTAGATGTAAGGTTCATCACCTTAAGGTCTACTTACATGACCTATCAATGTTTATCCTTAGGTATCCATCAACCAATGTTGGTATTTCATTTGAAATCCAATTCTCTACTATACATATTGCCCCCACAATGTGTTCATTTTGCAGTGAAGTGAAGATAGAACAAAGCATTCAAATAATAAAAGCATGATCAAACATATAATATAGAAAAATTAAGGCATAATTAGATCATTATAGGGTTTTGAGACCACCATGTATTAATAATATAATCTAACTATATTAAAATTTGTAAAGTAAAATAGCTATATAAAGTTGAATGTGCTATAGCAATGAGCTATTCTGAGAAATAAGTTACTTAGATTGAATTTTTCAATTCAATCTATAAAAGGCCCAGGGAAGGGTCTTGTTATTCCATTTTGAATTTTTTAGTTTATTGTTCTAGAGATATAATATTGATTGAGATTGACTAGAGCATGAACTAGATATAATTGTGCTAATCATGCTTATATCTATGGGAATATTGGAGTGCATATGAACTACCTTGTCTTCCCATTTTAACCAAGGATGATTTAAAAGAGGTGGGTCTTCATGATCTCAATTTTAGATTTTGATATAAAAGATATGCATAGAATTGAAAATAAATTGGTTTTATGTACATAAAAATACAATTGGTCAAAATATGAGTTAGATTTAGTGATTCCCTAATTTTTGAAAAATGAGGGCTTTCCATTTTTGGGTCATTTGTGTGCTTGATTGATATTTTAATTATAAAGGTATGATATGAAAGGAATGATGGAAAAATATAAAACACCAAACCAAGATACAAGGATCAAGGGGTTGAAGCAACACCACATTAACCAAAATAGAGAGACTAAAAAATAGAAACAAGATAACATAAGCTAATACAAAAACTACAATACGAAAAATATTCACACTGGGGAGGATTAGACATTTTTCACAGGACTGCCCAAACTATCGAACTCGTTTCGGCCATATCTCACTCATCCGAACTCGGATTGAGCTAAAATTTTGAGGGTAGATGCCTGAAAAACCCTAGAACGTCTCCACCAATTTTCATATCATTTGGAGCAACACAGATCCTAGCGCATCCCTATGTGTGAATGATATATTTGGCAAGCGACTATGCGAGGGTTTCATCTGGGTTGAGTGCAAGCAGCTCCAGAGGTTGGTTTTTAGGGCCTTCGGGCCCTAGCGGCCAATATTTTTGTGGTTTATGCTCAATATTTTAGTAGGAAATGTTGCAGGGGATACAATATGGGTTAGAAATTTGTCTTTCAATAGATCATACTATGAACTTGAGTGACAACGGCTTCCAATTTGCTGCACAAAAGAAAAGTGAAAACCATACCTTTCCACGACGTCTAGGGCAAGGATTAAAGAGACCACGAAATAAGTTTCAAGCAGTTGATCAAAAAATGGCTCATATCTCAAGTGAATCTGGTGCTAAGGTGCACCCACAAAATAATTCTACTGTGAAAACCCCTGTCAAGGGTAAGAATTTCGAAGACTCGAGTCCCAAAAATGAATTTTAGGGATGCCCTTCATGGTGGACAGCCTCAGCCCAATGCTAATATCAATATTAGGGCTTCTCATAAACCTCTAAGAATGCCTAAGATTGATCCCGGGAAAACGGAGTCGGGATGTCTTAAAGCAGTTGATGGAACTCCTATTGTTAAGCTTGATATGGGTAACATTCAGACTGGCATTGAAGATTTGGAAAAAAGAGGACTAATTTGTCGGTTCGTGGGTTTTCATCTGAGTCTATCTGCTTTCAAAGTTTGGGCTACAAAAAGCTGGAAAACTAAAGGTGAGTTACAAATCTCTATTTATCCAAATGGTTATTTTCTTGTTTTATTTGCTAATAATGAAGATAGAGAGAAAACTTTTCAAGGGGGTCCTTGGTTTTTGGAAGGGCAGGGCTTTTCATGAAGCCATGGCATACTAAATTTAAAGCCGAAGAAGAGATGCCTTCTATAGCTCCCGTGTGGGTTAGACTCTTTGGCCTCCCTATTGAATTTTGGAATCCTACTATTTTTTCTTCAATTGGAAACTCTTTAGGAACTTTTATGATGACTGCTGATTGTACTCAAAATTTTGAACATATTATTTATGCTCGAATTTGTGTTTTAATGGATTTTGACAAACCCCTACCTAAAAATATCACATTACAATTTGGGGAAGACACTTGGGAGCAAGTAGTGGACTATGAGAACATTCCTTTTCGTTGTAGAATTTGCCATGAATATGGTCATTTGGCTAGTGCTTGCCCAAATAAAATTCCTGATCAAAAGAAAGAAGATATAAACTCAGTAGGTTTCCAAATACCTAAGAAGAAGAACACTCAGAAAAAACCAGTAATGAAGGATCAATCAAAGTCATTTGCTAATATGTTTGAAATCCTTTCCACAAATGATGTCCCAAGTGAGGAAGAGGAAATAATGGAAACTGAAATCTTAGAAACACAATTTAAATATGAAGGAAAGAACTTAGAGACAAACCAACAAATCAAAGGTTTTCAACAGAAAAAAAAAGGAGAAAATTTACACAAGAAAAACAATATTTCAAATGTCAAAACTTCAAATAATGTAGGTCCCAATATAGACTCCATTGAACCATCTAGTAAAATTTTGGTTGTGTATGAGCATTCTTCAAGGTTAGAAGCCATCTCAGATTCAATTGGAATAAGTCAAGAAACGAGGAAAAAAAAATTGAAGATGGATTCTAATCAAAAAGTAGGTCGCAAGACCAATCAATATCATATGGTAAAAGAAGGTGAAAAGCTTGTAGAGGAAGGTAAGATTAATGCCCTTCCCAAAATTTTTAGCCATGGTATTAATGAAGATCATCACTTGGAATATTAGAGGACTCAAAGGGAGTCTTTCAAAACAAAATGAAATTAGAAGAATGATTCAGATAAATCATCCACATCTTGTTTTCCTTCAAGAAACAAAGATGTCAATGGAGGATATGGACTTAATTGCCAATAAAATTTGGCCAGCTGGAAAAGTGGTTTCCCTCAGTTCCCAAGGGACTTCGGGTGGCATTGCTTGTCTTTGGGACCCAAAAGAGGTAGTTATTCACCATATGGTTGGCAGTTGGGGTTTGTTGGCTATAGCTATTCAAAGTAGACATTCCAACAGATTATGCTCTGCATTACTATTTATGCCCTGACTTCTTTGGAGGAAAAAAGAAGACAGTGGAAGGATATTACTCATATTATCTCTCATTTTCCTAAATCTTGGATCTTGATCGGAGGAGATTTCAATACCATCCTCTCTCTGGATGAGAAAAGGGGGGAAATAGAAATTTGGACAAAAGTACTGACCTCATGAGCGAATATATTGCAAACCTCCATCTTGTGGATATCCAACTAGATAATGGCCTTATGACTTGGTCTAATAGAAGGCAAGGCTTAGCTTGTATAATGGAGAGATTGGATAGGTTTTTGCTCTCTAAAAATTTCTTAATCCATGGTCACATTCCTAAAGTGAAGACTCTTAATAATGCTGGTTCGGATCATTGGCCAGTCATGGTGGAAATGTGGAAAACCAATGTGAGTTTCTCTCCTTTTCATTTTCAATTAATGTGGCTTAGAGACATTTCCTTCAGACCTCGTGTGCAACAATGGTGGAAGGAAGGTAAACCTAGGCATGGGACTAAGATGTTATGTTTTGCCAAAATACTGCAATACATTAAATCCAAAATCAAGACTTGGAACTGGAAAGAGTTTGGGGATGTTCATAAAAAAAAACATGAAGTTATTGCTCATCTTGAAAATTTGAATAAGAAAATCCGTTTAGATGGCCTCACGGAGAAGAGAAGTGCGAGATGAAATTAAACTCACAACTCGAGTTAGAGGAATGGGAAAAAAGAGAAGAAATCTTATGGAAGCAAAAATCTAGAATTCAATGGCTCAAAGAAGGAGATCGAAACACAAATTTCTTCCACAAATCTCTTCTAGCTCGAAGATCTCACAACTTTATTTCTTCCTTAAAATCAGATTCTGGAGATGTTGTTTATACTTGGGATGGCATGAACTCTATTGTTGTTGATTACTTTTCCAATATTTTTGCTTGCTACTCCTCTTGACTCAACTTCACAACAAAATGTTCTTCAAGCAATCCCTTCTCTTATCACTTTAGGAGAACTCTATTTTGACTACTCCTGTTACTATCAATGAGCTTCAACAAGTAGTTTTTAAAATGCAAAAAGGGAAAACCCTAGGTCCTGATGGTTTTCCTATTGAGTTCTACCAAGAGTTATGGGATATCCTTCATGTTGATTTATTAGAGGTGGTGGAAGAAGCCAGGAAATCCAAAGAAATTTTGAAGGTTATCAATAAAACTTATATTACTCTTGTTCCAAAAGCTCAAGAGGTTGATCATATCTCAGCTTTTAGACCTATTGCTTTATGTAATGTTCTTCTCAAAATTATTACTAAAATCATGGCTAGAAAGGTTGAAGCCTCTTTTGCATAAGATTATTTCCCCAGAGCAAGGGGGATATGTGGAAGGACGTCAAATAGTAGATGAGATAGTTCTTGCTCAGGAAGCCATCCATTCCATGGATATGCAAAATTCTCCTTCTATGTTCATTCGGTTAGACTTATCCAAAGCTTATGACAGAGTGGATTGGCACTTCCTTATCAAAGTTTTGAGGCAATTTGGTTTCTCTAAGGATTGGATGGATTGGATTATGGGATGTATCTCTTCAGTTTCCTACTTAGTTCTTATCAATGGCAGGCCTTCTCGGTCTTTCCCGACTTCCGGAGGTATTAGGCAAGGTGACCCGCTATCCCCTTATTTATTCATCATTCTTGTTGAATGCTTGGGTAGGACTATAACCAAAAAGAGGAAAACAAAACCCTTGAGGGAGTTACCATTGCTCATGGAGCTAGACCTATCTCTCATCTTCAATTTGTGGATGACTCTACCCTTTTAGGTAAAGCTACGAGTTAAGGAAGCTTCTAATATTAAGCAAATCATTAGCTATTTTTCTAAGGCTCTCTGGGCGGTTGATCAATGAAGACAAATCTAAAGTTATTTTCTTTCACTGCTCTGCTAGACAGGAATCCATGGTCTTGGATAAATTAAGATATAAGAAGACCTCTCTTCCAATCACTTATTTAGGTATTCCCATAAATATTCAAAGGCAGAAAAATAAATATTGGAATTGGTTGTTGGACAAAGTCAAGAAGAAAATTGGAAAGTGGACCAACAAGTGGCTTTCTTCTAGGGGTAGAATCACCTTGGTAAAATCAGTCCTTCAAGCTATTCCTATTTATGTTTCTTCCATTTTGAATATCCCAAAGGTTGTTCTTCGAGAATTGGATCAAATCAGTCATCGTTTCCTTTGGAGTGGTACTAAGGAGAAAAGAAAATGGGCCTTGGTGAAATGGGATACTTTATGTCTTCCTAAGAGTGAAGGGGGGTTAGGATTTCGGTCTTCAATTAATAACAACAAAGCTTTAGCTGCTAAATTATATTGGAGGATGTTGCATAACCCCAATGCTCTTTGGGCCAATAATCTCCGTGCTAAATATGCTGAGAACAAAAGTCCTGAAGACCTTGTTCGCTATCAACTTCCTACCAAAGGTTCTCCCATTTTAGCAGTTCTTAAGACTGGTGAGGATTTGATAAAGAAAAAATTATTTTGGATCATTCATAATGGTCAACATGCAAATTTTTGGACAGATTCTTGGGATGGTCACAAGCCTTTGATAACTCAGTTTCCCGATTGGAGGCCTTGGATGGAGGAGCTTCACCGAGCTAATTGGATAAAGGTGGCTAATTACTATTGGTACCATACTAGTAATTCAAAGGTTGGTAGATATTGGATCCCTATTGAGGACTGGCCTATTCAAATCCCAGAAAGGCAAAGACAAGATATCCAAGGCATCCTTCATATGAGATCCCTCTCTTGGTCCCATGAAAAAGATTGTTTTGGATGGAACAACACTACTAAGGGTGAGTATTCAGTTGCTCAAGGTTATTTGACCTTATGCCATAATAATCCCAACCATTCTTTTGACATATTTTCTCAATTGTGGGCTCAAAAGCTCTGGCCTAAGGTGAGGTTCTTTAATTGGCTTTTATTGCATCGTAGGGTGCTTACTTGTGAGCAACTTATGAAGCGTGGTTTTCATGGCCCTTTTAGATGTGAAATGTGTGAAGAGAATGTAGAAAATATCAACCATATTTTTATTGAGTGTACTTTAGCCTCTGAGCTATGGAGGAGAATGGCCACTTTACTTGGCTTACGGTGGTCCAATTTTTTCACTTTTGAACAACTTTGGAGGGATTGGCCTAATCAAGAGGGTGTTGATCATTTTATTAGGCAGTTAGTTTGGATGGGTTCTACCATTCTTCTTTGGAATATTTGGAATGAAAGGAACAACCAAATTTTTAATCAAGATAGGAAGGATATTCACTATATTTGGCAAAAGACCATAGCCAACTTAGTTGAATCAGTCCATCAACTCCTTAATCACCCCCAAAACTCCCACCAAAGATGGGATCAAGTGATGCAAATATTGAAGATTAAACCTTCTAAGGGCAACCAACTTAAAGGGAATGTGAGTATTAGTAAGATGGATAGGACTAGAAATTGGCAACCTCCTCCTAAGGATTTTGGAAAAGTCAATACTGATGGAGCCTCTAGAGGGAACCCTGGAAAAGCCAGTGTGGGAGGAATTGGTAGACTTTCAGATGGCTCCCTGGTTTTTACTTTTGCTAAGAATTTGGGTATTCTTTCCAATAACCTTTCTGAGGGGTATGGTATCCTTAGAGGCCTTTAGGAGGCTACTAAGGTTGGATGGGAAAAGGTGTTAGTTGAGTTTGACTCTCAACTTATGATTAATCTCTTGAAGACTCCTTCTAAGAATCATAAGGTGGATTGGAGAATAAAAAGAATTATTGAGAAGATTGAGTTAATCCAGGATGGGATTTTTGAAAGTTGATTACAATCATGTGGTCAGAGATCAAAACAAGAGTGCTGATGCTTTAGCTAATTGGGCTTTGGACAAAGGTGATCTTACTTGTTATGGCCACCCTCCTATATGGTGGGCTTCTCAAATTAGGGAAGCTCTTCTTTCTATCATTTCTTTGGATGGCTCCGGTTCGAAGGTACCTAGTTTCTTCTTGTTTTTTTTTGCTTCTCTTTGGTTCATTCAGTGTTTTTAGTTCCCTAGCTCATTCTATTCTTTATTTTGTTTCCTCTATTGATTCTTGCATTAATATTCTGGTCTAGATAGGTCATTGTTTTGTTCATTTTTTTCTTTTTGTCTTCTTTGTTTTTTGTTTAGTTTTTTAAGGTGGGTGGGTTCTTTTGTTTTGTTTTGTTTTTGTGTTCTTTGTGTTGTTTTTTGTTGTTCTTGTGTTTTTGTTGTTTTATTTTTTTTTTTATGTTTTTTGTTATTGTTCTTGTGTTTTTTTCGTTCTTGTTCTTGGGTTTCTCTTTGTTTGTGTTATTTCATTTTTTTATGTGTGAGTGTTTTCTATGTTTTTTGTTTTTGTTTATTGTCTGTTGTTGGTTGTTTTTTATTTTTATTTTATTTATTTTATTTTTAGGTTTTGGTTGTGTTTATTTTTCATGTTTTTTTGGGTTATGTCTTTGTAGTGTTCTGTTGTTTTTGTCTTGTTTGTGTTTTGTTATGTGGTTCTTGTGTTTTTCTATGTGGTTTGTGTTGTGGTTTATTTTATCTTATTGTGCGTGTTTGGTTGTGCTTTTGGTTTTGACACACTCAAGGAGCATGTTTTTTATTTTATTTTATTATTTTTTGTTGTTATTTACTTATTTTTAATTTGGTTTTGTGTGTTTGTTTGCTCCTTGAGTATGTCAAAGGTGGTAGGCCAGGTCCGAGTCCTGGGCATTTTTGGCGGAATGGATACCCCTGCCTCCTTGGGTCTTACCCGAAAGTGGCATCCCTTTTGGGATGTTTTCCACAAAAAAAAAAAAAAAAAAAAACTACAATATTATATCATGTCATAATAGATTGTGAATACAATGGAGAAGCCTTGCTTAAATAGTCAAGGAATATCCACCATAGTCATAGGATCAACAAAGAGATAAGGATCAATATCAATCATACAAACAGGGAGGTGTAATATGATCCATGGAGAAAATATCTCAACCCTCCAAATGTAATAAATGAGTGTAACTCCCTAGGAATGTCAAATATCCCTATAATACCTAAATAAGATAAAAATAAATATCCACACGTAAAGTGTTGGAATATTTAATTAGTCTATTTTAATGTTGTTATTTGATACGTAGGATTTGGTTCATGTTTAGTTGATTTGTTAGATGAGAGAATATCTCCCTAAGCTATTCTAGTCCTAGACTATAGTTTGTTAGAGCAAGTTATGGATTCGAAAGTCTATATAACTATTGTAAATCTTTTGTTTGAAATATATAATGAGCATATTTATCTCATTTTGGTATCATATCTTGGGGGGTAGAAGGTCTTGGAGGCTTGGAGGGATCAAAGATCTTGGAGGATTTGATTGGCTCATAGAGCCAGTGCCCACAGAGGATTGGACATGTGGGCCAAGAGGAGCCCACAGGAGGACTAGAGTTGACTGTAGACCAGATAGGTCTGACATGGATACCTAAGGACACCTAAGACCAAATGCTAGCGAACTAGCCAATGGGGACCAAATGCAATAGGCCACCTAAGCGTATGTGGAGGGACCTATGGTGGTCATTGACATCCTACGTGGATTGTTGGATGGAAGACCTTATAAACCTACGATGGACAAAAGGTTAGATGAAGGTATTGACTATTGTTAGGCATTCATAAACTCTAGTGGAGGTTTCTTCTTTTAAATCCCATAAATTATCACCACATGACTCATGTGGGATATTAGGCACAAAGACAATCGAGCAACTATCAACATGATTTGCCGAGATCTAACATGAAGATCTGGGATTCTCTCTACCTGATCTATGATCCAGTTCCAATCACTGCATTTGAATGGTCTTGGATATCGCTACATTCAAAAGGTTTTCAATTGGGAGTTTAATGCAAAAATTTACCATTGTGACGAGTTTTTGTTGGTCACGTTGTTGTGTTATTTCACTTGGTAATTTTTGGCTCCATGGAGAGGAGGCTCTACCACCTTGAAATACCTGTGCTTGAAGATAATCTGTGAGCTGAGCATTTGTTAGTTTTTGTAGTGAGTGATACATCAGATCAATCGCCCGATCATAAAAGGGAAGGGGATTTGTTATTAGGAAGGCGGATACCTAAGGTTGAATGAAAGAAAAAAATATAGTTTTTTTTGTTATCTGCTCATACGTCCCTGCTAACGAGAAAAATATAGCAGGCTAGCGGATCATATGTAGCTCCAATAAATTATATATTGTTGAATTTATGGTCAACGATGGTAAAAAAAACAACAGTGTTGTTCTTGACTCTATTCTGGACATTGTTGTTGATAGCGGTTCAATCAGATCTAGTAAAGAAATAGTAGACGGTGCCACCCCATGAGTGGAGGAGTAGGAGGCTAATTATGATAACTGATTGTTCAAACAACTATAGCAGACAGTTGTGCAACCAGTAGAATGATCTCCCAATCATGTAGGTGCTCAGGTTTCACCTGATGCAGACGTCCTATCGATGTTCAAAGAGAGAGTGAATGTCTGAAGCATTGTCGATATGAGAAAAAAGAAGAGGTACAATATTTTGTTTGCAATATTTAAAATGTATTTCAATATTTTTAATAATTTAATATATTTTGCTTAAAATCAATATACTTTTGATAATATAATTGATTTTTAGCTCAAATATTTTATTATTAATTAAAATTATTGATTAAATTTATTTTTGCAATCATAATATAAAGGAGCAAAGTATTTTTTGATTAAAGGCAAACATATAAAATTTTTACTAAGTTTTGTTGATTACCAATGGCTACAAATAATAACCTGCCTATTCCTGAGTTCAATGGGTTGGATTATGAGTATTGGTCTATCAAGATGAAGACCTTACTCATCGGTAAAGGTTTATGGGACATAGTAGAAGAAGGCTACACTGAACCAACAGATTGGACTGTTTTAAGTGCAGTTGATAAAACTACTAAGAAGGATACCCAAAAGAAGAACTCTTTTGATTTATACCATCTCCAAGAGGCTTTGGAGAAAAACATATTTCCTAGAATTGCTTCTTGTTCAATAGCCCTAGAAGCATGGAAAGCCTTGAGATATAGCTATAAAGGGAGCAATCAAGTGAAGCAAGTGAGGCTTCAAACTTTGAAAAGAGATTTTGAGAATCTCAAAATGCAAGAAGATGAAAGAGTAGGAGATTATTGTGTGAGACTCAAAGCAATTGTAAACAAAATGGAGACCCTTGGAGAAGATATAAAAATTGAAGTTGTTGTGAAAAAAGTGTTGAGAACACTTCTTCATAAGTGGAACCATATTGCTATTATTATTGAAGAATCTAAAGATTTATCTACTCTAAAATTTGATGCACTAATTGGTTCTTTGATGTCTCATGAAGAGAGACTCCAAGATTTTACATCATCAAGCTTTGGAGGTGATGAAAAAGCATTCTCATCCAAGGAAGGTGAGACTCATGGTAATGCACAAGGAAGAGGACAAGGAAGAGGAAGAGCAAGAGGAAGAGGTATATCAAGAGGTGGCTACCAAGGAAAAGGAAGAGGAAGAGGAGGTGACAAATCAAACAAGTATTGTTATCATTGTGGTAAGCTTGGTAACTTTGCTAGAGATTGTAGACTCAAGTCTTCTCAAGAAGGGAGAAGTAATAATTATGGAAACTATGGAGAAGAGGAAGGAACTTCTTCAAATTCGTTCCTCACATATGGAAAATCAGATCAAAATCTTAATGAAACTTGGATTTTGGATACTGGTTGCTCAAATCATATGAGTGGCAAAGAAGAGTTATTTGCTACAATGAATTCCACATACAACTCCAAGATCAAATTAGGAGATGACAAGGCACTACAAGTTGAAGTTACGAGGGCCATGGAGGTTCCAACAAAAGAAGGCACAAAGAAGGTGAACAATATCTATTACACTCCTAAACTCCAACATATTTTTCTTAGTGTTGGACAAATCATGGAAAAGAACTATAAACTTGTTTTTGAAGATGGAAAATGTGTAATTTCTGAAAAAAACAATTGTAATAGAGTTATCACAAATGTACCTATGACAAAGAATAGGTTATTTCCTCTTAATTTTGGGGAACAAGAAGGTGCTCAACTTGCTAGTGTGGCCATAGAAAATCCAAGTGTGCTTTGGCACTTGAGATATGGTCATCTTAATTTTTTAAGCTTGAATTTGTTGACTTCACAAGCTATGGTGTGTGTATTATCCAAAGTTGAAGAGTATAAGGAGGTGTGTGAAGGATGTGTGCTTTGGGAAAGAACTCAAGAATAAAGTTTCCAAGAGTTCAAGCATGGAAAGCAAGCCATGTTGAGCAAGGTGCAGCGACAGTATTGTCATTGTTGTTAACACACTCAGATGGATAGGCTGATGCAATGGATAGTTGTATAGAGGTTGTTCAGAGTATGTAAAGTGGTGTTCAATGCTAATGAGAATTTTTGTGATGTTCAGGTGAAGTTGTTACAGGTTGTTCATGCAAATTTACAAAAAGTTGCAAAAATCATCGAGAAGTTGTCAAAGTAGCAAAAAAGGAAGTTGTCAAAGTGGCAAAACATCAATGAAATGTGTTGGACAGCCCCAGATACTATGTGGAGGTTTTTTTTATCATTATCAAGTGTGGTTGCAATGTTGGAACGACCAGTTGCTTCATCGGTGCATTGTTGGTCATGAAACTGCAGCTGTAAAATCTACGTTGGAGGTCACTTTGCGGGAGGAATATTAAGCAATCCATGAGGAATTGGACCTTAATTTTTTTACTAGAGGTATCTGGATATAATTAGAGCTTAAGTTGTAAATTTCAAATAAAAATAAGTCCAAAGGAAGAAACGGTGAGTGCTGCAAAATGGCTTTGGATCACTTTTTGCAGTTTATGTGATAGGTGTAAAATCAACATCAGAGGTCACTTTTTTAGAGGTATATTAAGCAATATATGAGGAATAAAACTTAAAATAAATTACTGGATGTATTCTAATATATATATATCTTATGTTTTAAATTTCATCTCGAACGGAGACTCGAGGAAGAAACGACAGCAATTGCAAAATGCCTTCGTAGCACTTTTTCCAGTTTTGGGCAGCCAAGTGCTTTTGTGCTCGAATACTCGAATGTGCCATTTAAGTGTTGTTTCATGTATAGCTCATCGAATTGAAAATCTTTTATTTTTGGTATGAGTAATTTTGAAGCCTCAAAGTGTGAGAACAAGTAATGTGCACAACACTTTGTGAACTGTTTGACAAAATGCCTCTACAAATAAAAGTGAAATTTAAAAATGTTATAACTTTTGATCCGTAACTCCTTTTGAGTCTGTTATTTTTCTAGCGTATGCAGAATTTTAAAATATAGAAGAACGTTATGTCTCCCAAGGGAGATGTTATTGAATTCTGAAACAATCATCTTGCAGCTCGAAATTTGTTAGAAAGTTGAAGTGTTAGAAGTTAAAGGTATTACAAAAAGGTTTTTAAAAGAAGTCTGTGTGAGTACAAAGAAGGGTGTGAGATAAATATTCAGATTAGATGAGATTAATCAGAGGATGTGTATAGAGAAGCAATGATCTAGACCACTCAGGGTCTTTTGGAATGGATATCAGACTTTTTACTATAGTTTTTATTTTTTTTGAGTGGGTGTTTGGCGATCGGGATCGGTGCTCCTTGCAGTTGGTGCTGCTAAAGTCTGTGTTGGTTGGCACCATTACCTATAGTTGGTGCTATAAAAATATTGTAAAGACCAAACATTTTTGAGGCTGGATTTGGATGGGAGTCCAAATAGTCCATTGGCACAGTGGTTTTCCCACATTGGGTTTTCACTATAAATTTGATGTTATGTGATGTATGTTTGTGTGATTTCTTATTTTGATTTTATTTCATAGTTGGATTAAATTTTTAATACACACTGATTCAACCCCCCTCTTAGTGTCATGCTTAGTTCTACAATTGGTATCATAGCAAGGATCTTGAACAGGCTTAACTGGCTAGGGTGATCTTGGAAGTGACACAATGGTAGGTGGTGAAGGGTTCTCATAAAAAAAAGCACATTTTTTTTACAAAACTAATTATGCATTTTGGATACTCAGGATTCAGATATATATTTGTGCTTTGGGATACGACATTTGAGATTTAGTAGATAGTGGATACACAATACCCACAACTTTTCCAACCGATGCTGCTGGTAAGAAACTGTTTGAGAATAACTCAAAATCAAAGAATGCTATAATGTGTGGATTAGTGGATAATGAAATGGTAAATATTATGGGTTGTAAAACAGTAAAGGAAATATGAGATACACTGAAGAGCATTCATGAAGGATACAATAAGATCAAGGAGGTCAAGTTACAAACACATCGAGCTCAGTTCGAAAGATTGAAGATGAATGAGGATGAGAATATAGAGGTATATATGCTGAGAGTTTATGAAGTCATCAATTCTATCAGAGGACTTGGAGAGGAAATCAAAGACCCAGTAATCGTCAAAAAGGTATTAAGATCTCTTCCTCAAAGGTTTGATTCTAAAGTTTCAGCTATAGAAGAAGCTAAATATCTGAATTCTTTTAGTATGTACGAGATGCATGGCTCTTTGAATGCATATGAGATGAGAATAGGAAAATCTAAACCCACCGATAGAGAAGCTGCTTTTAAAGCCCAAAAAAATATGAAATCAAAACAAGAATCCGAGGAAGAAGAGACATCATATGAAATGGAAGTAAACTTGGGCATTGGGCATTTTACAGCTAAATGTCCACTTAATGAGAAGAACAAAAGTGATGAAGGATCGCATAGAGAAAGAAGTGACTGGAAAAAAAAATCAAATTTCAGGAAAGGCAACTTCAAGAAGAAAATTTTCATCTCCAAGAATGTCAATTCATCATAAGAAGGCTCCAGTGAGGATTCTGAAAAAGAAACAGGTGAAGCTCTTTTCATGGCATTCAAAGAATAAAAACCAGAAAAAGAACAAGAATGTGATGAAGAAAATTGATGTAGAAGTGAATTTAGAAGAGGAACTAATTGTAGCTTTGGATGAATTGAATACATAAATAAAAAGGAATAAGAAAATGTCAAGAAATCTGGAGGATGCAAATGAAATAATAATAATTTTGAAAGTGCAGATAGAAGAATCCAAGAAGATATCCGAAGATCTCGAAGTGCAAATAACCATGAAAATAGATTATTGCAGCAAGTTAGAAGAAGAGGTTGTTGGTTTAAGGATGCAGCTAGAAGATATGAATAAGAAAATTAGCTCTTATCACAAATGTGAAGAGAGTTCTATGAAGCTGGATAAGATTATAAAGAACCAGAAGACTACAAACATAAAATTTGGTTTGGATTTTGATGAAGGAGAATCATAAAATGGATCAAAGGCCACAAATGAAGAATTCACAAAGAATGAAGAAAAGAAACAGGTTAATCAAGCAAAAACGAATCATGTAAAGGAAAGCAATAATGCAAGACAAGAAAGAGAATTGATAATGATATTTTCACCAATGTTACACATCAAAGAAGAAGAATATTTATGGCTCCTACAACAACATGGCAAAGACCACCACCCAGGTTAAATCATCCATTTTCTTGTACTATTTTAAATGCAATGGTTATGGACATAAGATTTCATATTGTAAGTATAATGTAGGACCAAGGAATTTTACCAGTAGAAATGCTTTTTCGCCTTTTATGAATTATGTAGTAGAATGTTATAACTGTCATAAATTTGGGCATATTGCAAGAAATTGTAGAAGTACATTTGCATCAAATCAATTTTAGGGAAGAAAATTTCAGCCAAATGGAATAAGACAAAATAGAAAATTTCCTGAAAAACATGCACAAGCTACTGAAAAAGAAAAGCAAACAAGAGCCCAAAACTGTAATCAAATCGGAGTGGAAAGAAAAAAAGTAACCTAAGGAAGAAAAGGAATCCTTAATCGTAAAGACGGTATTTAAAGCGCAGAATAAATCTATACCATGGATACTTGATAGTGGATGCTCCAATCATATGACAGGTGACAAATAGAAATTTGAGAAGTTGCAGCAATATGAAGGTGGTTCAGTGAAATTCGGAAATAATGATGGAGCTAAGATAGTTGGGAGGTTTTTTTAAGATTAGTGATGGAAAAATAATATCAAAAGAAGTCTTGTTTGTGGTTGGTCTAAAGTATAACTTGTTGAGCTTAAGTCAGATTTGTGACAAAGGTCATGATGTGATCTTTAACAAGCAGGGTTGTGAAATCAAAAAGTCAAACAGTGGGAAGTTGATAGCAGCTAGATCAAAGACATATGGAAACCTATACACTCTCTTGCTGACTTCAGAAGGAGCTTGCTTGATTAGACAGGAAGAAGAGAATTGGTTGTAGCACAAGAGGCTTGGTCATATCAGTTTTGACAATCTAGTAAAAATCAGTTCAAAGAAAGCAGTGAGAGATATTCCTACCATTGGCAAACCATCAAATAGCATTTATGCTTCATGTCAAAAATGGAAGCAAACTATATTATCATTTAAAACAAAAGAGTACTACATGAGAAAACCTTTGGAACTAGTACATACTGATTTATGTGGACCCATGAGAATGTAAAGCATAAACGACGACAAATATTTCATGTTGTGTATAGATGACTATTCCAGGATGACATGGGTATTGTTTTTGAAGCATAAATCAAAAGCTTTTGAGATGTTCAAGGTTTTCAAAAACCAAGTTGAGAATTAAGCAAGAAAAAGAATAATAATTTTAAGGTCATATAGATGAGGAGAGTTCATTTCAGAGGATTTCACAGAGTATTGTGAAAAATATGGCATCATGAGATAATTTTTAGCAGCCAGTACACCTTAGTAGAATGGTGTGGTAGAAAGAAAGAACAGGACAGTGCAGGAAATGACACGGACTATGTTGAATAAGAGCAAAGTAGTAGATAAATTATGGAAAGAGGCAGTCCATACTATGGTATACATCCAAAATAGGTGTATGTTGAGGATGCATGAAAGCAAAACTCCTTATGAGTTGTGGTTCGGTACAAAGGCAACAATAAGATATTTTAAAGTTTTTGGCAATAAGTGTTACATCAAAAGAATTGAAGTAAACCTTGGTAAGTTTGAAGATAGAGCGGATGAAGGCATTTTTCTTGGCTATTCATCAAAAAATAAAGCTTATAAATGTTACAACAAGAGGCTAAGAAAAATTGTGGAAAGTGCCGATGTTAAAGTTGATGAAGGGAACGAGTAATTAGCTATGAATAGAACTACCCAATTTATGAAAAGGTCATTGAAGGAGATGAGAAAGAGGAAATGGAAAAGAAATCAATAATTGACTCAGAGGATTCAAAAAGTGATTCAAAATTGGAAGAAAATAAGAAATTCAAAACAGGTAGCTGGTAGAAAGATCATCTTAGAGAGTAAATAATTGGAGACCCCACAGTTGGTGTTCAGACAAGAAGAATATTAGTAACTACTCTTTACTATCCAACATAGAGCCCAAAAATATTGCCGAAGCAAGCAAGCAAAGATGAAAGTTGGGTAAAGGCAATAAATGAAGAATTAGATCAGATCGAGAAAAACAAGACTTGGGAGTTAGTACCAAGACCCACAAATAAAAATGTAATTGGTACTAAATGGGTCTTTCAAAAAAAATTTAATGAAGATGGAAAGATAGTCAGGAACAAAGAAATATTGGTATGCAAAAGGTATGTGCAAGTTGAAGGTATCGACTTCGAGGAAAAAATTGCACCTGTGGCTAGACTAGAGGCAATTAGAATGTTTCTTGCTTTAGCAGTTTACAAGAATTTCAAAGTTTATCAAATGGATGTAAAATCAGCATTTTTGAATGGGAAACTTGAATAAGAGGTTTATATTGAGCAGCCAGACGGTTTTAGCTTGGTGATGATCCCAACATGGTTTGCAAGTTGAAGAAAGCATTATATGGCTTAAAATAGGCACCCCGGGCATGGTATGCAAGGCTAGACAGTTATCTTACTCAGCAAGGATTCAAGAAAGGTATGTTGGACAATAATTTGTATGTCAAAATAAAAAATGGTCATCATATTGTTGTTGTTATATACGTAGATGATATCATATATGGCAGCAACAAAGATGAGTTGTGTAAATATTTTGTAAATAAGATGCATAAAGAGTTTTAAATGTCAATGATTGGTAAACTTTCATATTTTCTTGGATTGCAAGTTAATAAAAATGAGAAGGGAATATTTATTTCTCAAATTAAATATGTGAAAGAGATGCTAAAAAAGTTTACAATTGAGGATTGCAAGCCAGTTAGCACTCCCATGACGACAGGTTGCAAGTTGAGCAAGGATGACAAATCTCCACCTGTTGATCAAACTATGTACATATCCATGATTGGGAGCTTACTATACATGACATATACTAGATCAAATATTTTGTAGGCAGTATACATGGTAGCATGATTTCAGGCTAGTCCCAAGGAGACTCATATGACAACAATAAAGAAGATTTTCGGTACCTCAAGGGTACTATGGAGTATGGGTTATGGTATCCAAAAGGTAAGGACTTCACCCTTATTGCGTATTTAGATGTAGATTGGGTAGGATGTGTACATGACAGGAAGAGTATCAGTGGAGGTGCATTCTATCTTGGTGATAATCTTGTTGCGTGGCATAGCAAAAAGCAAGAGTCAGTCTCATTATCCACAGCATAGGTAGAGTATATTGCAGTGACATCATGTTGTACACAGGTACTTTGGATGAAATAAACTTTGAAGGATCTTAGAATAAATTTTAGTGATCCCATATCAATTATGTGTGACAATACAAGTGCAATCAATATCTCAAGGAATCCGGCTATGCATTCTTGCACAAAACATATTGCTATCTAGTACCATTTTTTGAAGGAGAAAGTTGTGGAAGGTGAGGTTAAGTTGGATTTTGTTCCAACAATAGAGCAAGTAGCGGACATCTTCACCAAACCATTGCCCAAGGAATTCTTTGAGTACCTCTACAAGAAATTGGGAGTGGTCACACTTCCCAAGTATTTACTAGCTATCGGGGTCACATTCTCAGGGGGAGCATTTGGGTCTTTGTTTATCTTTTTGCTCATGTTTGTGATCTTTGCTAAGTGTAATAATTCTTGCCTAAGAATGTTGTGCATGGACTCAAGGGGAGTTTGCAGCAGCCCTTTGGTCTTGTTTTCAAATAGAGAGAAGAGTTACAGGAAACTATGCATGTGTTGCCAACAATTCCAAGGGGAGAGATTGTTGAGCAAGGTGCAACGACAGTATTGTCATTGTTGTCAACACACTCAGATGGATAGGTTGATGTAGTGGACAGTTGTTCAGAGGTTTTTCAGAGTATGTAAAGTGGTGTTCAATGCTTATGATAATTTTGTGATGTTCAGGTGAAGTTGTTATAGGTTGTTCGTGCAAATTTGCAAAAGTTGCAAAAATCATCAGGAAATTGTCAAAGTAGCAAAAAAGGAAGTTGTCAAAGTGGCAAAATGTCAATAGAATGTGTTGGATAGCCCTAGATACTATTTTAATATTTTTTATCATTATAAAGTGTGGTTGCAATGTTGGAACGACCGGTTGCTTCGCCGGTGCATTGGTCATGAAACTACAGCTATAAAATCTACGTCAGAGGTCGTTTTACGAGAGGAATATTAAGCAATATATGAGGAATTGGACCTCAAATATTTTACTAGAGATATATGGATAGAATTAGATCTTATGTTTTAAATTTCAGCCCAAACGGAGTCTGGAGGAAGAAATAGTGAGTGCTGCAAAATGGCTCTGGAGCACTTTTTGCAGTTTGTGATAGGTGTAAAATCAACGTCAAAGGCCACTTTTTCGGAGGTATATTAAGCAATATGTGAGGAATAAAACTTCAAAATTTTTATTGTAGGTATTATGATATATATAGAGCTTATATTTTAAATTTTAGCCCGAACAGAGACCCAAGGAAGAAACGGAAGTAGTTGCAAAATGCCTCCGTAGCACTTTTCTAGTTTTGGGTAGCCAAGTGCTTTTGCGCTCGAATACTCAAATTCATATTTTCTTCTTGTCAAATGTGTCGTTTAAGTGTTTTTTCACATATAGCTCATCAAATTGAACATATTTGCTTTTTTGTCAGAGTAATTTCAAGGCCTCCAAGTGTGAGAACGAGTAATGTGCACAACACTTTGTCCATGAACTGTTTGACAAAATGCCTCTCCAAAATAAAAGTGAAATTTAAAAAGGTCATAACTTTTGATCTATAACTCGTTTTGATTCCATTCTTTTTCCAGCATGTGTAGAATTTTAAAATCTAGAAGAAAATTACGTATCCTAAGGGAGATGTTATTGAATGCTAAAACGGTCATCTTGTAGCTCAAAATTTGTAAGTAAGTTGAAGTGTTGGAAGTTAAAGGTATTGCAAAAAGGGTTTTAAAAGGAGTTAGTGTGAGTAAAAATAAGGGTTTGAGATAGATATTCAGATCATATGAGATTAGTCATAGTGGATGTGTAGAGAGAAGCAATGATCTAGACCACTCAGGGTCTTTTGGAACGAAGATCAGATTTTCTACTATAGTTTTTGTTTTTGCCGAGTGGGTGCTTGGCGATCGGGGTCGATGCTCCTTGAAGTTGGTGTTGCTAAAGTCTAGGTTGGTTGGTGCCATTCCCTATAGTTGGTGTTGCAAAATATTGTAAAGATCAAACATTTTTTAGGCTAGATTTGGATGGGAGTCCAAATAGTCCATTAGCACAGTGGTCTTTCCACATCGGGTTTCCACTATAAATTTGGTGTTATGTGATGCATATTTGTGTGATTTCTTGTTTTGATTTGATTTCATAGTTGGATTAAATTTTCTAATACACACTAATTCACCTCCCCTCTAAGTTTCACGCTTAGTTCGACAAGCCATCCACTACAATTGGTACATTTGAATATTTATGGTCCAATGCATACCAAAAGCTTGGGTAATAATTCTTACTTTCTCACTTTCATTGATGATTTTTCTAGAATGTGTTAGATTTATTTTTTGAAAACTAAAGATGAAGCTTTTGAATTTTTCAAGGATTTCAAAAATAATGTATAAAATCAAAGTATGTTGTAAAAATATTAAGGACTAATAGAGGAGGGGAGTTTTGCTCAAATTCATTTCTCAAATTTTGTAAAGATTGTGGGATCAAAATGCAATTCCCTACTGCCTACACCCCACAATAAAATGGTGTGGCTGAAAGGAATAACTACACAGTTGTAGAAATGGCTAGATCAATGCTTCAAACAAAGAAACTCGATAACATGTATTGGGCTGATGTTGTTAGGACAAGTGTTTACATTTTGAATAGGAGTCCCACTTCTAGTTTAGATGGGATAACTCCATATGAGGGATGGTATGAAAAAATCCAAATGTAAATCACTTCAAAGTTTTTGGTTGTCTTGCATATGCACACATTCTTAATGAGACAAGAAAGAAACTTGATCCCAAAAGTCAAGCATTTATTTTCATTGGATATTGTGAGTCTTCAAAAGCATATAGGCTCTACAATCTAAAAACACACAAAGTCGTAATCTCAAGAGATGTAATTTTTGATGAAGGGGGAGAATGGGGTCATCAAAAACTTTTTTTTTATGATGTATCTCAAGATGCAATCTCCTCTTAAGTGCAGACCATTAACAAGAACAACATTGGAAATCCTCCTCCAAGTCCAAAGAAGAGTTCTACTCCAAGTACAACAAGTGCTACTCCAAGTTTTTCTCCACAAATATTAGCAAGTTATTCTCCAATGGAAGTAGATCCACCATCAATAGGTAAGAGAACACTTCAATACCATCCTTCTTTTCAAATGATGGACAAGAATTTTTAAAAAGGTACACTAGAAGTCAAGCTAGTGAGATGAATGAAGTCTTGAAAATACTTGAAAATTTGTACATGTATGGTGATGAAGACTCCCAAGAGCCTAAGGGAGATGTTGTAAACTATTATTTAATGACTAGTGTAGAGCTAGAGCCATATAGTTATAAAAAATCATGTACTCATGATGTATGGCAACAAGCCATGAAAGAGGAAATGACCTCTATAAAAAAGAATGATACATGGGAGCTAGTGGAGCTTCTTAAGGTAAATAAATGTACTGGATGTAAATGGGTCTATAATATCAAGTTTAATGATGATGGGAGAATTTAAATACACAAGGCAAGGCTAGTAGCAAAAGGGTTTACTCAAAAGTATGGGATTGACTATGAGGATACCTTTGCTCTGGTTGCTAGACAAGAGACCATCATACTAGTACTTTACTTGGCTGCCCAAACAAGGTGGAAAATTCAACACATGGATGTTAAGAGTGCCTTTATTAATGGGTACTTGAAAGAAGAGGTTTTGGTGCAACAAACTCAAGGATTCGAAGAACAAGGTAAGGAGAACCTTGTCTATAAATTAAATAAATCATTGTATGGACTAAAGCAAGCACCAAGAGCATGGTACTCACGCATTGATGGCTATTTTTAAGACTATGGATTAACTAGGAGAAAAAGTGAACCTACTCTCTACTACATGAAACAAGGTAAAGACATCCTCATTGTGTGCTTATATGTAGATGATTTAATATTCATGGGTAGTAGTGCTAAAATGAATGAGGAGTTCAAACACTCCATGATGAAAGAGTTTGAAATTAAGGATCTAGGTTTGATGCATTACTTCCTAGGAATGGAGGTACATCAAAAAGAAAATGAGATCTTCATATGTCAACATAAATATGCACATGACATGATAAAGAAATTTTATATGGAGCATTACAAGTCAGTTGCAACTCCAATAGGTCATGTGATACAATTAAGAAAAGAATATGGAGCATAAAAAGTTGATAAGGCCTCTTATAGGAGTATGGTTGGGAGTCTAATGCTCCTCACAAATACACGGTCAGATATTCAATATGTTGTTTATCTAGTATCAAGGTATATGACTGATCTATCTGAAATTCATCTACAAGCAACTAAAACAATTTTGAGATATGTAAAGGGTACAATGGATTATGGGATCCATTACCACAACAATGATGATATAAAATTAGTTGGTTTTAATGATAGTGATAGTCGTAGCAATATAGATGATAGGAAATCTACTTCAAGGAATTGTTTTAGTCTTGGATCAGGACTAATTACTTGGAGTTCTAAAAAGCAAATTGTTGTAGCACTATCATCTACTAAGGCTGAGTACATAGCAATCACAAATGCTAGTACCCAAGCCTTATGGTTAAGAAAAGTACTAGAAGAAACAAGTGAAAGACAAAATGATCCTAACATATTATATTGTAATAATATGAGTGACATACAGTTGGCACATAATTCTATCCACCACAATAGGTCAAATAACTTTGACATGAAGTATCACTTCATTAGAGACATGGTGGAGAAAAATGTGGTTGAGCTAAAACATTGTAGCACTTTGGACAACATAGCAGATATCTTCACCAAAAGAGTTGCTAAAGCTCAATATTTAAATCTGAGAGACTATCTTGTCAGTCCTCTCAACTTTAAGGAAGAGAATGTTGGAATATTTAATTAGCCTATTTTAATGTTGTTATTTGATAAACAGATTTGGTTAATATTTAGTTGATTTATTAGATGATGGAATATCTCTCAAATATATTCTAGTCCTAGACTATAGTTTGTTAGATCAAGTTATAGATTCGAAATCCTATATAACTATTGTAAATATTTCATTTGAAATATATAATGACCATCTTTATCTCATAAATTGGATGGGGAAAAATAAAATAAAATAATATAAAAATAAATTACCTAGATGAGCATGAGCTAGAGTCTAAACAACTACTCTAACACCCCCCCTCAAGCGAATCTAAGGGTAAAAGGAAGTGGTATATCCACACTATGAGCCCTAGCAACAAGGCCTAATTAGGTACTCATGTACAATGTGTATCCAAAAGCTCTCAAACTAGGAGGAAAAACCACATGGGAAAAACCATCTAGCTAGAAAGAGAGAAGAAGAAGAAGAGAAGGTGGCCTCATCCACACCCTCCAAGGACAACTTCCTTCACCCTAAGCATCTCTCACAATAAATGAAAATGAGGATATGGTAAGGGTTTAGTGAAGATATTGACAATCTGCTACTGAGTGGGAATGTAGTCTAAGTTGATCACTCCATCCTGGATAAGTTGTCGAATGAAGTGCATATGAATCTCAATGTGTTTGATCCTCTAATGCTCAATAGGATTGTAAGAAATATGTATAGTACTTTGGTTATCACACCAAAGTGAAGTGCTAAATTGATCTTGTGAGAATCCAAGCTCTATCAAAAAATTTTGAATCCAAAGAATATCCTGACTAGACAATATTGTTGGTCAATATTTTGCCTTAGTCTATGAAAGTGCAATAGTTATCTATTTTTTGCATGCCAACCAATAGGTAAAGAACCAAGGTAGAAGACATAACCAAAAGTAGACTGTTGAGTATCAACACAGCCTGCCCAATCAAAATTTGTATACCCAACCAACTATAAATGCCCCCTAAAAAAGTGAAGCCCAAAATGTGAAGTCCCTCAAATATACCATAAAATCTGTTTGGTAACTATTGGTCAAATATCTGCCTAATCAATAAACACTACGTTTATGCACCCTAGATACGACCAACATTGAAAGGCCGAAGGAAAGAGATGTCCTCCATGCCAATCTCTAGAGAGGGTTGGTTCCCGAACTAAATCCTATACTGGTAAAAGACTAGGGATGCAGGAAAGAAATTGAAAATAATCAGAAAGAGATGGGAAATATGGCCATAGGCCGAAGTACAGGATTTGGGGCAGACTAATAGCAGGAAAACACCCAAGCATAGAATAGCATTTACAAAAGGAAAACTGTAGAATAAACTTGTAATCTTGCAAAAATAACTTTCAAAATAATCACTCCGGCATTCACTCTCTTACTAGCAATATTTAAATCCAATCGCAGAATTTAAATCTAACAACAAACAAGAAAGACGAATGTGAAAAAGAAGTGCACAGTACAGAAAGAAATTACACATAAAATCACTTGCAAATTCAGAAGCCTGATGCCTTGTATTAATGCAGAGAACTTGGAGAGTATTCTCGCAAAGTGTCTAACCTCCTTTACAATGAAAATTTGATTAGTATTTATAGAGGTTTTCACCTCTTTCATTTAATACATCAGAGGACAAGATGTCCAGAGATCAAGAACAAAACGAAGAAATTCCTCCTTGGAAATATTGAAAATCTATCTCTCTTGAGGAACAACTTCCAAAAAATCAGCAACTTGGGCATCGGTGCATAGATACTTAGATCATCATTGAATATCTGGGAAGTGCCTCAATGCTTTGGAAATTTAAAATATTCATTCACTTTCCCCATTTAGCTTTTCTTATGCTCGAGATTCACAACATGAGTTACTCGATGCCACCATCATTTAATATTCGAGATCCTGGCATCTTCAAAACTTTTGACCATAATTCCTTTCACCCTAGAATCACGTTCACCTCACAATGCGCTTCGCCCATCGTTCTTGTTCTTGTGCGTGTGATCTCTTTTTTTAAAACATGTTCACCCTTGGAAAGGGCGAATGGCGCATTCGCCCCATAGAAAGGGCGAATGCGACATCACCTTGCCTGGAAAGTTCGTTCACCCATGGGAGGGGTGAATGGGATGTTCGCCCCTCAACCAGGGTGAACCTGAATTGACACCATCTTTGGGTGCGTGCGGGTATGTTCCTCTTTGGGGCGCGTTCGCCCCTAGGAAGGGCGAACGGCGCGTTCGCCCCATAGAAAGGGCGAACGCGCATACACTTTTGAACTTGCTTGCGTTGAGTTTTTGGAGCTTTCGTTCACCCTTCCAAAGGGCGAATGGGGCGTTCGCCCCTCCTTTGGGGTGAACGTAAATACAATTAGACACTTTTCAAAGTTTTACTTAGGCCTTTCATCCTTTTTCAGATTTTTACAAAAACCTTCCTTTCGAATGAATTCATGATGTAACAAAGTTTTACAAAGGAAGTTTATAAAATACTTCACAATTTTTCAAATGCAAAAACATAAAAACAATATATATGAAAACAAATTAGGAGCATATAAAATTGTTTTCAAAAGTGTCACCATATATAGTAAAAACTACATAAAAACTTCCCAACAAAATCCCCAATGTGGCAAAATGCAAAATGGCCAACATTTCTGGTGACTCACGGGGTATCCAGCTCGCATGGATGCAAGCGATCCCAGGCCTTGATTCATTGGGTTGTAGAGTCCTTTTTGCCAGCCATTTTAGCGGGTGCAACTGCCTTTGTTGTAGACGTCTTCCTTCGGGCCGCTTCTTCCTCTGCTCGCTCCTTCTCTGCCTCTTTCGCTACTCGGAGCACTTCAGCCTGCTCTGCTTCTTTTGCTGCTTTGGCTACTATTGTGTGCTCTACCATTGCCTACTCCTCTTGCTCTTGGATTGTTTTGGTAAGAACCTCATAAGCACGAATGACCTCATCCCAAGCATGAGTGGTGAATAGGCATGGGACACTGAGTGACTCATAGACAAAGCGAAGATTTTGCACATCCATCAAACTGAGACGCTTCGATCATTGAGCCAACTCATATAGTGATAGCTCCAAGCGTGTATACTTCTGCATCAAGGGCAACACTTGCGCTTCAGTGAGAGGTTCTTCCAGGGCATCAATTTTGGAAGTATCCTCAATGAATTTTTTCTAGAGCGCTTCCAGTTCTTCCATGGGAAGAGGCTCTCCCCAATTATCAACAAAATTTGGGAAGCCCAACTCATCGATAGTCTCAAAATGAGTCATAGAAATATTATGCTCATGCTCAATAACATTGAGGATGGCCCACCCCTCCCTCACTAGGTCCATGCACTGAAAGTAGCTGCGTAGTGTTATTCGTGCCTTGGACCAAGCGTAATCCATTTCACTGAGAGGGTGAATGTACAAATTAGTGTTCAACAAAGCTTGTATTTTTATGGCCATCTCCATGTAGGGCGAAAGCATCTCCTCTATGGTGTCAATTAACTATTGCCTAAGTTGAATCTGTATGCGTGCCTCCCACAAATATTGTAGTACCTTGACAATGTGCGTAGCTAATTTTTTAGAGTTTTGAGCAGAGCGAAGTCGGGCGCCTTTAATGCTTTCACGTGAAAATCCTATGGCCGACATTGTCTTCTCCTCCAACTACTTCTTCATGTCTTCAACCTGCTACTGAAGCTTATGCATTTCAATCCTGGCAGCATCACGCTCCTTTAAGTGCACTTTGACCTGGTCACGCAAGTAATCATTCTCTGTGGTCATTTTCTCCTCTATGGCTCTACTTTTTGCTAGGGCATTTTTGAGCTCAATTATCTTGTTCTGACTTTCAAAATACTTCTCCTTGTAGTGCTCACCATGCAGGTACACTGAGCTCATGTCGACCTGAATATTGCCCATTTTCTCGATCGGATCAATCCATGTAAGATCTTCTATAATAGTTTCAGAGATGAGGTCACCTGGCAGCAATTCTCCCTAAGGCTTCTGGACCAAAGGAGTGATCGTTGTTATGTGGGCCTCCTTGGTGATAGGATCAAAGGCTACCTTCTTTATCGGTCGAGCTGGAGCCGAGGCCTCCTTGCGGTGCATGCTCTTCAACCATTGTGAAGAGCTCAGGTGCGCCCAATTAATTTTTTCTATGTCGAGCTATTTACGGGCCACCTATTCATCAAGAACTGGCTGCAACTCCAAAAATGGGGTAAAAGGGACCAAAATTTTTGAGTGACTAGGCCCAGTAGAAGTGGATGACACTAAAAAAAGTGGGGGGATGGAAATGGAAATGGTGGAAGGGAGGGAGATGGCAGATTTGGTAGTGGACATGGGCTCCATTGTAGTTACACTAACCCTGGGAGGAGCCTGTGTAATTATAGCCTCAATGGTGGAGGTGGTGATGACTGAAGGGGTGGGGCACAAAAAAGGGTTTGAGCCTGATGTAAAAGAACTAAAAGAAATGGAGGACGAAGGAGCGAGAGTAGAAGAAGGAGCAACAGTGATTTTAGGAGTGAAAGAAGATGGTATAGAAGAGGATGGTATAGAAACCGAAGTGGAAGGTATACCAAAAGGTAGAGAAATGGAAAGTGGAGGAGACAAAAACGTAACAGATGGAACTAAAATGGAAACCACTACTTGCTCCATGGGAAAAGAAGAAGAAGAAGGAAAAGAAGACATACCTTCGAGCGTGGATGCCATGTGCTGAGGGGATGGGGGTGGTTGTGCAACTATCTCCTCTTCTTGTCCTTCCACCCTTTCTTCAACGTCAAGAACACCTTCTTCATCCATAATTTCCACATGGGAACTCTTCGATGATTGTTCCTCTTCTTCTTGTTGGATGATCTAAAATAATTACGCAACAGAAGGCGAGGGTTCCTCAGTATGTGAAGGGTTCAAGGCTGGCACGCAAGTGACTATCAAAACTATTACAGTCGATGCTACAGGAATCATAGCAACTGAAGTCATGGGTGCCTCTATGGTGGAAGTCATGGCTATGTTGGTTCATGGCCTTTTCACTACTTTTGGGAAAGGAGGTGCCATTGATATTTTTGGCTTTTTAGGCATGGACGCTTCTTCTAGTGGGTGCTTCGTCCTTTGAGACCTTCTTTGGAACCTATACTATTGCTCTTCCTCCTCGGAGGTCTCATCTTTAACAATAGGGTACTCCTGTTCGGTTTCACCTTCACCACTATCAAACTGCTGGAAACTTTGTGGCAAAATATTCATGCAAAGGCAATGGGTTGATACGAATCTACAAAATCATCATAAGCATTAGAAAATTGTTCATCTAACTTCAACCCATAAGGAGCATGCGACTTCCTATGATGAATGTGCATAATCCACCAGTTCATAATATTTTCCTTAGTCCATTTAGGTTCTGCTTGTTTGACAGTTCCAAATAAACCTGGTGGAGGAATATGAGCCATGTTCTTGGCTGGATTATATTCCTCCTCCTACTCATAATAGTCATGCCATGGCGGGAGGGAAGTCATTTTTTCAATATGCCAGTTCAAATCTGGCCCATCAAAATTATTCCTTCGCTTCTGAATGTCAGGGCGAGGACAACAATGGAACGACTTGGCTTTTAAAAATTCTAAAAACTTCCCAAGAGGGTCATACCACCAGCATTGTGGTAACTCAATCAAGCCCAAGTCTTGGAGCGCTACTATCAACAATCTATTTTGCCCAACCTGACTCACCTCTATGCCCCCGAACTTGAAAGGCATGGTGCAGGTAGTCTTCTTTCCATGCCCAACGTCATATATGTCATTCACATGGTCCATTTGGTGCATGACCTCCATTGCAAACATGTGCGTTGTAGCAAAATATGGTAGTAAAAATGGCTTACTAGTGTATCCAAAAATTCAAGCAATAATACCCTGGGTAAGAAAAAAAATATCGCCATTTTCTTCTGTGATGACTACATCTTTCAACTCCCATGACACTCTATCACAAGTACCACACAACAATTCAATCGTTGGCCCTAAAAACCAGCTATTAAAACTATACACTGACTCCTTTCTTAACAAAATTGGGGTCCACATATATACAGGCAAGGGCTCATTCTTTTCACCCAATGTTGAGACTACAATAAATAAAAACTATTACTGCAACTGAAAGAAAAAGAACCACACCAAAAATGATGTATGCAAAAATGATTGAGACTCCCCTATTTGCATTTTCTCCAATTGGGAATTAATTCTTCGGGAAATGAAGTCCGCCCAATCAAAGTAAATGGGGTTTCCCCCTTGTCTCATGGTGGAAGGGGAGTAAAACTCAACTTTGCAAATGCATTGAGCGATAGTTGCCTACCACTTATGCACTGTCTCATCCGAAGGCATCCCAGCAACCCAAGACAACATAGAATATATATCCTGGCTCTTAAATTCAGAGAGCGGCTTCGAAAAATTTGGTAGCTGCCCCATCTATGGCTCCTTAATGAGTTGGGTCTCCATAAACTGGTGCATGGCTACCGTGGAGACGTATCTGTCTTCCTGTTCATCTGTGTGGATCTTCTTATGAACTACATGGGAAGGAGGCTTCAACCCACATGCAAAGGCTTCCCGGATTTCATCTGGAGTAATTGTGAACAGTATTTCTCTCCTAGCGTTTCGCACGGCCTTGGTGAAAGGATCATAAAATTGTGCAATCATTTGCACCAATTTAGGGCACGGGTGGACAGGCAATCACAAATACCAGGAGAGCTACAAATTATAAGGGATTGTGAGCCAAATATTGTGTGAAATGCCCTGACTCACTATTGCCTCTACATATTACCTTAGCTTTTTGACCCCCTTATGCATGATTAGGTAATCTCTCACCTCTGCCATAACATATTTGTAGGGATCTAGATCAACGTAATCATTTTTATGAGCCTTTTTAGCTCTCGAACTCCTTTCCCTATTTTTTGCTTTCTTAGGCTCTTCGACCTCTTTGACATCCTTGGGCTCTTTACTTCTCTTCCCCATATTTTCATTTTTCCTCTGACAAATATTCTGAATAAACTCCTACAACTTTTCTGCTTTGAGGAAGCTTCTGCAAATTCTCTGCAACTGAAATGCAGAATGCAACAGAGAAGAATTTTAAAAATAAGAAAGAATGATAAATTTGGAGCAATTTACCTCTTTGATTTTTATTGAGCACTCTGACACCTATTGCAGTAAATGCAAAATTAAATGCAAGCACCTTTGGGAGGGGATTATCCTTGAGCTGCTATCCTGGCACCATTTCCAAAGTACAAATGGTTTCCTCTCTGATTTGTTGTCGGATCCTCCTAGAAAACTATGCCCTGACGCTATGCAATTGTATTGTAAAATGTGCCCTGGCGCTTGAAGCTTGCTAGGGAAGCTAATTTTTGTCATGCATCAGCCAATCATTTAATGTTTGAGGCCTCCTTGGAAATCTAAAAATCAACGCCTCTCACGTTCTTAAAATTAATGCCCTTTTTCGAGCGCTTTCACTTCCTGATTGCTGACACGTAACCCAGGGGAGTGTTCATTTCACAACGTGCTTCCGAAACTGTTGCTAACATCTTCTCCTTCGAAAAATTCCTCGGGCGCTCGGTGACTTCATCCTCTTACTGATTTCGCGTGGGGGTACCAATCCTTTGCATTCGGGTGACTTCATTTGAAAACTTCATGGCACATATCCTCTTTCAAAAATCAATCCTTCTTCTAAAAAAACTTGGGTTGATTTTCCCCTTATATCTTTAAAGCGCCTATTTTTTTCTTTTTTTATTTTTTCTTTTTCTTTTTTTTTTTTTTATAAAGTACGAAGAAGGTGACATGTATGTTTTTGATCTTGATGTCTCTTCACCCTCCAAAACCAATTCGCCTAAAATATGGGTGAACATCCCGTTCGCCCCTTCCCTTGGGTGAACGTGTTGTTACCTCCATTGTGGCCGAAGCGGATAAAAACATGTTCACCCATTGAGTCTTTTGGAGGTGAACGAATATGTTGTTTTGTTAAAACACCCCCTTTTCGGGTGAAAAAGAAATTTTAATTCACCTCATCCTTAGGGCGAAAAGGCTTTCAATCTTCTTCTTTTCTTATTTTCTTTTATCTCTTTTTTTTTTCCTTTTCTTTTTTATTTTAAACAAATATTTACATATGTACAAAGTCATACCTCATCAAAATAAAATCATGAAATATAGGCCTTCAAATGAAGACCATTCACTGGAATGGGAAGCTCATAACCCTCCATGTCACGCAGATGATAAGCATTTGTAGAATTTACCATGAAAATATGAAAGGGTCCCTCCCATATGGCATCAAACTTATGGTGATTCCCTGGCTTGGACTTCTTCTCATTCCATTTTAAGACTAAGTCCCCCACCTAAAAACCTCGATCAGTTGTCTTTTTTCCAAACCACTTCCTCATCTCTACGGCATGTTCGAAAAAAACTTGGTAAGCCTGCTCTCTATCTTCTTCTAACTACAACAATTGTGCCAACCTTGCACTCATAGGATCGTAATCTTCATCATCATCTTGAAACATCTGCAAAGTTTGAAGCACTGGAAGTTCAATATGTGTAGGGAGAACAACTTCTTTTCCATAAACCAAAGCATACAGGGAAGTTTTAATAGATTTCTTTACTGAGATGCGATCAGCCCAAAGTGCTTGGTTTAGCAATAAATGCCAGCTTCTTTTGTTATTGCCCATTATCCTCTTCAAGATTCGTAGCAAATTCTTGTTAGTTGATTCAGCCAACCCATTCCCCTACGGGTAATAGTTGGAGGATGTTTTCAAGTAAATACCATATTTGCTGGCGAATTCAGTGATCTTAGCTCCGATGAAGGGAGTGCCATTGTCAGTGACTAGAGAATCTGGTATGCCAAATCGAGTGATAAGCCCCTCCAGAAAAGAGATCACGGTCGCTTGGTCAACTTTCTTAGTGGGTATAGCCTCCGCCCATCTGGTAAAATAATCTATCATTGTCAGGATATACTTGTGTTTCGCGAAAGAGTGTGGATCAATAACACCAATAAAATCGAGACCCCACTGCTGAAAAGGTGCTTCAACCCAAATTGGATGTAAGGGCAATGCTCCTTTTCTAATCCTGCCCACATATCATTGGCAACTATCACACTATTGACTTATTCTATGAGCATCGATGAACAGAGTAGGCCAATAGTAACCCACCCGGATAATTTTCAAAGCCATGGGTCTGCCTGCATAATGGCCTCCAGATAGCCCAGAATGGAATTCCTCCAAAATATTCTCCTTTTTGGAAGCTTTTACACACCTGAGGAGTACACCATCAATATTTTTATGATATAACCCATTAGGCAACAATACATACCTGAGCACCTACAGTCTGAACCTTCGATGTTGTGAGGGGTCAAGGCGGGTTGGACATCTCCCAGAAGTAAAATAGTCAATCAATTCTTCTATCCAATCCTTGTCACTTGTAGTATGATTTATGCAAATTATTTCATCAATGTCTTCTTCATGAATCATATTCAATGTCTCAATGACAACACTCCTAGCCAACTCTTGGCACAGAGCGTGCCCATGAACCAACTTTGTCGATCGGATCTCCACATCATATTCCTAGATCTTTGAGACCCATCCTACCATTTTATCACCCAGTTCACCCTGAATTATGAAGTTTCGAACATCAAGATGGATGACATAAACAACAGTCTTACTTTGAGAAACAAAATGCCAAAACTTTTTGAGCGCTTTCATCACTGCATAGACCTATTTCTCTATAAAATTGTACTTCTCCTGATGCGGTGCAATAACTTGGCTTAAAAAAGCAATGGGCTTCTCTTCACCATCATCCTATTTTTGTGTCAACACAACAACATAACTCTCTTGCTCACCTACTACATAAAGGATGAAGTCCTTTGAATAGTCAGGGTTAATTAGAACTAGTGCTTGAGTGATTCTCTCTTTGATTTCTTGAAAAGCTCATTTCCTAACCTTTGTCCATCTGAATTCAACATTATTTTTCAAAAGCTCGGTCATAGGCTTAACAACTTGGGCAAAATCAGTGATAAACTTATGAATGAATTTTATTTGACCGAAGAAAGATTGTAAGTCTTTCTTATTAGCGAGCAGTGGTAATTTCATGAGCACCTCGGCTCTCACAGGATCAATCTCCAATCCTTCTTGTGAGATCACATGACCCAACAACTTTCCTTCCTTAACGACAAAGATTGATTTCTTTGGATTTATAGAAATCTTAAATTCATGACACTTCTCAAATACTTGCCTTAGATGAGTAACATGATATTTTTTGCAATGTGAAAATATGGTCATATCATCAAGATATATCATAATAATCCTATTCAGAAACTCACCGAAGGCAACGTCCATAGCTCTCTAGAAGGTAGCACCGACATTTGAAAGCCCAAAGGGCATCCATTGATAGGCGAATGTACCCCACTTGGTGGTGAATGTTATTTTATATTGATCCTCATCCTTCACCCAAATTTGATTATACCCAGAGAAACCATCAAATAAAGAGAATCTCTCAAGTGCCAACTACTACATGAAGAATTTGATCAATCTGGGGCAAAGGATAATGATCCTTGAGTGATGCCTGGTTCAGATTGTGGAAATCAACGCACAATCGTATATCTCCATTCTTTTTTCTCATAGGGACCAGGTTCGCTACCCAGGTTGAGTGCTTAATCGGGTATATAATTTTTGCTTCGAGCATCTTCAACAATTTTGCTTTCATGAGGACTTCAATCTTGGGATTGACAGGATGCTACTTTTGCCAAAAAGGCTTGACTCCTTCTTACAACTCTATGGTATGTTGGATTACATTCTTATCATATCCTTTTAAATATTGATAGCTCCATGCTACAATATCGGGGTATTCATAGCACAGGTTCTTAATGCCTTCAAGCTCCTCTGACATACAATCGGTCCCGATCTTGATAATATTTCCTGATTCCAACTGCAACTCTTTGTATTCTTTGGCATCTACCTTAATCCTGTGCTTATCAGCTCTGTCATTCTGGTCAAATAAACTTTCCAATGAGATCAAACCTCTAGGAATATGATTATTTTTTAACTGAATCATTCCCTCCTTTTCTTCCTCAGCCAAGGTCCTATCATCTACGCTAGCAGCTTCTCTGAGCAGAAAGTTCACTATTTGTTCATCATTGTCAAATACTTGCCAATAGAGATTCTTATCTGGGACTGAAGGTCTATAGATCACTCTGACTATTTTGGGCCTTCGGACCACTTGCTCGATGGGGGAATAATTTGCACCAAGTGAAGCTAAAATATCAGCATGTCTATTCTACTCTCGAGGAATCACCTGAATATTCAAGGCTATGAAAGCTTCCAACAAATCCCAGACCCTATTGTGGTAAGCTTTCAAATAATGTTGCTTCGACACGCATTTATTAGTAATATGGTTAACAATAAGCTCAGAGTCACCAAAAATCTGTAGTTGTTCAATGCCCAATTTCTCAACCTTTTTCAACCCAAGGCACAATGCTTCATACTCAGCTGCATTGTTTGTACAACTCCAAGTCAACCTATAAGAGTAAGTCTTTTGTATTCCCTCGGGAGAAATCAATACGACACCAGCCCCCATGCCATTCTTACATCTAGCGCCATCAAAATACAACTTCCATAATTGGTGCACAATAGAATTTGAAGAATCGGGAGCTGCCTCTTCAACTCGCATGGGCTTAGTTATTGTATAGCAACCAATGTCCATTCTGATCATCGCATTAAAGTCTATCAGCAAAAATTCATCCTCCAAGTGAAGCTCACCTAACGCTTCTTCTACCAAGTCAACTTCCTCCAATTCTTCGGTCATCATGTTCACCGCACCTGAAGATTGGTCTTCCTCTTCTAGCCTCTCAATATGAAAAGGTGAAGGCTTTTCATTATGGATACGAATCTGCTTTCCCTTGAATGGTATCTCAAGATGTGAATAATCCAGGGATAGGTATCCTCCCAGCTTAGCTATGAATTCCCTTGAGAGACACATGCTAAAGTAAGGTTCCAAATCGACAACCACCACTTCCTGGATGACTATAATTTATGGCATACTATGAAGGATGATAGGGATATCTTTGATTACTCCCACCATCTTAACTGGGGTTCCATCCAATTGCAACACTCCGGGGCTACTTCTGGTATATTCCATCCCCATTACTTCACACACTGCCTTTGGCATGATAGTAGTTGCAGCTCCAGAGTCGATCATACAATTATGTACAATCCATCCCTCCATTCTCAAAGATAAATAAAATGGGGGAGGCCTATTTTTCCCTATTGCAGAAGTAGGCAGTGCCTACACTAGGACTATTTGGGAATGATCTTTCTTCTGATCCTTGGTGGTTTTCAAAGATTCTTGTAACAAATCAATCTGTCCTGGCAATTGTAGCGCATCATACAAGCTAACTTTTGTTGGGATCTTCTTCATTTCCTCTACTATGTTGTAACTTGGGGCAGCCAAAACCTTCTCTTCTGGAGCTCATTCATATCTATCCCGATATTGTTGAGTGGCTTCCACTCTTTGCCTCTTCGTCAACGATGGATACTTAAGTCGCTCCTTGGCTTGTTCTCTTGTTTCATCGTGTGTTTGAGTGTCTGTTGTAGGTGGTGGAGCAGGTGACTTGATCTGCACCTTTTCTTGAGTTGACTTGGGTAATAAATCCTTCAATTTAATAGAATATTGCTCCTTAGCCTTTGCGGTAGGTGCTTTCACTGGAGGTAACTGCTTCTCATCTTGCACCTTTGGTTCTGCAGGTACCTTCAAAGGTTCGAGCTCCACTGGATCCACAATCATCGGCCTTTTCCCAGACCTTGTGAGGACTGAAACTTGTTCTAGGGATGGCATCATACAATTGTGATCAACTTCTCGAATCATGTTAACTTGCCCACCTGCGAAGCTTTCTGCCAGCGTCTGGACATAGTTCATATGTACCATACAAGTGTCCTCTCCATGGGGATCATTACATGTAGAGCACCAATACGCCTTTTCTGTCACACTAGCCTCCTCATTTTCTAGCACTGTAGTACTCTTTTTAGGTCCCCTACTGGTAGAAGCTTGCTCCTGGGTAATTGGTGGAGTTTGGAACCTTCGAGATCGGAACTCAGCCTTTTCTTGCTTCTTTCTCACCGTCGTGAGCTCATTAGATATTGTCCTCAAGGCTGCATTATTGGACTTCACTTCCTACAATAATGTTGTGAAAGGATCAGGATTAGATGGTGGCATGGGCGCTAGAAAAGGTAAGGGCGCTTGTGGTGCTGGTAATGGCAAAGGAGTCGGAGGTGCCGACAATGTGGGGAAGGAAACTGATGCTGGTAATTGAGGAACTGATGGGGCAGGTAACTATGTAAAACTCGGAGCTGACTATTGTGAGGGAGGAATCAAAGCAATATGAGGTGGGCTGGAGTTCCATGAGGGAACTGGGTACATGGATGGCATAGGTTGCAAAAATGCACTAGAATACAGATACTGAGGAAGATCAGGGAGGATTGGCATAGTTGTTTTTGGAGGAAGCCTACCTACAACAATCAAATTAGATTCAACCTTTTGAGCCTATGTGTATAGGTCTAGAAATATGGTCACATTGGCCTATCGTACAACCATACCAATATCAGTGCTAAGTGCTCTGAGATAATAAAATGTGGCTTGCTCATGTGTAGGTCACAAACCATCAGGGACTCTCTGCCAGCTTTGCATGAATCTGACATTAAAATCCATGATCTCCTCTTGTGGATGTCTCTGAATCATCGTGAACTGGTGCAACAAAGAGTATGGATCAGCTTGTTCATGAAAATTCTTGATTAGTAACTCCGCCAACTGATCCCATGAAGTGATAGTACCTGGTTGTAATGATCGATACCAGTACAATAATTTTCCTCTCAACGACAATACTAGCAGCTTTATCATTACGTCTTCATCTGTTATGTCATGAATAGTCGCCAAAGAGGCCACATCTTGGATATGCTCATATGCAATTTTTCTAGTACCATCATAAGTCGGCAAGGCCTTTAAAGCAGCTTGAGGTACTGGGTTTTGCACTTGCAAATTCAAGGCTCCTGAGCTATTCCATGTTGGGAATTGCCTTGGTGGTTGTTGTTGATGGGGCGGAGGATTCTGAGCCATATGGACTGGTATATGAGGTGTAGGTTGTGGAACGCTAGCAGCTGTGTGAGGTGGAGGGAAACTGGTGGCGGTACTAACTAGACTTACAAGAGCAAAAAATACATCGGCTAACCATGAGGATGTAACAGATGGTATGTGAGATATATGAGGTAATGAAGAGGTACGCCAAAAAGTGGCTAACCAGGGATGTTCTCCTAATATTTGGATATCAAGTTCATAGAACTCGATTTGATGATTTGGATTTTTGGCTTGCGATCTTGTATTCATGAGACATAGCTTTCGTTGCTCTCACATTCGAAAATTTTTGGGTATAATCGAGTCGCCAGATGTTCTAATTATCCTATAGAAAGGTGAACATCAAACCTAAATACTACTAGAAATGGAATCTTTGAGGTCCCACCAGGCGTGCCAAAAACTGTTGGTCAAATATCTGCCTAATCAATAAACACTGCATTTATGCGCCCTAGATACGACCAACATTGAAAGGTCGAAGGAAAGAGATGTCCTCCATGCCAATCTCCAGAGAGGGCTGGTTCCCGAACTAAATCCTATACTGGTAAAAGACTAGGGATGCAGGAAAGAAATTGAAAATAACTGAAAGAGATGGGAAATATGGCCACAGGCCAAAGTACAGGATTCGGGGTAGACTAATAGTAGGAAAACACCCAAGCACAGAATAGCATTTACAAAAGGAAAAACTACAGAATAAACTTGTAATCTTGCAAAAATAACTTTCAAAATAATCACTCCAGCATTCACTCTCTTACCAGCAATATTTAAATCCAATCGCAGAATTTAAATCTAACAACAAACAAGAAAGACGAATGTGAAAAAGAAGTGCACAGTACAGAAAGGAATTACACACAAAATCACTTGCAAATTCAGAAGCTTGATGCCTTGTATTAATGCAGAGAACTTGGAGAGTATTCTCGCAAAGTGTCTAACCTCCTTTACAATGAAAATTTGATTAGTATTTATAGAGGTTTTCACCTCTTTCATTTAATACATCAGAGGACAAGATGTCCAGGGATCAAGAACAAAATGAAGAAATTCCTCCTTGGAAATATTGAAAATCTATCTCTCTTGAGGAACAACTTCCACAAAATCAGCAACTTGGGCATCGGTGCACAGATACTTAGATCATCATTGAATATCTGGGAAGTGCCTTAGTGCTTTGGAAATTTAAAATATTCATTCATTTTCCCCATTTAGCTTTTCTTATGCTCGAGATTCACAACATGAGTTACTCGATGCCACCATCATTTAATATTCGAGATCCTGGCATCTTCAAAATTTTTGACCATAATTCCTTTCACCCCAGAATCACGTTCACCTCACAATGTGCTTCACCCATCGTTCTTTTTCTTGTGCATGTGATCCCTCTTTAAAAACATGTTCACCCTTGGAAAGGGCGAATGACGCATTCACCCCATAGAAAGGGCGAACGCGACAACACCTTGCTTGGAAAGTTTGTTCGCCCATGGGAGGGGCGAACGGGATGTTCGCCCCTCAACCAGGGTGAACCTGAATTGACACCATCTTTGGGCATGCATGGGTATGTTCCTCTTTGGGGCACGTTCGCCCTTGGGAAGGGCGAACGGTGCGTTCACCCCATAGAAAGGGTGAACACGCATACACTTTTAAACTTGCTTGCGTTGAGTTTTTCTGAGCTTTCGTTCACCTTTCCAAAGGGTGAATGGGGCGTTCGCCCCTCCTTTGGGGTGAACGTAAATACAATTTAGACACTTTTCAGAATTTGACTTAGGCCTTTCATCCTTTTTCAGATTTTTACAAAAACCTTCCTTTTGAATGAATTCATGATGTAGCAAAGTTTTACAAAGGAAGTTTATAAAATACTTCACAATTTTTCAAATGCAAAAACATAAAGACAATAGATATGAAAACAAATTAGGAGCATATAAAATTGTTTTCAAAAGTGTCACCATATACTACATAAAAACTTCCCAACAAAATCCCCAATGTGGCAAAATGCAAAATGGCCAATAGTAACTTGCCTATGACTATCATGTGGATCATATGAAAACTAGGAGACCAAAACAACTAAAAATGATATGTCAGGATGGGTGTGAGTTAATAAAATCAAACTCCCAACCAACTATATATAAATGGTGGCATCAACTCTAGGAGTAGAATATGTGGCACTCAAAACAACACCTAACTAAAAAAGAGTTGAATATGACTTATAGTTAGCCATTCCAAATTGTTGAAGTAAATACAATGTATACTTCTACTAAAAAATAGAGATCCCTGAATATAATTGTGAAATCTAAAACCCAAGGAAAAAGTATAAAAGTCCAAGATTTGTCGTCTCAAAATGCTCGAAAAGAGAGTGTTGCACAATCTATATGCGTGAAGTATAATTCCTTGTGATCAATAAATCATCAACATATAAGGAAATTATGATAATATCCTCTCTATACCTCAAAGTGTAAATTGTAGTATTATAATGGCATCTCAAAAATCCAAAAGATAAAAGAAAAGAATCCATCTTCTCATACCAAGCCTGGGAACTTGTTTCAGGCCATAAAGTAATTTTTGTAATATACACACCAATGAAGAATCCTAGGCAAATCTTGGATGTTTCTCCATGTAAATATCTTCTTGCAAATCTCCATGTAAGAAGGCACTCTTCACATCCATCTTGTAAATTAACCAATATTGTGATGCAACAATAGTGAGTACAAGATGAGTATAATCCAACTTGGAAACAGGGGTAAATGTCTTATAGTAATTAACCCCCTCAACCTACAAAAAACCCTTCACTATAATTTGAGTCTTGTACCTATGAATGGACTCGTCTGTTACATATTTGATGTGATACACCCATTTTCATCTCACCATTTTTATTTCTTTTAGAAGAGGAACCAAATACCAAGTATGATTTTTTATTAAGGAAGAATACTCATCATCCATGGCATCATCCCACTCTCAGATTCCATGGGCCTCATCAAACCTCTATGGATAAAAAAAACCTAATAAAAAGGACCCATACTAGAAGTAGAAGTATACCTTGAAGGTGGGAGACCTTCTATGAGAGGTGTTGCCTCCTCAACTGTAGTTCAATTCCATCTAGGCTTAGGGGCAACATGTGTAGGAACCTCTACAATTATCTCAACTATTATATTATATTACATTATTTGGTACATGCTAATATACCACTTTGGGTACATATTTAGATTAGGAGAGTGTCCTATATTAGAGTGTGAGTTGTTAGTTTTTGATGCTATATATTTAATGAAATAACTACCACAAGGCATAAAAAGAGCATGCAATATTAAATATATGGAAATGGAAATATACTAAGCATGATAATATGATGAGAAATTTTTTAAAATACTCATAAATCAGCCATTAATAAAATCTCACAAAAATAGTACATTGATATGAAATGGATTTCTCAAGTGCTCCATATTGCTTATATGTTCTACATTGTATCTACTACTATTCTACCATGTGAAATCCAAAATTCCCCACTTGTTATCATCTAAGAAGAGCTATATATAATGAGACATTACTCTTGGTTTCCATATTCCTATGATTCTTCATCTTCCTATTATTAAGGATTCATGTACATGTGGACGACATGCACATTCTAGTAATACTTGTGCATTTATTCCATTACATAAAGTAAATACTTAAATCCTAATCTAAGAAAAAATCCTAATCTAAACATGTACCCATGATGGTACATTAGCATGTACCAAATAATGTAATATATTCCAACATGATTATTTACTTTATGCAATGTAATAATTGTAGAAGTAATATTAGAATGTGCAAAATATTTAATAATGTGAGTGTGCATAATAGTCCATGTGCACATGAGTCCATGGAGTAGGAAAGTGAAGAGTCTCAAGAATACTAAAGGCTAAGAGTACTCCATATGAAGAGTCTCAAGAGAAGAGGTCCCCATTGTAGATTTGAGAAAGGAGATAGAAGATTGAAGAAATTGGCAACCCAAGAGAAAAGGTTTCAAGTAAATTTGGAAAGAGTAAGAAGAAGGTTAGAGAAGCCCTATTGAGAAAGTTGAAGAAGTGGCTTGGAGAAAATTTGAATAAATTTTGAAGAATAAGAAACTCCTTAAAAGAGGCAATCACATCAAAATTGGGAAATTTGTTGTCTTTCAGCAGCAAGCCCAAAAGGATTTATAAAAATGATTCAAGGAGAAGACTTTTGGCAAGAAGTTTACCAAATTTCAAAAATAATTTGTACATGAATCATTTCCTTCCCCTACTGGGGTCATGGTCTAGTTGGAGTTTTCATGAATCCTTCATTCTAGTCTTCTAACTTCTCTCCTATATCATCTAAGATCTACTGCAGCCAATCGGTACATGACTAGTGCTTGGTGTTCATTTGGACATTGTATAGTTATCTAATATGGGGTTATGTACCAATGTGGCATTGATAGTACTAATGCTTCATTTGTACTTGTCTTATAATTATTCCCTCTTAGAATCTCTTCTTCTGAGGAATCCTCATTACCCATTATTTGGACTGCTTCCTCGAATCGAACCCTAGGCTACTGATTGCTAGCCTGGTTTAGTGGTCTTCTCCTAGGGCATGCTTGAGGTATGTTAGGATTGAATGGTTGGTTTTCATCACTACTTTATTTTTCCATCTAACCTTTGATTTTTTTTTTTGGTGATGACTAAACATCCCTCCATATGATTGCTACCATTTCTTCCCTACTCATTTAGTGATTGGCAGTCAAACTCTGTCCTAATTCTCATACCCTATGTCTTTATAGGAATTACCTTGTTTCTTGAGGGTTTACAATTGGTGATGAATCTAATCTTGAGGATTCTTTTGAATTAAGCATGATCCTCAATATGTTTGATAATGAAATCTTAGCATTTATGCCAGTGTCTATTTCCTTTCCCCTCATTTCTTTGTCTTGGCTTTCTATTTCTAGGTCTTTCTGATTGTTATTTGCTAAGGATAATAAATTGCTTCCCAAATAATTACCAGTTGCACTCCCTCTTAGTTCTCCTAGCTCGTCCCATTCATATTGGTATGCTTCATGTCATTCGTTTACTCATTGCATTGTTGTATCCAATTCCTGAATCACCTATTCTCACAATTGGGTAAGATTTCATATTCTTCTTGCAACCTCCATGTCGCCAACTGCATGTGCTATAGAATTTTGGCTCCTTTCCCTTCATATTCTTTTACGTCCAATATTTCTTGCAGAGAGAACTTTGTTAGAGCTTAGAGTTGGTCTTCTTCATCGCTATTTGGAATCTAAACATGTAATTGCAACTATCGTTTCTCCCCTTCTTGAGGTTTTAACACTCTTTTTTCAATTATCATCTCTCCTTCTATAGACACCTAAAATGCATCATTTCGATGGCTACTACTCATATAGATATGCTATAAGACCATATGGAGGATCTTGGATAGATTCCAAGATAGAGCAGTGGTTTTAACCACTCAATTTGGGCTTCCTAGCCTAATAAGGTTGAACCGTAGCTGAGACCTATGGTCTACAGTCTGAACTACAAATGAAACCCATGGTCTTCAGTTTGAACCGCAGCTATAACCTGTGGTCTTAACTAAAGTTTAATTGGCCTTCATCCGAGCCAAATTGGTTTGAACGACTATTTTTTCTAGAAGAAGGTGGTTAATGGACATAAGATTCCAAAGGCTTCCATTCCAATTGTCCTAACCACCTCTTCTTGATCTTGGCTTCTCCATGAAGCCACCCCTAGCCCTAGGGCATCTTATAAATACCCCTTCAATTTAGGTAGAAGATATAGATGATTTGGATAGAAAAGCACTATCTAATTATCAATAGAGAGTTGATTGATCAAGCAAGCAGTGAAGCCCTATCAAATTGTCTATTGAATTCATGCATTGGAGAAGGCCACTTTGCTATTCACCTAAAGATCAATTTTCCATGGAGGTCCTAGGAGCCTAGAAGAGCCAAGAAATGCAAATTCGGGAAAACGAAGGCCCCTCACAGTGAATAAACTGCTAAAATTTTCAAAATGACACCAAAGGCGACCCTTGAACATCAATTGGACAAGAAGGTCAAGCCCAATACCCTTAATTTTGAGGGTAAAGTTACTTGAGTGCTCACCGTAGCTTTCAGCCATGATTTACAGTGCATACCGCACACCAGTGCTATGATTTGCAATAGAGGTATTACCACCTTACTATTTTTATTTCTTCCTGTCTAATTAGATTAGATTAGTCATTTGCATAGTTTAATTATAGTTGTAGATATTTTTGACTAATAGATTTAGGGTTAGAATGATTTTAGTATAGTAGCATAAAATAGACATCGATGGGTTATCTATGACTTTTAAAGCTTCATTTCATTTAATTGAACCATGCAAATCTTAACTGCTATACTCTTTTATGTATTTCCATGAATATTTGTTAGTTTAGCATAGTTTAAACGTCTTTTATTCAATGGCATATTTATGCATATTTCCTTTTAAGGGCCTCATCACGAGAGGTTGCCTATATTTTTTATCATTCTCTATTGTTTCTTGACCACAGGGATCTACATTCAAAGGAGCTTAACATTCGAATCCTTCCTCAATGCGAAGAAGAGGGTCAACTCCACCCTAAGGCAGTTCGTGTCACCCTACGAAGGCATTTGAAATATCACACCTACCCTTGAGAGGGAAACAATTGCACGAATCTTAATATAATATTGTATCAACATGATTATCCCTAAGATGGATGTACTTGTAACCTAAAATGACTTCATAATGGAATAAAGTGTCTTTTATTGTTTATCTTGTTGTCAATTTCTTGCATTTCAAGCATGTTGTTATTATTTTCACTATTACACTAGTATTTTGATCAAGTGTGAGCCTTTCTGGTGGTTACAAAAGGTGATCACGATGAAACTCTACATAAATAGCATTTGACTATGTGTTTTTGATTTTTTTACTTACAGGTACAGATCGCAGCTATCAGCTCCGAGCCAACAATTGAACCGTAGGTTCAATGCACAGGCAAAAATCAGAACCGCAGACCAAACCTACGATTTATAACTGACAGCACAGACAATAAAAATCAAAGATCCAATCATTGCAAGACCTGAGGTAGGCCCTAATTTAAACCCTCTATCATTTTTTTCCCTTTGTGTTTTTACAACATGTATGATTTTGAATGCAAATTAGTAAAAACAAAAAAAAGGGTAATCAATCATCCTAGCTTGCTTTTGCATGTACTTCCATATGCACTGCTAGGAACAGTAGACCTATGATTGCAGTTTGCCCTAAGCTACATCGTGCTTTATACAGTGTCTTATTTTTTTTGCATGTGTGAGGCCAAATTAGTGGCCAATTATCATCGTAATGTGCATTGTTTAAAAGAGCATCTAGATTAGTTTGCATTTTTTGAATGTAAAATGTTCTTCATTTTGTATAGCACTTAGAAATTGAGCATGTGTGCTATATGATGTATTTATTTTATGTACAATAAAATAAACCACACACACCACTTGGCACTTAAACGCTAGTGAGTTGGGCTTGACATCCAACCACTAGTAGGGTTCAACAATGGTGGGCATCATTTCCATCCGTTGGCCCAAATCCTATGTACCCTTTGTTATTAGACCAATACCGGATCCAAGAATATTTCATACCCTAGAAAATTTGCATGTATTACCTTTGGAGGGTATAACGCTGACTGGGGGAAAATGGGTGAGGATATGGGAGGACTTATTCTCCTTGATCATGTGTGGGCTTCATTACTACACATTATAGGTTGGATTACGTGAATTGGAGTTCATAGCCAATTTGTCGAGCTACGAGTATATAGGTGAAAGCAATTAAACTGATAATAAAATCCAACAAGTTTTGCAAAACATGATAAGATTTTATACACTGATACAACACATCTTGAAACAACATCAAACAATTTAGGGCTCGCTTTAAAAATTTAATATGATATAATCATCATTGTATGTCTTGTTTGCTTAATAATAAAAGATACATCTAGATCCTAGGTACACAATGGTGGATACACGAGGTGGTTGGCAAAGGTCTAAACCTGATGCCAATGACCAACCCCTAACCAATTCACAGTAGCACATGTCAAGTCCTCACCCACATGAGTGAACCAAACGTTGTTCGATAAGCATTAGAGGAGATAAATCGACATGAGGGGATCTTGTAGAGTGTACCCTGAATAGAGGAGATTCAGTACACTCCTCTAGGCACAAGATAGAGTAGGGATCCTCTCAGCATGAGGGTGCTCTACTCGAAAGCCATTATCAAGACCGCATTGCACGCACGTCCATGGGATCAACTGAATAGTATGTTGTACAGGGGACCAGGTTGGTGCCCCTACATACTAAGTCCACAGAAGGATCCATGCCTCCACCCTCTGAGTATAGAAGGACTAGAGATTAGCTCATTCAAGGGTAGGCAGACAAGCTCACTTTCAAGCATAGGTCTACCCATACTCCCATGCATGGTCCACCATGCAATATCACCATTGATATATCAAAGGTGGGAGCTAATTGCACCCCACGGCATGATCGGTGGTGGTCTAGAAAGCTAGAGGGTCTAGGTAGTGTCTTAGAGAAATTAGGCTGCAAGCCTTCACCTCCTTCCACTCATGCCCCGAGTGAGCATAGGGGGAGCATCGTTAGGACTACTAGAGAGCATGGAGAGGCTTCTAAGTACCCTCATGTCACACACCCACTATCTGTGCATGGTGGTTCATAGTATAGGACACAACAAGATGGCAATTTCATCTTCATAGACAGAGGCAAAGGCACAGTACATCAGTTCAATTGGTGCAAAACCCATAAGGTCACTCATATAGAGCATAGATACCAAAGGCCTCCCACATCCGATTAGATCAATAGATCGCATCGACTGGTATCAAAGAAAAAATGCCTACTCCTCCAAGATCAATTGGAGGATGCTCACTTAGAGAGGTAGTGCATTGAAGATGAAAATATTCAAGTGCAAAGGCTCCTTAGATAGAGGCTATATGAGTAGCACATGCACGAAGAGAATATCCTTACCCAAAAGGAGAGCGTGGAGCAGGAGGATAGGTTAGCTAGGGCTGGCCTATATCCTCATGATGAGCATAGAGAGCATGTATATAGGAAGGCTTTGTCGCAAGCCAATATGCATCAAGAGCATAGAGATGCTCGTACTCATGCCAGTGCTGAATAGAGGGGGTGGCCTGTGTTCGAAAATGAACTCGCAACAATTTTATAAGGCAAGCAAAACATAAACTTAATTATTCCCAATGTCTCAACCTTCGTATTACATATATATATTATGCAATGAAACAAACCATCGCTACTTTAGGAGATAAGAAGATGAGGAAAGGAGGGGAGGAGTTGGAGAGATAAGGGAGTTGGAGAGAATATTGGAGGAATAAGAGGAAGAAATAAAACAAGGAGAAAAAAGAGGAGAGGTCAAATCATGCCGACAAATTGTTGCCGACAAAATGGTAGCCCGTTCACACTGCAACATGAAAACAAGTCTTTTTTAGGTAGCTAAGTAAGAAGACATGTTCACACTTGCAACATTCTCCCCCTTAAAGTTGAGAGGACTGACTAGACAGTCTCTCAGCTTTATAAATTGAGCTTTAGCCAAGCCTTTGGTGAAGATGTCTGCAACATTCTCCAAAGTGCGGCAGAATTGAAGCTCAACAATTTCTTGCTCCACCATATCTCGGATGAAGTGGTACTTCATATCAAAATGTTTCGTTCTACTATGGTGGATTGGATTGTATGCCAACTGAATGGCACTGATGTTGTCATAGTAGATTCTGGTCGGACCACTTTGCGGTTCTCCAATCTCTTCCAACACTTTTCTCAACCATAACACTTGAGTACTAGCATATGTGACTGCTATATACTCAGCTTCTGTAGAGGACAAAGCTACTACAATCTGCTTTTTGGAACTCCATGTTATTAGTCCTGACCCTAGACTAAAACAGTTCCCTGAAGTTGATTTCCTGTCATCAATGTTGCTGCCCCAATCACTATCACTGAAGCCTACAAGCTTGATAGTGTTACATTTATGGTAATGGATTCCAAAATCCCATGTACCCTTTACATATCTGAGAATTCTCTTAGCTGCCTGCAAATGCAGCTCAGAAGGGCTAGCCATAAATCGAGAGACAAGAGAAACAACATACTGAATATCAGGTCTGGTGTTGGCGAGAAACATCAAACTCCCAACCATGCTTCTGAAAGTGGTCACGTCAACTTTTGGTGCTCCATCATCTTTGCTTAATTGGATCCCATGTCCAACTGGAGTTGCAACCGGTTTGCAATGCTCCATAGCAAACTTCTTGATCATGTCCCGAGCATACTTATGTTGACAGATGAAGATCCCTGTATCTGACTGATGAACCTCCATTCCAAGAAAGTAGTGCATTAAGCCAAGATCCTTCATCTCAAACTGCTTCATCATGGAGCGCTTGAACTCCATATTCACTTTTTCATTACTACCCATGAATATGAGATCATCTACATACAAGCAAACTATGAGGATGTCAATACCTTGCTTTAGGTAGTAAAGGGTGGGTTCATTTTTGCTTCTGGTGAACCCAAAATCTTTGAAGTACCCATCAATGCATGAGTACCAAGCTCGTGGTGCCTGCTTGAGGCCATAGAGTGCCTTTTTCAGTCTGTAAACAAGGTGCTCCTTGCCTTTCTCTTCAAATCCCTGTGGTTGCTCAACATACACTTCTTCTGTCAAGTAACCATTGAGAAATGCACTCTTTACATCCATGTGTTGGACTTTCCAACCTTTGTGAGCAGCTAAAGCAAGAACTGTTCTGATGGTTTCTTGTCTGGCTACAGGAGCAAATGTCTCCTCATAATCAATACCATACTTCTGTGTAAATCCTTTTGCAACCAATCTTGCTTTGTGCCTTTCAATGCTTCCATCAACATTGAATTTGGTCTTGAAGACCCATTTGCATCCAACACATTTCTTGCCTTTAGGAAGCTTTACCAGCTCCCAAGTGTCATTGTTTTTTATAGAGGTTATCTCCTCTTTCATGGCATCTTGCCAAATTTTTTGAGTACATGCCTTCTCATAACTAGAAGGTTCAAGTTGTGCACTAGTTAACAAGGCATAGTTAACTATATCTCCTCGAGGTTCTTGGGAGTCATCATCACCATACAAATGCATATTTTCAAGTCTTTGCAAGATTGAACTCATTTCACTAGCTTGACTTCTAGTATATCTTCTTTGAAAGTTTTTATCCAACATCTGATAAGATGGATGATGCTGGAGTGTTCTCTTACCTCTGGATGGAGAATCAATATCCATTGGTGAGGAACTGACTGACCTTTGAGGAGAAGGACTTGGTGAAGAAGTTGAACTCGAAGATGAACTTGGGCTTGTTGGAGGAGACTTCTTACCTTTCTGCGGTGATTGTTGTTGCACCTGTTTAGAAACTGCATCATTGGATTCATCATCACTAGAATATTTGGGGCTTACCCCATTCTCCCCCTTCATCAAAAATCACATCCCTGGAAAGCACAATCTTTCGAGTCCTAGGATTGTAGAGTCTATAAGCTTTTGTGTTCTCACAGTACCCTACAAATATGCATGCTTGACTCTTTGGATCAAGATTTTTTCTCAGCTCATCAAGAATATGAGAATATGCCAGTGAACCAAACACTCGAAAATGCTTGACATTTGGTTTCTTACCATACCATGCTTGGTAAGGAGTTTTCCCTTTCAAACTTGAAGTAGGGCTTCTATTCAAAATATACACACTAGTCCTGGCTGCATCTGCCCAATACATATTACTCAAATGCTTCGTCTGAAGCATAGATCTTGCCATCTCTACAATGGTGCGGTTCTTTCTTTCAGCCACACCATTCTATTGTGGAGTGTAGGTAGCAGTGAACTGCCTCTTTATTCCATGTTTTTTACAAAAATTCAAAAATTCATTAGAGGAGTATTCTCCTCCTTTATCTGATCTGAGACACTTAACAAAATATCCACTCTCATTTTCAACTCTTGCTTTAAAATCTATGAAGCAATCAAATGCCTCATCTTTATGCTTCAAAAAATATATCCAGCACATTCTTGAAAAATCATCAATAAAAAGAAGAAAGTAAGAGTTGTTACCGATGCTCTTGGTCTGCATTGGACCACAGATGTCCGAATGCACTAGTTGGAGTGGATAACTGGCCCGCCATGCTTGCCCTCATGGAAACTTGGTCCTGGCATGCTTGCCCAAAGCACAACCTTCACATACTTCTTTATTATCCTGAACTTTAGGAAGTCCGGTCACCATCGCTTGAGAGGTTAACATCTTCAAACTAGCTGAATTCAGATGACCGTATCTCAAGTGCCACAACACACTTGGATTTAAAATAGCAACATTTGCTAATTGATCTCCCCCTGGCTGACCAAACCTTAAAGGGAATAGCCTGTTCTTTGTCATTGGCACTTGTGTAATGATTCTATTACTATTATTTTTATCAAAAATGGTGCATTTACCCTCATCAAAAAGCAACTTGTAGTTCTTTTCTAACATTTGACCAACACTTAAAAGATTGTGTTGGAGATGGGGTGTGTAATAGATATCACTTACTTGCTTAACGCCTTCTTTAGTTGGAACCGCCATGGCTCCAATGCCTTCAACTGCCAATGACTTGTTGTCCCCCAACTTGATGTTGGATTTGTAGGAAGAATCCAGGGTAGCAAAGAGTTCTTCTTTGCCACTCATATGATTTGAACACCCAGTGTCCAAAATCTAGGTGTCATTCATGTTCTGATCTGACTGACCATATGAGAGAAAGAGATTTGTGGTCCCTTCCTCTTCTCCAAAATTGCCATACTGACTGCTCTGGCTGCTGCTGCTCCCTTGTGAAGGCTGCTTTGACCAACAATCATGAGCATAGTGGCCAGGTTTGCCACAATTGTAGCAAACTTGCTTCGACTTGTCATTTCCTTTTCCTCGGCCTGGATGCTTTCCTCTATTCTGTTGTCCACCTCTATTCTGACCTCCTCCTCTGTTTGAAGATCCTCCTCTGCTTGGGGTTCCACCTCGTGGACTATTCTTGCCTCTTCCTCTGTAATGACCTCTGCCATGACCTCTACCTCTTCCTTCTTGTGAAGCAAAGGCTTTATCATCTCCTCCATGGCTGGTGGAAAGAGTATCCTGCAATCTTTCTTCATGTGAAAGAAGAGAACCAATCAGTGCTTCAAAAGAAAGAGTAGTCAAATATTTTGACTCTTCAATAATGATTGCTACATGATTCCACTTCGGAAGAAGTGTTCGCAACACTTTCTTCACCATAACCTCAGGCTTAACATCTTCACCTAGAGTGACCATTTTATCTACTACTGCTTTAACCCGCACACAGTAGTCTCCTACTTTCTCATTTTCCTGCATTCTGAGATTTTCAAAATCTCTCTTCAGTGTTTGAAGTCTAACCTGTTTTACTTGATCACTACCTTGAAAGCTTTCTTTCAAAACTTTCCAAGCATCTTGAGCTGTGACACAGGATGCTATTCTAGGAAAGATACTTTTATCTAGGGCTGCTTGTAAATAGTACAGGGTAGAGGAATTATTTTTTTGGGCTTCTTTTCTAGTTTTTTTATCTACAGCACTCAAAGCTGCCCATTCAGCAGCTGTGGGTTCTATATACCCTTCTGTTACAATATCCCATAAACCTTTTCCTATTAACAAAGTTTTCATCTTAATTGACCAGTATTCATAATCACTACCATTAAACTCAGGAATTGGGAGACTTGTATTTGAGGCCATTTCTACTGCTTGAAATTAAACTTTGATTTGACTAATATAAGCAATAACAAAGCAAAGTAATTACAAGTTCAAATCAAATCTGGATTTTTTAATTCTCTCACTGATTTCTTCTTGTTGTGGATCTCCCAGTACTGGCTGCCCAAAATTATCAGCAATGGAATCCTCGTTATCACTGATGAGGATGATTTCAGGGGTAGCTGGCTCAGGTTCTGGATTAGGAGAGTGTGGTGTATAGCTCTCACTTGATTCTATTTCAGGCACTACAGGTGTATAACTATCACTTGATTGTCCTTCAGGTGCTTCTTCAACCGTCTCCGACTCTTCTATTCTTTTCCCGAAGATATTGTCCTCTGAGTCAGCCTCGTATCCAGAATCGGGCTTCCTTTGGTGGGCTATGACCGCGTTTTCTAATTGATTGAAAATTGTATGCAAACCATATCTCCAAACTTTTTTGTCAAACCATTCGACGTTCTCTCTTCGTAAAAGAGAACAAAGGGCATGATAGCATCCGGTTGATCTGCTCATCTACTCATCAATGCAAAAAACAACTTCATTAGAGCCTCTAAGGTTAAAATTTTCACCCTTTTGCAGCCGTTGAGGCTATTACAAAATAAATATTTAACCTTGCAGCCCTTGAAAGCAAAACGGGCGCTCTGGAAGGCTTCCCGTCACTTTTTTTCTTCTTTTTTTACAATGCTTGCCTTTTAGGCTATTACACAATTTTGCAAGGTTTTTTCAAAGGAATTTTATAATTTTGGCACAAAACTTCTCTTATAAGAGTTTACAATAAATTTTATAAAGTTTTCCTAATTTTTAATTTAATAATAAAATATGCTTTTTTAAATTATAAAAAAAACTTTTTTTTAAATAATTAAAAAAAGCAATTATTAAATTAATATCAAGAAAAAAACTTTAATAAAAAAAATAAATGTAACCCTTTTAAATCAATAATACAAAACACCTTTTAGTGGGTCGAACTCGTGACCTCGAGCCTCCAACTGGGGGCTTCAACCGCTACTCCCCGTGGTCTCCTTGAAAAACAAATAGCACCGTGTGCCTTTAATCTCCACTACGCGCCCGATGTGCAAAATCAATTAGAAAAAACGTGTTTTGAACATCTACGGGTTTCGAACCCTAGACCTCTGGCTAGCCACTCAAAGACCTTCACCACACGCGCTACGCGCTCCGTCGGTTAGCAAGGTGACGAAAATTCAATTTAATATGCTGCATTCAAAGTTTTTTTTTTTAAATAAACCTTTTTATCCCACATGGGCTGGGATATAGCCTGCGGGAACGTTTAAAACTGGGAACGCACAGGTTGAAGTTTGATTGCCTTCGGGCAATCAGCTTCGCACTCCTTTTTGGCCGCCCTCGACCAACCACACAGTGACCCCTCCGCACACCTACCCACTCGTATGCCACGTCACCTGCCACGTCCGCACGTCTGGATACCAGCTCAGCGCCACCTTAGCACCACGTGTCCTCTGCTTCGAAGACTGCTTCCAGCTCGATGACGCTCCTCGTCACCTCAAAATCCGTGCTCGTGGCCTCTACACACAGGTGCTCTGATACCAGATTGTGTCCGAAAATGAACTCGCAACAATTTTATAAGGCAAGCAAAACATAAACTTAATTATTCCCAATGTCTCAACCTTCGTATTACATATATATATTATGCAATGAAACAAACCATCGCTACTTTAGGAGATAAGAAGATGAGGGGGAGGAGTTGGAGAGATAAGGGAGTTGGAGAGAATATTGGAGGAATAAGAGGAAGAAATAAAACAAGGAGAAAAAAGAGGAGAGGTCAAATCATGCCGACAAATTGTTGCCGACAAAATGGTAGCCCGTTCACACTGCAACATGAAAACAAGTCTTTTTTAGGTAGCTAAGTAAGAAGACATGTTCACACTTGCAACACGGCCATCGCTGCTCGATGATCAGAGGCAGAGGTAACATGAAGAAGAAGAGGGAGGCGGATACGAGCAAGAATATCCTGAGAGCTCCCGAGCTGAGGAGGAGGAAGAGCAACGCCCTCCATCTCGTACGAGGAAGATAGTACCTCCTAAGCCACCTCCATGTCAACTTAGGGAGGAGGACTTTCTATCTTTGGAGGCCTATAAGGCCTTAGCCGAGAAGGTCAAAGCCATCGAGAGACAAGGCATGACTATTCAAAAGCTGACATTAAGGAAAATTCATAATGAGCCTTTGGATCCTTTGGTGCCTACTCCGGCTTACCCTGAGCATTTTGATATGCCTAGGTTAGACAAGTTTAAGGGTGATGAAGATGCACAGGAACATATCACGAGCTTTCTGGATGCTTGTTTTTAGATAGCAAGCAACGATGCATTGTTGCTGCGTACTTTCATCATGACACTTTTCGGTCCAGCCCGGGAGTGGTTCAATCAGCTAAAGAAACATAGCATAACTAGTTTTGAGCAATTAGCTGATGCCTTTCTTGAACGCTATTCCTTTGGCATCAAGAAACAGGCCAATATTTTTGATCTGGCTGTGCTAGCTCAGCGCGATGATGAGCCAATTGAGAAGTACGAAAAGAGATGGAGGAGACTAATGGTGAAGTTGCCATTCCCTATTCCTGCCATAGAGTTAACCTGAATGTTTACAAAGAGTTGTGCCAAGCACATCTCATTACTATTGTAGCTACAGCAGTATCCTACATTCGAGGAGGCTTTGGCGCAAGCCAAAGTGATCGAGGACATCAAGTTGTAGGAAGGCAACTTGAAGCTCAAGAACAGGAGAGAGGGATAAAAGAAGAGTGCCACAAAACAATAGGGCAAGCAGGCCCATGTGAATCAAGTGGTGCTGAATCTCCAAAGGGAGGACAAGGGGCAACAGAAATAGAATTATCAGGCCCAACCTCCTCCTGCGTAGTATGAAAAGTGCAACAACAATTATAAGGGCAAGAACAAAGATCAACGCCCACCTCGCTAGTTCACACCATTGAAATAATTGCTGACGTCAATTTTCCATAAATGTGCGAGGCCAAGGCAATTAGATTGCCCGAGGTCAAGCTGATAGACCCCAATCAACCCAAACCAAAGGGGTACCAAGAAGATCTATTTTGCATTTTTCATCGAACGAAAGGCCATGACATTGAGGTGTGTTGGAATTTCAAACACATGGTGCAAAATATGATTGACAAAGGTGAGCTTGTAGTGTCGCACAACCCGTAGGCGCTCGATAATCAGAATATGGGGATTTATAAAAATCCCTTGCCGAATCATGAGGTGCCTCGCAACAACGTTGGCCAGGTCAACCAGGTGTGAGTCGAACCACCTACCCAGGGGTTCATAGGCATGGTGAACATTGTCACTAGACATGGGAGATATGAACAACCAAATCAACCTCATGCTCCCATTCAAATACAAGCCACGCCGAATCAGTGACCGATGCAGAATATTCTAGGCCCACCAACAAGATCGATGGTGACCATAAGGAGCAGGTTGGTCCAAAACCTGCAGATAACTCCTATGAAGTTGTCGATATATGAGCTAATACAATAGTCCCCTAGGCACAGGGAGACTCTTATGGACATTTTGAGGTCCATTGAAGTACAATCCCAGGATGTGCAAGCATTTACTAATTTTGTGGGACATGTACAACAATGTCAGGAACCGATGATCCAATTTTATGATCATGAGATAAGGATGGTTTCTACAACCATGGCTGACCCGCCATTGCATATAATCGCATGTGTTAATCACATGCCATTTAAAAGGGTCTTGATCGATACCGGCTCATCGATCAACATAATAACGACCAAGGTATTGAGTCATTTGAAGTTGCCTAAATCACACATTGTGCCCACTACATTTACATTGAGAGCATTTAACGATGCACTATGTTCGACTATTGGCACAATTATCCTACCCATGTAGGTAGGCCTGAAGACCATCTCTGTGATGTGTCATGTGATAGAAGGGGCCATGCAGTACAACATACTACTCGGTAGGCCTTGGATTCATGAAATGCATTGCATTCCCTCGATATTGCATCAATGTGTGAAGTACATTCATGAGGGATGGGTTCATGTAGTATCATCGAATGAAGAACCTTTTAAGTTTGTGAACCTAGCAGATTTACCTAGGGGTTTCATACTCCCATCAACGCACTTGGATGTTTGGTCGTCATCACCGATAAAGAAGCTAGGAGGTAAACCAATAGTACGTGCTCAACCAATGCCATATATGTCACACAGATCAGAGCACACCACTACCACTTCCTTAAAACCGTCGGCATCAGTCATGCATCGGGATGAAAGGAAGTTGAAGGTGAAAATGGGTGAGAAAGAGAAGGAGCGTGAGCCCGAGACAGTCGCCGAGGAGGTTCCCACTCCTATGGAAGTTGAGGAACCCCAAGACAAAGCCGAGGAGGCACCTCAACCTACCTCACCTACATCTTCAGTAGGGTCATCTGCACCATAGGTGACTATCCATCTCACCAACACTAGACTAGGTGAGTATATAGTGCAGAATGTGACCTTTAGGCCAATTTTAGAAACTGCATAAGAGATGGGCCGACCACACGCCCATCACTATCTAGTTGGATCAGTCATACCATTGGGTGAGCCACCCAATTAGACTAACTTTATCTATGCAGGGCTGGACCAGCTTCCAACGTGAACGCCCATGGATGAAGATGACGATGAACCATTCATAGTAAATGTTCATTATCTATCCAACCCAGAGTATGCCATGCATATTTTTGAGTTATATCATTGGCATGGATACGACCTTGGTCTCTTTGAACAAGGACGTAGGACTCTGCTGGAACCACGTTATCAATTAGTCACTGATAGGTTCAGTTTAGGGTTACAGATACGAGGGTAGGATGATTTGCTTGTAGCATCCTTAGATCATATGTACCTTAGTCTAGTGGACGATGTGGATTTTAATCCATATCATCCTGATCCTTCTAATTTCTAGAGGAATCACCTGATGATATCTGTCATCACCATTGAGCCACTCGAAGATCATCATGAAGGGCTCCTTGAGTAGACTGAGATAGAACTAAACCCTAGAGATAACCTGGGACACCAAACCCATGATGCAGTCAATGACACAGACGTGCAGGGGTGTAACCCCATTACTGTAGGTGATCTCGAGCTAGGAGATCTTTGTAATGAAGATGGAGTGGAGTCCACCTTCGATATGAGTGGACCAAGCTATGATGAAGATGAGGAATCCTCAAAAGATGATGAATCTAGGGATGAAGTCGAAGGTGCCTATGTGAGGCCCTGTATGCATGTCATTTATTGCCTATTGAATCAATACAGGTTATCAAGGAGATTCTTCCTACTATAGATAATTCTGAGGAAGAAGTAGAGCATGTGTACTCAGAGACATCGTATATACGATATAATTATTTGATTTATCCAGATACATACGACAGTGACCAAACATTGAGATTCATGGGGCCGCATCTACCGGATCATCCCCCACTTATGGGGGTGAATGAAGGATTCTATTATGATAGTGATGAAGAGGATGAAATAGAGAGAGCCTATTTAGGCCCTCATTACCTATGTCACCATCATGTTCCTTACACAACCGAGGACTTATGCAGAGAGATTAATCTCGAGCCTCATCTCAGGGGAATAGCACCGAATGTCAACATGATTTATCACTTGTTGTTTCCCCATCCGTGCACATACATGGAGCTCCTTGAGCCAAATGATCCTATACTATAGGCAGTGCATAGGGAGGATCCAGTCATCCATAGTTCTCATAGAGAGGACCCATTCGTGCCTATGCCATTAGAGCCAAATCTCGGGTATGAGAACTGCATCGACGATGTAGAGTTGTATCCGTGTGGTCCTGGAGATCAATTCCATTCCATCAATATGGTCTCCATTGATTTGACCACCCCACTCCACAATCCAATAGATCCATCCAGACCATTGTATCTTAATGTAGATGCTATCAACTGGGATCGCGTTGATTCACCTGTAGAGCCTGAGGATTTCTTCCCTAACGAAGAAATGTTGCAACCATTTCATTTTGCGCTAGGCTGTGCTTACGATGTTTATCACGCTGAGAATGCTTCTAACGCAGAACATATAAATCCAGTTGATGACATCCATTTGATCCCTACACCTCACCAGCTTGAGGAGGGGTCGCATATGTCAGTAGAGGAAACCTTCGACGTGGATATCGACAGTGATCCCACTAATCCAAAGAAGGTTAAATTTGGAGAAAGTCTCACTCCAGATGAGCATGACAGCATCATCCCTCTATTGAAAGTGAGACCAAATATTTTTGCTTGGACGTACAAGGATATGCCAGGTCTAGACCCAAAATTGGTTACTCATAACCTTTCGCTAGATCTGACGAAGAAGTCGGTCAAGCAAAAGCTTAGAAAGATGCATCCAATAGTAGCCTTAATGGTGAAATATGAGCTACAAAAGTTGTTGGATGTAGAATTTGTCATTTCCATCGACTATCCAGAATGGGTGTCCAATATGGTACCCATAGGAAAACCTGATGGAAGAATCCGTATTTGTACGGATTTTAGAGACCTTAACAAGGCAACACCCAAGGATTCATTTCTATTGCCCAATATTGATGCTCTTGTAGATGCCACTATAGGTCACGAGATGCTCTCCCTGATGGATGATTTTTTTGGTTACAACCAAATTCGGATTAAACCCGAAGACCAACACAAAACCGCATTTACAACGCCATGGGGGACATTTTGCTACAAAGTGATGCCATTCGGTCTTAAAAACACTGGTGCCACATACCAGCGGGCCATGACATACATCTTTCATGACTACATGCATAAAATTCTAGAATATTACATTGATGACTTACTAGCTAAGTCATTACTACGTGAAGAGCATGCAGAGGTCCTGAGGAAAGTCTTCGATCGCCTGATAGAGCATAATGTCAGGTTGAATCCTAAGAAGTGCGTATTTGGTGTCACTTCTAGTAAACTCTTAGGATTCATCATCTCTAAATGAGGCATCGAAGTAGACCCAACGAAGGTCAAGGCCATCTTAGAGATGCACCCTCCCTCCAATATTAAGGAATTAAGGAGCCTTCAAGGCAAAGTAGCCTCGATAAAGTGATTTATCACTCAACTATCGGATAAATATCGACCCATGAATCGACTGCTACATAAGGGAGTCCCATTCAACTGGGATGAGGACTGCAAGGTAGCCTTCGCTGAGATTAAGCAATACCTAGCAACGCTGCCAGTGCTAGCTCCACCAAGGCCAGATGTGCCTTTTCTACTATATATTGGCAACCAACTTTGCATTGGGGACCATGTTAGCCCAAAATAATGTGCAAGGAAAGGAACAAGCCATATATTACATTAGCCAAACCTTGGTGAGTTACGAGCTAGGATATGCATATGTTGAAAAGTTGTGTTTAGCAGTGGTGTTCGCTACCAAGAAATTGTGGCATTACATGCTAAGTCATACGACGTATGTTATATCAAAACAAAACCCTTTGCAGTATATGATGAGTAAAACATATCATAATACATGTACTACAAAGTGGATCATGCTATTGATAGAATTCGATCTGGAATTCATAAGCCAGAAGTCCATTAAGGGACAAGTCATAGCTGATCAGTTAGTAGAGGCACCACTTTCAAATAGTAGGCCTCTGACCATTGAGCTTTCGGATGATGTAGTCTTTATCGTATCCGAAGCTCCCAAACCCGAAGAACTAGAGAACAATGTTGATATGACTCTATTCTTTGATGGTTCAAAATGTGAGCAAGGAGGTGGTGCCGGAATAGTGTTTTTCATGCCGTAAGGAGCTCCAATGCCCTTGTCGTTTAAGTTGGATTTTTCGTGCACCAACAACAATGTTGAGTACGAAGCCCTACTATTGGGCCTCCACACAGTCATCGCCATGAATATTAAGAGATTGAACATCTTTGGTGACTCCTTGCTCATAGTAAATCAAGTTAAGGGGCTCTTTCAGTGTCGATGTCCCATACTGAAAGCCTATAAAGATCTAGTTGCCACATATTTGGCTAAATTTGAATGGTATGACATCGAGGCAATCCCTCGGTCATCAAACAGGTTTGCAGACACCATGGCATCTTTGGGATCTTTAATCCCTCAGAATCCATCTATGGATTTCACTACCATCCATGTCAAGATGCTCTCGCATCCGGCAGTAGAGCGTGCAACCTATGATAACAAAGAATCGATCAACATGATCAGTGTAGAACCAAAAGCTGAATGGTTCTGCAAAGCTAAAGACTTTCTTAAGAAGGCACCCTGGGGGTCATTAACCTCTCAGAGTCCTATGGGGAGTGGTACTACCATTCACCACAAGGTTGTTTTCGAGTCTGCATTTGCAAAAGTAAATACGCAGGGGGAGCAAGTCATCTTAGCAGTTGAAGCTGAGATTTATCAAAATTGGATGTCACAAATTAAAGACTTCCTAAAACTTAGTATGATCCCAGAGGGATTATCGTGTGTTGTAAAATGCACATTTAAATAGAAAGTGACTAAATATATCTTACTAGGAGATATTTTGTACCGTAGAAGCTACGATGGAGTTCTCCTTCATTGTCTAGAGCCCCAAGAGTCATCTTGGGCGATCTCACAAGCTCATGATGGTACATGTGGTGGCCATTTCAATGGCATGGCCATCATCAAGTGCATCCTTCACATGGGTTATTATTGGCCCACTCTAGAGAAGGATTGCAATGCGTATGTCAAGAAATGCATCAAATGTCAGCATCATGCTAATCTTACGCACTTGCCATCATAGGCCTTACAGCCCATCCAAGCGGCTTGGCCATTTTCTCAGTGGGGATTAGATCTTATAGGCAAGATCTCTCCTCCATCATCGGGTTGACATACATTTATTATCATGGCTACTGAGTACTTCACAAAGTGGGTGGAAGCAATACCCTTAACAATGACAACTAGAGCTCGTATAGCAGAGTTTATACTAGAGCATATCATAAGTCATTTTGGGATTCCATCCAAAATAATCTCGGATAATGGAACATCATTCAAGAACAAAACTATGAGAGCCTTGATGTCTAAGTATAGAATCAAGCATAGTTTTGCAACTCCATACTATCCACAGGCAAACGGGCAAGTTGAGGCCTCAAACAAGACTATGGTAGCCATCTTGAAAAAGATAGTGCAAGAAAACCATAAGGATTGGCACATCCAGCTGCCCCTTGCATTATGGGCTTACAGGACTAGCATTCGGATGCCCACTAGGGCAATACCATTTTCACTAGTATATGGCATTGAGGCCATTATGCCCTTAGAGTTGGAAATACCAATGTTGCACGTCGCATTGAAAGAGTTCATCGATGATGACACCGTGTGACAAGCTCGCCTGGATCAACTGATGCTACTTGATGAACATCACGTAAATGCCTTGGAGCATCTCTGCATTTATCAAGAGTGACTAAAATGAGCTTACAATATCAAAGTCCATCAGAGAGACTTTGAAGTTGGGGATCTTATGCTCAAAGAGAACCAACAAAACTCTAATTTACCACCCGATCTGAGGGACAAATTTATGGCTAATTGGCTAGGGCCCTATATCATATCTAAAAATATTGGTTTGGGTACTTATCACCTAACATCGCTAGGAGGTTTTGAAGAGCCTGAACCTCTCAACATCATCCATATTAAGGCATTCTATGCTTGAGAGCATAGTAAAAGGCTCCAAGGGTTCTTAAGAATCGCTTGGTCAAGTAAAAGCTCCAAAGGCATCAGTAAGCCCTTTGGTCAATCCCAAAAAGGCTCCAAGGGTTCCCAAAACTACTTGGTCATGTCAGTCAAAGGCTTCGAGGGTTTGCTTAAAAATCGCTCGGTCAATCCCAGAAAGGCACCAAGGATTTCTAAAAAATTGCTTGGTCAACCCAAAAGGCTTCGAGGGTGTGCTTACAACCGCTCGATCATCCTAAAAGGCTCCAAACATGCTCATAAGTATTTTGGTCAAGCAAAAATCTCCAAAGGCATCTATAAGCCCTTTGGTCAAACCCAAAAAGCTTCGAGGGTTTTCTTAAAACCGCTCGGTCATCCTAAAAATTTCCAAGGGTTCTTAAGAATCGCTTGGTCAATTAAAAGCTCCAAAGGCATTTCCTCACCATTTGGTCATTCCTAAAGGCTTCGAAGGCATGTACTCACCGTTTGGTCAAGTATTAAGGCTCAAAAATCCATAAAAATTGAAAAAGCAACAAAAAAAACCAAAAAAATTGGTAAAGCATAAAATCCAAAAATATTTGCTTTTGCATTTTGCATATTCATTTGCATTCACACATGCATTCACTGCATTACATTGCATATAGGCATTCGTCATCCATTGCATTCCATAATAGAATGGATCATGTTTGTCAGTCTTACAAATGACACCATGTTTGTGTCTAAATCATGCACCTCTGCATTTATCATAATCCATTGCATACATACACAACGTTTGTTGCTATAAAATACTTAAGTATCCAAAAGTTTTCTGGTCACTCAGCCATACCTAGTGGGTTTCTCAGGTGTCATAGAAAGCTTGCTTTGCTTTTGTAGATGAGGTCAGTAGTTGGGATAGTGCTTGACATATCAGGATCCCATCACTAAGCAAAACATATAAAATCTTGCTAAGATAAGGGAGGATGAAAGCTGCGAAAGTGGTCCTAGGTTCTCTAGAGAGATGGGTTTTATTACCTGCTTGTCTTGCAAATAGTTTGGTCTAGAGTGGTGAACCTTGGAAAAAGGACAAGAATTTCCCCTACTCGTACATAGATACAAAGTTTAAATCCTAGATCAAAATTCAAAGTTCAAAGTTCAAAGTTGAAAGTTCAAAACCCAAAGTTCAAAGTTTACAATTCAAAGCTCAAATATTAAAGTAATATAGTGAATCAAAAGCACTATACAAATCCCTTGCTCAAAGTAAATTGTAAATGAAACGTAAAAAAAAACAGTGAAAAAAATCACTATATATGAGCAAGTATCAAAAAAATAGGGTGAGAACTTGAATCCCTGGATTGTTCACCATTCGAAAGCCATAGAGTGAACCCCGATTGCAGCAATGGGTTGAAAGAGTCCCGCCTGCTCCTAGAGTAGTAGTTCTATTGGGTGATCCCTAATCGCAACAATGGGTTGAAAGAGTCCCGCTTGCATTTAGAGGGGTAGTCCTGATCAATTTGCAAGATGAGCTAGCTCTAGGTGCCTAGGGTTGTCTAGCATTATAGTCCAATCAAATTTGAAACAAGGATGATACGAACATATGAGGAACCCGATCTCACATATGGGTTGAAAGAGTCCCGACTGACATCTGGGGTATGCCTATGATCTATCTAAAAATACTCACATGCACACACAGGGATAATGAATAGTTGGGTCTTTCATGACAAAAGCCTCGTCCAACAGAAGCCTTGTACAGTTAGTATGTGACATTTGAGAAGTCTACTAGGGTGTTTGAGTCTCATGGAAAACCTCAAAAAAATTCTCTAATAGCAACAACGTACCAAATATCGCAAATCATCCAAAAATAAATCATGTCAATCATGAAAATTGCAAAATAACTCATGTCAATCATGAAATTGCAAAGTATCAAATTCAGGATACATCATTACAAGTAAACACAAAGTTTCCAGGATATAGGATAGATACCGGATGGATATCAGAAATGATATTTAGATGGCCACTGACTATATCATGCATATCTCAAAATGCAAAAGAAATATCAAGTGACATATGATATCACCCATTTCATACCATTTCATATCATTGCATCTCATATATGGGTGTTTAATTGAGTAAATTCTTGTAATGAGGATTTACAATTACATTCATGATTGTTATACATTTTGTGGTGTCATCCATTAGATTGATAAACACGTATCACATTCATTCCTTATGTTTTAAGTGATTAAGGCATACAGGTTCATTTACATAAAATCATTACCATGTAAATAATGCATTACATCCATTGCATCAGCATATCGAAACACAAGCATAAATTAAATGCATGCAAAGAAAGCAAAATCAAATATGCATTTAAAGCAAACATTGCATCAATAAGCATCTATCATCAAATCGCACATCTAAGCATCTAGATCACTGCATACCATCATCATAAAGTAAATAGCTATCTAGTGCATGTCATCCATACATCACATCATATAGCATTGAATAAACATAACACATAAGCATTGCATCCATGTGCATCATATAAATATAAAAATAAAAATATATAAACAAGTACATATAATGAGCTATAAATGATCAGATCATATATATATATATATATGTGTGTGTCTCAAGAGTACATCAAGACTATACAAAATGCCCATAGGCTACAATCGTGTAGGTCCTAGACCTTACACCAAAAATGGTACATATCAATATTAGAATATATGTACTAAGCAGGGTCTACACCCCCAGCCAATGATTCACTCTCATATCCCTATGACTCCTGTGAGAGCTACCTCCATGTGTGCTAGAGGACCTATGTGTCCTCTCTGTCCTATGAGTCCGCTAGCTAGAGCTCACCGAGGACTTCCCTGAAGTCCAGGACCTGGTCCTCTAAGACCCCGTAGCATGTCTATCCTCTGGTACCTCCAAGCCCCTCAATATGATGAATCCCTCTAGCTGGGAGATGTGAGCTGCCCTCGCATCACAAAGGTCATTTCCCTCCTCTACGAGGGAAGTGAGCCACCTAACCTCTGCCATGGGATCACCACCTCCTGGCAGTGTAGCTGATGGTGCAGTTGGAGGTCCCATAATAGCATGGGAGGATGAAGGATCCCCCTCTGTGCCCTGAGTAGCTCTCTCTCTGCAATGGCCTCACCCCACTGCGCTAGTGCCACATCTCGTGCACTAGTAAGCTCACCGACCTATGACTCTGCTACTATAGCCTGAGCTATGAGGGCTGTAATCTGTGCTTGAGCCTCTGCCAGCTGTCTATCCCTGTGAGCTAGCTTCACCTCTAGAAGGGTGATAGTCGTATCTCATTATAGTTGTTGGGTCTAAAACCTGCCAACCTGACTCTGTAAGTCGACAACCTGAGCGAGGAGCTCCCCTACATCACTATCAAGAGGTACCTCACCCTCCTCTGATACCTCCTCCTCTACCTCTACCTATGGAGCCTCCTCTATGGTGGCCTCTATGCCCCATATACCCTCGATCCTCTGGTGCACCCTATGCCCATCAAGATCAGCCCCTACCTCTGCCTGGTCATCTACTCTACCTAGAGGCCCTGAACCCTACCACTGTAGGAGGGACCACCATGTGTCATATGCTGGGGTGGTCCTAGGTGTGTCATCCCCAGACTCCTAGAAGTCATCAACCTCATCTCCCAAAGCTGCAGGCTGAATCCATGGTAGATGTGTCTCTAGCATGAGATGCCTATACACAAAAGGAATCTCTGGAATATCCTACACCAAGCCAAACTATCGTAGGATGTGAGAGAAGAACTGATACTCTCTAATATCGACCTTACGGCGAGTAGCCACCTATCTCGATGAGCCTATCATAGCCACTCACCTACCTCGATCCAATCTGAGCACTCCCTATAGGGATGCCACTCAATGTCATCCAGCCCAAGAGCTGCAAGCTGTCTAATATAATAATCTGTGTCTCCAGCATGGGTCCTACTCTAGAACCCCTCCTCCTCTCATGGCCAGCACACGGTGTAGCACTGATGTGCATCATCAATGGTCATGATATGGAGAGGTAGGTCCATGGGATGCTCGATCTGGATATGCTACCAACCCCAGATCTATAACAATAAGCTACAACTAATCCCTTAATGGCTTCGACTAGTAATCTGGTACAACTCTTGATAGAGCTGACATAGTAACGTGCTCCCCCAAGCTAGGCGTAGTGGCTGAGTAGTGGAACTCTAAATAACTCTCCAAACACTAGCCAAGAGGTTCTAGGGAATCCTCGCACTCGAGGAGTCTAGAAGCACTATCTACACCACAAGGATCATGAAGATCACCGCATGAACTGAGAAAATGTGCTCGCCCTACCAGTATCCAATGTGGACACCTCCATGATCGATCTTCTCTTGAGCCTCCTTGCTCTAGTCATCGAAGATAGCATCAAAGATAGGCCCCTTTCTCTGAGAAGAGGAAGAGGTGATGGCCTCACCATCGATAGGGATCCTAAAGATCCGATAAACATCCTCTAAGGTCATAGTCATTTCACCTATAGGCAGGTGAAAGGTGTTGGTCCACGCATTCCAACATCGGGCCAATGTAGTCAAGTAGGTCTGATCTACCCTAATAGTGGGTAGATCTAGTACATAGCCAAATATGATGGCTCTAAACCATGCACGCTCACCATCAGTGAGTTGTCTATGGAGAATCTTAAGCAGATCGGGCTCGCGAGCCCTAGAGGTCAACCTCTAAAATAAAAGTAGTATATAAGCTAAAATTTTAAAGAAAAATGTCAAAAACATCTAAAAATTGATAAAAAGATAAAAACATGTCGCAAGGCATTCATAAAAATCAAAAATATCAATTAGGCAAGTCAAAATTGCATTAAATGACATTAATTACCTATTAAACTTTAGAAAATGTAAAAATTTGATAAAATTTTTCTAAGGTTAGTGAACCACGGGTCAACCCTACGGTCCGCATGTGGTCAAAATATGATCATTGTAGTTTGAATGCGAACCATAGCTGATAGTTGCGGTCCCCAATATGAAAATTGGGAACCATAGCTACCAGCTACGGTCTAGGAAGAATACCCATTTTGGGTACCTTCCTAGCCTTTCTCACTAAAAAAAATTAAACCTAACTAAATCTAATCTAGTGAGGTTCATTACCAACTATTTAGTGAGGTTAATTTTTTGCATTTCTTAATGTGGTTCATTTTATTGGTATTGAATGCGAGGACTCGATTTCGAATTACCTTGCCCGCTCCACGACCTCTGCTAGTCGATGGCTGATCAACATCCACCATCAGGGTATCAAGTGTGGTATACAGATGAGTTTTGGGTAGTGTTCCGGATCAGTGAAACGTCTCCTATCTCTCAGAGCTCTCTCAATGCAGTTGCTTTCAAGAAAAATAATAAAAAATTCAAATGGGAATGACTATTTAAAGGTTTGCCTAATTTTGACTGAACCGTAGCTAACACCTACGGTCCCAAAATTAGGGTTTCCTGACCGTAGGCCCTAACTGTAG